>JAEIGL010000002.1:15234583-16540000 GCA_018903715.1 Zaprionus davidi | reverse complement strand
TGTCGTTCACGTTCGCGCTCGCGCTTCTCACCTTGTCGGTGCTCGGCTCCTAAATGTCCCCTCTCACCCACAAGCGACAACCACTTTCAGTCGACGTCGACGTCTTCACAACGCGCCACTCGGACATACTAACACACACACAAACGTACACATAGTCACGAAACCAACACGCACACAATAAGAGACGAACACACACACACACACATACATTCATACATATGTAAGCACTCACATTATAACAGCAGCGAAAACCAAAAACTCTTTTGAGGTTATGGGCCAATTGAAATTTTCACTATTTTTCACATGTTCAATAACACTATAACTCCAGATAAGCTTTTTTTAATTTGGGCATGTACACTCTGTACGCTGGGCGCGCTCACTCTTTGACCTACCTTTCCATTTTGTGCTGGCGCTGGCCTTTCAGTTTTCTGATTGGATTTTTCGCGGGCCAGGCAAATGTGCACCAAGCACAGAGTTCGTTATAATTTCAGTGGGAACTATACTTTAAAGCATTTTCTGCTGTTGTGTATTCATTTATAAAATGTAGAAAAATAGTAAAAATTGTTTTTTTTGCTTTTGCTGTTTGCGTACCAAATAGACGCGAAAGAACTGGTAGAAGTGATCCGTTGAACTGGTGCAATCTAGTGATGGAATAATTTCCTACCTGCGACTGGTCACAGGTGCCATTGAATATAGATTGAACAGTGACAGGTACTAAGTTTGAACGTATGCATGCCATATATACCATAATATTTTTATATTTCGATACAATCTGTTATTGCTTTCTATTATTTTAAACATGCCATCGCTAAAACTAAATTCCATAGATGTTGCCATTCTCATGTTAACGTTTCCCACAGACAAAAGATATCGATAGTTTTTGTATTTAATCGATATACGGTGTAAAAACAGGCATTTCTAATGCGAAATTGAAACTTCAAGTTTATTTATAATCAAATGCAATTGCTTATAAAAGTATACGCTTAATTTTTTCCGTAGTGCGGGCTTCTTATAAAATTGTGCAGACACGCGACGACTGCTGGGCTGCAGTGCTTTGGCCATTCTGCAAACTCAGCTCGCTGTTGACTTTGTTTTTGTTGTGGTGTGGCGGCTGCGTCGGTGGTGGCGGCTCATCTGCCGGTAGAGGATAAGAAAACAACGAAATATTATTGAGTGAGTAGTTGTTCTATTGAATTTCAAATACACTATTGACTTACCTTCTATTTGAACGGCCTTCTCATTGCGACACGAGAGTCTCATACCATCTAGAAACTGCTGGACGATTCCTTTGCTCTCTGTGCTCTGCCTTCGCTGGTCTGTACCTTTGCCGTGGATTTGCGACTGGGCACGTTGCTCTTCTAAAGCTCGCAGCTCCTCCTGCATAGCCTTTTTGCCACGTTCCACCACGGCATCAAGTGGATCTCCCTCGTAGGCGTGGCTGTTCGTATTCATAGGCTCGAAGATGTTGCCATTACCATGGCCTGCAGAATTGTGATTTGAGTTCACCGACGCTGTGGTGCGTTCATCCTCCTCGCCCTCGACAGAGCCTGCTGTCTCACTGTTACCCTTTGCTATTGGCTCTTCCGGTGTGGAAGTAGGCGTGGTGGTGGAGTGCGCATCCTTGGCTGCCTTGATTTGGAACAGCGACGATATGTTCTCCTTGGCGCCATGCATTTCGGTTGATATCTTATTGGTCATCGAGTCCATGGCCTTGCCCATGGAGTCCCTTGTGTTAGCAGCCACCTTGGCAGCATTGCTGCCCACCTGCTCCATGGATTGTCTGGCATCATTGGCAAAGCGCTGTGCGCCCTTGCCTGCGGCATCGACAGCATCTCTGGCTCCGTCAGCCACACGCTGAGCACCTTTACCAGCCGCATCGACTGCATCGCGTGCACCTGTTGCCATCCGCTCGCCAGCCGCTTCGACTGCATTACGAGCTCCTGTGGCCGCGTTGCGCATCACTGACTGCATGGAATTGCGTGTGTCCATCAGCTTGGATTCAATGGCATTGCCCACGCTATCTGTGGCCTGTTTGGCCTCCGCCGTTTGCTGTGCCACTACTTTGTCCACATGTTGCTCAAGTTGTTCCAACATTTGTTCACTCTCCGATTCCACATCCTCCACTGAATCAGCCAGCGGTGTATCTGGCATTTGTTCCTCCACCTTGGCCGTCACATCGACGCCATTGTTTATAAAACGAATCTCGTTGACCACTTTGCTGCTGTCATCGGCATCTTCTGTGGTCGTTATTTCCACCGCCAGCTGTTCGTCCTCTTCAGTTGGCGGCGTAGGCGTCGATATCTGTATGTCTGTTGGATGCATGCTCTCAGCTAGAGGATTCTCTTCTACTGTTTCCAGACTATCGACTAGTTCGGGTGAGGTTTGTTCGATTTCGTCGTGACGCATCGCAGCCTCGTAAGAGAAGTTTCGTATGGGCGTCTTCTTGATCGTTTGCGGTGTGCTCGCATTGCTGCTCTCTGGATAAGGTGTGTGTGGACGCAGCTGCTTATCTTGGCTGTTCACAGATGGTGTCTGCTCCTGACTGCTCTGGGAAGGCACCTCCTCCACCACCTCTTGCTGCTTGCTCAGTGTGGCCGGTTTCTCTTGACTGCTCTGCGACGGCAACGAAGGTAGCTTCTCTTGGGATTTACGTGACTTCAGCGATTCTGTGGGTGAGTCCGGAGGTGTTGGCGTATGCGTAGGTGGTGTTGGTAGCTTTGTTATGGTCTCAGTTACAGCTTGGGTTGCTTCAGTGTCTGTTGTCGTCAGCTTAACTGGGCTTTCCTCGGGAGCTGATGGCTCTATTGCCTTCGCTTCTATCGATTTATCCTTGTCATGCTCTTGGGGTGTTTCTTCGCTTTGTGTCACCTCCGGTTTTTTCGCTTCCTGTTCTACTTTGTCGGTTTCCATTACCGGTTGTTCCACATTCCCGTTTAACTCTTCCACCTTTGGTGCTTTCATTTCCTGTGGTGTCGCTTTGTCGTCTTCTTCTACATTGGATACCTCCATGTTTTCCTGTTCATCATTTGAAATATGCTTGACTGCCTCCAAAGTGGCGACACCTGCGCTAACTGCAGCCACACTTGCTCCCATTGCATTAAATCCTTGCTCTGTGTCTGCTGTTTCTGGCTCCTTCATTGTTGCCTGTTGCTTGGTGAGACTTCTGCCGCTCGCACTGCGCATCTCTGAGTTGGCATTCGCATCCTTGGGTTGCAGCACAAAGCTGCGACTCATATAGTTGTGGGACTCCGCTGCCGATCCCACTGTAGCCGAAAGTGATGTAGATCTCGGCAGGCCCTGCACCAAAATGTGTTGATCCCCAACGGCAATATCGAGCAGACGTAAGTTCTTGAACTTGGAAATCTCACGAAAGGTTTTCAAATGATGTCCACTCTCCGAGAAGGTGGTAAAAAACTTGTTGGCCTTGCTGAGCACTGCATAAAAGGAGAATCCCTTGAGTAGCTTCCAAATGGGACCGTTCTCTTCACTGTCGTAGTCGTAGAATCTCTGAAAGACCAAACTCTTGTTGCGCAGCGATTCGAAGCTGCGATAAATGTTGCCCACATTAGTCACAATAAAGATCTCGCTTGCCTTGGAGATGTGCATAAAGATGATTTGCTCTGTGGGTGAGAGATTCTTCTGCAGCTCCGTAAACTTGGGGAAAACAAACTCATTGATGCGCCCAGTGAGAAACAAACTTCCACTGGCTGTCAGCACCAGCGTGGACTCGGGACCACAGGCAAACTGCTGCACTGCAGCATCCAAACAAATTTCCACGGGGTGACCATCATAGTCTATTTCCAGATCGCCCAGTTGTTGCAGTGCATTCGATCCACAGCCAATTAGGCGACCCTTGGCTGAAGTTCAAATAAGTTAGGTAAGGAATGGACAGAGATCAGTGCAGAGATCAGTATACTTACTGGTCAATACAACAAAGTGTTCGTTGCCCGCCTGCACTGCCAGAAAGTTGTCCGTCTCCTCGTTCTTTGATAAGTAATCATCGAATTCCTCCAGTCGAAAGGGCTTTCTAATGATCGCACATGGCTGCTGCTCTACCATGGCATCGATAAAGTGCTGTGCCACATGTGTATCCATGGGAAATATGTTGCGTCCCGTAAAGAAAATCTCATTGGAAACTAAGCAGGGGTAGAGAAATTAAAAAAGTAATAGAGTTAAATTGGAAATAAATCTATTGGATCATGTTCATGAAACTTATTAAAGAATTTGCTGTTGTCTTCTGCCTTTATTATATTTTCTAAAACCATTTCCCACTTGGAAAGGGGGGTATAAGTAAAATGATAAGTAAATATTGTAACAAATGCTATTAGTATTTAAAGAAGACTTCTATATCTTCTCTTTTTCTATTTGTTGATAATAAGTTAAATGAGAAGGGAATCTTTTGAAAAGGAATAATCTACTGTCTTCTCTTTTTATAATATTTTCTGAAACTATTCTTAACTTTCATTCTACTACAATATTTTGTTCCTACTGTTCAATTGAACTTCAATTACATTTTCAGTTTAATTAACTTAAAATCATTTGATCTTATCTTTATACTTACGCGTCATAAAGACCGCCCAATTGTTACCGAAAGCGGCATCGGATATTTTTAATCCCAAAGTTTTAAGCGATTTAACGCAAGTCGGTTTGCTCACGATATCCCCATTGTTGCTGTTGTTGGCATTGTTGTTGTTGTTGGTGGCGCTTTTGTTGCCATGCCCGCCAATGCCCAACTGGCCATAGTGGTTCTCGCCCCAAACGAAAAGACGTCCTGATTCTGTAATTGATAAGAACGTTTTGACATTAACTTTACCAAATTTTATTGTTGCTTTTTGTTCTTGTTTTCTACAACTTGTGACTTTTATTGATTGTGTGCGTGTCTGTATAATTTATGTAAGTGTGTGAGCGTAGTGTGCGAGTGTGTAGGTATGTGTATATGTAGACTGCCAATCCCTCCCAAGTCGTACAACTGTCCAAAACTGCCTTCAACTGTTTTCACCTGACCCGCTTTACGATTCAATTACAAACGCGCTACGGTTCGTTTGCCGGGAAAGGAGGGAGGTTGAGGATTTGCTTCTGTTTATTTCTCATTGCTTCACATGCTTCGTGAGTGTGTCCCATATTCCCCTACATTTATAGTAACACCCCCGGCTGACCTCATTGGATACAATACACGAGTATTTCGAAAGCCAATTTGCTGTGATTTGAAGTATGCCTGGTCAGCGTTTTTAAGAGCCAAGGTGCGAGGTAACTTTACTTGCTTATGTAATGCAAAGAAGTACGTGCTGTTGCCCAGGCTCCAGCCTAATCAAGAGATTCTCTGCGTAGTAAATTCGCCTCGGTATAAATTGCCTTATTATTTGTAATTGATCTTCCCTCTCAAGGGCCGTTGGCGCGTCACCCTCTTGTTGGGTTAACATGAAAGTGAAAGTGCGCTGCGTGATTATTATTTAAAGAAAATTGCAGGCAACATGCAACGGACTGTCGACATGCCACGGCGGACCACAGACACCACAAAAGACAAGGAGCAAGTCGTCGTTACGCTCGCAACTTGACCACATTGAAATATGCAGAAGGTGCTGCGATTGAGCAAGGTGGAGGGAAGGGGAGGAACTAGTAAGATGGACAGACTGCTTGCCAGTTTGTCTGCCTGCCTGTCTGTCTGCCTGTCCGTCTGCCTGCTTGTCTGTCTGTCTGGTTAACTGTTAGAGACTGTCAGACTGTCTTGTTAGAGAGCCCTGTCAATGGAATGGGGTCACTTGTGTTTTGTTAGCCATTTACCGCATATAACCGCACTCTGATGCGGACCGGATATCAAACGTTTGACCGGATCGTTTTTGATATAGAAATAACTTTGCGTATTCTCCGCCAAATGGGACTTGCCCAGTGTGAATATGGCACCGCTGCTTGGTATATCCATTGTAAATAACTCAATTTATATAGGGAGTGTTTTATATCTGTTGTTCGGTGTGTGTGGAATGGCTTTCTGCTATTTATTTATTTAAATTTCTTTGTTAGTTTTATCGATTTTGGCATTAAGCATTTGCATATTTAGCCGCCGGCACCGGGAAACGGAAAGTCATTGAAAATTTTTATCACCACTTGGACAGTATAAAGTCGCGTTGTACATAATGTGTACTTGGACACAATAATGCCATTTGGAAATTGCGTGCTTCAGGTTCTCTGATATCGGCACAACTTGAACGTGTGTGTGTTGCTGTTGTTGGTGTTGGTGTGTGTTCTAGACCGAAACCCTAATCGGCACTTGTGGTCAGTTGAACGTTTCAGCGCGAACTGGTCAAACTAGCCGGATTGCTGGCCGCTTCTAGCCAGGACGAGTACAGGTCCTGCACACACACTCACCCATACACAGAGGGCGGTACACATGTTTGCTCCCACACCCCGTTTGGAGCTGTGTGTGTATTGGCTGCCCCCATAAATATGCTATGAAAATGTGTTGTGCGCTGTTCGCCTGGTTGCTTAGGCCGTTCAGTTGCTAGTTTAGACGGTCTAGTCGGCTCATTAGGCTCTTTTTTTTTGGGTCCCCGAGCAGTGAGTCACCCTACTCTAGGCGCGCAATTCGAAGTTAAGTTATTCCGCCAGAGAAGGAGTAAGAGAAAGCACTTGGCTTTCCTTTCATTCTTTTCCTTTTGTTTTCTCTTTTTTTTGGGTTATGGCCTCAAACTTGCGAGTATTAATGGCATTTGTGAGTAATGTGTGCAAATCTTCGACTGAAATGTTAAAAATAACATTAAATATATGTGCCGCCCTGGTCAAGCCCTGACCACGCCCCTTGACCTGTTGACATTTGCATAATAAGTGGGCATTGTTTGGGGTGTTTCATTGGAATTTCACAGACTTTTGCAGTAAAACTTAATTAATTCGTTTGCCCTGTATGCAAAATAAGCTAACCAAATATGTGACTTACCCTTATTTTTCTATTTTTATGGCCCTTAAAGGCGCCTCGTTGAAACGATTAATTTTGCCAGTTGCGAAACTTGGAAAACTTTTAACCCACACTTGCCCATTTTCGCAGACAATTTGCGTCAATTAATTGATTTCTTGCGCCACATGAGAATATTCCCTTTCGATTCTTATGCAATTACTGTGCGTCGTCCTAGCCCCCCCTCCTCCCCACCTCATGCCTCTTTCGATAACTGAAATGTCACAGCAATTTGCAAGGTATTTGATTGAAGGCAAAGCAGCTGTGCGGCTCATTAAAGTTTCCATAAATAAGCAATTTGATGTAGAAAGTGAAATAAATAAATAAATTAATGAGTGCACGAGTGGAAAATCCATTATAAAAGCTCGTTTTACATTCAGTATAGGTAAGAAATGGATAAGATAGAAGAGTTACATAATGTTATAGATAAAGCTTTAGAAATGGGAATATTAAGTTTATTTTACAATATAAACTAAGCGTTATAGAGCTAAAGAAAGAAAAGGCTTAACCGCATGGAAACAAATGATGAGATGAAATACTATATCATATGACGGTTGCGCCCACATTTTGTTGGAACACGAAGGCGCAGGCTAGTTGCAAATGTACATAGAACAAACGACTATATATAACGACGACTCCCAACGACGCCGTCGGCCTGTCTGTGTAATTTATGAGTATCGTCCAACGACTTTGTGTGTGCTGCGCTGCGCCCTGCAACTGCAACGTGCTGCAGTTGGAGCTGTAGGCGGGAGCGGAGGTGGCGGCGGAGGCGTGGTGTCAGTTGAGTTTCTGTTGCCTCTGCTGCCGCTGTTGCATGCCGCCATTCTCGATATGTGTGCCGAGTGTCGGCCAATGTGCCAGTTCAGGCAGAAAGGGGAGAAGGGTTGAATATGTTGTGCGAATGCAAATTTGCCAAAGCGTCGCTAGTTACGTTGAACTCTTAGGGAGGTCGACACTTCCAACTTGTCTGTTACGTATTTTTAGTGAATCCGAAACCAATAATAAATAAACCCGGAATACGAAGGCTCCAAATTGTTATAATTAACAGCAGCGAGTACATTGAACCCGATCGAACGTCTTCATTGGCTGACGTAAACCTTAAGCCGGGTACAGCTGTAGTCACTCTCAAGTCTTTGCCATACAAATTCATACAAATCAATTGGGCAGTTCTATTTTTTGTTGGGTGGGAGGAAACGGAAACCAAGTCAAGTTGTCACCCAACTACGGTTTTTCAACGGTTGATTGAACTCAGAGCAATCGATTCGAAGGTGGCAAACGTTTAGTCCTTGGGGTAAGCTGCCAGGCCCGAAAATAAATAGATTTGTTTGCCTGACCTTCAACAGCTGCTGTCAAGTGGTTAGTATACCCTGTAGCAGCAGCTGCACAACGTGGTATATGTGTAGTGAAGTTTCCCCAAAAGGCCAACAACTTTCTTTTAAACCCGTAGCTGCTTCATTATACCCTTTATGCTCTTATGCAACAGCACTTTCACTTGGGAAGTATCTTTGGGTCTCTCTCCTTGTTGACTTTTCATGAACTTCAATTTCTTTTGCCTTTCTTACGCCATTAAGCGGGATTTGTTGGCGTTTTTGTTGGCTTCTTTTTATGAGTTTCGTTTGCGCTTTTCATTTCGTTTGCATTCCCTTTTCGGGCTCAACCCTCAGCTTGACCCGAGCACAGGTTGGGGCAATCATTTGCCGTGTGTTTACAGTAACCAAAGCCAAAAGGTGCAGAGGAATGTGTTGACCAGAGGCAGGGCAGGCCAAGTCAGGCCAGGCAGGTGTATTATTTTGTTTTTGTTTTGCTTTAACCACAATTCCCCGAACGGTCCACAATGTCAACGTCATGAGCACGTTTCACCAATTTATTTTGCCATTTCGCGTGGCCTTTGTGATTAGTTGGGCAGGAAATTCGGAAAAATATGAAATTAGCTGGAAATTAGCAGCAAAGAACTAAAACGTAGTCTACTTTTCTGCGTTACCCTCTAATTCCAGGACGCACTACCGCAGCAGCTGCACAATGAGCGAAGAAAGTGAAAGCGGCGAAACCCAATTAGATGGTGGAAAACCGCGTGCTGCTGAAGCTGAAGCCGAAGCAACTCCCGCCGCCGGCGAGAGTGAAAATGTATTGGAGGCAAAGTCCGAGGGCAGCTCAGCGGCAACAAAAGGGCAACCTGATGAGGTCGAAAGTGAAAGCAAAATAGAGGAAGTGACGACGGCCACACAAGGTGACTTGAAAAAGGGAGAAAACGAATCAACTACGAGTCAAAAGGAGGACGACACTTCCTCTTCCTCCGCCACGCAGCAGGACTTTGCGGACTACGCGCAGCATGTGAGCTATGCGGCAGATGGAGGCGCCATCTACACGGATCCCAGCACAAAGCAAAAGTACAAATGGTGCAACACACTAAACAACTGGAAACCACTGAGTGACGATGAGGCAGCCACTGCGGGGAATCTATACGAAAACGAACACTATAAATGGTGCCAGGAGACGCAGCAGTGGCTGCCCAAAGAGCTGAGTGCCTCGCAAACAGAGACGGAGCATTACAAATGGGATGCGGAGCAGCAAAAGTGGTTGCCAAAACCACAAAAGGCGGCAACGGAGGCGGAGTCGGATGGAAAAACACCGAGGGCACCTGGTCAGGATGTTGTCTATGGCGTCGATGAGAACGGGGATCGCACGTACACAGACAAGGATGGTTCGGTTTTCTTTTGGGATGTCAGCAAGTCTGCATGGTTTCCAAAAATCGATGATGATTTCATGGCACGTTATCAAATGAACTACGGATTTATCGATAACACTAGCGCAGGCGAGCGTGAGAAGGAGGAACGTGAAGCAGCCGAAGCCAAGCGTAAGGAGGAGGAACTGAAACGCATGACTGCCGAGGCACAAGCAGCTATGAATACTCCAGTTGATGGCGAAGCAGGCACAGCAACAACAGCAACGTCGGGGGCCACTGCTGGGGGCAAACGTAAGGCACAGGAGCCACCCAGTAAGTTGAGGCGTCGGACTCTCTAATTAGTTACTAACAATTAATTTCCTGCCTGACTTTGCAGAATGGTTCGAAATGGATCCTGCACAGAACACCAAGGTGTACGTCTCCAATTTACCACTGGACATAACCATGGATGAGTTTGCCGAGCTGATGGGAAAGTGCGGCATGGTCATGCGGGATCCGCAAACCCAGAAATATAAACTGAAGTTGTACACCGAGAAGGATGGGCAAATCAAGGGAGATGGACTATGTGATTATATCAAGGTAAGTTAGGATTATAATTATGGTAGATAACTTAAGATTAGGGCCATATACTATTGCTCTCTCTAATCTCTTCTCTCTAAAAATGAAAACTACATTTCTTCGTTTTGGTTTTCAGTGTTTTGTTTAAAATTTTATTTGTTTCTTTAACTAAATTAACTCTGCTTGCAGTATAATTATTGATATTTGAATATGTATTATGAATATTCGGTATTATATATAATATGATGCTGGTAATAATCGGCATGTGCTTCTGTTTATTATTCTCATATTCCTCTTAGTTCTGATGACTATTTCGGATCTCTCTCTCTCTCGCTGTTCGTACAATATTATAATGATATATATATGTATGCATATATAGTTTAAAATTGGTTATTTACTTGGTAGTTGGGTTTTTAAAATGCTTGTTTTACTTGGCTACGAAAAAATTGCTTTTCAAATCTTTCACATTCATTTTCTTTTCATCCACTTCGTGAGAACAAAAACAAAATACAGTTTGAAGTAAAATCATGATGTCACACGAGGAGGGAGACTTGCTTTATGTAGTTTTTCTTGAAGTTTTCTTTTTGTTTATTTAATATTTTTTGTTTTATTTGAGGTACATATTAAAAAATACAATAAATTTACATTTAAACATACAATAATTATTAAATATACAAAATATATATAACCTAATTAGTTAGTACAATAGTTTCATCTTAACCTTTGCAAGGGGTTAATTATCTTTTAGGCATGTTATAGATAGATATTTATGTAGTTGTTATACAAAAACGATTTCAGAGTGTTTATAATAGGTATTCTTATAAATTATTGCTTCCGGGCCAATAGAAGAATCTTGAGTAAGGGGGGTAGGCGGGTGTCAAAGACCTTATACGTAAAAGGAGAGACACATCAGGCAGACAAATTGTGGGAAAGCGACTCACTTAAGATTAAAAAACATAATTACTTTTTCTTTAGTTCTTTTCTAAGTGTGTGTGTGTTGGCTGTGCTTGGAAGATTTATAAAATTGATGTGTTGACATTGTGCTTTTACTTTATTCCTCTTTATGCTTCTTTTATTCATCTTTCTTCTTCACTTAAAATGCTTTTTCTAATTGCTATTTTGGTTATTAAGGAAACACTGTGGCTGTACGCGCTATGTACGCATCGTGTATGTGTCTGTGTGTGTGTGTGTGTATAGTGTGCTGAGTGTGTGTTTGTTTATATGCTAGGCCTATAGAGTAACCATATATCGTATCGTATATTTAGATTAGCTGTACATTACGAGTACTTCATGGAGCTCGAGAATTGATATTGAGTGTGCGCTAAGAACTTTGCCTGGAAATATTTCTTGCTGCGAATATTTTCAAAAAGTGCACGACTATTGTTGCTGTTGTTTCTGTACTATATTTAGTTGTTCTTGCTGTTGTTGTTGTTGATATTCGTTTTCTTTTAATATTTTCTTCATTATTGTAAATAATACTTTTGCTTGTTTTCGAAAGCATAAAACAAAAACAGAACGAAATAAAAAAGAAATGCAAACACAATTTGCTCCCAAAAATGTTTCGACGATATGTTTTGTTTTTCTCATCATCATCTATGTAGTTGCATTAGTGTTTGTCAGCGTCTGAGTGTGTGTGTGTGTCCATGTGTATTAGTTTGCGTGTGTGTGTTTGATTTACTCCATATCATTCAACCTGATGGCCTCCTGTATCCGCTTAAGCTTCTTTTGCTCCTGCGTCTTCAGCATCTTCTCTCGCATCCGTTTGCGCATCTTACGCATCTCGGCAAATTGGCGCTGCTCCTCGGGACTCAGGCGAGAGATACGCGCAGTGTAGAGGCGACGCTTCTCCTCGAGTGTGGCTGCCACATCGGCGTCGGCGGTTTGCTTAGCTTCCTTGTATTTCTCATTGCGTTCCGCAATCTTTGCTTCTTCGGCAGCCTTGTCGGCTTCCTCCTTTCGCTTGAGTTCCTGCTCGGCACGTTCCTTAGTCTCCTGCACTTCACGTAGACGTGCCTCCTCTTCCTCGCGCTGTATCTGCTTCAAACGCTCCTCTTCTTCGGCCAGTCTCTTCTCTTCGGCCAAACGCTGTGCAAGTTCAGCTTGGCGTTGTCGCTCCTTCTCGGCAAGCAGTTCATTCTCCTTGTGTATACGCTCCAGCTCGCGCTGCTCCAAGAGACGCTCCTTCTCAAGACTCTCCAGTTGCTTGCGCTTCTCTTCCTCCTCCTGTTCGCGACGTATCAGCTCCTGGCGATCACGTTCCTGCTGCTCCAGTTGCTCCTGTATGGCCTTATCGTTGCGTCGCTTAGCCTCTATTTCCTCTTGCAGTCTTCTCTCATTTTCCGACTTGGCCTCTTGCTGCTTCTTCTCGTACTCCTCCCGCAATCGTTTCTCTTCGGCCTTGCGTTCCTCGGCATAACGTCTGTCGGCTTCCTCCTGTTCGGCCTTCTGTTTACGCAGAAACTCTTCGCGATTGCGTCGTTCTTCGGCTTCACGCTCACGCTGTTTCTGCAGACGCTCGTTACGCAGCCGCAGTGTCTCGTCATCGGAACGTTGCTTCTCTTCCTGCTCTTGCTGCTGTTTCTTTAATTTGCGCTCATCTTCCTCTTGTTGTTTGCGTTGCTTCTCCTTCTGCTCGTACTGTTCGCGTTCCAGCTTCTGCTGCTGTTCTATTTCCCGTTGACGCAGTGCCTCTGGTTCGCTTTGAGGTTCATGTTGCTGTGGTGTCTCGACTAATTGTTGCTGGCGCTTCTGCTCCTCCTGTTCCTGCTGTCTCCTCTGCTCCTCCTGTTCCTGCTGTCTCCTCTTTTCCTCCTGCTTCTGTTGTCTCTTCTCCAGTATTTTGCGACGGCGCTCCAGACGTAGGCGTTGTTTCTCCTCCCTACGCGCCTTCCTGCGCAGTTCCTTCTCCCGCTGTGACTGCAGTTTGCGATCGTAGGCCGTCATCTTTTGCTGGCTAGCAGGTGTCTGTGGCTGTCTGGTCACTGTTGGGGTCACCTCATTGTTCTGGACGAGTTGTCCCGGAGCTCTAGTTGTGTGTGGGCGTGGCCGTCTGTGTGGACGCTGTCGCTGTGGCTGACGTTGCTGCTGCTGATAGTTAATGTCGTTGGGATGTGCTGATGGCTGTGGGCGACGTGGATGATTGCGACGATTGCCTCTGCGCACAGGAATGTTCATCACCTCGTCGCTTCCCTCAGCCTTCACCAGGCGATGGTATCTGCAAGCAAGATGAATGCAAATTAGAAACTTATTTAAATTGATTATGTTGCAACTCTAAGCCGATTTATATTTTATTTCTCTTTAGGTGGAATCTGTTAACCTGGCGCTGGAGATTCTAGATGAGTACGACTTTCGGGGTAAAAAGATTCGGGTGCAGCGCGCACAGTTTCAAATGCGCGGCGAATACAATCCAGCACTGAAGCCCAAACGCAAGAAGAAGGACAAGGAAAAGTTGCAGAAAATCAAGGAAAAGTATGTACTATGAACCTTAATGTCGAAATCTTTCTAAACTCTTTATATCTGCCTGCAGATTGTTCGATTGGCGACCCGATAAGATGCGCGGTGAACGTTCGAAGAACGAGAAAACTGTCATTATCAAAAATCTCTTTACTCCGGAGTTGTTTGAGAAGGAGGTGGAACTGATTCTGGAGTATCAGAACAATATACGCGAGGAGTGCGGCAAATGTGGCATAGTGCGCAAGGTGGTCATCTATGATGTAAGTTCAAATGTGGCATGCATAGCAAAGACTGTAAATAATCACGATACTTTTACAGCGTCACCCAGAGGGCATAGCTCAGGTCAATATGTCCACGCCGGAGGAAGCCGATGTGGTTATACAGATGATGCAGGGTCGCTACTTTGGTCAGCGTCAGCTCAGCGCTGAGCACTGGGATGGCAAAACCAAATACAAGTGAGGAATATTTAAAGATTAATACTTCTAAAAACATATCTAACATTTATTTCTGCTATAGAATTGATGAATCGGCTGCTGAGGCGCAGGAGCGACTTTCCAAATGGGATGAGTATTTGGCTGCAGAGGATGCCAATAAAAGGGAGGGAGAAGAGGCGCCCAGTGACGATGCGCAGGCAGCAGATGCCACTGCTTAAAGTGCGTAGTCTCTGACAATATCAATACCCCCAATTGAGTTAACAATCTTCCTCCTCATTTTTCTTGCAGCTCACCTATTGTTTCTGTTATGCGACTTACCTGCGATCCTTGGTCGAGCGTGGGTTATCGATTATCTCCAGTACAACCTCATTGGCCAAGGCATTGGGATAGGTGGCGTTCCAACGATTGTAGATCTTATAGCGATTCGCCTCGCTTACTTTGGGCATCTTGTGCTGGCAAATGAAACGCAACTTGTCGGGACAGGAGCGAGCAGACCAACGATACTTCAAACTGGGATCGTAGACAGCGCAATTGTTTTCCAATGGCTTGCTGTTGGAGATAAGATGCACATAGCTAACAATTTTGCTTTAACATTAAAATGATGCCCGAATAAAATGAAATAATGAAGAAACTGAATAAACAGTTCCACTATACGTACGTTGGGTCCATCAGAGTAAATGCATCGTAAGTCATATTACGGCCGCCGTTCCATTGCCAGAACTTGTTGTTGTAGTCGTACATAGCACCAATCCAAATGGGTTCGATTTCTGTAAGGCAGGAGAAGTTGTCTCAGTGTAAAGTGTATATAGAGACTATAATTTTAATGGACTCACCTCCTGTCAACTGATCTTGTCGCCGCAAAAAGATCTTTAGTTTGCGGTCCGCCTGCTTGGTGGGCTCGGCCAGATTTGCGTTCTTGTCTTTGCAGAAGAAATGCGCCTCCAGCCAGTTGCTGCGCTGTGGCACCAGTGAGTAGCAATCGGTGCCGACACGTTGAAATTGCGGCGGGCACATGCCAATCATGCGTTGGTTGTGCGTCCTTGCGCGTGGCACTGGTGCTGCCGCCGCATTGGGTTGTGGTGCGGGTCCATTGCCAAAGCTGACACCGGTGCTGGAAACACTCGAGTGCAGTTGTGCTTGGCTTGTGTGTGCCACTGTTGGATAAGGGCAAGGTAGGAAGGGAATTATTAGCTGTCTGCTGCACACACAACGTGGCGTATGCGCTATTTACTCACATAAACCTAAGCTAATTACTAGGAGGCTGCTGAGCATCATTCGTCTGCTGCTCATGTTGCTCGCTTTGTGGATTTCTTGTTGCAATATAAGCTGCTCCTGTTGTTAGTTGCTGTTGCTGTCGTTGCTGTTGTTATTATTGTTGTAGTTTTGTTTGCCTCGCTGGTTTAGCAGCAGCTTTACATTGCTGAAATGAGAAGATATTGTAGAACATTTATTATCACTCGCTGAACTCACTCAACTCTTAACTCATCGTAATAATTTATTTGCATATCACATAAATATTTGTGGATTTGTGTTGATTTTATGCAAAAGAGGAAAAAAAACTGATAAATGATGTGTCCAACGCCAACGCAAGCGCAGAATTCTTGAACAGATTTGTTTGATTTATTAACACCTCATTCACTGGCAAATTGGACGCTCGTTTAACTGACCAGCAAGCTTTGGCAACTGCCAACTGTCTGTGCGAGTCTTGGCCAACATTGTGGCTGGTGCTGCTATTTTTTGTCAGTCATTCATTCATACAACAGGCTGTGTGAATTTCCATTTAACGCCTTTACAAATTGCCCAGCTACCGATGTACTCTATGGCTATTGTTGTTCAACCATTCTATTTACAATAAGGTAGACTGACTCTGTTGTAATTTACCTTGGTCGCTCTGGGGTGTGACCTGAGCTAATATTTAATGTCAAGATGTTAGCTTTAGCTGCCAACCGTTGTGCGATATACTTTTACAATATTTTCCTTTGCATTTCAAATAGATTTTATAGTTGGCTTATCTGAGGCAAACAAATTGTATTTGCAGCTGGATAATAAATAGAACTGGGTGAACAAAACAAGCTCTGTTATGGACAGTTAAATGGTGCATTAAATTAAGTTAAGCAAAAACTTGACTGTACTCGTAATCGGTTCATTATTGTTATAGAATATGCTAAGCTGTTGATATATGCCCTGTAATTGTAAGCCCTGAATATTGTTTGTGCAGAAAGAGGCAAGGTTAACACTACACTGCAATTTCATTGCATACTTTTGGGTGCTTGTGAAATTTAAATAATTTAGTAATTTTTCAAATTGGAAACATTTTACATTCTTAGATTGTATCTCGTTCGAAGTTTATTTTACAATTGAATACAAATAAATTTAGAATTATAAATTATTTTGTTTTTGTTTTTTAACTACACTTATTCATGCATAAAGGTTCAAAGTCGACTAAGAGTTAATCAGCAAATGCAATTAGATAAGGAGTTGCATGGGCTGCAGATATAAAAAACACACACGGCTGTTGTTTTTAATCTTTTCCGAGAAACCTCTACTCAAGCCTACTCACTTAAAAGATCACCGTATTCAAGGTTCAACATAATAATCATTCTGTAAACAACTTCCCTGCTGTGCGCTCTTTCTCACTCAGTCTCTTTCTAGGCACTGTGATTGTGTCACATAATTGAGCCATTCACAACAGCTGCTCGAAGCAAAGCCATTGGCATCGCTGGCCACAGGCCGCTGCCCGCTGGCCAGTCCAATTGGGATTTCCAACGTGCAACGCGTCATTTGCACAGCTAATCATATGTAATTTGTATACTCTTTTTTAAAAAGTAATTCATGCCTGCCTGACTTGCGAGCACACAAATTAAAAGTGCCGCCAGAGGTTTTAGGCCTCCAAGCCTGACGAGGCACAACTTGCTTGACGGCTTTGGCAGACACAGTGGCTGTTGTTGTGACTGCTTGTGACTGTTGCGGCTTTTGGCAACTGGGCACTTCGGAGTCGCGCACAGCTGAGGCACAGTCGGCGACAAATTCCACAACGATGACGACGCTGACATTGGCAATGCGCCGCTGTAGTAATTGCTGTCCATCTGTTTGCCCCCCCTATCTGTTTGCTATTGTTGTTGTTGCCGTTATGCCTAGCTAGGCCTTCGCTAGGCCTAACAGTGCACACATGTTACAACTCGACATTTGTTTGAGCACAGTCAACACCCACAAAGCGAATCGTAAATCGACTCATACTGCAGACTGGCGAGTGGGCGACAGTTTTGACTGATTTATGGCCGCCTCTGAATGCAGCTCCAAGTGGGAGAGACAACATTCGAATGGCATTCGATGACAATTCAGAGATATCAATCTAACTAATCGACTGACGGGCGCGTCGTCTGACCTTGATCTTGAACTTGTTCTGTCGTGTCTGCTGTGCCTGTTTGATTATTACAGCATCGCCACATTTATCGGCGGTGTCCATCGGACATGCAACATTGCGATGAAATCAGCTTTGGGTTTTGTGGTCCCAAACAAAATGTGTTTTTAATTTGATTTTCTACAAAATTTCAACAAGTTTCGGCGAAACGAAATCGTAAAACGGCATCAGTAAATGACAAAAACTCACACGAATCAAATCAATCAGCAGACCCAAAAAAGGCTTTGGGAACGCGCATTTTATGGGGTGTGTGTAGAGTGATAGGGCTGCAAGATACCCTAGATGATATATATAGTAAAAATCAAGTTCAAAATAAAGCAAGGTCTGTATACCTCACATGTATACCACATGCCTCTACAGGGTATGCGCATAAGATGCCCTCGCCTTATGCGCATAATCTGGCACGCAAAGCCCTTTTTAATAGCTTCGAGAACATCCGACTTAAGTTCAAACCTAAAGTCCGAAAATTAAAATCCCCGAATATAAAACGCAGATCTAAAGTTCTTCATGAGATGCTGATAAATGCGCCGGGGGCGTGTCCGAACTCAGACTAAGCAAACAATTTAAATAAACCTTGAAGAAGATTTAATATTTATGCCAATTCGTGGAATACATAAATAAACAAATTGCCAGACGGACTTCAATGATAACTTAATAATCGAATAGAATACAAAATGAAATATGCTCAAAAATTAATTTTCATATTACACGAGAGATGAATGTAAACAAATTCTCGAAAGATCATTCAATCAGCACTCAACAAAATTAGGAAGCTTGCTGAGTGTTCTCTTAATTGAGATAACCACCCACAGCACAAACACTTACACACACACACACACACACGCAGACAGGAACACTCGCGACGGCAGTCAATCAATCAGTCAGGCAATCAATTGAAAGCGAAAAGTTGAACGCACGCCGCAGCAGCATCATTTGGTCTTAACCTCTTCGGCGCGGGTTCAATGCGAACCGCTGCCTCATAAATCTTCGAAAACTCTTCGAACGCTGGCTTGGGTGATTTGTTTTCGAATTTGTCTAAGCCGGCAAACCGGTTAAAGTGCCAAACAAATCGTCGACATTATTCTTACAGCCGCGTGCAGAGGTACAAATAAAAAACAATCAGCTAAAAAAGTCGAACAGAAACCAAAACAAAAATCAAACCCGAATTAAAAAACCTAGCTTAATTTACTTTTATTTGACGCAATACGGATAAGAAGTAACCCGTTTGTGGCATAGCTAATTAAGTTGCAACAAATTAAATTGAAGTTTCAAATGCGACATAAATTCCGGAAACAGCAACGGCAACAAATTTTTCACTTCGTTTAAGTGAATTCCAGTTTGCGGTTTTCATTAAACAATCGTGTGCATAAAGTATTAACTTTATAAATATATTGTCGGTCAGTCAGTCGTTGGACTCCCTCGAGTCGTCTGTTTATAATTGCCGCAGCTGTGCTGTTCTGTTCTGTTTCCGCTCTTAATTAATTTATGCGCATTTTATTGAATTCATGCGTTGCTCATCGAAACCAGATAAAAACTCTACTGACTTTCGAAAATAAGGAGGATGCGACAAAGAAGATGAAAGTTGTATGCGAGAATTTCAGAGAGATGCTGTGCTTAATGAGGAAGATAATAGTGAAAGATACTCTAGAAATGTAGAGAGTTTGCTTGGTAATAAAAGCAGCTTAAAGTTTTATGTCAACAATTGATGAAGATCTTGTTTCTACATATGTTGCTTTTGTATACCCCTTAAAAAGTCTGTGATTTACACGGCAATCTTTCAGTCTGAGCCACTCTCATTTCATCTTCATATATCTATCATGCCATAACTTATGTTGCACCTGCTGCTCCCTCCTGCTTGTTGAACTCTTCTAAGCGATTCTCTCTGAGCTGTCACTTCTGCTGTCTGTGCAGGGCTGCAGCCCAGGGCGCAGTTGAGCTGGAAAAAAACTGTTGCCATTTCTTTTGGCAGCTCTAAACGGTTTTTTGCCTGTCTGCAGCTTCGACTTGAGCTAGTCCTTTGCCCGTTTACCTGCTGCTACTGTTGTTGCTGCTGCTGCTGGGCAAGCAGCACGTACTACGCACGCATCTGATATGCCGTTTGGCTTTGGCAGCTGCTGCCGGCCTCCTTTTTTTTTGCCAACTCGCTATCAAGGCGACATAATCTCATTGGGCCCCAGGGGCCATGTCACGGCCCGTATCTCTCTCCGTCAGCCTGCCTGCCTGCCAGCCTGTCTGTCTGCTGCGTGCCTGCAATTTTATGCTTGTATCATGGCAGCAAAAGGTTTAGTTCTTTTCGCTTTGCTTGCAACAAAAGTTGCAGACACAAACAGAAACAACAACAAAAGAGAAAGTCATTTTGTTAATACTCTGCCCCTTTTAGTTGACAGTTGCTGCGTCTGAAGGTTCACTCCTTTGACAGTTCAACATTTGCCTCGATAGCTGCTTGGCTAAAGCGCAATCAGATAACGACACGCGGCCCTTGGGTCGTATGCGCAATATCACGCATACGCCGCAGCCGACTGAAGCCATGAGGCTGCAGTTTTAATTGAATTCGAGTTGGAATCGAAAGTTTTCGCCCCGCTCTCGTTGCTGGTGTTGTTGTTGTTGTTATTGTTGTTTGTCTGCGTGCGCAAGTTTAAATTAATTTCCAGTTGAGTTTTTTTTGTGGAAAAAAGTTGTTTAATGAGTTTAGTCGATGAATTTCAACAATGAATGCGAAGATTGGCTCGGGGGAAATCACTCTCTTTCTCTTTTTCATATTCCCTCTGCCCTATGTCAGTCTGGATTTGGGGTATATCGACATTAAGCAGATCAAACAGTCTTCCCATGCGCCGACAGACAACCCTCGCAGCCTTCGCTCCACTGAATCATCTGCCCAACCCAAATTCTGGGGAACTCAACTGGTTGTCAGAAATCAGCTCGATTGGCTTTTGTTTTGGGTCATCGCATGCATCATCACCTTTTTCAGTTATCAATCATTTCCGCTCCAAAAACAAGAGAGCACCAACTGTCTGAATACCTGAAAGGGGTGTCCTCTTGCACAGAGCATGACATAATTTGCAGGCACACTCGCACTCACGCCATATCAGCTGCATCAATCACATTAGGCCTGACTTTGACTCAAAACACGTACTCGTTCCAGTCAAGTATGCGCTGTGGGTGACTTCCACTCCCACACCTCTTCCACCACCCTGCTCAACCATCAAGCGTTTTATGCATTTTAAATTTGTGAGCTTGGCATCATCGAGCAAATAAATTTGCGTATGTGGCGCAGGCGCCAGCGATGGCAGCGGCGACGACGTCAGCGTCTTATAACACGTATGGCTCTTGAACTACAACTACAAATGATAATAACAGACAAACAACACAACAACAACAACAACAAGAACAACAACAACAATTTGCTCTCAAGTGATGTCATGCATCTGAATTTATATGCCCAGCCGTCGCCCCAGCCTCTTTAATCTCGCATTCGCCATTCGCTCTGGCGCTGATGATGTAAATTTTTAAAGCAAATTCCTCGATCTCAGCTACAATTACAGTTCCAGCTGCATACCCTGTAGCAGACTAAGGGGTATGATGGGGATAAAGTAGAAAATATTTACGTCTATCTACCATACACAGAAACAAACATTTTTTATAAATATTCCACATTTTTTTTCATTCACAGGGTATTTTCCCGTCGAGCCCGCTGCCCTACCTTCGTCTGTTTTGTAGCTTTTTCCCATATACTATTTTTATGGATTTTCTGTTTGCATTGACATCAAAATGTCACTTGAATTGCTGCTGCTGCTTCTCTGCTGATTCTCCCCTTCGTCATCTCCTTTTTCTTGTTGCGCTTGAAATATTTTCAATTAATTATTCGCCAAGCTTGAGAAAGGAAACGCAGATAAACAACGGCTAAAGAGAGCGAGCGAAAAAACAGTTTTTAATTCATGGCAAATATTTGTGCAAATTAATGCCAGGCAAACACGCAAATTTTGCGATGATGACCGCACAAAGTTTGTCTTCGCATTTTCCGGCTAGGAATATTTTGCTTAGCATGCTGCGTGGACATTTTCCAAGCGGGCAAGCGTTTAGTTTGCATTGTTTTTCATGTCCAAGTTGCTGTTAGTGTTAGTGTTCGTGTTGCTGTTGTTCGTGTTTGTGTTGCTGCTCTGTTTGGGTCAACAAATTTTTAGCGCGTGTCTGTGACACAGTTGACACTTTTCATACTCTGCCCCCCCCTCCCCTGACCCGAAAGCGACGCCTGCCACTGGGCAATTTGCGCAACTGCAGCATCTCCGTGCGGCATCAGCCCTTGGTTGTAGGTGGACACACGCATTGGAGTAGTTAGTTCCGCTTCCGCTTGGCAGCTCATGCTCCCACTGCCCCTCAACATGGCTCGTCCATGTTCCATTGTTGCTGCCTGTTGTTCATGTCAACAATAAATCAAAAGTTTTATCTTGTTTGTGTGCGCCCCAAGACCCTGCCCTGCCGGGTGACCCCCCAGCTCCTCCTCCTTTTGCTTACACCCGAAAATGGCCAGACATATTACATGCGTCAAGGCATGGCATCATTTGCAGCCTCAACAGTTTTTACCCCCCTTATTGCTCACAGAGCGTCGTAGATGCCACCATTGTGTACGAGTTGATGCTGCTGCTGCTGAGGCTATAATAATGTCAAACATTCTGTTAGATGCTGTTGCCAGGCTTCAGCCAGAGCTGCCTCAATCCTTGGCAATGCACTCAGCGCTCAATCATGTCGCCAAATTGTTTGCCAACATGTTGAAAATCCGCTTGCCAGACGCAAACACAAACAGAATGAGGGAGGCAACATTTTTCAGTTTGATTTCCATTTGCATTTGGAGTTTTTCCTGCATGAAAATTATTTCCGTTTAGCTGTAATTTATCGGATCCTGCTGCGTCGCAACGCCAGCTACCACGCGACTACAGCAACTGTAGCTGCCACATTTGTTAGCTTAACGGCTATGCAAAGTCTGCATCAATTTATTGACCAACTGGCCGGGGTACGTAGTGTGTGTGTGTGTGTGTGCACGTGGGCTGCTTAATAAGTGGACCGCTCTGTGTCCCATTTGGGCACTCGCACACTCGCTTCAAATGTCAGACGCGCCGTCATTCAAGGCGAACATCAAATTTGCCGCACATCCGTCTCGCAAATCAAATCGCCAGCGAATTAAACTCAAATCGCACGAATCAAATCAAATCTTCAATTCAAAACCCATCAAAACGACGCTTTAAGCAACGAATTTGGTAAGACAGCAAAGGCAATGCAAATTCACCAGTGACTAATAGCATCGTTCTGGGTGCGGCAAACTGACTCATCCAGCCTGCAAATAATGCTATTCTGCTCTGGCCCATGACTCTTATCAGAGACCCTGACCAGGTGACGAGTACTCCAGCAATATTCATACCAGTATTATTCCACATTTGTGTGTAAATATTTGATTAACGAATGCGTATCATCGTCTCTCTTTGTGGCATTCAATGTAAATTGTTTTGTGGTTGTTGCGTTGTTGAAATTTCACGCCGCAATGGGCAACATTGACAATTATTATGCATACGCCACGTGCACCGCATAACAGTGCGCAAGCCATAAATGCTGCTGCATTTGCCGTCTGCATGTGAATCAATTATGAATGTCGCCACGATACTTTGCAAAGCACGCAATGCCCATCAATGGAGAGCTCTGCGTAACAGGTGTGAGATAATAGGTGATAAACTTTATAGAGAGCGCACGAAAATGACTGATAGTGGGAGCACTTAATGAATTGAATAACTTGCAGTTCTAGATATCACATACCACAGAACTATTTTATATGATATGAAGAGTGTTAATTATATATATGACATGAGGAACATACAATCTTACAGTCTCCAAGCCATATGGCAAACAAATTTAATACTAAACTTCTCTTCGTCACTTAGCTTTCAAGCCATAATCCCATTTAATTTAATAATGCACTTTGAACCCTATCGTTAACGCCTCAAGCTGCCGTTATTTTTGTTGCTGTGGTTCGATATGCAAATGCAATTTTTGTCACTCGACGCCGAAGCAGTAAAAAGTAAAATGCTTTGCAAATGCACGTGACGATAGTGTAAAAAATAAACATAAATAGTAAATGCAGCACAGCGCCAGGAGAAGAAAAATAAATAGAAATAAGTGTAAATTTTGAAATGGAAAAGTGAACCGGAGTGCGGCATGGGGAATGGGAAACGTGAGGAAAACGTAAGTAAATCGCGGCCTGGCAGTGTGCTAAATGTGTGCGGTAAATATTGACCGAGAGACGCAGAGGCGAGATGAAATCTGGCAAGAGGGTGGGCAGGGGGGGGGTGGTAAAGTAGTTGCATATAAGGAAATATTGTATGTGTGCAAGCGCTATGAAAGTCTAACAAGACTGAAAATTATGGTAAGTTCACTATGAAGTTAACATTCGTTTCGGTTGAAATTTATAGCCAAATTTGCTTGGAGACCCGGGAATGCTTTAACTCAGTTTCAGCTAATATAAGTCGTAGTTTCAGTATTTGAATAATATACACAGTTCCCTATATTAACTTTAATTTACCTTTAAAACAGACTCGTTTTATTTGGTAGAACTGGTTCAGCTGCAAATAAAAGAGAGAAACATTTAACATTTAATTTAACGAATAAACAATACAATTTATTATAATCATTTCGATTTGAAAACGCCAATTACCAAAGCCGAATTCGTTTTGTGGAAAATAAGCGACAACTGACACCACTTTTTGTGCCTCAGCTGATCGGCTAATGGTTAATGACAACTGAGGACAATAACAACAACAGAAACAGCAACGAATAAGTCAGTCGGACTATGCATTAAATTGCGTAATAAATATTGGAGATTTTTCAGGCAACACACGCTCAGAGAGAGGTTTGGGAGCAGCGAAGAGGCTGGCTTGCAACCACTTCAACCACTTCGTTTGACCATTGTGTGACCACAGAAGCCATGTCTATGTCCAATTGGGACAACTGGACGGGTGGACAACAGAAGCGTGCAGAGCGCGGCCAGCTGTCAAATTGTGCCAAGTGACAACGGCAAAAACAACACTTCAACAATAATAATAACGGTAATAGTTATTGTAAATTGTCAACAAAAATGTGTGTGTGTCGGAACAGGGAAGGGGTGCGAGGGAGATGGCACGGGCAAGGGGTGTTGAACAAGTTTATTTGTAGTTTGAATTGGTTGGCTGCAAAGTGGCTAATTTGCAGAGGTATTTTTTATGGATTGAGTGACAGGAAGAGAAAGGAAGAGGGGGGAGAGATGGGAGAAGATACAGAGGAAGAGAGAGGAAGAGAAAAAGGGAGGAAGAGAGAAGTCGATAAAAGATAGCCAGACAGATAGATAAATAAATAGATAGATAGATAGATAGATAGATAGATAGATAGATAGATAGATGTATAGATAGATAGATAGATAGATAGGTTAATAGATAGATAGATAGATAGATAGAAATCTATAGAAATCAATTGAAATCGAGATTGACAGCATAAGAAACTTATAGACAGCCAGAGATGTTGCAATCGGAATGATCTATCTACAGAACAAGAATATATATATCCCTAGTATATAGTATGTAAAGTATATTCATTATACCTATTATATAGTATATAGTAAATACTCTCTAAGGTCTATCATGCCAGTTGCAGGGTACAAAACACATTGTCAAACATTGACGTACTCTCAGATACTTTCACAAATGGAACACTTTACACACACTTTGTGTACGAAAAGTTTAAGTAGCTTTCGCAACAGACAAGTGAAATACTTTCCCAGTGTCTGTCTACCATATATATATATTTGCCATATATGCTATAGTAAACATACAAAATGCACACACATATCTGAGTCTGAGTCAGAGCAAACTTAAGCAGCTTAAAGACTTTTCTAACTGATGTTTCGTATACTCATGTGTAGCAAATAGTTGAGTACAGTGGAAAAAACACAGGAAATACTAGAACTAACTTCGATTTACAATATGTGAACATAATCCTTGAGCTATAAAGTCCTTCTAGTTGCACTTAACATATAAGTTACTTTCCCTCTCTGTCTCTTTCACTCTCTTACTTAGTCTACTCTCTATCTCCCTCTTCAATTACAGCTAAAGCTTCCACTGTGCTGCGGTCTATTTGCCTTCTATTGCTCTGTTAGTTTTCCTGTTGCAAAAGTTTTCACGTTTGGTTTTCCCATTTCCATTTAGTCTTTACGTTTCCCTTTTGTGGCACATTTATGCAAATCGCGAGTTGCCACACAGAGACAGAGGCGCCACGTTAGGCAACCCTCAGACTTTCCATTTCTCGGGTGCCACGCCCAGTTCAGGTGGCAACACCCACCAAAATTGTTGATCAATTTTAATTGCTGCACGAAAAAATGTTTGGGTGTGCCACAGTCGAATTGAAGAGGGGCAAGAACGAAACAAAAGAACTCAAGGGGGAAACTGAAACAATTATGAGAAATAAAACTGAATGAAACTGAATAATTTATCAATTGTGGAGCGCTTTATTAACTACTTCAACGTCAGCCACGCTTCATATGTATGCAAAATGGCAATTAAAACTGAGGACACACGAAATTAAAGTCGAAATTCGGTATGTGGATACAAGAGATGGAGATGGGGATGGGGATGTGAGTGGGGGTGAGGGTGCTGTGAAGAACTGTCCCGACTTGGGAGCACATTTATTCAATTCAATTCGTTTGGCTGCCATGAAATGAAATATGAATAAAAAAGTGAAGAAGCAGAAGAGGAACAACAACAAAACAACAACATAAACGAAGCGAAACCGAAGCAGAGCAAAATGTTCGATTGAAATTTAAATTCAAATCAACTTTCCAAGCTGGCGGAAAATTTATGCACAAATATTTCTCTCCTCTTGGTTCCTCTGTTCTCCTTTGTAGTTGTTATTGTTGTTGTTGTTGTTACTAGCCAGGTTCCCGATACAGAAAAGAATGTCAACAGCAACACGGCACAAAAACCAAACGAATGAAATGCAAAATTTGTGCTCAAAAAAGGGAACCGATTCGAAGCATAATTACAAAATTCACTTACATAGGCGAAAATCGCAAAGCACAAAGTAAACAAAAAACAGAACGTGAAGGAGAACGAGAACGAGGGAGGGAGGGAAGATGAAGATGGAGCTGAGAAGGGGATGGGGAATGTTAAGGCAGAACGTGGCTGGAGCTGGGGCTGAGAGGAATAACAATAACATTGTGGGAAATTTAAGCTTGACATATTCCGTATATCATATCCGCCATATTTCATATGGCACATATCGCATGACAAACAAACAAACATAAAAGAAACGTGACAAGCGGTCGAACGGAGGGAGCCAGAACGGAGAAGGGAGAGGGGAGGAGGAGAAACGACAGCTCAGGCAAACAAGCGCAAAAAAAGAAGAAGCAACGAAAACAACAGAAGGAAAATTTGCAGACGCAAATTTCGAAAGAAATTTCAGCTGCTTTTAGCGGCAAGTAGAAAACATGGAGAGAGGGGAGTGAAGTAAGAGGAGAGGGAGTGGAGTGAGAGAAGGAGAGTGGAGGCATAGAAGAATCGGGACAGGCACGTCAAACTCGGTGACACTTTCGAGTGGCTGCAATACGCAGTTGGAGGCAGTGGAAGGCAGTTGGACTTTGCTCGAGGCAGCTCATTTTGGCCACATTCATTTAAGGCATTAACCAACTGCATTTATAGCACTTGCACTGGGTCAAAAGGGATTTATAGCAGACTTCCCATGATACCTTAATTTATGCCAGCAGAATGTCCGAATAGATTTGCAACTTCAGCTGCTTAGCATCAAAATAGATTCGCAAATGGAGAGCAGAAGAAGCGATATGGAAATAAAATGAAAGATAAATGAGCTAGATATGTATATATGCTGCTAGAAGTTAAAAATACACGCTGAATTTTGGCAAAAAGCTTGCTTTATTTATGGCCCACAAAAATTTGATTGCTATAGCAGTAAATTATTCGCATTCTAAGGAGAATGGAGAGCATCGATTTCGTTTTGAAAAGTTAATTTGAAGAGCTCGTGCAGCTGTTGCCAGGTACTTTATGGGGGCGGGTCAAGCACCTGTTCTCGGTCTCGACAACATTGACCTGCCCTTCTTCATAAAGAACTGCACTCCACAGACAGATCGTGCCGCTGCGTGGGCTTAACGGTATCGTGAGGCCTTCAATTGGTTATCTCACGGATGCAAACTGGAACAATTTGTTGCAGCAATTTGCACCACTTGCAACAGCATCGACATCGACTTCCAGAGTAATCTGCCGCTCAATCAATTTGCAGCAGGTTTGTTTGTAGCAGAGAGAGGGGAGAGGGAAATGGGAAACTGGCACTGCTTGAGCTGGCAGCTTATCGAATTAATCGTTTGAATTAGCCTGTTGCCGCTTGGCACAGACAACGAGGGACAGCTCAATTTCTGCAGCAAATTGTGGCAATTATTTTGTTTGCCAGCGCGCAAAGCAAACAACTTACAACTTACAACTTTGCAACTTCCACAAGGCAGCGCATCTTGTTGATTATGAGCAGAACAGAGCAGCGAAATTTATGCAACAATGGGTGCAGTAGCTTGGCACATATTTGCATAGAGCAGAGATCAGAGATATGCCATGTATATAGTTGGCACAGCCTGTGGGGCAGTTGCGCCTGCGCCCGATTAAGACTTAAACGTCACTGATTTCCCCCTGCCGATAGCGGCAGACAGAACAGACCGCACAAATGTCAGTTGCGCACGCCCACAACACACGACCACAGAGGCAGCAGTGGAGAGAGAGGAACAGGGGGCAGCAGGCGCTGCTTATCTGACGGCTGGCGACTGGCGGCCTAGGGGCAGGCAATTTGTTCAATTGCGGCAGCCTCTTGGGCGTCGACTAATGCGAATCTCGCATTGCGCCGTTCGCATCTAAAAGACTTTTGCGGTTCCCTTTCCCTCTGATTTGTTGCCTCTTTCTCTCTTGCGTATCTCTGCTTCTTCTTTGCCCTCTCTCTCTGTCCTCTCTCTGTGCTCTCTCTGTCCTCTCTCTGCCCTCTCTCTGCCCTCTCTCTGCCCTCTCTCTGCCCTCTCTCTCTCTGTCTTCGCTGCTGGGGCTCAATTGACACAGTAACCTCGTCGCTTGTTTTTTATGCCTCATGAATGATTACCGCCTCCAGTTGCTACAGCCGCAGATCGTGTATGATGCATTGCGGTGTCTGCAGCATCTTCTGTGGCCTCTCTTCCCCTTCTCTTCATCACTTCCTCCCTTTTCCCAGACGCCTGCTCCCCATTCCGTCTGTCCAGTTGATTGGCTCCCGTGTGTGTGAGTGTTACTTGTAAAAATTTGTCATTAGACACAATACTCGCACATTCTGCTAACTTAACAAGCTGACTTGTTTGTTTGCGCATACCCTGCACATAAAGAGGGTATATAAGACTAGGCAGAAGACATGTATAATATTGATAATGCTAATAATGTTGAAGTAACTGAATAAAGCTATGCTTAGTTCACTGAACAATGTTCCTTTTTAATCAAAGTATTTCTTTTTTCACAACTTCTCTTCCCCTTCCTAGGGTATCTGCGTATCGTGCAGCTGCCAGGACATTAGCCCACGCCCGCTTGGCGCTTGTTTTTGTCATCAACGGAGGCAGCAGCAGCACAGAAGTTGCTGCTTGGCTTCTTCTGCGAAATTGATTCAGCAACAAATATTTGCATAACTCATTAAGAGCGATGCGAGATTGTACGTAAGACGCGACGTTAACGTAAACGTGTACGTAAGCAAGCGAAGCGTCACTGTGTGTGTGTGTGTGCGTGTTCATGGTAGACAAATGTTAAGCAGTTTGCAGTTTGTCGCGATCGCTGAGCGAAAATATTTTAATTAGTTTCTGGGCGGGTCGCAATGGGAGGTCGCAGTGCGGGGTATGAGGCAAGCCCGAAGCATGCGTCTAATTGTTGTGGCAACGAGGGGGCGCCCCTTGTTGTTCAGTGTTATGGAAAGATTATGCAAACATGTTAAGAACAAACTACACACAAAAGCAAGGCATGCCAAACTGGCAGGGAAAGTTGTTGAGAAAATTGTGTTGGAAAATCAATGTGGAATTTGCAGAGCTGACAGAGGGGCCTCTTTATAAGGTCATAATTTATATACACAGCTTATTCATCGATATTCTTCCATTTCGCAACACTGTCAAAACTGTTGACAGCCTGTCGAATCGAGTCACTTTTCTCTCTCTCTCTTTTTTCTACAATGAATCCCTACGAGAACGCGTTGATGCAAGTTGTGGATCACATGCTGAACGAAAGGAAATGCTGCGTGAAGGACAATCTTGTGCGCTATAAGCTGGCAACGATGCTGCGCATGCGTAAGTCTGCCTGCACCTTAGATACCCTTCCATTCTACACTTCCCCCACCTGCAGGTTTGCGCTTCGTGGCCGAGAGCATCTCGAACGGCGCTAATCATGCAGGTCGTTCTACGCCGTGCTACTTCGATGTGGAGCGCACGCTGAGGCAACTGGGCGTGCAGGTGGCGGACCTGAAGGCGCTGCGCAGTGCCAGCGAAGAGTCACAGACTCAACAGGCCTTGGTCAAGTTTCCTGCATGTGAAACACGCGACGAGGACTTTCATCAGTATCCGCAACCCGAGATCAATCAGGATCGTCTTTCCCGCAATGGACATCATATACCCAAGTTCCTGCCCCCGTTTCCCAGTTTGCACACCTACAGGAACACCATGATGGACATCTGCACGGACAGGAACTATGTCTCCCAGCGTGAACGTCGTGCTCATCATCGCATAAGCACGCAGTGCGCCCTTAATAAGTACTACGTGAGCACACGCCCGACTACGTCGCTCTTCAGTGAGCCACAGCGTGGCAAGGAGTTTATGGGTAAGCTTGGGAAATATATAACAGGTATACAAATATATTTAGTTCTTTTTTCTTGCCCTCTCTCTCAGTGCTAAGTCTAAATCTGCCCAAACAGCCTGCCTATATGGACGCACTCATGCCGCACGACGAGGTCTTCGATGAGAATGTGTACGAGTTCAAGGAGGAACCAAATGAGAAAGGTAGGACATGAGATAAACATAATATAATATATATTAGATATACATATATATATCGCTTATATATATATATATATATAGTGCGCTCATTTACTATAAGTTATATTCTTACTATGTATTTCTTAATGTATATATTGTTACTCTATATACAATTAGAAGAGCTGTTCACATTTTCATTCATTCACAGCTAAGGGCTGTATGTTTCTCAAGCCGCCGCAGCTGAAGAGTTCGCGACCAGCTATCGGGGCTTGCGAGGATGATTTGGGTTTCAAGATTGAAAATGCAGCAGAAGAAGAAGAAGAAAAGAGCCAAAGAGTTAGCGACGAGATGTTGCCTGCTAAGTATCAACTTTAAAGCAAATTGGAAATGTACAAAGACGCTAAAGAAAAGGCCAAATATCAATCGACTGTCTGCACAGCTTGTCAAGAAAGAAGCTCTTGAAATAAAGATATATAACATATAAAAATAAAGTTATTTCTCTTTATACAAACTAAAATTTATCTGCATAATTTCTGTCCAGTCTGCTGTAATGAGCTCTGCAATGCGAGCCCTTTAATTCATTTCAATTAAAAGCTGAGACACGTTCTCGATGGGGATTTGCAGGCAGGCAATACGAGGCAGACACCTGACTCGCTAACTCCCTCCCTCTCTCCCTTTCTACCCCCTCGCTCAAATGAGGGGTGCAAAAAGTTAAAAGTGCCACAGCGTGCAGCAGCTGGACGGCTCCTGCAACTGCTGCCAGGGCTGGGCTACTGATGACTGTTGCTGCTGCCGCTGCTGCTAACGGTAACGATTCCAAAGTATTAAATAACTTTGTAATTTAATTAACTTTGACGTCGTCGTCGTCGCCGTCGTCGTCGCGCCGCTTAACTTTGATTAACGTTTTGCAATTTTTCAACAAGTTTCACTTGAACTTCGCTCACGTAGCACACACCAACACACACACACACACAGAGGTGCGTGGCAGGGAGAAGGAGCAGGGGTCAGAGAACCGGGAAACAAGAGACAGCTGGAGTCAGGCAGGCCAAAAGGATTCAAGTCTATGTTTAAACTGGCAGAGTTCAGATTACACGCGACTTGGCTTCGTGTCCCTCGAGTTATTTGAGAAGCTAAATGGGTGGGGCAGTGGCATGGAGACTGGAGGCGCCTCCAATTGGGGACACGGAAGATGCCTTTAAACAGAGGCCAAAGGATTTGAAGCCAAGGGGGGCCCAAGTGACTGCCAAAAGTCAAATTAATTAGACTCACAAAATTCAATTAGTCGCCGCAAAATCGCAACTAATTTTTGTCGTGCCACAAAATTGGACTTGCCACAAGCAAAGTACTGTGTGTGTGTTTGTGTGTTTCCAAAAATGTTTCCATTTCATGTTGCTTATTTGATTGGCAATAGCTGAAAGCATTTCGCACGCATTGCGACTTTGATATTTGCCCCAAGGCAACTTGCAACTGCAACTGCAGCTGCCAGGCGCCAAAAACTTTGTTGCTCTCGTTGTTGTTGTTGTCGCTGCATCAACATAAACGAAAAGCTAAACAATGCGCAGCACATTAAAAACTGAAAATTCCGAATTCGAAACGATGCAATAATTAGGCAAATGAAAAGCCAACAACAAACAAAGTTTCTCGTGGGGGGGGGAACATTTGTTTAGACGCATCTGCCGATTTACTATAGTTGCCGAACCAAATTTTAGATTCATTTGGATTTATTGTTTTTGTTTTTAAGTATTTTGTTGTCCTCGTTGCGCTGTGTGTGTGTGTGTGTGTGTGTGTCATTTTAACCCATTTAACCCATGTTCGCCTGCCACAACAATTTCTGTTTGCTTGCGGTTCGAGATAAATTTTTGAATTATGACAGAGCTTTGATATTTTCCGTTAGCCGGCAAGGCCACAAGTGGGCGTGGCTGCTATAGGGGGAGGGGGCAGCGGGCTGCACTCGTAGTTTCAATTATTTGTTTTAGGCAGAGACGCATAAAAAAAATGGAAACAACAAATAAACAAACAAACGACGGAAGTGAAAACCTGCAACATTCTCATGATCTGTTGGGGGTGCAGGGTGGGGTGGGCACGACGACACTATGCCCTGTGTGTGGAAATAGCGTATGAGAAATATACATATGTACATGTTTTATGCTTCTCTTCTCGCACTTTGTTTATACAATTTCAACATCGACAGCCAAAAGTTGCGATACATTTCGAAAATTGCCCGAGAATCGAGTTGAATGCGAGTTCGAAATGAATTTAAAACCCTTGCAAAGGGAATGTGGGGAAGGGTGCAAAAAGTCGAGTTTGTCATAAAGTTTACATTTTCATTTCACTTCACACAGATGCGTGTTATCTTGCTGTGTATCTCTCTGTGTGTGAGGGTGTGTGTGTGCATGACCCGCTTGGCCAAACAAAAGGCAATTTTTCATAAATCTTGTGCGCCCCCCTGAGCTGTCAACCTCCAACTCCAGGCGACCTATCACATCTCTTCCTCTCCCTCTCACTCCCGCTCCTTATCCCTCTTCCTCTCTTCTCCATTTGTGTGTGCCTGCCATTTTACGGTTGCATTTAACCTTTTTCTCTCGAAATACACTTTAAATTTAACGCTCTGTTGTGCGGCTATAAAAATGCTGTTTGCTCTTTTCTCATACGCCCCGTTTGCCAGTGACGTTGCCGGCGCCCAAAAGATACAAATTGCTGGCTCGTTATAATTATGACGTCGTTTTTACTGTTGTCAAGGGACGCCCGCAAACACAGACAATACATGTACACATGTATTTACATATGTAACGCCCCGTCTCGCCCTCTCTCTCTCTCTGGGACAAGTGGAGAAAAGTCTCTAAGCAAATCAATTCAAGTTCACGCTTCTCTCAATGGCTTAAGCATTGCGGCGCGTGTATGAATTGCCTCGAGTTTTGCTCTGCATTGCTTCACTTTTCATTTCTCTCTGCCTCGTTGTCCCACACTTCTCTCACGTTGACTTTGGCGATCCTAAAGTTGCCTCAGCTCTCCCTCGTTGCTGCTGTTGTTGCCTTTCGGTTTATTTGATTTTTATTTTGCCTGCTTTGTTGTATGGCCCTTTTCTCTTTCTTTAGCCTCGTCTCCCTCGTGTTATTTATGTGCATGTATTTTATTATTGTGTGTGCTTTGAGAGAGCACAAGGCAAGCAGCAGCAGCAGCAGCAGCAGCGGGTCCGGCAGAAAAACGCCAGCAAATCTCTCGTCTGACACGCGCGTGTTTAGCATAAGAATTCGACGTGGACGCAGCTCGCGCCTTTCGCTGGGGAAATACAAATTTCATACCAGGGCACACACTGTCTCCCACAAGTTGAGGAAACCGTAGCTTACTTAACTAATGAAGTGGCGAGCTAAGAACGCTTTCGCCTGCATTTCGCCAATGCCAACAAAAAGGAGATTTGACTTTGCATGAAACCAAGAAGAATATCATCTATTTGGGTCACTTTGCCTGTGCGTAATGCTGGCGAAAGCGTTTGCTGGCACACAATAGTTACTTATGCTAAACTAGCTCAACACCATGCACCTCCCCTGCCCTCCCTCCCTCGTCCCCTTATTGTTGTATTTTGTCCCTACAACTGTTCATTTGTACGTGTTATTCGCACGTTCTGCTGTTGCTTTATGGCTGCTTTATTATGTAGTCCAGACCCAGACCCAGACCCAGAGCCAGAACTGACACGCCCCCACCTCACGCCTTCACACACAACCTTGCGCACAGTGGCAACATCCTTCTAGTCAAGTTTGCCCTGTGTGGGGGGGGGGAGTGTGTGTTAGTGTGTGTGGCGTTTGTTACTCGATATTATGGCAGCTATATAAAAGTACATTTACGGCATACAGTATATACTATATATAGTATGTATGATAGGTAGTATTTTTAGCATCGCTTGTGCGCTTTACGTGCGTAACGTGTTAAAATTAACACGAGACGCCACAAGCAGCTGCCACATTGCGCATACGCCCAGTGTGACGGCGTGTGTGTGTGTCGGCGCTTGATTAAATTGATTGAATTTGATTGCCATCTTAGCTGCGTTGCCAGTGCTGCCAATCTGGCAAATGAAGTGCACTTGCAACACTGCAACACTGTTGCATATTTCATAGGCGAATGCAAAAGCAATTAGCCAAGCGCTGAAAGCAGCTAACTTGCCTCAAAGGGAGGGGGTGGGTAAGACTGGGGGAATGTAAGTTCTGGCTGCTCGCTCACCTGTGTGCTGCACTCGCTCAACAGTTATGCAAATTTGCATAAGTCTACACACAGTCGGCAATTTCCACGAAAATGCAAGGCAATTGAATTAATGAGCTCGACGAGGGAGACAGCAATAGAGGAGCAGAGATTGCGAGTGGGTGAGTGAGTGAGTGAGGGAGACTTGAAAAGAAAACGCTTTGAATACCTAATGTCTTCATAATGCTGAAGCGTGCGTCGTGCAGATTCCGATTTCGATCGCACTTTGCATCCCAAAGCGCTGCTTGACAATTGCAATTGACAAAAGGATGCGATGGGGAAAGCGGGGCATGCGGGGGTGCAGCAACGGTAGCAATAGCTTCCGTACTGCTACTGAGCAGCGAGGCTGTCTCATTAGCCACTGCAGTCCGTCGAGAAGTTTGTTATCTTTTGTCAAAGCAAACACAAAAGCAAACGCTTACAATAATAAATACAATCACGATGATGCAGATGATGGGGAATAATGATGGAGTTGAGTTGAGGCTCATTTCGAGCCGAGCTAAGCTGGCCTGTTGCCTTGTTAGCCCGGCCAAGTCTCGCATTTCATAATCATAACAAGTGCAGCAGCAGCCACAGCATCCACAGCATCCACAACGAGGAATTTGCCCCACTAAAGCTGCCCATTTGCGTCAAGCTGTCTGAACAATGCAACCACCAAGTCGAGTAAGTCGTGGCAGGAAGTCAGCCAAGTCAGTTAAGTTGCGGGACAGCCTTGGCAGGTGAGCTGCAAGTTGAGACGAGAACAAAAGCATGTTGCATAGTGTGCGCGGCTTTGAATAGTTAGAACGTATAGTGGGGAGAGAGAAAGATTAAATTAGAACTGGTAGGAAGATACCCTATGAAAAGTGAAGTCAGTAGTTGGAAAGAAATGACAGAAAATTTGTGAAGAATATTTATAATTAAATACTTTATAATAATTGTGATTTATATATGCAAAAAATACGTTAAATTGATCACAAAATATATTTTTTTTTTTTTTTTTTTTTTTTTTTTTTTTTTTTTTTTTTTTAAAAATATTATATTGTTGTTGGGTGGGGGGTTGTAAGAAGTGCCCTTTTCCTTTTTTATTTTTTTTTTTTTTTTTTTTTTTTTTTTTTTTTTTTTTTTTTTTCCGCCGGGCTGTTTTTTCTTTGTTTTTTTTTTTTCTTTTTTTTTTTTTCGCACCTCTTTTTCCTCGGTTTTTGGTTATTATTTTCCCCCCCCCCCAAAAAAATTTTTTTTTTTTTGTGTTTTTTTTTTTGGTTTTTTTTTTTTAAAAGAATAATTTTTTTAATTTTTGGGTTTTTTGTTTTTTTTATTTTTTTTTTTTTTTTTTTTTTTTTTTTTAAAAAAATATCCAAACTATATTTTGGTTTTTTTTTTTTTTTGGTTTTTTTAATTTCTTTTAAATTTTTTTTTTTTTTGGCGAGTTGGGGGTTTGTGGGGTTTTTTAAAGCCCCGAAATTCAAAAGACAAAAAGGCGGAATATTAATAAGATTCTTATTTTATTTCATTTTATTCCAAATATTTACAATATGAGAACTGAGTAGAATTCAAGCAGATTGCCAGCCAGTAACAATCTCAAAACTAGTCAAGCAGTCTTGACCAACTTCCTACAACTTCTCCACTGTGCAGTCGCGCATACCCCAGCACTGCTGGGCATGCACATAATTGTAGTTAGCTGGCAAGGGCAGCGCATGCGCAACATTGTCATGGAGAGCTGCCACTGCCAGTGCTGCTGCTGTTGTTGCATCTCTAATGCGCCTGATAGCAATCTAATCAGCAGCTCGAATTGCCCAGCTCGAAGGTAGGCAAATGCAGCTACTCCACTTGAGAGACTTGACACGGGAATTTCAACACCCGATTTCCGCAGTTGCATTGCCAGCCATTTATCGTTTATTGTCTGTGCTTGGCGTTCACTTTTCACGAAGAGTGCGGCCACAAATCAGGCGCTGATCTATGTGCCCAGACAAGACAGACAGGGAGAGTATGTTGGCCTAATGCGCAATGACGCTATCGCCTTAACTTATCTCCAGTCACTGTCATAATACAGTCTCTGTCTGAGAAAACTCCCCTCCCCCCTCTATCTCTCTCTCCCCGTCTTTGCTTAGAGCGCTCTCTTTGCGCTCGCTTCCCTAATCAATTTCAAATGGCAGTCGCGGATCTCTTTTTGAGTCGTGCGCCGTTTTCGGTGCTAATCAGCATTTGGCAATCTCTTTGAAAATATTTTTCCATATGGCCAATGCTTCATCTTGTCGAGATTAGGCAGTACCAGCAGCAGCAACAGTCTGGCGGCGACAGCATCGCTTAGTTGATGCAGTAACATATTGCCAGCAGCATGTTGCCAGCGTCTTGTTGCGATGCGCCTGTGCAACATGTATAAATCACAAGTGGTGCGCGCCCAACCCAAATACAGTCAGGGCAGGCCGTCAGTGAATCGCACTGCCATCAATTTTTATTGCCGCAGGTCATGAGCAGCCAATAAAAGTAAAAAGCCTTTTCGAAATGCATTACGCGATAAAATATATACAAAATCTATACGAAAGTCTGATTTCCTATATAGTATATCGATTTGCTGATGCTGTTCTTGTTTATTTTACTCGTTCTCTTGACCTGCCCATGCAGCGTCAACTTGATCATCCTCTTCATCATCATCGTCTACTTCCTTATCGTCGCTAAAACGTTGCACGCTGAAAGCCAATGCGATGAGTTTATTGAGTGAGTGGGTTGTCTATCGGTTCGCTTGTCTATTAGTCTTCCCTCAGCGCCGAGCAGTGTGCACTGTGGCTGGCGTATGGCGTGTGGCGTGTGCCGTGTGTGTCCGTCCCTCAGCCAGTCCGCCTGTCTGTGCGTTCCCTTGTTGCCATTGCATTGTGGCATGAAATAAGTTGATGTTTTTTAGCCCTCTCTCTCTCTCTATCTCTATCGTTTTGGGTTTTTTTTGCGACTTTTGCCTCAATGCAACTGAGACATTACTAGTGTGTCTCTGTTCATGTGCATGTGCATTCAAATCCCAATCCCAGAACCACAATTCGGTACAGTAGGATTCTCACTGACAGCAGTGCCTCCCCCTTGCTCTCCCCTCTAGTTGGGCAGGACATTTAGTCTCTCAACTGCTTGCCACACATGACTCGGCACGTTTAGCAATTTGAATTCAATTTCACTTGCTCCCAGGGCTCGCACACACACACACACACATCCATACACATTTATTCAGTGACACTAACACGCCCACAACTTTGTCGACAGCTAGTGCTCGCTCTTACCCCCGCCCATGCTGACCTTCCGTGCAGCTATTTTTATGTGAATTTCGAAAAATAAAGAATGAACTTGAAACTATTTTATGTTTCATGTTATGTTTCCTAATGTCGCGCCCCATCAGCTCAACTCATCTCTGTCTGGGTAATCTGCTTTATATGCCATATATATGTATATCCACAAAAACATACATATATCTCTGCCACACGACCTGCCCCATTTTTGAACTGACAGTTTTATCTGAAATATTTACGCTGCGTTAATTGCTCTTGCGCGGTCACGCTTTCTACTCAATTGATTCGGACATTATCTGTTGGTTTTATACGATTTCAGTATTTCAGTATTTTATGCAAACGCCTCTAATGAGTTTCAACCGAAATTATGTGCTACATTTTATTAATTCAATATCTCATTGCGGTTTGCCACAATTGCAGATTGCAGCAGAATGAAAAACGTAATTGCCATAAATACTTAAAGTGTTTTGTTATAACGTTTTAAATTTCACATGCAAGTGAATTATATTGTTAAATGCGGGATATAAATGCATATCTCTGGTATATCTGCTTGATATATATGCTACATATAGTATACATACATATATCCGCAAAGCTCTCACGCGTTAAATTCTGTTGGCATATTTTAATAATTTGCTGCTGCGCTACAAATTCATTTGTGGGGCGTATCGAATGTGTCGAGTTGAGCCTGGTACTTTCATGGAGATTATCAATGAGTTGAAACAACAGAGAATTCGTGAAACCTTAGTCATACGAGCAAACCTTGACAGTCCCTTAACATTTAACATACAAGTATATCATAGAAACATTTTCTCTATTCGCCAATTATCGTCGCTAGCGCATCAATCACTTCGACCACACCTGCTAAACTGGCCAATTTGGGACCATCCCGCGCCACGTGCACTTGACAATTTTGACATTTGTTGGAATGTCTGTCAGAGAATTGCAAAATTGCATTTCTCTTTGCACAGGTGACAAGAAATTTTGACATAAAAATGTACAACAATTGTACAACAAAACAATATACATACTCGTATATTGGCAACAATAAAAAATCGTTGTCGGAATTCGAAATAAGCCTAGCTTTCGCCCATTGATTTGCGCGACATATACAAGCCCCCTTTGATACGTCAGTGGATCGTTTAGCGAGCCCATTTTAAAGTGACACCACAACAAATAGAGAAAAAAAAAGAATTTAATGGATTTTAAACAAATAACAAAAACAAAAATAATAAAATTGGCAACGCGCTTAACCTACATTTGAAAATACTATATCTAATACAATTGCCCTGCGTGCTACTCTAGCCAATAAATCAAGAACTTCTAAGCGAATCCCCAAGCGATGCCGACATGCCGTAAATTAGTTCACGGTCTTGTCCGAAATATGACAAAAAATATCGCACGTCTCGCATTTACTTCTGTTTGTACCATGACATAACTCACTGTCACCCACTGAGAATGCTCTCGATATAAGTAATACGCTTAGCCTTCGGTTCACGCATCTCCATCTGTCCATCTGTACAAAATCGTGCGGTTTTGTCAGGCTACTAGGCGAACAATTAATAAGCAATTAGAGGAGAGCCCAGTCCCAAACTTGTGTTGCAACAAGTGGTCGCCCTTTGCCAAATCGAAATTCAATGGAACCAAAATTGCTCTAGCTTTCTCTCTCTCTCTCTCTCTCTCTCTCTCTCTGTTGTTCTGTCTCTTTCTGCAAATGACTAATTTCGTTATAAATATAGACATAGAAAAATAAACGAGGAAAATTGGCACGCTTCTTATTTCGTTTGCACTAAACAGACCAGAACTGAAACATATGAAACTGTTTTCGTGGAAATGACGAACAGAACATACTCTTCATATATATATAAACATATAGTGGGTTGATTCTTAAGCTTTTTGTGGAAATAATAAAATGTTCTTTAAATTTAAATGTACTATATAAATTCATTGATTGAATTCTATTTAAAGAAATCATCATAAAGTATTTGAGAATATATAGTCAATTTCATTATATATAATAAGAATATATAGCCAAGTTCATGATTAATCTATAACACTCAAGCACACACTGCTTTTCGGGTTGGTTAAGCAGACAACATGTCACAAGACTTTCATAGTGTGAACCAATTAAGCAGCTGAATTATGGTTAAATGACTAGAGCTGATCTGTTAATGCGATATACTTCTATATGTTTATATATGATATGTATATTGTATAAGCATGTTGCACATATGTATTTAAGTGATAATCTGGCCACTTTGCCAAAAAGTAATAAAAACTGTTGCACAATGTTTGCGGAAAATTTGTTTGTGCATTAATTACGAATTGAAAATAGAAAGTGACGAAATATCTCAGGGGATAATATTCAGAAAAGTCTTAAGACATTATGCAGAATTCGCTAGAATTAACAATGCAATGATCTGTCTGCAGAGACCAGCTGTTAAACATATTCCAATTTCAAATAAAAACAAATTTACGATACATTTTGCCATTTTTATTGTCAACATACGCATTAATAAGCGACATTTTGCATATTCTCGCATTTTCTTGTAGCTTTTCTGGCTACTGTTCTTTATAGTTTTGTCAACAGGGTTGATATCATCGCACCGCAAACATGTGGCAGTTATATTTAGAATATTTTTTTAATGTACTTTTTACGATAAGAAAAACCTGTGAGGCAGCTCGGGCTACACTGTCCGGCAAGCGTGATGAAGTGCGAGAAACGGACATTAAAATAGAAGCAACCTTTGATGAGCTGAAAAAATACTGTTAAATGTTGCCAACATTGGGCGCCAGAGTCATGGAGCGAAGCACATGGAGGCCATAAAATAAATAACTCTGCCTCGCATTGTGGGCACACATAGGCGCCTGAGTTAATGAGCCACCTCCAGGCCCGCCTCCTGCTGCTGCTGCCTCCTTGCTTATTTCTGACTGAGATGTGAACTTCCGTTGCGTAGCAGGAAATGCAAATAAACAAAAAGCGTCTGCGTCAGCCAGGGAACTGATACTGAGACTGCCACTGGGACTGGGACTTGGCTGGGTGGGGACGAATGGCGACTGGCGAATGGAACTGAATCTTCCCCGTCCAGCATTGGCGAAAAGTTTCCAGCACAATTTGTTGGCCACTTTGAATTGATTTTTATGGCCACGCTCGTAAGTATTTGATATTTATGCACGCCCGCAATTTGTATACGCATTATAATCTACACAAATAGCGTCGAGTACATGACAGGCCCCCCAACCGACCCACTCCCACCCCCTTTGTCTAACTGCCGCGGGGTGGCAAGGCTGCTTGTTTATGTAAATGGTTAGAAGAGCCGAAAAGGCCACACACGAGGCGCAAGCGAATCCCAAACCGAATCCCATTTAGGTATCTGAAGCTGTGTACTGTATCTTCATCTCCATCTTCATTTGTATCTGTAAGATATGTTTCTACTGTGTGCAGCGGAAGCCTTTAAATGCAAACGTTTTAGACAAGCTGCGAAATGAGCATTAAAACTTGAACTCAGTCGGCTTCTTTTTGCGCATCGTTGTCGTTGTCGTCGTCGTCGTCAGTGCAACTTGATTATGCTTTATGGCCAGGCTAAAAAGCTACTGGACCATGCCCTGAGGGCGTGCCTCCACATCCCAAGAGTGGTTAAGCCATATCTCGCTTCTGTACTCTCCCTCCCCTTCGTCTTCTCCTGCCCTTCATGCGATGGCTGCTCAACTTTTTCACTGTCCCAATTTATGAATTCATTTTTTTTCACTCTGCCACTTTGCCTGTCGGGCTCTTGTTTTTCTCTGTGTGTGTGTGTTTGTGTATATGCCCGGTCGGTTGGCTTTTTATTTTAATGCACAAACATTAACAGCCAGGAGTTTTGGCTTTATTATTGCTCATTTACACAGCAAAAACAAAAACCAGTACAGACAAAGTTAAAATAAACATGTTGGTGAATTTCAAAGGCAGCACGAGAAAAACAAAATGCTGCACTACAAAATGGTCAAGAACGTAAGGCATCCCATGGTTTATGTATATTTAATGTTTGAATTGATGCCTGGCAAGGTACATTTTTAATTTGAAATAGTTTTGCACAACTTTAATTATGAAGTTAATCGTGAAATTTAATTCATACAAATTGTTAATTGTTCTTTCTTTTTTTCTTGGCTTAAAATTATGTTTCTTCTTCCTCTCATTCTTTCGTTACTCAAGCTCTGTGCAAACCTTGAAAATTGCTAAGAAAACAATGAGGCAACTTTGTTTCCAGTGGAATTCAAGAGTTTTGTGGCTTGTCTTCCAGTTTGGCACTTTTCGATTGCTCAACGCTTCATTCTTCGCTTTCCTTCAGTGTGTTTCCACTTCTTTCTTTCTTTCTCTTTGTGCAAATTGTGCGCTTTCTTTTGGCAGCTTCATGAAAATTCAATAAGTTTTCCCCCAGCCCAATGAATGTGGCTTTTAATGCATATTCTTCTCTGACGCGCCTCTCGTTGCGATTCTCAATGTTTTATTTTCTCGCTTTTCTTCTTTCTTTGTTAATGTTGGGCTTCATAAGTTTTAATTAGCCGCATTTTATGCGAACACGGGGATATGGAAGAACAACAAACGAAACAACGATAAAGCATTAAAATTGCAAAAGGAGGAGGTACGAATATTTTTATAGCCGAGTGTGAGAAAATCAATCAGCCTAAAGTTAGCCATCGATTCAATGCAGACCTGCCCTTTAACCACAATACACTCAGACACACACAGTCATAATCACATATATATATGTAGTATATAGCATTGCTAATAGCTCAGTTCATATCTGGTTGCACGCTGCGCTTCCGTTCGTCACTCGTTTCCGTTTCCTGTCCGCACTCAGAACAATCATCTACTCCAGCTACGACTGTGCCGAGCCTTGGGCAAATATTGAAACAACTGATTAGTTCGAGTTTGAGCCCGACAGGCAGAGAGACAGAGAGAGAGTGAGAGACAAATGCAATTGTTATCTGACCCCCCTTGAAACAATAGTTCTATTTGGAATTATTGCACTCAAAACAATATTGAAATATTGAGATATTCATGGCACTTAATTGATTTAATAGGGCAGGCAAAATGTCGTTGTGCATGTTCAGGCAATCTAAAATGCAGAGCACAAAATGGAGAGTTGACTCAGTTGTGGTTTTTCCTTCAAGACAGTGTGTGTGTGTGTGTGTGTTTTTATGCACAAAAGTGTGCTATGATACAGACCATTGCCATGGGGACAGTTCAAAAGTTTTCTCTTCGCTTGAAGTATTTTGTATATATTGTCCATCAATAAACTCCAATCAAATGTATTTACTTAATCAATCTGCATTTATTTTGATGATATTCTAAAGTCATTTGACACCCTAAAGTGTTTGCTCAGCTCTGGAAAGAAACCTTCTTTGACTTTGTGGATTTTCTATTGAGTTTTCATTTCCATTACGAATTTGTTGGCAATTCTACTTACTATAATTATATTGGCAATGCAAATCAGCACGATGCGGTGTCTTGACACGTACGAGCAACGGGTATTGAATTTACTTTGGATACTCACACACGTATAGCAACACCCACACACTCATACACACACAGAGAGAGAGTTTATTTTCGAGACTAAATAAATGTCAACGAAACTTAAATGGCATTCGAGTCACAGACGTTTCTCCTAATGGAATCACAATTTCTTCCATAGAATCAGCCACACAGAAAAAGTTAAACCAAAATTTCGGTATTTTCCGTTGTTGTTGCTGCTGCTGCTCTGCTCAACTTAACTGCAAAAGTTGAGGCGTGGGCGTGGCAACAGAGTTGCCCAAATTGAACTTAATCAAATTGGAAGAAAGTCGACAACGTTGAGCATTTTGCACGCTTCGTTTTGTTTTCCCAGCGCCTCCTTCAACTTGGCCAGACATTTAGCCCTAATGGCGAGGACCCTTTTAGGTTAGAGTGCGAAGGAAGAAGAGGGAGAGAGGGGGAAGAAGATAAGGATAGAACGGCAGGGAGGTAAATGAAGTGAAGAGCAAGTCAGCCAGGCAAGTGAGCATGAAAATTGAAATGACGAACTGTTGTTTTCGCTTGACTATTTGCGGGTAATAGAGCAGATCAGATACCCTATAGCGATACTAAAGAGTGTCAGTTAGTTACGGGATGTGCTTTAAGTAGAATGCCAAGCAGCTTTCCTCTGTTAATGCAATAGAATCAGTTGTAATCCGCCTGAAGGTTTAATTGGTCGTATAAATAGACATGAATAAACTGCCCTAAGCCGCGCTATATAAAGTTCATACCCAACTGGGGCAAGCTTATTTCTTTTCTCACAGTTTGTTTACCTCGCTCTCGGACTGCTTCTGCTGCTGTTGCAGTAGATAAATACACTTGATTTGCGTTCGCAGACTCATGAACAACTTCTAACTCAATAAGCCTGAGGGAGAACATTTTAAGTACCTGCGACTGCGTTTGATCCACCTGGATAAATGTTGCCTACATTAGAGCTGCAATCGCAGCATGTAAACAAGCCCAACAAAACTCTTTTCTAATTGCATTTGAGTGCAGTTTATGGCACCCAAAGGGGGATCTACCCGGACTGGGCTGGGCTGACCTACAAATTATGCAGTGCGAAAAGTACTGCAAAGCCGTTTTGGCCCCGCTGCTGCTGCCGTCTCTACCGCCTCTACCGCTGCTTGCTTCTTACAAAACTAATTGAGTTGTTGCTGTGTGCTGCAGGTGCAGTAGCAGCAGAAGCTGCAACACCGACAGAAACAGCAACAACAGCGTCGCAAGTCAATTAAGTAGCTAAAGGTGAATCTAAGCCCAGTGCCGAAGGAAGCAGCTTCAGGCAATTTGAATGAGCGCTAAAATGCGTTCCACGTGACCTAATTATGACACTGGGCTGGAAGAGTGGGAGAAGAAGGCGAATCTTCTAAGGCCAACAACAACAAAAGTCGCATTAAACGTTTTAATTACAAAGTGCTACAGCAGCAACAACAACATTAGCAATTGTCTCCCGTTGCCACTTCCGCTGCTAACAAGCGCATCCGCGTTTTTGTTCGCCTTTTGTTTTGTTCAGCGCCTTTGCGGCAAACGAACATCCTTGTACGCCCCTTAACTTCTCCTCTTCCCCCCTCCTCTGTCTCGTAGTGCCACTGGGCTGGTTTTAAGCGCACACTTTCAACTCGACAACCTGTTCAGCCAGCTCAACAGTTTTCCATATAGCACAATTTGAGAGTTTTCTTTATTTTTTATTCAAGCGTATTTCTATAGTTTGCGCTCGCCCGCGTTTTTTATTTTGCTCAGTTTTCCATTTACTGTGTTTGTTTTTGTTTCGCTGTTTGTGAATTGAGTGTTGACCCCGCGCCACGCGCCATATCATAGCAAAGGCACAGCGCCCTCTATGGCTGATGACCAGCAACAGCACTCACGCCAACTGGGTCAGCACACACACACACACACATTGGCACACCCACAGACAGTCGAGCGGATTATACTATATGGACATGGACATATGCGTATGGGCATGCATGTGCGGTATCTGTGCCGGCCATTAGTTTGGCGGGAGATCATCTCTTAAGACTATAATTACTAAGCCCAAACAGTATTGAAATTGTGTCAGAAGGGCGTCCGTTTGATATAGACAGTATGCTAGATCGGATTAGTGTGTATGAATGGATCTAAAGAGCAGAGTAGCATGTTTAAATGATCTAATTGGAATGCAATTTTTAGTTCCTTAATGGTAAATTAACTAGTGCATATGCTAGGAAAATGGTTCAAATACTTGGTAGAATATTCTGAATATATTTCATATACTCATTTGATTATTTCAAATATATTTTTGTAATTTCTGCAGTTCTTAACATATGTTCAAAGAATTCCTGCTTTATCTGCGTCTTGCGTCGGCCTGTTTGTTCTTTAATCACACTGAACTTAGCTGTTTCAGCTTGGCAAACTGTTTTTACAGCTTGTACGATGCACATCACACACACACACACTTCCATGCTAGTGCGTATGTATGTGCTCTAAATTGGCCATGCGACATGTGGCGTGTGTCTACGCTAAACATGCGAACCGAATCGATGCGCCTAATTGGCTTTAACCAATCCAGGCGCTCTATGCCAACTGCATGTATATATTGTGCGTGTTTGTGTGTGTTTGTGTGTGTGTGCAACAACTGCAACATTTATTAATATGCGTGGGCTGATGCCGCACGACAAATAAACGCAACAACTTCATTAGCGAGCTACGCGGCCGGTGCCGCGTGGTGCCGTTAGCTGTTTGCCGGCTGATTGACTGATTATGGTCAAGTGTTCAATGCAGCCTCCCCCTCCAAACCCCTCCCACTCCTGGCTAGTTGACTGCACAGTGCACTATGTGTTGGTGGTGGTTGTTGCTGTTGTTTATTAATTATCGCGCAACTCTAAAATTAATTTATTATGCACGCGCCGTAGTCGCCGTTGTCGTCATTGCGGCTGGCAAATTAAACGTCGATGCCGACTGCAATTTTTTTTAACATTTATTTTTGGCTGGTTTTTGCGTATTTTCGTCGTGTTCATTTTCTACTGAAGCTCCATGCCATAGAGCATTTTGTTTTGGTTAATTGCGCGTGTTGCATGTGGCGTATGCGTTATATGTGCGAGCAGTCGCCCCGTATGCATTGCACATACGCACAGTTGTGCAGAAAAACACAAAATTCATTGGCTCAACAAGAAAATATTTTGCCAGTACCAGGCACAGGCACAGTCACAGACCCCGCCCCCTCACCCTCTTTCCTTATGCATCAAATGTTGGAATTTTTCGTCGATGTTTTTTTTCGAGCCGACAAAAATGTTGGCTATTTTTCATGTTGTTGTTGTTGTTGTTTTTGTTCTAGAGAAAATTGTGCCATTTGTCTGCAAGTTGAGGGTTGCTTTTCATGCGCACATAAACGTTGTGTTTTTATTCTGAGACGGCCCAGTTCCAAGAACGATATATCCTTGTGTGTGTTAACTCACCTAAAAAGAGAATAAAAAGATATAACAATTGATTAGTACAGCACATAAAATGTTTGCTCATAATAGGCTATCTCTAAGGAATCCAATGTGCTCGACTGCAGCGAGACAATCTCTTGACTTAAGCTTGAGAGAACAATTGACAGTTTTGTATTTGTTTCAATTAGTCGTGCCAAAGTTCATGCGGGAACAAATATGCATTATCTGAATATACTATATATACAAATTCAAATTAAGCACACTCAAGAAATTCCATTCTAGAAGTATTCCATAGCATAGCCAGTTCAGTTCCCACAACAACAACAACAGCAACAGAGACAACAATAAATGAGTTTGCTGCCGAAAACAATGTGCAAATCTCTGACAAGTCAGCGAACAACTCGAAAATGTCGCGACTTTCGCACAGGATTAGTGTGTGCAGGGCAGAGAAGTGGGAGTGCAGTGAAAGGGGGAGAAAGAGAGAGAGAGAGGATTGCAGGGCCAGACAAAGGCATGAAAACTGTGGCAGCTGCAGCACAAAGCAAATAAGTGAAACTAACAAAAATAAACGCGCAACAAGAGTGAAGAAAGAAGCAGAGCAAAAGAGATGCAACAGCAAGCGAAGCATTAAGTGCGGGAGTGCGTATAGAGTGATGTGCCAGCAAGTACCCCGTAAGTGGAGAAGTAAACAGCAGAGTAACTCGATTTGAACTTGCTTTGTTTTCTTGCAACTAAAAAACCCTTTCTATGCATTCACAGGGTAGCTGAAATTCCTTCGCGCATATTTCAATTTAGTGTCGTTTATTTCTTGTCTTATTTTGCAGCATCTTATTTGTGGCTTATGCAGCATTCCTTGCGACTTTCCCTCTCGCAAGTTTGGCAGCAGGGCGTGACTTCAGGAATTGCATTAAAAATGCAAATTCAACTTGACTTCAACTTTAGCTACCTAGCACTCTGCCACCCTACCCCATTTCCAGCTAATTTGTAAATGTATTTCGATTCAATTAACTGTTAAATTTAAATGCGCTTTCGGAAATGTTAATTCAATAAGTGCTCGGTCACATGGATAGGGCAAGCGAAGAATAGGAGGGTGAAATCAATTTGACAATAAATTAGTTAAAAATCGCTAACCAAATTACCCAAAATGCTAATTGCAATTGGCAATAAACCACATCCAAAATGTACAAATGGAATTTTCAAATTTGATTTTGATTTTTTCGGGGAAATGAGAACATTTTCAATGCGTTTGTTGATTTGCATAAACAGCGGACACAGGTTTTTATTGTTGTGTTCACCGAAGCCATAAAGAACCGCAAAAACCGAACCCCAGAACAGCCTGTCAAACAATCAAAACAGCCACCCATTCCCTTTGACCCCCTCCCTCTCTTCAGCATGCTGTACGATTTTATTTCAAATGATTTATGGAACGAAAGTGATAGCAATATGTGCCGGAAATTTGTTACGTATTTTTGGTATTTTTCGATAACATTTCAAACATATTAAATGCACATTATTCTCATGCTAGAGCCTTCTCGCTTGCACCTATTGCTAGCCTTGTTTCTCCCTCATGGCGTATTCTGACATCTCTTAAGCTGCCAGAAATTGTTGTTGTCATTTTTATTACCTTGAAGTTGACGTTTTTTGTTGGCCATTTGCTGCAGTAAAATGCTTCATGCCAAAACATTTCGTAATCATCTCGACGGAGATATGCAAATAAATCTTATCGCAAATAAATACTGTAAAACGAAATGGAAATTGCAATGAAACTGAAACGAATAACAATAATTTCAGGGTTTATTTTACGCAGTGTATTTATTAACTTTGCTAATTTATGGGAATTGTAATACTCTGGAAGTGAAACCAAAAGGATATTGTAAAGAAAACTTTACAAGTATCGAGAATGAACTGAACTAGCTGCTTTTAAATACATTTCGCATTCCTTAGGATCCTTTTTCAGAACATTCCAAGCAACAGGCAGTTGTATGAACCGTTGTGTGTTTTTTCCATTTACAATTCCATTCTCATGGCTTCACTTTATAAGTGTTCCTGGCGTGACAATTTGTATGAAGAATCTTCCTTAAAAGAAGACAATGAAACAATCTGTCCCAGCTTGCTGCCCACACCTAAGCTCCAATCTCATATGACTCATCCTTAGTGCGTATGCTACTCAGGCACTTAAGGTGCCGCTTTAACTCTTGAATCGGTGCTATTTATTAGCTCTGCGTTAATGAACAATTTATTCATTACTGTTCACACTTCCATTCACTCACAAATTAATGCCGTATGCCGCACCTGAAATGTACTCGGAGAAACCTAATTCAAATTATACAAATTTCAAAGTCAGGCCATAAAATATGTTTTACGACTCCAGCTAAAGTATTTAAGCCGACAAAATATGGCGGCATTATAATTGCAAGCACACACGAGAGGCGAACACAAAAACGCAGAAAAAATTTCAATTTGGCATGCAAAATTCCTGAGGATTATAAAACGAAGTCACATAAAATGTGTTTTCAGTTTTGGGTGTGCTTCACGGCGGTCAGAACAGAAGAAGAGAAAGAGGGAGAGAAAGAGACAGACAGAGAGGGAGAGAAAGAGGGGGAGTAAGCGTGATTGAAACCCGCTCAACATGCCAAAAGAATGAGCTGACAATCACCCAAAACTAAATTATATATTCAAGCCGTGAAAGAAATTGTCATAAAACCTGTAGTCAGTCTTGTGGAATCGAGCAGTCATACAATAAAAAGTTTCAGACTTATGCTCCAGGCATGCCAATTTCAAGATCAGGCTCCCAAACAGAGAAAACAAAACAAAACTATGATGCGGGCGACAAACCAGAAAATATCACAGTTCAATATCTCGCCGTCGTGATAAGCGATCAGGCATTGAAATTTAAGTAAAAAGAATACATTTATACTGGTTTACAATTTATTCATGGGTCAGCCGAAGTCGAATACATAAAGCATTATTCCCTAGAGTCCAGTTCCATCATATTTTCAATTGGGTCAATTGAAAAATATGCGACTTTTATCACTGTTTTAATTTTCTTTATTCATTTCTGCAGACATTTTTATAGATTTTCGATTTTTATGTTCCAATGGTGGGTCTTGTTTAACGGTTTTCTGGTTCTTTCTTTAATTTAAAATCCGTTCAAGGCGCAGACGTCTTTTTGCGCACGTATCTGGCATATTAAACCACATACGTGTACATTCACTTCGAATTTAGTTTGTTTTTTGACAGCTTGTAAAAATGCAAAACGCGTCTGGGATTACGAAGCGTCAAAGTATTTTTTATTCCTAATTAATCCATAGAAGTGGCCATAAAAGCGCCAAAAAAGTTTTACAAAAATTAATCAAGCCGACGCGTTCTTGCGCTGCTCTTCAACTGTCAGCGTGGGGCCACTTGATGAGAGTTTGGTTCATTGAATTAATGATGTAATACTACATTACCGACGAACCTAAAAACGGAAAGAGAGAGGAGGGAAACACCAACGAAAGCCAGAAGATTAAAGCCAGAGTGGTTGGAGAATCGAGGGTAGTCACATTATAAATTCCATGGGAGGCCAGCTCGTTAGATGTCCGTGAATATGTACAGAAAAATGCTATAAATATGCAAAATGATGGAAAACCTGATGACGTGAAGTTAATGATAATGTTGATGATTATGATGATGCTGCTGCTACTACTCTAGTAGCTGTCGGGGTATTTATTTAAATAAATGAAACTTGGTCAACAATTTAAGTGAATTATAGGAGAAGTTTCCACTGGAAATCGCTGCTGTTTATCAGTGCGTTTATCTTATCATTGCGTTGACAGTGCTTTTAGGTTGGCCAACTCTTCCAGGCGGTTGCCAACAAGAAACTCTCTCGTTCTGCTACCTCTGCCTGCCTCTTATCTCCAGATACATCGACAACAACAACAAGTGAAGAAACAGCAAAGTAAATTAGTCCAGAATACTCATAGCTGAGCAACAATGACCCAAAAAGATTTACGAGTATTGCGAGTGTATCAATTAATTAAGTGTTGCAAAAAGTGAGCAGAAGGGGGGAGGGGGCAGTAAAAGTGAATCAATTAATTAGCTGATAATTTTCTTATGGCGAGCATAAGATAACAAGGGTTAGGATTTGTGATGATTCGCTCGATAAACGTTAATGCGCTGAAGAGCATGGGAAAGTTAAGTTAATAAGGTTTCCACAAAGTTTCCAAGGAAAATTCTCTTATAACTTTGTAATATTTCTTGGAACTCATTCTGAAATTCTTTTCAGTGTAATACCCAAATTGTGTACTTCAGTAAGTCTTCGAATTAAACCCACAACTCATGCTTTCAGAGCTTTCTGATTTGTTATTACAGCACATACCTTCAACTTATGAGCTTGAACTTTGATTCGTGCATAAAAAAGAACGAGAACAGAAACTGAGTTCCCCGAATGACACTTCAGTTTAACGAACCAAGCGATACGCGACATTATAATAGCCAGACACCAGTCTAAACACTGAAATTGTCAAAGTCAGCATAAAAAAACAGAAAAGGGAAGAGGGAAAAACAGAAATGAAAACAAAAACAAAACCCCCAATAAAAAGGGCAGGGCTACAAAGAAGACTGGCGGCAACATTGCCAGCGGGTATCAAATTTAGAAAGAATTCTTGTCTCTTTTCGAATATAAAAAGTTCCGTGCGCAAATGATGTCGACTGCGGAGTGCAATTTACAGTTAGCGGTTTATTTTTTTGGCACACACACAAAGTTAACTTAGTTGCAGTTGCAGCAGTCATTATAAGTTTAGCTCGCCTGGGTGCCCCCATAAAGACTTAATTAAGAGACGCAAGCCAAGTCAGCCAAGTTCAAGTTTAAAGCCAGCGCAACGGGGCGTATGCGCAATGTGCACAGTGGGAAACAGCTCGAAAGAGAAAGAAATATATCGAACTAGAAATACTTTACAGTGGAATTTATAGGAACTGTGAAAGGGTTTACAAGCCGACCGAGCCGTTAACCATTCTACCCCTTCATTATAGGGTATAACGAGCTTGGTCCATTGGCTTTGCGCTTTTCATGCCTTTGCCTCGGCTTGATTTATTTGTATGCCGCGTGGGCTGCGCAGACCGCATGAGCTGAGGCACAAAAGGTCAAGGACGTGCCGGCAGGCAGGAGGCAGCAGGCGGCAGACGGCAGGCGGCGGGTGAACTAAGCATGCCGGAAATGTTGTAGGCAACGATGCTTGCACGGTAATCAAACGGCGCCAAATGCCAAGGGAATCGATTAGATTTCTGTTATTTATAGTGCACACAGTGCTCTCTCTTCTTCTCCCACCTCTTGTTGTTGCTGCTGCTGATATGGTAATCGTCGTGCCGTCGCATCAAATCAAATGCATCGGATCATACAGTTGCGCTTACATATCGCCCCGATCATCACGTTAATGCCAACGTTAATGTCAACAATTTACAATTTACAGATTTTTTAACGTCATCTCCGTCGACGTCGAAGTCAGTTGGAAAAAGAGGAAATTCGAGTCATATTTTCGTGCTTCACGTTTTAATGACACGCAGTTTGTGGCGAATTAATTTTTATGTACGCTTTTTCCGAGTGATTCACTGCAATTTGCTGCATATTGAAATAATTTGAGAAATTCGAATCGATATTTACGAGTGTTAATTGTTGCATGTTCGTTAAATATGCAGTAATAATATTTATTGAAGAGACGTATTTGGTTGCAGTTTGAAGAGAAGTGAGAAGTGAAGCACTTTTCTTTATGATTATGAGGGGCGAACAGATAGAGGAACTTAAACATAATGCTAAAAATAATAAATTTATTAATTATGTATATATTCCAGTTCAAGTTTGTTTTTGTTATATTTATTCATTATTATTATTTCTTGAATTGAAATTAATTAAACCTGTCAGCACTCTTAGGTTTAACACTGGAAACAACAATGCAAATTTACCGCATTTCAACAGTCAGAGCAGTCAGTTTTATTATCTCTCCCCAGTCAAAATCATAATACAGCAAGCTAATAACAATAATTACACACCAATTAATTGCAAAACATATATTGTTCTCGCAGTTTGCTTTGTCTATAGCAGAACATAATATTTTATTAAATAATCAAATATTTGTACTCAATATCAAAGACTGAACAATAACGGCACCGCTTCAAGACAATGGAATAATTAAATTCTGCTTGCGTAAATAGTTTCCCCTTCTAGTTGATATTGAATAGGAATATATGCACACTCTGGGCTTATCTATTTATAAATTGCTGTTTATTAAGTAAGTGTAAGAAGAAGACTAATCAATTTAACTAACTCAATTCAAGTGGAAGAATAAAATGCAAATTCCTAAACGCTTAACCGATTAGCTAATTTCAACATGTTTTCAGCCAACAACAACAACGAATAAAACAACAACTACAACAACTACAAAGGAGAACTGAGAGCTGAGTAATGCTTGCTGCGGGTTATCTAATCGCAGCTTACTTATCTTTATCCAAACATTTGCGCAATTAGTGTGCTATACTTGAGCAGATGAAAAAGCAGCTGACACAGGTGGCGATTGGGGGTGAGGGAGGAGGAAGAGAGAGGCAGAGGCGACGGATGTATGAAAATTCCGTGCAATTAGCAGCAATTGCAAATTAATAATCGTGTCTCGTGCTGGGGGCGGCCAAGGACAACAAGGACACTCGCATAACACACACACTCACACATCCGCACACACGCACGGAAATACTCGACACCCACGTAACGTTGACAAACGCGCAGCCCACTTAATAGAAAATGAGACACACCAGTATTGCTAGGGGCAGAGGGAGGTGTTGGGGCGGTCCAGGGTGTTAGCCGAGCGTGCGGGTTCAAAGTGGTTCGAGGTGGTTGCGTGGCTCGCAAATAAAGAAAAAGAAGAAGCTGAAAAAACACCCATAACAATTTGCAAGCGGATGAAAAATGTATGTGGAGCAAACTTTAAATTCATTACACACACGCAAAGTCAGCACCGAGCGAGGCAGCATGCGTCTGGCTGCCAGAGAGTGAGAGAGAGAGAGGGACAGAGCAAGCGAGCGCGTGCGAGAGTTGCCAAATGCTGGTGACAACTTCACGAGAACGTGGGCAGGACTAGCGAGCACGAGCAAGTTTGCCAACAGTTTGTTTAAACTGCGGTCACCGGGCAGGATAAACATGAACATGGCCGAAACCAACTACCCAGTCGGACATGGCCCCAATGGCCATACGATTGTGTGTGTGAGACAATATAACATATATGGAATGTAGTTTATTGGCTTTGGCTAAGTGGAAGCGCCCTGAGATTGCTGGATGATGTGTACAGATGCCTGATATATTGATCATTTAAGTTTACACAATATATCATTTATTTTAATAAAGATCTGAAACTGTGGTTCACGTTGTTGAACTTAGCTTAAAGATATTCGCATTCTTCTCTGCATTCTGAGTAACTTTTTAAAGCAATATCTACTCTAATTGTAGATATAATGTTGCTACATATTTAAAACAATGCATGGGATGATGTGTATATATTCCTGATCCATCGATCAAGTAAGTTTCCCTTATATATAATTAATTATCATAAAGATCTAAGACTGTGTTGCAAGAATAATCAGAATGTGCTGAATTTGTTGTAAACCTAAGTTAAAAGATATTCTCATTCCTCTCTCTTTTGTGAGCAACCTCTTCACGCAATATCTTCTCTAATTGTATCAACTGAGGATATCGAGTTCCAATTTAGAGCTTTGCGTGTGTTTTGGGCACTTTAATTGAACGTAATTCTGTCGCTTCCAGCTGGGTGTGCATATTTTCTGGTTTTCTGCGTGTTTGTAAGCTGACCTGCCTACTTCCGTGCACATTCGCACTTTCAATACGCACACATACAGTATACCACACACACACACTCTCTTTCTCTCCCTCTCTTTCTATCGCACACCTATCTCAAAGGACCTAAGCCCTAGTCTGGCAATCTACAAAAAGAGAAAATAAATAAAAAACGAAAATTTCGTGCCACGCTTCTATTTACGCTTTTATCTCTGTGCCCCACTCGGCGCTAAATCCTCCTCCCCCCTCCCCTCTGCTACTACTGCTTCTGAGCCTCTTTTTATACAATTTGTATTTCGCCATTTTCTTCGTCTATTTACTGGCTCCCCTTTCTGCCTCTCTCTCTGCTTCTTGCCACTTCTTTGCTCATCATTATGTGTGCTTCGTGTTAACCTTGGCCCAAAGCATTAAAAGCGTGCCAAGTGCCAACAGTAGCAGGTGGAGGTGGACAAGGAGGAGGAGTAGGAGTAGGAGGCAGCAGAGTGGGAGCAGCTGCAGCTAAAGTGGTAGCAGGAGGTGGAGTTAAACTGGACACGCTGCGCAATGAAACCCAACTTGAGCAATGTGCGACCTGGCGGTACATTTTAAATTCGACAACTGTTAACTAAAGTGCCGGCCAGCAGGAGATCCGCTTGAAGTGCTTCAAGTGCGCCTCCAAATCCGAGCAAAGCTGCGCCACTTCTCCGACAGCTTTAGCTCGTGTGCAAATTCCATGGCTCAATCTCGCTTCCAGTGTTCCCCTCCTCCTCTCGTCACTGCCTCGCCGTTTCCTGTTGCTCGTAGCTGTTGCATTTTTTATGCCATTTCTTATTTCATCTGGATTTTTATGCTGTTTTGGGATCCCTCCACATTCGCATCACATTCACATCCGCACAGAAGTTTATCATATTGTCTTCTTGGTAATGTTTTGCCTGACTTTATTTTTCTCGTTTTGTTTAATGCGAGTTCGTTTTGTGAGCTTGTTATAGTATACTCTATGGAAAGGTATTACAGGGAATGGGCCATAACAAAAGTTTCATTTTAGTCAGGTAGGTTTTATTGTGGAACAGAGTAAGAAACAATTTACTCCTTTCCCAAAATCATTCATACCACATTCTTTACACAATATATTCTTTCGCACCTCCTCTATATTGTTAAAGTGTATTTAAGATTCGTATTGATGCCCTCATTATTTGCCCATGTGGCATTTTTTTGATATCCTAAGTTGAACCAAAATTGACGGCGAATGTTTTCGCTTGTTTCGGTCTTTCTGCTTTGTTCCTCTTGTTGTTTTTTTCGCATGCCTCCAACATTTGTGCAGGGCTTTATTTGCCTTATGGCCGATAGAGAGAAAACGATAGAGAGTGAGAGAGTGGGGGAGAAAGGAGAAGAGGAAACAAAATATAAAACACACACAAATGTATTTTTAGTGTGCTGCTAAATATCTAAATATATGCGCGATGGGGACGAGCACCTGAACGCGGAGCCTGGCAAGAAATGTGCCGTCTACTTTTTTATTTATGAGCCACCAAACGACGCTGACGTCGACGACGCTGCCGCATTCGCCATTTGGCTACATGGACCGAATCTTTGCAGCGTGCAGAGGAGCAGGAGAAGCTGCTGATGATGCTGCTGCTGCTCTTGCTGAAGGTCACTTCAAGTTTTGGAGCTGCCCCTGCAACGCTGCTCCTTCCTCTTGTCTCTCCCCTCGCACCATCCGTTAAATCGATTTTAACGATTTTTTTCTACCTGCTCGACACGACACGATGCTCCCCTGCGCCTCACTCCGCAAGCCGCCTCGAGGTTTGGACACACTCCGTCGACTTATGAATATTAAATGCAATTGCATGGTCAAGCAACAACAACAACTGCCACTGCAACAAAGGCTGCAAATGTGCTTCTTTGATTGACAAAATTGTGGCAAGGACGCGCAAGTTCATTGTGAGGTTCCCCTTTTTAAACGCGATAATTGATGAGCCAAGGATTTGGGCACAATTCCTGCAATGGAACTTCACTTCGACCGTGTTGTGTCATCTTTGCGAGGCGCTTTGTTGTGCTCCCAACTGACAGCTCATTAATAAACGGATTTTAGCCTAGACGCGAAGTGAGAGGGACTGAATAGGGGAAATGAGGAACGTGGAACTGGGGGAGACGCTGTAGTTATTGCCCAGTGCCATGAGCACTTCTCGGCGTGCGCTCGCACTCGCCTTTTGTTGCTGACGAGCTAATCTAGCACATAAATCTAGCGTTTTATTAACTCCACGAAAGGCGATCGAAAGCACAACAGAAACAGCGACGCTGCTTGGGCTATACGAATAGGCGGTAGGTGGTAGCGGGACGGGGGCGTGGCTGTCAAATGAACTGACGCGACGGTCCTCACACATACACACAAAGGGTGTGCATAGTTCGCACTTTTAATTAGAAGGTGTCCGATACTTCGAATTGGACTGAGAAGTTTGACAGTGGACGGGTCAGTGAAATTTGCCAAAAAGTTGGTGGGAAAAGTATAGGGAATTTTATGGAGAGTAAATAGAATGGTATTAAAGGTATACGATATATATATATATATATATTAACATACTATGTTATTATTCTACCTCTCTTCTACCTTTGCATTTTAAGTTTAATTATACGGGATGTTTAACATTAAAAAGAATTCTATAATACTATTCTCGAAGTTTCATTAATTTCAAAATTGAAAAGATTTACTTATTAACAAGAAAGTTCCATTAGCAATTTAAAGTAAGCGAAAATAGCATTTGAAAATGTTATAGATTTTAATAATTAAATCAAATACAAAGACAATTAAATTCCTTATATGTTAATAAAAAAAATATCAGCTCTGTTATGTAAAGCGCGTATATGTTTTAGGTATAATTAATTTAGCACATTTAAATACAAACAAATAATTAACAAATCTAATTTCAATCTAAGAAATAATTAGTTATTTGATATTGTGTTAAAACTACTTTTTGAAATGTTTTGTTTTAACTGTCAGTTTAATGTTTAAGCATTATTATTTCAACATTTAGGATGATGTTTTTCTGTTACTTTACGACTTTAAGGTGAGGTTTTTACTGAGCCTACAGTAATTAAAATTCCACCTAGTACTGTTTGAGTTTCGATCGATTGACACTAACCTTTAGGGTTTCCAATTCAAGTCTCCTTATTAGCAATTCTGCGAATCAACAGTGAATTCCAATAAAGTCGATTTCTTTGGCACAGAACACAAAACAATTTCGGATTTCGAATTTACGAATTTACCGGCAATTGGCGACGGCGGGCAAGCGTAATGGAGCCACGACCGAAATTCTCAATTTCAAATATTGAAACTTGATATTTATTTTTTTGGACAAAATCCAGCAGATTTAGCCAATTAGCGTTGACTAGGCACGAATTAGCGAATTGTCGACACACAGCGAATTGCTGACACTATCGGCGTGGGTACCGGGGGGTGCCGGGGGGTAGAGAAATGGGAGGAAGAGTGCAGGCCTAACAGATAGTGCCGGCACACAACAAAGAGGCGCCGAAAATTTCACCTGTAATTGTGAAATGCACTTGTCGTGCGGGCTCCGGCTTCGGCTTAGTAGTAGAAGTAGAATTTGTCGTTGTTTAACGGCTCTTTAGAGGTTCGGTTTTTGATATATATTTGGTTTGGTAGCTCTCGTTGGCCGCGCGCACGTTCGGCCACAGCGACAGTAAAATTGCGACTGTTCGCCAAGCACACGAAACGGCAAACACATAGCCAACAAGCAAGAGGCGGCAGTTTCGGAGCCCTAGTCGAAGTGCAAATGCTCTCGCCAAACGTACTCAACGATCTACGTGAGTTTTTTTGGTTACTCTCTGACAATTATACTAAGTAAAGCCTTGCTCAACACACATTTAATATATACAAACAAATATTTGCATATATTTCTCTTTATTTACAGTGTTCTCTCTTTCGCTCGCAATGACTTACGCAGCTCACATGTCCATGAATGAGAGAGAGTATAAAAAGCAAAAGCCGAGCAAAGGCAGCCGGCTTCAGTGTCGACGTCAGCAGCGACAGAGGCAGCAACAGCAACAGTGCTTGCTGATGCTGGGCGCTCTCTCACTTGCTGATGCGTGCTTGCTCTCGCGCCCGCTCTGTGTGTGGGTTTGTTGTTGTTCAGTTGAAATGTGCCGGCTCCATGTTTATCAACATGTTGCAGCTTTTTATGCTTTTGGCGCGTGTTTTTAAATGAAGTTTCTGGGCTTTTGAAGGCGCAGCAAACAATTTGCGATTGACTAAAGTGTTTCTTTTTGTTTTTTTTTTTATTTTTCAATTTTCTCTCTCACGCGCCCTGTTTTATTTTAATTGGGGCTGCGTGATTTCGATAATTTATAGTGTTAATTTTTTTCTGTTTTTAGTTGCGCCTGCTGCTGCCTCTGCTTATTTATAAACACATTAAAATTTATAGTTGCCGACCCATTTGTGGCAGATTTTTGCATGAGATCAGCATCGTCTAATTTATGTGCACGTCGCCGTCGACGTCTTCGTCGTCGTCGTTCTTATTAATTTATGCTTAAACCAACAAACAAACAAAATAAGTTCTCTGTTTCAGGGGCACAAATGTTGCCAGCTGCTTTCACTCGGCAACAAAGTTGCTCAACAGATCGTTGTTTACATTACTCAGAAACAGTGCTGCCAGAATGAGTGTTTTCCATCTTCTTCTTTCGCACTGTTCTTAAATTTGTTTATTAAGTATGAGTTTTGTTAGTCGTTCTAAAAATCGACGCATTAATTTGTACCTCATTAATTTGTATCACAATCGTGATATCGATTCTATTGAGTTTTATTTACAAGAAAATTATCAATGGCAACACTGCAACAGATTGTTTGTTTTACTTAGAATGAGATTAGTCAGCGCCATCGCAAAGACGGCGCTGGATTTTATTAGCCATCAAAGTTTATTCATAGCAGAAGCAAAAGTGATGCAATGCCCTACGGCTAATCATACCGTATATTTATAAACATTCGCGTATTCGCCTTGTTGTCAGTCAGTTTGCGACTTATCTCGCTTGTCTGTCTTGTGATTATTATGCGTGCCATTGATTGCAAAAATTGTTGTGTTTGTTTGATACTTTGCGACCTTATTGTCAATTCTACGTTAAGTTTTCTACTAATTATATACAATGTAAACAAAGTTTTGTTGCAAAAAAAAGTTTGTCTACTTTGTCTGCAACTTGTTGCTAAAGCTGGAACAGGTTTTCTGTTTTAAACCAAACATATTATCTCTAAACGAAATACGAGTCTCTTCCACATAGCTTAAATATTTCTATACGAATTTACTATAAGGATGGCAGAGCAAAGAGTTAAATTTTCCTCGACATTGTATAACATATTTATTTATTTAAGATATTTTCAGTCGCACAAGTGTATTCAAAATATAGAAAGAGAAATAAACAATGCATTTCATTGGCAAACTTGAGTGCCTGTTCCACATTTAATAAAGATATTGAAGTGGATAAGTGGAAAAAGTATATGAGTTTTTATGCGCATCCAGCGACAGTTTATTATAACTTAATCTCTGCTGCACTTATGAGGCGATAAACAAAAAGCAATTCCACTTGCTTATGTTGCCCTTACATTGTACGCTAAACAACAATGTTGCACATTCTTCCAGGCAGAGGTCTGCCTGCCTGCCTGTTAGGGGTCTGAGGAACTGCTCGGAAATCATTATGAATTTTCACTGGCAATGTAAACAATGCGTTATTATTAATCAAGCATGAGTAAATTTATGCTTCACATGCGGTGCACACAAGCCGAAAGTAGTTTATACTAAACAATATTCTTTTTTTAATAGTTGAAATAGTTGAAATTAAATGGAAAATAGAAAGACGAATGAAATAGATTAATTTATGAAACAGTTGATGGGCCGCATATACAGGGTGCCTGCTGCCTGCCTGTTGAATGAGTCGAGCAGCTAAAAATAAATATGACAACAATAACAAATAACAGCTACGACGACGACGTCATCGACATGAAAATGGAAACAAGTCGAGAGAACCCATGTAAAAACCGGTGGCCAGATGACGACAAGTGGTCAATCTACCAGTTGTTCTACCTCCTCTGGCAGCGGGGGTGTAGCCAACGGGCTCACAACATCTGGGGCGTGGGCAGCTCCAACATAAGGCCATGGGGCAATGGCGCCAACTTTTGCATAAACAAAAACACTAACAAGAACTGTACAATCCAATGCGATGCTCTGTTCTCAAAATTCTAAGCAGAACGAATTACAAATTACATTTTGATAGCTTCTGGTACTATGTGACGAGGTCAGCAGTTGCTCGAGATGGCATTGATTTCCAGCAGACGTATCGCTTACACCCCTTCCACTCAATGGGGCAGTCCAATTAATGTCTCGCATCGAGCTGCTTAGGGGGAATTGTTCTAACAGATTGTTCCATTGGCACACTGCTCTTGAACTTGCGTAACTCGTGTGCTGTCGCTGTATAATTTATTACAATTTAAAGATTTCAAAGGGGTCAACTGTCTGCAGATACCCTTCAAAAGCTACACGTGGGCTGCGTAAGCAGAGCAGAGCCAAAAAGTATGCCGTGAAACTTGTTTATACAATTGGCAATTGGCAAAAAGGTAATTAAAATCGTATAAATACTATATCTTTCGATATATATGAAGACTTGATGTGAATCATTGAACTATTTGATATCATTAAGTATAGGATGCCATTTTTAGCCTAAGCAATTTCTAAGCACTTCCCCCGAGTGTGCCAGATGTGCCAAAAGTTTTCCATTTTTCGCACATTCCTAAAACAGCAGCAACAACAAAAAGAAGAACAGCAACAACATTTGGCTCCACGCGCAACACTATGTGGCTATGCTCCACTAAGAAACGAACCCAAAGAATACATCTTCCTCCCGCCTGACCTGCCCCCTTTCCTCCTTTGACCGCCTTCAAATTGGGTCAAATTAAGCGCTAAATTGTTTCGTACAGCACAAAAGAGTGAAGAGCTAACGAAAAATAGATGAAAAACTAACATAAAATGGAATGCCTGCCTTATAAATAAACAAGTCTCGTATGTACACACTGGCGCAAAATTTAATGGGATACGCAAACTTGCACTTGTTGCCCGTCTCTATAGACAGTACATGTCTGCTTATACTATGTACACACACACCATTCTATATAGCAACCACCCACAACGAGCCACGAGTCAGTCAAAATGGCCAACGAGATGCAGCCCCAATCCCTGGCCGGGAACCGTTCCGTGCTGAATGCGCCAAAATGCGTGCCAGACACAAATTCGCATATAAAACAAATCGTATTTACAATGTTCGACAACGGAGCATACGATTTATTCTATATAGAATGTATTTTAGCCAGTGAAGGTCACGCACTGCTCTGCCCTGGTCCTCCCAATGAATCACGGTCTGGGAATATATGCCTTACACATGGGAATAAAACTGAGACACGACGATGATTAATACTGCTAATAACAATTACTTCTCGTGGGTGTGCGTGTGTGTGTAGGGTGTGTGTGCACAACATGTTTCCAATTACGCAAGATTTCCTCTTTAAAAAATTTGACTCAAAATGAATTTCAATTAAAATTACTTTTGATAAGCGATATGCGAGCAAGATATGCAAACGCAGTTTCACCAGACAGACTGACAGACAGAGGGGGATGAGCAACGGGGCAGACAGACAGTCGAACGGACGGAACATCAGTTGACTTGGCAAGCAAATGCAGTTGGCAACGCGTACGAAGCGTCACTTAATTGGTTTTCGTTGTTGTGCCGCGATTGGCGCTAATTGAAGGCAACTTGTTGAGCTGCTAACTGGCCAAAAGACTCAAGAGCGAAGACTGTAGACTGTCGCAGACTGAAGACTGAAGAAAATATTAAAAGACTGCAAAAGCCGCTGGCAGTAAACAAAGTTTGTCATTGGCGTTGCGTGGCGCCTACAAAAGCCACAAAAAATTACGCATTCCGAGCGAGCGAGACAGTTACAGTGAGCGAGAGAGACAGAGGGAGGCCTCTTTGCCTTGGTCTTTGCTCTGCACTAATTGATTTTCATCAAATCTTAACGGCATTCACATAACTTGCCGCCGGCTTTGCTGCACTCTCAAATATTTCAACTATATTTCCATTAGTTTTAGAAACTTGCCTCATTTTGAAGAAATTCCTTAAATAACCTATATTTTCTCACTACATTTTGTTTAACTTTTTCGAATTGAATGAAGCCATCAAATTCAATTGTCACTTAACATCGGGTTCAAGTTCAATTAGACAGCCTCGTTTTGGGCAAAGAGATTAAGAGCATATTTCAATTTCATTGCGGGAAACAACATGATGAATGGGAATTAAGAAAACTACAATTTCTGCAAAACTCTAAATACGTAAAAAAATATAGAAAAAAATACTTTAATGATTTTTCTATTTCTTAAATTTTATTCAAGCTAAAGCAATAAAAACGATTGACGTAACTATGAATATAAATTCCATATAATCTAGTAATTTATTATTAAAGAATGATATCGTTAAGAGTTAAGTGCTCATGACAGAAGAAACATTAATTTGATTATTCCAGTTCAATATCGAACCTTATCAACCTTGCTAGAGAAAAGAGTAAACTGGAGACTCCAACTTGCTATGAATAATTCTATTCCAGGTATAACATTGAAATTCCGCACAGATGCGAAGTTGGGAACTCAGTTAAGAGTTCTGTTACAGTCAATGGCAAAGCCGTTCAATGCACGTCGCGCTGAGTAAGAGCCCGTTGCAGGTGACTCAGTTGCAAATTTAAATACCTGATCGGAAGCCAGCTAATGACTAATGCAGAGGATAAAATGTAAACAATTCGGTTTGGTAAATTGGCTATTGACACACTTAGCGAGCGATATAATGGAGGCAGGAAATATTCCCATCAATTAGTAAATTCATCAATTATTTATACACTCGCACTGCAAATAACTGTGAGTTCAGCGCAAAATTTCAATAATTTTAATTTCCACTTTCGTTTTTCATTTATATTTCGGGGCCAATTAATCAAAAACATTTTGTTAATTAGCGCGTCGAAAGTAACCGACACACAGGCAAAACCCAGACAAATTGGCCGCAAACTGACAATAACACGCATACGCCGGGTATGCCGTAGTGAAATTGAATTTGTCAATTCGCGCATGCTGAAATTAGCTGCAGCATGGGCAATATAATTGCATTTCGCTGTTCAAGCCGGCTTTAAAAGTCAACAGCGAAACGCATTAAAGATGCAAGCGCAGTCGACACCGATTGCGGCGATGGCAACAACAGCAACAACACCACGAACGGTGTCAATGACATATTGGCCAAAATGCAGCAATAACAGTAACAGAACAAGCAAAAGCAAAAGCAACAGCAACAACAACGACACCATCAGCTATGATACTGTCATATCTGCAAAGCAATTGTAACCAAAACGAAGCCACAAACAAGCGCGCAGTCTCTGCCCGCGCCTCCTGCTTGGCTCCTAGGCCATCTTTCCCTTTGTATGCTTCCCCCTCTGCTCCCCCTTACAGCTGCAATGCCATTGCCATTTGCCTTAATGACTTGCCAATTCTTATGCATATTTAATTTTATGCTTATGCTCATGTTTGCTTTATGGAAATCGGAGATTTTGCCCAAAAATGAAAATGAAAATTTCATGTAAAAGGCAAAAGGCGTTGAGTGTGCACAGTGGGACAAATAGTGTATGTAACCTTGAAATATAGTATTTTTGTATATAAGTATAAAGAGTACTGTAATTAAATTTCTTCTTATTTATATGGCAAAATTTAAGGCATATTTCAAATAAAAAAGGTTTATTTTAATTATGCTATTATAATAATATTACATAAATTCCTACTTTACTTTATTATATACATACAATCAATATTAATTAATATGAAAATATTATAACTAAAATATATATCAGAATACAGAATTTTAAACTCGTTATTATCTATACTCTACCCAGTGTGCGACAAATTTTTTTTTGTGTTTTGGAAATGTGCAACACATTTTTTTTGATCTGCACTTTGGACTCTTGCGCTGTTATGCAAATGTTGCAAAGGTTCGAAATGCGAGAAAAGCATTTCGCGTAGCACGACGCGCTACTGATATTCAGCGTTGCGAAAGAAAGCGAAAGGAAGGGAGATGAAGACAGAGAGAGAGAGAGAGAGAGGGACGAGGGCAGTGGGTCCAATAAAAGGCGTATAAAATGTATAACAAAGTTCAATTGTATTAAATTGGGCAGCAGCAGCAACTGCTGTGGCTGCTCTGTTGCTGCCCCGCAATGTGAAAATAAATTAAAAGCGCCAGAAACCGCAAAGAAATGCGAGGCGACAGGCTGCTGCTGCTGCGAGGGCGTAGTGCGTACAATACCAGACGAGCAGTTGCGTCCAGGCCGTGAAACTCATCAATCATAACCATCAATCAGACTGGGCAGCAGGGCGGCAAAAAAAGAACGCAATGTAGGCCGCTTTGATGCTGCAAAATGGTGCGCAGGGTGCGGGCAATTTCGTGGTCCATTTCAATTACGATTCGGAGTAGACGTGCCGCAGATATGTACGGTATATGTAGCTACCTCTACATACTACAAGTATATCTATAGAGCACGCATATTTATGGCAACTTCATGAGCTTCGTTAGCAAATAATTCAGCAGCCTCTTTTGTTTGTTCAATCCAAAGAGATTAATTGGCGAAATCCTTTGCCTCACATTAATTAAGTTGCCTCATGCAACTATTTTTGCCAACTAGCGCAAATGATCTCACTTCTCCCCCCATCACTTTGCACCATTTCCGAAGAAGAATTCTTGAACCCTTTCATCATTTTACACACTGATGTCATTGTGGCCACTTTGGGCCACAATTAATAAATGCAATCATCACTTTTGGCTTCTCACCACGATTTTCCTGGGAAGTGCCAAAATGCACAAGGAACGGAAATGATTAAGGCGCCGAAATAATAATAATAAATAAATAATTCAGGTTAGTCAAAGTAATTGCATGAAATTTCACTGTAAAAGTTTTATAAATGCCTTACTACTTGAGATGCCAAGAAGTTCACGCAATCTGGCGAGAAATAAGTTGATAATTATATATATATAATTAAATACAGATCGTTGAACTAGGTGCTATTGGGTTGGCAACCCATTTATATGCTGCGCTACGCTGCATCACCCGCTCAATTGGCACGCCCCCATTTTCTCGTTGTCTGGTCGCTGTCTCTTACCTCATTAATTAAACAATTTGTGTGTGTGTGTGTAGTTGTGTTTTGGCAAGCATGCAATTACGTACTCGCATGCACTTAAGCTATTTTTAAACGTTTCGCGGTGAAAGGTCTATGACAGTGTCACAGACTGTCGAAAGAAGAAGAAAGCAAGACAAAAGAAAGCAGAAAGAAAACAAAAAAAATTGAAGAATGCTTCATAATCTTTCAGAGCCAAAGACTGACAGCTTAAGAATATTTGCCAAGTTTAATCCTTGACACAGTTCTTGACTTGTTTGATTAATCAAACATATTCATATAGATCACATACGCGTCGGCAGGCAAATGTTTATCATATGCGAATCATTATCGTCATCCAGCAGACACTCTGCAATTTCACACGTATTTCAGAGCATGTCAAGTGCTAAATAAGACACGTCATTTGTATCATTAAGCCATTATTTCCGCTCATTCCAGAGAAGAACCCGTGCATAGTTTCATTTGTCACTCGTCGCGAGTGGCTGCAAGACGACGACGCGTCTTTATTGTGGCGTGTATCGCGCATATCAAGTGACATTCAATGATTCTGGATGTAGTCTATCATTCACGAATGACATCATGAGAGGCGCTCGTCGACGTGGTCGTGCATATTTAGCGCCAGATCGCATTCAATGACGCCGTCGCCATTAATCACAATCGCTGCCCACGAGAGACCCCACGAGAGGCCCGAGACGATCCGACAGCAATTGCAATTGCCTGCCAAGTAAGAACAGCACCCAACCGCACACCCACACACACACACAAAGAAAGAATCACATCAGAATATATAGAAACGACGATGATGTATGGCCGCACTGGCAGAAAGTAAAAATTTTAATACCATAAAGTCGGGTGACTGAGCAACATGGAGGCGATAGAATAGTCAATCACAATTAGAGGAGGAGTTTGCCAGGCTCTTTAGAAACGATTGCCACAAAATTTGTTTGTTTTATTTTCTTCTTTTCGATGATGTTAGCATTCTGCAGAAATTCTTCAATTCAGCAAATTTCAGTTGGCATTCATTCAAAACTTTCATTATTTTTATTTCCAATATAAAGCACCGACCACGATTTGTCGGGCATATCGATATCCATTTTCTTTGAGCTTACACTGCACACAGATCGTTTGTTCTTTAGTTGCTAAAATATATCGCTATGATATCATATTGTTTGCCACTTTACCTGGTTTCAGAGCTAACCATGCGATGGCGTTGATGCAATGGGATGCAGGTCAGCTTTGGCGATGACTTCAATTGAAGCGCCATTTCGCTGCTCAAGGGATTGATGACGGCTGCAGCTCCAGTTGCCTCGGTGCCTTCGCTAGTGCATTGCTCAACGCCGCACGGTGTCGACATGATTTGTTCGCGCCGAAACTATCCAAATATGGGAAGAAAGAGAGGGGAGGGGGGAAGGCGAAAGAGCAAAAGAAGGGTGTGTCTGTGTGTTGTCTGTGTTGTGTTTGTGTGCGTGTGAAAGCGACTTAGTGTTGTACAAAATTTCGTTTTTTAAAGACCAAATACTGTTTTCTGATAATTTTAATTCCTTCAAATAGCCCAAAGAATGAAAGCAACTAAAATATACTGATATACGATTTGAAATTGACTTTGTATGTAATAAGGCCTGCTATGATCTAGAGTATGATAACAATCGATTAAACTGTCGAAAGAATCGATGGACTTCTGAAAAATATAATATATCAAAACGGCCAAGAAATTACAATGAAGGGAACTGTTTTTAAATGTACTGTATACATATATGTACTACTGAGAATATATAAAACATACGAAAGTAACACCCGACTTGGCACGACGAAAATTATTTTCTTATATAGTATGACATGTTTTGCACTAAGTTGGTTACTAAGTAAATTTTCTTAAATAATTCCTTATAGTGTTTGAGATCCAGGCGTTCATACAAACAGACTGGCAGGCAGATATAATTATATCTACTCTTGATTATGAATATTTAGTTCTTCACCACAAACACAAGAGACATTAAAATGGGTAAAATGAATGAATATCTGCCCTTATCAAGCTCTTATATTAAAAGAAATTCCTTGCACAGCCTAAAAGTATGCAGCAAGTTTTGACAAAAGCGTTCGAAAATAATGCGTGCTCTGAGTCAATATCAAACTATGTATTCATTTATTGTAGATAAAGCAGACTTCTTAAGCTAGAGTAAATGAGAAAAGTTTCTTTGGATTTTCCATACTTTTTCCACAATTATTGCAAATGGTTTAAAAAATGTAACCTTTAAAATTTGAATATAATCGAAAAATCGTTTAATGTTATCGTAAAAATATAGACAAATTTTATATTATTCACGAACGTATAGAAGCAACCTCAATAGATTTGCACCTGTACAGCTAGAAGATGCTTTCCACCCTCGGTCATGCGATTGACCTGACTGCCGGACAGCATCAGGACACGATTGCTCTTGCAGATATTCTTGAGTTTGTGGCTCGAGCGAATGTTGTAGACCTCCGAGGTCTGCACAATAATATGCTCGGCCATTGGCTTGCCGTTGGTGGGCCACACAGAAATGGTGCCTATCAACTTATGATCATCGGGCCGAACGCTTGTTAGCCAGAAAACATAGATTTCGTTGTCAGGGCTCGTTGAAATGGACGTGCAGGAGGACTTGCTATCCGTATTCGGAATGAATATATCCACAATGTTCACACGTGCCGACATCACCAGCACCGGCAGCAGTGAAGGAAATACACTGTGATGATCGATGAACTTGTCACGTAGAAAGTAGACCATATGGCACTTGGCATTGTTGTGGCAAGTGACGCGTGTGTCCAGAAAGAACGTCTTTACCTGGTACGGCATAGTGCGCTCCATGGCCAGCGAGGGATGTCCATGCGTAAGATGACCATTGAAATCCGATATGAAGAACATGCGACGGCAATCACCATCGGGACAATAGACGGGCGAGCGACACACCTTGAGGGGGCGCAACTTACGCTCAATCATATCCCGCTTGAGGTGCACCAGGGCGTCCAACTCAGACTGGGGACATGGTAATGTAGCGAACTGCGCCACTGGCGGCTCCCGGCGTTTCATTAGCTGCGAGGAATGGAGATTCTGCATCAATTGCTGCGGATCCTCCGGGTAACCACGATATTGGGCACGCTGTACGGTCGACACAAGCATGTTTAGTTTGCTGCGTACGCGTTTGCCATGCAGGAAATAAAGGGGCGACACTTTGATATTGTTATCAGGGGAACTCTCCATGTGTTTGCTGTCTTCAATATCGTTGACCGTCGCGTCTGCCACAGCCAAATCGTGCGCTGGCGGCGCTGTTGGTCCAAAACGGTCCTTGTCCTGCGTCTTCTCCTCCTCCTTCTGTGGCCGTTGCTTCATTTCCTCCATTCGCCGTTGATCATTTTCCTTTAGCGTCTCTATCATGGATTCCATTTTCATATCCAGTGCATCGCCAATGAGCTTATCAGCATTCTGCTCGGTATCATTCCCGCTGATCGGATACGGCGCAATCTGTGCCCCACCACATTGCCGTCCCCGATTAGTTGGGCCCTCGTCGCACAAGCTTCCTGTTTGAAGTTCCTTTTGTAACTGCAACTCATTGAGTTCCGCACGCAGACGACCAGATTCTGCTTCAACGCGACGACTGATGCGCTCCCATTCGCTCAACTGCACCAGCTTCTCGTTGACTTTGATATTGAGACTCTCCATCCTCTCCATATTGCGCAGCTCCTTTAGTTCCCTTTCTATTTCCTCTTTGGTCATTTTTTCCTTGGGTGGTGAGACCATCAAGTTGCCAGCAACTTGCCGCTTTTGCACGCCGTCCTCGGGCCGCCCTCGATTGTAATGCTGCTGAGTGCTGAGTATACCTCGATACTTCCTCCTCTTGCCCGGACTGCCGCTGAGCATTTGCTGTACATTTTGCTGCATTTCCTCGTGCCACTGATTTTTCGGATCCCTGCGTTGTTGATGCCTGGCAAAGGCTTCTTGATTTTGATGCGATATTTCATCATCGTCCAGCTGATTGCGCTGTTCAGTGAGTTCTCCATGGGTCTGCCCGCTCAGCAGAATGTTTTTCCCATATGGAGCTGGTTTTCTATGTCGCGTTTCATTCACCATCGACCTGGATCGAGGTTCAGCCTCTTGGAGATTCTTTTGACGTCTCTGACTGCGATCTTCGCTTACTGAGCGTATTTGTTGCTGTTGCCACGGCAAATTCTGTGGCCCAGTTCGCGCCATCTTGGAGGTTATATCCCGCCTAAGCGTCTGCTGCACTTCTCGGAACAGTTTACGTTGCTTGGCGCGCTGTGCGACGTCGGCCACTATCTGCTTTCGCACTGCTGCATCGAGAATAGTACTGGCAAGTTCCCTCTTGGGTTGCTCATCTAGTTGCTGTGCGGGATCCAGTTCAGTGTCGCGAAAGAAGAATCTCAGTGCTCCGCAATGGTCACACCAATCTGATACGCCTTCAACACAGGATTCTTCGTTTGGCCCACAACGTCGTCGGAACTCAAACTCGGGGTTGCACGAGAGTTGAGTCTTCTTGGTATTACATAAGGTGCATGTGTACATGATGAAGCTGCTTTTTTTGTTAGTCTTCGCGGCTTATTAATGGTAAATCGAACAAAAAATACACGTAAAATACAATTTAAACGTCCTGACTAATTTATAACTAGCTGACAATAAAAATGTTGATTACTAAATCAGAGATATTTGCTATACAGTAAAAGGTGTCAAGATGATATAAACGATTTGTAATATACAGGGCAGTTGCTGACAAATACTTTAGGAGACTCCTCTTTCATTAGTTCCTCGTTGCAATGGTATGGTAAGACTTTGGCTAAGATATTAATAAGATACAGCTTTAATAAGTACTAGGAAAGTACAACATTTATTTGTATGCATGCTATTTATTTATTTATTTAAAGTCAACTAAGAACAGTCGAATGTAAGGGTAAGAAAAATATAAAAATTAGATATTCAAATTAATATTGCATTATTTTATTTTAAAATTAAATATGAATTAAAAGTTAAAAAGTTATATATGAAAAATCAAAGTTTAAATTTACGTTAAACAATAAAATTTAAAAAAATTAAGAAATTGAATTTTTAAATTTTTATTTTTATCTTTTAAAATCTATATTTATCTATAAGATTTATATAGTTAGCACACAAGTTCTTAGTCTCCTCAAGACTTCACCTATTTTTAGACAACTGTGCGTGGGGTACTCTCTCAGGTACAAATATGTAAATATGCAGATTGATTAGCCTCTCCACGACCCAGAGAGACTCCAGTCACCTGCTTGACATCGCAGTTCGGTTCACAGCAAGATTCCCTTTCCCCCTCACACACACTCAAATGGCACTTGAGTCCCACGTGGTGACCGTGAAATTTACATATTAGACGAAGGCGAAGACGAAGACGGTCACAAGACACACACACACACACACAGCAAACTTTGCAAAAAGCAGAGGATGAAGCAGCAGCGACTCAAGGTAATAGCATCGCATAGCAGGCTGGCAAACCCCATGCTCCAGTTGCCATGCCACTGCCGCCGGCCCGAAGATCTCGAGGGCCATTGAAATTGTCAAACGCCCCGCCAGAAATCGGCTTAAGCTCGGCGTCCCATTCAGTTTCACATCGTATCGTATCGGATCGGTTTGGATTGCTTTGGTTCACTTGCTGCGCTGGTCAGTTATTTTATTTATTTCAGTTTTCTTTTTCATATTTTGGTAGATGATTCAGCAGTGCTTAAATGTTTGTTGATAAGATGCGCAAAACGCATGGAAAAAAGACAAATAACGGAACATGGCAGCAAGACAAGCCAAGCCAAATATTTAAACACTCGCCGAAGTCGAAGGTCTAGCCCAGAGTCAGACGTATAAAAAGCCCGAGCAGCATCTGGTCAAGCAGCATAAACTTGACAACCGAGCAGCCAACAAGATGGTAAGTGAGATCCAGCTCCAGCTGCAGCTGACTTCAATTAACGGATTAATCCTCTTCAGAAAACCAGCTTTGCAACTCTTGCGATTTGCGCCTGCGTGGCTTTGGCCACAGCGGATGTGTCCCATCTGCCATCGAGCAGTTACTTGCCACCACCCAAGCCGGAACGGGTGGAACACATGACCATTGAGAAGCACGAACTGCGAGAGTTGCCAGAGCAAGTGGAATATATGCATGAAAGTGAGCTGGGCATGATGGATCTGACACCCAGCGATCAGTTGACACCACCAGCAATGCCAGAGGAGGAGCAGATGCTTTCCTCGCGTTATCTGCCTCCCCCACAACCAGAGCAACTGCCAGCCCAGGCGGAACAGTTGCCCGCTATGCCTGCTACTCGCTACCTGCCGCCCGCACAGCCCGCCATGCCAGAGGCAGAGCAAGTTCCTCTAATGCCTGCCACGCATTATCTGCCACCTCTACAGTCGGAGCAACGCGCTGAGCCCGAACCGGAGGCAATGGCACAGCCACAAATGATGGCCGAGCAGGAGCCAGAGCAGGCCATGGAATACATGCAACCCATTGAGCAGCAGCAGCAACCTCAAGCTGCACCCGCCATGCGTTACCTGCCTCCTGCACAGCAGCCCGAACAAACTCAATACCAGCAATACCAACAATACCAAGAGCCGCTGCAGCAGGAACAACAGATGCCCTACATTCTGGATGTGCAGCAGCCCATGGCCCCATCCGATGTGGAAATGCAGGCCTACGAGCCCGAGCCAGCACATGAGCTACGTGACGATGGCTACCACTACAGGGAGGCCATCGAGGAGCAGCGTCTGAGGCACTAGGAGCCATCACGGACTCCTAGGACGACAGCACCTCATGCTCTCGTCCAGTTGTTAACTTAGTAACTAAAGATCGATTAAAGATTATTATACTCAATTTATACTGAAGAGATTTGTCAGTTCGCTCGAATGATTTAAAAAATACTCAGGACTATCCTCCTCTCGTCCAATAGCCGGAACCTTAATGTAGCATCTCCACATTGTATATGTTGAAGTCCATGTAGCAGGGCATATTAAGAGTAACAATAATAGAATAAAGCAGCACCTGCAGGTGCCGCGTGCGCAGCAGATAGGGAACACTTTTCTTCTTCTCGAACAGCGGCTCATCCTTTGCCTGACAATCGTACATGAAAAATCCACCGCCAGAACCCGGACAAAAGCCAATAGCAAGCGCCCGGTTGCGTATTATAATGATACCGTATCTATAGTACTTGAAAAAGTGTATAAGCGCCGTACACAGATTCATCCGGTCTACAGTGGGCACCCGATACAACCTGCCGCTGCATGCAAGCTGGCACTGTACCACAAATTTCTTTTGTCCCATCGAATAACCGATGCCCAGATGATCCAGTGTAAACTCTTCTATCTTCTTGTCAAGCAGTGAAACACTCTGCTTATAGTAATTGCTGCCACTCAGGACTATCAAATTCATCAGACGAGGACTCCATGTCAAGAGTTTGCGCTTGGAGGCAGCACAACAGGCCATCACACAGATGGCTAAGTACTGACGACCCCGAATTGATTCATCGAAAATTTTGTCTTCAGGATTCAGACTACCCCACAGCGACCAGAGGCGGTCCTCTATCTCCACATCGTAGTTTTTCACTTTGCTTCTCGCGAAGTCGCGATAGATTCCGGCCGTGTTGCATTTAATCAAGCGGCTCCATACGGGCATATCGTTCTCCAGCTTGAGCCAGCTCAATGACTCATTAGTGGCAAAGAGCTCACTAGCAGAAGGTGCAGATGGACGAGATGGAGAGGGTAGCATTTTCTAAATGTAGTTAATTCTAATAAAAAGTATACGACATGCTATGTAACTGTGACTATGTAACTATGTGACTGAGAATCTAGATACTCTAAATATATTTATGTCATTTTACATACATATGTGCAAAGGTGCCTATCGATAAAAGTTTCTGACTACACTCGCAGTTGCTCTTAGCCACTCGCGCCCTCTTCTTCCAAAGAAGCGCCTTCACGCAACATCTCCACCTTGTGTATGCTAAAGTCGATGTTGTAGTAGGGCACATTGAGCGTAACCACAACACAATAGAGCAGCACCTGAAGGTGCCGCGTACGCAGCAGATATGAGGCACCTTGTTGCTTTGGGAACAGGGGCTGATGCTTCTCTTGGCAATCGTACATGAAGTAGCCACCATCGTGCCCTGGACAAAAACCAATAGCCAAGGCACGCTTGCGCACAGAGACAATGCCAAACTGGAAGTGACTAAAGAAGTATATGAGTGCCTCAGAGAGATTCATGCGATTGAAGGTGGGCACTCGGTACAGTTTGCCATAGCAGGCGTGCTCGATATGCACTACAAAGTTCAGGGACTCCAATTTACAGTCTACGTTAAGATTCTCTAAACAGAACTCGTAATCCTCCTTGGTAATCTGCGCTATACTCTCCTGATAGTATTTGTCGCCACTCACTACTATCGTGTCTAGCATCTGTGCACTCCAGTCCATCAGGTTGTACGTGCTGGCGGCGCAACAAGCAATGACATAGATTGCGAGATACTGACGTCCGCGATTTGCGTCCTTGAAGACTGGAGCTTCAGGGTGAAGATTGCCCCACAACGACCAGAGGCGACCCTCGATCTCCATGTCGTACTTCTTGAGTTTGCTCACTGGAAGGTTGCGATACTTGCCGGCGGTGTTACGTCTATTCATGCGACTCCAGACAGGCAGACAGTTCTCCAGCTCTAGCCAGCTTAGGGACTCACCACTGGCGCATAGCTGGCCCTCGTGTCTAGAATGTCCTGATGGGCGACAATAATTCGGCATGCCTGACATTTAAATTTTTTTGATAAAGTATACGAAGTTTCCTTAGTATACAATGGATCCAAAGGTCTGTAGTCTACGACGTACAATCATCTTGGAAACTATGTTCGACTCTTGGGATAGAACGAAGTGAACATGCTTAATAAGTCTTTCCATCTATTGCTACCTCATATTAAGCTGTCAGCAGATGTTCTGTTATGATTCTCCTTCTTGATTTCGAAATATTTATTTGGGATTAAAATTCTAAGAAATTAGATCTTTCATAGCATAGTTCCATTAAGATAACTCTCAATTAATTGCAGACATTTGTATTTTGTATTTATTTATAGCCTTTCAATAAAATGTTACAAATCACAGAGCTCAACCCCCTTCTTCTTCGGTTTCTTCCAAAGTGGCGCCTTCACGCAACATCTCCACCTTGTGTATGCTAAAGTCGATATTGTAGTAGGGCACATTGAGCGTAACCACAACACAATAGAGCAGCACCTGAAGGTGCCGCGTACGCAGCAGATATGAAGCACCTTGTTGCTTCGGGAACAGGGGCTGATCCTTCTCTTGACAATCGTACATGAAGTAGCCACCATCGTGCCCTGGACAAAAACCAATAGCCAAGGCACGCTTGCGCACCGACACAATGCCAAACTGGAAGTGACTGAAGAAGTATATGAGTGCCTCAGAGAGATTCATGCGATTGAAGGTGGGCACTCGGTACAGTTTGCCATAGCAGACGTGTTCGATGACCGTCACAAAGTTCATGGACTCCAAGCTACAGTCTACGTTAAGATTCTCTAGACAGAACTCGTAATCCTCCTTGGTAATCTGAGCTATACTCTCCTGATAGTATTTGTCGCCACTCACTACTATCGTGTCCAGCATCTGTGCACTCCAGTCCATCAGGTTGTACGTGCTGGCGGCGCAACAAGCAATGACATAGATCGCGAGGTACTGACGTCCACGATTTCCGTCCTCGAAGACTGGAGCTTCAGGGTGCAGATTACCCCACAACGACCAGAGGCGACCCTCGATCTCCACGTCGTACTTCTTGAGTTTGCTCACTGGAAGGTTGCGATACTTGCCGGAGGTGTTACGTCGATTCATGCGACTCCAGACAGGCAGACAGTTCTCCAGCTCTAGCCAGCCCAAGGACTCATTTGTGGCACAGATCTCATACTCTGGATGTCCGTAACGAGCGTTTGAACAGGTCATGGGGATCGAGAGATCGGTGAGGAGCTGCAATATGCGCGTGTTGGGCGCTGCCTTCTTATACGAAATCACATCGACCACATAGAATATGTATTGGTTCTGCTCCTTCCAGTCCTTCTGGAGACAGCGAGAGTCTATGTAGTGCAGCACGTCGTCGATATTTGCGAAGAGCACCCACGAGGCAGTGTTACGTTCTGCATAGCGTTTTGGTCCTTTAAAGCATCTATGCTTCTTATGTCCTTCATCTACAGGAGGCTCAGGCTCCTCCTCCTCCTCGTTTGCCTTGTCCATTGTTGCATACGGGTCGAACAGGTGGAAGAACTCATCGTGATATAATGCATAGCAACCGTTGGGCGTGAAAATCATCAGATATTTGCGTGTACTCAGGAGCTTCGAAAGCTTCTTCTTGATTGCAATGAGTCCGGCTTCTTTGGTAATCTTGGTACACGTCGGTGTCCACATGCCCGCCGGTTCAACAATGCGTATCCAGATATCGAACTCGTAATCATCGATGGTAATATGCCTCACTACGCGCTCAAATACCGACTCCAGCTCACAGACACGCGTCGCAATTGTCTTGGCCTGATTGATTACACGGTCGATACGATATGAGTTCCATTGCTGGAGTGGACGAAGTGAGCAGCTGAGAATGGCCAGAGCGCAGGCGAAGTAGCACGACTTGACCTCCTTCAAGCTGCCATCCTCGCGTCCATCCAAATTAACACTGCCCTGAATCTTAAAGTTGCAATCCTTCTCCCGCAGGTGATAGCCATATAGAATGGGACGCGGCTTGAACGGAGCGACCTTCACTTTGGGCAGTCTTTCGCCCGGATGATGATGTATATATTCATCCTCCTCTTCGCACTCCTCTTCCATTAGGTTAAAGTCCTCCTCGCCGGCTCCCTCATCCAGACCAGTGTCTACGTATGGATCTGTGAAAAAGATGTTGATCGATTAATTTTGTTGACTTTCCAATTGTTACTTATGTTTTCTATATTTGACGGAATACTCCAAGGGAACACTTACATTTACACTTGCAAACCTTGCGATCCTCATGACATTGCTTGGCACGAAGGTATTTCTGAATACGCGCATTTTCCAGTTTAAGCTGTTTGTCAATATAACGCAACTTCTGCATCTTCTGCTGGCGTAGTTTCTCCTGGGCCTCAACTTCCTGAGCGTACTCGGCATCCTCATCCGATTTTTGCCAGCGCCGAAAGCGACCCTTTATATTGTTATCTTGAATCTTAATGGCGGCTACGATGTAGTTCATCACTGAGCAGCCCTGTGGATTGCAGCCGTACTCGATGCGTCGCATCAGTGAATCCAGTTCGATAAAGCGCATCATGCAGGCCGGTCCTGCATTAGACTTGCGATACCCAATCGAGTTACATGGGAACCCAATGAACATATAGAGGAGATTCCAACGTTTGATTATCACACAAGAGAAGTGCTGGCACACGACCAACACACGATTATTATCGATAAGCAGCTCCAGCAGGTCCTGACGCAGCGATGAAGATACCGACGACTTGTATACCTCGGAGACAACCAGAGAGAAGTTACTTGATCCCACAGCAATATCCGGCAGTTTCTTGTGAATCAAACAATTCAGAATAAACTCGTAGTTCTGATACTCACTGCTGAAACTGTTCACGGAAGTGAGGCAGAACTCAATGAGTTCTTTATTCCATGTGGATACTTTGTATTTAGCCGACACGGCGGTAGCCACCAGGGCAGACAGCAGACCACCCAGTTTAGTCATCTCCTCATCCAGTGGCGGCAGCTTTGTGTCGCCCGCGATGATGTAGGCTCCATCGTGCAGCGTCTGGTAGTTGGTCTTCAGTGCCAATTCCTCCTCTATAGTTAGCACACGTTTAAGATCGTCACGCTCCTCATCGCTCAGCTCGTAGCCACGCTTCACCTTCAAACGCACCGCACGCAGATTCTCCTTGTCCGAACGCAACAGCACCTTCTGTGCCGGTTTGTAGACGAGCGGGCGAGTGAATGTAATGTCATCGAACTTCTCGATAATGTCATTAAAAATTTGCAAAATGAGCTCTTCGATAAATTCTTTATCAGATTTGGTAGGAAATCGTTCCTCCTCGGGAATGGTTTCAATGCTTGCCTTCTGCTTCAAATCCGGTGGTGGTGGCTCGTCCGTGAACTCGGGCAATCCCATTTTCAGTGCTGGAAATTGATTATAATGCTCCTCTATCACCTGCAGCGGTCGCACACATCCCGTACGGATTCCATGTATAAAGAACTTACCACCACGACGCATCTTCAGTGCATTATTATACAATACCCGCACGAAGGAATCAAACGTGGTGTGTATCTGCAGCACAGCCAAGCCACGGATGCTATAATCATCAGGATCCACAACAGTACCGACACGATTGCGTCTAAACGGATCGAATACATAGAAGAACTCACGATCACGCCAAATTCCCAGTGTGGAATTGTCGACTTGCAGCAATGCCGCAGGCCAATCAGGATAGCTGAACAATTCCTGCAGTCCTCGCGTCAACTGGGATTCCAGATAGCTCTTACAATCGGACACGTGGCCAGTTATAAGAAAGGGATGCTTTCGCACTGTAGCCTTAAAGGCGCCCATTAGAAACATCTCGGGCAAATCTACAACATTCAATTCAGGCTTTTTGTTCTTCCAGCGTTTACCATCCAAACGAAACTTCTTTCGCAACGTTTTGTAGTATGCTGTGCCGTACCGTATAATATCATCGATGGTCATGGGCCGCCACATCTTTGTGCGTTCGAATTCCGAATAGATAATCGCAATAAGAGATATAACCATCGATGCATTCTTCTCCGAGCCCGAAATCGGTTGCTGCAGTCCATTGTTGGCGGCCGTTTTGACCGCATAGTTCTCATTGACCACAGCCCACAACTTATGGTAGTGATACTCCGGGGACTTGCCAATGATCTCATCCTCTTTCAGCTTGCCATATTTTAATAAGCTAATTTCAAAGATGTTGAACTCATCATCCTTCTTTATGCCCTGCATTGTTAAGGTGATCAGATGCACCAAGTGCTCCACAAAGCGGGTGGCCAACAGTGAGCATTTGCCCTCCGTGAAGTCGCGCTCACAAAAATCATTGCGGCCATTCGGATCGAATATGAAGAAGGAATTCTCGCAACGTTTCCAGATTAGCAGGAATAAGTCACGTGCAGTGAAAATGCAGGCGTTAAATCTTGAGAAGTAAATCGAAAGTGCCTTATATATGTTGGGCTCATCGTTGAACAGGCCCGTATAATGTATTTTGATCATTATTTGGGACAGACGTTCAGCAACCTGAGGCAGTATATCAAATTCATTATCCTCCGAATGGTAGGAGAGACTTTTGCTCTTTTGCAATAGTTTTATGCCACGTTTCAGTATTTGATCCATTGTTTTTGCAGTCCAGAAATCTGGATTCATATGATAGGTCTCAACAAACGCGATTATAATGCAGGCGATCTCAGGGGGTCGATTGTAGTAGCTGCAACGACATACGGAATACTTTTAGATACTACATTCTACACTTACATTTATCGTGTTGTAATTCGATATGAGTTCTCGTTAAATAACTAATAACTGAACAAATACGATTATCGAAACTTACTCCTGTCGCCATGGGTCCCTTTTTGGCTGCGGATAGATGTTACGTGTGCCGAATACGATTTCGGCGCTGAAGGTTTTTTCCATTTGCTCCGGTATATGATACATGGTTAGATCGAGGTCTTGACCTATTTGTAGATCGACCTTAGAATCATTAAGTCGCTATATACGTGAAAATATTGTCGACATATAGATACATACTATATTTGGGCAGCGAAGCATTTAAAAACTCTTCATCGTAGTTCATTTCACGCCGCTGCGAACCCAAACTCCATGTCCAGAGATCTTTTGGAGTGCAGCCCTCGATAATGTCGTAGGTTTTTAAATTCTCTCCCTCAAGAGTCTCTTGCAGGATACGGGGATTGTAGTTGGAGAATGGCATCTCCTCCAGCGGGCCAACTTGAGTTTCATTTAAATAAATTCGACTCTTCGGAGTTTTCAATTCAAGCTGCAAATACAGAGCGAAACTTTGAATAGTGTGGGATCTGCTGAGTGCAATGGGTTTCTCAACTATTACATATGCATTTCTACTCCTATTCATATTCGCTGTGAGAATTTTGGAATCCATTATTGTCTATTTTCGCACAACTAATAACTAATTAAAGCTAATTGTCTGCGCCATTACGCATCCGCTATGTAGGTTGCGGCTCGCCAACGCATAAACGGAGAAGAAAGAGAAACCATACAAGACACAAAAGGAAAACAACGTGGAGCAGTACATAACACAACGAGCATATGGCAAGTTATCTGGCTGGCTAGCAAGTGCTTTGTGCTTTCACTACTTGGCCAGGTCCAAGTCTCTCTCATTAGCTTTTCGCCCCATAGACCACAATAAACATTAATGCGACATTTCGAGTTGCAAAGCTGAAAATAGCACGCATACGCCACGGATGCCGGCGCAAACGAGCCTATAAATACGGTCTATATACTAGAGAGAACTACTATGTGTAGCTAGCTCTAAATATGGAGGTCAGCCAGGCCCAGAGCCGAATCCGAATCCATGTGGTGGCTCTTGTTGTGCTGCCGAGTGTATGAAGTTAGTATGCGGCATAAGGTAAGCACGAAATGCCAACTAGACTGGCTAACTACACAGCCAACTGACTGTAGTAGTTGTGCGTGAGTGTGCTTGGGTGTGTACTACACATGAGTGTGTGTGTCTGTGTGTGTGTGAGATTGGGTGTGTGTCTGTGTGTGACTACCTCTATGGCTGGCTGGCCACGCTGACGGCCACAAAACAGCGCACAGAGCAGTAAACAACGAACAGCGCTTAGTGCCACATCACGAATCTTATCGCAAGCGCACGAACGACACAAACCAGCAACAGCAGGCAGGCAGGCAGGCAACAACAACAACAACAACAACAGAAGCAACTACGACTAAACCAAAAAACCCGACAAACCCGAGCCGAGCGTAGGTCGGCTGCAGAACAAACAAGTCATCTAACAGAAATACGAAAGAAAGACAAACAGCAACAGCAACAACGAGAAAACGAAGAACAGCAACAAAGTGAGCGAGCACTTATGGCATACGACGACGGCAACGACGTCAATAAATACGAGTACGTAGTGCGATACTAATACCAGCAACAACAGCAACAACAACAACAGCAGCAAGAGCTGCGGCGCAACAACAGCCACTACAACAACTACGCAACCCTCTCGACTGACGTGAGAGAGAGAGAGAGAGAGAGAGGTGTCAAACCAGGTACGTTGCTTGAGTTGTCGTTGTGCAAATGACGCAAGAAGGAGACTGAGTAAGTGGCGAAAGGCAGCGAAAGGCGACGAGCAAAGAGAATTGCATGTGACGCGTTGTCCAAAGTGAGCCTGGCTGCACACACACTAACACATACTTACACACACATGCACGCTTCAAATCACTCATAAATAAATGAATTACGTGGTGCGCTTCAAATCAATAAAATGGTGGAAGTTGAGGAATAAAAGATCGAGACAAATAAAACATTAAGCAAACACACATGAGGCATGCAAATTTAGTAACTTAACAGACACACATACTCTGCGTTTGTTTGTGTTTGTTCGAGCGCAGCTGTAGCTTGTTTTCAAGTTCAACAAGGAGCAAAAGGCAACGCAGCAGGGCAGCGCAGCCGCCACGTCAGCAGCAGCAGCAGCAAACTCGAAACTGTATGTATGTATGTGTAAGTGTGAGTGTGTGCGTGCATGTGTGTACACACTTGCCATTAAGATGCTGAAGTTGCATAAAAGCCAAGTCAACATACAAAGAAGCCCATCGCATGCAATAAAACTCGGGACCAGGTGTGTTGCCTCTGCCTTTGCTTGTCGCTTTTTAAGCGGCCAACAAACTTAACGAACAAGCGGAAATAACAACACATAACGCACACAAATGTAGTCAAACATACACGCACACACACAGATCCACATAGACATCAGGCAGGCAAACACAAGCGACGTCAAAGTAAAGCGCAATCAGAAAGAGCAATGGCAGCTGCAGTGGCGTAGAGCAGGAAGGGGATGAAAAAGGGCAGCAAGGGGCAGGAGTTCATGACAATACATTCAATTATAAATAACATAATAAAGCAAATAAGAATAATTTATGAAATTCATTATAATAATTATTTATAAATTATGTATTACAAAAGGATGCTATTAATACCGTAACCAAGCAATCTTTAGATTGCCAACTCTTCTAGCATTCACATTGTTTACTCGCATAGCCTGTTGAGAAGCGTAGATAAGGCGCGTACATTTAATGAACGCCCCATAAAAAACCAAACAAACATAAAAAAAATGCATTTTATCAATAAAAATACAATATGTCTACCTCTAACTGTAACCATATAGCGCACGAGTTTGAAGAGCTCGCTCACTCACACTACCACAGCGAAAGATACGTATACAAAACGTACACACATTCGACATTATTTCACTCTGTTCCTTATCTGCAGCAAAGTTAATTAGCTTAGCGTAGCTCAAAAAACAACTGTCAAATTGCAAAGGTTTTTGATCCGTTAATTCTCAGTTTAGATCTTAAATTAATTTCAAAATTGTAATTTTGAAAATAACTACTATAAAGAAGTGTCCCGCCTACGCCCCTGACAATTGAATTATAGCAAATAACGCGCTAAAAGGAAATCAAGAACTAAGTAAGTAACAACTAGCAATAACAACGAAAATGAAACGAAAATTCAGCAAGCAGCTACGTCGACAGCGACGCAGCAGCGCGCTGGCGTCACAAACGTTGAGTCGTGTCGGCTTTTGCATAGAAACGAATGCAATGCGCAGCAGCAACAACACATCAAGTGTGTGTGTGTGAGTGTGCATAGCAGCTGCTGCTGCTGCGTGTTGCTCCTCGCTTTATTGCCTTCCCACAGAACTAGCTCAAACTAGTTCCGCCCCGTAGCAAGTAGCAAGTTCAATTGAACACCATCTCTGCATGGACTGTTTTGTCCTAAGAGGACTTAGTTCTTCGCCCATGGACCATTTATTGTCTTTGATGACAAATATGAAAAAACAAAATCAACGATACATTTTACAGCTGTCCTTATCTAACTTGCACACGCATCTGGGGGCTGCATTAGCACTTTGTTGCTGTTGCTACAACAACTGCAAGCACACGTACAGAACACATTCCACATACACAGTAAAACGCGTGCACACGCACACACACAGTCGCACAGAGCCGAGTGACAGGCGGCCGACGTCGCCGGGCCTGCTGTGCATAGCGAACCGTTTTTATTTCATATGGACGCAGACAGCCACAGCCACAGTGCGACGGGCAACAGCAGTAGCAACAACAACAGAAACAACCGCAAGCAAGAGCAACGAACATACGGCAAACACCTGAAACCGAAAAAACAGTGCACAAGTGTTACTCAGCGGCCAAGCACGCGTGTAAAAATGTCGCCCCGGCAGCGCACACAGTAACACACACACACATAAACAAAACCAATTGAAACTGTAATCGAGCGAAATAAACAAAACAAAGTAAAGCAAAAAAACAAACATTTAAGCACTATAAATCCTAATGCACATTACATATTCATATTAACAATATTTAAATTTTCTATTTATTTGCGCAGCATTAAAAAAGGAGCAACAAAACGTGATTCGCAGTCACTCCCATTCTCTTACCTCTCTAACATTCTCTTTGAACACACTCTCTCAAAGAACGAGAGAGAGAAACAGCAACAGCGCAGTTGACTTTTAGCAGTTTAAGCTTTCATTTTGAGGACGCTGCGCAGCTGACGACGAAAAGGGAAAACAAAAAGTAGAGTTGGTTTGTTGAAACTGCATTTGGAGAAAGTGCAAAAGACTGGCAACCATGGCCACAACAACAACGGCGGCGACAGTCACTAAAAAGGGCATCAACAACAACAGCAAAGGGGTAAGTCGATGTGTCTCAATGTTGTCTGTGTTAACTTGGCCTTTAAGCGGCCGGTCGGGGGTTGATTTGTTATGCGCTTTGCTTACGGCACAGCACACACACGTGCGCGAATGCAAGGCAAACACTCGAATACAGTGGCGTAGTCTCTATTTTTGTCAAGGGGACTGGTGTAAGAATATGTAAAGGATATGATGCGAATTTTATATCCCTTAAATGCCACATCCCTCTTAGATGTGCTTTACTCAGCTCGTATACAGTGGCGTATTCTCTACAATTGTGTATGGTGACTTCCATAAATACGAAGTTGTGCAGAAAAATAATTAAAAATACGTAAAATAATTTTATAAGCTTTTTATATCCCTACATGGAATCATTAAAACTTGCACATCCCTTTTTACTGTGCTTGACTACGCCAATGGGGTCGTACGCTTGACAGCGTTCGTTTTTCTGCCACTTCGACATTGATTGGCGTTAAAAAATGCAATGATCTCTCTCCTCTCTAATGCATTAGTTTTCCTTCTTTTTTATTTGCAGGCAAAGGGAAAATCTCGTCGTAATGAGCGTAACATTTTGACCTTTTACGAGAAAATCGCCGTTATACGATACTACGATGAGACGAATATTTCGAGAAACAGTCTGGCGAAGATGTTTCATTGCTGTGCGACGCAAATTCGCAGGATACTGGAGAAGAAACGCGAATTGCTTCAGCAGTTAGCCACGTTGAGCGAAGCGGATGCCTCCATTATTATTGAGGAGATGACACGCAAACGACGCAAATTCGAAATGAGCGCCATCAGCTTTCTGCTGCACGAGTGGGTGGAACGTTGTCGCCTTATGCGTCTCTGCGGCAGCATCAGGAACCACACACTGAAGGAGACGGCACTCAGAATGGCTGCAGTACTTAATTTACCCGCATTCCGACCCTCGTACCGTTGGCTGAATCGCTTTCGTAGCAAATACAAGTACGAAGAGGATGAACTGGGTTACACTGGGCCCAATCCCGTAACAGATGTGCTGCCTGTCGAGCAGATTATAGTCGAGTTTAAGCATGCGCTGCCTAATTTCATGCAGAAGGAACTTGCCGATATCAATGTAGACGAAAAGATCAATCTACCAGCGACGGTGTTGGTAAATTTGTCCAGTGAGAATAGTGAAGTTTCCGATGGGGACGAACAGGATGACGATGGTGTGGAATTGGTCACCTGCGAGCCCAGTGTGCTGCCCTCACCAGCGAGCACATCGGACGGAGAAGAGGAGCAATCGCTTATAGAAATGCCCGAGCAACAACAGCAACTGCAAGTGCAGCAGGGAGACGAAGGGGATCCTTCGCTAAGTTTGATTATGAATGCGGGGACCAGTACCCTGCTTGGCAACATCTTTCCCCATCTTGCCATTATTCACCAGTTCGCGCTGATGAACTCTGATGTGCAGGCATTGGAGCTGATTTCACAGCTGGGCGTGCACATGCAGCAGCAGGCTACATCCGGCGCCTATCGCGCTCTACCGATAGCGACAAGTGACGAGGTGCCACCGCCGGAGCTGCCGCCGGGCAGTATATATGCAGATATCGATGATATCGAATTAATAGAATAGGTATATATTCACTATAAGTTATTCTAGTCTATAAGCTGTACAATAAAGTCCTAGATCACTACTTACCATGCGTGGGTCGGGAATGATGATCATGTCGGAACTGCATTCGGGTGTGGCGATTTCGGGCTTCACTTCAGCATCATCTTCCTCATCATCGCCCTCTTCCACGTTAATTGGACTGTTCAGACACACGAGTTCCTTGGGACATATTTTACGTATGCGTGCATCGTGCGTCACAAGCCCAGGGGTTCCTTTATCCTTCAGGTAGAGCTCACGCATCTCGTCGTGAAGATGAATCTCATTGGGCAATCTTTGCGGTATTATGCACATGGTGTGCTCATCGTAAACAGCACACTTCTTCTTGAACGGGCGAACGAAACGCGACTCTGCGGCCTTAAAATGAAGGCGACGCAACTCATCTTCGATTGTCAGGACTTGTGAGATGGCACAGTTTGCTGGCGGCTTCTTTTGACAGACGCGATCACGGGGCGGGCAGTTCTCCACTTTCCATTCCGTTATGACGTTGTCTCCCATAAAGGTCCGCACAGCATATGGATTTTCAGATGGACTTGCGTCCGCATTAACTTCCACAAATTTCTTCAACATTATGCTTGATTTAGTTTATTTATAGAAATTACTAAAGATTTGTTCACATAGAATTTAGGAAAATGGTACGGTATGTTTATTGTTGAGTAAACAACATTGTATGAATAAGCCAAAGATTTTTGTCAATTTGAGAAAATTCAAAATCGTTGAAAACAAAAAAGCCTACTATAAATTTTGCGGGTAAAAATCATTGGCGTTGCCAGACTGTTAAAATAGTATAAATTTTCGGCAGAAATATCGATAAATTGCAACTCAGAACAGCTGTGGTTCTGTGCATCGAAACCTAGCCATCCTGTGACTTTTTTAATATAAATGTGGTTGTATATTAGCTGCTTGTATAAAAAACATGTTGATACACACAATTTTACAAATATAAGTTCAGTTAATTAGGAATTTACAGTGCATGTATAGCTCAATTTTGAAAAGAACGTTGTTTTTAGCAGCAACTGCGTTCACTGTTAGTTAACAGCTTACTGAAATGTTAAATTTTATCGCTGTAAACAAAAACAATGTGGCCAACAGAAAAACAACAAAGCGAACAAGACGTGCGACCGACAAGTTTATTACAAAGTGCATCGCATTGCATTGAGCGAGAATAAATTATTAAAATACAAGAAAATATAGCGCTAATTATTTGTCACAGATGTGACAAGGACTTTGCACATATTGTTCGCTCTTTTTGTGGTAATCGTATTTTGATTTTACATGAGCGAACTATGAAAATTTCAGATAATTAAGAAAAAACTCCAGAGGTGAAAAACCAACAAAAATAAAAAATAACAAAGCCAAGATGTGGATTCAACCCAAGGAATTGTTGCTGCCCTCGGCATTTTGGTAAGTAGAAGGATCTGGAAAAACCTTTTTACAGGGGGTGTTGCCTGCAATGGGATGCTGAGTAGTGAGTCGCCCCCCGCACTCACTGCTCCGGCAGCTGATTAATTTAAAGTAGCTATGTGTGTGTTTGTAGGTGTGTGTGCATATTGAGGCTATTGTTGTTGTTATTGCCAGCACTATAAGCTGATAACTAATTGAGCAGAGTTCAAGTCGCGCCAGGCGGAGCTCTCTGCACTGATTCCACAACCAGCTATGAAACAAAGACTCAACAAGAGCTCTAAAATTGATTGTTCTTTTCGCTGCTGGCAGCACAACTGTTTTTGCTGCGTAAAAACCCCCTCACGTATACAAACGAACACACACATGCACACACATTTGCAGTGAACGAACATAGCGCACGCACACACCCACACACATGAACATGCGATATGTTTGTCTATTCCCTCATTCCAACAACTGATTTCTCGCTTCACAGGATTGCCGAAATGTATTCCAAGTATTTCGTGCTCCAGAAGCGTCGCGGCCATGGAGAATCTCGTGGATTTGGTTCCATGCTGGTGGGCACTTTTGACAGCGTGATGAACACAAAGCCGGCGCCCTATCGAATACTACATCAGACACCGTCCTCGGAGGTTTCTTACGGTAGGTTACAAACTCGCACACGTCGCCTTATCAGTGCGAGTTGCCTATGTACATACATATTATATGGTAGATACGGGTGCATACACAGCAGAAGAAAGTAGTCAGAAGAGGGGAAACTGCCCAATCATTGAGTCATTCAATGCAGCCATAAATCGCACATGGGCGAAATGAGATTTGCACACTGTGCCATAAGTAAATAAATTCACGAGTGGGTTTTCTGAACAGTGTCTAGCGGGGTGGGCATTTGTTGAGCGATAAGTAGAGTTGAACATATCCACAAATGGCATATCCGACTGTAAATTATATATAACGTTATTTAGGTAGACCTATTAGTTAACCTTCAAAGAATGTAGTAAAATAAATTCCGAAATGAATTGCAAACAGATTGAGCAAACTTAGAAAGTAAAATGCCATTTATAGATGAAGTATATTTAGTACAACGTCACATGCGCGAAAGCTGCGATATGTGTGCTGACAAACTACAACGAGTTGTGTGTCACCCTACTAAATAATTGTATTAGAATTTGCTTTACTATTTAGAGTTTATTTGTTCACTTTGTTGTGTAATTCAAACTTTGATAACATATTTCATGTGTAATTCGCCTTATTTATCGTATATGCAATGTGCTTTTTAATATCAACATAATGTTATCACACGTTTAATATATGTCTACTATATTAACTATATAGAAATAGCCATTGGCATTACTCAAGATGAGATCGTCAAGGACTGGGAATGGCTACAGACCAATCTGTTCAGCGTACTCAACGAAATGGAGAACGAGGATGAAGTAACAAACTTTACAATATGTAAAATACAATCATTATATGCTCAAAATAATCAAGACGATACTGGCGAATCGCCGGACTTTAAAGTGATGACATCACAGTTTCGAAAAATCTTTAAGATGCCCGAAGAGGAGCGTCTGGTTAACTCGTACTCGGCTACGTAAGTAAAATAAGTAGAACAACTTCGAACAAATCAAATCTTATAATTATTTCATCTTCTAGCTATGTGATGAACAAATTACCACGCCAGGGACAGTTGTACATCTCGTTGAACCACGTTTGCTTCTATGCGTACATGCTGAGCCAGGAGATCAAGCGTATTATACGCTTCGCTGAGCTTGAGGACATAAGTCGCAGTGGCAGTACAATCTATCTGAAGACCACCAACAATATGACCTATAACTTCACTATTCTATTCAATCCGAACGAAGCGCACTCGCTGATCGAACAGCTCAACAAGATGGCCATACAAAAGTTAATTCATGATCCCGAAAGTCCTGTTGTGGATCACGATCCATCGAATTTTACACGCTTCGGAGCGAAGGCCTCAAAGAAACCGGTGTTGTTGCGCGATTTAACGGCGCGACAGAAATCTGAAAAGTTTCGTGTCTATTTCCGTCTACCGCAAACGGAGATAATTGATGGCCAGATAAAGGCAGACATATGGACGCCCTACTCGAAACGTTTTCATTCGGGCTGTATCTATCTATCGCCCAATTTCTTTTGCTTTCGCAGCGACGTCAAGGATTTGGTTAGCCTAGTTATACCTATGAAAACGATTAAGGTAAGTGTGGATAGATCATTAATATAAACTCTATAAATACTCTAATTCTTGTGCTTCCCAGAGTGTTGAGAAAAAAGACGATGGTCAGCAGCGTTATGACAACCAGATTGTCATCTTTACATCGGAGAATGTGCCTTTTATGTTTGCCAAGATTGTGGATCGTGAGGTTCTCATCTCGAAAATAACCGATCTGCTGTCGCGCATCTATGTGTAAGTTCTTGGTTTTGTCTATGATTAAAATATATCTAAAATATTTTCTTACAGACCGATTAGTCGAGAACGCGCTAAGTACGACATTTCGTGGAGCAAGCAGACCGCATTTTTGAATACTTTTAAAACGCAGTTCAGTGCTGAAATACAGAAGAAGCAGGAACAGAAACTAGCACGTTGGGAAGATCATTTCCGTGATTTCGGACGAGGTATTGCAATGTTTCGCACCACAGATGTGATTAATTTGATTGTGGAGGGAATTCCGGACAAGTTGAGGCAAGAGATTTGGTTGATCTTCTCGGGCGCAATACACGACAAGGAGATGAATCCCGGTCTGTATGAGGATCTGGTTGAGAAGGCTGCTCTCATTAAGGATTGCTTTGCACACGATGAAATCGATAGAGATTTGCCACGTTCGCTGCCCGAACATCCGGCCTTTCAATGCAGCGATGGCATAGCCGCCTTGCGACGTGTTCTGCAGGCATATGCACTGCGTAATCCACAGGTGGGTTACTGCCAAGCCATGAACATTGTGTCCTCGGTATTTTTGCTGTTTTGCGACGAGGAGAACGCCTTCTGGATGCTCGCGAGCCTTTGTGAGAATCTATTACCGGACTATTACAAGGATAAAGTTGTTGGCGCTCAAATCGATCAGGGCGTACTCAATGAGCTGGTAGAGACACATCTATCAGATTTGCATGAGCATTTGGAACGGCTGGGTGTTATTAAGATGATCTCTATCTCGTGGTTCCTTACAATATTTATAAGTGTAATAAGCTACGAGAGTTCTCTGCAAATTCTGGATTGCTTTTTCTATGAGGGTGCCAAGATCATCTTCATGATCTCGCTGCAGATCATTGAATGGAACCGCGACAAGTTGCTCAATTGCCAGGACGATGGAGAGGCTATGCTAGTGCTTCAGACCTATTTGGAAGGCATTTACAATCCAGAATACCAAGTGCCGCCCTCGACAGACAAGCGCAAGCTAGAGCGGCCACAGACCCAAACAGTTCAGACTCTCATCCACGAGGCGTACACAAAATTCGGCGAGGAACTAACACAGCAGCGCATCGAGGAGTTGCGCAACAAGCATCGACGCCTAACAGTGCGACAATTTGACGTTGACAACGAGAAGACCATTGTGAAGGCTCATTTGCAGAACGTGTACTTTGAGCGCGAGGAGCTGCATATGCTGCTCACAATCATAAGAGAGGAGAAGCTGGCACTGAAGTCTGTGCAGCAGCAGCAAAAGACGCAATCTCTGAGTGAGGCGCCTCAGTTGCAGCATCTACAGTCGCCCACAAGGGGTAACATTATGCCAGGAGGTGGCAACGGCCGCCATGAAGCTTACTGTGTAAACTATGAAGTATTCCACACGCTCTTCACCGAGTTAACGCCTTGGCGGAAGTGTGTCAGCGTTGATATAGCCGAGAAACTGTTTAGGGTAAGTCATGAGTTCAGTAAACTGTTCTAGCTTTTATTTTAATATGAGTTATTCAACAGCTAACGGACAAGAAGGGCACGGGACAACTAGACTTTGGTCAGCTTATCAACGCCCTCGGTTTGGTCTTTTCCGCAAAGAGTATGGAGAAGCTTAAGTTACTTTTTATATTGCATTTGCCGCCTCTGCTATCTAAGGCAGAAATTGAACGCACGCGTAGACCGCGTCCGCGAACCAAAGATGATGCCGAGGAGGCCATCGAGGCGGAGGATTTCTTTGAGTAAGAATCAACGTTAGTTTGTCTTTTATTGTGTTTACTAATTATTTTGTATTTATTAGTGAGGATGCTTCAGAATCCATTGAAGCGCTCCCATCGCCAACAGATCACAACTTTGATGCCGATGACTTTGCTCTGATAACGGCCACACAACACTTGCATAATCTTGCTGGCATCTCGGGCAACACCTTTATGGACTTATCACGTACGACACCGAATCTATCGCTGAACTCGAATGCATCTTCATTGGCGCTGGGCAACTCTAAATTCTACGTGGATTTGCCCACAGCACTTCAGGGTACAGCAACACGTACGGAAGCTGGGCAGGATTACGACCACGAAATCGGTCTTCGCCAGCAGGGACGTTTCGAATCGATTGACACATTTTCGGATATTTCAGATCTGGGAGCGGCACGACTAACGCCGCCGCAATCGTCCACAGCAGCAGCTACTGCGGGATCGTCCGCACCGTCTGCAGATCCATTGTTGAACGTAGAGACAATCTCGAATTTCTCACAGATCAGCGATTTGGTTGCCACTCGCCTTGAACGCGCCGATTCCAATGCAACGGATTCACGTAGCCTGGGTAGCTTGGGCTATTTGCTGGATCAGCCGGACGAGGGCACCTCCACAAGTGGAACTCAGCGAAATATTCCACATATGCGAAAAGAAAATTTCCAATTACTTTGGCGCAGCATTATCGAGATCATGGGCTGTGTGCAGGACGAGGATATGCGGCGTGCATGTAAGTGGGCATAAACTGTAAAAGTACCGTAAGATCTACATGATAATATGTTTCTTTTCCAGATGAGAATCTTATTGAAATGGGCAATAGCAATATCAAGAAAGAGCCCAGCTTGGAGAGCTTCACTCAGCTTAACTTGGCTGGCAGCGGGGATGAGGTAAGTTTAGCTGCTTCATACATATCTTATATTTAGTCTGATATCAATTTGTATTATTCTTTAGCAACCGGATAGCAATGGAAATCCCACAACGCCTGCAGCAGAGCCGAGCAGCACCACACGCATGTTTGTGGCGCTTGAGGAAGAGCTGCGCCAGGCCAAGGCTTCGGCAGAAGGTAAAGCAGGCAGCAGCGGAGCAAGAGGAGCAAACACAACTAACAGCAGTGGCAGCAGCAGCAGCACAAACATCTCGGAGGCCTGGCACATATCGATTAATCAATTCATAGCTACAGCCCTCACTTGCGAGTGTATAGTGAAGGCCTTCCAGACGCGCACAAACATTGTGGAGCAGATTGAACAGCTGCAGCATAAGCGACGCAAGTGTTTGTCCACCAACTACAACTACTAACTGTGCCCCAGAGCTGTAATAACATTTCCCCCCACGTAGATACCCAATGTATTAGCCATAAAAAGAACCCCTAGAACTGTGCAATGCGGCTTCAGCTTTTATCCGTGTCCCGTTTTATAGATATATACCTATATATTTATATATATAAATGTGTATGTATACTATCCGAGTAGTTAAGCAATCTGTTTGTGAATATAGTACTATTATACCTATTATCTATTACCTATTATACATTATAAAGATCAAGTATAATTTATATTGAGTGCCCTTTCAGAAGTTTATTTCAATATATGCACAGATTATACAAACACATATGTATACAAATTCAACTACTATTCCATTTCTACATCATTCGACTGCTTCGAGTTGCGTCGCGCCACTGCTGCTGCCTCCTGACGGGCATGCTCCGCACTGCGCACAAGACACTCCTCGTAGTTCCACTTGGGGAATACGCGTTTATAGAGATACATGAATGCCGTATCGTAGGAACGGAGTTGTCCATCAAAGTAGCACTTCATGTGGCCATGCGTACCCAGGGACTCCTTAATGTGACCCATGCGTCCGCATTTGGTACGTAGTTTGACGGGCTTGAAGTACTCGACATCCTCCTTGTAGAAGAACATGTAGCGTATTGTGGCCGACTTGCGATTAATTCGCATCGGATGACCGCTAAGCACGACACGCTTCAGAACTATGCGATCCGGATTGCAGGAGATCAGGCGTCCACGTGCAACCAAGGCTAGCGTAGAATCTGGATTCACTTTGAAAGCAAGCACGGAGGCTGGAGAAAACTGAATCGGTGCATAGAAGGTAGCACAAACCGTTTCATACGGCCGGAAGAAGCGCTCGAACTGTCGAAGTAATTAAAACATGAATAACTCAATTGTTCAATGATCATCTTTAAACGCACCTTATGTTTGTCGCCATTGGTGTGCTGGCTGTAAATGGGATTCACAACGAAACGACGATAGCCGCACTGCACAATCAGTTGCTCCTTGGACTTGAGTGGCACTTCCGAGTCGGGAATACGTTGCAGAACAACATTCATCACACACATCTGATGTTCGTGTGGCAACAGACCATACAGAATAACATTGTCTGTGAGATGGGCGGACTTGAAGGCGTTCCATCGGCTGGTGGGTACATTTATGACATGTACCGTGATGTAGAGACCAGGCTGAAATGGAAATCAAATAATCAGCAATAGATTTCTTACATTCAGGCTTATAATAAACTTACCAGAATACCCTCGAACTCCTTGGCCTCCGTGAGAATACGTCGCTTTGTGCGATCAAAGTTCTGGAACTGATAGATGCGCGCATAGTCACTAGGCAGATTCTCCTTGGCATCCCAGGGTGAGGTGCGGAAGGATTCAAGGCCGCGATACTTCTGGAACCGCTCACGCGCAGGCACATCGAGTGGCGTATCGATTTCGTCGGGCCACAGCTGATCGGTGCGCGCCTGTTGTAGTTTTTGTAGTGTTTCACGTTCCTCCTGGAAATCCATTTGCTGGTCATATTTTTCGTCATTGATGGCTGCCTCCGAGGACACTGAAACACTGTCCAAATACTCTTCGGTATCCGAGTCACGTTTCTCGTACTCATCTTCGAAGGACTTGTTATCACACGACATGAAATCCTCGTCATCCTCATCACCGCTCATATCGTCATCATCATCGTCTTCGTCATCTTCTTTGTCTTCCACCTCCTCCACATCGGGTATCCAGGCAGCTTGGTACTCACTGTAACCCTTGGGTACACGTTTTACTAGACGTGTTTTCTTAGTTTCCTTCTGTAACGTCTCGATTTCCTCCTCCGTTGGCCAGGTTTGTTCTGCATCCATGGGATCGGGAATATTCTCGCTCTGTAGCGATGTTTGCTTTCTCTGGATTACTGCGATCAAGTAAACGCACTTCAGCTGCCTCTCCTTCGCGAGTTTTATCCAGCTTGTATGGATCTGGAGGAGCGTCTACCTGACCCATTTGAAAATCGCCCAAGCCTGGTATGTGTACCAATCCATTAACGTTCAACGATTGTCCTCTTAAAAAGCCAGTAACTTTGAGGGTTCCCAGCTCGCCAGTTTCGTCGGGAACAAATTCTACCTGGTCGCCAAACAGATGTGGGCGATTGTTAACATTGTGCAGAACACGTTTCTTCTGTCCACCAATGCGTCTCATCACGTTTAATCCCTCGCTGGCAGTGTCCAACTGCATTACCTTCTCCTCGGGCAGAAGCTTGGAAATAAATTTCTGTGCTGCTTGTTTCGTGGCGGTACGACGTTTTGGATTAATGGATTCCAGATCCATTAGAGCAACCACTGGCGTTGGTACGCCCTGTGCCGATATCATGTTAAATACACGATGTCCCCAACGATCGAAAATCTCGTCATCTCCGAAGGCAGCCGATGTCAGCAACAGCGTCGTGTCACAAACTTTCAGGTAGTCCAGCACGATTAGTTCGTTGCCACGACCGACGGGAGGTATGACAAAGGCAAAGCGCTGTTTGAAGCGCGGCAGATTGACGTAAACAACACCGTTTGCTGTCTTATCCACAACGATTTCACTGTCACAGGTCTCTAGTATGGCCAGCGCCGAGTTGGCATCGATCTGCTCATGCATGGGCAGCAGGCACACCAGAAACGGAGCCGTGTTCTGGCCGCCAAGCTGACGCTTCTGCTGCAGCACCTCATCGCGTTTGTTTTTGCGCACCTGATTCAATTGATTGCGTCGCTGGTCCTTGCGTTGCTGCTGCTTGTGCCTGTGCGAGATGGCTTTGAGGCCCACTTTGCCTGAGGTAAACAAAAAATAACACAGGTAAGATTCTTTATTCTCTGTACTTGTTGAGACACTTACCTTTGAGAGCATTGTCGATGGTGCCTTTGGAGCGATGACGGCCAGTTTTATGCGCTTTATTTGTTTGCTTTAACGGGCCAGGCCGATGAAATGCGTGATCCGCCATATTTGGCTGCTTTGTTTGCACAAATTAACAAGAAAACACCAATATTTTCTCGCTGTTTTCAAAACGAGGCGAGCACATGTTCCTACTAAATGTATCGATTGTAATCTATCGATTACACGTACATTTGTGTGGCCACATTGTTCGATAAGTGTTGGAAAACGTGCAACAACATGGCGCTGCATTGTATTGCGCGCGCTTGTTCAAATTTTAAATAAAACACCGATTTGCGTTTAAACCACATTCAATGTAAATATGTATTTGTTGTTTTTGGTATATTGTTAGTTCATAACATATGTATGCTGCAAGCTGCTCGCTTGGACATAACGCTGTTTATTTATTTTTCATTTGATATAAGTATGCGTTGGTTTTCCGAATGCTTTCGCCGTAGTTTGAATAGTTATAGTTAGTAGTAGTAAGTAACTGTGTATATTTGTTTTGTATTGCATATAGAGAATGCGAAAGTTTACATAGAGCTTTTACTAACTTAATTGCATAGAGTATTTAATAATTACAATTTGGTTTTTATTCTTTTCTTCTTTCGTGTAAATAATTTAAAATAGTTGCTCAGTTTTTTTAATTGGTGTGTGGTTTGTTTTAAAACTTAACGGTAGGCATAACACTTAACGATCCATAAAATGAACAAAAGTCTCAATAAATACAATAGTAGGTTTTAAAGGTAAGGTAAATTGAGTGATTGTTTTTCATTAATTGGGTTTGGTTCAATCTAGCTTGGCTGCTTGCTCCGTGGGGGAGACAAAGCCTTTCTTTATCATATATATATATGTTATATGTATGTATGGTATGTACGTAAGTTGTTACATTTAGCTTGTAGGTTGTAGTACATCTTGCACATATTGTATGGCCACTAACAGCGCTATTATAATTAGTATAAATACGAAGTACCACATCGCGGCATCCTTCTTCCCTCCACGACGTGTTGGACAAATCTCAATGTTGCATGATTTTGCTGCGCGAACTTCAACGTTTCTTTCTTTTGGGGGACTTTTCTTAGGTCCCAGCCAAAAAATAAAGTATGTATGCACTTGTATATAGATATTCTTGTATATATGTATAGGTATTTCATCATTTATGTATATATGTTGTATATATATATATTATATTTATTTATTACTCATTGTTTGTGCTATCAACATGCTCACACAATGCATCGCCTGCTGCCTGCCCCGCTTGCACGAGCCACTTTGTAAAAAATTATACATTCCCATTGGGAGCATCGCCCCGTTATGCTCGTTCCCGTCCAATTCCAATTTACATACAAAATGCTAGCCACAGGGAGGTCTCCTTCTTCTCATGCTCTCTCTGCGGTCAGGGCCCAAAAGCGAAACGCGAAACGTTCTCTCAATAACCAATATACAATTTTTTTTCGGTACAAATTTTGCACTTTGTTTTGTGAGCTTCTCTTGTTGTTGTTGTTCTTCTTCTTTTTGTTTGTTGTGTTGGTTTTGTGCAAAGTTTTCATTGTGCGGGAGGCATGAAGAAATTACATGTTCCTGCATTGAGCGCAAACGGATCGAGCCTTTGTATTGTCACGCACAAAATCATGCACATTGAATTTTCCATCATCGCCATGGTCGTAGCCACGGCACTTTAGCTGCCTGCAAACGAGAGGGGGTAGTTGGAAAGAGAGAGAGAGAAAGATAAAGGAGTAGTTGTAGTAGTGGAGTAGTTGTTTGGATATATATAGTTATTCGTTGCAAGGTCAACAATGTCAGTTCAATGAAAGTTTTCATTTGTTGCAACATTTTTAAACTATCAACAGATAATCCAATATTGCTGCCTCTGTTTAATTAGCTCTCTTTGCCTCTTTGAGAAAGTTTTTCCACTCACCTGGCGACCGCTGTGAACGCCAGCTCCACATTGAGGCCCGTCTTGGCCGATGTCTCCATGAATGGCACATTGTGCTCACGTCCAAGGCGTTCGCCATCCTCGCGCTTCACCTGTCGCTCGCTGCTGCTGCAGTCGGCCTTGTTGCCTGTGTGTGTGTGTGTGTCATGTTTGAAAAGCGACAAAAGTTGAAAAGTTTTTACTCGTAATTCAATTAAATGACCAACAGCTGCAGCGAGCAGCTTGCAACCAGAGCTGCCTTAATCGAATCTATAAAACGGGAAACCTTTTAACTGAATCTCACCTATTAAAACGATGACCACATCCTCCTGCGCGTACTCGCGTATCTCACCCAGCCAGGCGCGTATGTTGTCGTAGGTGGTCTTGTTGGTCACATCGTAAAGCAGCAACAGAGCTGTCAAAGAGCATGCAACATACAGCATTAAGTGGTAAATGAACAAATGGAATCAGGCTCAAAACAGATCGCAGGAAGAACTCACCATGCGCATCCCGATAATAGGCATGCGTCACACTGCGGAAACGTTCCTGTCCGGCAGTGTCCCAGATTTGCAATTTGACGCGTGTGCCATCGACGACGACCACTTTGTTCTGCATGTCGCGCAATTGAGTTATGCCAGCATTCGCATCCGTCAAGCGCATTTCGCATTTGTTACGTTTGTTTATGTGTGCGTGAGTTATGTAAAAAGAATGAATTGTTGCCATGAGAACGGAATTGTTATAAGAGAAATGTAATTAATTAACGAAATGTGCATGCCAAATGTACAACATGGAGAAATAGAGAGCGAGAGAGAGAGAGAGAGAGATGAGAGAATGAACATCGAGCGAATTAGCAAGGCAGCCCTGGCGTATACTTGATTTTACAACTGCGCCACATGCAGGCAGACACATCAAAAATATAGTAATACAATTACGTTTAACAATCATTTACAGCTATTTTAATGCTACACCTGACGAGCGCGACCCCGTCGTCGGCCCTCATTGACCCTCTTCAGACAAGAAGTCAATACAAGAAGCATTACGACAAATAACATCAAGTGTAGCTCTGTGTGTGTGTGTGTGTGGCAGCCATATTGAGTTGATTTGACTTTATGCTCCGCATTGGGGGTACACAGTCTACAGACATATAAAATAAAAGAAATAAAAAAGAAGCAAAGCAAAATAAACAAAAAGTCAATGCACTGCGGCAACATTAGAAGAATATTTACTGGGAAATTCGTTTAGAGCTCAAACTGTGAAGGTAAATAATATGATGTGAGCTACACACACACACACATAGAGAGTTACGCAAACAAATACCCTCCACACACACACACACATGTAGGTTATCAGGCGTATTTCAATGTTTCTGCCTGAAATGAAGCCCAAAATTGCCTGGCAAAAAGCAATTTTAATGCGAAAGATAAATGCGGGCAACGAATTTGCTTCATTTTCTTGTGCTTTGTGCTTTGTAATTTAATATTGCCCAGCCATGTTTAACTGTATCTCAACTCAATTTTAATTGAATTGCAATTAATGTCGAGCACTTCATAATTGATGAAATTTATCCCTATTAATGCAATTTCCGCTTTCTCGCTCCTTTCAGCGGATTTAACTCTGATTTATTTAAATCAATTTTTGCGCAACGTTTTAAATAATCTTCTCGTCGTCGAGGCAACAAATTGAAAATGGGGTAAAACAACAAAAACGAGGGACGACTTAACGGCGAATTAGGTTTAAGGTCAGTCGGAAATCATTTGGGAGGATTAAACGTAAGTAAATAAAATAAGTTAAAAAAAACCAGAAAACCTAAGCACTTGTTTATTAAACGAGCCAGAAAGAAGTACATAGAGAGAGAGAGAGACAGAGAGAGAGAGAGAGAAGAGAAAGGGAGAGACAGTTGTACAGCTGCTGGTATTGGCAGACATGGCAGATACTTGTGAATTATAGTAGTATAGTACATGGTATTATTGTTGTTTAATAAATTTATGTGCCATATGAGCCCGCAGCAATTTCAAAGATAATAAAACCTCGGCAAAGTTGAAACAAAAAGCCCACAATAATAAGCATAATAAAGACAACAACACAACGCACAAGTTAAATACGTGCAACAACAAGTGTGTGGGAACACACACACTCGCACACGCACACAGAAAACCATCAACAAGTCCTTTTCAAGTTCATATGCTTTTTAATAAATAGCCCCAAGGAGCTTAGCCGCAGCACAGGCAACCCTGGGTCTGGCGGAACTGCCCGCCTGTCCGCCTGCCCAGAGGGAAACCGGTTGAACACGAGCTAAGCAGGCGGAAAATGTATCAGTGAAGTGCGGATCTGGAGTGCCTCGTGAAAACCGCAGAGCAAGCAGACAAAGGAAATAAAGTTAATGCCATAGTCGACACTTAGCATACCCTGTAGTAAGTTTAACAAAGAACACACACAGCAATTAACACACATTTAAAAGAGTTTTAATATTATTACAACAGTTATACTTAACACTAACATAAAGTTCACTTTCAAGTTAAAGTTAAAGTTAAAGTTACTTAAACTTTAGATCACACATAAAAGTTGATTAATTGTTGCACTTAATATGCCTTTTAAGCACCTAGTCTACAGGATATAAGCAAGACAAGGCAAGTACAAAGTAGTCTGTCGGTAGAGGAAAGTTATGGTAAGGGAACTTGGGTAGGGGGTACAACTTACAGACTGGGAGTACACAAGCAAAGAACAAGATAAACTCAGGCACACACACAGACACGCTCACACACAGACACGCATATTCACACGCAGAGACATAGAGAGACGAACACATAGATGATGAATAAGTTGATGCGCAGGTGAAAATCGCATTCATAGCCTTGACAACTGTTGACAGCGCACAGACAGTTGGCAAAAGGAACACAAAGAGCATAGAAGGAGAAGGAGAGGGGAAGAGGGAGTAGCTTAGTCGTGGTAAAGAGACATACACATACAACAACAATTAGTAAAAACGACAACATTTATATTAATAACATCAACACACAAAGAGAGAGAGTCAGAGAGAGAGAGAGAGACACTGAGAGAGAGAGAGAAAGATAGATACACAGAGACAGAGAGAGAGAGAGAAGGAGACAGTTAGAAATTGCTTACCCTAAAATCAATGCCAACTGTGCTCAGGAAATAGCTGGGCACATAGCGACCATCGCGGAATCGAATCAACAGCGATGTCTTGCCCACTCCCGAATCGCCCAGCATTATAACCTGGCCAACAACAACGACAGACAATTCACAGGTGTTTATGAGTGAAGCACAGTGTAGGTTTGTGCAAGTACGTGTGTGTGTGTGCCTTGGAGTGTATCAGTAATAAGGAGAATACTTTTTGGGATATTATACAGATTTAATTTATGGAATGAAGTAAATGTTTTCGATGGCAAAACAGGCATAATAATTTATTCGAGCTCATAATGTACTATAATATAACCTGATACGATGTTGCAGCTCCCTCTACCACAATGCTTGACTTCTGCGAAAACCTTCGTTTGTGGTTCTTTTGATTTTCAAAGACCAATCTGTACCTCACTCACTCACACTCTACCTTTGGCTTCCTTTCCCTTTCGCTTCCTCTCTCACTTGTGCCTGTTGTTTGTATTGACTTTAGGCGGCAGCTGGGCAAAATTAGATATTTCCCGGCACCAGGCAATTAAATCTGAAATGTTCTATCAACATGGCACGCTCGAGAGCCCCAAGAGAAAAAGGAAACGAAAGGTGATGGGGGCAAGTCAGAGATTGAGGTAGCTGTGGCGCAGCAGTTGCATTGCATATCCGTTATGCGACTATCCTTGTGCAGGCTTATTCCCATTTCGCAGAACTTGTTTGTTCAGAGAGTCTACGGCTTTTTTCCCTACATTACTTTCAACTAAAGAACTGGAGGGAGTCAGGATTACGAATGTGCAATGCAACTTTCCAGAGAAATCTCTACTCGAATGCTTACTCAGCTGTAATCGATTTTCAATGTATTGTTGGATCTAGCAAGTTAAATATGAACCCAAACTGACTTGGCAAGAGGAAAAACTACCAAGCTTAAGATACATTTATATTGTGAAACTTTCCCTTTCAAACTTGTTGATTTTGAATGCTAGAACCAACAGACAGACAGACGGACAGGCCATTTAAATTAACTGAAGTCTTTCAGCCGAGGCAGTATTTACTACTTAATTAGCAACTGCTGAAAAATGCATGACTTTATCCAAAGTCTAGGCAAGTTCTCCCTTCTCCCAATTAATTGTAAAGCTCTCCGCAAAATAAGCCAACTTATTTGCATATTTTAAATTACTAAGCAGCCGCAAAACTTTACCATTTAACGGTATACCTAATCGTATACGCTAAGTACACACATACATATAATATATACATACATATATATCGTATAATGCCAGCGTCTGGGGGTTTCATGCAAATATTTTCACTACCCGCGAGTTTTGTTTGCCTGGCGAAAAACTAAGCGAAACAGACGCATAAAAAATGAGAAAAAATAAGTGAATTAAATATGCAGCTGTTTTTTATGCGCCTGAGACGAGGGTATTAAAGCGTAGGAGAGACCTGCATGGCATGTGGCTTAGCTGGTTATTAAACTTAGTGTAAAACAGTCCAAGTTTATTAGCGATTAAGTATTTAATAAGTTTTTATTGAATGGCTTGAGGTAGTTTTTTAAAAAGAAAGATAAGCAAGGAATTGTGCTGTCACTTACAGTCTAACAGCTGTTACAGTTACAGTACCAGATAATGTTATCGAATACTGCAACTGTTAATGTTACTAAAAGTTGAATTAAAAAACTTTAGAGAATTATCGTACAGTTGGGGGAGAAACTATTGAGCTATCACTTACAGTCTAACAGCTGTTACAGTTGCTGTTATTATCAGGGTTAAAATTGCAGTAACAGTAACTGTTAATACGAGTATTACTAAAAGTTGGAGTAAAAGAACTCTAGACAACTATTGTACCTTGTTATTAATATAAGCAGGCTTATAGTTGCGTTAGAAACTATTGAGCTATCACTTCACATATGTTACACTCTAACAGCTGTTACAGTTGCTGTAACTGTCATAGTTAACATTTGAGTACCTAATGTTAATGAATACAGCGATGGTTAATGTTATTAGAAGTTGTAAGTATCGCTTAATCTCATTCCCTAATCATAAACCATCTATTTTATTTGTATTTTGTATTTCCTGTCCATTTTATAGAGCATTCGCTTTTGAATGGCAGTTCTTAGTGTCTTTTATTACTATTATGTTTTCTTTTATGCCTGCAGCTGCGCCAAAGCAAGTCATAATTCAGCTGAAGTGCGCTAATGAAAAAGCATATGCCAGATGGAATGTTGTTGTTGTTTTCACTGCGTGGAATAGCAGTAAAAGCAGAGAAAGCAAAGGACAACTTGGCCGACTCGGAACTGGACAACTTGGCCGACTGGCAGCTGTTAAAGCGCTTTTTAGTAAGGCCCAGTCCCTGGCACAGGTCCCACAATTGTCAGTTGCCTTGGAAGCATCGTCGTTTAATTTCCTTTTGTCACTTTGCACTCTATCGAATCAGATGACTTTATGTTTTGAGCTGCTTATGCAAATCCCATTGTAAATCAGGCAATGCCGTAAAAAGCTAAAATTGGAGTGCAAATAAAACAGGCAGAGGGTCATAAAATGCGACGAAATAAATATGTATATTGTGCATAAATCAATTTGCGGCTCAGGTAAATGTTGAAGAAGATTTTGAGATTCAGATTCGTGGGTTTTACTTTTGAATACTTTTCAGGTCCCCATTGTTGTTGCCTTTTTGTGATGCAAATTGATAAAATTCATGCTCACAAAAAGCGAGAATTGTTGTTCATGTCGATTGCGTGACAGTTGGTTAACTTGGCGAATTTGTGGCGAATCGAATGAGAAAGAGGAATAGAAAGAAGGAAGGAAGGTTCTTGTATGCGTGTTTTTTGTATGTTGTGTTTATGTGTGTGTCAGTCACCTTGCCCATAATGTCAAAGTCCTCATCCTCTTCGTGCCCCGGCGCTGTGGATATCATGCGTATAAGCGCACGTCCAGCTGATTTACAGAGCGTGGCACCTGCTCCTCCTTCAGCTGATGAGGCATCTACTTTGCCAGTGCCTTCACCAGCACCACCGCCACCTCCGCCTGTTCCGCCGCCGCCACCTGTATCCAATAGCGGCTGCTGCTCAGCAGCTGCAGTGAATCTCATGCTGCTCAGTAGTCTGCTGCTGAAACCGTTTCCAATCTGCTGCTGCTGTTGTTGCTGCGACTGTGTCTGGATCTGTGCCTGCACCGGCTGCTGTTGCTGCTGCTGCTGGAGGTGATCGCGATAGAACTGCGATGGACTCATGTAGTCGGGCAGCAGCGGCTGCTGTGACATCGATTGCTGGCGCTGGTGCACAATAACGCTGGGCCGGCGCTTCGGATAACCATCGTCATCCGAATCATCTGAGGCAATGCCATTAATCTTGTCCAGTGTTTTGGGTGGCAATTGACCTGGTGTAATATGCTGCCAGGTCGGTTTCACCAGGGATTCACGACGTGTTGGTGACGCATTGCTCACAGACGTGACCAGCGATGGTTTGCGACCAGCTCCAGTTCCAGTGCTGGTGCCAGCAATTGAATCGCTGCGATAACGGGTCTGCTGACGTCGCATTTTCAAAAGATGAGCTGTGATTGCAAATTGATGAGATTGGAGTTGGCGAGGGCAGGCGGTAAAAATCAATAAACTAACTGTTACACATCTTGGCAATCATTGATATTGACAGGTTGCAGCCGAATGAAACAACCCTCCGAAATATAACCCCCAACGGGTCGCGCACCCTTGCTTGCCCCGACAGAGAAGATAAAACAACAACTCTCCACTCAACTTGTATCTGTGAATCGAAATCCGGCAGCAAAGTTTGCTGAGGCAGCTCATAAAGTAAAGGCAACGGCAAAGGCAAAAGGCAAAGCGAAGCAAAACTTTTGGCCCCGAAACTCATTAAAAATCATAAAACAAAAAATTGCAGGCAAAAACAAATGCCCCGAAAATATGGAATAAGCAACAGAGTAAGCAAGCAGTCACTATATAAATACAGATATAATATATACACAAAGCTATATATACTATACACTACAGCACATTGTAATATAGCTGTAAATTTCATTAGCCCGCCAGTTATAATTTACATGGGCCAGTTGAAAAACAAATTCAAATTAAAATTCAAATTCTTTCCCTCCCTCGGTTGCTTCAGGAGTGTAGCAACTTTAAAGAGAGCGACGCACAGGTGCAAATTGAATGTAATTGCCTTGCCAACGACAGAGGCCCCAATGAAAACCGAAACCGAGCAAACCTGCCCCCAGGGCCAAAAATGGCTGACATTGTCGTTGACAACGCAAACACACACACACACACGCGCACGTGGAGCTGCCTAATGTGTGAGATGAGGTGGGCTAGCGTAAAGAGTCGGATTAGCGGGGGCGGGACAGGTCGTGACCACGTCGCTAAATCAACAGTTGGCAAGCGAAACCACAAAGCCAGCGCCAAACACGCGGCTCAAAGCTACATTTGGTGAATAATGAAGAATTGCCAAGGATTCCAATGCCAACGGAAGCCAGCCAAACACAGCACGAATACGTAATTAGCGTCAGTTTTCACGCCTACTTTGGAAATCTATTAGCAATACGCCACAACTGTTGTCTGATTTACAGAGCAGCCTTTTGCAAAGGAATCCGATAGTAAGATGAAAAAACTATTGCCTACTTTCGAGAGCAGCCTGCAAAGGAATCTCTTGGCAACACACAGAAACTGTTGCATACCTTCGAGGGCACAGCTGCCGTTCTGAAAGCAAAGCTAATAGATTGCAGATTGAAGTATCCTAATTAAATTTCGATATATGGACGAACCTTTTTCGTCTCCGAGGCAAGGACTGTCTGGCCATTAATGCGATTGGCAGTCAAAACAAATTGAAAATGTCAATACTCATTGAAGGTGGCTGACTGGCTGCCTGGATGCCTGCTTGGCATGCATACAATTTCAATTTTCCAAGGCCAATTCTTTGTTAGACAAAGCCGAAACTCAGAGAAAGGCTTTGTGTGTGCCACAGCTGACATAGCTGACACAGCAGACACTACTGCAGGCGAACACGAGCCACAACCCTGGCCCGCTAGGCATACGATGCCATGCTACGGGGCCACGGGGCCATGGGGCCATGAGGATGCTGCTCTCCTGCATTCTGCCGTATTAAAAACATTTTACCGTCCGTAAGCAAGACTGACGTCCTGTCTGGCCACCTTGACTCAATTGTGCTGAAGTTAAATCCGAGTGACCAGCGCGCTCAGCATCGCTGGTGTCGTTTTTTATGGAGTTCATCGCCTGCCACGGCACGTGCATAGACTTGATTATATTTAAAGACTCCGGGATGTCAGTGTGCAAATGATTCAGGGGAATGCAATGGCAACTATGCCGGTCCCCAAGCACAATTCGTAAGCTGATAGCACACGATGCCGCCGAAGTGCGGAGCTAACTTTATTAAGATAAAAAGTATACATTACACAAGGCTCGAGACGTGCAGCAAGTGGTGTAAGATAAGAACAAGGAAATAAAATAATTACACCGTCAATGCTCACGAGTTTTTAAAATAGAATTCACTTGAGACGAGTTTATTATTTTTTCAGAAATACACCCTGCGCTCATTGAGAATGTATGAAGAATGGTATGTCATGCTGTTTATACTTTCAGACTTTTAACTTTATTAAAAATCATGCGATTGTTCTACTGAATGTCATCTTGCTTATGATTGAGCCTCTATATTGATTCTGCATTCAAACATTATCGGCTTATTTTGTTTAGAGCATAAAATATGATGTAAAAATACGAATAACTATATAGTAATATTATTATTATTTCTTTTAAACTGATTTATAAACTCAAAAATATAATTCCAAATCGATTTCTGTGGCAAATTGTTGATAATATTGATAAAATATGTTGATAAAGATAAATTACCCTATTCCCAGCTAACTTATTTGCCACACTGCCTAGGATTCAGTGTTTGTTAATGGATATTTAGCAGTCGTAAGCTCAAAAAGTTGAGTGACATTTACTTGTCTATATTTGCAAGTTCCCTGCGAACTATACAATGTCAACTCTAGGTATCATAATTTATGACGACCCTTTTTTACATTCCTCTCTGTGTTCTCCCACTTCTGATCCCTTTTGCAGAACCTTTAAGACCTTTGCGTACTATTCGCATGAGCGTGAATAAAAAACACACCCTATCAAGTTTAATGTAATCAACCTAACATTGTCAATCATTATGCTGATAACAAAAGTTTTTAATTGGGTTGTCGACAATTCGTCCTGCCCGGCGGCGTTTTGCGACAGGAAACAAGAAACAGGAAAAAACTCCCATACCCAGACACCCATTCATTTGCAGAAACTGTCGAACGCTTCGATGAATCAGACGGCAGCTTGAAATATCGCTTTGCGTAATTACATCAATGCGAAAGCACAAATATAAATGGAACCTCTGATCACGGCCTGTTGCACACGCCGCTTGTACGGCCCACGCAACATTGATTCTGGTTCTGGTTATCGTACAGGTTCTGGTTCTGTTTGTGGCTCCACCCCCGCCACGCACGTCAAAGGCGCCCACACATGCACACTCAGGCACACAAAGACGCAAACACATTCAATCATGCGCTCAATCACGCAGCTAAAATGATGGCAAAATTCGCAGACAAGCGAGGCAGCTACCAGACAATGGCTTCCTGATTGCAAGCTTGGACAGCTTTAAGGAAATGACGAGCGTACACCAACCTGGACACAACAATGCCTTGTTCGCCAGGGACTCTATGTCTGTGGATGTGTGTGTGCTTGTGTGGGTGCTATAGTGATTTTAACAGGAAACGGGCGGGACTGGCCAATCGACAGTTTCATGTTGATGTGCGGCTGCCGTAAAACATTTTATGGGGTTTGCTGCAATCAAAGCCACTCGCCACTTGCCACTTGCCACTGGCCTGGCCAAACTCAGCAGCTCCTGCTGCTGCTGGCACACACAGAACCTCAAAGATTTGTGCTATAATCGGCTTAAATTGCAGTGTACCCTGTACAAGCCCCTTCTCCTCCATCTGTTAAAAAAATGTTTTTAATTGCATAAACGAATTGACCTTGAGCTGTTGCTGCTGCTGCTACTGGGGCAGCTTAAGACTCCTCTGGCACAGCACGTGCATGTTACTAAAACAGACCACAAGAGCATCAAGTGAAAGTGACCTTCGGCTGTTGAATGCAACTCGATTGATGCGCATATCATTGTTGCCTGTCAGAATAATTAATGCGTATTTGAGGAAGACAAATACTTTCGCAATGCTGAAAGCATTAGACAGAATCAAGAACAGATGACAGCAAAACGTTAGGAAGGCATTGAATAAATGGAGAGAATGCTTGCATTATCTAGAAGAATGAAGAGTAAATAGCCTGAATATTTTGAATGCAGGTAAACATAATAAACTCAAACGAAGAGTGAAATCTGAAATTCAGAATTCCAAGAAACTTGCCAGAATTTCTTAGAAATGAACACAGAGAAACGCTGCACAGAAGAGCGGAATGAAATGCATCATATAGTTCCGATGAACATAAGTGAAATTTAATTAAAGTTGTCGATGTAAAAGTAACAACCCAAAGGAATATTATCACAAATATTTATACAAATTTCAAAGAGACATGTAAGTTAATTTCATCTGTTTATCACAAATTGTTTTCATTTATTTTTAAACGCGCACAAGGCATACTCAGTTTATACACACACACACAAAAAGCCAATCACACACACACACATGTAACTGCGAGCGACCAAAAATAGCTGAAAAATTGTTGTAAAAACTGCAACGCGCTTGAACGCGGCGCGCTCAAAAGTATGCAACAGAAAGCATACAGCATTTAATGAGCTGCTCCACGGTCTATGTGTGTGCGCACTAGAGTGTGTATGTGTGTGCGAGCGTATCACGCGTAAAATTGACAATGAAAAAGTTCAAAGCGTTTCGCTTTCACTTTACATTTTCCACGCGAAATTGTATTTTAAACTGTGTGCACTGAAATTCCTATGGAATTTGAACTGAGGAAACGCGCGTTAGGAAGGATGCCTGCGCCAGGAACAGCGCTCAAAACTAAACTGAACACGCAGCCAGCAGCAGCGGCAGCAACAGCCGTAGCATCCAGCATCCAGCAGCTTTCAGTCCTTCAGTCTGCCGAGCCGAGTTGAGGTTCGTGCAACTTCGGCTTTTTGGCTTTGCAACAGCGCGCAGCACAGCAGCCCTGGCCTAGAAATGTGGCCAGTCAATGACGAGCACGCGTCGGGGTTGAGAGCCAAGGGAATTTTTGCTGCCGAGCTAACGAAGGGTAAGCAAAGGGTGACAAGGTGGCAGCTCGGGCTTCAATGGCAAATATAACTGTTGCACTTGAACTTCACTGCCTGTTGGCGGCCATCGTTGCTGCCTCGTGATGTGGAGGACACACAGCAAGCTGATGTTGCTGCTGTTGATGCGAGCTGTGAAAGTAAAAGCCGGCAACAGGTTGCTCACAAAGGGCGCACAAAATATGTTGCCTACTTTCAGGCGCGCTCCATTTTACTGTGGCAAAAGTTCATACTTCTAATTTAAGCAAATAATTCAGTTAAATTTGTCTATACATCATATTTATTATGTACAAAATATATTTATTATTTATCTTTTTATGTTCAAAATCGATTTTTAGGTCAGGTAGTTTTAAAGAAACTCTTTGAAGGTAAGGAGTATAAAATATCCCTTTTTATTCTCTACTAATTTTGGGCATCACTGTTGCGTGTCGTAACATAAATATTATGGAGTGTGACCGCGTGTACGCACTCATACACTCGCACACACACACACACACACAAAGTCACAGCAAACACCCACGCAAATCAGCGACCACAACATAAACGCGTCGTGCTTACGAGGTTTATTTTTATGGCATCGGAGCGACAAAATCAATGCCAATGTGCGCTATGTGGAGATTTGTGCGCGATAAAAATAGACAACGGACGACCGACAAAACCGACAGGAGAAATCGGGCCAAACGATTACGGACGACAACAACAAGCACAAGCCAACAATATGTTGCCCTTTTCGGCGGAAAGCACAAACGAAACTCTTGCGGCTGATGTTCAATTACACACACACATAAAACAAACCAACACACTTGGAAATAGGTGCACAGATGTACGCAAAGCAAAGCCACAAAATTGGATTACGATTATGTATATATGTTTCTGTATAGGGACGGGAAATTTGATAAATGGCGAGCGCAACATGCAGAGGACGGACGAAGGGAAGAAGTGAAGAAGGCCTCTACAGGAGTGTAATTATTCTCTCTCTCGCGTCAACTTACCGTTAGAGCAATCCCCACGGTTGCCGAAAAGGAACCCAGACGAAACTCGCCCGTGTTGTATTTGACCAGGAAGGAAGTTTTGCCGACACCCGAATCGCCCAGCAGGATCGTCTTGTGATTGATGGTATCGTCGAAAGGCTGCACTTGAGCTGGCGGCGGTGCCTGATGCATGTCAACCTCATCGTAGCGATACGAGCGCCAGCCATCATCGTAGTCATCTTCCAAGCCATAGTCCGTATTGCCGTAGGCATACATCTGTAGGGCCTCGCGTGACGGACGATATCCGGGATAACCGCTGGCAGTGCGTTGTACGGGCGCCATAATGGCATCGTCATGGTAGTGATGACTGCTCGTCAGACTCTGCTGGCTGCTGCTGTTGTTATAGTTGGTATTGGGATGATGGTGATGATGATGCTGATGTTGTTGCTGCTGCTGCTGTTGCTGCAGGTGTTGCGAGACTGGAGCGGCGGGTGGGTTGTAGCAGCCATCGCCAAAGGGTCGACGTCGCAACTCCTCGATGCGTGCCTTTGTTGTTTCCGCATCCTCGAAGACATCGTCGCTCATGCTACTCGCATCGTCGTGATGCGTTGTTCCAGCTGCAGTTGCTGTTGTTGTTGTCGCCATATTGGGTTCGTGTCTTGGCTGTTCAAAGCAAGAGTAAAGCTAAGCTTTTATTGTGCGTGCTTTCAGGCGCTCTCACGCGCAATCTCCCTTCCTTTGTGCTTTCTCTCTCTCTCACTCGCTCTCTTTATGACTTTGACATTTGGCGACGTTTGGCCGTCCGGTTTATGGCACGTTTTCTGAATGAATTTGATTTTGGACTTTCCAAAGGGGGTACGCGGTGTCCTGGTGGCAGTCGCCTTGTATTATTTATATATGTATGTATATAGTATGTGTATAGATTTGCCCTTAACTTAATTGCCGATATAAGTTTATTTAAATACAAATTCCCTAAACGTATGTTCGTTAGTTTTGTTTCGAATTGAACTTTGTTTTGGTTTTTGGTTGGTTTGGTGTTTTAGTTAAAGCCACTAGATAATTGTTATGTATAAATTGTAACTAGCTAAACATATTCACTAATATTATTTATGGGTTATCCGCTAATTGGTGCTGGTTTTTACTATGTTAATTAAAGACTAGTACAATGTTTTTATTTTTGTTTTTGTTTGGTTTTTCGTTTTGCAGGTGGCAAATGCAGGTTGCACTCTGCTTGGTGTTTTGGTTAAAGCTTTTGTTGGTTTTGGTTTTGTTGTGTTTTTATTTTTGTCTTTTCTGTTCTCTTTCTCGTTCTCTTTTATTTAAAATTTGCTTCAGCGAAAATATTGCATTTGATTCTTGGCTTTGGTTGTTTTTGTTGTTGTTGTTTTTGGTGTTTCACTATCACAGCATAAATAATAATAATAAAAATGTCATCAATGGCATCGCCGTTGTCGCGGCCTGCGCCGCACTAATTAGGTAGCTGCGTTTAGCCCCCGGCCGCACTTCATCCACATCCAGTTCATCCGATGCTGACGTCTTCATTTCTCTTTGTTATCTGTCAAACGCAATAACGGCAATAGCATCCTGCGCCCGTGCGCCACAGCCACAGCCATTCATCGACCCAATCTATGACGACAAAGCAGGCCCAATTGACAAGGGCAACAACAACGAATTACTATGGGCTGCCACAGCTCGACATCCTTTATGGGTCATTGTGTGTGTGTGAGTGTTTCTGTGTGTGTATGTGTGAGAGGTGTCGCGGCGGTCTATCTTCACATCTTCGATTTCCTAGATTTGTATAGCTTTTGAAGCACTGAGAATGAACACTATTGTTGCGGCTTTAATATGGTTTACCAAAAATTTATGGTTTAATAAAAAATTAATCACAATATCGTTAATAATTTATTGTAAAGAAAATCATTCTGCACCCACACACACACTGACACCAGCAGACGATGCAAATTTGATTTATTTTGCTCACTTTACTATCAAAGAGACCGCACCTCATTATGCAAATAATAACCAAACTTTCAATATAGTTTCCAATACTCCATTTCATGGTTTTTTCGTTTAACAAACATGGTCACACAATACATTCCACACTGTGCAATTTTTTCACGTCTGATAGATTGTGGTGGATTCCGATAACACTACGTTTACTAAGGTATTTCGCGGTTTTCAAACTGCGGTCACATTGTTTGCAGCCAGTGTAAATGTCAGTCGCAATTTGTTTTTAAACTGTTTTGTGAGAAAAAGTAATGCAAATTTAAAGCTTTTTAGCAACAAAAACATTAATCAACGCGTGAATCAAGTGGTTTTAACTTAAATTTTAATCGAGGACCCAAAACAGCCTCAAAATTGGTAAAGTGGACGGCAACACAATGGGCAGCTCGGACGATCGCGTCTACGCTGCCGAAAAAATCATCCAAAAACGCGTTAGAAAGGTAATTTCCAGAAAATAAACAACATTTTAGATACAAATTACATGCAAAATGCAAACGTGCGCAGCATATACATGTTACAAGGTCATATGTCCTTCGAAATTTCCAGCAGAGGCTCGCGTCGTCCATCTGCTGGCAGCTGCGCTAATGTCTCGTGCTGCAGTAGCAGGCAGCAACCACCATTTGCGCTGTGCATGTATATGCATGTGTGTGCATGTTTGTGTTTGTGTATGTGTGTTGTTTTTGTTTTTGCTGCGCTACATTTCGGCATCAATGGAAAATCAATTAGTTCGTTGTGCGACGTGAGTGTAGAAGGCGCCAAAAGGTTCTCGATGAACGATCGGTCTGTGGTCAGACTTGGGATATGTGCGATTCTTAAGCTACAGATATTGTATTTATATTGTAGATATAATGGCGTGGCGTTTATATTGTAGATATAGTTGGAATTATCTGTTTGAAATTAAAGTACTGAGGTTCTAGAAATATTTGTATTGCAGGGCGTTGTGGAATACCGTGTCAAGTGGAAAGGCTGGAACCAACGCTACAACACATGGGAGCCTGAAGTTAACATCTTGGACCGACGCCTAATCGACATCTACGAGCAGAGCAATAAATCCTCGGGCACTCCATCCAAACGTGGAGGTGCGTTAAAAAAGAAAGAAAAAGAACCGGATCCAGAACCCGAATCCGAGGACGATGAGTACACATTCACCGGCGATGATGTGCCTGATACTAATCAGGCAACCACATCTACTGGCGCTGCTTCAAACGATGGCAGTGAGAAAAAGGAAAAAGATAAGAAGCATCATCATCATCATCACCACCATCATCCGCAGCTACAGCAGAACAACAACCAAAGCTCAAAATCCGAGCGGATAAGTAGTCGACGGTCCGAATCGCCACTGACTCATCATCATCACCATCATCACGAGTCGAAAAGGCAACGTATGGACCATAGCTCTTCTTCAAATAGTAGCTCCATCCACAATGAGAACTCTTTTGTACCGGAAGCTGATACCAATTCATCCAGTTCAGAGGATCAGCCCTTAATGGGTACCAAGCGGAAGGCTGAAGTTCTCAAGGAATCTGGTAAAATTGGTGTCACTATTAAAACCTCACCCGATGGACCTGCAACAAAGCCACAACAAACAGCGAATGACCAGCAACAAAAGTCAACGGAGTCGGCCACGCAACCACACAAGATAGAATCACAGAGCGCGTCACTTGGCACAGAATCAGAGGCTGGGGAATCCACTGCAGCTCCGTATGCTGAAGAGGAGGATGATGAGTCTGCAGCATCTACTCCAGCGGAAAACAATAACATACCAAAATTGAGTGGCGCCCTAGCATTGAGCCAAAAGCAACCATTGACGCCGTTGTCACCGCGTGCGGTGCCACCACGTTTCTGGTTGCCTGCCAAGTGCAACATATCGAATCGTGTGGTCATCACTGATGTCACTGTTAATCTAGAGACGGTCACCATACGTGAATGCAAAACAGAGAGAGGATTTTTCCGAGAGCGCGACATGAAAGGCGACTCCTCGCCGGTGGCTTAGTCCACGGCTGTGAAGCGCTCATCAATTGTAAATAGTTCAAAGCAAACAAAACAAAAAAAATCATGCTAAATGTTCGGAAGGCATTTTATTTTTATGGACTAACTTATTTATTGTATTTATTTTTAGCCTAGAAACTAGTTGTTGTTTTATTACAATGTTTAAATAGCGACTCCAGGTGTTGCACTGCATCAAGAGTTGGTAAACTTTTGTGAATGTAACGCACTGGGAGAGCGCACTTAGTTGTATGTATTGTAGTTTAGCAGAGTACATAACACACATATATACATATGTATACACCATATATATATATATTTATTTAACACATACATATATTTTTCTATAACAATTTGAATCTGATGAAAACCAAATCACTCATTTACGCAAAAGAATCCATGCGAAACTGAAGCAATGGCTATTACGCTTTATATACACATTAAATTGATACGAGAGAAACCATAAATACTTATTTACAAGTATAATAATTGTAATTTTATCAATCTTGATTTTGGTTTTTTATTTTATATTCCAATATTGTAAAAAAGTATTTTCTTTTTTTCACTCTAATGAGGAAAAGCGAAAAAGTAAAACATTACATACATACACATATATGTATATTTTAAGTTAATACATCATATTAGACATTAGTTCAGTATAATGTACTCATTCAGATTTTATATTTAATCGCGTTTAAGTTTAAGAAATGTGCTGCGTTGCTGAACTTATGGATTATCCCAACGTGCAGTGCACTGATTAGAAAACCAGGATAAAATTCATAATTTCAGCATCTCAACACTGTTTGCAATTCCTTTTAAATTGTTTTGTACATTTTCGTATGATTATTTGTAAACAAGAACGCACAACATAACTGAGAATTCAGTTGAGATACGGCTCCATTCTTATACATGATGTGCATAGAATTTATTGGCTAGTTTTAGTTGCGACGCTAATTCCATACCGAACTACTCCACTACTGCAAGTTTGTAATTTACTCTAACTTTAATGTTATTGCCAGTGTCAACGGTAATTAAATTAAATAGAAGCAAAACACTTTGTTTTATTTTGCGAAATATCGACAATTTAATTTCAAATCTTATCGTCTAAATTCGTCAGGTATGGCTAATATCATAATTAGACATAATATCGAATAGTAATCGATTAGCTAGTTTGTACAAATTGAAAGCTACATATATCAGGCGACAACATTACACGGGTCTACATTTATTTATGAACGAGTTGATGATGTGGGCCACCTTCTCGGGCTCGTTAAGGTGTACATGATGCGTACCCTCAACTTCATGATATTCAAACTGGGGACTTTTGCGTAGCACTTCCAGCGTCGCATCGTAGTACTTCTTATCCTCATAGTAGGGAGCCTGGAGTGCTTTAATAAATAGATGTGGTGACTTTATCCTTGATGCCATCTCCAGCACTATTTCAAGCGATAAAGTGTAGAACTGTGAAGTCTTTAATCGATTGTCCCGTGAAAAGTAAAACTTATGAGGCTCATGGCTTGACGGTTTGACGTTGCGCTGCAGAAGATACTTGCAGGCCTCCAAGTCTACTGACTTCTCAGAGCCTTGGTGAAGTCTTTCCTCCAGTTGATCCCAGTCGTAAGCAGGTGGTTCACCTCCACCTCGCAAGCGTCGTTCTAGTTTCAACGAACCCTCAAGGCGTTCGGAAAGGGCATTGACAATTTGTTTGCGATTTCGTATGGGCGGCTTTAGTACATCCAGTCCAATGAACATGTCCACTTTGTCTGGGAACAGTGCACTGAATACGAAGCCATTAATTGAGCTCATCGAATGACCCATAATAGAGACTTTACTCCAGTTGTACTCCTCCATGATGCGCAGCACCAGTTGCACATAGTCAATGGAGTGATACATAACTCCGTCGGGCAGCCACGAAGAGAGACCATGTCCTGGTGCATCTATGCTGAGAAAGGACACGTGCGGGGGCAGCAATGGGGCGAGTGTATCGAAAGTTCCAGCATTGTCCTGCCAACCGTGCATCCCCAGAATAGGGCGTACATGCTTCGGCCCATACCATTTTCCTGCGACATTACCCCAGGGTACGGGAATGCTGACCTCATCGTACTGTCAAGGCAAAGCAAAGTGTCAAAATACCTGAGAACAAAGGTGAACTGACTTAATTCGATTACCCACATGTTTGGTCAATGCCTTCAATGTTTGGGAACTATAGTTGCTTGTCTGAGGTAGAGTCAACTGTTGTCCTTTTACTAGTTGTTGCAATAATCTCAGACTCCGCTGGCAGTGCATGGCGACTTATTTCTATTGAATAACAATATCGTAACGGGCGCGCAAACTTTCGCTCGTTCTTGTGAAATAAAACATACATATGATCACTATTTGGAGATGTGAGTTTGTCATGAGTAAATACAACAATATAAAAATGCGTCGAGTCATGAGTACTCTACAAAACATTTTAACACACCAAATAAATTGACATAGATCAAAGCTGAGCATATTAGACGCCCCATAAAGATATGTAAAAATAAATATAAGAGTATTAAAAATAGGAAATCATACATTTACTATATGCATATATATATTCAGTGTACAAACGCCATGACAAATTCAAGAATCTCAAAACTATCAGTGATGTCTAAGATAATCGATGATTTTTACATTTGTACGTTTGCCATCTCTAACATTCATCTTGCGCTCAATTTTTAATCAGCTGACAGCAGTTTGTTTTGGTTTATTATTGTTTGTTTTTTTTTAATATCATGAGTACAAAAATAACTAAAGATAAATTCTTTAGCTGATGATCTGTTAAGAGATTGGTTTATTTCTTCATATAATAATTTATAAAGGTGAGAAAAAAAAAAGGAACGTCTTGGCAACGAACTTTTTGAGCTTGAACTTTGGAATTTGTATAAATTGTTTCGTATTGGTTTTTGATACTGCACAGTCAGCATTGCACGGCAATTATAAGTTTAATTTTTAATCTTTATGATGATTATTAATGAAGTTAGTTATTTATTTCAATAGTTTCAACATTTTCAAAATTATTTAATTTCATTTTAATGCCAGCTGAAAAAATAATAATATTTGAATCGTACAACTTTACTTCCGCATATGTAGGTTAATTTAAATTAGAAACTAATGAATGTGAATTTAATTATCACACACATCAAAATTATGAAATCAGCTCCCGATTATCAAGGTCACTATTTCATATTTGCTTTCATTACAAAAGTCGTTAGAGTTTTCAAAGCCGGCAAAAGCTAAAATGCTATCGATGGTTTAAGAACTTATCGATGAAGTTGAATTAACAAGGAATTTGGCTAATCTATTCAACACTTTGACTATATCTTTTTTTAGACAGCTATTTATCTGCTTTATTCAATAAGATATAAATAAGTTAATGAAATACAGAAATCTAATCAACATACACAAGCTCTCACACATCGTTACATATCGTGTCATCTCTAACACGTTCGCTCTCTCTCGCTCTCAAACTTTATCAGCTGTTTGCCTGGTTTATTGTTCTCCACGTTCTCCGTTGCATTTATTATTAATTAAAATTAGTCGATAGCGGTGGAAAAGTTTCTAGCTTGCATTATTGAAAAGTCAGTCTGGCGCAAAGACGCAATTGTAAGTAGCTATAAGTAGCAGTTAATAAAAATAAAAGGTAGTGAAAGAAAGAAAAGAAAAAAAGCGTCACATAAGGCCACCTGTTGACCTTGAACTTAATGGTTATTGTGAAGTAGAGTTTGATACTCCAGATGGATCATGGATATTGCACGGCTAATTAAATATTGCGTTGCTCATCGACTAATTTTGTTGTGGCACGCTTCTCACGTTTCTGTTTCTGTTTTCGCGATTGCGCTCTGCCTAACTAATCGTAAACACGATGAACGAGGCAATCGCTGAGAGCGAGTACTGATATGAATTAATCTCGACCCCTATTTTAAATGGCTAAACTTTGGAATTAATCCACATTCGTATTTCTGTTCAATTGCAGTTAAGAGTGGACCATGGAATTTGAATTTAAGGACAACGTGAGCGGCAACAGCAACAGTGATGGTGGACAGGTGCCGGATCTAAATCTAAACCAGCGTTATCGGCATGCTGGCGACCTCACTGGCGAACCGCCTACTCGAACCGTAAGTGTGCACTTTGATCTTTGGATTATTGAACATTGCACAACTGTAACTTGTTTTCTTACGTGTTCTCCCTGCAGTTTTCCGAGGTTACCATCAAAGTGCCCTGGGGTCACATTGCTGGCAAATGGTATGGACCACAAAATGTGCAACCCATATTGGGACTGCATGGGTGGCAAGATAATGCGGGAACATTTGATTTGCTGGTGCCATTGCTTTCACCGGATGTGGCCTTTTTGTCAGTAGATTTACCTGGCCATGGATTGTCTTCGCGCCTGCCTGACGGTTGCTATTACAATTCTGTGGATAATCTCTATGTGATAAGGCTTATCATGAAGCAATACAAATGGGAGAAGGTCTCACTGGTTGGCCATTCAATGTCTTCCATTATCTGTTTTGTGTTTGCTGCTGTCTTTCCCGAAAAGGTAGATATGATAATCGGCATTGACGCTCTGAAACCCCATCAGCGTCCCTATCCCTCGGTCATTCGCACCATGGAGACGCGTTTGGATGAATTTCTGCGCGAAGACGAACGCAACCGCAGCAAGAATGAGCCACCAAGCTACACATACGACGAACTCATCGAACGCGTCTACATCGGCACCTTTCATTCGGTCAACAAAGAGCTGTGCAAGCACATTATGGCGCGTAACATACAAAAGTCCGGCAAGTACCCGGATAAGTATTTCTTTCGCCGCGATCGTCGTCTGAAGTTTTACAATTATGCGATTGGCTCGCAGGAGTTGTGCGTTGAAATGGCCAATCGGATTTCTTGTCCATATCTGTTCATTAAAGGCTCACAGTCACCATATTTCGAAGACAAGAAATACTACGATGAAGTACTCGATGTGCTCACAAAGAAACCCAACTTCGAGTATCTTGAGGCTAATGGTACACATCATATGCACATGAACAATCCAGAGGAGATTATTGAACCGATAAACAAATTTATACAACGCTTTGGACCAGCTGCTGCCGCTGCAGCGCGTCGGAAAGCCAAGGAGGCTGCCGATAGCAAACTATAAAGCACCAGCAACGATGAAATGAAGAAATGTCAGTATAAACCTAAGTCAAATGGGGCATATTTATTGTATAGTTTCATCCAACAACTCTTATTTAAAATACTTAATTGTTCAATTTATTATTAAAGTCGGCACCCGGTTGCGCCCGATTGTCGCACAGGCTAAAAATATACCGTGTACAAAAATATATACGCATCTTTATATAAACATATACTATGTATTTATGTATGCTACCTCCAGGTGATACCTAAAGGTTGTTCGTTGGACTTTTGCCATGAAGGATAACAAGGAACTGGTTGTACGTTCGCAACAGTTAACAGATGTACCCGGTTAACCCTTTAAGGTCTCAGTTTCCGAAATGATGGCAAACCAAGGAGTAAAGTTAATAACAGATATTGATATGGTTCGCCGATTTCCACTTAAATCTTGCATCTACAGTACATTTACCCACATTAAACTTGTCACATTTTATAGCACAATTGAGCCTTGATGGGTTAATTGCATGGGTATGGGTATTGCGTGTACACCGACAGCGACATAAGGAGTTGACCTACATTTCGGCCAAGTAGAATCCACAGGCAAGCGAAAGTGTTAATAACCGACAAACCCGTTTGGATCCCAGCGACGTCAGCTGGCTCGTTGTTCCCGCGTGGTTGCATCACATTTTAGACTCTTTCTTGGTATTGTTTCTCCCTCCCCCCCTATCTCAATCTCTCTCTCTTTCTGCTTGTTGCCTTTTTTCCATTTTTGGGGGTCAGCTGTCGGATTTACATTGAAATGACAAATTAAATATGTATGTACATGTTTGTTCCAAAAATAAAAAATAAAGCAACTCGAAAAAAAGAAGGTGCGAAAGAGCAAAGCAGAGTTGTTGGCCCTGCAGCTTCCACATAAGTGTGCATAAATTTCCGTTGAGATGTTACTATATTAATATGTGTATTTTTATACTTTTCACCTCGACCAATATGGCTAATTCCTGTTGCGGTTCATTATGGCAACGTCTACTTGGCACCGTGATTAATGAGCAGCAATTAAATGTGGCCCAAGACAGACTGTTGCATATATCTATGGGAAATATTCATTAAGATCTTTAGATCTTCTTTTCGTACCACGACTGTTTATGAATGAAATAGATTAATCGTTTGTTTGTATGGTTTGGTTTTAATTATACTGTTCTTCACTTGAACAGAACTTCAAGCTCAGCATTTGGTTTATTGCACACTATTCAAAAAATATTATAAATGTGGAGGTTCAATTACTGCTGAGGTGGGTGAGCAGCGATGTATTCCAGGGAGCGCAGAATGTAGTCTGGGATTGGTGGTGGTGTGGGCAGATGGGCACCCTGTGGCTGGAATCCGTTCTCATCAGCAACGTAAGTTACCTGAATAGGTGTACCATCGGGGGCAGTATAGCTGTAGGCACCAGAGACACCATTTGCATTGCCAGCTTCCTGGGATCGGATGCCGTTGCTGGATTCGAAGGAGTTAGAGTAGCTGCCATCGGGTTGGGGAGTATCGCTGTTCTCACTAATAATGACAGCGTCCTTGTCAATGTGGTCGGCTTGGGCGAATACAGCCAGGGCGGCGATAAGGCAGATGGTCTGTATAAACAATATGATTAGTATGTTATCCTGCTATCCGATTTCACGTGCTCCGTTGAGCTATGTATGTGCTTTGTTGCGCTACTCACTAGCTTGAACATGTTGCTTCAGTAGTCTAATTCACACTGTTTGGATAACTTCAAGTGCCAAAGGCTTTTTATAGTCGCAGCAAACCGAACTTAGGCAGAGTCGCCAACGCAAGTGTGGCGCGTCGACGTCACCGACGTCATCTTCGCGTCTAATCTGCCGCTTAGCTGCGCTGCTAGCGCGCCATACTAAATATTATTAAACTTTTAAATATGTATGTGCATAACTTGAATAAAGCAAAGCCAAAAAAACGATCAAATTAAATGAAATTCGGGCCAAAAAAAACCAAAGATAAAATGGAAAAGCTTTTAAGCATATTCAAAATAGATCGATTTGGTTGAGGGATACACTTCAAGCGACGATGATGTTCGCTTTAACTAGTATTAATTGTTTTTGCTGTTTTGACATTAGTCTCTGAATCTCTGCCCACAGATTGAGCAACAATTCGTATGCGATCACAACAAACTGATTGGTTGAAAATCTAAATTGAAACAGAAACTAATTTATCATCTATTTCAGTTTCGATTTCGTTGGTCATTTAGCTTTTGGGGAAACCAGTTAAATTATTTAATTAGGCAACACAGAGAAGAATTCTTCATCCAAAATAAAAAACAAATCATCAAGTTCACATTAGCATACCAATTTGTGGCGCAACAATAAATTAGTTCACTGCTGCGTCAAGTGGTTCAATTCTAAATTTATTCCCTGAACCCCCACTTGTGTGTATCGGCTAATAAAATGGCTATTATGCTAGTTGTCGCCAAGCCCATTAGATTGGATTCTCCTTAGCACGTGCAAAATCAAAAGACTTCGAACACAAACTTGCTCAACAGCTATCTGATTTTGCGCAGAGAGCAACAAATTAGAATTGCTAAAATGCCAAACTAATTTTTGGTAGATGTGTGTTTAGATGATAGATGATGCATTCTGTATTTGTGACTTAAACACACACACAGCAAGCGAGGGTTACTCCAAAAGGTTTGGACTAAGACAATGCCAATATTCGATTTCCATACAAAGCTCCTTCTTTTCCTAATATATATTGCTACATATTCGCCCAACTACCTTCTCTCAAAAGAATATTTCTGTGTCTAGTTTTAACACTTTGCAGAAACTAAAATTGATGAGTACGTGCTCGTCATCACATCGTATTCTTCGCCAATCTTTCCACTTATAAGTAGAACGATTTCCATAACTTAGACATTTTTCATGTAGCTTTATGGAACCTGTATAGCTCTTCGGTTTTTATAAGAATCCATTAACTGACTGCAATATTCACATGCAACTGGCAATCTTCAAGCTAGAACGGCATCTTAAGTGCTATAAGCGAAAGACCACGGCCAAGTTAAATGTATAGATTGTGAACTTTGATTGCAAATATATTGCTCTATTTATTTTTATCTGATTCTATTAAAAATTATATTTCTGTTTTTACTAAGAGTGATGCAAAACTTGTCTAGGTAGATAAATGGATTATTATCGGTTTCCTTATTAAATGAAATATTTTGAAAGCCCCTCAGCAACAAACAAGTTTATTCAGTTTCCAAAATTCTCGAAACAAAGCCTACTTTGCTCAGTGGAAAAATACATAATAATAAATATACAAATAAATAATTAGATTACTCTTGAGTAAATAATGATAAATTATACTGATAGGCATTGCAAACTGCATCTCATGCTGTGTTTTCCTCTCGCCCAGTTAATAGTGAATCTAAAATACACTAATGCCGCTGCACAGCCATAATCACTGATCTAATTTACTGTGGATCAGCTTGATCTTCACTGCGGCCGTCTGCCCCCGGCTGAGGCTGAGGTTGCGCGTCCAATCGGTATTTTTGGTGGCGACCTTGCGCATCCGAAGTATTTCAACAGCTCTTCGAGATGGACAATTCGCGTCGGCTAGCCAAGCGGGCGGTGGGCACGCGCACCTGCCAACTACAAATCGAACTGCGGCAACCGCGGCAGCAGCTGCAACAACAATAACATCAGCTACACAATAACAACAATAACTGCTGCTGCTGCTGGAAGCGTTGCGCCGTCGGCAACAACGATTGAAAGTTGGAACAAATCGCAGCGAGTAGTTTTCTGTGGAATTTCGTCTGCTTGTGGCTAAGTGTGAACCACATAAAAAAATACACAAATAATTAAAGTTTACTATAAAATAAAATAAAAAAACGGAAAAAGAGGTGCAAGCGGCGAATGCAAAACTGACACCGAGTCTGAAACCGAATCCGAATTCGAAATAAATTGCTGGCAAATGACTCATGGCTTTTAAGGTTTCGTTGCTGTTGTTGTTAATGTTTCGATTATGATAATACGATTTTTGGCAATTATTGCTACCCATTGCTGCCCTCTTGGCCCATGTAGTTGCCAATTGCTGCGATGAGAAGAGGAAAACCGATTAAAACCCGTTTGCCGCAGAGCATCGCAGAGCGAATCCATGCCATATAAAAGCCACAACGTGCTGGACCATGACAATCAGTTGCAACTCAAGCATCCTCCTTTCAACACACATCCAACATCACCGACTCCACCACTCTCAACATGTTCAAATATGTAAGTGCCCCTCAAGAGTTGCCCAGCTCCCATTGGCTAATTGGCACCTTCATTGCAGCTGCTGTGTCTTGCTCTCATTGGCTGCGCCTGCGCCGACAACATCAACAAGGACGCACAGATACGCAGCTTCCAGAACGATGCATCCGATGCGGAGGGCAATTACCAGTTTGCCTATGAGACAAGCAACGGCATTCAGGTCCAAGAGGCGGGCAACCCATCGGGTGTGCGTGGCGCTGTGGCCTACGTGTCGCCCGAGGGCGAGCAAATCTCGCTGAGCTACACCGCTGACGAGGAGGGTTACCATCCCGTGGGTGATCATCTGCCCACACCACCACCCGTGCCTGCCTATGTGCTGCGTGCCCTCGAATACATTCGCACACATCCGCCAGCACAGAAGGACGATCAATAAGTCGCTTCGTCCCACACACAATCCACATCCGCATATAGAACCAGCCAGTGCATACATTACCATCCTCACACATCCACACAGTCCAAGCCAAGTGGCAAAGTCATTGTTATATAGAGACATACGCATTCGCACGTTTTAATTAGTTGTAGTTATCGTTAATAAAGCTCGTTGAAAACGCAGCGCCCAGTAAAACGCAAAGAAAAGTCGGCCTGAAGATCCCCTTACTATAACTTAACTTACCTTGAAAGTATGCTACATACACTACATACAAATATCGTCGGCCTTGACAGTCTTATATGTACATACTGAAAGTGTTTAAGAGTTTGCAAAAATCATTCTCAAATAATGCTCTCTAGAGTTCTTTCGTCTCCATGTTAACTATATAACACTTTTATATAGATGGCATATACTTTAATATTCCAGTTTATCATCCTTTAAGTTTCAGCAAAAAACAAGTTTAATTTCGATTGAGTAATGGCTCGTAATATGTCTTCGAAATTAGCTATAATTCTTTGCTGGAGAACATTTGCAAGCGACGAACCTTTTCAGACTCCACATAGAGATAAAAAAGCCAGAATAGTCTCATCAAATGCTTTACAAATTCACGCAATAGGCAGAAGCCATAAAAACATTCTATAGCCGATGCGAAGTACCTACCCGTTTATCTACCACGATCAGATTAAAAAAACATACATAACTGAACAAATCGCTCGAGGTTCTTAAAAGAATTCCAAATTTATTTATTCCATTGAATATATTAGTATTGAATTAAGGTTCGACCATGCCGAACTTGTAGACGCCTTGCAAATATTTGAGTTGCTCTTGTGAACTCACATTTCAATCGATTGACAATACCCGGAAAGAAAGAAAATCCTGTTTGATTTCCATCCAGTTGTGATTGCTGAATTCTGAGTAGAAACATAAATATTTATGAGCCGGGTAAACGTCATGGCAGCTACAATATCATCAGCATATTATCATAATACCAAACACACACATGTGTCACAGTGGTAACCAGAGCTGACTTGGTGGGGTCATCAGACCCAAATGAATACTATGTATATGGCAATTTATTTGTTTTCGTAATATCGTGTGGGTGCAAATGGACGTATCTTTTCTTACCATAATTTATGAGGATGCCTAGAGCTGTCAATAACAATATATATGGGCCATAGTTTCTAGGCTGAGAGCATAAACAAGTTATGCAGCCGGAAGAATATTGATAGTCTATGATATTTTATGGATGACATGATTTATATACATATTATATACAACCGGAACAACTAAAGGAATCCAATAGCAAAGCATTTTTGCGAGGCGTTAACTTACGAAAACTATCAACAGTTTGATATTGGGTTCGGTTTCTACATGCTACGATATCAGACTTCTTCTTGAGCACCAGAAAGGGGTGGGGGATGGGCTCACAGAGTGAATGGCTTCAGTGAGCCATCCTCGTTGTGGGTGCGTATATATTCCAGTGAGCGCAGGATATAGCTGGGCGTGGGCGGTGGCTGTGGCAGATGCCTGCCCACCACATGGAAGCCCAACTCATCGGCTATATAGCGTGTCTCGATGGGCACTCCCTCTGGCGAGGTATAACTGTAGATTCCAATGGTTTCCAGTGCATTGCCGGCTGCCTGCACATCGATGCCGTTGCTGGTCTTGAAGGCGAACTTAAAGACGCCCTCATCGTCCAACGGAGAAACACGATAGTCCGTTATCTGTGCATCCCTCTCACTGCCACCGACCAGGCGACGAATGCGTCGAATTCGCACTAACCGGGCATCCAGTTGACTCCACAGTAGGGCCAGACACAACAACGTTAACAACTATTCGCAAAATGAACGAGACGAGAAAAAAACTTCTTATCAGCAACTTGCATCACATTGGGTCACTTTCGATATCGAGTTCACAGATGGGAACAAGGTCTTTCTTCGCTTACAAAATTTCGCATATTCACCAACAAACACACACAATCGCTAAACGTTTTCAACTTTAATATTATTATTTTAATTTTGTATAATTTGCGCGATTTACTGCGGTACGATAATGATTCAATCGATGCGATGAGACAATCTCTAAACGAGCTGTGCGAGGTTCAAAGTTTGCCACCGCACTGCGGGCTGGTCAGACGCTTCTTTTAACTTTATATACTATGCTTTATACAATATTTGAGAAAAACGACGGACCAAAGCGAAATCGATGAAAAACCAATAAACATAATCAAGTGTCAATAGCTTTGTCTCTATTTTGTTGTAGCTGCGTCTCAGCTTCAGTTTTTAGTATCCATATCGTTGTTCGCTTCTCAAATTATCGTGTTAGCTAGGCAACTTGATAACAAACCAAATCTTAGACCTACCAGTTAAGCGTTTCCGTTAAGTCGCGCGTATAGCTAAAAACTTTGTTTACCAACAAAACAAATTTATGACGACTGACTGCATTTTTATGATCTCCCGCTAACTGAGGCTAGCCAAAGTTCTTAGTTCCGATTCCGAATTGGGCTGAATTTATGAATATCCGATATGAATATCAGGTCGCAAAGCAATCTAATCGTAAAAATCAAATTCTGAAACGAGTTTCTGTAATTCTTAAATGGTTGGAAATTTATTGAAGATTTTATTGTATTATCTTTAAGCCAATATGAAAACCTTAGAATTAGCAGCATTCTTCTCTCTTGAGGAATCTGATCCAATTAGCAAGCATTTATCAAGAAGCTAACAGAACCCATAGATGAATACGGAAGCTACGGGTTGCATATTTTTTTTTTTGATTATTAACTATTAAAATCGTGTCAAAAGTTGTCACATTCCGGTAAATATACATAACGGGGCGTATAGAAAAGCCATAAAAATCACAAGATTAGATAAACACACATAATTATTGCACAGAAAAAATAAAGAGAACATCAGCAACGTTTTTTTAAGAATTGAGCAGAATTTTAAGTGGGCCAAAAGAATTTCTAATTCGGAAATAGTTCCGTATCGCCGATCGTTGACTCAGCTGAGATACGAGTATAACGTTAAGAGTTCCACAGCGCCTCGTTGCCAATTAGCGACTGATTCTAAATGCGATCAAGATGGGCCACCTCAGACAACTGTTGCGTAACTCTTTTGTTCAGCTGTCTTCAGTTATAACGGGAGATGAGAGATGCCAGTTATGCTAATTTCGGATAAGAACTGAAATCGAAAGCTACCCTATATAAATATCAAAATAAATATATGTGCATGTTTGTTTCGTATCCAGTGCCAGTGAGGAATAATTTACATATACATCTCTTATTTCATTTGGTTGGGATTCTTCAGTTATGTGAGTTGGCGTCTTGCTGAGTTCACTTGGCACTCAGCTGGGCTTGGTGTACTAATAGTTCGCACACGCATAGAGCTGATGATTCTGTCACACTGACTGTACAGGTTAACTATATTTCGGGTTTTTCGTGTTTCCATTTCGCAAGTTGGCAATCAACAGATTCTGAGGCTAAGCTGTTATTAAACTAATGATATTAATAATGTTGCCCGTGAGGGAGCTGACTGCTGACAGACTTGAAGTTGAAGTTGGGTGTTAAGCTCAACTGACCGAATACTTTGGAAGAGAATTAAGTAATTAACGTAGAATCATTGTGGTTTTTTCTGTGTTAACACTATTTGCCCTTGCGTGAGTTTTGGCACTTTTGCGGTGTTTATAAATGGTGTATTACTTAATTATACCCGACAGAAACTGAAAATGACTAAGGAAGGGTGTATGAAGTTTGTCAGCGTGCTTCATTCAAAGCAGAAGGTGTTAAAAACTTTCTAATTAATACGTCATCTGCCTGCATATTTAAAGCAAAGATTTATTTGTAGGGTATGTCTAAGTCAAGTAAATTAACAGTAGCTACTTGAGGGTGTTTAATTTGTGAAGAGCACAATGCAAATGTCACAGCTCGCCCATAAATTATTGATTGATTCGCCGACTCGCTGATTGATTTTTACTGTTCAATGCCTTGAAATGGAGCCTCATCTTCTTCGACAACTATTGCTGCTTCTTGTAGGCCATGCATGTGATCTACATCTTCGGGTGTGGTCAAATCGTGCAAGGTCTAGGTCTGCACAGTGGTGCAAGTATGCTCAAGAACTGCAATGGAATGTGGTCGTGTCAGGTTACCGGAGAGGCAGAGTGAAAATCGGTGTCCCGCTTCTGGATACCTATTAATTCGTGTATCGTTTAAAGATATCGGAACCTGTTTAATTGCCGTATATCAATTGAATCGCCTGGACCACAGCTCACACTCGATTTGTATCTGCTTTGCAATAACTTAGCTTCATTAGTCTGTGACACATTCTGTGTGTTCAGCAAGACGGCATAATTATATTGCCAGCAAGTCTCAAATGCATTATAATAAATCGCTGTGACAGATATACAATAATAAAAATAAACCTTTAGCATTTCGCGTGCATGTTCTTAAACAAATTTGGATTTCATTCCGTAATGCAATACGACAAAAATACGATATTTTGATAGCTCACCTCAGCTGTCTTGTTTGCATGCGAAATTATCACATCATGGAATAATATACCGTAATTACATGGTTTATTGGCCATGAACTTTTGGACAGGCTGCTAAAACATTATAATGAGTTAATTTTAAATTTCAAAGTCAAGTCTACTGCATAACATCTTTCAGAGGCGGTTCGATTGAAGTGACCGTTGTCCATTATTCATCTTGTGCATTTCACGCACGTTTGATCAGTCATTGAACCACTGTGCCACTATGAGTGAGTTGCAGCCGCACCTACAAAGGCCCAAAAAATCAAAACCACTTCATTGTTGTTCAAAATAGACAAGTCTCGATTTGGTTACCGTGCGACATTATCGAAAATGCGACATAAATCAACACGGATCGCGGTTCAAAACAAGTTGCAGCAGTCTGAGAGGCGTTCCGATGCGATGCGACGACTATGCGATGATGCTATGCTCAATTTATGCAGACAGACATTATGCATATTATCAGACTAACTTCTGGCTTTGTTTACCTCGCGATGCGAGTCGCGAAACGTATATGATACAGAGAGTTTATAGATTCTAGAACCACCCGATCTCGCCAAGTCTTGAGAGTTCCGGTAAGCTTCAAGAGAGAGAGAGAGTAGGAGCGAGAGAATTACCCGATTGTGATTGTGATTGCGATCGTGATCTTGAAAGCTTATTTTGGCATTCGCCAAATGCTTTTTTTGGCAGTTCCAAACAAACTTTCAAGACCAACGGATCGCGTCGCATTCGTTGCAGCTGCCAAAAAAACTGCAGATCAACGCCCGAACGAGCAGTTACGATTTTTATCGGAGTAAACCAGTCAAAATACCAAGTATAATAGTAGATATTCAAGTGTAGTATATACTATAAAGAACGTTGGATTCCCCACAATGAGTACGCGTCGAAGCAAGCAACAGCTGCTGCTTGGTTATAAGGTTTGTGCGTCGACTTCTGCTTCCCTACTCCTCCGTTAATTTAGTCCAAATCCCGCCCAGAATCAATATCAACAGCTGTTGCTGCCGCTACTCCTCGTGCTGCTGGCGCTGGCGCCCGCTTTCCATGCCCGACCCCTGACCACGGTCAGGGAAATAAACCGCTTTATCGCAGCAAGTGCACGCACAGTCTACTATCGCAATCATCCCCCCAATAGTGCGGGTCACTACAACTACGAGTTTCAGACCTCCAATGGGATCACCACGAAGGCGGCGGGCAACGAGCATGGCGCAGTGGGCGTGGTGCAGTATGTTACGAACGAAGGGTTGCCGGTGACCTTCACCTATGTGGCAGATGCCAATGGATACCAGCCTAGTGGGGACTATGCGCCAAAGCATCTGCCGCGTCAACTGGCATACATACGCAACCACAAACCGGTGGATGAGAAGAAGTCACGTCGTTGGTAACGATAACGATACTAGCTGGTAATATGTTAGTAAACGTAGTGGATATGTAGATATACTCGTAATATCATTAAGTAGAGGTGTCAGACTGTGAGATAAGAAGTTATTGTTACATATCGCATCTAAATCTTCGCTTTTATCGTTTATTTTTATTATTTTCAAATGCAAATGATCGATAAAAATCTAACCTAAACAACGCCAGAAACAGAAACAACAACAACAACATAAGCAACAAACGGGATGCCAGCCCCCAAGCCCGCTTTGATCGCTTTAATCGTGTACCAAAATATACTAGCAACATTATAAATAAAATTGAAACCGAATTGAATGCATTATTAATTCTATCAAATGCCAATGGAGGCCAGAATCGAGCGAAAAACTCAATCTATATATAGTATATAGCCACGTTTGTGTAGCTGTATAGCATATCCATTAGTTTGAACTCTTTTGTGCTTTTATACGCTATTATCACCACTTGACTAAATCGAAAATAAAAACCTGTCATAAAGCAGCTTGTGCAGCTCGATGAGGGCTGTCAAACAATGTCGATACGTTCGGAAGCAGCAAGAGAGCAGACGGCACAGCACGAGCAGTGCAAGATACTGTCTGAACCGCTTTTTGGAGTACCAGCAGAGCGTTCTTGACATAAGTATTAAATAACAGTAATTACAGTCATATTAAGAAAGAATTTATGGTATGTTTCGAAGCGATCGCTTCTAATTGTGGCGAAGGAAGGCTCGTCACCTGCGGCACGAGATTTTATATAATGATGAAGTGAAGAGACAGTGCAGAGTAACAAATTTAAATATATATTATACTATGTACAGTTAATACTAGAGGAATATACTCCCTGCCGTGCGTGAAACTTCAAAGTTTAAACAGTTTCTTAACCTTTATATTTGCTTAGTAATGCTGATTAAATTGTGTACAATTTAATTAACACATCAACTAGCTAACTTTTCTAACTTTGTTCTTCCGCGTTTTGGCATAAAAAGTCTGGTAATTAATATATATATACTATATAGAAGATATCCTAATGCTGGTAGCGCTTGTCAATTCCCGCCAGATTCTCGTCACATCGTTTATTAATGTGTTTAATCCAACAGGTGTTGCACACTCATAAAACATGTGTACATTAAATTAATCCTCAATTCATTTTTTATATCACCTCATCAACAGAGTCCATTCTCTTTTGTCTTCGAGCAGACTTAATTTATGGTGGGCGTTATCGCAGTTTGTCTTTGAGTATGCTTTATAGCGTTAGGTTTGCATACGTGTGTGTGTGGGTGCCTACGTATGCAAATGTTAATCACTAATCGCGGGCATTTATCATTCATCTGTAAATTGGACAACAATTTAATATGAATTTTACATCTTTACTTTTCCTTTCGGAGCCATCAGAAATGGCAATCGGTAACCTTGCCACGCTTTAGAACGACTTTCGAATGCGCTTCGTATAGTGAACGATCCAAAATTGATGCGACTCATTTGTATGCGATCTCGCCTAATTGAGGCCGTTGCATAATATTGACCGAGTCTTGGGGCTTGGGAGATTATGTAACCAGACTAATAAACCAAACAACCGTCAGATTAGGCTTTTAATGTCACCGACGACATGTCGTCGAGCCGTCCAATAGAGTAATCCCCACTTAGTGCCGTCCTTGACTTGCAACTTACGCGCTCCATATGGTCAGTGTGGTAACTCCGAGTCAGAGTTCTGACAACTGCAGCAGTGCACGAGATGACAAATTTAAAAAAAAAAACCCAAAATTAATTTCATCACTTGAAAGTTATTAATACATTTATGAATAATTCATTAGCAATCTCTCTTTTTATTATTATGGGATACCATCGCCTCACTTCAAAAAGAATCGGAGAATGTGATATACGTAATGTAGCGACAGCCAGAACCGCCTTGTCTGACATTCATTTCACAGCTTATCACTCAGTTTCGTTCTATAAGGCGATAGAACTATCAGGAATGTATTCAGCTCTTAAATTTCAAATTCCTCAAGCGGTTGTTGCCTTTTCAGAACTGACGCTCAGCAGTCTGGTAAATATAATTGATATAATCGATATTCTGCTATAACTTGACATATCTCATTGATATCTGTCGAGTTATCGCGACTCAACAACATTATTTACTGCAATTTAATTGAACCCCTTAGCAAACAAACAGATGTATTAGGATTCATGTAATCAACATCGATGTACGCCTTATCTTCATCTACATGCAAATTGAATTCCAAACACACAGAAAAGTATAAAACAAGATTTGTTAGTTTTTTTTTTTTTTGCTTTTTGTTGTTTTCAGTTTTCGCACAATCGCATATCTTTACATTTGCCATACAATACATTTCGAATCATGTTTGTGTGTGTGTGTGTGTCTGTGGTATTTTTGTGTGGGGGGTAAATGAATGAATGAGGGGTAATTTTAACCATTCATTATTCAGTTAAGCATTCAATTCAGCTTGGCTTTAGCTCAAATGATAAGCTGAATCATGAATGCATCAGATGGTTTTGGGGATTCATTGGGAAGCTAATATAATTTACGTTTACATTTTGTATTGTTTTTTGTGTTTTTTCTTCTTTTTATTTAGCGTTAAGTTTATAATTGTGGTGGTAATTGTAATATTAATCCAAGCATCTGTTGTAATCATCTATGAACTTTTTTTTTTGTTTTTTTTTTACATTTTTAATTGTACCTATGCTAAAACTAAGCCTAACACATCTGCCAAGTCCAAGTGCCGCAAAAAACACACTTATCTCTCGCGTTTTCCTTTCGAAAAAACAATCGCAAATCGAGATGCCTGGCCAAAACAAAATCTTTGGCAGCAATTGTTAAGTGTTTCGATCGCGGATACGAATCTGTTGTTAACTGGAGTGTTAATACATGTACTAAATGTATAAATGTTTCTTTGTGTGTGTATATATAAAATGCGGATGTGTGTGTGTGTCAATGTGTTGTGGATGTTGTGCAGAGTTTGTTGGAGCTTTCAATAGCTACTGTTTGGTCTAAATCTGTTAAAACCTTAAAAGGAAATTTAATAGATTAGCGAATGTTGCTTTAAATGCCCAGGGATCACTCACCAGTTCTCATCATATGCTAGTATTGTGTAATATTCTCGGCACTGCCCCTAGAGCCAATCCTAGTCCGTCTTCGTTTCGGCAAATTCTTCGAGGGCAAAAAAGCCCGCTGTGCCGCCGCTGCCACTGCTGGCCGTGCTGGTGGTCACCGCCGTGGCACCAACGGTCGTAACTGCGGCAGCTTCGCTGGTTTGTATTGTTTCGCCCGCCTCTTCGGCAGCCGTTGCTGCCGCCTCCTTCTCCTCGGCACTAGCAGCTTGTGCTGCCTCCAACACTTGCTGTTGTACTTGCACAATGGGTTGGCCATCCTCTGTGTAGGATACGGACACTGGTATGCGTGTGCCATCCTCGCTTATGACATGTGGTCCTTCCTCACCATCTTGACCTTGCTGTATGATGATTTGGCCCTCGGAATTCAGCAGTGAGGCGTCGATAAGCTGCTGCTCATTGTTATCGCCATGGACGAGCACCATCTGGCCACTGCCATCGGTCATCATTTGCAGTGTCTCGCCCTCTAGACCCTCACCAGATTGCAACACACCAACGCTCTGCAGTAGCTGCTGAATCTGTTCGGGATCTTGTACAATTATCTGATTGCCTTCGGCATCGGTCAAAATATGATTGTCCAGTTGCAGCAAGTGTCCGTTCTCATTGACAATGAACTTGATTTGACCGCTGTCGACTTGAGCCTGCATGGCCTCGTCCAGTTCCATGGCAACCTGCTGTTCGCCACCAGCTGATTCATTAGCTGCTTCGCCTTCGGCAGTAGCGGCAGCTTCGGCCTCAGCTGCCTCGGTGGCTGCAGCTGCCGCCGCCTCAGTTGTTTGGTCGGCTGTGGTCGTTTCTGTTTCTTCATGCTTCTCAGCATCTCCCTCAGTTTCGCCTGCTGCTGCCGCATCTGCAGCTTCCTTGGCGTTCTCCTTGGCTGCTGATTGTTCGGCCTTTGCCTCTCCACGCTTTTCTGCTGTCTTGTTGCTGGTCACATTGCCGTCTGTGGCATCTGCAGCTGCGTTGCCTCCAGCTGCCTCATTGTCATCATCTAAACTTGGCATGGAAACGGGCGGTCCAGCGGATTTGCTGTCTCTAGCTTCAGTTGTCTTGGCATCGTTGCTGCCCTGAGATTGGGATTCCTCTTCCTCAGCCTGGTCCAACACGGGCATGTCAATGCTCACCGATACGGGAGCCTGCGAATTCGGCGAGTTCTTCTCGGCCTGTTCACCCGTGGCATCTACTTGTGGTATGGTAATGCTGAATGTCAATCCACCACTACCTTCTTGTGAGGTGATAACCATTTCATTCTTGCTCTTTTCGCTATCGTTCTTTTCCGAATGCAACTTCTCAAACAGACTCTCAATGTCCGCTTCAGCATTCTGCTCGTTCGCCTCCTCCTTGGCACCCGCGCCCGAATCTCCAGGCTCGTCGCTAAGCAGAGCTGTGGCTGCAGAGTTGAGAGCAGTGGTGCCGCCACCACCACCACCACTTCCGCCACTGGCTGCTGCGCCCTTCTTCTCGCGTCTGTGCGTCTCCATGTGGTGATTGTAGTATGTCTCCTGTATGAAAGTCAGCGAGCAGATGCTGCACGAGAAGAAGCGTATGTTATTCTCAGCCTCGCCAGCTGTAGCAACAACAGTTGCGCCCGCCTGGGCCGGCACACTATCGCTGAGTGCCTCGTCAATTGTCTCCTGCAGCAGCTTTTGTGTGTTCAAGTTCTGAGTGCCACCGGCAGTTGCCAGCTTTTCGGTCTGATGCAGCTCGGCATGCTTAACGAGCAGTTCACGTTTCGGGAAACTCATGGAACATTGACCACACTTGAAGTTGGAGTAGTTGGCCTGATGCTGTTTGGCGTGCACCGTGGCTGCTTCGCGTGTCTCGAAGCGCTGCGAGCACAGACGGCACTTGAATGGCTTCGGCTTGCCACTGACATGCTTGCGCATGTGATCATCGAAGACGCCCTTGTCCGTAGACTTGAACTGACAGTGATTGCAAGTGTATAGAGCCGATCCCGACACACCTATGGACTCAGTGACTCCAGCTGCAGCGGCAGCAGCAGCCGCAGCAGCTGTAACCGGCGCAGCGGCAGCAGGAATTGTTGTGGTGCTGGTGACCAGGACATTTGTGGCGTGATTCATTTCCATGTGCTTGCGCAAGCTGGTCTCATTCACAAAGTTGATGTGGCACATGGCACACGTGTTGTCCATAGCAGTATTGTGATCCCTGACCATGTGCTGTTTCATGGCACCGAAGTGAGGGAAGATCTTGCGGCAAGTTTTACACTGGAAGGTTTGCTGTTTGCATGTCTCGTAGTGGGTGTTAAACAGACGCATGTCGGAGGTCTTGTAATCGCACGAGGTGCACTTATAGATCTTGGTTGCCTTGCGCTGCACTTGCGTCTGTGTGCCAGCAACGACTCCGCCCTGTGGCGAGGCAAGTTTCAACTGTTGCGACACTGTGGACACAAAAAAGGTAGGTTAGTATTACTTATCATCACCAAACATAACAACAAATTACACTCACCTGGCGTTGTCTGCTGCACCAGTTTACGTTGCCGCAACACATCCCCGCTAGCGGTCTCCTCCAGTGAACGGTTTGCCGCGTTTCCGGACAGCTTTTGCATTTTGAGTGGGGGACTACCCGCGTCTGCATTGCTGCCGCCGCTATCTTCATTGATGCCGTACTTTTTGTTAAGCAAGTTGAGCAAATTGGACTTGACGCGCTCCACATCGTTCTCCAGACGGTCATAGTAGTTGACCAGGTTTGTGCAACGGGAGCACACAAAGTCCTCGTTACACACAATCACCAGAAAGCCCTCGCCGACCAGCTGTGCCAGCTTATTGGGAAACTTTGTAGATGTGTGCGTGGTGCACATATCCGTGAGCGATGTCTGCGTTTGATTTGCCAGCAGTAGCTCATCGCAGATATAGCAACGTACACCCGCATCCGAATCCATGATGTTTTGCTGCTGCTGCGATACGGCACTTATATTTGAGGCTGCGCCGCCGCTGCCGGTTGTTGCGAGACGAGTCGTAGTCTTTAATATGCGCGGCTGGCCGGGACCGGTGACGGTAACAGCGCCGCTGCTGAGCAAATTATTGAATTTGCGGTAGGTGGCCGGGTTTAGTTGATTGGTCATGATAGTGTGTGTGTAAAGAGTGTTTCGATTTCGTTATAACTATTATTCTAGTATATGTTTTTTTACTTTTATTTTCGATACACTTGCATTTACCACCACAAATATTGTTAAACGTGCTTCAGCTCAATTATTTTGCAAGCCGTATTTTGTTTTATTTGTTGTTTCTTTCTTTTTTTTCTTTATTATTCGGCAAGCAATAACAATTTGCTGGATTTAATTCACGTTTGTATGCCGCGGCGTCACTTCGACTGTACTAAAGTCTATCGAGAGTGCTGTATTTTTTAGGGTTAAATGCGTGTGTTCTGCGAAATGAATCTATTGTTATCTCACTCTGGCATATATGCGCGGGCTTATATTTGGTTTAACGAATAGTAGTTGTCTCGCTTGCATGCTGCGGAAATGGCGGCCGTTTTGGGCGGGCATACACGTTCAGACAAACAAATCAGGCAATTTTTTAACATCAATTGGACAAGATTAAATAATTTTTATTGAATTACTAACTACTTAAACACACATAATTACCGAAAAAACAAAATAAATTTGAAATCTAAAAATTAATCATTCACAATGTCTATATCGATGTCATGCATTGTTTTTGTCGTACGACTAGCATATGGTACAGCCACCCGCATATTACAGCCAACAGCCCAAAAATGGCGCTGTATGAGCCCAAAATTCGAATTTGTAATCTATATCCTTTTTAAATGTTACAAAAATATTTACTTGATAGCAGATTATAAATTTGTGTTAATTATTATTTAAATATTAATTTTTCGTAACGAGTGGCGACAGTGGCTTTATAGGTATAAAATATTACACATAGATAGTGCTACACTACTGTTGAAACTGTTTTTTCACCGCCACGCCCTCCCTGGCTGGTTTTTTAAACGTACACTGCCTTATCAGCTTGCATTTCAGTGCATTCCCAAGACATGAACCCATTTGCGTCAAGACGCGATCCTCCATTTGTGTCCCAGATATGAGTCGCGGATCACTTGCGTTGCATTTATTTATTTGTTTTATTTTGTTATTTATTACATTATGTAAGCCCCCTGCCCACCGCATTTCACCTGACAGCAGATATCAAATTGTATACAACATATACACAACTAATGCGGCTATAATATGACGATAAGGCTCCACTACACTCACTACTTTGCTATTCGATTTTGTACGTCCAGGCAACAATACCAACAACTCCCCCAATGGTAACTGCTGCGGCCAGCGGCAGTGGGTAAGGTGCAAGGTGGGTGGTGTGGGTGGCTGATACGAGGTGCTTTGCGTTTGGCAATATTGGGACTCGCTCTTATCAGCTAGCACCGCCGCCGTTCGCCGATAATATAATATTGTAGTATTTACTATTTGGTAACGCTGCTCACGGCCAAAAAGAGTCAACTCGCTGGCCGTTTTTCAGTTGGCAAACGATACGAAGAGCGAACGCATTGCAGCGTAAAGTCGAAAATACCCCCTCTACTTACATTATGAAAAATCCAGTTGCTTTATTGGCCTATTCTTGAATTGTTTTGTCGTTGTTGTCGTATTTAAAGCGTGCCATTATCGCTCGGTTATCGAAAAATAAACGAACTTGCAATAGCAAATTGGAAAATAGAAAAACGAACAGAAAAGAAATACCCCGTTGAATTAATTGGCGCATGTTACGGCAGCAACGGGCAGCAACGGGTAGTGGTAGCAGCAGCGATTCACGTTCTCATTCCAATTCTCCTTGTCCGGTTCAGTTAGTTGTTAAACGCACGTCGCGCACTCAATACGTACCTGTCGCCCACTCGACCAGAACTGCGCATCGTAGTAGAGGGCGTGGTGTGAGAATATTTGTGCCCATTGACAGATTGATAAACGATTGGCAAAATGTACGGACATCACACGGCGGGCATCAAGAACTTTGACTCCCTCAAGACATGGGCCAACTGGGCAGGCGTACTCGGACTGGTGAGTAGCCATGCACCCGTACCAGGTGCTCGTCCCCATGAGTTTGTGATGGAGTCTGAAGGGCGACCGCATGGCCCCATTCGATAAGATCAGAGATACAATATTTAGATACAGATACAGTTACAGACACAGATACAGACTGAGTCTTTTATTTGGTTAAGTGCCATCAGCTGGAACCTCGTATGATAGTCCGTCGGTACCATCTGATCACCTATAGCTAATCAATCATGGCTCTTATCGAGGGCCACGACGGACGTTGACTCACCTGGTTGTGATTGAGCAAATAGACAACAAGGAATAGGCAAACAGGAAATTACTTTGTATAAAAACTTTATTATACGGCAATAACTTGTAAATATTGAGAGCCCTACATTGGACCCCATTGAAATAGGTCATTGAATGATAAGGTGTTGAAGTAGAAGTTTGAATTATCAAGATGCTAAGAATGAAAAGTGAAATCATTTGACTCGTTCACTATAGCCAAGTTCAACTGTAGCGCTGCCCTTTGGCGTGTGGTTATCAATAAAACCTTTCTCGATTAACCCTCCTATTCTCATCGTTACAGGTGCAAGCTGTCATCTGGATCGGTCTGACGATAACGGCCATTATTGCCTACACATGTCATATATATATTACTAATGACATGACTTATGGCGCGTATCTGAAGACCGTTTTCTTCGATGTCTACTTCCATGGCAATTGCAAAATGTCCACCGATGCCTATCAGAACTACGATACGACAATCCTTAAGACCGTTCGCACAGTCTTCGATCCTACGCAGCTGTTGGTCTGGGACTGTGTCTATATGGCCCTTTGCGTTGGCTGGTTCATTGTCTCGATTGTGTTGTTGACTGGTAAGTATCCAATAGTATTGTAGATATCTGAGGGAAATAATAATAGAAGGCAAGGAAAGCAGTCAATTGAAAAATACCTTTTCATTCTCTATGATTCAAATGTTTTTGAAATGGAAAACTAAAAACAAACTTTATTTCTGGTACTTCACAGAAGAGATTTAGTACCTTTACTACATTGACTAATTACAAAACAAAGTTAGAAATGCATGCGGAAATGGCGTAGTGGCCTTTATGATTCACTCTTTCGGGTCTAGAATAAGTTGGAATGTTTTACTTTTATCTAACGGCATTTCAATAGCATTTTTCACTATCAAGCGGCTAGAGCGAAAGATAAAATCAAAAGCCCTATATTTCCACAGTTATGATGAATAAGAACAAGCAGGGCTAGAGTAGGCCATATGAACAAAAGGGTAGATTACTTTGTTTGCCTTTTTATGACATGTTTCTCTATTGTGTAATAAGTGATGATCTGACTAGGGAAAAAGAGTATTCATTCTGAAGTGCTGATCAGTCCAAAGTACTCTGATTAAATTCCGTTCAATGTCAAGCACTTTCTATCATCCATCAGTTCATCAATTCCAGCCTAATACCCGCGTCAAGTTGATAGATAGGGTCCCATGACTAAATCTAATGATTGAACCTTCTCCCCTCTTCTTTCCAGGCGTACGCAAGGACAGTGTGAAGTCGACAACTGGAGCCATCTATGCCTGGGCGTTCTTTGTGACCAGCATCTGTATCATGGATCTTGTTGGCGGTATCATCTTTGGCATCGACTTTAGTCGCTTTCACTCCGCGGCCTCCGGGTACAATGCAAACAGTCTCAATGCCAACGTCGTCGATCCGGATGCAGCCCAATTGGTCTTTGGTGGCGTTGCTGCCATTGCCATGATGATCATCTCGTTCAAGGGCTTCATCCTTTGGTTCATCAACCTGGGCCTTTTGAGCTATTTGCTTCATCGTGCGGTGCGAATTTCTCAAGATAAGAAGGACACGGTGAGTAATGATGATGTCGAAAATCGGGTGACATAATGTAATAACAATGTCTGCGCTCGAGGGTATTATAAATTCCGACAGAGATCAATGAGTTGTTTCCAAAAATATCTGGGGTACCTTAACGCTCCAATGTAAACACAACCAATTTGGCGCCAAGTTAACGACGATGGTACCGACTGTGACTACGACATGTCTAAAGTTAGAGCAGTTAGAGAATTTGCACCAGGTGCGGGGAAGAAGGAAGAGGGGGAGCAGTTGCTGATAAGCCAGAGCGCGTCCAGTGTAGCCGGCACCGTCGATAAATGAGGCTTACCTCATGGGACTGATAAGCTTTTGGAATTTTTGGTTGCCTTGTTCAAATTTGAAGCGAGAAAATTAAAATGCAGAGACAGCAGATACCCTGTAATTGCCATAAGCTTTGATTAAACAAGCTTTCGAAGGGAATTTCGAAACCAAAGTTAGTTTGACGCCAACGACAGGCGAAGTTGTATTTCAAAAATATTAAATTAATGTTAAATGGCCTGTAAAATATCTTTCTAATTTTAATTTTAATTTTATTCATAGCCGATTACTTGCACAGCATAATATACCCCATTCCTATAGAATATATTCCGTGTTATCGTTGGTTTTTAATTAAATTTCTATTTTCAGAGTGAAATCTGCAAAAATAATTAGTGTTTTATAACTTTCCATTTTATGATAATAAACTTTTGCGTATCTTGAATCTTTCACAGGATACGCTGTTTATGCCACGCAAGGATTCCAACGATATTCTGACCACCAGAGCGCCCATTCGTGCATACGAAGAAGAGAGGTGGGTACAGTTGACTCTCGTTTAAACATCCTCGTGATTAAAACATTCTTATTATACTTCCGTAGAGTCGAAGTGCAAGCCTTCAACAATGAGGCCTTCCTGCCTGACTCCCGCTCCACAGCTGAAACCATTGAGGTCAACGAGGATGCCATTGTGCGGGCAGCGCATATGTCCCGCGAATCTAACCTCATGGATCGCCGCTTCCGCAACATTGATACCTTCCAGCAGTATCCGGCCCCGAATCCTCAGGCCTCGCGACCCAATCGCCAGACATCGCAGCCGGTGCAGGAGACGGTGGTGGTAGCCACGTCGGGCTACCCCATGCCGGATTACTCGCCACAGCTGAGTCCCAATCCCAATGGCATTTTGCGTCATCAGCAGTACTAGAAGTGTAAATCAGACTTACCCTAACATAATCCACATAATTCTCAAATAATGTCCCGCCTTCCAACGCCCCACCCAGTTCAGTCAGCCAAATTAGCAAATGTTTTGTGTCCCATCGTAGTGTCTATCAGAGCGTATTATTTTTATTTATTTACGTGTTAATAAACTAATAAACAATGTATGTACATACAGTAATAACATACACCATGCAATTGCAACTGTAAGCAAATACACATATACATATATGATACATGTATGTATATATATATTTATAGTTCTTTGCACATCAATTTAATGCTTATTTTGTTCAATTCATTCGAGCGCTGATAAGGTGCCGATTAAATAATGCCCCCAGCGGCGCAACGAATGCTGTTTGTCATTAATGTCATTGCTAAATTTGCGGCGTCATATGAGATAATGTATATATTCAAACCTGTCTATGTGGCGCCAAATAATGCACAGCGAACAAGTTTTACGCAGGGTTGCTTAAATACTATAAAAATACTAAAAAACACAACGTTACGTTGAGCATTTTGCGTTTGCTTTGCTCCTTTTTGCGTTCACGTCGCGTACTACGTGCACAGCACGCAGGTCAAGCAAAGGTTCATTAAAAACATTCATAATATTGATAAGCCGGTCGTATTTGACAACAGATTTCGTTTTCAGACAATATAGCCTAGCGTAAAACGACGTGCTTCTGTTCTTATTTTGCTCATTTCGTTTTGAGGCGTGCTCTGAGGCAAAACACCCCTGCGAAGTTCGGTGAACCAAAAAAAACCTCACCTCACACATAAGAAAAACAAATTGCAATCGAAAATGGTTTTCATAACAAAATTCTCACGTGTTGGATTACATGCGGCACGACAGCTGCGTGCCACGCCCCTCGCGGCAGCACAGTTGCGTTGCCTGCACGTGAGCTCGATGCTCCAAGGAGGTTTGTTAATACATCATTTATGCAACCACTCAATGCCGGCGCCTACAGTTGTAGAGCCATTGGTACAGAGAATCTGCAACTGCAACAGGTTGGCCTAAGGCACAATAACAAAAAACCATTATCATTGCAGAGCGACGCTTTACAGAGAAACACGAGTGGGTGGAACTACTGGATGCCAATAAGGCTGTTGTGGGCATCTCCAGCTATGCACAGGAATCCCTGGGAGACGTTGTGTTTGCCCAACTGCCTGAACCGGGCACCGACCTCAAGCAAGACGACGAATGCGGCGCCCTGGAGAGTGTCAAGGCGGCCAGCGAGGTCTACTCCCCAGTGAGTGGCAAAGTGACAGAAAAGAACGCCCTGGTAGAGGATACGCCGGCACTGGTCAACAGCAGCTGCTACGAGAAGGGTGAGGGAAGCAGTTTACCATCCATAGATCTTTTGTAAACATCAGTTAATTCTTTAGGCTGGCTGTTCAAGGTGGCTCTCAAGACTCCCGATGAATTCAAGAAACTGATGACGGAGGAAGAGTACAAAAAGTTTTTAAGTAGCTCTGCTGATCACTAAAAAAGGGGGCAATGGAAATAGCCACTTATCACTGTCGCCACAGACGATGTTATCTCACGATTATCGGGAAACTCATTAGACTCATCCAACGCACACATGCACATCTACACACACGTAATAACATGCAGAGGCGTGCATGAACACATTAAACACGTTGTTTTCGCATTTGGATTTCGTTACGCTTTAAGAATAAACTGACAAGCCAAAAATTACACTTAAAAAAACAAAACTGTAGCAGCGATTGGCGTTGACCTGCGGGTGCCACTGCCCCTCCCACCTCTTCGATAAGACATCGCAGTTGCCAAGAGATCGAGAGAGAGAGAGAGCGAGAGTATTCTTCACTTGATCTGCCGATCTCTCAGTCTGAGCGCGACTACTCACGACTCACTCAACAAAACGACTCAATTCCCTCGTCTGCTTGATCAGCGGCATACAGCGTGGCGGAAACGTCTGCGCGCTGGGCGGACCGGACCGGCCATGACTACTATATAACAAAAACAAATACTGTTGCTGAGGCTGAGGCTGCGCGCGTATCACCTGATTAATGTGCAGTTAACGCACTTGATTAGGAATATTTTCAATATACCAATCGCCCTTTTGTCTATATATATAGTATGACAATGTTTGTACATATTACGTATGACAGTGTCCGTAGTCCGTTGGAGAGATAAGCGCAATTGATGGGCCAATCGAATGTCTGTCGAGTGGAATCGTCGAATCTCTGTCAGTCCATAGATGCTGATAAGCGAACACGTTTGAACTTGACGGCGCGACCAGGCCGAATCGCGATTCGTTCTCGTGTGCGAGCAAAAAGCTCTCGCAAAAGCTCGTGCGAATGCCAAAAGCTTGAGAGCATGCGGGTGCTTTGCTCAGTGCTCAAATAGAACTCAAATCGTGCGGTAGTGAAGACCGTTCGCTGCGGGAATTAGAACCCAGAACCGAAAACATTGCTTGACACACTCACACACTTTCACACACGCAGACACACTCACTCTTACTTACGTAGAACGTAGGCAAACATTCGTACGCTCAATAGCTAAACAAACCTAGAGAAATCGAGGGGAACAAGTGCGCGTTCCATGAGCAAAGGATAATCTCGCTGGCAATCATTTTGAGGCGAAGTGTTAAAGATTAAAATTTAAAAGAAAATAAACCACAGATAGCCAGACGCAAAATGCCAACGGAAAAATCAATATTCGACCCGAATCCGGCAATTAGCCGTAACGCGTACATATCCAGTTTCGATGAGTACAAGAAATTCTATGCGGAGTCCTTGGACAATCCCGCAGAGTTCTGGTCGCGCGTAGCAAAGCAATTTCACTGGGAAACACCAGCGGATCCTGCGAAATTCTTGCAATACAACTTTAACATCTCCAAAGGACCCATCTCGATAAAATGGATGGAAGGCGCCTCGACCAATATTTGCTACAATCTGTTGGATCGAAACGTACGCAATGGCCTGGGCGATCAAATAGCCTACTATTGGTGAGTGAAATCCCCCCAAAATGATAATAGCAGTAATAATTTACAGTCGACAGTTGCGTAGGTCGCATGAAAACAAAAGTCAAACACACACACAGAAACACACACGTTAGCAAGGATAACAACGTATTGATTTTTTCCTTACGTTGCTGTTACGAAACTCGTTCGTGACGTCGCAGCTTGCCACAACCCTGCCGCCCTGCCTGCAACCCTGCCTGCCTGCCTGTGTTACCTTTCCATGGTCAGTTAACAGTGCGCAGTCAGAACAGATGTTCGCTGTTAACTTAACGTGGGCAGCATTTCTTGTCTCTCTTTATCTCAGTCTCAAGGACAGTGTGAGTTTCTGCATGCAAAAAACATGAGTTGACACAGCTGACTGTTATGTTAATTAATCGCTGTTAATGTTGAGGCAGCGCGTCTTTGTTTTGCTTAGGTCGGGGTCAATGTCAGCGTGCCCTGACCCGGTCAAATAGTTATGTACATGTATCTATGGAAATTCGCGTATATATATATATGCGTATATTTATATATTTTAAAACGTTTGCAGCTCAAAGTTCTAAGAGTGCAAATGTTTATTGCCTTTTGCTTTTAATTTGCTGATTTGCAACAGCGATGGAGACTCTCTCTCTATCTCTTTCTTTCGCTCTGTTCAAATATTTGAGACGTGCCCCCGCTCGCCTTCAAACAAACCGTGTATACGAGTACAAACCTGCATGTGTGTTAGTGTTTTCGCGTAATTTTACACTGTAAATTAACTTTAGAGTAAAATATATTACAGAACTTTCCCAGACTAGTTGTTTGCCCATAAATTATAATCGTAATCAGAATTTAGTCATTTTCAAGTTGTAATTAAACAGGTGTCTCAGTCAGGTGCTACTTGAGGGTACTTCAAAGCTTGCACACGCCTGCACAGATAATGCGTCTTAGAATTCTTTACCTCAATGTCTTCGTCTTCCTCTTCCTTCACTTCCTCATCCTCTACTGGCTTGTTACGAAGTTCGACATCTGTTTGTTATGTTAAACAAATGTTAATGCGCTTATCTCCGGGGTTATCATTGCAGTTCAGCTATGAACGCGTGCGAAAGAACATGCAAATGTCAAGAGCAAAATATGGGAATGAAAATAGAAAAGGGAATGCGAATGGCAGTGAATAGAAAAACCCGGTGTACCAAAGGCAATGTTAAGGTCAAGCTCAGCCTGTGCCAGGGACACCCAGTTCCATCTTTCGATTCGAAATGTTGAAGTATTTATAAAACTCAAATCCCGAACAATATAGACTACATCTTCATACACACACACACGCAAAGCCAAATACAGAGATAAGATAAAACGCGTAGCCTGAGCAATTTGCACGTAATGAGCAATAATTAACACAATTCACTGCTGCAAAAAATAACAGATAATACGCAGTCCCAGTAACAACAATATTGTTAAGGGTAAAGCAAAGAAACGCACTCAAAATCTTTATTTTCGAACTTTAGTGGACAATAAAATACACACACACACACACACTCTTGCGAGGGTACATTGTGAACATACTGGTACATATGTATGTACATACATCAATAGGTACAGCGTACCTACTTAAACATATGAACGCAGAGGTTCATTTATTATATATTTAGCTCTAGAAAGCGATTATGTAAACAGGCGGCTTGAACCAAGCGTGCAAATTGTTTATTCAAATCGATCCGCACAAAATTAAGTTAAATGTTTCGCGCTTTTATTTGTGTCAACGCGTCTGTCTGTCAACGCAACAACACAAACAACAACAGCAACAACCGCATAACAACAGCAACAGGTGCCAAGCAAAGCGACGAATTGTTTAACATTTTTTGGGTAACATCAACTTTTACTCAACAGCAGCTTCCACTCGGCCTACAGTTTTGGTAGCACTGTGCGCGGTCAGCAAAATCACGCGATCATATCATCTGATTACTCACAGCAAATTGGAGAGCATTCGGCTAAGAGCTCGTGTATGTGTGTGTGTGTTTGTGTGCGTGTGGAGGGTTGAGTGTAAAAGAAACGAAAATAACATTAATGCTGACACACCTCAAGTTCGAGGGAAAGAGTACTAGCAACAGTAAAACCAACAATAACAACAACTGAAAGTGGGAAATTATCAAAGTACTCGACTGTTTTCTATGCCTCTTTTCGACAATTTTGCAACTGAACACGCTGCTAACCCGAAATGTAATCGAAATCGTTTTGTAAACTTAGCTTTAATAGGCCACTTGAATTAGAGTTGCCAGATGGGTTTCGGGTGAAATCAGTAATTTGCCAGTAGAGCCCTTTCCTGCCTTCCCCCGCCTCAACCACTTTGAATCAGTAAAGTGGTTTGGATTTACTGATATATCAGTTGATATGGCCACTCTAACTAGACTAGCATATCTAGTGTGTGTTTTGAGTCGCTATCGTAGCTTTCGTTATCTCTCTGTCTTGCCCACATTCGATCTATTCATATGCAAAAGATATAAACTCAAGGCAAACCATTTACCATATTTACCATACCCAACACATATTTTGTATGTTATGCCACCGTGTCAAAAGATCATACGATGTTGCTCTCAAACTGTATGGGTCGAGCTCCAGACATAACGGCGCGCGCCAACAAACAACAACATTCGATTCGACTTGATTTGTTGTTGTTCTTGTCTTTGGCATTGAACACGCGAATAAACAGCTGCTTAGATAAGTTTGTTGTGTGCTTCTTCTTCCCCCTGTTGCTTGCCGGTTGCTGGCCGCTGTTTTCTCGCTCCCTGGCATGACTTATGCCAGTGTGTACATGTGTTCATGTGCATGCATGTCTGGGCAGCACTTGCTCACGCGTTCTTAAACATAGTCGCAGGCAATTTAGTGATATTTTTGATTTCTGATAAGCGCCGCGCGATCGAGCCACGCGTCTGTCTGCTGTTGCTGCTGAGTCGCCGACTGCGGTCAAGATCATGAGGTGTTTGTTTGTTTTGCTTAATTAGTTTCCATCGAGCATGGAAATTTTCATGTCTAGCTTTTTGGGAGATAAGAAGCGTCTTATTTGGCCGACAAGTGTCTCAAGTGCCCGAGTGCTGCCTGTTAAAAGCACTTTATCGACTTCATCGATTGCTGGGAAAATGTCGCGCCATCGGGCGACCGGTTAAAAGCTCTTATGCGATTACTCATAGTGCGGTGAATGCTCTGCACAGTTTGTGAATCACTATACGATGTAGTAATTGCGATCAATGGTCGTGCAACTGTATACGCTGGCCTTGAATTGAGCCCTGCTAGCTGCCAACTACATACTTAACATTATTAAGTTAACACTGATGTTAAAATGTAAAAACCATTTTACATTTTTTATTATTTTTGTTATTTAATTAACTTTTTATATTGTCTGGAGTAGAGTTTTCTCTCGATTATCAACCAGTATTCGTTTATTTATAACATCTTACTAATTAATTTCGTTTGGCCTGACAATGTTTTCATTAGGGAACACATAGCCGGCTATCGCTCGGCGTATTCATCATGCATACCCGAAAAAAGCTTATAATGTACTTCGTACCCGCCGAGGATGGTTCATGTGTCCCAAAATAACTGTGAATACGTCACACTTTAGCGAATTGTTTTGTGTGTGCTTCCTGATTTTCTTTGTTGGCCTGGAATAAACCAGACGGTTTATAGCAGTCTAAACCTTATCTTACCATATGACAAACCCGACACTCTGGGTACTACCCGTATTAACAGTTAGCCAATGATTTACAACGACTTTTATTAAACTTTAAATTCGTATATCGAGCCTCTAGACTTGTCTAGACACTTTGCTGACCTAGACAAAGGCGTGAATGTGACTGGTAGCTTTCCCCATTGTGGTTGTCCTTCAATAAATCCCAAATTCAATTGTTCCTATTTTTCGCAGTGCTAAGCCGTCACGATTCGCTAGCGTGTGCGTACATCGTGCACTCGTTTTACATTTTACAGTTTACATATTGCATTGGGTATTTTAATTTGAAAGCAATGAATTAAACAAATCAAACACTGGGCAATGAAATTATATCTACACACAAACTATACTGCGTCAGCACTCACAACTTAATATGTAAAGCTGAGCGGAAGTTTGATTAGTTCGTTGACAATACTATAATTTATTTAAAGACCGATTTGTAATTGTTTTTCTGGCTCAGGTGTTATGTAAGTAAGTTAATTTTGTTTGAAATTGTACATCTTTGAGAAGGTTAAAAAGTTCTTAAATATAACTTTAGAGTATATTTAAATTGGTAAATTAACCATTTTCTCTTCACTTTATAAATATACTTCCATTGTGCCCTATGGCAGCAACATTTATTAACCTCGTTGTTAATGATTTTACTGCTCGTGTCCCAGAGTGTACATACTTATTTTCGGTACTGTGAAATTGACAATAATTACAATATTACCGCAGCTGTTGACTTTTGCTGTGGCTATTGTTGTTCCGGCAATTGGCTACTGTTGCCAAGTTGAGAAAGAGAAAGACAAAGAGACAGGCGCCAATCGTGTAGCTATGCGGGGCAGGTGTTGAATAGGAATCCACAGCAGATAAGAAAATTATACGGGGCAAGATCAAATTAAGTTGACTGCGACAATTAGGAAGCTACAAATTGCTGTAAATGATCCAATTGAGGCGGGGGTGGGGCTGTCTGTTGTTTAATTAGTGTCTGTCTGTATTTAGTAGTTTAAGATAGAGTAAGAGGCACCCTGTATGCACCCTGCATTATAATGGGCACATTGCCAGACGGCTTATAATATGTATACTTTTGATTTCTGTATTGCAGGGAGGGCAACCACCCCGATGACTATTCGCGAGGTCTCACCTACCGGAAACTGCTCGAGGAGGTTTGCCGCTTCGCCAACGTTCTGAAGGATCATGGTATAAAGAAGGGCGACCGCGTCTCGATTTATATGCCTATGATTCTGGAATTGCCCATTGCTATGTTGGCCTGTGCTCGCATTGGAGCCGTACACTCCATTGTTTTTGCTGGTTTCTCACCGGATTCTCTGGCGGAACGAATGTTCGATTGCAAGGCGAAGCTTCTGATCACTGCCGATGGAGCTTGGCGTGGCGAGAAACCACTGTACCTGAAGGCTCTGTGTGACACGGCTCTGGAGAAGGTCGAAGAGATGGGCCATTCGGTGGAGAAATGCATTGTAGTGTCGCACTTGAAGCGGGTGACTCCATGCCAAGAGGATCATGTGGATGAGGAAATACCCTGGACCGATGATCGCGATTACTGGTGGCACGAGGAGATGGAGGACAAGGAGCCAGCCTGTTATCCCGAATGGATGGATGCCGAGGATCCCTTGTTCATGCTCTACACGAGCGGCTCCACGGGCAAGCCCAAGGGTGTGCTCCACACCACGGCTGGTTACCTGCTGTATGCAGCGACCACGTTTAAGATTGTCTTCGACTACAAGCCGGGTGACATTTACTGGTGCACCGCCGATGTGGGCTGGATCACTGGACATACTTATGTCGTCTACGGACCGTTGGCCAATGGCGCCACGTCGGTTATTGTAAGTAGCCAAGCCATACTTAATTGAAATCTTTTATATTCATCTTCATTGCGTTTACAGTTCGAGGGAACTCCCTTCTTCCCCGGCAACGATAGGTACTGGAGCGTCATTGACAAATACAAGGTTACCCAGTTCTACACGGCGCCAACAGCCATTCGGGCGTTGATGAAGTTCGGCGAGGGTCCCGTGCTCAAGCATAATCTGAGTGGTCTGAAGTAAGCGCATCTCTTATCTTCTCCAATGTCCTCTCTAACTTGATTCTTTTGCTCTACTCTTCAGGGTTTTGGGCAGCGTTGGTGAGCCTATCAATCCGGAGGCTTGGTTATGGTACTATAAGTACATTGGCAAGGAGCAATGCTCCATTGTGGACACATTCTGGCAAACGGAGACCGGCGGTCATGTCATCACTCCTCTGCCGGGTGCAACACCCATGAAACCAGGATCTGCTGTAAGCAATGACAAATTATACGGCATAATGCTGAGATTTAATTGTGATTATCTTTCGCAGTCTTTCCCCTTCTTTGGTGTCAAGCCCACGCTGCTGGACGAGTGCGGAGTTGAGATTAAGGGCGAAGGCGAGGGATACTTGGTGTTCTCGCAACCCTGGCCGGGCATGATGCGTACACTGTACAACAATCATGAACGCTTTGAGGATACCTATTTCAACAAGTTCCCAGGATTCTATTGCACTGGAGATGGTGAGTCCGCTCTATACTAAGTGTGTGTAACGCATTAGTTAATGTTTTTGGTTTTGTTCAACAGGCGCTCGTCGCGACGCTGATGGTTACCTATGGATCACTGGCCGTGTGGATGATATGTTGAACGTGTCTGGGCATCTGATGTCCACCGCCGAAGTCGAGTCTGTGCTCACCGAGCATCCGCGTGTTGCCGAATCGGCTGTGGTGTCTCGTCCACATCCGGTTAAGGGCGAATGCCTTTACTGCTTCATAACACCCAATGAGAACGAGGCATTCGACCAGAAACTTATTTCAGACCTGAAGAAGATGGTGCGCGAACGGATAGGACCTTTTGCCATGCCCGATGTTATACAGAACGCTCCGGGATTGCCTAAGACCCGCTCGGGAAAGATAATGCGACGTGTTCTGCGTAAGATTGCCGTAAACGATCGCAATGTGGGCGACACCTCCACTTTGGCCGATGAGCAGATTGTGGAGCAGTTGTTCGCCAACCGACCAGTCGAGGCCAAGTAGATATAGTTACATTCCGATTTGTTGCTTGGATTACCACTAGCTTATAGTAGCTTCAGGAGTTACACTAGCTCTGCAATCCCCTACTTAGCCATAGTTTACTACAGTCGCATTTAGACTGGCACTTAACCAGTTTGAACCTACGTGAATCGTGAATCTTGTAAATCTCCTTCCCCCTACCACATACCACATACCACTACACTACACTACACGTACTACTTAATCTATAAAACTTTAACGTTGGTTAGTCCCCCATTCCGGGCTTACAAAAGATTCTACTTAGTTGTTAAGCTGTGTGTGCGTAAGTAATGATCATTAACTAGAGAATTGCACCCAATTGTTTTCTGTTGTTAATCATTTTCAATGAGTTTCCAATGGATTGCGTATCGAATGGATCGATATATGTAACATACTATAAACCTGTGTCTTTATAATGTAGTTAACATCTGCTGAGCACGCACATTTCTTAACGTTCTTTTGTTTCTTTGTTGTAGTATTAGCTTAAGTTGCTAAATTCGTTGTGATACAAATTTAATTATATTGAATATTCATTATGTATGTATTTTTAGTAGATTTGATAAAAACAAACAAAATATATACACAATTTGAGTAAAATATTCCACCAAAACAGATACACATTCTCACTAAATACTTTTGTTTTGGTTCGTATTCGATTCGTTTGTATCTGTTGTAGTGCTCTTTGTCTTTGTTTCCAATTCTACTGCTGCTCATTTACAGCACCGTCTGAGGATAATTGTGGAACACGTAAGTCCGGAACACAGTTCAAAGATATACATATACACAGAAATACTTATATACTTCGTGGTTTCATCTGCGATCTGAAATCCGATTTGAGGGAATGGAACGTTTGGTTAGCTCGTAAGTTTTGAAACGATACATATCAATGTTGCATAAAAATGCTTATCAACAACAGTCCTAAATACTAATTTGATATACATATATATACATATTAATCGGCGATATATACAAACATATTATAGTTGTTATAAATGTAGTTAAAAGACTTCCTGCAACGTAAACATATCACTGAAGTTACTGCTGCAACACTCAAATACTTACTGTACTCTGAGTACTCGAACATATCATTGTAGTTGGACCTGTTTACCCGGGATCAGCTGCATACTGAAGAATAATGGAATAATGGAACTTTATTATATTTGTTGTTACTTATCGAAATTGTTATGTGAAAGGTTGAATGGAAACGTAGTGCTTCTATATCCTAGAGGAAGGGCGAAACTCACGAGCCCATGTCTGATTGTAAAAAGTTGGTTAGCTTTAGAGTGACGAAGAATCGGCGAGAATACGAATATATATATATTTAGCCAGAATATAGTTGAACATACAATATATCTATACATACATGTACATTACGCGAGATATATATATATATATTTTATCAAATCAAATATAGATGTGTATAATAAAGTTTATTGTTTAAATGTGTTTGAATCTAACAATGCGAATTTGTTACTTGGAAAGTTATAATGACAATCAAATTAGGTAAAGCTTGATAATAGTCAAGTATATATGTAAGTAGTATATACATATATATATACAAAATAAATACAATTTTACGGCCTAGCAATAGTTATCAAAATGCAAAATATTTAGGAAACTCTTCATCTACGTCTTTGTAGAAATTTCTCAATGAAGGATGCTAAACAGGCCTGTCAATTGTTACCACAGCTAACCCAAAACGAAATATTAAAATAGGTTTCGTTAGAGTGCGCTCCCTTGGATCGACGGCTCTCAATCTGGCCCAGTTGGCGGCAGGAGCTTGCGATGCTTATAGTCAGTTCGATCCACATGTTTGGGACTTGGCAGCTGGTGTACTGATGGTCCAGGAGGCAGGACACGTGGTTATTGATCTATGTGGTGGTGAATTCAATATACATTCGCGCCGATTGTTTTCGGCGTCGTCAAATAATCCCTCTACTAGCCCAGTTGTTGCCCCTTGAAGACAAGTTGGCATAGTAGACGGTCGTTTGAATCCTAAGTATGTTCTGTCAAATAGTTTTTTTTATGAATTGTATTTTCGATATTCTGACAATAGCACTAATGTAAATTTTTAGTAAAAATATTTTAAAAATGCAGAATTTTTTTAAGGGAATGTGGGGTCGCCGGACGCCATTTATTGAAAATCTATTGGGCAGAGGATTACAAAGTAAATTAAAACACAAGATAGACCTGAAAAAGTGCTTCGAGGTGGGATACGACACTGTTTCAAATGCGACAAGGACATTAATAACAGCACTGAATGATGAGCGCACTTTAACTGGCTTGCCCCTAGAGAAAAGATTAGACTCGCTTGACCAACTAAATACCGAGATTGAAAATATGATGATGAGGACAATCAAACATCACTTTCCCGAACATGAGTAAAGATTGTTGATAACTTGAGGAATCACTTTAACATTAACACTCCACACAGATTCTTTACCGATGATAGACGCAAGTTACACCAGAAATCTCCGCAAGTTCTATCAAACAAACCCACGTGGTTCATAGATCCCATCGACGGGGCTATGAACTTCATACATGGCTTTCCATTTGTGGCAACTAGTTTAGCGCTCTGGGTGAACGGAGAGCCAATGTTCGGGATTGTGTGGAATCCAATTCTTGATCAGTGCTTCACGGCACGGCGTGGTCATGGCGCATTAAGTGATACCACAAGTCTATTAGTAAGCAACCAGAAAGAGATATCCCATGCACTTATCCTGCAGGACTTGGGCTCATATTCGGATAACAGAATAGAGAAAATTGTAAATATCGATAACATCGCGTCCTCTTCTCACGGGTAGGTTAGCAACTTTGCTGACACATTGACTTAAAAGTAAATCTAATGGAATCTTTGTTAGCATTCGCTCCATGGGCAGCACCCCGTTGAACATGTGCATGGTGGCACAAGGATTCGCGGATGCGTACTGTGAATTCGACTGCCATGCTTGGGACATTGCGGCTGCCACACTGATAGTGAAGGAAGCGGGTGGGGTGGTTGTTGATCCCTCAATGAAACCCCTGGACATTATGTCACGCAGAATGCTCTGCGCATCCACACCTGAGTTGGCCCAGAAATTGTCGAATTTGCTGATACAGAATTCAGCAACAAAGGTTGATTGGGATGCAAATTCTCTGTTAGCTGAGCAAAGAAGGGAGCAAGAGGAACAGATGGAGGCGGACTGGAAACGAAAGAAGTTTAATATAGGAATGTTAAATGAGGACCATGCAAGATCTTTTGAAAACAGCCATCTAATTGGGTCTGCAAATTGGATTTCTCCACATACCGATAGATTTAGGGCTTATTATAGACTTCAGGCAAAAGACGAAGCGCCAAGTGATCCCACCCTTCCAGGACAAGGTACTACACAGGATTAGAAGGCCTTGTTTTTTTAACCAAACAAAGATCATTTTACAAATATACAATCTATTTTTTATAGCCAGGAGAAAATGTTTCGATTTGCATGTCACCGACTACTAACACTGAGATCTAAACGGATTAGCATCCGGGCGAGGTCATCTGTCCATGGCACTTTGAATGTTGACGTATGCGCTGTGACTCTTTGCCCTATGGCCGAAGACGCTGTTCGGGTACGAACCGATCGTAACTTTCATTTTCATCTATCATTGCCGCCTTACATATCTCAGCTCATGAAGAAGGCCTGCCAGAGAGTTCGCGCATTCCAAACGAAAGAGCACACTGCAGACCTGGTTACATATACAGATAAAACGATAGAGAAGTTGTTGATCAAAGAACTACAGAAGCAGTTTCCCGATCATGTGTAAATTGGAGAGGAGGGCACCAGCGGTGTATGTACGGACCAAGAGCTGACTGATAAGCCCACTTGGATAACGGATCCCATCAATGGTACTTTGAATTTTGTCCATGGGTTTGTCTACACTTGTAAATCCGTGGGTTTTTTGCTGAACAAGGTACCAGAGTTGGCAATTTGTCACATGATGGAGTGCCGCTTTACGGCACGACGCAATCATGGTGCGTATTTTAACGGAAATCCGATTCATGTAAGTGAGCAGAGCCAACTGGGGCAGGCCATCGTCCTGCATCCATCAAACTTTGAGCCTAAATTGATGGGAATTACAAATGACAAATGCCAAAAAGATGCTCCACAGCGTCAAGCGTAAGTGAAGTTGAATTTCCTCAATTTGATTCGTTCTGCATTAAGTTCATCTATATAGAATCCGAACTGCCGGGGTGTTATTAGTACGCGAGGCAGACGTGGTCATTGATCCGGCTGGCGGAGAGTTTGATGTCATGGCCCGACGTGTCCTTGCCACTGCCACTCCTGATTTGTTTTGTCAGATTGTACATATGTTGAGAGATATGCAGATCTACCACAGCACAGATGATGAGATGCCAGCACAGAAATTCGGTTGTTGATTAAGATTCTGTTGTCTTATCTCGTTTGTATCGCCCAGTTCAATTTCGAATAAATTTAGCTTTGTGCTAGTTGCCAAAATGTCTGATGGAAGTTTTACGTAAGCACTAAGTAAATAAATAAATTCGTTCCGTGTCCTATAATTTATTAGGGAGCATGCAATTACTTGTCGGCATTTGGTAGATCATATATAGCACTCTTCACCGCAACACTTGTATAATTAGAACCATGGACGGGGAGCACAAAAATGGCAAAAAGGATTCCGCAAATGATCCAAAAGGAAACAGTGACAAACATGTGAGAACTACGCTTCCTAACGAACACCCGTCACAAACTTTGCTATCAACATCACGGCGAGAATCAAAAAGACCATCCTATAAGAATACAGAGGATATTCAACTAGAGACTGAGGACCCACCAAATGTGGCCCTTACTTACGGCCTCGAGGATAATCATGATGACAGACAAACTGCACGAGTTGTTATGATAAAGCACCCGAATCGAAAGGAAAAAATGCACATTATAGTTCATGACGATTCTCCAATAGGGCTAGCCAAGGCTAAAACTCTTCCAACAACATCACGGGCAGGCGAACAGTTAGTGTCGGGTACCGCTCGTAATCCCGGAATGAACTCGCCTTCAGGCCAATCGAAGATCCCGGACAACAGTTCCCCTAGACACAGCGACCCTTTTAATTCCAAGAGACGATCGATTACAGTAAAAGCGATTGAGTCGAGCAAAGCGAAACATGAACCATTCACCGGCCGTTTCAGTGCCAGCGAACTTTTTAAACCAGGAATTGCGAATGAATCGCAGAAAGTGCACGAATCAAACAACACAGATATTAGTATCCAGCCAAACAAGATGTTCTCGGACAAAACAACTAACACCTCGGGGAGCAGTCTCGTTAATGCGTCCGCAATACAGCCAAAGGAGTCGGAGCCGAAGCCATATGTCAGCACATTGCCGCCGGGGACGTTCGTCTTGGATGATGCATTTGCATTTGCAGTGAACATGGTTAGGTCGGCGGGTGGATTTGCGCTCAACTCAAACAAGACGAAGGGTTCAATGGCGTACACAAGCAATGAGGATTGCTACGATATAAATACGGCTACTAATAACGAGGTAGAACAGATCATGGTTTCGGCAATCAGCGAAAAATATCCCGATCACAAGTAAGTTGAGCCTCGAGAGATTGTTTTGGTAATCTCATCATTATGCGATTTCTCTCAATAGAATTATTTCCGAGAAAAGGATTTTGAGGTCGATTACGGGTGGAGTGACACTGACCAAGGAACACACTTGGATAATTGATCCCATCGAAGGAACCACAAATTTCGTTCATCACTTTCCCTACTATTGCATTTCAGTGGCGTTTTTCTTTGAAAAACAGAACCAATTCGGCATCGTGTACAATCCTCCTCTGAAGGAGATGTACACGGCAAAAAAGGACGAAGGCGCGTACCTTAATAATGAGAGGTTGATCGCCAGCGGCCAGAGCGATCTGAAGGAAGCCATGGTTCTGCAGGAGTACCACTCCGGTAAAGGCAGTCAAACATCCATAGATAACACCAATAAGCTTATCCATAAGACGCACGCGTAAGTCCGTTAAATCCACTGGAATCAACCATAAGTTTAACAAGGCTCTGAACCGATTTCAGTTTACGTTCGATTGGTTCCTCGGCCATGGGCCTTGCAATGGTTGCCGCTGGTAAGGCTGATGCAGTATATTTCTTTGGCCCTCACGTCTGGGACATGGCAGCTGGGATAATGCTAGTGAGGGAGGCGGGTGGTACCGTTGTAGATCCCGCGGGTGCTAGTATGGACATTATGTCTCGGCGTCTGTTGGCTGCAGGATCTGAATCCCTGGCCCAACAGCTTTCGGTTGAATTAACGCAAAACTATCCGAAACCACGGGACGATGAAGCCAAATTCGTAACACCTATCCCAGTCACTCCACCGATCTCACCGGTCGATTCAGCTGTTACACGGGAAGGAGCTACGAATCACGATACTGTTACTACAAGGGATTTCAATGCGCAGACTGAGTTCACTGACTCTAGTATTTCGCTGAGTTCTGTGGATTCATTTCCAGATAAGAAAGTTAAAAATGATAAGAAACCGTGAATCGAAATTTAATCTACTAGTAGCCCACTAAGTATTGCAGATAAATATAAAAGTATTATTACAGTAGTTCAATAAAGTGAAGATAAATTTAAATAGTTCATTATCGAAGAGTCAAAAAGAAAACGTTATCGATATGTAAGTCGTCGCCGCACCGCAACCACAGCTAAGTATTTTATTTTTGCCAGCCCTGGTAAATCAGCTGTTAGTGCACAGCAAAGGGGAATAGTATGCGTTGTGCGTCAACTTAATTCAATTATACACACGCATTCGTGCTTCGACTGGACGTGGAAAAACACCATACAACTGACTCATAATGGCAGACAGCGTAGATCTGGGAAAGTGCTTTGAAATCATCAATAACCTGACCTCCGAGGCGGGTCGGGTAAGTGTTGACAGCGAGTTGATTGGCGTGTGTTGCCTGTCTGTCAACAAATAATGCAAACAATTCTCTAACCAGCTGATTGCACGCAACAATGAGACACGACAGGAGTTTGTCTGCAAGTCCGGGGACATTGATTTGGTTACCCAGACCGATCAGGATGTCGAGAAGCTGATCATGAATGGCATTCGTCAGCACTTTCCGGATCACAAGTGTAAACTTGCAGTGGGAGAAGCCTATAAATGCAATTGCTTCTGTTGCAGGTTTATTGGCGAGGAGGAGAGTAGCACTGGATCGGGTGTCAATAAGTTGACCGATGATCCCACCTGGATAATTGATCCTGTGGACGGCACCATGAACTTTGTGCATGCATTTCCACACTCCTGCATTTCTGTAGGTCTCAAGGTAAATAAGGTCACTGAAATCGGCATCATTTACAATCCCATGCTGGAGCAACGCTTCACGGCTCGTCGTGGACAGGGTGCCTACTATAACGGACGTCGCATCCAGGTGAGCGGCCAGAAGGAGCTCAACAAGGCGTTGGTGACCAGCGAATTTGGCACAACGCGAGACGTGGAAAAGATGAAGATCGTCAATGAGAACTTTGCCAAAATGGCCAGTCATGTGCATGGGTAAGTCTACTAGATCTTTGTCCCTGTTCTCTACCGAAATTAATACCCATTGCTTTGTTAGGCTGCGTGTGCTCGGCTCGGCCGCCCTCAACATGGCCATGGTGGCGCTCGGCGCTGCAGATGCCAATTACGAGTTCGGTATCCATGCGTGGGATGTCTGTGCCGGAGACCTGATCGTGCGCGAAGCAGGTGGCACTGTCATCGATCCAGCTGGCGGTGCCTTTGACATTATGTCACGTCGCGTACTCGCAGCAGCGACACCTGAGCTGGCCCAGGCTGCATCCAAGGTGCTGACGCAGTACTATCCCCAGCCCCGCGATGATTAGGGAGATCATTCAGGCCCAGATGACTTATTCCAGATAACTAACCATAAAGCATTTTACTATTATCCAAGTACCTAGAAAGGGCTACCATTGTTGCGAAATGAAATAAAAGTCGAGTCATGTTCGTCATACACATACATATATGTATATAGTATACGGGGAGCACAAAAATGGCAAAAAGGATTCCGCAAATGATCCAAAAGGAAACAGTGACAAACATGTGAGAACTACGCTTCCTAACGAACACCCGTCACAAACTTTGCTATCAACATCACGGCGAGAATCAAAAAGACCATCCTATAAGAATACAGAGGATATTCAACTAGAGACTGAGGACCCACCAAATGTGGCCCTTACTTACGGCCTCGAGGATAATCATGATGACAGACAAACTGCACGAGTTGTTATGATAAAGCACCCGAATCGAAAGGAAAAAATGCACATTATAGTTCATGACGATTCTCCAATAGGGCTAGCCAAGGCTAAAACTCTTCCAACAACATCACGGGCAGGCGAACAGTTAGTGTCGGGTACCGCTCGTAATCCCGGAATGAACTCGCCTTCAGGCCAATCGAAGATCCCGGACAACAGTTCCCCTAGACACAGCGACCCTTTTAATTCCAAGAGACGATCGATTACAGTAAAAGCGATTGAGTCGAGCAGAGCGAAACATGAACCATTCACCGGCCGTTTCAGTGCCAGCGAACTTTTTAAACCAGGAATTGCGAATGAATCGCAGAAAGTGCACGAATCAAACAACACAAAGATATTAGTATCCAGCCAAACAAGATGTTCTCGGACAAAACAACTAACACCTCGGGGAGCAGTCTCGTTAATGCGTCCGCAATACAGCCAAAGGAGTCGGAGCCGAAGCCATATGTCAGCACATTGCCGCCGGGGACGTTCGTCTTGGATGATGCATTTGCATTTGCAGTGAACATGGTTAGGTCGGCGGGTGGATTTGCGCTCAACTCAAACAAGACGAAGGGTTCAATGGCGTACACAAGCAATGAGGATTGCTACGATATAAATACGGCTACTAATAACGAGGTAGAACAGATCATGGTTTCGGCAATCAGCGAAAAATATCCCGATCACAAGTAAGTTGAGCCTCGAGAGATTGTTTTGGTAATCTCATCATTATGCGATTTCTCTCAATAGAATTATTTCCGAGAAAAGGATTTTGAGGTCGATTACGGGTGGAGTGACACTGACCAAGGAACACACTTGGATAATTGATCCCATCGAAGGAACCACAAATTTCGTTCATCACTTTCCCTACTATTGCATTTCAGTGGCGTTTTTCTTTGAAAAACAGAACCAATTCGGCATCGTGTACAATCCTCCTCTGAAGGAGATGTACACGGCAAAAAGGACGAAGGCGCGTACCTTAATAATGAGAGGTTGATCGCCAGCGGCCAGAGCGATCTGAAGGAAGCCATGGTTCTGCAGGAGTACCACTCCGGTAAAGGCAGTCAAACATCCATAGATAACACCAATAAGCTTATCCATAAGACGCACGCGTAAGTCCGTTAAATCCACTGGAATCAACCATAAGTTTAACAAGGCTCTGAACCGATTTCAGTTTACGTTCGATTGGTTCCTCGGCCATGGGCCTTGCAATGGTTGCCGCTGGTAAGGCTGATGCAGTATATTTCTTTTGGCCCTCACGTCTGGGACATGGCAGCTGGGATAATGCTAGTGAGGGAGGCGGGTGGTACCGTTGTAGATCCCGCGGGTGCTAGTATGGACATTATGTCTCGGCGTCTGTTGGCTGCAGGATCTGAATCCCTGGCCCAACAGCTTTCGGTTGAATTAACGCAAAACTATCCGAAACCACGGGACGATGAAGCCAAATTCGTAACACCTATCCCAGTCACTCCACCGATCTCACCGGTCGATTCAGCTGTTACACGGAAGGAGCTACGAATCACGATACTGTTACTACAAGGGATTTCAATGCGCAGACTGAGTTCACTGACTCTAGTATTTCGCTGAGTTCTGTGGATTCATTTCCAGATAAGAAAGTTAAAAATGATAAGAAACCGTGAATCGAAATTTAATCTACTAGTAGCCCACTAAGTATTGCAGATAAATATAAAAGTATTATTACAGTAGTTCAATAAAGTGAAGATAAATTTAAATAGTTCATTATCGAAGAGTCAAAAAGAAAACGTTATCGATATGTAAGTCGTCGCCGCACCGCAACCACAGCTAAGTATTTTATTTTTGCCAGCCCTGGTAAATCAGCTGTTAGTGCACAGCAAAGGGGAATAGTATGCGTTGTGCGTCAACTTAATTCAATTATACACACGCATTCGTGCTTCGACTGGACGTGGAAAAACACCATACAACTGACTCATAATGGCAGACAGCGTAGATCTGGGAAAGTGCTTTGAAATCATCAATAACCTGACCTCCGAGGCGGGTCGGGTAAGTGTTGACAGCGAGTTGATTGGCGTGTGTTGCCTGTCTGTCAACAAATAATGCAAACAATTCTCTAACCAGCTGATTGCACGCAACAATGAGACACGACAGGAGTTTGTCTGCAAGTCCGGGGACATTGATTTGGTTACCCAGACCGATCAGGATGTCGAGAAGCTGATCATGAATGGCATTCGTCAGCACTTTCCGGATCACAAGTGTCTTGCAGTGGGAGAAGCCTATAAATGCAATTGCTTCTGTTGCAGGTTTATTGGCGAGGAGGAGAGTAGCACTGGATCGGGTGTCAATAAGTTGACCGATGATCCCACCTGGATAATTGATCCTGTGGACGGCACCATGAACTTTGTGCATGCATTTCCACACTCCTGCATTTCTGTAGGTCTCAAGGTAAATAAGGTCACTGAAATCGGCATCATTTACAATCCCATGCTGGAGCAACGCTTCACGGCTCGTCGTGGACAGGGTGCCTACTATAACGGACGTCGCATCCAGGTGAGCGGCCAGAAGGAGCTCAACAAGGCGTTGGTGACCAGCGAATTTGGCACAACGCGAGACGTGGAAAAGATGAAGATCGTCAATGAGAACTTTGCCAAAATGGCCAGTCATGTGCATGGGTAAGTCTACTAGATCTTTGTCCCTGTTCTCTACCGAAATTAATACCCATTGCTTTGTTAGGCTGCGTGTGCTCGGCTCGGCCGCCCTCAACATGGCCATGGTGGCGCTCGGCGCTGCAGATGCCAATTACGAGTTCGGTATCCATGCGTGGGATGTCTGTGCCGGAGACCTGATCGTGCGCGAAGCAGGTGGCACTGTCATCGATCCAGCTGGCGGTGCCTTTGACATTATGTCACGTCGCGTACTCGCAGCAGCGACACCTGAGCTGGCCCAGGCTGCATCCAAGGTGCTGACGCAGTACTATCCCCAGCCCCGCGATGATTAGGGAGATCATTCAGGCCCAGATGACTTATTCCAGATAACTAACCATAAAGCATTTTACTATTATCCAAGTACCTAGAAAGGGCTACCATTGTTGCGAAATGAAATAAAAGTCGAGTCATGTTCGTCATACACATACATATATGTATATAGTATACGGGGAGCACAAAAATGGCAAAAAGGATTCCGCAAATGATCCAAAAGGAAACAGTGACAAACATGTGAGAACTACGCTTCCTAACGAACACCCGTCACAAACTTTGCTATCAACATCACGGCGAGAATCAAAAAGACCATCCTATAAGAATACAGAGGATATTCAACTAGAGACTGAGGACCCAGGCCCTTACTTACGGCCTCGAGGATAATCATGATGACAGACAAACTGCACGAGTTGTTATGATAAAGCACCCGAATCGAAAGGAAAAAATGCACATTATAGTTCATGACGATTCTCCAATAGGGCTAGCCAAGGCTAAAACTCTTCCAACAACATCACGGGCAGGCGAACAGTTAGTGTCGGGTACCGCTCGTAATCCCGGAATGAACTCGCCTTCAGGCCAATCGAAGATCCCGGACAACAGTTCCCCTAGACACAGCGACCCTTTTAATTCCAAGAGACGATCGATTACAGTAAAAGCGATTGAGTCGAGCAGAGCGAAACATGAACCATTCACCGGCCGTTTCAGTGCCAGCGAACTTTTAAACCAGGAATTGCGAATGAATCGCAGAAAGTGCACGAATCAAACAACACAGATATTAGTATCCAGCCAAACAAGATGTTCTCGGACAAAACAACTAACACCTCGGGGAGCAGTCTCGTTAATGCGTCCGCAATACAGCCAAAGGAGTCGGAGCCGAAGCCATATGTCAGCACATTGCCGCCGGGGACGTTCGTCTTGGATGATGCATTTGCATTTGCAGTGAACATGGTTAGGTCGGCGGGTGGATTTGCGCTCAACTCAAACAAGACGAAGGGTTCAATGGCGTACACAAGCAATGAGGATTGCTACGATATAAATACGGCTACTAATAACGAGGTAGAACAGATCATGGTTTCGGCAATCAGCGAAAAATATCCCGATCACAAGTAAGTTGAGCCTCGAGAGATTGTTTTGGTAATCTCATCATTATGCGATTTCTCTCAATAGAATTATTTCCGAGAAAAGGATTTTGAGGTCGATTACGGGTGGAGTGACACTGACCAAGGAACACACTTGGATAATTGATCCCATCGAAGGAACCACAAATTTCGTTCATCACTTTCCCTACTATTGCATTTCAGTGGCGTTTTTCTTTGAAAAACAGAACCAATTCGGCATCGTGTACAATCCTCCTCTGAAGGAGATGTACACGGCAAAAAGGACGAAGGCGCGTACCTTAATAATGAGAGGTTGATCGCCAGCGGCCAGAGCGATCTGAAGGAAGCCATGGTTCTGCAGGAGTACCACTCCGGTAAAGGCAGTCAAACATCCATAGATAACACCAATAAGCTTATCCATAAGACGCACGCGTAAGTCCGTTAAATCCACTGGAATCAACCATAAGTTTAACAAGGCTCTGAACCGATTTCAGTTTACGTTCGATTGGTTCCTCGGCCATGGGCCTTGCAATGGTTGCCGCTGGTAAGGCTGATGCAGTATATTTCTTTGGCCCTCACGTCTGGGACATGGCAGCTGGGATAATGCTAGTGAGGGAGGCGGGTGGTACCGTTGTAGATCCCGCGGGTGCTAGTATGGACATTATGTCTCGGCGTCTGTTGGCTGCAGGATCTGAATCCCTGGCCCAACAGCTTTCGGTTGAATTAACGCAAAACTATCCGAAACCACGGGACGATGAAGCCAAATTCGTAACACCTATCCCAGTCACTCCACCGATCTCACCGGTCGATTCAGCTGTTACACGGGAAGGAGCTACGAATCACGATACTGTTACTACAAGGGATTTCAATGCGCAGACTGAGTTCACTGACTCTAGTATTTCGCTGAGTTCTGTGGATTCATTTCCAGATAAGAAAGTTAAAAATGATAAGAAACCGTGAATCGAAATTTAATCTACTAGTAGCCCACTAAGTATTGCAGATAAATATAAAAGTATTATTACAGTAGTTCAATAAAGTGAAGATAAATTTAAATAGTTCATTATCGAAGAGTCAAAAAGAAAACGTTATCGATATGTAAGTCGTCGCCGCACCGCAACCACAGCTAAGTATTTTATTTTTGCCAGCCCTGGTAAATCAGCTGTTAGTGCACAGCAAAGGGGAATAGTATGCGTTGTGCGTCAACTTAATTCAATTATACACACGCATTCGTGCTTCGACTGGACGTGGAAAAACACCATACAACTGACTCATAATGGCAGACAGCGTAGATCTGGGAAAGTGCTTTGAAATCATCAATAACCTGACCTCCGAGGCGGGTCGGGTAAGTGTTGACAGCGAGTTGATTGGCGTGTGTTGCCTGTCTGTCAACAAATAATGCAAACAATTCTCTAACCAGCTGATTGCACGCAACAATGAGACACGACAGGAGTTTGTCTGCAAGTCCGGGGACATTGATTTGGTTACCCAGACCGATCAGGATGTCGAGAAGCTGATCATGAATGGCATTCGTCAGCACTTTCCGGATCACAAGTGTCTTGCAGTGGGAGAAGCCTATAAATGCAATTGCTTCTGTTGCAGGTTTATTGGCGAGGAGGAGAGTAGCACTGGATCGGGTGTCAATAAGTTGACCGATGATCCCACCTGGATAATTGATCCTGTGGACGGCACCATGAACTTTGTGCATGCATTTCCACACTCCTGCATTTCTGTAGGTCTCAAGGTAAATAAGGTCACTGAAATCGGCATCATTTACAATCCCATGCTGGAGCAACGCTTCACGGCTCGTCGTGGACAGGGTGCCTACTATAACGGACGTCGCATCCAGGTGAGCGGCCAGAAGGAGCTCAACAAGGCGTTGGTGACCAGCGAATTTGGCACAACGCGAGACGTGGAAAAGATGAAGATCGTCAATGAGAACTTTGCCAAAATGGCCAGTCATGTGCATGGGTAAGTCTACTAGATCTTTGTCCCTGTTCTCTACCGAAATTAATACCCATTGCTTTGTTAGGCTGCGTGTGCTCGGCTCGGCCGCCCTCAACATGGCCATGGTGGCGCTCGGCGCTGCAGATGCCAATTACGAGTTCGGTATCCATGCGTGGGATGTCTGTGCCGGAGACCTGATCGTGCGCGAAGCAGGTGGCACTGTCATCGATCCAGCTGGCGGTGCCTTTGACATTATGTCACGTCGCGTACTCGCAGCAGCGACACCTGAGCTGGCCCAGGCTGCATCCAAGGTGCTGACGCAGTACTATCCCCAGCCCCGCGATGATTAGGGAGATCATTCAGGCCCAGATGACTTATTCCAGATAACTAACCATAAAGCATTTTACTATTATCCAAGTACCTAGAAAGGGCTACCATTGTTGCGAAATGAAATAAAAGTCGAGTCATGTTCGTCATACACATACATATATGTATATAGTATACGGGGAGCACAAAAATGGCAAAAAGGATTCCGCAAATGATCCAAAAGGAAACAGTGACAAACATGTGAGAACTACGCTTCCTAACGAACACCCGTCACAAACTTTGCTATCAACATCACGGCGAGAATCAAAAAGACCATCCTATAAGAATACAGAGGATATTCAACTAGAGACTGAGGACCCACCAAATGTGGCCCTTACTTACGGCCTCGAGGATAATCATGATGACAGACAAACTGCACGAGTTGTTATGATAAAGCACCCGAATCGAAAGGAAAAAATGCACATTATAGTTCATGACGATTCTCCAATAGGGCTAGCCAAGGCTAAAACTCTTCCAACAACATCACGGGCAGGCGAACAGTTAGTGTCGGGTACCGCTCGTAATCCCGGAATGAACTCGCCTTCAGGCCAATCGAAGATCCCGGACAACAGTTCCCCTAGACACAGCGACCCTTTTAATTCCAAGAGACGATCGATTACAGTAAAAGCGATTGAGTCGAGCAGAGCGAAACATGAACCATTCACCGGCCGTTTCAGTGCCAGCGAACTTTTTAAACCAGGAATTGCGAATGAATCGCAGAAAGTGCACGAATCAAACAACACAGATATTAGTATCCAGCCAAACAAGATGTTCTCGGACAAAACAACTAACACCTCGGGGAGCAGTCTCGTTAATGCGTCCGCAATACAGCCAAAGGAGTCGGAGCCGAAGCCATATGTCAGCACATTGCCGCCGGGGACGTTCGTCTTGGATGATGCATTTGCATTTGCAGTGAACATGGTTAGGTCGGCGGGTGGATTTGCGCTCAACTCAAACAAGACGAAGGGTTCAATGGCGTACACAAGCAATGAGGATTGCTACGATATAAATACGGCTACTAATAACGAGGTAGAACAGATCATGGTTTCGGCAATCAGCGAAAAATATCCCGATCACAAGTAAGTTGAGCCTCGAGAGATTGTTTTGGTAATCTCATCATTATGCGATTTCTCTCAATAGAATTATTTCCGAGAAAAGGATTTTGAGGTCGATTACGGGTGGAGTGACACTGACCAAGGAACACACTTGGATAATTGATCCCATCGAAGGAACCACAAATTTCGTTCATCACTTTCCCTACTATTGCATTTCAGTGGCGTTTTTCTTTGAAAAACAGAACCAATTCGGCATCGTGTACAATCCTCCTCTGAAGGAGATGTACACGGCAAAAAAGGACGAAGGCGCGTACCTTAATAATGAGAGGTTGATCGCCAGCGGCCAGAGCGATCTGAAGGAAGCCATGGTTCTGCAGGAGTACCACTCCGGTAAAGGCAGTCAAACATCCATAGATAACACCAATAAGCTTATCCATAAGACGCACGCGTAAGTCCGTTAAATCCACTGGAATCAACCATAAGTTTAACAAGGCTCTGAACCGATTTCAGTTTACGTTCGATTGGTTCCTCGGCCATGGGCCTTGCAATGGTTGCCGCTGGTAAGGCTGATGCAGTATATTTCTTTGGCCCTCACGTCTGGGACATGGCAGCTGGGATAATGCTAGTGAGGGAGGCGGGTGGTACCGTTGTAGATCCCGCGGGTGCTAGTATGGACATTATGTCTCGGCGTCTGTTGGCTGCAGGATCTGAATCCCTGGCCCAACAGCTTTCGGTTGAATTAACGCAAAACTATCCGAAACCACGGGACGATGAAGCCAAATTCGTAACACCTATCCCAGTCACTCCACCGATCTCACCGGTCGATTCAGCTGTTACACGGGAAGGAGCTACGAATCACGATACTGTTACTACAAGGGATTTCAATGCGCAGACTGAGTTCACTGACTCTAGTATTTCGCTGAGTTCTGTGGATTCATTTCCAGATAAGAAAGTTAAAAATGATAAGAAACCGTGAATCGAAATTTAATCTACTAGTAGCCCACTAAGTATTGCAGATAAATATAAAAGTATTATTACAGTAGTTCAATAAAGTGAAGATAAATTTAAATAGTTCATTATCGAAGAGTCAAAAAGAAAACGTTATCGATATGTAAGTCGTCGCCGCACCGCAACCACAGCTAAGTATTTTATTTTTGCCAGCCCTGGTAAATCAGCTGTTAGTGCACAGCAAAGGGGAATAGTATGCGTTGTGCGTCAACTTAATTCAATTATACACACGCATTCGTGCTTCGACTGGACGTGGAAAAACACCATACAACTGACTCATAATGGCAGACAGCGTAGATCTGGGAAAGTGCTTTGAAATCATCAATAACCTGACCTCCGAGGCGGGTCGGGTAAGTGTTGACAGCGAGTTGATTGGCGTGTGTTGCCTGTCTGTCAACAAATAATGCAAACAATTCTCTAACCAGCTGATTGCACGCAACAATGAGACACGACAGGAGTTTGTCTGCAAGTCCGGGGACATTGATTTGGTTACCCAGACCGATCAGGATGTCGAGAAGCTGATCATGAATGGCATTCGTCAGCACTTTCCGGATCACAAGTGTCTTGCAGTGGGAGAAGCCTATAAATGCAATTGCTTCTGTTGCAGGTTTATTGGCGAGGAGGAGAGTAGCACTGGATCGGGTGTCAATAAGTTGACCGATGATCCCACCTGGATAATTGATCCTGTGGACGGCACCATGAACTTTGTGCATGCATTTCCACACTCCTGCATTTCTGTAGGTCTCAAGGTAAATAAGGTCACTGAAATCGGCATCATTTACAATCCCATGCTGGAGCAACGCTTCACGGCTCGTCGTGGACAGGGTGCCTACTATAACGGACGTCGCATCCAGGTGAGCGGCCAGAAGGAGCTCAACAAGGCGTTGGTGACCAGCGAATTTGGCACAACGCGAGACGTGGAAAAGATGAAGATCGTCAATGAGAACTTTGCCAAAATGGCCAGTCATGTGCATGGGTAAGTCTACTAGATCTTTGTCCCTGTTCTCTACCGAAATTAATACCCATTGCTTTGTTAGGCTGCGTGTGCTCGGCTCGGCCGCCCTCAACATGGCCATGGTGGCGCTCGGCGCTGCAGATGCCAATTACGAGTTCGGTATCCATGCGTGGGATGTCTGTGCCGGAGACCTGATCGTGCGCGAAGCAGGTGGCACTGTCATCGATCCAGCTGGCGGTGCCTTTGACATTATGTCACGTCGCGTACTCGCAGCAGCGACACCTGAGCTGGCCCAGGCTGCATCCAAGGTGCTGACGCAGTACTATCCCCAGCCCCGCGATGATTAGGGAGATCATTCAGGCCCAGATGACTTATTCCAGATAACTAACCATAAAGCATTTTACTATTATCCAAGTACCTAGAAAGGGCTACCATTGTTGCGAAATGAAATAAAAGTCGAGTCATGTTCGTCATACACATACATATATGTATATAGTATACGGGGAGCACAAAAATGGCAAAAAGGATTCCGCAAATGATCCAAAAGGAAACAGTGACAAACATGTGAGAACTACGCTTCCTAACGAACACCCGTCACAAACTTTGCTATCAACATCACGGCGAGAATCAAAAAGACCATCCTATAAGAATACAGAGGATATTCAACTAGAGACTGAGGACCCACCAAATGTGGCCCTTACTTACGGCCTCGAGGATAATCATGATGACAGACAAACTGCACGAGTTGTTATGATAAAGCACCCGAATCGAAAGGAAAAAATGCACATTATAGTTCATGACGATTCTCCAATAGGGCTAGCCAAGGCTAAAACTCTTCCAACAACATCACGGGCAGGCGAACAGTTAGTGTCGGGTACCGCTCGTAATCCCGGAATGAACTCGCCTTCAGGCCAATCGAAGATCCCGGACAACAGTTCCCCTAGACACAGCGACCCTTTTAATTCCAAGAGACGATCGATTACAGTAAAAGCGATTGAGTCGAGCAGAGCGAAACATGAACCATTCACCGGCCGTTTCAGTGCCAGCGAACTTTTTAAACCAGGAATTGCGAATGAATCGCAGAAAGTGCACGAATCAAACAACACAGATATTAGTATCCAGCCAAACAAGATGTTCTCGGACAAAACAACTAACACCTCGGGGAGCAGTCTCGTTAATGCGTCCGCAATACAGCCAAAGGAGTCGGAGCCGAAGCCATATGTCAGCACATTGCCGCCGGGGACGTTCGTCTTGGATGATGCATTTGCATTTGCAGTGAACATGGTTAGGTCGGCGGGTGGATTTGCGCTCAACTCAAACAAGACGAAGGGTTCAATGGCGTACACAAGCAATGAGGATTGCTACGATATAAATACGGCTACTAATAACGAGGTAGAACAGATCATGGTTTCGGCAATCAGCGAAAAATATCCCGATCACAAGTAAGTTGAGCCTCGAGAGATTGTTTTGGTAATCTCATCATTATGCGATTTCTCTCAATAGAATTATTTCCGAGAAAAGGATTTTGAGGTCGATTACGGGTGGAGTGACACTGACCAAGGAACACACTTGGATAATTGATCCCATCGAAGGAACCACAAATTTCGTTCATCACTTTCCCTACTATTGCATTTCAGTGGCGTTTTTCTTTGAAAAACAGAACCAATTCGGCATCGTGTACAATCCTCCTCTGAAGGAGATGTACACGGCAAAAAGGACGAAGGCGCGTACCTTAATAATGAGAGGTTGATCGCCAGCGGCCAGAGCGATCTGAAGGAAGCCATGGTTCTGCAGGAGTACCACTCCGGTAAAGGCAGTCAAACATCCATAGATAACACCAATAAGCTTATCCATAAGACGCACGCGTAAGTCCGTTAAATCCACTGGAATCAACCATAAGTTTAACAAGGCTCTGAACCGATTTCAGTTTACGTTCGATTGGTTCCTCGGCCATGGGCCTTGCAATGGTTGCCGCTGGTAAGGCTGATGCAGTATATTTCTTTGGCCCTCACGTCTGGGACATGGCAGCTGGGATAATGCTAGTGAGGGAGGCGGGTGGTACCGTTGTAGATCCCGCGGGTGCTAGTATGGACATTATGTCTCGGCGTCTGTTGGCTGCAGGATCTGAATCCCTGGCCCAACAGCTTTCGGTTGAATTAACGCAAAACTATCCGAAACCACGGGACGATGAAGCCAAATTCGTAACACCTATCCCAGTCACTCCACCGATCTCACCGGTCGATTCAGCTGTTACACGGGAAGGAGCTACGAATCACGATACTGTTACTACAAGGGATTTCAATGCGCAGACTGAGTTCACTGACTCTAGTATTTCGCTGAGTTCTGTGGATTCATTTCCAGATAAGAAAGTTAAAAATGATAAGAAACCGTGAATCGAAATTTAATCTACTAGTAGCCCACTAAGTATTGCAGATAAATATAAAAGTATTATTACAGTAGTTCAATAAAGTGAAGATAAATTTAAATAGTTCATTATCGAAGAGTCAAAAAGAAAACGTTATCGATATGTAAGTCGTCGCCGCACCGCAACCACAGCTAAGTATTTTATTTTTGCCAGCCCTGGTAAATCAGCTGTTAGTGCACAGCAAAGGGGAATAGTATGCGTTGTGCGTCAACTTAATTCAATTATACACACGCATTCGTGCTTCGACTGGACGTGGAAAAACACCATACAACTGACTCATAATGGCAGACAGCGTAGATCTGGGAAAGTGCTTTGAAATCATCAATAACCTGACCTCCGAGGCGGGTCGGGTAAGTGTTGACAGCGAGTTGATTGGCGTGTGTTGCCTGTCTGTCAACAAATAATGCAAACAATTCTCTAACCAGCTGATTGCACGCAACAATGAGACACGACAGGAGTTTGTCTGCAAGTCCGGGGACATTGATTTGGTTACCCAGACCGATCAGGATGTCGAGAAGCTGATCATGAATGGCATTCGTCAGCACTTTCCGGATCACAAGTGTCTTGCAGTGGGAGAAGCCTATAAATGCAATTGCTTCTGTTGCAGGTTTATTGGCGAGGAGGAGAGTAGCACTGGATCGGGTGTCAATAAGTTGACCGATGATCCCACCTGGATAATTGATCCTGTGGACGGCACCATGAACTTTGTGCATGCATTTCCACACTCCTGCATTTCTGTAGGTCTCAAGGTAAATAAGGTCACTGAAATCGGCATCATTTACAATCCCATGCTGGAGCAACGCTTCACGGCTCGTCGTGGACAGGGTGCCTACTATAACGGACGTCGCATCCAGGTGAGCGGCCAGAAGGAGCTCAACAAGGCGTTGGTGACCAGCGAATTTGGCACAACGCGAGACGTGGAAAAGATGAAGATCGTCAATGAGAACTTTGCCAAAATGGCCAGTCATGTGCATGGGTAAGTCTACTAGATCTTTGTCCCTGTTCTCTACCGAAATTAATACCCATTGCTTTGTTAGGCTGCGTGTGCTCGGCTCGGCCGCCCTCAACATGGCCATGGTGGCGCTCGGCGCTGCAGATGCCAATTACGAGTTCGGTATCCATGCGTGGGATGTCTGTGCCGGAGACCTGATCGTGCGCGAAGCAGGTGGCACTGTCATCGATCCAGCTGGCGGTGCCTTTGACATTATGTCACGTCGCGTACTCGCAGCAGCGACACCTGAGCTGGCCCAGGCTGCATCCAAGGTGCTGACGCAGTACTATCCCCAGCCCCGCGATGATTAGGGAGATCATTCAGGCCCAGATGACTTATTCCAGATAACTAACCATAAAGCATTTTACTATTATCCAAGTACCTAGAAAGGGCTACCATTGTTGCGAAATGAAATAAAAGTCGAGTCATGTTCGTCATACACATACATATATGTATATAGTATACGGGGAGCACAAAAATGGCAAAAAGGATTCCGCAAATGATCCAAAAGGAAACAGTGACAAACATGTGAGAACTACGCTTCCTAACGAACACCCGTCACAAACTTTGCTATCAACATCACGGCGAGAATCAAAAAGACCATCCTATAAGAATACAGAGGATATTCAACTAGAGACTGAGGACCCACCAAATGTGGCCCTTACTTACGGCCTCGAGGATAATCATGATGACAGACAAACTGCACGAGTTGTTATGATAAAGCACCCGAATCGAAAGGAAAAAATGCACATTATAGTTCATGACGATTCTCCAATAGGGCTAGCCAAGGCTAAAACTCTTCCAACAACATCACGGGCAGGCGAACAGTTAGTGTCGGGTACCGCTCGTAATCCCGGAATGAACTCGCCTTCAGGCCAATCGAAGATCCCGGACAACAGTTCCCCTAGACACAGCGACCCTTTTAATTCCAAGAGACGATCGATTACAGTAAAAGCGATTGAGTCGAGCAAAGCGAAACATGAACCATTCACCGGCCGTTTCAGTGCCAGCGAACTTTTTAAACCAGGAATTGCGAATGAATCGCAGAAAGTGCACGAATCAAACAACACAGATATTAGTATCCAGCCAAACAAGATGTTCTCGGACAAAACAACTAACACCTCGGGGAGCAGTCTCGTTAATGCGTCCGCAATACAGCCAAAGGAGTCGGAGCCGAAGCCATATGTCAGCACATTGCCGCCGGGGACGTTCGTCTTGGATGATGCATTTGCATTTGCAGTGAACATGGTTAGGTCGGCGGGTGGATTTGCGCTCAACTCAAACAAGACGAAGGGTTCAATGGCGTACACAAGCAATGAGGATTGCTACGATATAAATACGGCTACTAATAACGAGGTAGAACAGATCATGGTTTCGGCAATCAGCGAAAAATATCCCGATCACAAGTAAGTTGAGCCTCGAGAGATTGTTTTGGTAATCTCATCATTATGCGATTTCTCTCAATAGAATTATTTCCGAGAAAAGGATTTTGAGGTCGATTACGGGTGGAGTGACACTGACCAAGGAACACACTTGGATAATTGATCCCATCGAAGGAACCACAAATTTCGTTCATCACTTTCCCTACTATTGCATTTCAGTGGCGTTTTTCTTTGAAAAACAGAACCAATTCGGCATCGTGTACAATCCTCCTCTGAAGGAGATGTACACGGCAAAAAAGGACGAAGGCGCGTACCTTAATAATGAGAGGTTGATCGCCAGCGGCCAGAGCGATCTGAAGGAAGCCATGGTTCTGCAGGAGTACCACTCCGGTAAAGGCAGTCAAACATCCATAGATAACACCAATAAGCTTATCCATAAGACGCACGCGTAAGTCCGTTAAATCCACTGGAATCAACCATAAGTTTAACAAGGCTCTGAACCGATTTCAGTTTACGTTCGATTGGTTCCTCGGCCATGGGCCTTGCAATGGTTGCCGCTGGTAAGGCTGATGCAGTATATTTCTTTGGCCCTCACGTCTGGGACATGGCAGCTGGGATAATGCTAGTGAGGGAGGCGGGTGGTACCGTTGTAGATCCCGCGGGTGCTAGTATGGACATTATGTCTCGGCGTCTGTTGGCTGCAGGATCTGAATCCCTGGCCCAACAGCTTTCGGTTGAATTAACGCAAAACTATCCGAAACCACGGGACGATGAAGCCAAATTCGTAACACCTATCCCAGTCACTCCACCGATCTCACCGGTCGATTCAGCTGTTACACGGGAAGGAGCTACGAATCACGATACTGTTACTACAAGGGATTTCAATGCGCAGACTGAGTTCACTGACTCTAGTATTTCGCTGAGTTCTGTGGATTCATTTCCAGATAAGAAAGTTAAAAATGATAAGAAACCGTGAATCGAAATTTAATCTACTAGTAGCCCACTAAGTATTGCAGATAAATATAAAAGTATTATTACAGTAGTTCAATAAAGTGAAGATAAATTTAAATAGTTCATTATCGAAGAGTCAAAAAGAAAACGTTATCGATATGTAAGTCGTCGCCGCACCGCAACCACAGCTAAGTATTTTATTTTTGCCAGCCCTGGTAAATCAGCTGTTAGTGCACAGCAAAGGGGAATAGTATGCGTTGTGCGTCAACTTAATTCAATTATACACACGCATTCGTGCTTCGACTGGACGTGGAAAAACACCATACAACTGACTCATAATGGCAGACAGCGTAGATCTGGGAAAGTGCTTTGAAATCATCAATAACCTGACCTCCGAGGCGGGTCGGGTAAGTGTTGACAGCGAGTTGATTGGCGTGTGTTGCCTGTCTGTCAACAAATAATGCAAACAATTCTCTAACCAGCTGATTGCACGCAACAATGAGACACGACAGGAGTTTGTCTGCAAGTCCGGGGACATTGATTTGGTTACCCAGACCGATCAGGATGTCGAGAAGCTGATCATGAATGGCATTCGTCAGCACTTTCCGGATCACAAGTGTGATGAAATTGAATCTTGCAGTGGGAGAAGCCTATAAATGCAATTGCTTCTGTTGCAGGTTTATTGGCGAGGAGGAGAGTAGCACTGGATCGGGTGTCAATAAGTTGACCGATGATCCCACCTGGATAATTGATCCTGTGGACGGCACCATGAACTTTGTGCATGCATTTCCACACTCCTGCATTTCTGTAGGTCTCAAGGTAAATAAGGTCACTGAAATCGGCATCATTTACAATCCCATGCTGGAGCAACGCTTCACGGCTCGTCGTGGACAGGGTGCCTACTATAACGGACGTCGCATCCAGGTGAGCGGCCAGAAGGAGCTCAACAAGGCGTTGGTGACCAGCGAATTTGGCACAACGCGAGACGTGGAAAAGATGAAGATCGTCAATGAGAACTTTGCCAAAATGGCCAGTCATGTGCATGGGTAAGTCTACTAGATCTTTGTCCCTGTTCTCTACCGAAATTAATACCCATTGCTTTGTTAGGCTGCGTGTGCTCGGCTCGGCCGCCCTCAACATGGCCATGGTGGCGCTCGGCGCTGCAGATGCCAATTACGAGTTCGGTATCCATGCGTGGGATGTCTGTGCCGGGGACCTGATCGTGCGCGAAGCAGGTGGCACTGTCATCGATCCAGCTGGCGGTGCCTTTGACATTATGTCACGTCGCGTACTCGCAGCAGCGACACCTGAGCTGGCCCAGGCTGCATCCAAGGTGCTGACGCAGTACTATCCCCAGCCCCGCGATGATTAGGGAGATCATTCAGGCCCAGATGACTTATTCCAGATAACTAACCATAAAGCATTTTACTATTATCCAAGTACCTAGAAAGGGCTACCATTGTTGCGAAATGAAATAAAAGTCGAGTCATGTTCGTCATACACATACATATATGTATATAGTATATAAGTAAATATTATAACTACTAGCATAGTAGTTTGTTATCAGTTTATTTTTAAAGACGTTTGTTTGTTTGTTTTCAAGTACTTTTTCTGTAATTTTATTACAATCTGCGGCGCTTGTTTTGCATATTAATTAGTTCCATTTCGTTTTGCATTTTTTTCATTTGTTTTCTTGTTGCAAATTCTCTTATCTGCCTTTTGTAGCTTATTGTTATGCATATTGTTGGTTGTGTTTTTAGTTAGTTTTAGTTGATAATAAAGCAATGTCAAACAGTAAATTTATTGTGGCTTTATAAAGCGATCTACTGCACCCTTCTAGTGGAATGCTTGTGAAATTCGCCAAGTGCAAAGCAAATCTCATAAGTATTCCAATCATGTGCGGCGGGGCGGCAAATAGACCCGAAGATGATAAACAAGCTCAAGGGAACAACATGGTACATTAAGATCTGAAAGTTTTCTATCTATCAAAGTAAATAAATTGGAACGTTTGCTTGTCAAAGAACTTGTCTGAACCGGATATTAATTAGTTCTGGTTCTAATCAGAGTTTCTCTACACTGTTCGGGCAAATTATGGTAGAATGTTTTGTGGTTGTGCCCTTGTTTAGTAGTTAATAGCAAAGAGTATGATATATAAATTTATGTTATGTATGTAATTCTTGCTTTTTAGGAAGTTGACGCAGTTTTGCTTTAACTATATCTTTATCTTTATCTTGTATGGTTTTTATTTATGCTTGGTTGGTGGAGAGTATTTAATGCATGTACTAACCGTAAATACCGTTTTAAAATTTGACACATCATTGAAAAATGTAATCAAAGCTACAGTAGGTAAAAAATTGTATCTATTTTGTCGATAATTGATAATCGATATTTGTATTTGTATATTTTAAATACGTTAAATTAAATAAAGTATTAACGCTACATTCACAAGGTTCCATTATGCGCACTGGTTTACAATCTCAATGAACTCGGCTTCTTCTACTTCTTTTCTTTTTATCGGGGCTGTCTGAGGGTTTAATGGGCTTGTCTCTAGATCTTTTGTCAATCAGAAGCTAGAACATTAGTTGAGTGTCTACTACGATATTGCAAATTGTATTAAATGTATATGTACTATATATGTATATAGTTTTAGATATATATATATATATAATCTAGTTCAATAAGCGAAAGGTACACATGGAGCATAAAACGGTGAGCTACGCCAACTCTAGATAGATTAGGTCGTGGAGCGTAGCAGCACCCTCTATATAAGTATATATTCATAATTCGTTTGCTTCTCTAATAAAATTTACAAAATCTTCTATATAAATTCAACAATTAATGAAGAGCTTTTGAGTTTTGAAGATATAGATGTTCGTGTTTTGCATGTATTATGATTCTCGTGTTGCTGTTGTTCTTGTTTTCGGTTTGTAAACGTAATACATAGTAGAATTTAGCACCAATCTATTCAAAAATTCATCAAACTATTTGATTGTTCCAAGTTATACAAATTAAGCACTTAAAATTATGCGATATCTTTAAACGAATATGAACACGTTTCGAATGAAGGCGACATCTCAGGCCGTCCTTAGGTTGCACTCTCCAAATCTGATGGTTATCAGGAGAGGGTTCTTAAGTTTTCATTTTGACAATTGCATCATAGTGCAACTTAAGGAAATAATAATCAGCCGTAGCGATGTTTAAAATGTTTTAAAATTAATATAAATTTATTTACACGCAGATACAATAAACGAGCAAAGAAAATTGGGTCTTTTTGCTTGAACTACGCTAGAATAACTCTAGGTTTACACAAGTATATAGTAGTTTATATATATATATGTAATGTATATATATATTTGATATATTTATAGATAGTTCTTTAATTATACAATAAGTATTTAAAAAAAACCAGTATTTTTCGAACTTGAACGCTCGCACTTCAGTCGAGTTTTTGAAAAATTGTCCCGCATAGCTGGCCAATAGGTGGATGAGGGAGGATGGGGACAACGGGTGGTGGGATAGGGGGTAGGGTATTGGGAATAAGGAGGGGGCATAACTTGATGAGTTTGAAAATGAAATAAATAAATGTTATGTCGCGCATGGGATATGTTCGGCTTGTGCTTAAACTGTTTCACTTTTCGAATGAGTTAAAATTAAAAAACATTTCGCAGTTGAGAGAGAGTATCTCAAAGTCTATAATCGTGGGTGTGTGTGTGTGCGGTTAAAATGTTTGCGAACGCCTTTAACACTGCTAAATATTTAATGCATTACTTTAGTTGTAGTTGTAGTTGTTGTTTTAGTTGTAGTTGTAGTCGTACTCGTAGTTAACTATGCATGTATCTGTGTATCTGTATCATGTATCTTTTATGTTGTATACTGTATCTTGTAGCTGGTAAAATGGTAAATCGTGAGTAGTTTGCTGTCCGATGCCGCTGTCGTCCGACTCTCTGTTTAATGCTAGAAACTTAATCGTACTCGTCAAGTGGTGCGGCTGCTCCTGCTCTTGCTCCTTATCCTGCTCCTCTCCCGGGATCTACAGCTCGTCATCCGCCTTGGGTATGTCGAAGATCTCGGCAAAGAGCGGCGGCAGGCGCAGCTTGGTCCAGTTCATTCGTAGCCAGTCTAGATGTGAGAAGTGCTTAGCGCCCAGCGAACGCAGCTCGGGTATCTTAGCCTCTAGCGCCGGCATCAGTTGCAGCGCTTGCGTCGATCCCGCCCGAGAGCGCAGGATTTGCACGCGCAGTGCCTCCGCTACCAGCTCGCGAGCACGAGCAATAACCTTCGGCTCACTGAGGCCCGCCCGATCCGATGCCAGCAGCACCATGGCCGAGAACAGGCCAATCTCTGTATCGCTCAGTCCATAGGCGTTCAACGTGTTGGCGAAGTTTAGCAGGGCGTTCACGAAATCAGACTGCAGGAAGGGGAGTATGAGGATTGGATTAGATTCGAGTCAGGGGAGATCCTTTGTTGACTTACATCGTAGAGTATCTCCAGCTGCTGGCGGGTCAGATATGCGCCATCGTCCAGCGTCAGCGTCGTATCATTTATCAGGCGCGCCACATGCGTCAACCACACCTCGAAGAAGCCCAGTTTGATGAGTATCAGTTGATCGTCCTGCGTGAAATCACAGAAGCCTGGCACGCGTTTTGCGAACTCCACAATGCGCTGTACGCCGGGCGTGACGCGCGCCGAGAACTGTTGCCATAACCAGATCTTCTGGAACTCCAGGCTCTCCGCCACAGTGGTGACAATCTGTGAAACGACAATCGGATGAGATGGGAATGCCATTCAAGTATAGGATGGTTACTTACGCCATTCTGGGGCACCGTCACTGGACGTCGCATCAGTTCGCGTGTCAGCTCCTCTGTGTAGGAGCAGTTTAGGCGATGCGCCTGTGCGACACACATGATCACATCATAGACAGTCAGTTCGTTGCCTGCCGTGCCGGCGAGGCCATCGTGATGGGCGTCGTGGGGTACGTGGCACATGGCCACCTGGGTCATGGCCAAGTCGCTGCTGCTGCCCATGCTGACAAGTTGCTGGTGATGGTTGCCCACAACTACAGCCGACGCATTGCTGTTGTTGCTCCCAACACTGTTGTTGTTATTGTTGTTGTTGGCACTATTGCATCCGCCCAGCTCCGATGGCGACGAGGCTATCGAACACATTTGTGGCGTTTGTGGTGTACTCGGTGTATTCACGCGCACGCTGCTCGCATGCGGCTGCTGCTGCTGCTGTTGTTGCTGCTGTTGCTGTTGTTGCTGCTGTTGTTGCTGGATTAGATTCGTATGCAAATTGTTGGCACTTGTGTCATCCACATTCAGGGGAGCACTGGATGCGGCTGCTGCTGTTGCTGATGCAGCGACTGAAGCTGCGCCGTTCAGCTCACGTGAACGCTTGGGAACGCGACCATAACGTACAGCTGTGGGAGAGAGAGAGAAGGGCATAAATGGTCAGCTTGCATCAGTGTTGCCAACTCAGCTTTGTCGCGTTAAAACTATGAAAACAGCGGGAAATCTAGCCTTATTTTAAGCCAACTTCGGTCGTACTGCGAAATTGAATAATCTGTAGCATGCTTTTGCGCGCAACAAGGAAACCCTGCACTTTTACAGCATTCTTTTATGCGCATTTGATTTATTCTGTATAGCGAAATGTTTAAATTCTTTTTTTCGCCCCCGCCACGCCCTCCTGGCTGTATGGATGTGATTTTTAAACAGTTGTTTTTTTAAATAGCGAAACGAACTAAAAAAAGAGGCAGGCCAACTCTGCACCTTGCTTGCACTGCTTGCATTTCATAGCAATCCATGACACGATCCCAGGTTATTGTATTGGCTATGCACAATGTGTCTGATAAGAAATTTAAATTGCAATGATGAATCAATGAATCTATCGCATTTTATATATTTTTGGTCCCCACAAATTAATTAAAAATACCTTTTAGTTGGTAAATAATTGAAATTCACGTAAATTGGCTTGTCCTCTTGTCTTATTCAACTTGGCAACATGTTGTACAAATTGTTTTTGGGGGCATTAACACGCAAAATCTGCGTCAAAGTTGTGTGTATAAAAAATGAACCAATTTATTAGTTTCTAAAAGCAATTTAAATTTAAAGCACAAGCAAAATGCCGCACAATAAAAGTGGCACACGCATAAATCTTAAGCATACACACACAAACACACACACACACTGTACACAGATTTGTGTAGCAAATGGGAAACAGAATTCTTGCGATCTCTCAACTAGAAAATATTGTACTAAAATCGCATTTCTAAGGCAGAAGACAGAAGACGTGTTCAGGCAAAAACAAAATGTGGGGGGAAAAAACAAGAAGAAACTGAGGTTTTATTTTTCAAAAACTGCTGTGAGATGTTCATTAGCTTGGGTTGTTTAGTTTTCAGCAAGGCAAAACGAAACAAATTGCGAAAATGTAAACGTGAAATTTCTTTTGTGCAACCAAATACAAAGCATATTTTATTAATTAAAATCGCATTTGCCTTTTGGCTGGCAGGCAGGCAGGCAGACAGCGATGCCGATGCTGATGCCGGAGCAGCTGCTGCTCCAGTTGCTGCTGGCTTTCAACTGGCTGCGTCGCAGTCGCCGTCATCGTCGCTATACGCTCACTTTATCAGTGGGACATTGACCCACTGTGCTCAATATAAAAAACTGTCGGCAACTGATTTTGTAGCGTGCGTTTTCTTTTGCCTCCGCTTTGTCTTGTTGTTGTCGTTGTTATTGTTGCTGTTGGTATTCGCCACAGCCGGCGGCGTCAGTTTCAGCAACAACAGCAGTCAGTCCGAAAGATACATTCGTATTTGGTATTCGGTATTTACTAATCACAAAAGTGTGCGGCTTATGATGTTGTGCAAAGCGCCTTCCAAGTGGGTTGCCCAAGTGGCTGAAGTGAAAGAAATCGCGTATACGCAGCGGTTGCCCGGAAAAGTCGCCGACTGCCTGCGTGGGAAGTTCGAGTGTGAGTGAAATGGATAGCCAGACCAGAGTGGACAGCCAGACAGCCCATGATCAGTGCTCATGATGATCGCTGCTGAGTTAAGTTGGCCAACACATTGACCCACATTTTGTTCAGTTGGCGCAGACCTTGTCGCCTTGTCGCGACTGCAGTCACGCTTTGCATCAGCTGCTCATCTCGTTAATTGTCACAGCTCGTAAATTAATTATGACATAATAACCACACGCACACATGCACAATAGTTGCACATTGTCGTTGCTGTTGCTGCTCTCGTTGAGTGCCCACCTTCAACTCTGCTAATTGCTTGTGGCGGGCGCTCTGCTCTACTCGGCTTGGTCCGTCTGTGCTCTACTCTGCTCTGCTCTGTTTACTCAAAGGTGGCTTCAATTAGCAGCTCATTGCGACGACGATTTGTTTACTTATCGCTTGTTGCCTGCGTTTGGCTTTGGCTTGCCTTTTGGCTTTGGGGCTTTGTGTGCAGATTTTTCGATCTCGACTCTGTTTGCCCATTGCCCTGTGCGGGCCCCCAAGGGCACTTGCGAGTTGTCAAGAAGTGGAGCAGCAGATCAATGGAAAAGTGCTCGAAGGCAAAGCGATTTGCGAACTGAATGCAAAATGAGCAGTTCGAAATGGAATGCGAGATTTAATTGGGAACAAGTTGTGTAGATTAAGGTAAAGTTGTTGTGCGAAAGTTGTTGAGTAAACTATGCGATAAGCAGGCTAAGAATAGCTGCCAAGTAGTTGTAGATAAGTATCTCAAACTTCTGCTTGCACCACCGCCAATGCATTTTTTATTGCCGTCACAATTCATTGCTTGCCATATTTGGTTTGTTTTTTTTCTTCTTCTTTTTACTGCTATCTATCCATAATCTACCACATTAGCTATTCAATCGTGCCGGCTTAGCCGGCGTTGCTCCACATTTTGCCTGTCACCTGCTCCAACCTGCCAAGCTGCCCAGCTGCCAAGTGCCACCCACAAGCATTTCCATTCTCCCAGCCACCCACTCGCTGGCAGGTCAACATCATCCATTATACACACAATCCAAAGCCGGGTCGGGGCAGCGACGGAGGCAGCGCAGCAGTCACATAAATAAGACTAAGCCTAAACTTCTTTTCCTGCTAAAAGCATCTTAAGTGATTTAGTGCAGCCAAATGGCTCCAATGCCCAATGACCCAACTGGGAGGCAGTGCGAGAGAGAGAGAGAGAGAGAAAGAGGAGGGGGAGGGAGAAAACTTGTTTGCAGTCAGCAGCATCCACTCATCCGTCCAGGCAGCCGTGCGGCCATCCATCTATAGCCAGGCAGGATTTGGGTCACCGAAATGTGAAGCGGCCGCCAGTAAAGTGGCCCAAATGTTGCCCACTTTTGACCGTAGTCAAGCTGGGGCTATTAGCATGCCAAGCTGAAGCCAACTGCCAACTGCAGACCGGGCAGACATCAACTGCCAGTGAGCAACAACGGCAGCAACAGCAACAGCAGCAGCTGCCATGGCATATACAGACACACATAATCACAGTGCACACACACACAGACACACACTGATTCGTATGTTGTGGAATTGTTTTATTTTGCTGCTTTTTTTTTGGGTTTTGGCTTTATTGTGCGCATGAATGGGCTCAGGCCCGCGCCCAGCCCCCTTTCCCGTTGCCCTCCCCTTCCCCCTTTCGTTCCCTGCTCCACTGGCACCGGCATAATTTGGCCCGTAGTCGCTGCTGACCTCGTTTGAGGTCGTTCATTCACCTGTCGCTGTCGTTGCCGTTGCCGCTGGCGTGTTGCTGTTACTGCTGCTACTGTTGTTGTTGTTGTTATTGCTGCTGTCGCCGGGCTGCATTTTATGCACTCCACATTTGCATGCACACGTACGTTTGTGTGTGTGTGTGTGCGTGTGTTTACCCAGTTACGAAATTGTCCAAAATGCTGCGGCTTACTTGGGTGAAAGTTTGTTTTTGTTTCTACTGTCGCTGCCGACGTCGCCGTCGCCGTCGCTGCCGCTGCCAAAAAGAATAAACAACTCGACAGCAGCAACTTATGTATGTCGCCTCAACGGCAGCAGCAACAGCAGCAGCAGCGGCGATGTCAACTATGTCATGAAGTTTGTGAGTTGAAAAAGTTGGAAATGTAACATGAAAACAAGTTTCAGCTGCAAAAAGTCGCTAGGGATGCCAGGAAAATCTCTAACATAATTCATATATACATATAATTCTATATATAAATATATATATATATATATGTATTAATATGTCAATATTTGTTCTTGGCTAATAAAGGCATTAACTAAACAATTTTTTGCATTTGAATAGAATTTTAGAGAAGTAAATTCACTTGAGAACCCAAATTTCTATGTGTTCTGCTGCCATACAAATCTAGTATAACTAAACCTAAATACAAATACGTGTTAATAATTTTCCCTGTTAATTTAACGCTTCGACTACTTAAGAAAATTATTCGTTAATGTTTTAAACTATTCTTTAATGTAAAAAGATTTTTAAAGAAAATTGTCTTGAATGTTTTAGTACATTCTCTTTGCTCTAGGGTATTTCAGAGTAGGCTGCTTGTTTGCGTAATTTTCCTTACACGTATTTGTTTGCCTTTGTTTGCGGCAAAAGGTGTGTCGATGTGCAAGTGTCGGCGCCTGTGACTGTGTGTGTGTGAGTTTGGGTGTGTGCGTGTGACGCTTGTTGGTAGTTCGTATCTGGAGCAGCTAAAATTGTTAGTTGCGTGCTAAATTTGTTGCTTGCCAGCGACAGCAGCGTAACAACAACATCAAACATTCACATACAACACACACGCAGACACACTGGTACACATACAGACACAAACAGACACAATCGCATATACACAGATGCAGCCCACCCGCCCAGTCGGTAAGCAGAGTAAAAAAATACATGAAGAAAAAATTGTGTCAAGCAATTTGCGTATATTATCGCAGCAATGTTTGTTGTTATTGTTGTTGCTGTTGTTGTTACTATTGCTGTTGACTATTCATGCAGCCAATTGCAGTTAAATGCGCGTTACGTTGACTTCTGTCCATTGTGCCATGACGCAAGCTGCACTGCACCCTAATCCCTGCCAGCTGGACAATTGAGCACATTCTTAGGGAAATCGCAGACGAAAGTCTCGCGATTGAACCATTTGCCAAGCTCACAAAAACCCAGTTCAGGGCACAGCTCTACGCAGATCCAGAAGAGGCGACAATGCTCCGTGTGTGGAATTATCTGGCCAGGGAAGCTGCACCGTACATCCTTCTGCTCGCAGTCACCGGGTGAAGGAGGAGTGGGAGAAGGAGTAGGAGGAGTAATAGGAGGAGTGGGAGAAGAAGTAGGAGGCGTAATAGGAGGAGTGGGAGAAGAAGTAGGAGGCGTAATAGGAGGAGTGGGAGAAGAAGTATCTGAGCACTCGTCATCATTTCGTGGACACTGGCCCGGTTTGCAGGCTTGCAGAGCGATGTCAAATAACTGTCCGATGGGGCAATTCACCAGCTGAATGCTGTTAATACCGCACAGATAGTAACTGGCCCAATCCTCGCAGTTGGGCACAAGATCACCTGGCCGATGACCCTTGCAGAAGCAAATGCCATCCAAGGTGCAGGGCAGGACATCATACTCAGCCTGAGTCGGAGCCAGGTACGCTGCGCCGAGTAGCAGCAGCAGACAACGCGTGAAAACTTTAGCGAACTTCATTGCAGTTGGAAAATGCAATATCAACTGATGACATTCTTGCGGGAGTCTAAGGCATTTTATACGATTTCAGCTATAGACAAAGATCAATAAACTTATAGATAGATGGATAGAACTGCGATAAGAACATATTGGCTTAGCTCTTGACCTGACTCAAGTTGCCTGGGAGGGGAAAATATAAACTAAACATGATAAATAGTTCAAATAGTTAACTTGATTTATCAGTCGATAGAACATTATTTGTATAGATGAAAATACGAGGCAAAGCTTGCCTTGTGTTCAGCTCTGGAGTGTGTTAATGCCCACTCAATAGTTTGGAATGTTGACCTTATTTATTATGGCATGTCCCACTTAACCCCTTCGTGGTTTGCTGACCTTTTCAGGCCCGTCCCACGCGCACTGAATCAAAGCAACCCAAATGTAAAATATATATATTTTTTTGCCATTCACAGTCGGATCGAAAGTCTAACAAATTGACTGAGTCTGAGACTAATCGCCTTAGGTGCGTTGCGACCTCACCCCTCCCTCTACCTCTCCCTCTCTTCCATTCCCTTCACTCTGCAGACCACGTGTTGCAAAAAGGGGCAATTTAGTGGAATTTGTGCCTAAGTCGCTCAATAAATGCAACTGGGCGGGGCAAAAAGTCAGACAAAAGGGGGCAGAGGCAGCGGGAGTACAGGAGGGACAGACAGGGAGGGGGAGTGTTGCCTACGAATATGAATAAGAAATCAGCAAGAAATCAAAATCAGTCAAGGCATATGCAAATTTTGAACTGACCTACTCCCATATGAAAAGCAAATGAAACACACGCACGAAGCAGCAACCGAAAGAGAGGCCCCAAAAGAGTTATAGACACACACACAGACACACGCACACGAGTCCAAATTACATGCGAAAAAGAACACTGAGAGAATCTGCTGAGATTTATGTAAAGTGCGTGCGATGATGGACGATGATATCAGCCTCATGTTGAGGGCGTTGAACGATCTGTGACTGATCGCTTAGCTAGAAATATCTTTGGAGCTGTGGTGGGTTGGCTCAATCAGTCAAATATGCCGTTGTTGTTGTTCTTGGGCAATCAGTTAAACGGCGCATTGTCAGCAATTAACGTGCTCATTATGTTGCCACACACTCGACTCGCACTCGGACTCGAACAAGTTCTATCATGTCCAATCCCAAAAAAGCTAAGCAGCTTAGCTGACTGAAGAAAGGCTGGAGAAAGGCTTTGGCCCCTCACTGCGAAATGGGTTGAGTGCCGTGGCCGGAGTAGAAGGTGTAAATGCTGTTGGCACAGATCTCTGACCCTCTGCCACTTGGCCACGCCTCCCTGCCGCCCCTCTTGCTGCTGTTGCTTGGATGACAAAAATAGTTCTCCTCTGGCGACATAACTATTACACAGATACTGGCATGTATCTCGCAGATACACTGGCATGTAGCTGCGAGATACAAGCTCACACACACACACACGTATACTCGCACACACACAGAGGCACGTATGTACATATAATTCACTTAAGCGCGCTCAACGAAGCGGGATGAATGACCTCAATTTGAATAGTTGTCCATCCATCTGCCCGTCTCTCTGTGAGTCTGTGTGCCGTGTGTGTATGTGTGCGTGTGTGTACTGTGTGTGTGCGTGTGTTTGTCTTCTTGTTCCATGACTGACTTTTTGGGTGCCATTTAAATCAACGTTGCCGCCGCCGCCTACTTTGCGCAGTGGCTTTTTAGCCGCTTTTATCTTCCCCTCCATCTCCTCCTCCTCCGCCCCTCTTCGCATCTTCGTTTTCCTCTACACATTTTTATGATTATTCTCTGTGTGGTGTTTCTTTATTGCATTCTCCACAAAAAATTATTCAAATGCTCCACAATTTTCGGGCCAGTTTTCTCTGACGACTCAGGCACACGGCAAGCGGCGCAAGAGAATCGAGGTTATAATCATAACTGTCAGAGCGACTGGCTCCCCCTCTACCAAAGGAGTGGCCTATAGCCCGCTGCCCCACCCATCACTCCTCCCCTTCTCCATTGCTCCATCTCCAAGCCATCAACGCTTTTATCTGTTTGACACAATTTTCTGGGCAGAGCAGCGCAAAGTTGAGCGGCTGCTGCCGCCTGCCTCTGCCTGCGTCTCTGCCAGATTTTTGTTTAGTGACACAGTTTAGATTACACACACACATGTGCAGTGAGTACACACACACACACATAAACGTAGAGCGACTGACGCAGCGCGTTCTCTTTTTATATTTTGACTACCTAATTAGATAAAAAATACAGTTGGCTGCCGCTTGACGCTGCTCATGCCCCATGGGAGGTGTTAAAAGTTGCAGTCACTTTGCCCCCACCACTGCGGAGGCGTTGCCACAAAACCGGGTATGGCTGTGGGAGGCAATGCAAGGCAGGGAGGGGGCAGGGGTAGGGGCGGGGGAGAGCGAGTGTTGAGTGTTTTCAGTGCTGTGTGCCAGCTGGAAAGTGAGTTAGCTCCACGTTTGTCGGCTACATTAGATTGTGTGTGTCCTACTTAACCAACTCGGAGTGTGCGACTGTGTGTGTGTGTGTGTATGCCCGAAGCTGTCCAAACAGAAATGCTGCATAGAGACACCAAAGGAGGCCAACTTCGCTGGCATTTGATTAGGGCAACGTTGAGTGTAAATATCAGAGAGATAATGAAGATCTTCAGATTTTACCGACCAAACTAAAAGACATTTACTTATCCAAGTGCTCCACTTTTCATATTATCAGCAGACCAATAGATAGCCTATAAAACTGGGTTAATATTAAGCTGTATATGAAGTATATTTTCTGTTTTTAATTTGATTAAAATGTTAATTGTTTTCTCATTCAATAAACTGTTTTAATTCTTTAGCTGATTCCCTTTTTACAGGTCATATTAATATAGGATTATTATTTTGTTATTATTATATATAGGATACATATACAAGTATATATCTATATCTGCCTTAGACCTCGCACCAGTGTGTGTGCGCTAAGCTGGCGACAGTTCAATGAAACCCACTCGCTTTACTATCCCCATCAAAAATGCGCCACGAACTGTCGCCGAGTAATCTGTTCATTGTTCGCTCCTGGTTTAATGGTGCGGCTCCAGGCTGCTGCTGCTGGAGCTCATTAAGCAGGCATTGAACCCGCTTAACCGGGACTTGAGTCAAAATTAAATTTTCGCCAAGCAGCAAGTGACATTCGCCGTATCGGATCGCGGGGGCTGTGAAAGCGTTTATTAAACGAGCGCATTAAGATCCTTTTTATTGAACCAAAGGAGAAGGAGAAGAATAAGAAGAAACGACCAAGAAGAAGCATACCACGCAGAGGCATTTGCATTTTAACGAGCGGAAGCAATTGCGACTGTAAACAAGTTGAGGGCCGGCCAACAGAGCGTATGAGTAATGCCAAAAGTTACGCAAATGCCCAGCGTCGCCGTTGCCATCGCCGGCGTCTGCTTATCAAATATTTGAACTAAAATGTGTAGCTAAATTAAAACAAACAACGGCAGCGAGGGGGGAAGGGGAGGGGGAGAGTGAGAGGGAACAGGGACGGCGCGCGGCCAAATGGCAGTTCGAAGACAGCAGAGACAGTCGCCAAAAAGCAAAAGGCACAAAAACAAACTAAGAAAATAAAAGTTTGCGACGCGATGCTCCAATTTGATAAGCGCTGGGCGCATTAGCAATTAGCGAATTAAACGCTGACGCTGAGGAGAGAGAAGAGGTGAGGTGAGGTGAGGGACGCGTACGTTTGTACTATAAATGTTTCCATGAACTAAATAGAGGGCCCTCATCCTCATCCCCATCCCCAAACCCAACCCCGACCCCAGCTGAACCGCTCCCAGTGCCTTAATGAAAAAGCAAACAATTAAATTAGCCAAGAGAGGCCAGAACAGACGCAATGCGAATCAGACGAACCGTTCATCCACATCAGAAATCCGAAATCGAAGCGAAACTAGACCGAATCGCACATTTGTGAAATGCCAATCGAGATATAAGCAGCATATGCCATACATATATATCTCTCTGTGTGTGTTTGTGTGTGTGTGCTCGAGATCAATGCTCGCGGGCAGCTGCTGTCGATCGGCTGTGATTGGATCGTTAGGGTGTGCGAGCGGACTGTGATTGATTGAATTAATAATACGAATTAGCAGCATCAGCAGCAGCAGCAGTGGCACTGGCAGAGGCTGAGGCAGCCGCCAAGTAGGTAAGATCAATGATCTCGCTAAGGCAGTAGCTTGATCGGGCACAATCTCGAGAGATCTTCGTGGGTGTTGCTGCTGTGACTGTAGCCGATCATAACAAGCAATGCATAATTGCAATCGGACAGTTGAAACGGATTAATCACAATATTAATTTGTCTACGATCATGACACCTAATTAAGTAACCAGAGATGTGGCTGATAAGCTGCCGGACAGCTGCTTCCGAGTAGAATTATGGCATGATATATTGATCGTGTATTGATAAATTTGTAATGCCGAGATCACAACAGAGTGTGATCTTTCGCCTTACCTACTGCCTTTCTTTATCTTTTAAGATGATTGAATACTCTTACATTTGCAAGATAACTAATTAAATAGTCTTCTGTGACTAGCTATGTTTGTTCGCCTTGTAGATCGGTGGGATTATGAGACGATGCAATGATGATTAATTTGTAATCTTGAGATCACTGTTAAAGTAGTCACAGCAGAGTGTGATGTGTTACTTCTCATTATCTTTTGAGTGATCTCTTAATCGAACAGTCTTAAGATCACCTAAGATCACTGATAAAGTAGTTACTGCTGAGATTGATCTTCTAGATAATTACTATAGTTTGCTTTGTAGATCGTTGGGATTTTTTGATGAAATAAATAAATTAATAAACTCGATTTCACTTCAGAGTTCGGTCTTTTGCTTTTCATGATATTAACAGATGTTATATTAATTAATAAATTAAAGTTATAATAAATAAATAGTCCCTTCGTCAGAGCACTGACTCAGTTTGCTTTTCTTTATTTTTTTCTTCCGACTACTCGTTAAATGAGTTTGATTAAGGTGACTAGGTAGATGAATAATAAACAACTGCAGATTTCGTAAGAAGTCTTATCTGCGAGGGCGCTGATAAAGCAAGTTCTGGTAGAGGGTTATGCCCCCTCAGTGGGTGATCGTACTACAACAGCTTTCCTTCCGCTGGCCCCTCTATATCCCAGCCCCTCATAACAATAAGATCACAGCATGCTGGGATCGGACAGTCAATGGAAGTGGTGGCGAGAGTCGTTGGCTTCATTATGGACACGCACGATCAATGACCGAGGCAGAAGTAGAAGCAGCAGAAGCATAAGCAGCAGAAGTTGCAGCCGGCGGGTGAGTGATTTCTTCCTCTGCCAGGAGCAATGCGAGAAAAGCAGAGTCTCACTGGCCAATGGCTACTGCTGCTAACGATCCCAGCAGGCAGAGACAGAGGCAGCAGGCGCAGACAGAGGCAGCAGGAGGGGGAAGTGCGCCCAGACGGTGCGTTGAACTATAAACGTCGTCGTTGATCGTCGCGTTGCGTCCCGTCGACAGTGATCTTTGTTGTTGTTGTTGTTGCTGGTCGCATTTCATTCTTGACTTTTTTTCTCGCTGTTTGGACACGTCATCGTCGTCAGGCATCAGTCGAACAAACATTATGAGTGAGCTCGCCAGGAGAGAGAGGGAGAGAGACAGAGGGGAGAAGGAGTGCAAGGCAGACGACTCGTTTCGCAATCTCATAATCAGCCACCGTCGGCTTTGAAAAAAAGCTCCACAAACAACAACAAAAACAAAGCAAAGCGAAGCCTTTCTTGTTGTTGTTGCCCAGTGCAACGTTCGGCAGTTTTTGGGCATGCTGAAACAGCTTCGCTGCTGCTCAGTCGCAGTCGCAGTTGCCTTTGCATTCTGCTCTCACATGCACTCTCCCTTGTGCTCTTAATTGCACTCTCCCTTGCGCTCTCACGCTATTTGCTGCACTCACTTACTGACGCTCTCTCTCTGCGTATGCATTGTTCGCTCTCACACTCTCTCTTTGCCTCTCTCACTCTTCTGCCGGCGTGCTGTCGTCGATCAGCTGTGTGTGTATCTGGCCCGAGGTCGATCCCTTTCTGCGCTGCGTCTCTGCTGCTGTTGTTTTTGTTGTTGTTCGTTCGTTTGTTTCTTTTTGCGTTTTTTTTGCATATTTACGGTGCGCTGCTATCAAAACGCAGCGCTGTCTGCGTCGCAGTCACAGTCACAGTCGCCGCTGTGGTGTTTCACCCTTTGCAGTCGTCGCGACGTCGTCATCGCAATAAAGTGTCAATGCACTTGTTCTTGTTTCAGTCGTGTGTGCGTCGTGACTGTGTATGCGTGTGTGTGTGTGCTGGCTATGCGTGTGTGCTTTGCTGCGTCTTCACGTGCGTCGCCATTGCCTCCTGCTGTTTTGACTGCCCTCCCTCTGCCTGCCCCGTTCGCTTTGCTGCTGTTCAATCCTTTTTGCTTTCCGCTTCTGAAGCGCTGTCCCCCCTCGTCGCTTGCCCTTCTTCTTCCCCTTCCCCTTTGTCGTCTGCTGCGTCGAGTGCTTTGCCATTTCCCCCCGTTCGCACGTTCGTTCTGCTTGCTCTGCCTGCGCCGTGCGTCGTTCTTCGGTCGTTGGTCGCATTGGCTCTGCTTGCTTGCTCTCTGCTTCTGTCGGTTTCGCTGTCGCTGCTCTGCCTTTGCACTTTGGTGCATCCTTGTCTGGCGTTTGAACTTTTTTTGTTCTTGTTGCTTTTGCTTTCGCCGTTGCTGTTGTTGTTGTTGCTGCTGTGTGTGCAATCTTTGTTCTGCAGACGTCTGGCCTGTGCCCTGCTGCTGTCCCTTTCCCCTGCCACTCCCCCCACTTCTATACGTCTGCGAGTGTGTGTGTTGTGTGTATTGGCATTTGACTCCATTTAAAGTTTGTTTCGCTTTATTTTGCAAATAAAATTAACTCAACTGGCAGCAACAGCAGCAGCTGAGGCAGAGACAGCAAAGTGCAAGTGAAAATCGCAGATGCAGCTCAGTGCGTTGAATTTATGAAGCTGCAGCAGTTGCCAAGTGCTGCTGTCCCTACTCGGGTTCCTCTTCTATGTACCCCCTCTCTCCCTTCCCCCTCCCTCGGCCTGTTGTCTGCTAATGAGCTGAGGCGTGGCACAAGCGCAGTTACGCATAAATGTGAAATGGGCACACATTAGCTTAAGGGCTTAAGGGCTGCTCGGCTTGGTGCTTCAGAGTTGCATGCAACTTGAGTCTCGTTTCGGCATTGTGTGTGTGTGTGTGTGTGCTTAAAGCTTAAGCCGAGGCACGAATTTACTTGGAATGAGCTGAATGAGACAAACAACTCCTGAGAAAAGGAAGATAGATGAAAGATATAACTGAAATTGCATTTTATCTACCTTGCCACAACTTGACCTTGGTTTCTATAGAAGTCTATTAAAGAAAAGCTTAAGATCTTAATCAACTGCGAAACGGGTACACCCTGTAAACTGTAGAAAAAAGAGTATGTTAAGCTATATAAGCAACTAAACTGAAAATTGTTTAAATTACTTTGGATCTGCATTATTTTCAGCCTTCTATTCACTTTCAAATGCATTAAAAATAATATTATATATTCAATGATAAAGGGTACTTAATACCCTAAATACTTAAGATCTTCATCATCTGCACCCTCTTATACCCTGTAAATCTTATTAAAACTAGTATATTTAATTATATGTATAAAGAAACTGAGTTAAAGATTGCAAATACTTAGGATCAACTACAATCAAACATCTTCCGTCTTTTATACCCTTCAGAACTGCATTAGAAAGCGTAAATAAGGCTTCATTAGGTTCCCAAATTAAAGATTCCCTCATCTTACAACCTTTATAGCATTAACTGATTGCCATCTTAGTTAAAAGACCTAGCTAACTTTTCATTTTTGGGTATTCCAACAGACACACCTTCTTTAGAATGTCTTTTTGATGACATCTCTTCGGGTGGGGGTTTTTGTTTCTTTCAACAACTTTTCGGCTGAAATTTTCTCAAGTTTGACATACAAAAGCCTTCGCCCTCTGCCCGCATAGCACTGGCAGCAACGACAGCAGCAGCATTTAACCCACTTTAAACTTGTCTCTTGCCTTTTTTGGGCACAGTCATTAGCCAAGGCAAAGTTATATTCAGTTTTATCGCGCTCGTCTCATCATCAACGCAGACCATCAACATCATTTAGCAGGCCCATCAACAGAGACGTTGCTACCTCACGCTGTCTGCCTTGGCGACCTGCTTCGCCTTCTCCTGCCCCTTCCCCTGCTACACTTCTCTCTTGTGGTGCCTTCTCAGTCCAATCACCACCTGTGTCACATTTTAATACATTTTGTAATGAAGGCAACATTAAAAGGCGCTCTCTCTATATGGAGAAGTCGCAGCCCTGATATGCGCTGCCTACCGTAACTCCCCCACACCCTCTTCCCCTCTCTTGTTTCTTTCCCCTTTCGCTTGTCAGTTGGCTTGTCCGTTTGGTCTTTGGCTCTTTCTGTTTCGGTTCTGTTCTGTTTGCCACTTTGAATGGGTCGGCAACGTCTATGACAGCCAACAAACACACACACACGCACACAGGCATACACATGCACACAGTACAATATGAAGCTTTCATTTCAAACTCACACACACACACACACATAGCATGCACTTATTAAACACACACATTACGAGCCACAGTCGAGCGCTCTGTTTCTTAATCATCATCATCATCATCGGCCGTCGTCATAACTCGATGTGGTTTTGTGGTTATGGTCGCCTGCACCTTGCCACACATCGTCGAGGGTTGCCGGAGGTTGGAGGTGTCTCTGGCTCGGCTCAGAGTTCTATTCAATTTGGAGGTCACTCGCTGCATTTGTTAACTGCAGCCAAATGCATTTGTAGCTGTATCTGTAGCTGTATCTGTATCTATGTATCTGTATCTGCAGCCAAGCATGACAACAAAAAGAAACCGAAACTAAAACAGTTTGCGGTAAATTCTTGGCACCAAAATGTCAATTATTATGAGCACTGTGCGGGTGTGTGTGTAACGGTTTAACTACACTCGGCATTGCGAAATTTGCAATTGTTTTTTGAAACTCAGCTTCCAATTAACCATTAGAATGTAGAGCAAGTTCTGCATAATTTGAACATCTTCAGCGCCGCATCTCCACTTAACCAGCACTTTAACTGTCAGTTAAAATTGATTCACAGCTCTTAAGGCTTCTATTCAAATACAACTTGAACTACTTTCTTCATCGCTGTCCGATCTATTCGAATATTTCTTAATTCTCGTTTATCTTCTTGTCTGGATCAGTAGAGAAGCGTGTGTCAATTAATTTCTCAAGCCTAAGCCACACCCTTTTCAACACACACACAATCAATACCATGGCATGTGTTGGTGAACTATCTAAAAGATACACACACACACACACACATACAGGGAACCACACGCCCAAATGGATTGTTGACACATCAAATCTAAATTGTCCATCCCATATAAGTTCATTAATGTCATGATACACAACACACTTCAGCGTTCGCTGTGTGTGTGTGTTTGTTGTGTGTTGTGTGTGCTTTTTGTCATGTGAACCAAAAAAGAAATAAGCAACAGAAAGACAGCAAAAAAAAACGCAAAACAAAACCAAAGAGAACGAGAGACAAAATCAACGATTAAAGCGGAGAAGAAACGAAAATGACACAACAAAAATAACTAAAATAATAAAATAATGAATAAATAACAAGAGACACACACACGTGTGTATCTGTATCTATAGCTGTCGATGTATCTGTAGCTGTATTTGTATCTGTATCTGTATCTGTATAATGGCCACTCGCAGAACAACAACAAATATGTGGGTCAATTTTGTAATAAAGTAGAAATGAGCGTGCTGGGAACGAAAAGGGGAATGGGGGAAGCCATAGAATTACAGCACCACAGCACAGAGAGGGTAGTTAGCCCCTCCACCTGCACATACCCCTCACCCTATGCCCCTGTACAGCTGATGAACAGCTGATTGACGGACAGACACTTGAATGATTGGCTGCCATTATCGAACCAGGTTCTGGATGGAATGGATGGAACGACCCCCAACCCCCCTTTCAACTGCCCCGAACTAGAGCAATTATCCGCCTCGGTAATTGGCCCGCTTAACTGTTAATGGGCCGCCTTGAGTTGAGCTTAACGGTAAGCCAGAAGATTGAAGAGACTGTAGATTGGAGAGTGCAGATTGCAGAGCAGATCGTACAGGGGATTGTAGAGGGGAGTGTAGAGGGGAGACTGTAGAGGAGTGAAGACTGTAGACTAGGCCAGAGACTGGGCCACTGACTGTTTTGGTCAATGAGCTTTGAGCTCAGCTCGCTCAGATTGGCGGCAATTGCGGCTCTTGTGGCTGCGGCTGTGCGACTGCGGTGTATCTCATGGATACACATGCTTACTACACAACGTCGACTTTGTGCTAGTTTCTTTTTTGTTTTAGTTGTTGCTTTTTAGTCTATTGCGCGCGGCAGATGATTTCATGCCTTTTGTGAGATTTAATTGTTATTCATTTGGCTGCGACTGCGGCAAACGCGAGTTCGTCATTCGTTTCAGTCGTTCACTCATTCATTCGTTCGTTTGTCTGTGTGCGCCTTTGTTTGCTGTCTCGCTGGCTTCGTTGTTGTTGTTGCTTTAGTTTCATTTTGGCTTTGGCCAAACCTTGAACCGCAGCGCAGTCAGTTTATTGGCCGCGTTTTTACAACGAATACCGTTGCGAGTTGAGCTGGCTGCTCTACGATGATTATGCGACGACGATGATGATGTTGTTGTTGCTGATTTACTAATAGTTTTTGGACAAGCTGACACAGTCACACACACACACACGCACCTTGGCAGTTGAACTCTGCTGTCCCTAGATACAGAAAGATACTAAACTAGAGGATGGAAATGTAAATGAAGATGGAGCTGCAGATACGTGCGTGTATACACTGTATCCAGATACATTTGGTGGCCTAAGAAGTTGAAGATGTGGCTGCAGATATGCGCTGTATACGCGCTGTATCTAGATACACTTCGTGGCACGCACGTGTCTCTCTCTCGGTTTATCCTTGACGCGACTGCGACACATTCTAAGCTGCTTCACCTGGCCCCGACGACGACGACTGTTTCGTGCCTGCTCTGTTGCTGTTGCTGCCACTGCTGCTGCTGTTGTTGTTGTTGCATATAATTTATTTATGTTTGCAATTTGCTTTTTGGCTTTTTTGTTTTCTTGCGTTCGCTCGTTTCGGCCGCACAAGGACGAATTCGGATGTTAATGAACTCGGCAAACAAACATTTTGTGAGACGACAAGTGTGTGCGACTGTGTTAGCATAAGTTCGTCTGTATGCGTGTGCGTGTGTGTGAGGTATCTCTGTGTGAGTGTGTGTGTGTTTGCAAATTTAGTTGCCAATTTGTCGAGCATTTAATGTGAGTGCTCGCTGTGTTCGAACGATCCACATACAACATGACATAATGAAAACTAATTTATTCAAAGCAATTTTACGCTGTGACTGAGATTGTGTATATACCCTAGTTAAATGGGAAAAGGGGCATATATGCTGGTGGGAATTGACAGTCTTTGTAGCTTGAATACAGGAAAAGAAAAGCAGCAGCTAACAAGAAAAGAAGAGCAGCACTAAAGTTGCACTTTTATGTTTCTTTTTATAAACCTGTAAAGGGTATTTAAAAGTTTATACCCTGCCAAGCAGCAGCGGTGTATGATTTGTGCAACTACAAGGATTACGAAATGCAGAGATAGGGAGAGGTAGAGAGAGAGCAAGAGCGACAACAGCTGCAAATAGTCGCCTGGCCTGATCCTATGATCGCATCTGATCAGCGACTCTATTGGGGCAGCATTGAGTTGCTGCCTGCGTTGCACCTGTTGGCCAAGTCGTTAGCCTTTTTAATAGCTGGACATTTGAGAGAGCAGGCAGCACAGGCAGGCAGCACAGGCAGGCAACAGGCAGGCAGGCAGCAATTTTTATGTTTCCGGCTCTGATTAGTGCGGCGCAGGCGAAGAAGATGCACCCCGAACCGAAACCGAAACCGGAATGCAAATGCCACTCGGGTATACTAACTGGGCGCAAATCAATTGGCCAAAGAGGCAGCACTAGCTGCAGCACAAGCAGCAGCAGCGAAATCAAAGCAACAGCAGCAACAACAACAACAAAGCAACAACAACAACGGCAGCAATAATTGCAACCAGTTTTGCAATAGTCGCTTGAACTAAACCAGTTTTTATTTATTTGCCTTTTTCTGTTGCCTTTTTTTGGTACGTGGAAAATGTAGGAAGTAAAATGCAACAACAAACAGAGGGAGAGAGCGAGCAAGAGAGAGAGAGAGAGAGAGAGACACAGACAGGAAGTGGCAGGCTGCGGCTGCTGTTGTGATGTGAATGAACCTGCAAATTGCTCGCCCGTGTGTGTGTGTGTGGAAGGAGCGTGCGATTTGCTGCTCAATTTTCGATGATTACATTAATATCAAGTATACGCAATGTAAGCCTGAATTATTTATACCGTAAGAGAAAGAGAGAGATGAATGGAAAAGGAAGCAGGAAAAAGCAAAAAGAATTCAATTTACCATTCAATTGAGCAAGCGAGAGAGAGGAACAGAGAGAGACAGAGAGAAAGAGAGCAGCTCTGCGCTTCTGTCCTCCCGTCCTGCTGCTGCTGCTGCTGTTGCTGTTGTTGCTGCTGTCAAGCGGCCGCTATCCAAAAATAGGCGCTGCCTTTTTGCCTGAATTCGCCGTTGTTGTTGTTGTTGCTGCTGCTGTTGTTGTTGTTGTTTGCTTTACTTGTTTTCAGTTGTTGCTGTTGTTTTTTTTGTTTTTGAGCCGCGTTCGTTGGCTTTTTTTGTTAATTTTATTGCTGCTGCTTCTTTATGTTTGTTTTTTTTTTGTACTCTTTCTTTTTGTTGTTGCCGTTGTTGTTGTTTTTTTGGCGCTCTCTTATCGCGCGCGTTCTCGTGTTGATTTCAGAAACTTCACTTAAAGGCGAAAACCTTTGGCTGCTGCTGCTTTAATTTCACTGCTCTGCTTTTTGTTGAAACGCGTATTCTTTCTTTCTCTACCTTCTCTGCTCTTCTCTGCACTGCCTCTGCCTCTGCCTCTATTCTCCAGTGACTTCGTTTCACTGTCACTTGGCTGCCACAGCTGCCCCTGCCACACGACGACGCTGCAGCGACCTCAGCGCGGCCTCAGCAACTTTAGCTTGGAGGATTTTGAAATTCAAATCGGGCTGCTGCTGTATGCAATTTATGCAACACCGTGTTGCACGTCGCAGCAATTGTTGCAAGTACGCGCGGGTGAAGTAAATGGTAAACACACTTTTTATTTAACTTTTCTATTAAATTTAGCTCACTAACAAATTCGCGATAAATACACAAAACGTACGCGATGTTGTTGTTGTTACTGTTGCTGCTGTTGCTGTTACTGTTGGTGTTGCTGCTGCTGTTGCTGCTGTGGGGAGCGTTCGCGTGCCGCGCGCTTGAAGCAACGAGAGACAACTGTAAACGAGCAAGCGAACGACAGCGAAGCATCGCGAACGAAAAGCGGCCGCTGCTTGCCAGCGACGTCGACGTCGGCGCAAAGCTTTTACAGCAGCAGCAGCAACGGCGGCAGCGAAGGCAGCAGCAGCAGCAGAGGCAACAGTAACAGCGGCAGCACAAGAAGAATACGAAAAGCAAAACAAAGAAGTGCAAAGAGCAAGACAGAGAGAGTGAGTTAACGTAAAACTAAAAGAGAGCGAGAGAGAGAGAGAGGGAGAGCGAGTGGCAGAGAGCGCAAGCGAGAGAGAGAGAGAGAGAGACAAGCCAGAGCGTACAAGAGCGGCAGAGCATGAGCAAGCGAGAGAGCGACGCCGATTCGGAGCGAGCTTTTCTTGCAGAACTTTCAAATGCAGCAGGAAGCGCAGCAGCTGCAGCAGGCAACTGCGTAGTTAGCGCTGGCGTCGACAGCGGCAGCGACTGCAAACCAATTGAAATTGAGTAACGAGATTTTGCAGTGTGTGTTGCGTGTGTGTGTGAGTTTGCTGCATCCGTGAGATTGCAACAAAAAGTTGTCCAACCGGTGTTAGATGCATTTGCATTTTGAAGCTGCTGCTGCCACCGCTGTCACCTCTGCCGTCGCTGCTGCTGCTGCTGCAACATTTGGCAACCTGGCCGGCGGCACGTAGTGTGGCTTGCAACAGTTCCACAAAAAAAAGACGTTGCGGCTCAAAGATGGCGACTGCTGGTGGGTTACATAAGCCTTGGCTTAGATGACGACTTAGATGGGTGCGCGAGTGTGGCAGTGTGTGTGTGTGGGCAGTGTGTGTGTGTGGCAGAGAGTGTGGGCATTTGCAATAAGGAAGTAACATTTCATGTCAGCTTTGTTAGTCGTTGTTGCAGTTGTTTTTGATCGAGCTGCTGCTGCTGCTGCTGCTGCCTGAAGGAAACAGGATGCATCGCTTGACAGTTTCGCCAGTTGTTGCAAGTTGCCAATTTCGCCCCCACCCGAAAAAAACTAAAACTAAATTGTTTCCGCATGTGATAAAAGATAAAAGAGACGATGTGAAGGAGGAATCATTGGCAGGAAATGCGCCTTTTATGAGAAACTCAAAGCTATAAGGAAATTCATTACAATTAAATGGGATATTATAAAGAAAGAGCCTGAAACATAGAGATGAGAGACAAGAAACAATGGATATGGTCTATTTGTTAGTTTGTAGGGTAGTTAAGTTTGTAGGGTATTCAAAATGTAAAGTAATTTAAACTTGCAACTGTAACTGTAGTGCACTGTACTGCAACCTGTACTACACCCTGTAATATACCAAGTATAACACCCTGTGCCACACCCTGTGCTACAACCTGTACCACATCTTGTACTACTTTCTGTGATACACCCTACACTCTGCAATACACCGTACTACACACTGTACTACACTGCGTATTAAACCCTGCACCCTGAAGTATACCCTGTGATACACCCTGTACTACACCATGTACTCCACACTGTACTTCACCTTGTTCTATACCCTTTACTTCACCCTGTACTACACCCTGTACTTCACTTTGTATTATACTACTACACCGTGTACTATGTAACAATCTGTTCTACACCCTATAATACAACCTGTACTACACCCTGTAGGATACACTGTGAAACACCCTGTAATACACCCTGTACTCCACACAGTACTTTACCTTGTACTACACCCTGTACTACAGCCTGTAGTATACCCTGTAAAAGACGCTGTACTTCACTTTGTGTACACTCCACACTGTACTACTCCCTGCTCTACACTCTTTACCCTGTACTTCACCCTGTACTACACCCTGTACCAGCCCAATTATGCGTTCCCCCCTTGTGAAAGGATTGGAGCATTGTTAACATTGCAATGCGGCGTTTTGGTGCCATAGCGCCACGCCCACGCCCAATGTTTTATACGCTAATTGTGGGCTGTAGTTGTTGCTGTGCGGACAATTTGGAGTCCGGTTTTGCGGCGGCCTAATCAACGAACCGTTATAAGGTCCCGCCGCGACTAAAGAACTAACTAACCAGCCCTGCAACTAATTTGCAGCACGCAACATGCAACTAAGTGCATGCTGCAATGGGGAAGGCAAAGGGGCAGGGGCAAATAGCGAGGCAGAGACAGCAACGCGGCAGGGCAGAGTATCTGCTGCACACGCGTCTCAAGTGCCGATTTCCTCTGCTGCAGTTCGCAGTTCGCTGCTTCCCCTCATGCCACTCCCTTTTTGGCATGTCAGGCACGTTTTAACACGCTGCCAGCTTTGATTTAATTTAGTAGCAACTTGCAACACACACACAGCAACAACAACAACAGCAGGAAAACAGTCATCGATCACGACGGCGAGAGAGCGCCCATGACGAAGACGATGATGAAGAGGAGGAAGCTGATGATGATGGGCTGTGGGCACTTATGAAGATGTACTTATGACAGCAGCAACAACAACAACAGCAGCAGCAGATCAAGCACTGCAACATGCAACATCAGCTGCAACTTCACTTGATTAAGCAGTTAAATCAAATGACCAGTCGATGGCCAGGCAAGGCAGAAGAGAAAGAGGAAGAGGAAGGGAACAGGGGCGCAATGAGGGGGGCAGGGGGGAGGGCAACCCATACCGGAGGTGTTTCAATGAGGCTGTCAAAGTCGCCGCCGCAGCGTAGCCACACTTGAGAGCGCACAGCACAGCACAGCACACACGATGTGTGCGCAGCAAAAGGTCAACGCATTCAGCGCGCTGCTAAAGGGAAATGCCACACAGCAGCAGCAGCAGCAACAATAAGGGGCAGCAACAACAACAACTGGGCGCAACATGGCTTAACGAAGCGGCGTGTTAATTGAAGACAGACAGGCAACTGGCCAAAGCTGAGGCTGAGACTGAAACTGAGGCTGAGGTTGAGGTTGTTAGCCAGCGCGTCTCCCTCTCTCTCTCAGTTGCAGTGGTTGCTGTTGCACGTTGCAAGTGAAGCTCAGCTTAGCTCTGCTGCTGCTTTGGTTTTGCCGACAACTGTTGTTGCGGCTGCTGCTGTTGCTAGTTGTGTTGTTCGCATTTCTGGCAAAAATCAAACGCTTCACTGATTCCTGCGTCGGCAGCAGCAATGCAATTGTTGTTGCTGCTGCTGCTACAGTTGCTGCTGCTGCTGCAATCGTGTCTGTCTGTCTGCATTTAATGCCGCTTCCTCATTTTTGTTACATGTGCAACCGCATAACTTAAATGCTCCGCTTGCCTGCCTGGCTGCCTGCACTTTGATCTGTATAAATCTTTTGATTTTATTGTTGGTTTGTTGCTTTGCTCCCGTTCGTGGTCGTTGTGGTTGTTGTCTTTGCCGCAACTGCCGTTGCAATTGTAAATTTGTTGCAATTAAATGAACACACAGCGTGCAACTCAATTGGATGGGAAAGAAAAGCAGCAGACGAAGCAAAGTTGCCTTGTTTCCTGTTGCTGAAGATATTTGCAACAAAGTTGAACAGTTTATTGGGTTAGATGGGGTTGATTTCTTATCGATGATGTGGGCAACGAGTTGACAAGGAAAGGAATGTTGAAAGAAGTGCAAGAGTTGCATCGATCTTTTGAAAATGTGCTATTTATATCACTTTAACCTAGAAATATCTTCAGATTCTCAGCAATTTACATACATCATGCATAGTTCAGCTATTTGTTTTCCCTACAATATACTCTACAATTTATATATATCATAATGTTTCCACAACTTCAGCTTTTACCGCTGCTCGGGGCACTCTATTGCTCCCCAGCAAGTTGGCCAATTTATGTTTTCGCATAATGTGGCAATCAGCTCGCTGCAGTAATGAAAATGCGTAATGTTTTCCGGGTGGCACCAGCAAACGATGCGTGAATTGGCAGCAGCAGTGGCAACAGTTGCTGCTGCTGCTGCTGCTGCTGCTGCTGCACTATCAAAAGTGTTGCTCGCTGATAAAGTCAACAAAGTCGCGGAAGCGTCTGAAGAAAAATGCGTGTTGGACCCTAAGGGGCAATGAACTTCGTGGCGGGTGCAATTGACGTAGCAGCAGCACGTTGTTGTTGTTGCTACTGCTGCTGCTATTGTTGTTGTTGCTGCTATTGCAGCGATGCGTTGTCAACTATTAAGTATACGCAGGCTTTGTGCTTAAATGGCGAATGGCAACGCATCATAATCATTTATTTTTGCACTAGCCGCGACAACAATGACTGCAGCAACAGCAACAACAACAGCAGCAACAACAGCAGCAACAACAACATTCGCTCTCAGTGTCTGCGGCTAATTTTATAAACTTCTTTCTCATTTTTATTCATTTCTTCTTGTGCTTCGCTGCGATTTGTTGTTCTGCTTCACATTTTTTGCATGCATATAGAATTTTATGGTTTTACTAAGAAATTTGTATGCACTGCACGTTGCAGGGGGTTGCCAAGCCAATGCCAGCGACAAGGGTGTGCAGGGGGAGGAAGAGGGACTATCAATTTGTGTGTACTGTGATTGACATTTAGAAGTCAACGCTCGTGTCGCTGCTCGCATCGCATCGCACTGTGACCACACTGCAATCGCAGCTGTCGTCGCCATTGTCTTCCTTAATCCCCCCTCCCTCCCCACTCCCCCTCTCTACACTGCTTGCCAATTCTATTCCCTCTCCAGACGACAACGACTTTGCTGTACGTGGGCGACATTTTCTTGGTAATTTCTTGATAGCTTTGTCATTAATTTGTGCGCGCACTCGTCTAGATAATTGGAAAATGCATTGAGCATTTGCCTGCCTGGCAATCGATAATCGATTGGGCGTCGAGGGGTGGGGGGAAGTGTGGGAGGTAATGGCAAATTGCTGTAATTATTATGCAATCATATCTGGTGCAGACAAGCCAAGAAAGGATTAAGCCAAGTGCTGCTAACTGGGTCGTTTGACTGAGCAAAATCTTGTAATAAAAGTGAAGTAAAAGGGAGAAGAGAGGGGAAACTATCGCTCAATGACTTATATTTGCAGAGAGTAAAGGTGTGGAGTAACTATAATTAATTTATTTAAGTTGTATAGATAGTTGTACCTAATTTAGTTGAGATTGGGTTTTACTGGGTTTTCACCAATCCTCTGCAACAAATGTTGGATCGGCTCTTTCTTTTTTTTTTATCCCAGTGTCAATTCAATTCAATTAATTCCTTTTTTCTTTCTGTTCTCACAGTTAAGATTTTACTTTTAACTTAAAATTATTAATTATAACTATTAATTGTTTTTTTACTTTTAAACAGTCGACTGACCTTAGTCCGACTATAAACGAATTAAATAAATAAATAAAATTATTGAAAAGGATTGCATAAAGTTAGAGACTATTCTTATCTACGAGTATTCAGCTCTTTTCCTCACAAGTCTTTAAACTTTATTTATAATAACAATACATATACAAATTATTATACAGTTTGCATATAGCAGCAGCTCCAGTTTAACTTTCAGTTCAGTTTTGGGAAAGATGACTCAATGTGTGCGACTTCTTTGGCAGACTCGTTAAAGCAAAGTTCCCTCACCTGCTGACGACAATCCCGTCGTCATTGTCAGGTGTCAAGGTTGACACATTTGTCAAACAATGACAATTGCTGTGTCCCATTTTTGAGCTAGTCTCTCAAGCGTGCAGCGCTGCAATTCGATTTTTGGGCAATGCGTAATTTGGCAACCACAATTACGCATACGCCCCGTGGAAAGTTACCATCGGAGCGATGCAAATGACCTGACAGTGGTTGCCTCTGCTTGCCTCTGTCTGCGTCTGCCTGACAGTTGACTCATTTTTGGGCAAATAAATTTGCAATTGATGCAGAAATGTGCAAATTTTACAGCAGCAATAATAAAACAGCAACAACAACGTGTGCGATAACAATAATGTTGCTGGAAAAGAACAAACACGATTATTCATCGGGAGCAGCAGCAGCAGCAGCTGTTGCTGTTCGAAAGTTGCAACACGTTGTGCATTGAACTCGTAAGTGCAGCTCGCAAATTGTTATTATAATTATAGCTGTTTGTTTTCCAGCCAAAATAATGTGCAAAATTGTCAATTGTTGCTGTTGTTGTCGTGCTTCTATTTGTTTTTCGGTTCTGACAGATTTTCTTGTGAATTTGCGCAGCGACAACGTGTTAATTCAACAACAAATAGACAACAGCAACAACAACAACAAGGGCGACAACAATTACCAGAGAAGTGCAGCGTCGCGCTGACAAACGAGCGACTTAATTACCATGTTGCTGCGGGCCTCGCGCATGCGTAACACGGCAGCAGCAACAACAGCAACGACAACAACAACGATGACAAAGCGACGTGTACGTAGATTGCATAAATTTCCATTGGCAATTAGCCGAGAGAGCACAAGAAGTCTGTGACAGTCGGCAGGTGCTTGCCAAAGGGGAGTAGGGGTATGCAGGGGCGTGGCAACAACATTGCGAGCAACTATTGCAGACGTGCTGAGCAGCTGCTGCTGTTGCTGGGGTTGTTCACTTCTTGCTTTGGTTTATCGACAGTTTTCATTGTCGCGAACATACGAGAATTTGCAAGTTCTAAATGTTTATAAATATCGCACGCACACCGAGAACAGCAACAACAGCAACAGTAACAACAGCAACAATTCCAGCATTTTAAATACATAATTAAAAATATTAAATGATATTTCGACGTTGGCAAATTTCGGTTTTCGTTGTTGTTTATTTATTTGTTTGCCTTCTCGCGCGTCTCTGTTGATTTTCGCAGTTCGTTTGCCGAAAAATCGTAAAAACTGCGTGCATTGGACTTTGTTTTCGGAGAGAGAGAGACAGAGACGAGAGGGAGAGAACCACCGCAGCGACAACCACAACGGAAGTGGTTGACGACGCCGCCAACACCGCCGATGCGGGCTGAAAGTGAAAGGCAAAGCAGAAGCGGACGAAGGAAGCTTTGCCAGACAATACCTTTGGGTCTTTGGGGGCAATGCACGAGGGTGCACGATCAGCTGATTGAATCGACCCGAAATCGCGAACTGAAGGCAATACGAACGGATCGAGATTGCTGGGGTGAATACCTAATGGGAAATTAAACGTTGCCTGCTCCGAAACGGCGATAATTGCATGTACGAGAATTAATTAAAGCTTAACGCAGTGTTGGAAAAGGTGTGAAGTATGGCTATATTATTTATTATAATAATACGGCCTGGGATATTTATTTATTTGGCTTTAAAGTGTCTTTGATTGTCGTATAACAAGTATTTAACAACGTCAAAAAACTGCAAATGTCTCTTCCTTTTCGCATGGTTACAGTTACAACATTTGTTTATTCTTTAGATTTTAGCTGCCCTTAGATTGTTCCACTTTAAACAAACTGTCTAAATGCTGTGCCCGATTTTATAAAGCGCTCAAACACGATTCAAAAAATACCTAAAATAAATCGCCATTTGAAGTTTGAGAGACAAATGATTCGCATCGCAGACCGCACAGATTGCTGTTGTTTGTTACAGTGTTGCTGCTGTTGTCGTTGCTGTTGTTGCTGCTGCTTTTGTTGTCGCTTTTTTCATTTCTCTGCCAATCTCAATTGCCAAATAATAAAGTCAATACAATGGATTGCAGAAAACAATGGCAAAAGGCGTTGCTGTTGCTATTGTTGCTGCTGCTGTTGTTGTTGTTGCTTTTGCTGTTGCTATTGCTGCTGTAGTTGCTTTGCTTGCGCTTTGATGTTGAGGGCAACAACTACAATGCTCAGCGATTGTCAAAAAACGGCGACTGCACAACAACAATGGACAGAGACCACAGCAGCAGAAACAGCAACTGAGACAAAGACAGCAGCATCAACAGCAACACAATTCGCACTCGAATAGAACTGCGAATGCGAATGTGAATGCGAATACGAATGCGAATGTGGATGTGGCCTGTGTCAGCTGACCCAGTTTAGGCCACAATTACAATTCCGTCTCTCAGTTGTTGCTGTTGTTGCTGTTTCTGCTCTTGGCTTTGTTTTTGTTTCGTGTCTGCTTTGCTGTCATTTGCTGGCTGCGCAGACGCAACAGCAACAGCAGCAGCAACAACTTTGGGCTGCCCAAAGAGGCAGCAACAACAGTCAGAGTTGAGCTGACATTTGATAGTTTGCTTTCAAATTGACTACAATTGGAGTCGGAGTCGGAGTCAGAGTCGAGTAGAGTCATTCTATGTTACTGTGTCGCCTTCATTGTTGTTGCTGCTGCTGCGGCTGCTGTTGCCGCCGGCGACAGCGTTGTGCCAATTCCCAAGCCAAGCCAAGTCGCCGGCGAGAACTTTTGCTTCGAATGTTCCAAAATGTCGCTAGGCCTGGCGTTTTAATTGCACTCTGATTGACAGGCAACCATACACAAGAGCACTCACACGAACACAGGCACTCACACACACAAGGCAACATATGCCACGTGCGGCAATTGGGGCGTCCTCAATGCTGCAACAACTTTTGCAATTAGCCAGAAATTTGATTAACGCAAAATGGCAAAAGCTTTTGCAATGCCAGAGAAAAGGGATGAGGCAGCGACAGTTGCCCCAGCCACGTGCTGCTTGTGTGGCATGTAACCTCATTTGTGCAACAAAGCTTTAAACTGAATGAAACTGTCAGAAATGCACAGTTAAGTGTGGGAGTAATCAAGGAAAAGGGAGTAAGAACATATGCAAAAAAGTAAATGGAAAAAGAATTTTATAAATAATAATAATAAATAATAATTAATAATGATAAATTAATTAATAAGCGCATTAATAATAAATAGAACATTAAAAAAGCAAATAAAATAAATGTTTAAATGGAACACTAAGCAAAAATACGCAGCATTTACTTAAAGATTAAGCCATTAAGCCATTGCAATACAAAACTTATACCCAACTCAAGTAAACCTCACTCCTCCTTTGGATTCATTCCCCTCCCATTAGCAAAAAGTCAGCCACGCCCACTTACAACATAATATCTGTTATTTGGCCTTTGCGAATGACATGAACTGACCCAAAAAAAAGTGTTTTTCCTAAAGAAAACAACTCAAGCCAAGCTGCTCTGTTGGCCCAACAAAATTCGCGAATAGATCGAGGCGGAAAATGGCAAAACTTAATTGGAAATTCTCTCACGGATTGCGATTGGCAAATTGGCATTGCCATAAAGTCCGACTAAGCCGGGCCAAGAGTCTAATTAAACGGCAGCAACAGAAGCAACAACAACAACAACATCAGCAAGAGTCGAGCAAATCAAAACGCCCAGCAACAATCGCAAGCTGCCACAAAAGCAATTTGGGTAAATTATTGAAACTTTCCATATGCAATGGCAACAGCTAAAAGGATGAGGAAGCCGAAAGTTGCGAAAACTTGGCGCAGGCATTGGAAAAATCATTAAAAACCAACGAAAAGCAAACACGAAAGTGTGTGTGGGTTGCCACAAGTCAGGAAACTCAGCAGGAGAAAGACAGGAATGAGGGGAGAGGGAGGGCGAGACAGAGTTGCTCTGTCTGCGTGGGCAACTGCTTTCGCAAATGAAGGAAATCTTTGCCACAGCCTGAGAAGCACAAAAGGCCATAAAAAACGGCAACAAATGTTGCAGGGCGACTAATAAATGTTGTTACATGTAACAGCAACAGCAATCGCAACACTGACAGTGACAACAACAACAAAAGCAGCAACAACACAAGCCTGAAATGTCTCTTGCTGTCACACACCCACTGAGCATGCAATGTCTGCCACATGCCCCACACTCACCCCTCCCCCTCCCCCCTCCTGCCTGTCTCTGCGTTTTAGGCAATTAATTGTGCAACATCAAATAAATTGCATTTAAACGCAACAACAGCAACACAACTGCCAGCAGCAACAATTGCTGTTGCAGCAACATTGCAGGCTGACAAGCTTCATAAAAACTAATTTGCTTTTAAGGCTCCTTTTTGTGATTGCCGTGTGTTAGTGTGTGTAAGTCCCTCTGTATGTGAGTCCCTCTGTATGTGTGTCCCTCTGTATGTGTGTCCCTCTGTATGTGTGTGTAGGTTTGGCTGTACCAGGAAGTATTTGCAAAGCCAAAATTTGTTGCCAGATTGCGGTTTGCAGTTAAGCCGCACATTGTTTATGAAGAGTTTTCTCAGTCCACAGTGCGGGCTTGTTAAAGGAGCCCAAGCAATAAATAAGATAATCATGTTAGACGTGGCCTCTGGGATGCAAACTTGCAATTCGCAGAAACGATTAGGAAAGACAATTCCTGGAAACTTTACAAATTGTCATGTAATAACTATTAACGAGTGTGAAGTAGCTAAGTGCCTCTCAGAATGATATGACAGTATATAAATATCTAACGGGACTATAAACAGATATCAGGTAAATAATATAAAGAGAATACAGAGACAAGAGAATGAAATGGAGATTAATTAGAATGCATTTTTTTTGAGTTTGTATACTTTAGTTTAGGTTTAAAGATAACCTAATGACCTTAATTTTTGATGTGTATTAGCAAAGTTTAAGATACTTAATTTATATGCAAGGAAACTATATAATCTGTTAAAATATTCTAATAATCATATTTACAACTTTATTATAACAATTTCAGTCAGTTCTCACTAACATAACCTCACTTATAAGACTAACCCCTAATACTTCAAAGGAAAATTAAATAAACGTAGAATTAGATATAATAACGTAGAATGATAAACGTAGAATAAGATATGATAATACATATAACTGGATATATATTATAATAATTATAATTAAATTTCCAACAACATCATTCAATGCGCAATAACCTAACCTCACTTGTAAGGCAAACCCTGAATAATTCAACTGTAAATTAAAAGATCTTATTCCTCTAACAGTCGTTTAGTCAAGCTATCCAAATCTCGAGCTGCCAATTGGCATTGACAACATTGCCAGCGGTGTCTGACAGGCAACAGACACAATCTTTGATCGCGAGATCTGGCAACGTTTTCACAGTTGGCTAATAAAGCTATCAATAGGCCAAGTTAGACGACAACTGCAGCGTGCCACCAGCAGCGCAGCGAGTTGCCAGAGTTGCCTACTTGCTCTGACTTGGTAGGTGCAGCCTCCATTCACTTTGCTGTGGCCTTTTCGGGCCTCTTGGGCAATACTCGACAAGGCGGACAAGGCGGTGCGGGTCGAAGTACTTAATCATAAGTCACCCGGTACTTACAGTCGCGGCTCATGCCAGCCGAGAGGCATTTCTTGAAGCGGCAATACTGGCAGCGATTGCGGTTCAGGCGGATGACCAAACACTTTCCGTCACGCAGGCAACGATATTCGATTTGCTTCTGGATGCTGCGACGAAAGAAGCCCTGAGAAAAAGAGAGGACAGCTGCAGATTATGTGACTCAATTCAAATACTGATTCGAGAACTCACCTTGCAACCCTCGCAGGAGGTTACACCATAATGGTAGCCCGATGCCTTGTCGCCACAGACTTTGCAGGGAACAAACGACTTCGAGGAGACGCCGTTGCTGTTGCCGTTGCTGTTGCTGTTGTTGTTGCTACTGTTGTTGCTGTTGCTGATGTGGTTGTTATTACTGTTGCAGTGGTTGTTGTTGCTGCTGCTGTTGTTGTTACTGTTGCTATTGCTGCTGCCGTTGCTGGAGTCGACAATGCCAAATTGCTGCTGCTGCTGCTGAGCGTGTTGCAACTGTTGCTGCTGCGAGTGTTGATGTTGCTGTTGCGATTGTTGCTGCTGTTGTTGCTGCTGCTGCTGCTGTGAGTGTTGCTCTGCAATGGAAAATCACAATTGTTCGTACAATTTCCTGTTCAATTTGGAAAGTTGTCGCGCCTGCTGCGTTATGCAATGCGACATTAGATTACTCAGCACCCTACCCTCCTCCCATACCCCTTATACTTTCCCTCCCCCTCCCACCCAGCCAATTGTCGCAGTGTCGTAACGCAATTTGCTAAATGAGTTTGCAGAAAGCGCACCACAGCAATCAGTTGACTATCGCCTGCTCCACATCTGCCTGCCGCGGACTGTCGCTGTCGTTGTCCATGTCGCCTCATTTGTCAGTGACAACCAACGACAGCCGACCGAGCTGTCAATAGCCAGCCCTCCTCCCTCTCCCTCCCTCTGCTCTCTGTCCAATCCCTCTCGAAGGAGGCAAATAAAAATTGAACTGCCAAGCAATTGGCAGCTCTTTAAAGGGGCCGCAAGTGGGCGGCGCTGCCTCGGCACGAGGTGAGTCCAGCAGCAAAATTGCCAAAACCGAAATGGAAAGTCAAATCAAATTAATGGATCTCTCTCAAGATCTGGCAATGACCGTTGAAAGTGCCGAAGACAGCGCACAAAAGTTGTTGAAAATTAATCGATTTAGTTGAGTGTTTTCAAATTGGATTCGAGGGAAATGAGTCAAAGAGAACAAAGCTGAACTACGAGTAGTGGGAATATATTGTAAATATATAGAATGTACAGAGTACGTATTAAAGATAGGCTAATATTCATATAAAAATCACGCACAATAAGTATGCAATATATATTTTACGATATTCAAGTTGAAATTGATCCAGGAATAAGTTGTTCAACAATCGGCAGTATCTTAATAATATATATGTACTTTATTGGGTCTGTCGCGTCTACTTCTGCCTTTTATATATAACATATTTGCATAAAGCTAGTATACCCTTTTTTGACCTTTTTCAATGGATATACAAGTAAATAAAAACACTTTATCTGTGATCTACCTTGTTTGTGTAATAATTGCTCAGCCTAACCTCACTTTAAATAAACAATTTTGAAGATTTTCATTCCTTTAAGGCCACAATCAAATTTTAGCATATCTTTCTGGGCTGCAATTTATCTCTTTCTCCAGTTAACCACTCAGTTATGAAATAAATATGGAAATGCAGAAAGAAAATGCATTTAACAAAACGCGACGACGGCAGCAACAACAACTATATCTACAACAACAACTACAACTGCTACAACAGGCAATCAAATTCAAATGCCAGCAACAGCTCAAAAGTGCATTCAACTTCAACAACAACAATTTGCGATTGCTGCTCGAGTGTGCGATAAGAAAAAATGCCAAAAAATCACGTATACGCCACCCACACAACAACAGCAAAGCAGACAAAGCGCAGCAGAAGAAGCAGTAGAAGAAGAAGCAGAAGAGGAAGAAGAAGAAGTAGTGGAAGAGGACGCGAGTAGTTGCTGAGAAGCTACGCCGTCAGTCACGGGCAAAAACTGCAACAACTTTAGTCGAGGTAGTCGAGGCTGCCGCACACAATTTTCACTGCAAGCGCCGAAAATTTGCAATGCAAATTGCTGGAAAAATGAAAAAAAAAATGGAGGCAGACGCGGCAGAGTGGCAACAACAGCAACAGCAACATGAAGCAGCAACTGAGGGAAAATTGCGCTTGCTGCGCTTCTTGGCATTTCATTTCAATTTGCCTTTTTCTAATGCAAAAGAGGCAAATGAACTAAGCGCGGAGTTTGAACTGCGAGCTGCAGTTGTAGTTGTAACAGCAGTTGTTGCTGCTGCTGCTGTCGTTGTTATTGCAACAATCGGCGTTGCCACACCTCGAAATGCGAAGCAAAATGAAATGAAATTAATGTGCAACTTGCACGCGCCAACACAACACAACGACGCACAGACCAAGGAAATGATTGAGGGCAGCAGGCGGATGGGTGGCAGAGCAAGGAGAGGGAGAGGGAAAGGGACAGAGGGAAAGGGGACAGCGGGAAGCCGCAGCGTTACGCGCTTGTGCAATTGCAAATTGAATTTTCACCCAAATGAGTAGAAGGAAGTGAAGGCGTAGGCAGGCAGGCGCAGCACCGCAGCGTCGTCTGGAAAATGTCATCGGCTCGGGAAAGGCAAAGGAAATTCAAGTGCCACTCGCAGTCGCCGCTGCTGTCGGTGCTGCTGCTGCTGCTGGTTTGCTTCATTTTCGCGCTGCGTTCAAATGCAAATCACTTGGCCGCTTTTGTGAGTTGACAATTTAGACGCCATTGTTGCCGCGCTTGATGGCAGCAGGCAGCGTGGCAGGGGCAGAGGGTGCTGCTGCTGCTGTGGCATTTCCGCGTTGTCAGACAGTGGCAAGCGATAGACAAGCGACAACAACAACAATGAGAGAGTCAGCAGCGACCAGTTCATAACTTTGTTGCAAGTTGTTTGCATTTCTCTTGCCTCTCGCTTGTGCAACGCTGATAAAAGACTCAAGAAACTGATTGAAAAGCCAAGAAAATGACTAACTGAGCAGATACTATATAGTGTGTATATATAGTATGTATAAAGTGCAAGCAATAACAACAGCGATGCACAGTTGAATTACAGTTTGCAGCTTGCCACAAAGTGCTGCAATTAAATGCTGCAAATGAATCCTTGCCAACGGCCATGGCGAACAAGGAAGACCAAGTTGCCACAGGCAGCCTCAGCTTATTCTCGCTGCAGCAGATTTCGACTGGTAGTTTGCTATAAATACCTAATTTAGTTGCTATAAATGATCACTTGGTTGAAAGTTAGATACGCTGCAGATTACTGCAACGACTGGCAACACTTTTCCTCTACGCAGCAGCCACAAAATGATGAAAATGAAATCGATTGCTGGCGTGCAGGAAAAGCAACAGCGACAGGCAGTTGCATTATGGCAGCAATTTCCTTGGTTGCAGCAGCAACAACAGCGAATTACATTGATTTTCACAATTTTACAAGTTGCGTGCAGAAAGAAAGAGGCAGAATAAGAGAGTGAGAGAGAGAGGGGGGAGAGGAAGAAAGAGAGAAATAGCAAAAAGAAGCAGAATACATTCGAATGTTGCTGCTGTTGTTGCTGTTGCTGTCGTTTTAGCTGTTGCTGCTGTGCTGGCAACACTCCTTCCAAACTGGACATACCTGCGTGTCCTTTGCTCAAATGCGCAACAGCTGCAGATGCTGCCGCGTGACCGGAGGAGGAGCTGACCGCTGGCGTAGCTGAGGAAGTTGTATGTTGCTGGCTGTTGAGGTGCTGCTGTTGCTGCTGCTGATGCTGTAGCTGGAGCTGGCCGGCGGAGGAGCTGCTGGCATTGAGTAGCGTCGCGCGATTGAAATGCTCAGCGCTGGAGGCAGACGACGATGAAGATGATGAGGATGATACAGTGACCGAACTGGAGCTGGAGGAGCAACCGCTGCTGCGTCCGCTGTCGGGTGAGGAATGGGCGCCGGCGCCGCTGCTGGAGCAATTGCTGGCGGGACCGAACTGATGCACACTGCTGATGGTGTACAGAGCACCTCCACCATTGCTCAGCGACGTGCAGCTCAAGTGGGCTGCTGCTGCGCCTACTGCTGCTGGTGTTGCTGTTGTCGCAGTGGCTGTTGCACCTACTGCTGCTGCTGCTGCTGGCGATGCGCTGTAGTATCCGTCGCAGTGCAGCAACTGCAGAGGATCCGCTTCAATGGCACTTAGGCAATGTTGCAGCTCCTGTGCTGTTGCTGCTGCTGCTGTTGCTGGCGTCGTCAGCTGCTGCTGTTCTGCGAGATGCGGTTGCTGCTCCTCTTCAGCCTCAGGAGTCTGGGGCTGCCTGGCTCGCTGTAGGCACCTTGCGTGGAGGAATCTTCGGGTGTGTCGAAGAAATGCAAATTGAAGTCAGAATTGTCGAAACTGACTTCCGGCAGTGCGTCGTGCTCTGTGTCCTCCTCCTCTTCTGCGTCCTCCTCTTCCTCGTCCTCCTCCTGCTCCTCTGCTGCGTCCTCTTCCTCCTCGTCGTCGGGCTGCTCCTGCTCCTCCTCCTCCTCCTCCTCTGCGTCTAGATCTGCAATATTGCTAAGGTCCTCCTGCTGATGCTGCAGTTGCCGCTGTTGCTGTTGCTGATGGTGCTGCTGCTGTTGTTGTTGTTGTTGTGGGCGTGGCAGTTGGTTCTTGACCACAGTGTCGATCAGCAGATGGGAGCGAATTTGTGCCTGTGCCTGTGCCTGTGCCTGTCTCTCTGCCTCCAGCTCTATTTGGTAAACATCCATGTTGCTGCTGGCGTCGTCGCTGCATTCGCATTGGCAATGGCATCCATTATCATCAAGAACATCATCACGCAAATTGAATTCGAATTGAACACTGGCAACACTCTGAGCCGCAGTGCTCTCAGCATTTTAATGGCCTTTTCCAGTTCTTGGTTTCAAATTTATTGTTCCTCTTCTTCTTCTTGTTTTTTTTTGCTTAACACTTTATGAACAGAGATCAGGAAATGGGTCTGCTATTCCATGTGGCACTAAATAGTAGGGTATATGGCGGATGTAGTTAGGCAAATAACTTAACTAGGAAGATCTGACATGCAGAAGATTCTACGCAAAGTTACTTTGCACAGACTGAACCCTTCCGGTTGCAGACCAAGCTGGCAATCTTTCGCCTCAGACAACTCTTCCCACAATCTCAAATTGCAATCTCGACTGAGAACCTCTTTAATCTAACACTAATTACTAAAGATAAACTTCTTCTACTTCTTCTCTCTGTTCACACTTCACTCATTAACTGATTAACATGGATCATTTATTTGATATATATTATTTAATTTTAATATATAATTTGCAATTCACTTCCGTGTTGGTTCAACTGGAGAATTGTTCACTTAGTTCGTTAGATTCCTTGTCGCTAGGCAGGACACACGTAATTAGCTGCAGAAGCTGTAGAGAGGAGGAGGAGTGAGAAGAGGGAGGAGAACGAAGCGAGGGGGGCGCGGCACAATGTGACGACGCGTAACTGCGGTTAGGCAAATGCCCAAGTGGAAAATGGAAAATGTGAAAATGTGCGATCGCGCGTACAGAAACTCTCGTCTCGACGAGATCCAAGCGCCAACTTCGCAGCGCTCCAAATGCACAACAGAAATTCAAACCAAACTGCAGAACTGCAGAACCTACGACAACTACAACGACAAGAGCGCAAGAAAAGAACAAGAATAAGAAGAAGGCGCGTGTGCGTTTGTGTGTGTGTGTGTGTGAGAGTGTCTCCGTGTGTGTGTGTGTGAGTGTGGAAAGAGCAGGAAAATAGAATGTGGCTGTGCATGGAGTAGGAAAAACTTTTGTAGCGCCGTTTGAGCGGCAGCACAGCTAGGCACGAGGCTGACTCAGCAGGAGGTGGGGCAGGGAGAGGGGTAGGGGTAGGGGGAAGAGAGGGAGCTGTTGCAGTTGCTGCTTCTATCTTTCTAATCTGCAAGCAGCAACAGCAACAACAACAACACGCACTGGCAGCACTCTCGCTGCATGTTGCTGTTGTTTTTCCATTTGCAGCGGCGATTCTGTTCCTGGTTGCTATTTTCAATTTCTATTGCCCGTGGGCAGCAGCATTGCAGCTGCTGCTGGCACCGACAGCAACAGCGACAGCGACGTTGCCGTCGACGCCAACTTCAAGTGCACCACACACTCCACTCAAGATCAATTTCACACACACTACCAAAGGCAACGGGCCGAGAGAGAGAACCGTTACAAAGTTTGCACTACGCCAGAGAGAAAGAGAGAGAGGTAGAGCAAGAGAGGGAGAGCGGTATAGGGAGTAGGAGAGCGAGAGCACAGCATAGAATAGCGGAGTCAAAGAACCTTTGCGTCTCTTGAGCGCGATCGCCAACAGCATGTGTGTGTGAGTGAGAGAGGGAGGGAGGGAGATAGAGAGAGGGAGAGGGAGATAGAGAGTGCTAGAGCACAAGAGCGTTGCTTCCATAATGCGGAAGTAAAATTGCAGTTGCACTCGATGCAGTTGTTATTGTTGCTATTACTAGCTGAGTTTTTGTTTTTGTTGCTGTTGTAGTTGTTGCTGTTGTTGTTGCCAGGCAGTAGAAAGTGGCAAACTAGTTTTGGGCCCCCTAAAGATTTTGAGCTGCGCTCAACGCCCGCAACTTGATGGAAAGAACTCTTCAGAGAGGGAAGCAAGAGAAGTTCAGTGTGGATTTGATGGATGTGCAGAGAAGGCAGAAGGTGTAGAATATTATGTATTATATTAAGCATTATTATAACTAATATATCCATATTATATATTGCATTTTATATAATAAATATTAGCTATAAGACTGCAGGTACTTATTAGAAAAATATACTTAAGATAAAGGCTTAAACATGACTACATATTATATCATATAACATTGTATCATAGTTTAAAATATACGAGTACAATACTATATCATATATATTCTATATTATATATCATATGATATCTTTATAATGATATACACTAGAATATACAGAGCCCTCTCGATCGTGGTAAATCCCACAAAGAATTCCTTACATCTCTCGCCAGTTATCCTCTCCTATTATATATCCCCAATTTCGATAGCATAGGGAAGTGAAAAGATAAAGAATGTGAAAAATCATCCATGTGCTTTATGCGCACAATTTTCCTCATTTCGCAACTGCCGCCGCCGTCGCCTCACACATTTTCCATGACGAATGTCAGGCACAAAAGGCAAGCAGCAAAAGTCAATGATCAGCGTGCCGCGGCTTCGTCGTCCGCGTCGACGTCAGCGTTAGCGTCTTGCAGCAGCTAGTTTGCTATTTTTCCAACGGCAGCAGCGAAAGCAGCAGAAACTGTAAATAACAAGAAACGGCTACGACAACAGCAAGAGCAACAACAACTACAAACAACGAAGTCGACACCGAGCGACGCCAACGCGAGCGCGAGGATCGAAAGCGAAAAGTCAACGACAACGAAGGCGAAGAAGACATCGGGCGAACATTTCGTGAAGCCGAACGTGGCGAACGAACGAGCAAGCAAGAGAAATGAGCGCCCGCCCGCCGCCCCCAACAGCAACAACAACAAGAACAACAACAACATAACATGCATCGATTGCATTTGCCTGATAAAACCTGATCTGCACACACACACACTCACACATACATACAGAGAGTGAGACGCCGCCATAAGACACGCGACGTTGACGTTGACGTCGACGCCGACGAACCAGGAAGAGAAAAATGAAAATGCCGCTGCTGCTGCGCTGCAGGCGTTGATTGTGTAATCGCTGCGCGTGTGTGCGTGCGCTGCGAGAGAGTGCGAGCGTGTGTGTGTCCGCATCTGTGTGAGAGAGTGTGTGTGTGTGCGCGCGCTTTGAGTGAGAGTTATTTGCTGCTAGGCAGCCCCTTCACCACATGCACGTGGCTTGTTGTTGTTGTTGCTGTTGTTATTGTTGCTGCTGCTTCGCCCATTGCCTATGCCAATGCATGCTGACCATGCCCACTTTCTGGCATGCGCCCATTGCATTTCACTTATCAACGACGTCGACGGAGACGGCGGCTGCTGCTGCTGCTGCTGTTACTCATTTTTTCGCGTTTTTATTTGCTTCTCTAAGTTCATTGACTTGAGCAACGTCACGGGCAGCAGCAGCAGCGACGGCAGCAGCAACAGCAAAAACAACAGCAACAGCGACAACAAAAACAACAGCAACAAAGTGGCGCAAATGCGTTTAGTTTTATTTATTTGCTCATTATTATGCCCCTGCTGCTAGATTCTTCTTCAATTCTTGTTTACTTTGCACATTTTTTCATAGTTCTTCTAGTTGTTGTTGTTGTTGTTTCTAGTGTTGCTGTTGCTACTGCTGTTGCTGTTATGCTTTTTGCTGCCTTGGTGCTTGACTGATACGGATAGCGCCCAGAGCTGTAAACAAGCTATAAAGTAGGCATTAGAAATTATCACTTGGAGCGGGAGAAAAGAACATAAACAACGTAGTATCGTATCGTATGTAGTGAGTAGCATTAGTAGCTGAATTACGCAGAGTTATCGCGCAATGCTTATGGGTGCTTGAGATTTACGATGGAGAAGTGCACGACTAATAACTACAAATGTGTGTGCGGTACATAAGGATATTAACTTACTAATTAACTTAATTACAGTTTGATTTCATTTAAAAAAATATTTTCTCTTTTTTGCTTATTAATTAATAATTAAAATACATTATTTCATTAACTTGTTTATCTGCTTATTAATTAATAATTCAATTACAATTGCCAGCAATATGAAAATATCATTTTTCATGCATAATTTAATAGATTTTTATGCTGCATACTTTGGGGCAAAAGGTGTGGGTTCATTTCAGTTGAAATCTGACTGAAACGCTAGAAGTCATAGCTAAAGTGTCCGCAATTGGATTGTATGAAAGGTGCAACCATCTCGAAATTAAGGAGATTAGGTTAATCAATCCTCAAAAAACCTTAGAACTCACAGGAAAAACTAGACTGATAAACTCAGCAGTAGTACAATAGATCCTATAGGTCGCAGCTACCAATTAGCAATACTGATAATGTCTATAAATATACCTTCTCAGTCTTTTCCTTGGCACCCCGTTAACTCGTGCTAAATGTTATTTATCTCTATATAAAAGGCGCATGTTCTTCTTCTTTCTTATCACACACTCGTTGAAAATGAAGACATAACCCATTTTCGTAACTTATCACACAATCTAACAGGCTATTTACAAGGCAGCAAAATGCCTTCTTTGGATCTATAGTTCCGCCCGCTGTTTGTGCCAGAATCCCTGGCTGCTCTGTCATGTCCCTCGCGGCTAAGCACACATACAAAATCCATATAAACGTCACATACGATGCCACACAGAACACAGCAACAGCAACAACAAAGAGACAGGGGCCTAGAGCAGAGATTGTGTTGCCTCTGGCATTCCTGGCCAACACTTTAGCATGTGTGTGTTTGTGTGTGTGGCATGTTAAGCAAAGCGACCGACTGCAGCAGCGGCAACTGTTTCCCTGGCGAAACCCGAACCAGCATAAAAGACATTTTGGGTCGCGCTGCATCAGTGCGGGAGAGTAGAAGGGGGAGCAGCAGGAGGAGGAGCAGCAGAGGGAGGCGGCGGCACCCAAAGGCATGTGCAATGTTTGGCTGAATGTCAGCAACCTCAATAAAATGTAGCGATTTTATTCCTCCTCGCTTGTTGTTGTCGTTCCTTTCCTGGGTCATGATCTGTTTCGTGAGAGAAACTGGGCAGCTATAAATAACAGAGCCAAAGCAAAGGCAGCAACAGCAACAACAACAACAAATAAAGGAAGCTGCCGCCTGATGGACTGCTAAATACCCTGCAGTAAAGTGTGCGTTAATCAACACTGAATACAGTGTAGTAAAGGCACGAGGAGCGCAAGAAATCAAAACATTAAAAAAAATTAAATTTAAAAATCAAAAAAGTATACAAATTTAAATGTAAACTTAAAATGTAGTATCATTTTAATTGTAAAACATTTTCTAAACACACTCTGCAAGAATATTATAGTGAGAAGTACGAAGAGCTCAGAAATAGGTTATTTTATTGATAATTTTCACAATTTGACAAAGAAAATGTTGGTGAATTTATGTTTTTACTATTTCAAATTAAAGTTTAATAAACTGGGTTTGAAATATTGACAAGGTAAAGAAGGAATGTAATCTTTTAAATCTATTGAATTTAAATGTATAGTAGAATCAATAAATTAACCAAAATTCCCTTTTGCAGAAAAATACTATAATTATTAGAAGAGAAATGAGTAATAGAATATCGATGGTATATATAGATAGTTCCCATAACCGACAACACCCCTTTATAACTTACTACAGCGTACCCTTAAGCCACTTACACTCTTATCTGTTCTACTTATATAGCAACACTTGTGTTTACCTACCCAACAAGATATCACTGGAAACGGAATGCGAGCTCAGCGACGAGGTGTGACCATCCGAGGGGCTCTGGGGAGGCTCTCGCAGGGGGCTGCTTGGCGTTGTGGGTGGCGTATTGAGGCAACGTTGAGTGCCCGAGATGCCAATAGCAGTTGCAGCTGTTGTTGTTGTTGTAGTTGTGGCTTCGTTGGAGGCGGTGGGCGTGTCAGTGCTGCGAAAATATGCGGCAATTGAAAATCTGCAAGACAACATAGAAAAGACGCGTTTATTTTTAGTTTATTTAAGAATTCATTGTCAAAGTCAAATTAAATTGCAATGCAATTAATGGGGTGCCCCTCAAGGTTGTTTAGCAACTAAAGTGATTATCGGTTGGCAATTGTCGTGGGTCATCCTGATGCCGCGACCCCCCGTGCACGGGCCACGTAATTGATTGGAAAAGTGGCCTGGCCATTCATGTTGAGTGCAGTCGAGCAGGTTAAACCGACAAGCTGCCTGCCTGACCATCCCCCCACACCACAATCTGCCTCTCTATAGAGACTGGCACACTTCTTAGCTCGTTATAGCACGTAATTGGCCATTTTCATGGCGGAATATAGAATATCAACGATTGTGGGTGGGCAGCAAAGCAGAGAAAGAGGGAGAGAGAGAGAGAGGCAGGGCACTTTGATCGATAGCCAAGACTTTAAGGGGAGGCAATAAATTGATATGGCAAGTGCACTCGCTTGGGAGGTCCCCATTTAACACTCATCAGTTCGATATCGACTCGTAGCTCGGTCTGTCTCTCTTTAAACTGCCAGCTAGAAGAGTTTACTCAGCACTTTCTCAAGCGGCTGCTTCAAGGCGAAGGCAATGGCAAAGACAGAAATGCCTTTAAGTTGCGCCTAATGCACACACGCGTTACTCATACGCACTGTGGTCGCTCTGTGGCGCAGCGCAGCAAACCTTTTAGCTGCCTTACATTACTCATACGCAGCGTTGTGCAGCACACAAATGGTCTGAGGACGTATACCCTAGGTAACCACAAACCAACTGGCTTTGCGGCATCCTCTGCAGCTGACAGCAAGCCGCAGCAGCAGGAGCACCAAGCAAACAAGGCCAAGGCAGCTGCAGCGTGACTTGGGAATACCCTGTGAAATATTAAATTGATGTGTGGTTGGCAATCTAACATGCTCTCTCTTTCTGTCTATATCTTTTTTTCTAATGTACTCTCTAGTCTAGCATACCCCTTTGCCAACTCGTTTGCCTTGCCAAACACTTTAAAAATCAATACACACTTTGCATGCGAATCTTGCAGGACGCAGGCATCGCAACAACGTTCTTGCAACTCCGTCAGATTCCCCACTTGCCACATCCCGTGGCAACGTATCCCATTTACCGTATATCGTATATCGTATCCCCCACAGCATGTGCTCCCTCTTCCTGTTCTGTGTTTGATGTGCTATGCCTCAACTGAGCTTTATTGCATTCTGCTTTGCCGCTTTGCCCTCTGCTCAGGCATTTGGAATTTCTTCCCTCCTCTCCACTCCCTTCTCTTCTTCCCTCTCCCACTCTGCGGCCTGCCTATTTGTGTGTCCCTTACGGACCTTGCATCCCCATCCGTCTGCCTTGTCTATCTTGTAGTTTGCTTTTACAATATTTCCACGTTGTTATGCACTTCACACAAGTGTACCATCCCAACAAGCACTCGAAACAGAGATTGTAGTTGTTGCTGCTGCTGCTGCTGCTGCTGGTACTGGTGCTGTTGATGTTGTTCCTGGCTTGATGCTGTTGTTGTGGATGTTGTCACAATATTTTCGCTTTTCGATGCGCTGCTCGAGAGCAGAAAGTGAAATATTTGCCCATGTGGCGTTTTAGCTGCTGCCAAGAAGCCGACATGTGCCTATCTCTAAGTGTGTGTGTCTGTGTTAGTGTGTGTGCTTTCTTTCTCATTCTGTGCTCTTCTTCTGCTGAAATGTAGAAAATTGAACTTTTGATTTATGCATAGCAAAAGGGAAAAGGCCACACAGCGCTGAGTTTGAGGGTAAAATCTCATCATTTTATTTGATTCGACGTCTCCGGCCGCCACTTGGTCCATGTCATTTTCACATTTGCACTCATCAACACCCAGCTAGGGTGTGGCAACAAGAACAAAAACATTAGGAACAGCAACAATAACAACAACAGCACCAACAGCGACATCAACAGCAGCAGCAATTGCAACAGAGCGAAAGTTGCTGTGGCTTTTGTGTGGCCTGGTGTGGTGTGTGCCGGGTTGGGTGCAGGGCAGAGCAGGGTAGGAAGTAGGTTAGTGGCTCATTCGGCACGGCCTACTGAGTGATGAGGAGAAGAAACTACAGCAGCAACAGCCACAGCAGCAGCTCCTGGATGCTGAACACTTTTATTCTGATGCCTGCGCTGCTGTTGTTCTCCTCCAAATTATGCGACTGCCTGCCTGCCTGCGAGACACAAAAGGCATAGGGAGGCAGAGAGGAGAGGCAGGCGGTGATGGCAGCGGCAGCACTCTAGCGGCAGCACGCGCCGCACTCGTGCCTCGCCAATTGTTGGGTTAATTAAAAAACAAAACAACAAAAAACCCTAAGCGAAGGCATAAAAACTGTGTGTGGCGCTCAGGTGTGGCCATAAAAATGGGGCACATGCTTGACTACAGCGACTGCCTGCCTGCCTGTACACACATACATATACATAAACATATATTTATAAACACTAACCTGGTTTGCTGCTTCTGTTCGTGTTGCTGCTGCTGCTGCTGCTCGTTATGATTCAAACGCTTTGAGTTTGAATACTCCATGGATTGCCGGCCCTCAAGGGGGCTGGCCGTTGTTGAGTGCAAGCACAAAAATACATTTAAACAGCTGCTGTTTTACTGCGCTTAGAGTTCCAACAATAACAACAATAACGTCGCACAACAACAAGATAAAGTTTAATCGACGGCGAAACGATTATGCGCTGCGCCTAAAAGATGCCATGCAATTTTATCGTCTTCCACTTTCACTGCGGCGAGTTTTCGGCGAATTGAAGATTTAAATATTTAATATTTAATCCCTTTTTTAAATTTAATATTCAATTTACATTTTGTTTAAACTGTTTCACTTTCAAATTGTTTACTAAACGTTCTGTTTAATTGTTGGATTCGCCATTGCGGAAATGCTGTCGCTGTTTGTTGGTTGCACTCATAACTGGCGCATATAAAACTGTAAATCGGCTTTTGGACACACTGCAGCGTTGCTGGCCGCTGCTGCTGCTGCTGCTGCTGTTTGGAGACCGAGCGACCAGCCTCTGGGCCGAAAAGCACGACGACAGCGACGACGGCGACAGCGGCGACACCGACAACAAAATGCAGCAAAACTTTTTAAAGCTGCAACACCGCACACACACACACACACGGACATAGACAGGCACAGGATGTGCCGCTGAACGGAGAGCGAGCCAGCAAAACAATCACATGGTGTAAACTCGCCGCAACAACAACAATAACAGCGGCGATGACAGCAGCAGCAGCAAAAACATAAACAGAGAGCCCCAAACTGAAGCCGACAATGCGCGGCGAGAGAGCGGCAAATGCAAATGGCAACCTGCAAACTGAGAGAGGGAGACAGAGTGTGGCAACGAAATATGCAAAGGCAACTGGTCACATTGAATAGAAACTTTAATGTATGTAAATATTAAATAATTTATTAATATTATAAACCGACGAATTCTGCCTGTATTACATTTATTGTACCTGCTCTATAAACGAATTTACACGACTCGCACTCTCTCTTTTGTGTGCGCTCTTACGCCGGCGCTCTCTCTCGCTCTCCCTCCCGGTGCATTGTGCTGCCAGCGCTCTGCCCACGCGCTGCAGAATCGCATGCACATAATAGAAATCAGGTCAGGGCCGTTTTGCTCACGCTGACTTCCCCCAGCACACACACACATACACAGACACACACACAGATACACTCACGCCATGAGCTTTCGCTGTATTACATTTTAGCGGCAAAGCTGCAGAGCTTTGTGCTCTGAAAACACTGAGATAATCAAACAATCAATCAAAAATCCTCTTTGTAGGTACACAAATTTCTTTTAATCATTAGTAACAAATATATATTGGCTGTATAAATACGTACTTTAAAAGCTTAACTGTTATTGTATTGTATAATTGAACTTATAACGTATGTATACGAACATCGAGCACCGTCTAAAAACATTAAGAACAAAACATGAACAGGACTGACAGTGAAAGAGAGATAGAGATGGGGAGAGAATACAAAAGGAAACTTAAGAGCTTTACCTGTAAACTGTTTTAAAAACTCGTATAAAGACTTTAGATTGTTAGGCACTTGCGGTGTCGGTTAGATTCGATTAGAATTTCAGTTTCAATTTCAGTTAATTAACACAAAGTAGTAGTTACAATTAGTTGGCAAAACACATCGAACGAGCGCGATTCAGGCACATTTTGGCTTCGTAATCTTTAAGCTGCTATCAGAAACAACTATGTACTAATTTTGGACAGTGCACTAGCGCTTCATCTTCTCCAGAATTGGCACAACCATGTCGAACTTAGGCCGCTTGCCAGGATCCTCATTCATGCAAATCGAAATGAGTTTGGCCATGTGCGAGGAGGTGCCTGGCGGTATCTTAACGCGCAGTCCTTCCAATGCAATCTTCATGCCGCACTCCATGGGCGACCATTCGGCGAAGGGCACCTCACGTGTGGTCAGTTCCCAGATGAGCACCGCAAAGCTCCACATGTCCGATGCTTCCCAGTTGCGATCCGCCGGCTTGCGCTGCAACGCCTCTGGTGACATCCAGGCTGGCTGGTAGATACGTCCCTTTTCCTGGAACGAGAACTTTGCATCGCCCATGTTGATGCGCGCCGTCAGATCATCGTCGATCATAACGTGATGACTGTTCAGATGATACGTTGGTATAATCCGCTCCAGCGAGTGCAAGAAGGCCATGCCACGTGCAATGTCCAAAGCGAAGTGCACAGCTTGACTAGTATCCACGACCACACCCGAGGCGCCATGCAACAGATTAAACAGCGACGATCGTGGCATGAACTGTAAGCGGTATTTGATTAGTTAATGAAGCAATTCAGGCATCCAACAACTGTTTACCTGACTAATGACCACCAAATTGGGAGGGGAGTTGCAGGCACCGATAATGGGCAAAATGTTTGGATGCGAGAAAATGCGCAACTTGGGGAACTCCTCGTTGAAGTCACGCGATATGCGCGACGTGCACTGACGCACAGCCAGAATCTGTTAAGACAGCGCGCATTAGTTTATACTAAATATGTTTATTCAATATTTACGCCCACCTTAGCGATAACATCATTCTTCTGCCAGCGTCCACGCCACGTCTCGCCGGAGGGCGTTACCGACAACTTGGTGTGTAAGTCCAGATCTCCCATGCTGATGCCTTTGAAGCGCGATAATGTGGCATCGCGTGAACGTGTCTTCATGCCCAGCCAGCTCTGCTCCTTGAAACTGATGACCTTCATCTCCTGGCCACTCTTCTCGGCGAGATCCTGCATGCGCTTGCCCAGACTAGGCTTGGCCTTGTCAATGGGCGTGTGCCCATCCTTATTGGCAATGGTCACCAGCGCACCGGCATTCAGTAGATCCTCACAGATCATGTCGTAGCCCCAGAAGCAGGCATAGTGCAGTGGCGTGTTTCCATGCTCGTTCACAGCATTCACATCGGAGCGCTCGCGGAGCAGCTGCATGGAGTGAAATCAAATCAGATAGATGAGTAAAGTTATAGTGCATTTATCGGAATGTATTGTGAGCTCACCATCTGAACGACATCACGATGTCCGTGGGCGGCAGCCAAGTGCAGGGGAATGTCGTCGCCCATGTTCGTTGCATTGACACGAGCGCCGCGCTGCAGCAGCGTCTCCACGAGCTTGGAGTGCCCCTCCTTGGCAACCCAGTGAAGGGGGCTGAAACCATGATCGTCACTGCGAGCATAAGCCGAGAGAGCGAGTGAGAGAGGGAGAAGAGAGAAACGCATACGCACATAGTTAGTTTCATTGTATTGGTGCAGGTTGTTTACACAACACAAGAATAAATCATGACGTCACTTGTCGACACATTTCGCCTCAATTGGTCTTGGCTATTGAATGGTCAAAAATAGCGTATATCTCATCATAATTGCATTCTGACAAAAGGCACATGTTTCTTGACTTTGTAATTAACTATTTTGAATGATTCTTTAACGTTTAAACTTTAATTTACCCCAAATTCATATCATGCTCAGTCTCATCCAGCCAAAGGCGAACTTGAATTGAGTTGCCCTCGCGGCACCAGTGGAATATATCCTCCATATTTGAACTTCACTTGTTTATTATGTTATAGAACAATGTTTATCACACTAATTACACTTAAATAACAGTTAATAATGTTTAAAAACAATATAAATTGCAGCAGTTGTTGCGCTGCTCTTGTTTCTCGTTCGTTTTCGCGATTGACTGGGCACACTTTTATTGACAACGATAACCAAGAAAAGCAATCGGTACAATCGATTTTCATTTCAAATATGTTAACAGCTGTTGTGTCATATATTCCTGTGAATGCCAAAATCGTGCGTTTCGTTCACCGCATTTGTTTTCGTTTTGAAAAACAAAATTTAGTGCTTAAATTTGAAAATCTTAAAGTAATACAATGAAACTGAGTACATATAATTTTCTTACTTCAATGGCCATCAAGGGTGTCAAGGTGGGCTACCCTTTGAAATTGACGGTAAGTTTCGCTTCCCTTTGTATTGATTGTTTCATGATAGTCCAACCTGCATATTACAGATTAGCAAAAAAAACGTGGTGGAGGGCGAATTCGACGATAGATTTATGCAGCGACTACTCCCCAAACTGGACTGGTCGGTGATTTATGGAGCTGCCCAGGTGGTAAGTGAACTGAGTCGTGTGATGCCAGTCGAAGCAAATTTCATAATTATCTGTTACTATTTTTTTAGGCGGAACTAGCTGATGGCATTCCCCCCACGCAGCCAGAGAATGTGCAAGACGATTATGATCTCCTGGTGAGACTTCATCATTTGCTCTTCGAAGTCGACGTACTTGAGGGACAGCTCGAGTGTCCCGAGACAGGGCGCGTGTTTCCCATCACCGACGGCATTCCCAACATGCTGCTCAATGAGGACGAAGTTTGATCCCAAGAGATTTAAACAGATTTAAGATTGTTTGTAACTCATCTCGCATGTTACTAAGTTAAGTTTCTTAGTTTTATGGTACATAAATATCGATTTATATTTCAAGCTGCAAAGTTTGCTCATAGAAAAGTTGTTGATACACCAAAAAGGTTAATTGGAAATTGGATGGAATACATATGTGAGTAAGAGTATGAGTGTGTGTGGGTGTGTATGTGTGCAAACTACACTTAAATATCTAAGAGTATATTGGAACATTTAGAGCAAAATGTGTTACGACGTATGTATGTATATAAAAGTCAAGTCTGGGTTACTGGAGGGTGCTTGGTTATGGCAGCTGCTATGTTAGTTAATCCTAAATGTATCTTTGGCACTCGACATGAGCTCGTCGTGATTGCATCCTAGTTACACTTGATGTTCGCGCCCTTGCCCTGTGCATAAATGCTTCCCTTGGCCAGATCCTTCTTCGCTCCCTTGCAGAGCTTCTCGTTGCACCCGCTCGGCTTATAGCTGCGTTCGCCCGAGAGATGACTAGCATCGGGTCCCTGCGCCGGCTGCTTCTGAGTGAGCGCAGTGTTCGGTCCATTCCAGGTGACATAGTCAGCACTGCGAGAAAAGAACTTGAGTATGTGTGGATGATACCTTAACCTCGCGACTTACAGCAAAAGATTCTCATTGGCGCCCTTGATCAGCTGCGAATTGGGTCCCAAGGTGGCCATGCGCTCGATTAGGGATTGAAACTCGGCAGATTCCGAATTCTGTGACTGATCCAAGTGCGATGAGTGCTGACGTTGTCTGTGATGGGGAAAAGGGATTGCGATTACTAGGGAAAGTTCCAGGGAGGCGGGTTAAATGAAGAGAGAGGACTATGAAGATATACAAGAAATGATAATAACGTGCAGAAAAAGGAAAATCTCTCAAAGCATGCGGTTAACGGTTAATGGGCATACTTCAGTGAACCGGCTTTGGCGCGCGTGCGACTCTCGATGGCCTTCGTTATGGAGCTGGCCGAGGCGGAGGCCAGCGATGAGGACGTCATTGATGTCGAATAGGAGGAGTAGCTGCTCGCACTGCTCCCATTGCAGCCATGCAAGTAGCCGCTGACGCTGTAGTTGTTATTGTTGTTGTTGTTTATGGCATTGTTGTTGTTGTTGTTGATGTTGGATGATCGTGCCAGGATGCTCCTGGTGGTCAGACGCTCATAGCTCTGACGCGTGGGTGACTGTGCGGGTGAGACATATGAGTGCGATGATGCACTGGAAATGGGTGAAGGTGATGCCGGGGACTTCAAATCCTTCTTCCTCTGCTGCTGCTGCTGCTGCTGCACTTGCTCCTCCTGGGGCTGGCCAGGGCTAGCTAGCTCCCGTGTGGGTGTGTTGCTGAGGATTATCTGGGTGGTGGCCGTGGTGGGTGTGGTGACATTGATGGATGGCAAATGGCGATGTATCTTATGGGGCTTGCTGCTGCTGCTGCTGGCATGGATAATGATAATGATAATGATAATGATAATGATGAAGTTGAAATGGTAATGATGATGACATGATGGGCGTGGTGGCAGCGCGCGTAGCAAGCAAGCAAAAGTGTATGTTGTGCGTGGGTGTGTGTGTGTGTTGAGTGTTGAGGCAGCAACAAAGGTTTACAGAGAAAATGAAGAGTCGATTAACCAAACTGATAAAGCGGAGGCAGAGAAGCCACACTAGGCAGAGGCAGAGAGGGCACAACTGAGGTGGGGACTAAGCCAGAACAGAAGCTAAACGCAATGCCAACTCGGGCTCACTACTCACCTGGTGGGGGCAAGTCCATCCACATCTGTGGCCTGCAATTGTTTGCAATTCTCCCGGGAAATGGTCTTGATCATTGCGTGCTTCTTGTTGCGCTGTTCATCCTCGTCATGCACAATCTGTAAGATCTGCGTGGCACGATCCTCAGCATAGTTGACCGACTCCAGCGCCATAAGGATAATGCGCTCTGCTATCTGGGGATACTTCTCCTTGAGCAAGGCTTCCACTGCAGAAGAAAGTGAAGTATTAGTAGAGAAGATCAGAGAACAGATTCCCTTTGCTCACTGTCTGCCTTCTCCTCGGCGGAGTACTCCTTGGGACGCAGCGGTATGTGCTGCACGGCCAGCTCGTTGCCCGCCTGTTCCTGATCCTGCCCCTGCTGAGGCGGTCGATTGTTCGGCCTGTGCGGCTGTTGCACATCGCGCTTGCTGTAGCCCAGCGAAATAAGCTTTTCCGAGGCGAACTGAACATGATTATCCGCATTGGCCAACACATCAAGCAGCAGCATCTCATCCGCCTTGGGAAAGATGTTCTTCATGTATCTGGGGAGTGAGAAAGAGAGCTCAAGTGGTTTGCTACGACAGGGCAAAGAGACAAAAGACAAGCTGGCCCAGCAACTACAACTAGAAGGAATCTACTTGTCCACTTGAACCGTGGAATTGGACTGCGTAACCACATCGGACCGAACTGAATTTGCATTAGTTGATTGCTTGCTATCTGGGCCCCGATCTGATCGGATATAACTGGCGCACCTCAATTTCATTTTGGGCGACGAATGCGGCTTGGGCGAGCTGCGCCATTGCGGCGAGCCGTGCAGCACTGGGTGGGGCAGAGCGCCCACCTGATGAGGGGCTCCATGGGTTGCAGCGGCGCCGCCACTTTGCATGCTCATGAGACTACCGAAACGTCCGCCGGGCAGGGGACTGGCCGTACGGGATGTGACGGTGACACGGCTAGCGCCCATGTCCGGGCGACGAGCCGGTGGTGTCATATAGAAAGCAGAATTGCTGTGGAACAGATGCCGCTGTGCGGGCGGTGTCACAAACGGACCGGGCATCGTAACCGGATGCTTCTCCACCTGCAATGCGCTGATAACGACGGCCTCGCGATTGTAGTAGCTGCTCAGTTGGAGGGCGGGTTAGTAAGCATTAGTATTAGTGAGTGAGAGTGTGGAGAAAGGTGTGTGTGTGTGTGTGTGAGTTGGTGCATCAAGCGGCAGCGTGTGAGAAGATAGAGATACATTTACAGTACACACAGAGATTAGCGGAAATAACGAGCGGATGCGTCGGCCTCGAGCGACTCCTGCTTACCGTTTGAGCAGCAAACGTATGTGATTCTCATCGGCAGTGGGAAACATGTTCTGTATCTTGGTAACCACAGCATGCGTATCGATTTGCTGCGAGAACGAGGTCTCCTGGATGGTGGAGCGACGCGACATGTTCGAGGCCAAACGGGCGCGCTGAAAAGGCAGCGGCGAGGACATTTCCTGTGGGGGACATAGAGAGAGAGGGGAGGTGAAACCAGGTTAGCACACAAGGCTGCTTCTGCTTACCAATTGTCCACGTGACGAGGCCGACAGCAGTGGGCTGGTCGACAGATTGTGCAGTGCAGGCTGCTGTCTCTCCCGCTCCTGGAAAGCGCGCACGGCCGTCAAATTATTGCTTGGATGCACCACGTGCAAGGGGGAATTGTGGTGTGAACTCTGCGGTAAATGCTGCAAGGGAAACACATGCAGTTAATTTACCAATTAAATCCAACTGCATTGACTCAATGCGACTCACCTGCAGCGCAATCGACTCTGTCGAGCAACGCTCGTTCTGCAACTGTTTGTAGTTGCGTCCACTGCCACGCGGATCCTCCAGCTGCATGGCCTTGGTCAGATAGTTTATGTAATAGCTGCAATGACACAAATCACCATCATTACCAAAGGGCCGTGCATGGGCCGAGCCTAGGCCAGGCCAGGCCACAGGGCCGCAGCCAATTCGGTTGCATCATAAAAGTGCAAATCAAAGGCCATAAAACGGACCTGCCACCCACTTCCCCGAACCCTCTTTCCGTTCCCTTTCCCCCACCCACTGTGAAAGCTCCCACTGTGCACAGGGGTTGCTTTTACCATCCAGATGCCCAACAGGCCTTGTGCTGGTGGTGAATTTCTCTCAGCGCCCATTGATAGCTCATCTGGGAAATTTGCGGTCCATTCTGGGCGCAGGTAACGGGTAAAGGGTAAGCAAGCACCTATAAACAGCGACACGTGCCAAGTAGCTGGCAAAAGGCAAAAAGCAGCCGCCAGACGTCGTCACATTTGACAGCTAATCTTGGCTGTGATTGCAGCTGGCACGGATTCAGAGGCTGAGAGGGCCTAGAGATGGGACTCACGTGAAGTGGCCACTTGAATTTAACGTATGACAGTCCCTGCCTAATTGCACACAGACAAGAATCCAAGCAAAGCCAAGCCAGGGAAACAAAAACAACAAATAAGTCAAGTTGCGCTGCATGCTAAATGAGGAGCACGAAGAGCTGGAGTAGCTCTGCCTGTGCCTGTGCCGGAAGTGACACAATTTATGCCTCTAAATGGGCCAATTCACCCAGTGCGGCAGCTTAGTTAGCTTCAAGAGATCCTACCAAGCATAATGAATGACATTAAAGCGGAACTTAAAGAGTCTTTTTCGAGTAAATCCCTGAAGTCTTTCATCAATATGAATATAAATTTATATAGCATCAATTATGAATATGCTAATTATAACAAAGTGCTGCACAGTGCTGCCAGCTCAGCTTTGTTCCCGTCAAATATGGCTTTATTCAATATTTGTACAGCACAGCGGGCAGCGGGAAATCTAGCTGGATTATTTATTACAAGCGCTGCCCGAAAGTATGCTAGGAAATTACTCAAGCCTCGTTTGTCACGCTTGTGCTGGCTTGTTCTGGCTTGCATGTCGTTACTTCTACTTTTAGAAACAATATTATCGTGATTTTTAAAGAGTTCATTCAACATACTTGACATTTAAGGCGGCCCGCCCCAGGGCAATCAATTCTGGCGCTCATGCCACCAGGCAGACAGGCAATGGCGTTGCCATAGCATTCTCTCACACGCAGCCTTAAGGTATGCAGTGGAAATCGAGCTGGCACATTGTAAACTGTATACAGCAGTTGCCTGCACCCCCCGTTCAGCACAAAAAAACCACTCTGCACACCCCTCCACCCATCTAACAATGTCTGTCGACCACATTCCATTCTATGCATGCAACGAACGAGTCGCATGCATAAATATTTATGGCCTTTTTTAATGCACTTTTTAGTAACGGGTAAGCTTACCAGTTGCCCGTTGCCTGATCGTATTTACAGTCCCAGCCAGGCGGCAGTTTCTGATAGCCCCCGCTGGATGCCTGGCCTGCATCACTCATGTTGACGATGATGATGCTCCAACAATATTTGAATATATATCTTCGCCTGTTTTTATTTCCGTTGAATATTTATGGGTATTTGTATTTAAAGAGGAATTCCGAATTCGCAGCTTGTTTGCCAACTGTCTGCAACCCCGAAAAGTTTGCGCGATTTGCCCTTGCCAGTCGAGCTTTGTAGTTGTTTTCGGTTGGATTGTGCTCCTGCTGCTGCTGCTCCTGCCTGCTACTCTGTGTTTGGGGGTTGTTAGCCACCACCAGAGCGCCACACACACACACTCACACACACATACTTTCAGTCACAACAAGCAAAGTTATTTTTGTTTACAAGGCGCAGCCGGAAAAAAAACACAAATCACACGCACACACACACACACATACATATATAAAATGTGGCGTGCCGTTAGTGGCAGGATTGGCTCCGCGCTGTGGCTGTTGTACGTTGCGGGAACAACCTCGTGTGGCAAGCTTTCGACGTCTACTGACTTGGTCGACGCACGCGAGTCGCGGCTTAGCTGCGCCGCAGATGCTGTGTGTGTGGGAGAGCGAGCTTTGTCACTTGGCGCTCAGTGTTGAGCAGTGTTGGAAAACACAGTAGCATTTGAATAAGCTTTAGTGAGCCTTGAAACGGCATTCAGCACAGTAAGACAAAGTAATATATCATTAATCTTTGAGCCCAGTCGAGTGGGAACTGAAACTAACTGAAAATATTAATATATTAATATTTTATAAACGAAAACAAAATGTCTGTTGCACAAGATGAGGAATTCGACCCCTACGCCACTGTAGAGGTGGACGAGAAGCCGCCTAAGCCGACCAAGGCCGAGAGAAAGGCAGCGAAAAAGTTGGCGGCCATAAGGAAGAAGCAGGAGGAAACCAGGACAATTATGCGCGTAAGTACCTGAGGGAACCGAACAGATTCCTTTTGAGAACTGAAGAATGTCCTTGTAGCATGCCCTGAAAACTGAGCTGGAGATAGGCAAGCGCATGGAGCTGCGCGGCATGGAGGAATGGACCCAGTTAGTCGGGGATATCAAGGTAGCCGATCTTCGCAAGGAAATGATGGAGTGGGGGGAGCAAGCTGAGACTATTATTGAGCACAAAAACGATCGAATCGCGATGCTACTGGACGACATGGAGCAGACGCAGGAGCATCATGCACGCTGCTTTACCAAAGCTCTTGAGATGATCGATCACATCACGGAGTGCTATCACGTCATGTTGGAGACCAGCAAGCACGTGTACGACCAGCAGGCCGAGGAACTGCTCAGGGAATTCTACAATGAGGTGCAATTCCGCACCGACGAAGTGGATGCCATGCACCAGAACAGCGAGAACATAATCCATGCCTCGAATGTCTACACACGCGACACGATTAAGCTCGACTATCAGATCTATCTGGAGCAGCGGGATCACTATGTGAACAAGGATATCGAGGCCAGATTCCAGATACGCGATCAAGTGGTACGCAAAATGAACCAAATGCAGACCCACCTCAACGAGTTCGTCGATTCGTTGTTCAATACCGAGTTGGATGCCCACAAATACGAGCGCATACGATCGCTGACTGAGCGCCAGAATAACTTCTTCGAGGAGACGCGCAACTTGGACGTGGAGGAGATGAGGTACTTGACCAAGCAGAACGATCTTCAGCGTGAACTCTTGCGCGTGGAGACTGACCACAATGCCACGATCAGCGATTGCAGGCAAGAGTTGGAGTATTTTTCCAATGCCCGGAAGAAGATCGAGGAGCGCATGCATCTGGATCGCATCACGACACACGAGAGGCTGCGCATACTCAGCACCGAGTGCTATCACCTCACCAAGGTGGGTTTCCCACATCCTTTTCTGTCTCCTCTCTAGTTTATCTTTACCCATTCCCTTAGAAATTCGAGAAGATTGTGAAGATCGGTGAGCTGCTTCTCGCCCTATCGATCACCTGCCGCAAACTGCAAACAGAATCTGAGAAGATCATTGTTGGCGGCGAGGTGGTTGATCCCGTCGATGTGGAGAAAGTCGACGATAACTTCACCATTCAAACTCTCGACTTGTTCAAGCATGTGGACCTTGCAGAGGGTGAGCTGGTCGAACTGAACAGGATGATGTCGAATTTCTGGCGCAAACAGGCCATGGCGCAGGCCCAGAATATGCTGCTGCTCGAGGAGAAGAATCGCCTTACAGCAGAGAATCAACGTTACATTGATTTCATCAAGTCCATGTCCAAGACGGATAATCCAGAAGAGCTACGTGCCGCGATGGTGGTTAGTTTGTGTAGGCAGCCAACTCCGTTCCTCTTCGATACGCCGTGTCGCAACCAGAAGCACAAGATCAAGAAGGAGTCGATCTACGCGGGCGAACGTGGCCGTCGTCAGGCAGCAAGTGTCATCAAGTCCGTAGTGATGGCTAACAGAGCTAATCAAGGATGGGGAGTGGGGATAGAGATGCTGTAAGTGTTGTTCTGTGATAATCTTGTTTCGGAAATGGAAACTCCCAAATTTAAGGTTCTACCAGTTTTAATAGTTCTGATCTAATATCAATTATTTAGAATTTAGTTATAGTCTGTGTGTGCGAAGCATCTAAGAAATTCGCTATAAAGATTGCTTGATTTAACTGTGTTTAACTTAGGCACTAAGCGTAGTCCTTTGGTCCGTTGAAATGCAGAAGCTTCTTCAGTTTATGGCGTGGGCAGTCGGAGCTTGGCACCGTTTCCCTTTCTCTTAGTTAAATTTCAGCGGTTCGATCTTCAGCTTCTCGGCCAGTTTGGCGCAGGTCTGCAACTGATTCTCCAGATACTGAATACCGCCGACTTTGTTTACGGCCTCCATGTTGTTCTTCTCCTTGTCGCCAGCCAGCAGCACGGGCTTGCTGGGATCGGTCTGTGGAGATTGGCCAAAAGATTAGATAAAAATTAAAGCGCTGCAATCAATTATCGACTCTTACCGGTGTCACTCCTCGCAGACGTGAGTTAAAATCACTCATGCGATCCTCAAAGTCGGGCGCAAAGCAGTTGGGATCAACGGCGATGAAGACCTGTCCCAGATCAGCAGCCGAGTTGGCTCCAGCGTGCGTCCACTTGCGCACCTGCGTGGAGTACTTGGCACCGGACATCACGCCGGACAATATATCTACCATGGCACCCAGACCGAAGCCCTTGTAGCCCGAGGTAAGTTCCGAGCCACCGAGAGGCATCAGGCAACCCGTGGAGAAGCCCAACTCTGCATCGTTTGTAACATTGCCATTGGGATCCTGTGCCCAGCCATCGGGCAGTGGGGCGCCCTTGCGACGCTGTATCTCGATCTTGCCCACAGCAACTGCTGTGGTGGCCATGTCCAGCAGGAATTTGTCGCCATTGGCAGCGGGTGCGCCCAGCGAAAGTGGATTGGTGCCCAGGGCAGCTTCCTTTGCATTAGTGGGTGCCATCAGGGGCGATGTGTTGGTCATGGACATGCCCACAAGGCCGTGTTCCATGGCCCTGATGGCATACCAGCCAGCCATGCCGTAGTGATTCGATCCCTTGGCACAGACCCAGCCAACGCCCACAGTCTTGGCCTTCTGGATGGCCAGATCCATGCAGAAGTTGCCCACAACGGCGCCCAGTCCATTGCGTCCATCTACCCAGGCAGATGCCGGGGTCTGCTTGAGTATTTCCGGGCACAGCGCCGCCATCGGTTGAGTTAATAGCCAGATCGTTGATGTACATCTCCAGGCGATTCATGCCGTGACTGAAGTGTCCACGATGATCGGCAGCCACCAGCAGATCGGCCTGCGCCTCGGCATGCTGCTGCGGCACTTTGACGGCCTTGAAACAGTCGATCATGAAGCGACGCGACTCGGCAACGGCCACCAGTTTGGCTGCAGACGACGACATGCTTCGGGCAAAGTCTACAATACAAAATTCCTGGGTATGTTTAGCGATAGAGTTCTGCTCTGAGCTTGGGAGCGGGAAAGATTCGGTTCGTTCGGGTACGCGGCGAATGTGCGACTGTTTTTGGTTTCGCCTGGAGCTGCCCTAAGCGTTATAAGCATTTTGCCTTCTCTACTAATTAATCTAGCAAGTTCTCACCAACACCAGCACAGCTCACACATACAAACACACTCCGATAGACCTCGACAGACCTCTTTTCCAACTTGGAAACAGTCAAGGAGGGAGGGGAGCGAGAGAAGACTACACAGAGTGTGTTGCTGTTGTTGTTTTTATTTTGGCAAACTTGAAATATTCTCATATCTTTGCAAGAGACTGATGCGAGAGAAGAGAGAGGGAGCATGTTTACGAATACTTATCAGTCAGTCGAGCAACTTTTTGGGTAGTATATACACACATCTGTTTCAGTGTGTGTGTGTGTCTGTAGCTTGATTTTATTGTGTGCCAATAGTTCAGACTGCGATATGGAACCCTCTCGAGCTGGCAATCTCATTATGCTCGCCCCCGGCGCGTGTGAATGCTACCTGAGGGCTTTACTGGACTGAAGAGTTAAGTAAGATGATCTCTATGAAACTAAACTGATAACTGATAATCAATTTTATAGATAACACATATCATTAAACTGTCACAGAGCAGATTACCCTATTTATGCATTTCAGTTTTATGCGCTTTAAATTGTTAGACATCATAAAATCCGTCGAAGAATTGACGAAACAACAAACGTATTTCGCTCTTTCTGTTTTTGTATGCTAGGGGGCTCGTGGCACGTCTCTATATAGTATATACCATACATACAGACATACATGCTCACGGCTACTTAGGTATATTTGAAATATTCATGTGACTGCGTGTACATATATTTGTGCGTGTCGCTGTCGCTGCTAAATTATTTCTGTGTGGGATGTGCGAGCAGTGTGGGGTGTTTCTTGGTGTTGTTTGTGTTGTTAATGACCTTGAACTTCAATTGTGCCGTGCACGAGAATTTAATAACTTCTGATGGATGAATTAATTATAGTTTGGTGTGTGTGCTCTTGATATGCTATTGATTAATTCAAGCATATTACGGATATGTGTAGTAGAAGTACAGTTATTCTCGCTTATCATTACAGTTAAGTGTTCCTATTTTGTTTACAACAAGTCCCACCCCAGTGCTGGTTTCTCTCTTCTGTTCTGACCTCACACAATGAAAGCGAAATTTGATGAAATACGAAACTAAGTCTTTGGGGCTTCAACAGCTGTCACAATACAATCCCGATAGCCTTAGCAACCTAATCTTATCAGGCGAAAAAAAATATATATGGCTTTCTTATCACCAGTATTTACAGGCCTCTTTCACAGACTCTCGTGTTAATTCTCGCATTTGAAGTAGGAAAAAAAAAACAAACCAGACATTCTACATTTAAAAAGTAAACGTTTTTTTGACTATAATCACCTACAATTCTGTTCAGGTGCTTTACAAAACTCTATACTGCATATACTATAAGTAGATTTTGAAATTTTCTTCAGCTGTTGAATTGAAGGTGCTTCACTCCCAGTCTAGTGGCCAGATCGGCACAAGTCTTGATTTGATTCTCTACATACTGTACGCCCCCGGCTTCATCTGTGGCCCTTCTGGCAATATCTTCTTTTTCGCCGGGCAAGATTACTGGGTTACATTTATCAGTCTGAAAAGTAAAAGCATTAGTAAATTTCATAAGGCGACTTTCTTTCTATTTTACTATACTTACCGGTTTCGCCCCTTTGAGACGACAGTTGAAATCGGCCAACTGCTGCTCGAAGTTTGGTGCAAAGCAGCAAGGATCCACGGCAACAAAGAGCTGACCCAGATCTGCAGCAGAACTGACTTCCTTTAGCATCCACTCTCGAATCTGTGTAGAGTATTTGGCGCCTGCCATCACGCCCGTTAGGATATCCACCATGGCTGCTAGACCGTAGCCCTTGTAACCGGAGGTAATGGCCGCACCGCCCAGTGGCATCAAGCACCGTGTGTTGAAGGCCAACTCTGCATCTGTGGTAATATTCCCATCGGGACCTTGTGCCCATCCTGCGGGCAGTGGTTCATTCTTGCGGCGTTGCATCTCGATTTTTCCCAACGCTACCGCTGTGGTGGCCATGTCTAGTAAGAATTTGTCTCCGTTGGCAGCGGGTGCACCCATGGAGAGCGGATTAGTGCCTAGAGCAGCTTCCATTGCGCCCGTGGGTGCCATCAGAGGCGATGTATTGCACATGCAAATACCCACGAGGCCCTGTTCCATCGCTCTGATCACATACCAGCCTGCCATGCCGAAATGATTGACTGTCTTGGCACAAACCCAGCCAACGCCCACATCCTTGGCCTTCTTGATGGCCAGATCCATGCAGAAGATGCCTACCACAGCACCCAATCCATTCTGTCCATCCACCCAGGCGGTCGCTGGCGTCTCCTTGATTATTTCCCCTCCGGCACAGCCGTCTGTTGCGCCGTTTTTCACATCGTCAATGTACATCTCCAGGCGATTCATGCCGTGACTAAAGTGCCCACAATGATCGGCGGCCACGAGGAGATCAGCCTGCGCCTCGGCATGTTTTTGCGGCACATTGACGGCCTTGAAACAGTCGATCATGAAGCGACGCGCCTCCTGAACTGACACCAACTTTGGCTTCGAACTTGAACTGCAAGACTTGCTACGCTTCGAGTTGGAAAGGTCTAGAGAAAGGGTCTACAGATACTTAGCAAAACGACACAAACGACAACTACACATTGAGAGGGCACGAGACGACGATAAGGAACTGTTCCCAGAACGATAAGAACTTGTTTAAATATACTTTGCATATCTCGTTTAAATAAGAAGTTCAAGGCAAAACTACAAAAACAAAATAGTGCTAGACATACAGACGACAGACATCAAACTAAAGTGCGAATACGAAACGAATGCGAGCTTACGCTCTCCCTACTATGGTAAACAAGTATCTATAGACAAGGTATATACTATTATATCATTTATCATTTATCATGTACATTATCAAAGCCTTAAAATAGACACATCAACACAAGCGATACACGCAAGACTTACGCTCTATTTGATTCATCAATTAACACTCGCCTATTACACACCTGGGAATATGAAATAGTAGTAAACCAGGTATGAGTTATACGCTTATATTATAAGCATGCGCTGCCCGACTGCGCCATTTGTCAGCGTCCGTTTCGGATCGTGAACAAAAATGATAGAACGTTGATTGAAAAGAAAACCAGTTTCGGAGGCTCTTCAAACAAGTGTTTGCGGTGTGGGGGGGGCGCTTAATACGCTTTCAATTAGGCTATCAAACTGTCATTAGTAACGCTCGTCCGAGTGAGTCCAAAACAAAGCGATGCCCCAATGAAAAAACGATATATCAACTGAACCGCCCCCGTTTATGTAGTGTCGAATTCAGTAACTGATAAACAACAAATATTATCCGACTTCTCTTTTGTTCTATTTGTTTTTCGGGAATGTTGAATGAATTGCTTCATAAGGTATCAGAATAAAAACCACAAAAACTAAGAAAACAAATCGGAATCATAATCGTGCGCAATAAAAATGTGTTTATAGTAGTCACACAAAATTAAACACCTCAGCATCTTCGTATATCGTTCGGGTTTAATTGATATAATGACCGCCTCCGCCCTTATTGAAAGTTGCAATTAAAAATTGTTGTTAGTATCTGTATCTGTAAACAACAATCGCCACTTGTTGCGCCAATTTGGTAGCTGTGTCGCAGTGAAACATTCGCCTTAATTATAATTCTATATATCATATACTACGTATGGTTATGACTTCTATATATAAAGATTTCATTGCGCTGCGTGGGCGTGCAAAAAGCAATTCGCGAGATGCGTCAGATAAGAAACGAGAGACAGTGCTCGGACAGGGTTGTCAGGGCTGTCAACTGAACTGAGTGACCATTCGCGAAGAAGGAAGCCACAGATAGGCATATAAATCAAAGCGCATAGATAATAAACAATTACAGCACGCGTAATTAGCATAATAATGATTCAACTTACCGCGAATATTTGCATGCGATTTTGGCATTGCTGTTGTTGGTGCTGTTTGTGCTGCTGCTGCTGTTGCAGCTGCGGAGAGACGCCTACACAGTTGTTGTTGTAGTTGTAATTGTTGGCGCCTTTGAAGTGTTTGAGTAAACCGCCAATTGGTGTTGACGTAGGCGGAGGCAGCGACCGCACGACGCGAGCAGCTCAATTTCAGTGTTGCCATTGCAGGGAGTACAGCAGGCGCCAGTCAAATAGCACAGCTGAAACGACCAATTTAAAATCGAAATCAGGTATACAAAATAATGATGTTAAATGCTTTGAAATCCATATTTTTCGACTTGAAATTCATTTATTGTTGCAGTAATTTATCAAGTCCCATTACAGTACTGCTCTTTAATCTTCATTCTCCCAAGATAACAAGCACATAAACACATTTACTCTGATAATATTTACAACTGTTGCTATTCAAGTGCTGCGCACTGTAAGGCAGAACGATCTCACATTCACGCACACACATACACATTAACAAAGCCCAAAAACAGAAACTAGTTAATGCTACGTAAGACGAGCACATTCGCAAAGCAATAACAACAATCATGACACGACGTAAAGAACGTGTGGAAGGGAGGCGAAGCACAGCCGAAACAGCTGACGCAGAGCTGCCAGAGACGTCTCACGTTGTTTTGCTTTTGCTCTGCCTTGCACTTTTTAGTTATTCTCTTATTCTCGTGTGTTTCAGAACGTTTTAACTGTGTTCGAGCCGCGTTGTGATTTTTTTGTGGGAGATAGTTACCCAAGATAAAATAGAAGACGAATGTTTTTAGCGCGCCGGCAAGCACAACAACTAACTACACAATTACGACGTAAAGTATTCGCACGACTAGTTTATATTGCACGCAACTACTACTATTTATGTAATTCGCCAGGCTTTACACTAACAACAATAACAACGACAACACATCAACAATTGGCAAATCTACAACAACAAATCACACGCAGCAATTTTCGTATTTTCTTGTTGGTTTTCACGCGCTGTCTCTCTCCTCGTCGTGTGCGTTGTGTGTTGCCGTCGGAGCACCAAGTTGAACTGCCATGAACTGACTTGGAGGCGGACGCTATCGCTTATCCACAAGGTGCCTCAAGCACGACGACGGCGACAACGACGGCGCGACGACCAATTGATAGAAAGTTAAATTTTGAATTTTATATAGTACAATTGCCGCGCGCCATGCGTAGAAATGCGTAGAAACAGACAAGAAAACGCAGCAGAAACTACGAGTGCGAGTGAGATAGCGAACAAGCGCAAACAAATGTGACCTTGAGACTCGTTAAAAGGCACTTGCAATCAGCGAAATTGTTACTAATTATTATTAAATAATAACAGAACACTTAAGTGCACTTCTCCTCCGGTTATTATGTAGTTATATGAATGTTTTTTGCGTTGTGCAAAGCATTTGGAATTTGTTTATATTAGACAGCCAGTTAGTGTTGTGAAACGCGCGCTTAGCCAAGACACACACCACCCACACAAATCATATCGCGCCAATTGCAGAAACTTTGAACTTGATAATCAAAACAAACGATATGCGTCATTGTTGTTGCTATGATTCTTGTTGAAGTTGTTGTTGTTGTTCTCGAGATACTCATACTAACCACTTTATATGGAAATCGGTATTCATTCTCACTCGTTTATTATTTAAGTCATATTTATATTTGCATAAGCGACTCAGAAATGTCAACGGGTCGCAGTAGCAGCGAGTGTGATGCTCAAGTGATTTCAAGTGCCCGTCCCGAGTGCCCCTATTAGCACATGCCACTGATTACCGTTGACAGCACAGCACGACAAATGATAGCCAGATTCGCCTACACTGGCCGCAATTGGTCAGGTGCTATCGCGCTATAAGGGCATTAACGAAGGGCAGCTACGATCTCAAGCTGACGTGCTTGGGTTGAGCAAATTTGGGCGCCGCGAGAGTTGTCCCAGGGGCAAAAACAATAAATTAACAGCAAATGTGAGCTAAACAAACACACAATCGATAACAAACAAACACACACACACTGGGTGTCTGGGTGTGCGTGTGTATAATCATATGTCATCATCATCATCAACAGCATGATGGCATGTTATAGAACGACAGCGACAGCAACAGAAACAAAAACAGCAACAATGCTGAGTCAGAGTTGTCATCCGAAAGCCCCAATTGGGGCCGACGACGCCACTCGGACTTGGTTGGGCTCTGCCTCTGCCGTTGCGGTTGGTTTTGGCTGTGGCTTTCGCGCATTCCATTCCAGTGCAGAACGCCGGGCGAGACAGTCGAAGTAGCGTTAGTTGCTTGATTAATAATCAAGTCAGGCAGAAACGGCTTGGATAAGCCAGCAGAGCAGACGAAAATAGAATTGAAATCACAAACAATTCAATAAAAATAAACAAGCCAAATTTAACCAGATATAGATGATACTAACTGTGTTTGGGCTACGTTCTTAACGTTAATAACCGATCGAACACGGAGAAGACGAGACAAGGCGACGGCGCAACTTGTTCTCGTTAATTACTTTGTTTTCCTTTTGGTGTTTGGTGTTGGTTCTCTTAACTTTGCCGTTGCGGCTCATTTAGAAACATTCCAACAAAGTAAAACAAATCAAAAAATAAAAGTTTTCAGTGTGATTTGAGTTTGGCCTCGTGAAAGTTTCCACACTGCGTGCCACGGGTAAGTAACGATGCCAATTCCCAGTTTGTTTTTAATTTTTTTTTTTGAGGTTTTGGCATTGAACAATTCAAGCAAACAAAGCAGAAATAATTTCACTTAATTGCAGTCAAAACAAATTACGAAAATGGCCAACACGACGAACGTGAAAATCATCGAATCAAAACTGAACCTGTTCCGCGCCCCCCAGAACTATGCACTGGCGCACGCCGTTGAGTCATCATTCACTGCAGCTCGTGGCACACTGGCCTGGCAGTTCGGCTTGATCTACGGCGATGTGGACGAGCTGCGACGCCGTCGGGTGACAAGCGGCAACTGTGTCGTGCTGGAGCACAATGCACGCTTCGTTTATTATCTGGTTACCAAGGCGAATCTCTATGCGACGAGCACATACGATGACGTCCAATCTGCCCTGATTTGCATGCGAGAACATATGGTGAGTAGAGCAGTCAAGAGTTTTAATGGGCTTTCAAGCTTTCACTTTGCTTAGAGTTTTAGTTTCATTATAAATAAATGTCATATCAGGGCAGTAAGAGTTGAATAATTCATTCTGTATTAGAAATTTCAGTATAGTTTACTTTCGACAATGTCGGAAACATACCACTGTATACCGATATCAGATATGCAAGGGCAAACAATCAAGCATAAAGAAGATCAGAGAGATTGGGGGGATCAGGCAGCTCTAAAGATTTCAGAGTTGGATACCGAAAAGAACGATGCGCAGCCAAGGCGAATACCGAACAGTTTTCTGCTCAGCTGCTCAAGATTTATAACTGAAAACGAGGAGGATATTATTTCTTTATGTATGGCCTCTGTCATGTTCATTTTGGCTTTTATTCTAACTGCTTATCTACGGCAGAATGAGGAAACTGATTAATAACAATGAAAATTTAAATAGTTTAAGTTTTATGGTTTAAGCAATAAATAAACAATAAATAAGCAATATTTCCATAAGTTCCAATTAATAGAGGTACCCTATCAGCCTCATAAACAGCCTTCTTTAATTGATTCGATAAAAGATTGATCGGCATTTGATTGTCTTTGCAGCGCAATCATGAAATCACCAAAGTGGCCATGCCGCGCATCTGCTGTGGCAACCATGGACTCGATTGGAAGCAAGTGAAGCGCATTATGCAGCAGATCTTTGCCCAAAGCGAGTACCCTATCGAGATTCTGGTTTGCCAGCATGAAGACATTTCAGCAGAGGTAAGAGCGAGAGAGAGAGACAGAGTATGATGCCAGCCCAACTCGCAGATCACTGTTAATTACTGTACTGTATTGTTCACTGTTAATCCCAATGTGTACTCGACTTGCAGCTGGCCGCACCCAAGTGTCAGATATCCGAGTCCAAGGGAAACATGTTTAGCGCACCGGAAAACTTTGCGCTCGTACATTCCGTCAGTGCCGACTTTGCCATGTGCGCCGGCCTCAATTATCGCTGCAGATTGTCGCACGGGGATGCGGACGCAAAGAAGCAGCCAAGGGACACAGGCAAAGTGGCTGTGCTGGAGCAGGGTGGCCGTTTCATCTACAATCTGGTGACCAAGGAGCGTTCGCATGAGAAATGCACCTACACAGCGCTCTACTACGCACTGCTGGCCATGCGCGAGCACATGGTAAGAGTTGTCCAGGAAGAGAGTAATACAATTCCAACTAACCTTTTTCTTTGTTTGTACACAGCGTGAGCACAATGTCACCAAGCTGGCCATACCTCATCTGGGCTGTGGCATTGAGCGTCTGGATTGGGTGCGCGTGCGCAGCTTGCTGGAGATGGTGTTCGTCACTGACAGCGTGGAGATAATCGCATTCTTCTATCAACCGCCCAGCATAAAGGGGGACACCCTGGAGGTTGTCTGCCCCACGTGTCACCAAATGAAACTGATGCACTTGCCGCGCAGCGTCAGCTCATCGCGTCACTCGCTCTACAGAGAGAAGACTCCGTTCTAGTCACGTGTGGGAGTCGGACATTAAATTATTATATTGTATATAAACTGTATTAATTTATAGCACACTGGGAATGGTTTGCGAATGCACCGTTACTTCTGTAGCTTATAGGATTTTGGTTAGTCGGGAGCACTATAAAGACATATATATTAATGGGTATTTATCTACATACATATGTATGTAATTTACGTGTAAACTCTAAAGCAAATAAAATATCGATAACTAAGCAAGCGTTTAGTAGGTTATGTACATGTGTTTATTCCCCAATACTACTTAAACATATGTATGTGTATGTATACCACTACTATTCTACTATAACTAAGCAAGCCTTTTACTAGGTTATGCAAGATACATATGTACATCTGTTTATTCCCCAGTACTACTTATACACAGTATATGTATACCACTACTACTATAACTAAGCAAGCCTTGTAGTAGATTATGTAAGATACATGTGCTTATTCCCCAATTCTACTTATACTACTACTACAGTCTGATATCATGGCTCACAAGAAAATATATTCTTCGAAACTTCTAGATCTTCGTGACTCTTTTAGACGTGCATTCGTTATCGGCATGGCGGGTAGCTACAGATTGAACGAGGTTAACGGGGACCTATTCTCGGCACCCAAAACTCACTCGCTGGCACATTGCGTGGGCGCTGACCTGGCCATGGGTGCAGGCATTGCCGTCAAGTTTAAGCAGGTGTACGGCAAAGTGGACGAGCTGCGCTCACAGAATGTGGGCAGCGGAGAGGTTGCTGTTCTGAAGGATGATGAACGCTTCATATACTACCTGGTGACCAAGCCGAAGAGCTATGGTAAGCCCACTTACGATTCTCTGCAGTCATCACTGGAGAATATGCGCGAACACATGGTAAGTTGTGCAATGATAAAACGAGCAACTTCATGTATAATAAATATATCAATTTATTCTCCAGTTAAAGAACAACATTAATAAGCTGGCCATACCACGCATAGGCTGTGGCATCGATGGCCTAGAGTGGGACAAGGTCAGCGCAGTGCTGGAGAAGGTCTTTGGCAACGAGAAGGTGGAGATTACCGTCTACAACTATGTGCCACCAGCTCAATAGAAAATTATCCATGTTTAATTTCAATGTGTTCTGCTTTATTAAACTCTGATATACATCCACATTTTGCTTAAATTTGATATGCTCTATTATGCACTGGTGTAACCTGGGTTGTAATTATAGCACAACAGCTCCACCGAGTCCTTTTGAAATGTCTTGATAAGCAAATCCCTCACGACGGACCAGTCATGTTTCCCGGCCCCCATGGTGGCAATGCGAGGCATCGTCACCTTGCGCACGCCGTTTACAAGCTAGTAGAGAGTGGAGGACAATAAAATGAGTGGGGGAGGATAAAATGAGTAGGGAACAATTAAATGAGTGGCGGAATTGGAACTTTGGCTTACCATGTGCTCTCTCATCTTCAACAGGCATCGCTCCAGCATCACCAACGAGTCACCATGTTGAGGGTCCTTGTTGACGAGATAGTAAATGGTGCGCCCTTCGTATTCCAAAGTGATTAATGCGCCAGCCTGCGAAATTTTTCCGTTCAAACAGTAAACCTGCGAAAATTTGTTCCTTTAGAATTAGCAAAATAAATTAAAGCAGATAATCTAACATAACCTAATCTAACCTATAAATAAAATACACACCTCATTCTAATGGCGATACTATCCGTCATTTTAATTTGGGAGTGCTCATCAACTGGCACATTAATCGCCAATGCATATTCCTTAGGCGCATTGAACAAGTCGCCATTGACTTCTGTAAATTTAAAACCTGACGACATTTCAATACTAAGCTTTCTATATCACAATACAGTAATACTGAAATTCTTATTAGCAAAATTACGCGCGAAACCACACTGACCGCTGTCGAGCGAATGGCAATTTTCGTCGAGATACTCACCACCATACATGTGTATAGTGTTGCAAAATGGCAACAGTGGGTACTTTGAGTAAGTGCTAAAATCAGTATTAAAATATGAATAGTGTTGTTAACAGCTTACTATCATTTGCTTAGAGCTATAAAACTGACATGACTTTTGGTAACAGCTGTAGCAGGTACTAAAAAACACAAACAGCTGATTACAAAATTTACTCTTCAGATAATGTTTTCATTATTTATGTTCAGATTTTGATTAAATGAGTTTTATTTTTAATTTTGTCGCTGCAATCGTACGCAAAATGCTGGAGCTGTTGCAAATCGGAGGCAAGCTCACTCACACTCTAAGCATTTATGTGAAGACGAACACGGGTCGCACGCTGTCGGTGAATTTGGAGCCACAGTGGGACATCAAGAACGTGAAGGAACTGGTTGCGCCACAGCTGGGACTGCAACCGGAGGAAGTGAAGATCATATTTGCCGGCAAAGAGCTAAGCGATGCCACTACAATTGAGGTAATGTGACGCCAATTGCGTTCTACTTGCATTTTTACCAGTTCTATTCTCTGACGGTAGCAATGTGATCTCGGACAGCAGAGTGTCCTACATGCCATACGACTGCGTCCGCCTGTGCAGCGAGAGCGAGAACGAAAGGCCAGCGCGTTGCTGGAGGAAGAGCCGAATGCCGAAGAGCCATCGAAACCACTAAATGAAACGCTGCTAGATCTGCAACTGGAGAGCGATGAACGTCTCAACATCACCGACGAGGGTGAGCAATGTGAACGAGAAGCGGCATCAAAACATTGCTAACTTTTGGGGCAACTTCGCAGAACGTGTTCGTGCCAAGGCGCATTTCTTCGTGCACTGTGGCCAGTGCGACAAACTGTGCAAGGGCAAGCTGCGGGTGAGGTGTGCCCTCTGCAAGGGCGGCGCCTTCACGGTGCATCGCGATCCCGAGTGCTGGGATGATGTGCTTAAGCCGCGACGCATACGCGGCCACTGTGAGAGCCTTGAAATCGCCTGCGTCGACAACGATGCTGGTGATCTGCCCTTTGCCGAGTTCTATTTCAAGTGCGCCGAACACATTTCGGGAGGCGAAAAAGACTTTGCTGTGCCGCTGAATCTGATCAAGAACAACATCAAAGATGTGCCCTGCTTGGCCTGCACAGAAGTCAGGTGAGATCCACTTTCGATTACCGATTTTAGGTATTCACATTGTGCTTACTTTGCAGTGAAACCGTCTTGGTGTTTCCCTGTGCCTCGCAGCACGTCACCTGCATCGACTGCTTTCGCGACTATTGTCGCTCTCGCCTCAACGAGCGCCAGTTTATGCCGCATCCAGACTATGGCTACACTCTGCCGTGTCCTGCAGGCTGTGAGCATTCGTTCATTGAGGAAATCCATCACTTCAAGCTATTGTCACGCGAGGAATACGAACGTTACCAGCGCTTTGCCACCGAAGAGTACGTGCTGCAGGCCGGAGGCGTGCTCTGTCCACAGCCTGGCTGCGGCATGGGCCTGCTAGTGGAGCCCGACTGCCGTAAGGTTACCTGCCAGAATGGTTGTGGTTATGTCTTCTGTCGGAACTGCTTGCAGGGCTACCACATTGGTGAATGCCTGCCCGAGGGCGCAAGGGGAACTGAGCACAACTCCTGTGAATACACCGTGGATCCCAATGTGAGTTATAACCCTTATAGCCCTCTCCTGCTTGTGTAATCACAATATCGAATGTCCTCTCAAGCGCGCCGCTGAAGCTCGTTGGGAAGAAGCCAGCAATGTGACAATCAAAGTCAGCACCAAACCCTGTCCAAAATGTCGCACGCCTACGGAGCGTGATGGTAAGTATAGAACGCATGCAGGAGGTTGCAGGACTAGGAGAGAGGAAAAAGGAGAAGGAGCTTATGCAACAAACAACACACACAAGTTACTCCAATCAATTCTTTTGCTTCGCAGGTGGGTGCATGCACATGGTCTGCACACGCGCCGGCTGCGGCTTCGAGTGGTGTTGGGTGTGCCAGACCGAGTGGACGCGTGATTGCATGGGCGCCCATTGGTTTGGCTAAGCCAGCTTAAAGACGAGCAACGTGAATATTTTATGTATATATTGCGTTTCATTTTATTGACTATTCTGTATACGTTTTGCCATTAAAGACTGTTCTAAAGTAATTCAATTCAATTGAAGACACTTTTAAACTGTAAAGAATATTGTAATGAAATATTTAGATGGATTATAATAAGTTTATAGAGTAGTTTATTTATACAACTCTCTTGAAACTGGTTGCTCCATTTGACCTCATGTATTTCGTACTAACGTCACCTCGAACTGCTTAATCATTCCTTGGGGAATACTTTCGGTTGTCCCACACCCTGTATACCGTCTGCAGAATCAATAACAAAAACACCCTTGACTGTGTGCGCCTCCCCCATCCGCTCTCCGTCGTCAGTCCATCCTACCCCACTGTGTTCTGGCATTGCGTGCGCACGCTTTGTTTACGTTTTTTTTCTGCCTTTGCCGCTGCCGCTGCCTCGGTGTCACCCACAATATTTTGGAGGCTTTTCTGTTGACTGCAAAAACCGCAAAACACACAACACGTGCATCCACCAAGAGAGCGAGAGAGCTAAAGCGGAAATGGGAGAGGGAGAGAGCACATTGGAAATTTGCGCATTGTTCTCGCACTCTCTCTGTAGCTCTCTCCCAGATTTAATCAATATTAATGGCGCGTATTGACTGCGTTGCATGCGTTGGTATGTGTGTGTGGGTGTGTTTGTGTGTGTGTTACTGTCTGTTTATCTTTCCGGTTACAGTGAGGGTCATGGAATTTTCTATCAGTCCTAGATCGCTGGGGTTTTCCAACTCCCTCGAGTTCTGCCGTGTACTATGGGCACTACCTACGCAAGCCAGTTATCCGGGCACATCGATAAAGCAGCCCCATACATACCCATTGATAACGCGACTAGCACTGAACCAGGGAAACCCCCAGGCGCGATTGCAGGTTCGCCTGCCTGCGCACTCTCTCCCCACGCTCCACGCTCTGGCAATGCTGCGCAGCGCTCTCTGTTTTTGTTCGGTTTCTGTTTTGTGCTCTAATTCGTAAGCAAAGTAAGTGAATTTTACAAATGACAGACAGAGAAAAAGGGAAATAGAGAGAGAGAGCGAGACTGACTTTCGCCCCATTGCAATTGCCAAATGCGCGAGCAACGAGGCTCTCTCATCCTCTCTCTCTCTCTCGTCTTCATCCTCGTGAGCCCAACGAAAGCTCGTAACTCGCCCTCGCGCGTGTGTGGGCAGGTTGCCCATCAAATCGGGTCACATAGTTAGCGCTGGGTTCCCAGTGCAGCAGAGCCGTTGTGCCGTTTATGTTTTTTTTCTTATTCTCTTTTTGTTTTCGCTTCTCTCGGCCCGTGTGTGTGTGTTGTCGCTGCTTTTTCGCCGCCGTCTTTTGCCAGTTTTTCTTCTTTGTATTTTCGGGGGTACGACACAGTCGACGACGGCGACGGCGACGGCGACGATAGCGACAGCGACAAGGCGCTCGGTGTATAAATGGAAGCGCGCCAGCCGTATCGCATTTCAGTCTACGTTGGACTTTGGCGCGCATCGCATCATACGCTGCGTATACGTAACGCAGTTGCCTATACATCCCAAGGGTTAATCAGTCGGCACCGCCACTTGGGCATGTCCAAGCGAGTATCTGTGTCTGTGTGTGCGTGAGCAGTGAGTCGTCTACGGATTTTTCAGTTTGATCGTTTTCCGCCGCGTTTTCTCTCTCTCTTCGATTTTTGCGCAAGAGTGCAAAAGCGTCTTGTGAATGAGAGTGTCTGTCTGCGTGTGTGTGTGAGTATTCGCCACAATATTTGAATTTGTGCGTTGCGGTGCAAATGTAACGGTATTTTTGGAAATCTGATAAAACTGAAAAAGGGCCGCAAGTAAAAGTAAAAAGTTGTATAAACAATAATTGAAAGTGAAATTATAAATGCAAATATTGTTAACTATTTGAGAACAAACAGAGAATCTTAGGTAATTTAAAAATTTCATATTTATTTATTAAAACATTCCATATTTCATAATTGTTAAAAATAAATTGCAGTATTTTTCATTCATGATTGAAGTTGGACAAATAAAAACGTGTTTCATCACATTTATGATTATTGATTGTTATTTGTTGTTTTTGTTGTATTTGTTGTACTTTGCCCTTTGCACATTTAACAACTACACTTGCAATTCCCAGCGGATTTCAATCCTTTTTCCGCCCACGCAAAGCTTACGCAGTTGCCCCAATTATTGAAAGGCATCGACGAACAACAGAACAAAGCGGCAGCTGCAGGCTGCAGGCAGCAGTGGCTGGCAGCAGTAGCTACAATGCCCATTGCAATGGGCAGCAATACGCACGAAGCTCTCAATTAAAATCGTATTACAAAAAACTGCAGCATACATTCGGGCGCTGTCAATATTTGCAAGCTCAAGTGCGCCTCAGCCAGGGCTCTGAAGAGCCTGTTCCTCTGCCTGCTCTGCGTGCGTATGTGTGTGTGACGTACAAGCAACGACGTCAACGTGATAATTACAGCGTGTGTGTGTGCACACTCGTAAGTCTGTGTACACTAGAAGCTCAACTGCGAAGCGAAACTGTTAAAACGTAGAGAAAGAATTAATGAAGCTCAGCCACAGCAGCCGAAGCTGTAAGTTGACTTGACGCAACTCGACTCGCGGCTGCTGCTACTGCTGTGCTGTGTGTTCTTTATTGATTTATATGCGCTGTAACTGGGCGGCTGTTGCTGTCCCAAAACAGAGCAATACACACACACACATGCACGCACACACGCAGCCCCAGCATCTCATGCCCCGAAAACATCCGCCGTTTCCTGTGCTGTGTTCACTTGCAACGCATGAGCACGCGAGAGTAAAAGAGCGCATGGCAAGGGGTAGCTATGAAGTCCTTCCCCCTCCCCCCTGCCACCTTCCCCCTCAATTGCAGTTGCCCAACATATTTCGAGGCTCATTTCACTTACAGCTTGGCTGCTGCCATGCACACGCACTCGTCAACAACATCAGCATCATCTTCTTCCCTTCCTCTCTCCCTCATCAACATCATCTTCCGTACGTCTCACCCTCATCCTCATCATCATCTTCTTCATCATCATAACCCTTCGCCAATTGCCATTTCGACCGCACGGCAACACAAAAAAAAGCTCGCTCTCTTCGAGCCGGTCGAGCGGGCGCTCTCTCTCAATCTCTCAGTCTTACTCTTTCTCTTCCTCTCGCGCTCTCTGCGCTGAGCGCGTGTTTACATTCGCATTGATTATGTTATCCTGGCCGTGTCTGCTAATAGAGTTGCCCTGTGCCCGGTTACCCTCCTGCTCCCACCACCCCCTTCTTTGTCGCACTGTTCCTGTCGCAGAATTTGCTAATTTGCGTTGCGACATGCGGCAGGCAGGCAGGACATCATGCGACTTGAGAGCGCCAGCAGCAGAATGTCCAATCAATAAACTTGTCGTCACTGCCGGACGCTCCCAACTGGCCAAACGTGGCGATAACTCACCTTATTGTTGTTGTTCTTGCGGTTTCCCACTCATTTCGAAATGAATGAAAAGAAGCAGCGAATAGAAAACAAGTTGCCCTTTTTTATTAATCAATAAAGAGACCACACACACTCCCACACATCAGTGGCCAGCTGCCATACACACACACATGCACACACATGCAGTGCAAGACGCAACCGCCTGATATTCAATTACCAACTAGGCACACACACACAGACACACACACATGAGCTGCACCCACTCTAAATGTGTGTGCACTTTTGTGGCTCATTAACGGTTTGCGTGCGACCAAAATGCATGTGGTTATTATGCATTCATCGCAGTGTGCCTGTGTGTGTGCGTGTGTGTGTGAGTGGCAGGCTCGCTCGATAAGTTGAGTGGCTTTTTTGTTGTTGCTGCATGCGTGAGTGCAGGCCAAACATCGTCGTTGCACCCGGGCCTGTGCTCATTATGCGACTACGGGCTAAAGCAATTTGTGGCATGCAACATCAATCATCTGTGGCAGGCACTAAATGCATGCTGCAGCATCCCCACCCAGTGCAGCAGCTGCAAAGAATTTCGCTTTAATTGCAGTGCAAAAAGATAGCAAAAATTGCGTAGCCTACTTTGCGGTGCTGGCTTTAAATGGCAACTGGCAATGCATGCGAAGAGTCTTCTCATTAATTGCGCTCTTAATGCCTTCTCTTTGTCTGCGCTGTAGTCTCCTGTTGCTTTAAGCACACAATAAATATTATTATTGCTATTGTCATTTATTTATTGCACATTTTGCTGGCGAAACGTGTAGATTGGCGCATTATTTAGCTATCAAAGTGTTTCAACAGTTGCAGACACTTGTCCATCAAATATTCAAACATTAAGTGCGCACTGCCGTCAGAACTTGCTCATTTCATATTAAAACTGGCTTTGCGTACTTTGCAGACGGGGAAGGACACGCTGAAAAGGATTTGCAACGCAGGCGACGCGACAAAAAGTGAAAAACAAGAAAGGAAAACAAAAATCAATAATAGACACATGTAAGAGGATACCCTCGCCATTGACCACGGAGCGAAGGCGTCGCAATATGGCCGCTACCACAAGCACAATAGCAACAGCAGCAACAACAACAGCAGACACAACGAACGGGACGGGGCACTCAACTTTGGCATTGTTAATTTTGCTGCTGCACGAAAGCTGCCACTAAGCAGCGACTAAGAGAGACAGAGAGTGTGTGCTGGAGAGAGAGAGAGAGTGCCAGGCCATGTCGGACCGTTACGCCAGCAGCTACTACGAGCAACTGCATCCGGCTCAAGCGCAGGCGCAAGCAGCCATGTCGCACTACACATCGTCAGGCTACCGCAGCAGCTACGCCAGCAACAGCAGCAGCAGCAGTAACTACTCGCCCTATGGCTATGGCAGCTATGCCGGCGCAGGCCCAGGCGCAGGCGCCTACTTGCCCAGCTACTATCGGTATGCGCCCTACGCTTCTCCACACTACAGTCAGCCGCCGCATCCTCAACATCCGGGCATGTTCACCGCCGCCGGCCAGCAGCTGATACCCTCCAGTGTGCTGCACTATCCGCCGCGTCAGCAAGCACAGCAGCAGCAGCAACAGCAGCAGCAGCATCCGCATGCCAATCCTCACCTGGCCTATCAGCAACAGCTGCAACCTAGCAGCAACAGCAGCTACGAACAGCCTGCGCCTGCGCTCTACAGTGCTTCCCCCTACGGACAGTCGCGCGGCTTTGCCGCCTACCAGCCTGCGTCCATTCATTACACACCACCAGGACGCAGCACAACGCCAGCACCCAATCGCACTGTGCTGCCGCCCAACTATTTGGAGCCCATGCGCAGCTACGTTGCGGACCAGCAGCAGCAGCAACAGCAGCAGCAACAGCAACAGCTACAGCAGCAGCAGCAACAGTTGCCCCTGTTGACGCCTAAGCTGGAGGAGCCACTGTCTGAGCAGCTTAAGCAGGAGCAGGAGCCAACAACAGAGACCCCATCGCCGTCGCAACGGCTGACCACGTCGCCGCCACTAATCAGTGCCACCGGCACTGACAGCGGCATCAGCAACTGCAGCACGCGGGCACGCAGCGACAGCAGTCAGAGCACGCCCGTCTACAGTGGAGAGTACCCGGTGAACATGTCCGTGGAGTCCGCCTCGTGTGTCTCCTATCATTGCCCAGCCGATGGCAGGGACTACGAGGAGGAGCAACAACAGCAACAACAGCAGCAGCAGCAGCAGCAACAACAGCAACAGCAGTCGCAGCCAGCGGAAGCAGCAGAGGAGCAAAAGGCAGCGTCATCGCTTGATACTCCCGGTAAGTTGTCCCCATTTGCATTACACTCTATTTAATACACAATTATGCAGGGCATGACAAGGTGATGGGCTTGAGGAGAGGGAGTTGAGGGGTGGGCTAACGACTGTAAATTTATGCAAACATATGTCAGGCTAGATTATGTAACAAGTATTAGAGCCCCCGAAGGGTTTGCACGGGGGTTGGAGTTGAGGGAGGAAGTGGAACGAAGAGCGAAGAGATTCTCGTTGAGCAACTGACTTTTGGCACAGTGGAACGAATCACGGGGATGAGTTGGAATTCTGTGTAGTTGAGTATTACTTGAATTTGTTGCAGCCAAGAGACAAAGAGCTTGAGCACTTTAATTAAAGAATTCAGCTTAGCTTAACTTACTCTGCTTGGCTTAACTTTTTCTGTCTCAGCTCATTAACTTCCCAGCAAGTCAGAAGTCAACTTCATTTAGCAGCTGCGTCCACTGTGCGCGCACTACACTGCGTATGCTTGATTTTGCATGCAAATGAATGCAAAGACTGTCCATTTGAGTCGTCTCCATCAGCGCCAACAGCGACTGACTGACAACTTGCTGTCTGTCTGGCTCTCCCTCTGTCCCGCTGTCTGTCCTCCATTTGGACGCCGTCGTCGTTGCAAACACTCAACCAATCAGCGTTGGTTAACTGCTGAAATGCTTCCGCTTCCGCTGTCGGCGTACAAGCCTCCACCCCCGCGTAGGCTGTGTGTTTCTGTGTGTTTCTGTGAGTGTGCTAGGGTTACTGTAGCTGTAGCTGTGACGAGCCTACGTCATGTCGCTTTAAAGAACTTGAAAATTAGCTGCCTATTTAGGCACGCAACTAGGGATGGGGGGGCAGGACTAAGGCAAGGTAAGCCAGCAACGACAGCTCGAGTTCTGCTGCCTGATGAGTTGCTTTACGACAGAGGATTTTGCTTTTTTGGCCACACAGGCGTGTGTGCAAATCAATAAGTTACCTTTTTGATGTCGCGTCACACACACACACACACACACACAGACAGGCAGGCAGGCAGCAGGCGCAACTCCCACAGGGAAGGTGTTAGCTCACACTCTCTTTGAGTCTCTCCTCTCTCTTCCTCTTCGCCTGCCCTTTAGAGCTTTTCTAAATATTTCGTAATGTAAACGAGTCTTGTGGGCAACGCCGTCCTTATCAATGGGCTCTCGACTTATACACACACCACACACACACACACAGAGAGGGTGTTAAGCTCCGAGTGTGTGTGTGTGCGTGAAATGTCATCAAGGCAAAGCATGTAAATGAACTTTACAACTAGAGCTGCCTGGCTCCCTGCCTGGCTGGCTGTGTTTGCCCAACACATACAGCTCAGCACAGAAGAGTCACCCTGGCACAGCTCCCCCTCCGGCGCCTTTCCTTCCCTTGGCCTGTTTGCAATATTTGTAGTTGTACGGAGCCATATACGAGATACGTCCGCCATTGACGCAAAAATCAATGTGCCCCATGACGAATATACCAGAGACTGACTGACGCAAGTAACGCACATTCACCTGCAGCAGCAATGCCAGAGGAGGACAGGCTTTAAGACAAACAGAAAACAAGCTCAGCGTGAGTTGAATTGCTCTTTAAACTGTGGAGCTGATCTTCCTCCTCTATAGAGGAGACTCTCTCTACTCTCTACTCTACTTGCTCAGTCAACTTCAATTAACTCAAATCGAATTTAAGTCGAAAAACTAATTGGCTTTTCATGGCAATTTACGCTCTGTTCCCCCGCTTTCCCACTTCGCTGCGTGCTATCAGCCCTTTTATTGATAATAATTGATTTATTTGACGCGCATCGCGTTGCAATAACAAGCTCGACAAGCTCGTGCCACAACAGAGAGATACGTAAACATTGCAGCAGACCGAGTCGCATGCGCCACAAAGTATGCTACGAATATTTTCAGCCTGCCTTCATTTCGCTTGCTACTCACGCAAGCCACACTGCAAACGTGTGTCGGTGTGTATGTGTGTTCACCACGTTCAACAAGTGCTCATGTTGGTGTGCTGCTCTCTTTGCTCGTCTCTCTCTCTGTCTCTCCCTCTCTCTCACTCTCTTTAGCCACCCCCAGTTGGGCAATTTGATAAGCATGTGCGAAAAAAGTCAACGAAAATATGCGGACTGCTCTCGCGACTCGCAACTCGCACAGCGTGGTCAGCCAGTTTAGCGAGCCTCTGACTTTTTAACCCTTGGTGGACCCCCTAGTCTGCACGCATGACAAAATAATTACAGACAATATACACGACAAATAATAAACGAACAAAATGAAAGAAAACAAAATGAAACACGCCAGAAAATTCCTTATTGATTTTCCTTTAACACACGCCGCCTTTTTTTCGCTAATTTTCCAGATGACATAAGCGCGACAGCGTCGACGACGCCGCCGCCAGCGCAGGGCATGGCAAGTGATATTGATAAGGAGGTAGCGGCAACAGCAACAACGGAGGTGCTCGATGAGCAGCCGGAAGTTGCGAGGCGTGCGGAAATCAATTTGCCGAAGCCCGACAAGGAGACAGCGGCAACAACAACAGCAACAACAGCAGGAGAATTGCCGCCGCAGGATATTGTAGAGCAGAAGCAGCAGCCAGCAACTAATCAAATAAACGAGGATGCAGCTGAGCGCGGCGTAAGTAAATTACAAATTAAAACTGCAGTAGCAACTGTGGCAGCTGCGGCAATGCAGAGGGGGAGGCAATGGGGGAGGCAGACCCCAGTGAGTGCTTCATTAGACGCAGCTGCCTAATTAAGCGATAGACAGGTGCGACAAAGCGACACACAGCCGCATGCCAAACAAATTAGGCCAAAGGACATCAAAGCAACGGGCTGATAATGACAGACGACCGCCGACTACAATGATGCCACACGCAGCAGAGCCAGCACAGGCAGCAGTATCAGCAGCAGAGCAGCAGCAGCCACCGCAGTCGCAGTCAGCAAAGAGAAGACCAAAAGCGAAATGCGTTTAGCTCCATCGACCGGCTTTCTAGGCAGCAGCAGCAGCAGCAGAGAGAGAGAGAGAGTGAGAAAGAGAGCAAGAGAGCGAGTCAGCTCTGGCAAGAGAGTGCGCACAGCTCTAGTTGAGCTCTCTTGCCGGAAGCCTTTTTACAGGGTGTCGCAGCACGGGGTGCCTATTGATTTTTGGGGGCTGCGCTGAACTTCAACGCGGCTGCAGGAACCCTCAATAGGGTTGCTGTCGCCTGGCAACACATGAGCAACATGAGCCAACGAAGGCAGCTCCGTGGGAGGGGAAGGGGGTAGGATGAGCACGCGCCTGCCTGGGCACCTTTACTGGCAAGTTTCAAGTGGCCGCCACTTGAGCGTAACAACTGCTTCATTTTTTTTGTTTTTGTTGTGTTTTGTTGTGTTGTTGCAACTGAAAACTAAATCGATTTTCTGTTTGACTTGCAGCCGGAGCAGCAGCAACAACAGCACCAGCAGCAGCTGCCACCAACAGCAGTAGCAGCAGCAGCAGCAGAGCCAACACCACCATCCACAGCCACGTTACCTCACAACTGGAGTCCCACGCCGCGTCGGCAGCGCACACCGCCCGCACCGCAGAACTCGCCAGTGGGCTATGGCCTGGCAGCCTCAGCAGCACCACCCGCTGTGCCACCTGCGCTGGCGCCACTGCTGCAACAACAGTTGCCGCCAGTGAGCAGCAAGCGTAGCGCCAAGCAGCGCAGCAGCAACAACAATTCGAGCAGCGGCAGCAGCAACAATCGCATCATTGAGTGCGATCTGATACCGAGCAAGAAATCAAAACGCAAAACAAGCAAAAGGGAAACGGAAGCAGAGAGCGCCGATGCTGGTGAATCCTTGGTGCGGGAACAAATAAGGGTAGGCACAAAGAAAGAGAGAGAGAGAAAAATTGAGAGAAAACCCTGAGTCATATATAAACATACAATATAATCCTGAAATCTTCTATATAGTACTGGAAACTAATTTCATCCCTTTCTCTGCAGGACATCAAGCCACTGCCCGGCTTCCAACAGGCCTTTGGTTCCACCGAGATCGGTCGCTTCTCGGAGCGCTTTCTGCAAACGCCAGAGAGTCTGGTCGAGCGGCTGGTCGAGGAGTATGCAGTGCAGAGCAGCCCAGTGACGGGCAGTGGGGGCGGCTACTACGAGAACCCAAGCATGCATCATCCGTTCTGGCCATACGAGGAGCACCACCAGTATGGCCACCACATGGCCGGCTACCAGAGCAGCAGCTACCCCATGTCGCGCAGTCGAATGCGCGGCCAGAGCCAGAGCTATCCTACCTACCCGGACTATGCGGCGTATGAGCGATATGGCCATGCTGCCTACAGTCGATTGCGCTATGGTGAAATTCGTTGCAATGGCTATTGAAGAGAGAGAGCAAACACAACACACAGACACACATACATACAAACCCATACAAACACATAGCGTAGTCCTTATACCCGTCATTTGTCATTCTCCAATTCTCTCTGTGTGTGCCTTTTTCGGTCAAAATTCGGCAATGCTCCCACCCAGATCTGTTAGTGTATTTTGTCTCGGGCATTGCCGGCATTGATTGCGTTCAAAATTACAAATACAAAACAGGCCAAAAATGTATATTAATCCTAAGATTAAGTAGTTGAATGTTTTAAACTTGAAAAGCGTTTTAAAACCGTATCGAATATTGAATACGCATGTTGAAACTTTGTCCCACTGTACATACTGCGCATTTGTCGTTGATCCCAAACGATCCGAACAAGTCAGCCAACCTTAGAGATGCCCACTTTCTCTCAAGCCCCCCTCTTTGTCTGACATACTCGACTACTATCTATGTATATCCCAAGTATCGTATAACTATAATTACAATATTACAATTAGAAGCAAAGATGTGCCATTGAAAATAACTTTAATTCGAGAACACTTTATAAGATTATACGTTTAGTTATATACAGATACGATACACGATACACGATACATATACAACAACAAAGTACTAACTAAAGTAATGCAACCTCTCGAAGCAAAGCACTAAGTTTTAAGCCTATAGATTATATATATACCTAGATACACAAGAACCACCGCACTAATTTGTACTTGTCCGATTTATTTCGTAATCTCTTCTCGATTTCGTATTCGTGTAGTTCGTTTCTGGATTTAAGTGCCTTAATTTACATTTCGATTTCGATTTCGATTTTCCGATATACTGTATTGTGCGTGAGAGATTCGAGATGGAAGAGAAAGTAGAGTATATTATCATTTAATGAGTATAACAACCAGTTCAGGTTTCAAATGGGCCCAAAATACAACAACAAAATCACAAATTGCAAAAAGAAAAAAACGACGAAACGAAAGAACCCAAAACACATCGAGCAAAGTAAAACAAAATGAGAATTTTAGTCAAATCATTAACGCAAATTAGTTGTTAATACTATTATAATATTTAATAATATTCAGCAAAGAGAAGAGAACTTTGTAGTTTCAACATTTTACCAGATAAACAGTTTCGAAGTCTAAAGATGAAAGATAAAAACTTGAGTGTAGCGTTCAGTTAAGTCCAATGTGTATATAAAAAAACAAACAAAACAATATTTGAACGTTTAAATTTTAAAAACAAAACAAAAATAAAATTAAAAAAAACATTCATAAAATATTAGCAAATATGTTGATAAACCGATTTGCTAGATCTTTTCTTTCTCGTTCTGATGCGGAGAATAAAACCCGGGAAATGGTGTTTATATGTTGGGAGTTTTTTTTGTTTTATTATTGTTTTTGTTTAACTGTTTTATTCATTTAATTAATTTATAAATATTATTACATAACCTAGAAGTGTGTTTATTGTTTTGTGTGTTTAAATTAATTACAAAAATAGTTCGGTTTGAAAAAACAGCAAAAATCGTGTGTGTCCGTGTGTGTTTGTGTGTAATTATAATAATTAGCGTTTAGTTGAGCGGAAATCAAGAAGGTATCCGGCAGGTCTACGTTAAAATTATTATAGAGAATACAAAAAGTTCACTTTTGGATAGGCTTACGAACTAAAGGAAACGAAAACGGTTAAGTGACTATATAATCATAAGAAACAACAGACAAAAGATATAGTTCATATATAGAGTACATAGCATTACAACTGGGGGGTGGGGAGAAAGGGGCTGGAGCGTGTGTCGGTCTCTTTTTCTTTTCTTGAGTTTGTGAGGAAGTTTTGCTTTTTTTTTTAGAGTTGGCTACAAGTGGATTTTCCTTTTAGTTAATGTATATAAATAGTTTGTTCTGTTCCGTTCCTGTGGCGGTACAATTATTATTCCCATTTTGTTTTTGTGTGTTATTTTTTTGTCTCTTATTGTTTATTGCGTTTATTAGTAATAAACAATTGATCAGAAATTAATGATCATCTCATCTACGTCATCTCATCCTCACCGAAGGTAAAATGTAATTAGATTTGTTTTATAAATAATTAGTGTGGATTATTATAGTGTGATTCATCGTAATCGTTATCGACTGTGTGTGTGTGTTTTTATTCTCTCTTCACTTTCTGCATAAGCTTTCCGCTGCCGCCGCCTCCCTGTGAGAGTGTGTGTGGGGGGAGGAGCGTCGCGCCGGGTGAGTTCTCTCTCTCAATCATGAGGATGAGGCTGCCGATGAGTTCTTTGTCGATGCGCCGCCAGAGTTGCTCTGCGAGTTGCGCTGCTTCTCGATGTACACGTTCAGCAGGCGCACCTTGCTGGGGTTCATCACGGCCAGCTTGGGTTTAACCTTCTCCTCACCGAGCACAATATACAGTTTGACAATGCAGAACACAGCCGCCTTACGGACCATCGATTGTGAATCGTCGGCAGAACGTGCCAGATTCGGGAATACAATATCCAAATGGGCATCGGTTATGTCAGTGCCATGATTCTCGGTCACCTCCAGCAGTATCTTAATGGCGCACAGATTCTCAGGGAACGTGCCCGTTGCTATCACTGGATTCACAATGTTGATGGTCAGATCGAGTGGCAGCGAGGGCGCTATTCGCGGTATCATTGTGTCGATCTCACGCAGCGCCTCCTTGCTGTGGTGATAGCAATTGATGATCTTCAGCAGTATCAACTCCAGGAAGTTCAACCAGTTGTGTCGCATCTTGTCGCTGCGCACAATCTTGCTCAGCACTTGCAGACCCGCAATGAGCACGTCTGTGTGCTCTGCCTCCAGCATGGTGAGCAGCATGCGCATTATGGATTTGAAGTGTTTGTTGGGCAGTTCACAGTTCCCGCCACGGATGCAGATGCCCAGATTGGTCAGCGCCGTCTGCAGTTGCTCGACAGACTGATCCTTGTTGAGCGTCAGAGCGATGCGCACCACCTCGCTCTCGTGCAGATTGCAGGGCAGGATCAGCTCACCATTCTCAGCCATAACCAGCGTCATTGTCGCTGTCGGCTGCACAGGCTGAACTGCCGTATCCAGTCGCATGGTTGCCGATTCCGGGGTATTCGATTGTGTCGTATTCGCCGACGATTGTGTTTTTGAGTTTGAAGACAACGAATCCTGCTGTGCCGTCAACTCCAGATGCTCCCGCTTCAGCTGCTGCTCAATGGAGAACGGCAAATGGTGGCCATTGTAGCCATTCGGTGCCATTGAATGATACTGCCCGCCACCGGAGAAACAGTGTCTGATCTCCTCGGATGTCTTTTGGATATTGTGCTTCACCTCAAGCTCGGAGCAGCCATACAGCAGCTCCTGCTCCACCGACGATTGACGCGAGCGTGGACTAGACTTCAGGTCCATGTTCAGCGAGGCGAAGGGGCCCACGCTGGGACTCTGCAGCGGCTTGGGACTGCTGCTGCTCAACGGCGAACTTGTCGGCGAATTGGCTCCACTGCTCTGCCGACGCATATTCGACTGGATGCACAGACGCGCCGTATCCTGATAACCCTTGGGCAGTGCGGCCAGCAGCTTTGTCATCTGTGGCGTGTTCAGATTGTACAGGGCCATCAGACATTTGCGTGCATGAGAGCGCAGCTCCATTGATTTCTGATCGCCCGACATCTGCACCAGCTTCAGCACAGTTCGCTCACAGTTCTGACTTTGATCGCTGGGAAAATCACTGCTCTTGCAATATGTATTGGCCAGATCGGCAAGGAACCGCAGGATGGCAATGCGCGTCTTTGTTGTGGGCGTCTGTGTATTGTCCGAAATGATGCGGAACAGTTCCTTGAGCTGCAGCTGCGTGGGAAAGTATTCGTGCACGACCACCAACGTTTTCCAGATCTTGCTGTGCATCGAGTTGAGCAGATCTGTGCCCAGTTTGTTGAACAGTCGCGTCAGCAGGATGAACAACCAATCGTGCAGCTCGGGTGCGTGCACCAATATCAGCTCCGTCACTGTGTCCAAGAACAGGGAGTAGACTTTGGTGTGGTTGTCCATAAACATCTTGCGGAACATGTCCAGCACGCACTGCAGCTGCTGTTGCGACAGCTCCTTTCCATCTGCCAGATACTGTGTGAGACTGATCAGTCCATCCTTGCGCTCGGACCAATGCGTGGAGGCACAGTACTGTATGATCGTCTCAATGTCATCGAACGGAGCTCGCTGGCTGTTCCAGTCCAGGCGATTGCGTGACCCACTCAGCGAGTAATTGGAATTGGAGTTGTTGCCACGCGTATAGCTCGAGTCGAAGGAACGCTCCGAACACACCGAACTTGCCTCCGAATCGATATCGTCTGACTCATCACGGCCGAGCAGCTTGCGACCCATTCGTATGCCTCCACTGCGCATAAAGTCACCCGACACATAGTCAGAAATATCTGCATTGTTGCCCAACGTGTTCTCTGCCTCGCGGGATTGCGCCAGCATGCGAGCAGCTGCCGTGGTCCGCACTGGATTGTTCCGTTCGGGAGTGCGGCGTGCGCTGTTGCCCGTCGAGTACATGCTGCGCTTCATTAATCCCGCACCGCTGCGATTGGGACTGGTCTCGCGTGAGCTGGCCGTGCTGCGCGGTATGCCGGATGCCTTCTTGGGTATGGCACCCGTGGCGCCACCTCCACCTCTGTAGTAGCTGCCCATGCCAAAGTGATCGCGCAGCTTTGTGCTTGGCGAGGTGGAGCGCGAGCCTGGCTGCGATTGCGAGACGCCAGCGCGTGATCTTCCCACTCGTTGTGTAGGTGTCACTGCGGATGATTGCTGTGCTGTGGTGCTGTTGCTGCTGGAATTGAGACGTGCCCGAGGCAGCGACCCACTACCGGCGCCGCCTCCTCCGCCGGATGGTGTGTTAGCTCCGCTGTTGCCTGGCACTGACTTCTTCTGGCGCGAGTAGAGCGTGTATTGTGCACGCGCCTTGGCCCTCTGTGCCGCCGCAGTGTCCACAGCAGAAATGGAACGCATGCTGGCCGCTGGCTTCTGCAGTGTGCCCGGCGTGCGGCCAATGCGTGTCGGTGCTAGAATGCGTCGCGAATCCAGCGACTGTTGGCTGCCATTGGTGCCGCCGCCACCTTCCCGCTCTCGTTCTAGTGCACGCTGAGCGGCAATGTCGAGTGTGCCATAGATCTGATCCGCCATGTCGGGAAAGTGCTGCCGGAATGCCCAATAGGCCAGTCGTGAGTGACGACGCGCCTCGCTGTCAGCGTCACCAATGGATTTCTTCAGCGTATCCCGTAGGATTAACGCATGTCTCTCCAGTGCCTTTGTCTGCCACTCTTCGAAGACCAGCACCATCAGTTCACAGAGCGAGGAGCGTATATCCTTCGACTTGGACTGCTGTATTGTATCCGTGTAGATCTTTAGCAGCCTGGGCGCATGCGTATACTTGATAATGTACTTGAGCGCCAGCGTCGAAGCGGAAGCAATCACCTTGGCCGAGTTCTGTATCAAGAGTATCAACTGTTCCAGAATGCTGAAGCAAAAGACTTCCAGTTTATTGCGCAGCGTCTTGGACATATACGCAATTGTGATGCACGCCTCTCGTATCACCTGGGAGCGTAGCTCCTCCTTCAGTATGTCTAGGAAGCAGATGGATAATTCCTTTTGTTGCACAGCCATGAATTGCGGTTGGGCATGATAGTTGAGCATTAGCAGGGCGCGTATCTTCTTTAACGCATCCACACGCTTCTCCCAGTCCATGTTCTTGTCGCTGATGACCAACAGAATTTGCTTGTACGTGTCATCCATATCCTTGGCATGGAATATATTCAGTTGCGGTACCTGCTCAAAGCTGGCCTCGAAGATTTCCATTGTCACAGCGCCGGCATCTCCTCCAGCTGCCACGTCGTTTTGTAATGGCTTCGGTCGCAGCGTTGCCGAGTGCAGCTGTCGTTTCACAATCTTCGTGGGTCGATCTCGCACTGAGATGTTATCCGCCTCGTCCAGACTGTTCCCGTTGCCAGCACGCAATGCAGAAGGCAGCAGCAAACCCTCAACCTTGACCTGATCGAACTTCTGTTCCAGTAGTGCCAACTTCGAGGCTGGCATATCATCCATACGTCTCAGATCTGGTCGCAATCTGTCGCCAACATGTTTGTAGATCTCCACCAATGTCTGTATGGCCGACTCTCGCACGTTTACTGTGGGATCGCTGAGCAAGGCACACACTGGCGCAATGTAGACACGCACACTCAGCTGCTGTGTGCCATATTCGTGGAGAGCATTCACAATTGTCTGCAGGAACTCCTCCCGCACCTTGGCATTCTTGTGCTTGAAGCAACTGGTTGCCAGTTTATCAATTAATGCCTGAGGGGTTTGCACTTTGTGCTCCATTAGATCACGCAACAGTAGTTGGGCCTTCTCGCGCACAGTGTCGCGACTATCCCCGAGACGATCGATGACGTGGGGCAGCACTGTGGCCGTGTATGCATTAAAGTCGCTGCCCAGTCGCTTGATTAGCTCCGAGAATGCCTCGAGTGACTTTTGTGCTATCTTAAAGTGACTCCCTGTCAGCCAAGGCATCAGGTTGTCAATGAGGAAGCCCATGTCTGTGCACACAATTGAATTGGTGTCGTCACTCAGGAATGTCACCAGATCCTCAGCGAGCTGCACTTTGACGCGCATATCCGCCTTGGGCATCTGTTGAATGAATCCATCCAAATCGCTGGGTTTACGGTACGCCATAACGACCGATTTGTAGTGTGTCTTTCTGTGTTCTTTAGTCTGAAATGAATAAGAGTTTGCTATAAAATCCATTTCAATATTTCACAAAAATCTTGTTAATTTCTATAAATCAAATTTCTTCAGTCAAAGTTGCATTTCAAATTGCGCGCGCTTCAATTCCAATTGTGCAGCGCGCGCGCGCAGTGAATGGGAAGGAAGAAGAAGAAGCAACAGACATTCTCTGTTTATACCCCTGTGTAAGTGTGTGTGTGTCTGTATCGGAGTGCGTATCGATGTGGGAACACGTGTGTGTGAGTTTGTTTGTGTATGCGAAGAATGAAGTCAGTGTTTGGGCTGCGAAAAGTAGGTGAATGGCTGTGCGGGTGGGGATGGGCATGGACAGATGGCACTGCTGAAATGAAAGGATGGTGGAGAATGGTGGAATGACGATGGCAGGAAGGGAAGTAGGGATGAGGCGGCGGGGATGGGGCGTTGTTACGTGGTCGTCGATGTGCACAATATATGAATCATCTCACCGCGCTGAGCGTGACGGTGCCTGGCCTGCCTGCCTTCCTAGCTGGAATGGTGTTCTCTGGATTGGGTGTTTTGGCTGTTGGGTGGTCAGTTAAAACCAACCCAGAACGACTAATACGTCAGCCCACCCGGTCAATGTGTAAAGGAGAGCTTTGTTGTAGTTGCGCCTGTGTCTTGTTACGTTTCGGGGTCTAAATGACAACGACATAAACGGTAAATTTAAGCGACGCGACGCTGCTGTTGCTGCTGCTGTCAACTGCGACGGCGACTGCGACGTTGTCGTAAAGCCGTCTATGGCAGGCAGCGCTGCCAGAGACCGCCGCTGACGTCGACCAAACGAAAAACAGTATAAGATAGAAACAACAACAATTGCCTCTTAAAACATATTTATGGAAATGGCTGAATGAGATAATATGACAACAACGACGAGGTGTAGAGGCAGGCAGAGCGAGTGTGTACAATTACTAAGCAACAACAGTGACTTATTGGCGAGAGAGAGACGGAGAGAGAGAGAGCTTTAAGCGAGCGAACGTGCGAGCAACACAAAAGCAACAAATTAGCATTGCATACGCAATTTTCTATTTATAATAAAACAACAACAAAAGCAATGACAGCAGCAACAGCGGCAGCGACAGTGGCAGCAGCAGCGGCTAAGCAGAAAAAAGTTACAAAGCGCTGGGCGTAGCTTTCGTAACTCTCGCAATTTTTAACTTTGTTTTTACGGTTCTTTTATTCAGAGAGTCATACGATAAGATATGTGTCTAGTTGATTAAAGGCCGCTGCGATTATTTTACCGAACAGCTGCTGTCCAATTGGAATGCGGCGCAGGCGGCTAAGGGTAAATTTGTCAAATTGAAATGTCACATGCGAATAAAACGAGAGAAACGAGAGAATAAAACTAAAACAACGGAAGCGGAGGCGAATTTGAATGCGAATACAAATGCGTGTCTTGGCCAAATAGTTGCATGATCTTTTTTTAACACTCTCATAGATACGTAAGATACGCAAACACACACACACACTCGCACGTACACACACATACTGAAATAAATACTCACTTTATTCGCAAATCCGGCTGCTCCTGCTTCTTCTTCTGCTCCCTCTCTTACGTTTTACGCTCAATTTTTTGTTTGGGTTGGGTCTGACGACAGCAACAACAACTGCTGCTGCTTGGCCCCTGTGGCCAATATTAAGAATTGATTTTCCAGTTGTTAGTTTAACAAACAATTTGTACCGCACACAAATACGCGTATTAAATAAATTCTATGTCGTTTCAAGCACAGCCAATTGAACAATTGCCAGAGATGATTGAATGAGAGAGAGAGAAATAGAGAGAGATCACAGTTTTTGTCTCTTCTCACCCACTTCTTCTCACTTTATTATTTGTATTGTGTTTATTGTTGTTGTGGTTGTTGTGCTCAGTTTCACTTTGGTAAATTAAATGTCATTTGTTGTTCTCTCTTTCTCTACCGTTATTGATGACTGCTGGAGGTAGACGTCGCCGTCGCGGTCGCGGTCGCAGTCGCAGCGCCGTCACCGTCGCCAGCCGCGGGTTCAACACAACAAATTCCAACGTCTTCAAAGTCTCGTCTGCTGCTGCTGCTGCCGCTGCTGCTGCTGGCCGATTTCGTGAACTTTTTCAGTGACGCGCTGCCTCTGCTGCTGTGTTTGTTCTCTTTCTCGACCTCTCTTTCTCATTGCTTACAGCTTAGATTCGCACTAGGCAATAGGCCGCGTAGCGGTTGCTATGTACAGCAAACATCACATTTTGTTGCATAGTTGCACTGTCGTTTGTGGTTTGGCCAATTTAATTAATTGTTTTTACACTTTTTACTTAATTTTAATACCGATTTTGTTGCGCGTTGCGAAAAAAGTTGCTTCTTCTTACTCATCGGTAGTTCATGTCGCAGTCGCATATCGATAACAACTATACGATATTTAAACAGTGTTGTAAAGCACGATATGACGATAGTATATCGAAGGGCTGCCACTGGTATTTTACATTGTGGTGGCAACGTTGAGGTGTCGCGGCAATTCTTGTAAATTAAAAATAAGCGGAGATAAAGTTATTCTCGATAAAGCTTATTTGATGAATTGATGAGATAAAGTTATTCTCGATAAAGCTTATTTGATGAATTGATGAGTTTCCCTTATCAATTCTTATTACCTTACCCAGCTCTCGAGCTGTCTACATGATAACAAAGAGACAATCAATGGCACGTGTGCGCAAATTAAGCCACAGAAATTTAATACAATCAGGATTACAATTATGTATAGTATGTAAACACAAGTTTATATATGTACGTGTGTTTCGCTTATTGTGAATATGTATGTATGTATGCAAAACAAATGTGCAACTTTTGTACTCAAATGAATTATTTTATTATAATTGTAATGGAATTTCAAATTGATAAAGCTTATCTGTAAAACAATTAAGGGCTATTTAAGCTAATCAGTCTTTATTAATCTGATGCACGGCCTGGGCGCGACCTGACGGATCTTCCGGACAGCCCCAATCGAGGCGTGGCACCCACCTGACCACAGTGCGAGCAGCTGCCTCACCCGGAAACTGTTGCTCAAAGATGCTGCGATAGTAGAATGCCTCCTTCGTCGTAGGCGTATTGAAGGGGAACCTGTCTGCGGCTTGCGCAAACTCCTCGTCCGTCACATGGCTCGTGGCGACGCGGCGTATGGAGTCAATCCAATCGTAACCGACGCCATCCGAGAACTGCTCCTTCTGTCGCCACAGCACTTGGTCGGGCAGATAATCCTCTGCGAAAGCGGCACGCAGCACAAACTTCTCGAGGCGTGCCTTGGGCTCGTTCTTGAACTCGTTGAGTGGCCCCGGAATCTTATCCTGTGGTCGAATGCTCATGACATAGTTGACGAACGCTGTGTCCAAGAAGGGCACACGCAGCTCCACGCCCTTGGCCATGGCCACCTTGTTGGCACGCAGACAATCGGATAGATGCAACTGCTGCACTCGCTTCACCAGCTCCTCGTGGAACTCCACGTGGCCGGGTGCCTTGTGGAAGTACAAGTAACCGCCAAAGATCTCATCTGCGCCCTCGCCCGACAGGATCATCTTGATGCCAGTGCTCTTGATGTAGCGCGTGAGCAGCAGCATGGGCAGACTGCAGCGCACTGTGGTCACGTCGTATGTCTCCAGATGATACACAATATCCCGAATGCCATCCAGCGCCTCGTCGATCTCGAAAATCAGCTCAGTGTGCTCGCTATCAATGTACTTGGCCACCTGGCGGGCTGCCTCGAAGTCTGGTGCATTGCGCAGACCCACCGAGAAGGTCTTGAGCCTGTAACTGGGATTGGTTTCCCGCATTATCTTCGTAGCTATCGAGGCAATCAAGCTCGAATCGACGCCGCCAGAGAGCAGTGCGCCGAAGTGTACATCGCAATGCAGATGTGTGCGCACTGCAGACTCCAGGCTGCTGCGCAACAAGGCCAATTCACATCCCATGTTGGGCGTCTTCTCCATCCAAGGCTGCTCGAAGTGACGCCAACGACGCATGGCACCTACACGACCAAAGCGTGCTTCACCAGGTGTAAAGGTTTCCACGTGTTCACATGTCTCTGCCAGACACTTCAGCTCGGATGCAAGCCAAACATTGCCCGATGCATCCTCTCCAATATACAAAGGGATAATGCCAAAGGGATCACGTGCCACAAGCAGCTCCTGGCAGCGCTTATCGTACAAAGCGAAGGCATACATGCCGGTAATGTGCTGCAGAAGATCCACGCCGTAGTCCTTATACAATTCTAGGATGACATGGCAGTCGCTCTTGGGTTTGTAACCGCTGCGCCGCTTGGCAATCTGCGCTGCCAGTTCCAGATAGTTGTAGATCTCTCCGTTGGCCACCAGCACCAGGTTGTCATCCTCGGATACAAATGGTTGATCCCCCATTTCCACGCCCACAATACGCAGACGCTCGTGCACCATGGCTACACCCTGATCTGGTATGATGACCACGCCTGTGGAGTCGGGTCCACGATGTCGCTGCCGCCCGCTCTGGCGATAGGCCAACTCCCGCAGACTGTGTTTACTTCCTCGAAAGTTCTGTGCTCCAACGGCCATGCCATCACTCGAGAATATTGCAAATATACCGCACATTTTAATGGTTTCCTTTTGACTTTACTGACTCTTTCTCTCTTGCCAACCTCTTCGCTCGCAAGTTCAATAACAACTGTTAACGCGGACGCCGTTGCCAGCGGCTTTATATAGCCAGAAAGAGAGGGAGAGAGCTGCCTGCGGCCCGGCAAACGATTGTCTGATTTAGAGGTGGGCGCGGGCCTACTTTTTGAGGCCCGGCACGAGCACGAAACCTAGCCTCCGGGCTTTTTTCTTTGGCCCGGGGCCCGCACGAACCCGAACGAAACTCGATTTTTAGGCACGAGCATGTCTGATTGTCACCTCTAGTCTGATTGTCACGCACAGCCGAGTTTCGTCATGCAATTTCTAGACGAAAAAGTGTGTGTGTATGTGCGTGTATTTGTGTGTGCTATTGATATCTTGCCAAAATATTTGCGTTCTCTTTTATAATTTATTCATGAGCTAATTTGTTTGTCGATAAAAAAGCAAGAACTGGTTTAACATAGCAGAAGCTTTACACAGTGCTTTCGCTCTTTTGTGCTTTTCGCTTTAAGAGAGAGGGATCTCTTGCCCTCACTCTGTTTCCCTCTCTTGTGTACACTCTCTTTCTGACTTTATTCACCTTGTACTCATCGCACACGTGTAAAATACATAAATATGTATGCAAATGCAATTTATTAGTTGAAAAATATTATTTATTTAATCAATGAATGCCTTTACAAGTTCAAGGTGAAATCTATTTTCTACCATAGTTCCGCATATGAAAATCTTTGAATAGAGTGCAATAAGTGTGTCAATATGCAAATAAAATTGGTCTTATTGAAAACTGTAAAATTTGCATTATTTCTGCTTGGAAATAAATAAAAAATATCTGGAAAATATAATATAAAAGCATCTATAAGCTTGTAGATAATTAATATAACAAGTTACATTATAGTACATGCGATAAGAATATGTACAATACAAGTCAATAATTTAAAGAGTTAAGTTAGTTATGGTTTTTAAGGCTGTATTCCAAATAAAACGAAACAAACATAATTATAAAACGTAAGTTAGAAACACTAAAAATCTTTCCTTCTTCTAGCACTTTCCGTAGGCCCTATCGTGTGCCGCCTGTGCACGGCCCGAGGGATCCTCCGGGCAGCCCCAGTCGAGGCGTGGCGCCCACTTCTCAACAGTGTTTGCAGCTGCATCGCCAGGGAACTGCTCCTCGAATATGCAACGATAATAATAGGCCTCTTTTGTCTTGGGCGGATTGATGGGAAAGCGTTCTGCTGAGCTCTTTAACTGCGCATCGCTCACATGGCGAGCGGCAAACTCGGGCAGGGCATCTATCAGAGCATAGCCCACACCATCAGAGAACTGTTCCTTCTGGCGCCAGAGCACAGCATCGGGTAGGTAATCACCCGTGAATGCCTGGCGTAGTATAAACTTCTCTGGGCGCCACTTTCTCTCGCCTGTGAACTCATTGAGTGGTCCTGGAATCTTGTCCTGCGCTCGCACACTCATCACATGGTCAACGAACGCTGTGTCCAGAAATGGTACTCGCAACTCGAGGCCCTTGGACATGGTCACCTTGTTGGCACGCAGAATATCCGATACATGCAGCTGCTCACAGCGTGTGATCATCTCCTGGTGGAACTGCTCGTAGTCGGGTGCCTTGTGAAAGTACAAGTATCCACCGAAGATCTCGTCTGCTCCTTCGCCGGACAGGATCATCTTGATGCCGGTGCTCTTCACATGCCTTGCCAGGTAGAACATGGGCAGACTGCAGCGAACTGTGGCCACGTCATACGATTCCAGATGATAAATGAGATCACGCACCCCATCAAGGCAATCCTCGACACCGAAAGTGATTTCCGTGTGATGGCTACCAATGTGCTGGGCCACAAGGCGCGCGTGCTCGAAGTCTGGCGAACCTGGCATGCCCACCGAGAAGGTGCGCAGCTTGTAGTTCGCATCCCGCTCTCGCATTATTCTCGCTGCAATGGCAGCTATCAGACTGGAGTCTACGCCACCAGAGAGCAGCGCCCCGAAGGGAACATCACACTGGAGGTGGGAGCGGACAGCCTGTTCTAACTGAAGGCGCACTTGTTTGAGATTCACCTCCTGCTTTGGGGTTATCTGCCTCCAATTGGGATTGTAATAGCGCATCGGCTGCAGCTGGCTGACTATGCCTGCTGCCACATGGGCAGGTGGAAAGATTCGCAGCTGTTCACACACTCCAACAAGGCACTTCATCTCCGAGGCAAACCAAGTGTTGCCCGCCGCATCCTTGCCCCAGTAGAGTGGAATAATCCCAAAAGGATCACGTGCCACCAGCAGCTTTCTGTCCCGACGATCGTACAGCACGAAGGTGAACATCCCCGTGATGTGCTGCAGCAGCTGTGGTCCCATCTCCTCGTACAACTCAATAATCACATTGCTGTCGCTCTTGGGGCGATATCCTGGCAAACGCTTGGCAATCTGCCGACTAAGTTCCAGATAGTTGTAAATCTCTCCATTTACTATCAACGAGATGTTACCGTCCTGGGACAACAGTGGCTGATGCCCTGTCTCCACACCAATGACTGCGAGACGTTCATGCACCAAGGCCACGCCCTGTTCCTCAACAAGGTGCACGCCCGTGTCGTCGGGTCCGCGATGACGCTGCTTGCCACTTTGGCGATAGGCCAACTCCCGCAGGCTGTGCTCGCAGCCCTGGACAGTGCGTGGCGGAATTGGCTGACCGTCTGGTGAGAAAACAGCCAAAATGCCGCACATATTTCACGAGTATTAATGGAAGTACTTTAAATAACTGAGTTCTCTTTAGTTCTCTCTAATATAACATAGCAATATATCGGTGAACACTTTAAACCGACTCTAATAACATTTAAACTCTGCACTGTGGAACTTATCAGCTCGGCAACTGGTTGAACTCCATCCAGATCTGTCGCTTTTATAGCAATCCGGTAGCCTAATTTATTCCCTGTTTTTGTGGATTTAATTAAATCAATTTGAAGTTCCCAACAATTGTTTGGCTAATTTTTGCGCCAATATAAATAGATAGTATTTTTATTAATCTGATTCCTATATTTGAATGCCTCTAAAGTCATTATTATTGTGCCCAATTTGGTACACAGAGAGAAATTAGATATGAAGTGGAAGGAACTATAATATTGGCTTAAAATATATTGTATTGGTTGTAATATAAATATTAATAATAAATTAAATAATAAGTATATTGCATTTTTCCTATTGTAAAGAATTAATTGACACACTGTATACAATTTTAATGTCAAGAGAATTTCTTTTAGTGAACTATGTAAATTTGGGTGTCGTATAATTAAAAATTACATAGTAATTTGGTATCACAGTTTGTTGGCACTTTAGTTGGGTTTATTATCGGTTTTAAAGGCCTTGAATCTTTTTTCCCGTTTCGATTGTATTCGATTACTTTGTAATTAGAGCTTGCAATTATTTAAATAAACATTTAAATTGGCTTTCAGCACGCTAAATTCGGGTAAGAATGGGAACTCTATTAAAAATAAATAAATCAATTCCGGCAACGTTTACGGCATTTTAATTTATTTATGAATGCATTCGGATTGTGTTATCAATTCTAGATTGAAAACTGATGAGAGCGCCATATATGTAAATTAAATGCTAATTAAATTACACGCGAGCTGCACTTGGCAACTGCTCGTATAATATCAAAGTACAATAGTTTCATTTTCGTTTCGTTTTGTTCTTTCTGTTTTTGTTTACATTCTCACAAAGTGTTTATGCGACAGAAATGGAATGAGTAATCGGAGAAGAGGAGGCAAGCGAATGTGAATGTGAGCAAAAGCTCTCCGTTTACAGTGCGCTGTTAGCTAACAGCTCACGTGCTGCCCGCTGTTAACAGGTGGTTGTGATTCGTCCACGTTAACGTTTGCAGAGGCAGCATCCAGACATGGAGATAAAACTGTTATTTACATATCATGTTAGGGAGACATTTTTATGGTGTGACCAACACGTCGCCAAACACACGCAAATCTACCCAAGCAAACCTAAGTCGAGACAGACACGCGCTAAATGATTTACAGCCACAGTGGGACCCGCACAGCCGCTCCTGTACAAATGCTTGTTGCTTCCACTGTTGCTGTGTCGTACGGCGTCTTCGCGTCGTCGTCGTCGTCGTTTGTCGTGTCGGTTGTCGGCTTGCGAGACACCGAGCGGGCATTCAGTAGCCGTTAGAACGCGTCGCAGTGCGGCAGGAAGTTGCGTATACGACGCGTCGAGCAACTCGTAAAGAAACTCGAGGAACACCTCAGACGACTTTTGAAGTTCGTCTCGTCGAGCGCGCCACTTTTGAAGTTCTTGCCACACGTTAAGGTGTTAATTAGTTGAAATTCAATTAATCACAAAGAATTTTCAAAAAAATAAAAAAGAAAAGTAAATTACGTTAATGTGAATTCTTTGCGGGCTGGATTTCTTGTGCGTGTGCAATACGCACGTGAGTGTGTGTGTGTTGAAAATGTAACGGTAAAACGAAGGTGCTTTTTCAATTGAAAAAGTGAATTTGAAATGAATTCGCTGCGAATGAAATTGCTGACAAATTGAATAAAGAAATTGCAAATTGAAATTTAAATTGATAATTTAATAATTGAGAAACTTCAGTTTTGATTCAACTCTCGCAGTAATATGGATTTAACGTACGTACAGTTGCAGTTACAGTTACAGTTGAGAGTTATTATATATTTATGAATCATAAATATTTATTGGCCATTTAAAATAAATATAAATTGAGCATTGCCATCTGGGTTTCCATATTATTACTTTATATCTATTATATTTTTGCCAATTTGGTATTCAGTTTAGCCAAAGCAGAGGACGGAGAACTGGCGCCGGGCAAACAACAAAAGTTTGATTAACCTAAAAACCATAAAATGTAAACAATTTTTCAGCGCAAACACGTAGATGAATTTATGTTCCGCTCCGATAAAAAATATCAAATCAAAATCAAATAGAACAAACTTTTAGACGAAGCAAAAAATGAAATAAAACGAATCAAGCATGACCTATTACTGTCACGTCCGGGGAGAGTCCGGGAAGAGCAAACAAGTTTCGGGTCACGTTTGACATTTGGGTGCCAACCTGGAGCTAAGCTCAGACCCGACTAAGTTGCACATCCGCCTAGATAGAACCATCACCATCACACACACTCGCACACAAACTCGCTGGCAATTAATTAAAAAGTTTTCACGCGCCCCTAAATCGAATCAACAATTTCGCAGGTATTTTGGCCAACTCAAGCTCGAGAGATACGAGATTTGCGATTCAATTCGAGAAGTTCTTGCTGCGGTTTGAGTTTTAGTTTTCGGGGCAAGACTGATTCGATGAACGCGGATCGATGGGGCTGGGAATCAGGAAAATCAATGCGCATTACTGCAGCCTCGCTGCCTCGCCGAAACCCAAAGCGGCTAACGGTAAACGGAGTAAACTCGGCAGTAACGAAAATAAATTCAAGTTTAAAATATATAAAAGCACCGCGGGGGTTGCGGCTATAGCCAGAGCACTGCCACTGCCACAACGGATGTGGACAACACAGCATCTTGTTGTGACCCCCAAAGCCGAGAATAGGTTTAGGGCGCGTCTCCCTTTTGTTTGGGTTTTTCAGCTATTTTGGGAGAGCTGCTAAAAGTGCGACGCAGAATTAGAAAATGATCTTAAATGAGATTTGGCATTTAAAACTCATTGATCTGCCCTCGCGAATTGTTAATGATGCCCTGAGCCGTATGACGTGACAGAAATTTAACGTATTTCCCATTAAATTTTTTCGGGTAAAACGTATGTGCAAAAAGCAGCCCGACAGAGACGAAGGAAAACAAAAGCCAAGGCAGCCTTTCAGCCCGGCCAGGACACGCCTTGGCTAATTGTGAATGTGTGTGTGTGCAAGTGTGTGACAGTGTGAATGTGTGTGTGTGTGTGTGCCTTAGTCGTAGCTGTTTGTCATAATCAAACGAATGCCCAGCAATAACTTAACACGCAAGCTTCAGCCTGGTCGTGTCCTGTTGCGACTAATGGCTATGACTGGTAATCGGGCCAGGAAAAAGGACCAGAGAGGGGGAGAAAGGGAGTGAGAAAAAGAATTCATAGAGGAAATGCTGCCGGTGCTACTGCTGCAGTTGTTAATTAGCTATTTGGCGCATTATGTGTGCGCACACTAACTAGGCCACCTGCAGGATTGAGGATTGACTCAAAGCCAGAGCCAGTAAAAGAAAGAAAGGTAGGAGAAAGTCTGGAGGGGAGTGTGGGCTGCATAATGAGTTCGAGTTGATTAAATGCTACATTCACAATTCCATAAGCCGACGGCCATAAACAGAGATAGATAGAGAGTGAGGCGAGGTGAGGTGCTTATTATACCTTTAGTTCTATGGAAACTCATTGAAATTCCGTTGCTGTCTGCACTGTAGTCGGAGGCTTATTAAAGTTTTTTGTACCGCCATAAAGGTATGCTTTATATTTGCTTAATTATCTGCACTGTTCAAAGGCTTAACCCTTTTCGTGATTCATAATCCTAGCTCAGCAGAGATTAAACCCCAAGCTAATGTCATTCTCTATTCTCGCCTGGAGGGGAGACTGCGCATCCATTGAGCTATGCCAATGAAATCGGTGCCTCTTCAAGCGAATGACAAACTATGCGACACTAGTCACAGGCCACAGGCAAATTATCCATCACTCGTGACAGGGTCACAATCACATTCGCCTGCCTTCCTCTGCCTTTTGTTCAGCCTTGACATTGAGATGCGTATGCCGAGACGAGCAGATGGCGGCCGATCAATGTGGCAGCAGAAACAACAGTAAAATTACTAGCCACAGGGCGAGGCATAAATAGAGAGAACACAGCACAAGCTGCTGTTATTCCCATGATTGAATCAATAAGACGCACTCAAAGGACCAATGGGGAAAGGTGCGGGGAAAGGGGAAGTCTTCTTCTACTTGGACTTGGCCTGGGTCTGGGTCTCTAGTCGTGCTCTTGGCTGCAGGCCAATTGACGTGGTTACCGGGGCAACCGGTGTGCCAAGGAGGAGCCGAAGGAGGAGGAACAACTGAATTTGAGCTGAAGGAAAAACCTGTTGAGCGAATACAAATAAAATTGCATTGTTCGACACGGCTCAAAGACAAATACCTTAACAATTTGATAGCTCTTTTTCGGGCATGAATACGACAACGAGTGCGCCTACAAGTGAGTGTGAGTGTGAGTACAATGAGTACTATAGTATTTCGACATGCCGCAAATTGAATGAATTTATTTGTGCTCCAATCACACGCCATTTAATTCCCATTCAAGAGCAATTCGAAAACGTTTCGAACATTAAACAGTTGACTGTCTCCCTCTCTCTCTCTCTCTTTCCGTACATCCTTCTCTCTCTCTCTCTCTCTCGTACTCAATGTGCCCAATCTGACGTTGATGAAGATGCTGTTGATGCTTTAATAAATTCCAAATTGGGACAGTCTTTTTGTCAGCTTTGGTGTCATGTGGCGTATACTTAATAAGCTTGCGCTGCCCTGTGCCACGTGTTGTCAAGTAGCCCAACAACAATGTGACCTGCCTGAAAATGATGTGATAATAAGTATAAAACGGTATGAGGATTACGAGTATTCTGGGTATATCGCACTATTAATTTACTGCCATGTTGGGAGATCGCATTGTTAAGTCTCTCACACTCTCCCTCTCTTTCTCGTTCTATCTCTCTCTGTATATCTATCTGTATCTCAGAGAGCACACTACAGTGTCCAACTAACCAACTACAACAATTACAGGCAAAGTCAAGTGGGCTCCCCAGGCGATAATAAACGCGACATTCCCTGAACTTGCTGTCAGTAACAACTTACACATAACTGCGCTACTATAGTTCTATTTGTTGTTGTTGTATTAATGGTTGTTACTTGCCCCATTTTGTTGCCTAGTTTAAGCTTCCAGCGGGCTACCTGTGACAAGTTCTGTGTACTATACGAGCTGACTGTGTGGCGCATTGCGGAGATATACGGAGATATCTCCAGCACAAGTTGCTTATATAGTTATATACAGAGATATCTTTCATCTCCATTCGCTTTTTATATGCAATACAAAATTAACTATCCCACGTTTTTTATATGCAACATTTACCTCTACCAAATTTTGAATAAACCCGTCGTAATTGCAAATAAAATCGTCAGCTGCTTAAAAACTCTTTAAGATTTTATTATCAGACAGCAGGGTATCGTAAAAATACGTTTATTTTCGGTATGTAAAGTATATTATTATTTACCCCCGTCGGCTATAAAGCTAAAGGCTTCAACGAGCTACCGAACGAGCTAGATAATTGCGGGTGGGGATAGAGGGGGGCAAGCAAGAAAGTAATGTTATCTTTGGGCCGACGTATCGTAAACTTATATGGCAAGAATTATAAAATGATAAAGATAAGCAAAGGGGCAAATGCGTAATGTGATATTCAGACTAATTTTAGACTCTATAAAGACATCGATAATTAGCAGGAGGTCATCGTTATAGACAGACAAAAAGGTTGAGTCTGCAACAGAAAAGAGTTTAATATTTGTATGCAACTCCACTCGAATAAAGTTTTAATAGTTTAAAAACAACTTGACGCAGTAAACAAACACATGCCATCTCTCTCTCTCTCTCTCTCTCTCTCTCTCTCATCCACTAGGGTATTCATAGCGCCAACACGTAGAAAGTAAATTATTCTCGCAATTTTGTTGTTGTTTATTTTATGTCTGTCAAATTGCTGTCAAGGCTGCGCAAAAACAAAAACAAAAACTGCAGCTGCAACTGCAACAAAGCAGAACGCAACAAGACTAACAACAACAATAACAGCAACAACAGAAGGGAACACAAAACAAAACAAAACTCTGGGCTCACCGCAGTGCAAACTATTCTCGGTTGAACTTTCATTGGTTTTTACGGGGAAAGGCTTTACTTTTTGGCAATCGCAATGGAAACTGAACTAAAACAGTTGCCCTGTTGCAGTCCGCCGACTCGCTTTAGCCAAATTAGTTTGGCTTTAAAATGAATATTCGAAATATTTCCCCCAAATATCACTTAAGCTCCCCCAGGCTTTGGCAAAGTAAACAGAAACAGAGAATGATAAAAATAAATATAATGACTGGAAAAACATGTGCCAATTTGACCGAGCAGCGATTACGTATGCCTGCGCACATACAGATCTTTGATATATACTAGCTATATGCTATAGCATAGTATAGTATAGTAAAGTAGACACCTGCTCGACTGGGCCCTGGCCAATTACAGCTTATGCCTGTCCATTTTCGGACATCCCAAGTTAATAAAGATGACTCACGCAGGTGATAAAAGAGATGTGCGACTACTTATTTGAACACGCATATAGCACAATGATATAGCGATATAGTATAACTACTATGTAGTTAAACACATATTTACATTGCTATTGTTCTTGCCTTGTTCTGTTTTGTTTATCTCGATCTGGGCAAACTGTTTTAATAGTTCAGCGACAACAAAAACAATTTCATTCATATGCGATGGCAATAAGATTTCAATTTTTTCAGGGAGACTCGTTCTCCAAAGGGAGAGAGAGAAGAGGCAGAGAGAGAGAGAGCGAGAGAGGACTGGGAACGTAGTCAATGTTGCGTTGCCAAGAATTTGTTGTCTATTTGCTAGTTGAGCTGATAAAAATTCACTTTACTTCACTTTGGCTGCTTATTTGCCGCAGCGCGAGGGACTCCCATGAGTGATGAAGGGGAAGACAGTGGAGGGGGAGTCGAGGCAGGTCGTTAGAATCGCAGACAATGGCGTCATATAAAGCGAGCAGACAAAAAGATGCAACTGCGTATTGCAATCAGAAGGCGTTGGCTGAAGAGTGCCCACTTGCCAATTGATATGGGGGTGTGGCAGCGCCCAGATTTATAGTCGAGTGTCACTACTATATACTAGATACAAAAGCGATGCTGCGCTGCTTATTGACTGTGTAGCTAGGCGACGCGCTTTGTAAGTTTTGTTGCAGCTTCGATTCTTGCAACAATTGCTGGCGCACACTCACTGGCAGACAGACAGAGAGTCGGATAGTTGCAAAGTGCAGATGCAAACACAACCAGAGTCAACTGTCAACTGTGCCGCACTTGCAACAGCTCATGCTTCTTCTGTTGTTGTTGTTCTTTTCGCCTTTGTGCCGGAGCTCAGCGCGCGACATGTTTGCACTCGCTTCTGGCTCTCTTCAGCTATTTGTGTTTGTTTGTTTGTTTGTCTCTCCCTCCAACCACTCTTTGTAGCACTCTCTAACACTCCCACTCCCCACCCGCACTCTACAACACTCTGCTCACTCACGATAAAATACCGATAAAAGTCGCATTTAAATATCTTTAAAAAAAAGGGGCAACACTGCTGCGCTGCCGTCAGGCGACCAAAGCAAACACAAGTTAAGGCCAAATAATTGAAAAATTAATTATATACGCTGCAGCCATCTTAATTTATTAATTTGCCGCTCGTACTCGTATTTACACACCCGAAAAGACCGGGTCCGCCTGGGACAGAGCGGAGAGCGGCGAACAGCGCTGGCAGCTCGATAAGCTCGCAGCGTCGTAGTCTATGCCCAGAAGCCAAAACTGAAAAAAACAACAGCAACAACAACAAGAACAACAACTACAAAGGCAGCGTACTCTGACATTGTCTGCAATGAAAACAATAGCGTAAAATACACTTGACGAAAAAATACCGCTGCCCATTGAAGAATTAAATAATAATAAATTTGAAAACTAAAGAACAAAGCAATGTTCATTTATTTCAATTTGTTTTGCTGGCAACGTAAATAATTCTTTTATATGACAAAGTTCATAAAGAACGTCTTTAATTGCAATAATGAAAGCAAAATTGTCCACATTCCTGGAATACATTCTTATTGAAAGAATGTTAAACAGCAGAGTGGGTAAATGTTAAGGCAACCATAGATAAAAGACATAACAGACGATCCACATTAACAGAGTTTGATTTAAAGAGCTGCTGTAAATTAGTAAACAACAGAGTGGGCAAATGTTATCTTTCTTTGCAGGAGATCAACATTAACCGAGTTTGATTTAAAGTGCTGCTGTTAACTGCGAGTACTGTTAAGTTTGCCCTAATATAAATGTTGCTGCACGAAAAAGGACTAACAATTAATTAACCCTGCCTGTATTAAGTGTATAATGAATGAAATTTACTTGAGATAGCACGTACAGCATGAAATATATATGTATATTTGCAACTCGAGAGCACTGTCCGACACGGACGCTTAGCCAAAACATAACCCCATTTAATGCTCCTTATTTAATCATAATTTAATGAGTCTCAACGTCACTCAAAGTCAACGCAACTTGGCATCGCAATTATTTTTCAAAGCGGATAAGAAAGCAACAACCCCACTGTAACAGGGAGTACTCATTCCACTCCCCAAAATGCCCCCTGCAAACGCTTTGTTTTTAATTAATGCAAAATTTATCAGTTTGTTGTTCACCCTCCCCTCCGCGCGGTGTTTGTTGCTCTTTCTCAATTTGTGGTTATTTTGCTTTGTGCTGTTGATGGGAAAAAAGTGAAAAGAAGATGAAGAAGGAAAATGCATCAGTGCGTCATCTTGTTTCGGATTATGGAGCTATTTTTTTTTTTTCATTTTTGTGCTATGCATGGCCTGGCAATGTTCTGCTTTGTTGTCTTTCTGCTTTCGTTTTTCTTTATGATCCCGCTTTATTATGCTGCAGACTTTTTGCTCTTTACTACCTGTCATTATAAATATTGACGGGGGCTTTAAAAAATAAATACCTTGACTAATCCAGCGATGTTGGTAAATTCTCGCTTTTGCCAATTTATGATGATAAAACGACCAAATGAATCCGCCTCAAAATTAAATCAGGAATCATTGAATCCATTTAGAAAGTCATGCAATATGCAGGCTGCATTATGTGGCCAAAACTGGCAGTAGAATGGTGATAACTCCGATTTAAAGCGACTGCATAATGCAAACACGCAAATCACATGGTTAGATCGCATTAAAACAAATTGCAATATGCAACAAGGGGAGGCAGGCGGACGCACAGGCAGCTGGGTAGGTGGTCAGGCACATGGCTAAAAGCCAGTTCAATCGGTTTATTTGTGAGCTCTCTTCCTCTCGCTCTCTCGCTCGTATTGCCACAATATTTTGTGATTTTCGCACGTGGCGAAACAAATTCAATTAAAATGGCGGCCATATTCAATTAAAACGAAAATGCATTAAATAATAAACTGTTTATGTGTACACGTGCATGTGTGCGTGTGCGTTTGTGAGTTTTGCATAAATATTTGTCAATAATTAAAGCTAATTAAAACTGAGTGAACGAAGCCGCCTAAAAGTAGGCAATGTCCTTACACAAACTACATCAAACGTTACGCATACGCAGGGTGGCGCAAATCAATAAGTAAACCTTAACTCAATTTGTCAAGTTTTCGCTTGATTAATTTAAAGACTACGAAACTCTGCAGCAGTGGCTAATTACCTGGCAACAGACGAGCTCATTCGCAGGCTCAGCCAGTAATTTATTTTTAAGATGGGCATAATTACACAGACAGCAGATACTTAGCCAGCTTCCGTTGCAGTGCTTCGCCTTGGCTGGTGTTCATTTGATATGTGCGTCGGCAGCAGCAATAGGAGAGGGAGAAGAAGTGGCTGAAGGGGCTACTGCAGCTGCAGCCTTAACTGCAACTCGGCAACTCGAATTGCATGCTTCGTGCGCTTTTAATGGCTGCCACTGTCTGCGGCTTTACTGCGCTCCCTTTCTCTTTCTCGCACGCCTTTTTACCGCTCCTTGGCTACATAAATCGCAGGTTTAATGTGAAAATATGGTGAAAAGGAAACAGTATCAACAAGCAGCTGCATAAGGGGCAGGTAAAGGGGGTGTGGCAGCAATGCACATCGCTTTGCCTTGTTTGTTGGCTCGTTGCTGTTGCCGTGTTCCTTTGTGCATGTTGGCCATGTCCTTGGCAGGAGTAGTTAGCGCGCCTTTGTCTGTTGCTGGCAGAGTCGACATGAATCAAAAACTTAATTATTTTCAGCCGCACGATGGCAAAATATTTTGCTCAAACAAACAACGGCAACAAGGCAACAGCAACAGTAACAGCAGCAGCAGTTATAGTAACAGCAACTGCAACAACCACAGAAGCAAAACAACAACAAAGTGGGGGCAACATAAATCGTTAGCGAACATTTTGACGCAGCTCGCAAAAATTGTACAACTCTTCCGCTGCGTTGCAAAGCGGCTACAAAGCAATCGCCACCATATTTACAGCCAATTTGTTAGTAAGCCCCTCCCCCTTCCCCTGCCACTCCCACTGTCACTCCTCCTTCCACTTACGCTGTCCACAAAGGTATTACACATGGATTTGTGTGCATGTTGCCACTGTGTATCCTACTGCGCTACGTGATCCGAAATGTCATAAATATTCCCGCATTGCTGTTGCGAATGAATTTCTGCCAGCAAACATTGCGATATACAGTGGACAACAAAGCGAACTACGTACACCAAGCACCAAATAAACTATGACTTATTATTGCTCCACACACATTTTATTTGCCCTACTTTCTGTTTCTATTATATTTCGTTCTCTTCTTACAGAGTTTCTTTCTCGCGGTTCTCTTCCCAATAAAGCTCTTATCAAGATCATAATATACACGCTGGCCTGCGCAGCTGATCTTGGTAATTAGTAATATCGGCATCACCGGACACGCCAGATCGGCTTGCGCGCAACTCCCGCTTGAAGGTATAGCGAGCTATACTATATAATTTAATAACTATACCTTCAATTCAACTTGAAGTATTTTGTTTGCCTCGTGTGTTGATCGATTCGGTATATACGAAGTGTGATTCACGCGGGATTATTTTGGGTCAGCTTTGCGGTTGCTGCTGATAAGAATTCAAATATAAACTCTGCAATCTCTTGTGATCTCGAATCGTGCTGTGTTAATTGTGTTTATTGAGATCGTTTCGTTAATTTCCAAAAAAAGAATTCTGTTTTTTTTGTATTTTACACAAAGAGTTAAAGCAAACTTCTGGACTTGCAGGGAATTTTCCTGGAAACGATGCTGAGTCGCAACATATAAGTCACAATTATTTTTTAAAGTACTGTACAGTCATTAAAGTGAGAAAGAAAGAGAGAGTGAAACTTTGCTGGCAATTTTATGAACAGCCCTCGCTGCGCATAGCGCCACGCGTAGCTGCTGACACGGGATAAATGCCAGCAAGGAGCAGCAGCAGCAGGCAGCAGGCTGCTCATAAACTTGTTACATTGTCAACCTGCGAAATTGCAGCCCCTCCTGCTTCCTCACCTGGCTTGACACACGCAACAGGATGCAGAGCTAAATCATTGAAGCACGAGAAAAAAATGCCTGCACGGCTGTAAAACATGCGACGTCTTGTGCCGCTTAAACGGTTACGGCTGCAGCTTCATCTCATTCTCTGTATTTCTCTCCCTGTCTCTCTCTCTTCATCTCTCTTTCATCTTCTGCATTAAAAAATGCCTTTAAAGCGGCAACTGGCTAATAGACAGGGCCGTCGGAATGCGATTACTCGTAAGTGCATCCCGTTTAAGCGTTTCAAATTGAGTTTTATGACTTAATAATGCGGCAAGGCTATGCGACAACCGAATGCGGGCACACACACACACACTCATACATCGATACACGCACACTACAATACCCACACAAGCTTGCAATTACAGGAGCAAATGTTGCAGCTAAAAGCAGTCAATGCAGAACGAAGGCAGACAACAGCAGCAGCAACAGCAGGAAAAGGCAGCAGGCTGATGCTGAGGCAACCACAAACAGCATCGTCAAGTGGCCACCAAGTTGCACGCACTGATTGAATTTGACTCGATGTGCATGTCGCTTTGCTGGCTGCCTCTGTTTGGCCAGAACGAGATCGACAACTGCCCCTGCTGTTGCTGCTGCCTGTTGCCCTAAGGAAACGTGTTGCCGGCTGCTGGTTGCTCTGGCAATACAGAGAGAGGGATAGAGATTGAAAGAGAGAGAGACACACAAGGGCATTTAACTTTTGTGCTGTTTGTTGTGCTGTAAACACACATTGATTGGGAGATGTGCTCACACTCTTCCTCTTCTTGCTCGGTTGAAGATTGCTTTGCGGGTGCGATAAATTTGCCACAAGATGTATGTGTGGCATCACTTTAAAGTGTGCTACAAACTTTATAGGAGAGTGTGCTTAGCCTAAGCCTAAAATCAACTTAATTGTCTGTCTATCTATGTGTGGTTTTCTTCCACAAAGCTTCACAAATCCAAAGAAGTTTAAGCATTCTTCAAGTTGTTTTCTCTTCGCAATATCCCAGCAGAGCATACAGAATTCCTTGGAAAAAATCCTTCATAGTTTATTGCTTGATTTTTTGTGCCACTTCTACTTGCACACGCTTTTGCACTTGTCCTCCTCGTTAATGTACGTTGGGGCTGTGCCATTATTGTTATTGTTGCTAACAGAGCTGCTGGCGCTGTTAGTGAGGCTGCTGTTGTTGGCACTGTTATTGCTGTAGCTGCTATTGTTGCCCCTGTTATTGCTGTAGCTGCTATTGTTGTTGCTGTTGCCATTGCTGCTGGTGCTGGCGACGTGTAGTGTGGCTGCCACACTCGCTCGGCTTGCCACTTGAAATCTGTCAACTGCAACTATTTATTAAATTATATACTGCCATTGTTAAATGCGAGGGTGCGAGAGTGGGAGCGAGCGAGCAAGGCAGACAGACACAAACGTGTGGGGCAGACTCGAGACTCGAGGCTCGATGTGGCATTGTCTCGCATTCGTCGTCCTCTCGACAGCTTTTTGTGTGTGCGGAATTTAAGCATTTTGTTGAATTACATTTGCGACGACAACGATTGACAGCTTTATTTGGTGTATTACACAGAGTATATGCAGAGAGATATATATGGGATTTCCTGTTTATATTTGCTTACAGCTCAGCGAATCCCTGGAGTCCCTGTCCAAAACATGTAATAGACAACATCAGCAGCGGCCTCGACTGCTCGGCTCCTCTGCGTGGTGGCATTAGGCAAATTGACAACAGCTTAAAGCGATTTGTGCGGCACCTTAAAGCCGAGTAAATACTGTCAAACTCGAGGACTGCTCGAACTGTAGACCGAACCCCGCCCCCAGGCAACAGCAACAGAGAAAAAACCCCACATAAGCTAACTGTAAAAAAAGCACAGAGGGAGCAGGAGAGAGAGAGGAGGCGCAGCCCAAATAGTACAACACGATGGACGTCGAACAGGAGGAGGAGCGTATCTGCCTCAGGTGAGTGTCGCTTCCCATGTCAGCTGGCAATGACAAACTAGATTTGCCCTCAGTCAAGCTGAAATTTGGCTTTAAGTGTGTTTGCGGTCATACTCGTACAATTAACAAATTGGATAGGAGATCAGTCAGGCGCCTTGGCCAACGCCAACGCCAATGCGGTATGTGGTATTCAAATTAAGTTCTGCATACCAAATTTGTGGGCTGCAAATGGCTTAGGTATTTTGCCTAATCAATCTCTGGTTTGGTATTTTGCATAATCAATTCGAGAATGAGAAATACTTTCAATAATTAATTTACAAACTTTGCCAATTTTAATGTCATGTTAATGCACATTTGAAATGCAAATAACATTTTCATCAATACATTAACAGGCACGTGCGGGACAAATTAACATTATTCTGTTGCTCTTCATTAACATTTGCATAACTGAGTTGACAGGACGACAGACAGTGTTGGTTAAGCACGAAATAAGTGGATGATAAGGAGAGTGGAAGAGAATTGAGAGTAATGGCGGCTTCTGTTAAAGTTGGCAAATCGTTTTAATGTTTTGCTTTAACAATGCTTGAATTTAATATGTGTTTTTATTTTCATCATACATTTTGCCACACGATAAATACGTGTCAATTACACGCTTGCCCCTGGGCCGAAAAAGCGAGATCAACAAACTGCATTTGCCCACGAAATTAAATATGATGGAGAGTTCATTGCTGTTATTGTTACTGCTACTGTTATTCTGTTTTCTTTTATTTACATTAATCAATTAGATGCCGTCAACATATACAGGCAAAAAGGGAGAAAACAAAAATATTGTCGCAATGAAAGGCGCAATGCCAACAAAAGTGGCGACAACCTAAGCAACAACAACAACGCGTCGCCATTCAATGTCAATCTCATATTTCAATTATGTTTTATAAATGGCTGCAGACAGACTGGCAGAGCTCGCACAGCCCCTGTCCCTCACCACCTCTATTTTTCCCTTAGTATTTGTTTTGTTCTGTGGCAGCGGGGAGAGGATTGTGCAGGTCACTTGAGCTGGGCACCAGAGAGCAATTTCGTACAACTTTTGTTCCGATAATTCGACAAAATCGCAGAGTAATACAAAAGTTTCGACGAGTTTCTCCCTATGCAACTAAAAGTATGCAACAGTAAATTTCCATGCTCAATTATTTATCGACGCGTACTTAAAGTGTCGATGTTGTTGTTGTTGCCTGCCACTCCCAGCACATTGCCGCACATGCCACATAACTGTGTGTGGACTGAGGTCGACCCGTGTCCTGATCGAATTATGAAATTTTAATTACATAATAACGCACTGACATCGACAGCGACGCCGCCTTTTTGCCAGCTGAATGCACAAGCCACGCCCCCCTCTGGCGATATGCCACACACAGCAGGAGGCGGGTAGAGTGGAAGGGGTTTGTTGCTGCGTGCAATAACTGTAAAACAATTTAACGCTGGAATTTATAAAGCGCCACAGTAAAAACCCATCAAAGGCCGGCAAAGTGGGAGGGGGAACGTGCGGAAAACTTTGAAAGATGATATAGTACTTAACGCAGCGGGTGTCCGCGCCACACACCTAACTTGATAAGTATAGGGTAAACATTTTAAAGCACTTGCTAAGTGATTTAACACCTATAATACATGCCATAATTCATGCTATAATTCCACTCGATTTCAAATGCCAATGCGACTGGAAGTTCGAGTGCGACCTATGTCAAGTGTCAAAAAGTCAGTCGCGTTGCTGACAGCTGGCAACGGACAATGGGCCCTAAAAATAACTGCAATTAAAAAGAATTGAACCTAGCTAGGGGAGATTATTCCAGGCTAGGGTGCTCCCCCAACGACAACAACAACAAAAACGACGACGACGACGATGGCGACAACAGCTCAAAATGTCTCTTTAATTTTATGCTAATTTCTTTTGCTATGCAAATTTTGTGATGTAAACAACAAACGGCGAAGGAAACAAGTAAACGGGCAGCAACAACAGCAACGCGGCAGACACGTAGAAGAAGCTAGCTAGATATGATTCAGATGACTAACTAGCAAATACCCTGGAGCAAGATAAAGTTTAGTTTACTTTGGGAAAGGCCTTAAGCAAACTTTACTTCATTAAGTTACTTCGAACTTGAGCTAGCATCATACCATGCCAGCGCTCACCTTTTACAGGGTATCTTAATGCGTACACGGGGACCTATATGCAGCTCCGGCTAGACGCAGCAAAGTTTTGTTAACACGGACTGCGCCACGTTGCGAATTTTGCGGCAAAGTAAAGTTAGCAGGGACAGAACGAGGGCGAAGACTTGGGAGGGGGGAAGTCAGTTCGCAGGGCAGCTCGCATTAACTTAAATCAAAAGATATAGCAAACTTTTAATAGTCCTCAACTTTGCCTAGAGCCTGGAACAGCTGCATTCGAATTGGTAACAACTAATTAGAATAGGCCCGAAAATAAATGCGTTTTTTATTTGAGTCAGCGGTTTGTCCATTTCCTTCCTTTTCTGCTACGCGTTGTACATAAACAACGCCTTTAAATTGAGTTCCTGCTGCCACAGTTCAAATCTAATATCAGCATTTCGACAATTTATCAATTTTAATGGCTTTCGAATTGCCACGTGGATGGAGAATCCAAAGTGGCCACTTATACGGCTTATTGCCTTTTCCTTCTTTTTCTGCTTTGTGGCTTAAGGAATTTCAGAAAAGGCAGCCCGTCCCCTCTCCGCACATCTCGCTCTTACTCCCCTGCCGTGTTTACTGAAATCAGCAAACGGCCGCCAAATAAATAGCTCTGATTCGAAACGAGTCCTTTGTATAAAAAAAGGGACATCAAAGACGTCTCTCGACGGCGGCAAATGCGGCGGCTTGTGGGCAACTTAAGCGCATTTTATGCATAATAATGCGTAACAGAAACAAGGAAAAACCCACTCCCATCCATCCCCCCTTCGGCAACAATGTCGGTATTTTATAATCACACTACATGCGGCAGAGGCGAGCTAGGCAGGCGTGTTCCCCGAATCGATTTCGTCAGAGTATTCTGAATATGCCACGAATGGCTCGTAAAATCCTTAAATCAAATCTGCCCAAACACACGCGGCGTATGCGAAATGCGCCAGAAAGGGTTAGTCGGAACACGTGCAATTGTCCCTTTTCTTGTTGTGCTTGTTGTTGTGGTTTCTTCTGCTGTTGTTGTTGCTGTTGTTATTGCTGTTGCTGCTGTTGTTGTTGCGCTTCATTTTTTGTGCCGCTGAGTAATTTTTCTATTTTCTGCTTTGTTGCGCCCTTTCAACTGCACACCCATGTTGACCGACGTTCAACATTAACCCAAATCCAAAACACACACAGACAGACACTCACTTACTTACACATACACACACACACATAGACACAGTCGCATAGCTTCACATAGAGTAACTGACAATGAGGCAAACATGAAGACTTGGCCACTTGACAAGCTTTCGCTACTACAACTGTCCCCTCTCTCTCTCCCTCTCTTCCCTTCCTCTCCCTTCCCTCTCTCTCTAACTCTCCTATTCCTCTTCCACCCATCAGCTTATGTATTTTAACGTTTTATTGTTTCTCTGTCCGACTTTTAGCTAAATGAATCAGCCTTATCCTGTGCACAGGAGCACAGTAGTCCAAACAAGTCGCGAGTCGCCCTCACTCTTCCTCTCTCTCTCTTCCACTCTCTCTCCGCCTCTCTCTCCCTCTTTCTCACTCACTGTTGCCGGTCACCTGCTGCGTTTCCTTTTGACTGTGAACTGTCATTTGGAACGCATTTAGGCTTGTGCCGGAAATTAATTACATCGACTCATCAAGTTATTCACATAAAATGCTTTAATTGATTACTCAGTGAAGGCCCTGAAAGGCGGTCGAGACAGTGCGGGGCATGAGCATAATGACAGCACACAGTAAATGGGAGGCTAGCTAGCTCCCTCTTTCCTTAGTCTGTTGGCCTTGCTCGGTGAGTTTCAGTTCGCTAAGCTGAGAACTTGGCAGTGCGTGTAATGATAAATGCAAATTGAAATCATGCAAAATTCAAAGAATAAGTGGAAAATGTTTTCGGAAAAACATGTCTCGACAAAAAAAGAAACTTGTTCCATTTGCTCTTAATTTAGGCTGCAAATATTGTTGAATATTTAGTATAAACATGTTTTGGCTAAAAGCTTTAAGGGGGATAAACCTCCCTCACTGGGTTTCCTGTCCAGCAATATTATCCTTAATTCGCACAGTGCCTGCTGTCACTCTTCAGCCTGTGCCTTGTTTGAGCTCTTCATTAGCGCCCTGACCCTGTTCAACTGGGCTATTTAAGCGCTTCATTCTCAAGCTGTGTGCACTCATCTAATGATTCTGTGTATTCATCTCCGTCAGCTTTCGCCCCGTTCCCTCCTTTTCCCCTCCTCACTGTCTGTTTCTTAGCATCTTGGACTAATTATCTTTAAATATTTGCTTTCACACATTCTAACCTACGAGTAACAAGCCCTGAAAACCAGCCTGCCCCATCTCTAGACCACACCCCCTTTCCCCATTTCCCCCTTCCCCACTATTCATCTTGCGACCTCTGTTGTCAACACCACGCCCACCGCAAGCTGAGGCGCTTAATAAATAAAATAAGCAGCTTGCCAGACATTGTTGCCATATCGATGGCCTTGTCTTAATTGTTGTTGTTGTTGTTAGGGTTGTGGCAGCTGCTGCTGCTATTCCTGTTTGCTGTTATTGTTGTTGTTGTTGTTGCTGCAGCAGGGCATAATGCAGCATTGTGGAGTCAGCACGTTGCGCCTTCGGGGCCAAAGCATAAATATGTCAAGTGTTAATTGCTGCCACTTAACGCACAGCACAAACTCAAATACAACTACACACATACGTAATACGTAGCTCAGAGAGAGAGAGGCAGAAGGGAAGGAAGGGGAAGGGAAGTGAGGAGATGTGTAAATATGACTTTAATCTACTTACGAGCCAGCTAAGGCAACTAAGGCAGCTGCCGCTCTGCCTTGCTGTCTCTCAGTTGCTCAAGAGTTCGTAAGCCGCAGCACAAAAACAAACACAGCGCAGACACACACGCACACACAGGCATATTGCCATACAGCCGTACCCGCACCCGCACACACACTCGCACACTTGTTACACACCCAATAATACGCTTTAACAAGTTTCTTATGGCCATAAATTCAACAAGCCAACAAAAGCTCATAAAAAGGGCTGACTCCCGATTCAAACTCCCCTCCCCCGGGAGGGAGGTAGGGAGAGAGGGGTGGCCGCACGACTGGCTGGATGATTTGCTGGCTGCTTGGCGACTTTGCAGCTAACCCCAACAGCAGCAGCTGCCTACATAAACAAAGCGAACATTGCAGACATGCCTTTGACATTTCATATCATATCACACACACACATGCACACACACACATACAGGCACACACTCACACAGCTGACAGGAAATTTCAAAGAAACAAGAATATCCTGCGCAGAAACAAAACTGCACCCAGACACGGGCGAGGGCAGCCAACACATTTGACAGGCAATAATAACAGCAGCAGCAACAACAACAATAAGAGAGAGAGAGAGAGAGACAACAACAACAAGAGAGTGAGACAACAACAAAGTGCTCTACAGTGTGCTCTGTTATCAGCCATATTTATCGACTAACCATCCCATTTCCTGTTTTAAATGTCTTACTCGCCTCCACATACTCCTCATTCTTGCTCAACCTTTCGCTCTCCACCTCCCTCCTCCTCTTTCCATCACTTGTGCTTGTGCTACCTCGCCTGGTGGCCGATTGTCATCGGTTCACTTCCTTTGGCCACTTGTCCGCCATGACAGGTGAATTTGTGACATGAGTTGACTCCTTGGGGGGGGGAAGCACATGACATGGATGCTGACGCTGATGCGGATGCTGATGACGATGCTGATGGAACAGTTAAGCATCTTATTATCTAAACCAAAGTAATGGCAAAGGAAATGAGTTGTGATAGCAAGCTAATTTTAGACATATGAGAAGAAAACTTGATAGATCCGTTTGTGATCTTTGAACTGTTCAAAATTATTACATAAATAAGTGTATTTCTATCTTGACAACTTCACTCTAAGTACAGAGAGGGAGAATCTGTGCCTTAAGTCTTGAATATGAAAAATAATGACAGACAATCAAGATACAGTTATATATTTTTCATAAGCAACAATATAATACCATTAAGGAGGCTTGTAGAATAAAAATCTCTATTGCCCTAGAAATCATGATCTTGGCGTATTCATTCATAATATTTAGTCTCTATTTTAACACTTGAAAATAGCAAAAAACAACAACCAACTGTATAATGATATATATTCTCAATCAGCAACAAGATTAAAGCCAAGCCCAAGACCCTTCTTATATTGTTCTAGAACTTCTTAGATTAACCCCCATCATCATCCACCCCCCTCAAACCTTGACCTATAATTCTCAAGATTTACAACCTTTATCAGAAGAGGTAGCCTTGTGATTGTGCCTCCCTGCCAGAACCGGCCCTGGCTGATTTGCGGCGATAATCATCGATTTTTACTGATTATCATCATTGGTTCTCATCGTCGACAATGTTGTCCCGCTCGAGCGAACTGAGTGTGCCTCACACACTCATGACATGTTCCCATATTTCCCCCTATGCCAACTACCATAAGCAGTAGTATCGAGTGCTGCTCGAGCTTTTGGCTCACTCAGTTACCAAACGCGAGTTCGATGTGAAAGACGCGAAAAATAGACGCGAATCCGCGAAACGGAATCCGCATTCGAAGCGTGTTAACCAAGCGCGCCGCTGGCGGCAGTTGCAAACGAGATAAAAGCAACATTAAACTGAAACTGAAGTAAAATCGGAATACATAATATATGTGTGTTATATACCCCATATATGAGTAATAACATAGTGTATATATGAGCTACATCTGCTGACCAAATATCGCTCAAAAAGTGAAACTAGATTCGCGCGTCATCATCATCGTCATCATCATTGTGAACATTGCGAAAGATCCGTAGAGCATTCGTGCTTGCCAGGCCATTTATCGATTTTGTATTTTGAATATTGTTGCGCCATTATCATCGTCGCATTTTATATAGAAGTGATAATTATATTAGGCGCTTTATCTCTGCACTGCGAGAGAGTTGTCGCTTGATAAACAACTCGCTCGTGTTCTGTGTTTATCTTTTTTTTACTGGGATTACTCACCCCGAAAACGAGCGGACTACCGAACCGGTTTAGTGCGAAACTAATGCAACTTTCGTATCGAATTCGAATCTCAACTGCAAATTGAAGCCAAAATTCGAGATTCCAGTTTCGAACATGAACCCGCCTCACCTATGAATCGTGTTAATCAGTGGCTTGAAAAGTAAACAAACAAGCGAAACCCGAAGAAAACCCCCAAAGTGATGTGTGCCGGAGAAGGCATGTGATACCCCTTCGCGTCTGGCCAGATAATACCAGGTCTCTAACAGGTGGGTGGACATGACGAATTTCGCGCAATAGAAGAAAATATGCTCGAGTTGCGAACTCGTCTCGCTCAATTGATACGCGAATCGGTTTGGCTTGTTTCCTAGGCAGGTGCCAAGAGGTGTGACGACGCCTTGTAAACTGGAAAATTACAGTACGTTGGTTGCCCTCGTCGCTTCGAGAAGGAATGCCATGACGTACTCTGTGTCTGTGTCTTAGGGGAATACGAGAGATTTTGCATGATGCTAAAGTAGAGATACCTATAAGCAAAAGAAGATCTAGAATTGTTTTGTTTATTCTTCCATTAATACTGTTCTCTCTCTTCTCTCTTCTATTTCTATTCCAACACATTTCAAGTTTGTTCTTATTATATTGTCTTCAAATATTGCTTCATTTTAAAGAGAAATCTGTCACTCCAAGCTGAAAGTTGTCCCTTCCCTGCCACATCATTAAACAATGCCAAAGAAACTTTTCTAACTTCACAAATAAGTATAGATTATGTATGCAAATTTCTTTATACTTTTTCTGCGCCTTCAACTTCCACATAAAGTTGACAATATTCAATTGAGCTGTGCGAGGCCATCACGTAATTTAAATCACGCATTTCATGGTGCTTCCTCTCTCTCTCTCTCGGGGTCTTATCTATTGCTCAGTATGGATACATTAATCAAGCCGCAATTTGCTGTTGTTGTTTGGCTTTAGACATACGTTTTGTTTTTGTAGCTGTGCAACTGATAAGAGATAACAACTATTTAATGCGTCGAATGCGGTTTAGGGAGGAATTAGAACGAGGCAGGGAAGCGCGACAGGAAGTGCAGTCAAGCGAGGGGCTAGACACGAGCAGAAACACACTCGCAAACACACACACGTAGTTACACCCACACATTTGACTAGGCAAACACACACACACTTGTCTGCGCCTGAACGCGTGCTACACAAAGCTGAACTGAACAAACAAGCCCAAAATAGACGCGATACGAGAACGAGAGACTTACATATAATTATTTTTATATTTTCATACGTGCAGCAGATAACATTGTACATTGAACACGTTGAACAGTTGATAAAGTTGTTGCCAACTTTACCAATTGGCAGTGGGCAGTGGGCAGAGGCTGAGGCAGACACAGAGACAGAGGCAGAAGCAGCTGCTGCAGAGCTCAACCAGCAGCCAGCAGAAAGCATATGAAAATTGTCTGTCGACCACAAAGGTGAAACAACTTTTGTCTCCCCTTGGCAATGCAAAGTTCGCTCGAGCGCTCGTTAAACGAAATTAGAAAACTAAAATGGCCACAGACAGTGGGACAGAAGGCAGAAGGACAAACATAATGGAGCGTATCAAATAAAATGTTATTTAAATGTGCGAAAAATAAATGTTGATGTTCGCCAAATGGCGAAGGCAATGGGAAACTTTGCGCCAAGCTTGACAGTTTATTGAATTAGTTGCCCAAAGTGGGCCGCATTAAATACTGCGGCATAAATATACACAAAGAAATATACAAACATATATATGGATACGTATGTATATACATCTCGCTCGGCTGCTGCGATTTATTGGAATTTTCTTTTGCTGTTTGGACACAAATTTTGTTGACAGACTTCACTCAGCCCGAAAGTATGCTACGATTTCAATACACCACGCATAAGAATGAGCCCGCAACACGTACACGTGTGTGTGTGTGTTTGTGTGAGCTACGTGTATGTGTATGTTCAACCGTGTGTGTCTAAATGCTAATTTGAATAATGACAACGACATCAACGCGCCATTTTCTAGTTGTTGACTGTCGTCGCCATTTTGTGTGTGTTTCCGCAGCGCCATCATCATCATCGCGAAATCCGTGTGGGGAATAGCGAGCGCACTCTCTCTATATACATATATAATATCTGTCTATGCATTGCGCGCAAATACGTTTACCTACGCGAAAACGAGCATTCAATGTAGCCAGGTAACTTGCGCGACGCGTGCCACACGCTGCCAAATTATTCAGCTATATAGCGAAGAATCTAATGCCCTTTCGAGTTGGGAAAGTGCTGTTGAAGCTACAGCTTCATTATCCCTTAATACGCTCGACAGCTTGCTCGTAATGCGATTGATTATGCTCGTGAGACGGAAAAGTAAATAAAATTAAACTGACTTTGCAATTGATTTACGAAATTGAAGAGTTTTGCAAGCGAAGAAGATGGAAAAGGGAATTCAAGAGAATATTACAATTATTTTTAAAGCATACATACAATGTTTTAAAGGGAATAGTAATAATGATAATAATCCATCAATCAATACTAAAATTGGACTTTCAATACAAATCTCTGCTTCATAAGTTTAACACATGAAGCTCTTCACTTCTTCTTGTCTCACTTCACACATTTCATATAGTTCAACATACCCTACACGAGCTAAGAGTGTTGGGTAGTGTCAGCTTCTCAAATGGCTTCACGCCTCGTTGAAATTTGTCGGCGCTTAGAAACCATTTACATTTTGTGCCTGCTTTTAAAGTTGATTGTGAGTTGCAGCTTCCATGGAGAGAGGGAGAGAGAGAGGGTAGTAGCCAGGGCAGGGTGCATGTTTGTATTCATTAGCAGCGGCGCCGGGTCTAGGCCTATGCCTAGAGCAACTTTAGACCTCAGCAATCAGGCCCGGAACACACAAGCCCAATTAAATCGTTGGCAACTTCAAAGCCCAAATTGAAAGTTACGACTTGAGTTGCCACGCACCTTCTCTACCTATACCCCTACACCGTCTCCCACCCCTCTATTGACATATTCATATATGTTGGTATTATCATTGCAGAACCGACGAAGAGGAGCGGGAGGAGCGCAACATGGACGACGACGATGACAAGTTAGTCTCGCACGAGGTGCATCTGCGGCAGCTCAGTTCGACGCCAATGTCGGCGCTTCAGCTGCGCCGCCAGAGCAAATCGGTGACACATTCCGCACCGCCAGAGCTAAAGCAGCAGGACACGGAGGCACTCAAGCAGGAGCAGAAGCAGGAGAAGCAGGCGTCACTAGACGAAGTCGATCAGGGTGTGGTGCTGCGACGTGCTGTCGAGCGGGGCGCCATCACCTTGGCACAAATCGAGGACCTTAAGCTGGACGGGGACGACGACGATGACGTAGACTACATGAAGAATGGTGCAGCCGGACTTAGCAATCCCGCAGTGCAGACCACAAATGATGAGCAGATTACGGCCACAAAAGTCACCACAACAGCAGAAGCAACGACCGCGGCGACAGCTGCGTCTCCTGGCGAGGTGAGTTCCATTTGCGGGCAGCGTCAGCAGCACTCTGAGCTAATTAAGAACAAAACTTAACTAAAACAGCAGGAGGCATCCGCAAGCACGCCATGCACTGGCACTGGCAATGGCCCGACACTGGCACTCAGCATCGCAGCTCCGGACATGTCCAAAATACCACGACTGCCCGGCGACGGAGCCCAGATGACAGACGACATGGGCGATCTGCCTCACTCGCTGCGCGCCTCCACCGCTTCAATTTTGTCCAATTTGCGCAAGAAACAGCAGGCCATGCTCAGTGTTGGCATTGGCATCGATAGAACAGCGGGCGGCAGTGGTGGCGGCGGCGGCAGTGGCATCAGTGGCAGATTGGGAGGCAATGGTGGCAGCAGCAGTTTGGCCAAGCAGACGCCGCGTCGTGTGCAATCCGTGCGCATTGTGGAGGCCAAATCGGGCTATGGCCCCAAGCGACGCACCGAATCCTGCAGCATTTTTGGCAACAATTTTGGTAAGCCCTTGCTCTTCCTCCCCGTCCCCCAGTGACATTGGCCCGCAAATTGGTTAAACTGATTGCCAACTGGAGGCAATTGGAACGTTATCTGATTAGAATGGGGGAAAGTGAAAGCGGCTTATGCTGCTGGAGGGAGCAGCGAGAGAGAGAGCGCGACACAGAGATAGAGACAGAAAGAGAACATCTGTCAGAGTGAAGCATGAAGTACCATTTCCCCTTGCTATTTCTCAACTTCAACTTCACTTGAGGATTGATTTCTTATAGTTTCCTTTAATTTCTTGTTCTCTCAAGTTCCTTAACCTCGTCTAAGCATAATTGGCTCGACGTCTGCTCGCATTTAATTAAACAAATAGAAGAGCAAACTGTTTCTGTTTCCCGCACGACCGATTAGTATTTGTGCTGCTTTCATCGTCATGAATGATTGAATTGATTGGCAATGCATCCATAATTCATGTGCCACTGCACATTACGTGGGAGTTCAATAATTCATTTCAATGAATCCTTGAGTTGCATTTGTTCTCATTATTTCTTAGTTCGCTATTGATAGTAAATATCTTTTGAGCCGAGACGTTGCTCCTTAACATTTAGCACGAATGGCTCTGTGGAAAATCAAATCAATTTTCATGCGGAATGTTGTTGTATGGAGAAATCAAAGTTGTTTGGACTTAACAGCTTGAAGAATTTGCCATTTATTTCATTGTTTCAGAATACCATATTTGTGTATAGATTACATTAATATAAATCGAAAGCATTGCAGTTATCGATCGATAAAATACCCTATTTTTAAATTCTTTGTTTTCCTCTGGTCATACTGATTTAAGTATGAACTTCCAGTCACCAAAAATCGTGCGATTCTTCCGCGTTCTTCTGTTAATTGTATTTCCATCTAAATATAATCGATTTAAATAAATGTAAAACTTTATTTTGTGCCTTAAATCGATTAAAAAAGTCTAAATTAGCAGACAAATCGAATTCAAAACAGTTTCTGCGTCAAATGAAGTAAATTATCGATAATAAATGCAGTTTAAAAGTGTATTCAGGGTATGTGCTTGAACTGCAGAAGCCTTGAGTGTAGTCCCTAACATAGTTCGATTTACAAATATCCACATGTAATATACTAATACCATATTCACTATTCATTACTTATTTCTCGATCAGATTATGAACTAGAATCTGGTCAATCTATAGCCAGCATAGCGGGCCCTCAGCGACCTCTGACTAACGAAACGTACTCGGCCTTCAAGAGTGGCAACGTGGTCAAAGGAATCCTGTGTCCCTCGCTGACGAATTCCTTTAAGCAGAGTTCGCTGGAGCGCAGCTACTTGACCTACACGCATCGACAACGCCAGAAGTCACTGATCATTGTGAATGTGGTGGACTTTGTGTTGAAGATTGTGATGGCAATCATATGGATGCTGCAGCCCAAAGAGAAGCGGGACACATTGGTAAGTGATGTAGCAACAACTGAAGCAACTAACCCATTGTGAATCTGCATTCGTTGCAGCAGGACTCCACACCCACATCGACTGCTGTAACTTGGTCCGTCTGCTGTGCCATTGCCAACTTGGCCATCTGTTTCCTTGGCTATTGGCGCTGCTTCGCCAACAATTACTTGCACTGGGCTGCCGTCTGCACTTGGGTGCTCTTCAATGTGCAGGGTGAGTGTAATCGGCATAAATCATGCGTGCCACATGCAACCATCATTTGCTTTCGGCGAATCCTTTCGTTTCTTTTCCTTTTGTGTCCCTCATAAATCTTTTATTGCCTCATTCGGTTCTGTTGCACAGCATTCATTGGCGAAGGCGTTGGTTTTGCGAATCGCGAGTACCTGGTCTGGTACACGCTGTTCGTCATCTTTGTGCCGTATGCCATGCTGCCGCTGCCGCTCAAGTGGTGCGTTGTGGGCGGCACAATCACCGCCACCTGTCACCTGGGCGTAATTACCATCAAGAAATTGCAGGACAAGGCGGTAAGTCGAGAGTAATTGTACATTTTAATTTTGGTTTATGTCTCATTTGACATTTTTGGCCTCTGCAGCCTCTGGATGCCAACTGCGTGCTCTTCCAAATTATAGCCAATTTCATACTGTACACGGCCATTAATGTGGCCGGTATGTATACCAAATATTTGACCGATCGTGGACAGCGCTTGGCCTTCATCGAGACCCACAAGGCCATGGAGCACAAGAAGGAGTCGGAGAAGGAACTGCAGCGCACCCAAAAGTTGCTCGATTCAAGTAAGTGAGGAGGCAGGAATATTGAAATATGATAGAGAATTACCCAAGGTAGATAAACAAAGAAAATTTCTAATATAAACTATAAACTTGCTGTATAATTCTGTAGAACTTTCCCCGTACATGAAAATGCCATTTGCACATTGCCAAAGGATATTTTTCTCTTTTAAATTTGAAACTAATTTATTGAAACTTGTGACAAAAGAGCAAGCAAGTCCCAGAGTGAGAGAGATATATAGAGAGTTGGAAGTTATTGTTGCACAGTTTCAATTTAAATGAACCGCTCTGGGCCATCCAAGTGTCCAAGTAATTGCCAGGCATCTAAATGTTTTTCCCGCTACTGCTGGCGAAGCAATTTCCAGTAAATTCACAGCCCACGCACAGGTAGTCCAGGCAGGTAGGCCAAGCCAAACAGCACGTTGCTTAACAACAAGCTGCATTCGCTCAGAGACGCCTCGAGAGTTCGCTTCTATTGCATTTGTATTGCCTCAAGCTGCCAAGTTCTTCTTGTCTTTGCCTTCCTTACAGTTCTGCCCAACATTGTGAACAATCAAATACGCAGCGAAATGTACAAGGGAACGGATCCCACACAGGAAACGCAGTTCAACAAGCTGTACGTTTATCCCATGGACAATGTGAGCATTCTCTTTGCCGACATCAAGGTGAGCCAAAGTTGAAGTTAATTAATTAGTGTGCTCAACTCAAATTTGGAATTGCAACTTTTTTAGGGCTTTACGGAATTGGCAAGTAAAACTTCAGCGCAACAATTGGTGAAAATTTTGAATGACCTTTTCGCTCGTTTCGATCGCATTGCGGAGGTAAGTTTCTACATCTCCCAAATTCCACAAGTACGGGCTCAACTTGAATTTCCTTCCTCTCCCTCTTCTTGCAGGATAATCATTGCCTGCGCGTCAAGCTCCTCGGCGATTGCTACTACTGCGTGTCGCAGTTCGAAAGCGACAACTGGAAGACACGACCGGATCATGCGGTGTGCAGCGTTGAAACTGGCCTCCATATGATAAAGGCCATCAAGGATGTGCGCCTGCATACGCACGTAAGTGAAATGGGGCCATTTTTAGTGTCCTTGCAATTGCAAATCGATTAGGCCGGTTGGCGTGATTTATTGTAGTGGTCGATTTGAGTCGTAAATTCAACTAAATGTCCTTCTCAAGGCAGTTTTAAAATGGGCTCTGCTGGCACACATAGTCTTGTGCAGTGAAAAATGTGCAGTAATAACAGACTACTGTTAACCGCAAATGTTCAATGTTAATCAATTACAGATGTCCTCTAGACTTTTACAGTATTGCATACTTGGAAGCGCAGCTTAAAATTAAGTCGCGTGTGACTGTTAAGCCACAATTAAATGCTAATCAATAACAGCCTGCTGTTGTAACTTACAAAGAGAGTTTGTGGTGACAGAACTCTGTTAACTTATTGGGCGAATATTATCGCGATCGCCCTTTCTGCTTTGTTTCAGCATACGCACAACTTTTGTTTGATTTGAGTTGCCTTCCTTCTGTCAGATCTCTCTTTCACGCGCTGTTAAATGCTCGCTTGCATTATTTTTTCAAAATTTAATGCCACAAATTTTTCAGCTGTCAGCTGTTTTTGGGGCACAGGCCAAAAAGCCGCTTTATTTTAACGAGTATTGCACATTGTTGTCCTGGCTACACTGTGTGACCCACACTGGACGTGTTGACAATTCATTTGTATGCAAATCTCAGCAGAGCAAAAGGCAATGGGAACAGCAGCAACAGCGGCTGTGGCAACGACAAGCACCAGCAAAAAATATGTGTTAAACTTTCATGCGCCAACAATGAAAGACAAGTGCCGAAAAAAACAAATATAATTTATTTTTTCCGCAGCGCTGTGGGAATTCGCAAGCCTTCTTGCTCCTTTAAGAGTATTTAATGATTGGGAAAAAATGCAGTTGCATTGTTAATTGGTCACTGCAGACCACAACAGGCAGGCATATAGTAGAGAGAGACAGAGAGAGACAAACGGACACATGCTGACTGTGTCATGCAGTAACAGACACACTGTCAACAGTGACGGTGCCCTCGAAAGTATGCAGCACTTGCTGTGCGTGTTGCAGTTACATCGCGCGCGTGCTTTGCATATTTTGTGAATTTTGCGCTTGTTAATTTTGCAGGTTGACCTCAACATGCGCATCGGCATCCACAGCGGCTCGGTGATGTGTGGCGTACTGGGCAACAAGAAATGGCATTTTGACGTCTGGTCTAATGATGTTATCATTGCAAATCACATGGAATCCGGCGGAATACCCGGGTAAGTGCAGTTTCCAGTCACGTTCTGTTTGCGCCTGGTTGGTAAGCCTGGTAAACATATCCCTGGCTGAGTAGGGGCTTAAAAACCTCAACGCTAAGGTGGGCGGGTATGGTTTGCCTTTCAAATTAGTTGCAAAATTATTCACAAAGCATTGTCAGCCGCAGCAACATGCAATTATCCACCACTGTGTGTTGCATGTGCAACATGAGCAGCAAAGCCAAACAAGCGCAGCTAATTAGTTAGAAATCGTAATTTGAATAAAATATAAACCAAAACTTATAGAATCAAGTTTCAAGTTGTTAAAAACTTTGAAAATGCTCTTAAATTATCGATTCAACCAGAAACATGATTGTTACACGCTGCACTCACTGCTGGCTTGGCCAGCTGCCTGCAGCTCAGATTTATTGGCTAGAATTCAAGAATTCGAAACTCGCTTGCCAAATAATAATTTCAGTGCTCTACTGTGGCTCGGTTGCCTTCAAATCTTGGCCAGCCGCACTTTTAATTGGCCAATTAGGCCATGCTCAATGCTGGGGCAGCAACAATTGCTTGATAATTTCTGCTTGCTTGGCGTGTTTAGCAGAAGAACAAGAAACCAACTGGCAACAACAACAACAGCAAGTAGAACAAACAACAAATCAGTAACCAGACCACAAAAACGCAGAGAGGAAACGTAAAAGGTTCCATTTAATGCAAAATGCTTTGATGTAATTGTGGCCTAGGCGAGCCTAGGCAGTCTAAGAGGAAGAGGTAGCAACATAAAACGAGAAACCAAATCGTCCTAGCACAACCCAATTATAGCGCACACTCACACAAATACACATAGAAAGCCACTGGCACACACAATAGGCACTCTCTGTGGGCGGAGAAACTTCACGCACAATCGCTGAAAATGTTGGCAAATATTTGAATTTAATTTTCACCAACTACGTCTTCTCTTTTCTCCCCACCCCCCTCTGCCCTCTATAGACGCGTGCATATCTCACAGGCGACGCTTAACTGCCTGAACGATGCTTACGAGGTGGAGCCGGGCAACGGCGGCAGTCGGGATAATCATCTCAACAAGCTCAATGTGACGACGTATTTGATCAAGCGCACCGAGCCGCTGCGGTAAGTTTTCACTTTATTTGCACTTGAAAGTAGGCAATGATTTTTGTCTAATCTCATCCGCTGCAGCCCCAAGCGCCGCTTTGGCACACGCAGCAGCACACACCATAGTAGCAGCATTGCCACCGCGGCCACCGCTGTCGTCTCTGCCTCCACGCCACCTGCGACAGCGCTGCCCAAATCCATCTCGGCCAGCGGCAGCGGCAACGATTGCAGCATGGGCAGCACCACAGCAGTGGGCGGCATTAATGGCATTAATGGTATCGGTGACGCCGGCAGCATTGATGGACGCAGTTTGGAGTTCGCCGCCACCATGGCCCTAGCCTCCAGTCAACAGCCCGCGCAGCTGCTGCAGCAGCAGCAGAAGAAGAACATCTCGCTCAACTCGTTACCCAATGTAGTCGAAGGTGTCGCGTTGGACAATCGTCGACTGCGCAATGGGGGTGCTGTGGGTGCCGGCATGAATGCCAATGCAGTTGGAGGCGCTGCTCCTACAGCTGGGCTGTCCACGGTGTCTTCGCCCACGGCCATGATGTCAGCACCGTTAGAACAGCAGCTGCGCCAACGTAATGGTGCCAGCATACAGAACCTTGCAGAGGCCATCAGTGCCAAAGGGCTGATTGTAGAGGATGAGAGCACCACAGACTGGATACCCGAAATACCTTTTAAAAATGTGAGTAGGGAGGGCAAATCTGAACAGTTGTGGAAGTGAAGGGATAATACACTAGACAAGCTAGGCACCCAAGACTATCAGGTGGCACTTTAGAGTAACTCGACTAATTGTCTCTTCCTATCTCTTCCCTCTCGCAGCTCAATAGCCCCGAGGAAGTGCTCAATCGCGTCGATTCCATCCTGGTCGATACCAAACAAGATCATCGTGTTTCGGTCACACAACTGGACGAGGAGGTAAGCATAACATGATGTACATGGCGAAATTTATTCTCTTATTGAATCTCTTACCAGATCGATGAGTTCATCGAACAAAATATACAAATCAATTCGAATAAGGAAATCCGTCGCGAGTATCTCAATGCTTGGACACTGAAATTCATCGATAAGAATCAGGAGCAGAAATACTGTCAGATGCGGGAGGATATGTTCCGGTGCGTATGAGGGGTAGAACATCTCCCCCTGCCCCCACTCTGCTGCGTTAATTAATGAACTGTTTGCTAATTGATTTCTGCCTTTTGGTTTTGCCTGCTCCCCTGGCTTCTTTGTCGTCCTGCTCCTGCTCTCTAGGTCCAACATGCTGTGTGTGTTTGTCATCTGGATATTTATGGTGCTGTGCCAGGTAATCATCATACCACGCTGCACCATGGTCATCATTTACCTAGCTCTGGGCACACTGGTGCTCACCTTCTGCTGTGTTCTAGTTATGGCCGAGGAGTTTCCAGGTAATTAATACCACCCCCCCCTCTGTTCTGCTTTCTTTGAATCTCATTTGCTTCGCACTTCAGGTCTGCCAAGCTGCTTGAAAATCAACTCCGCCAAATTGGTGCATCAGCGTCGTCGACGCACCTTGTTCATCTGCGGCGTCATCATCTCCATGTGCATGCTCAGCGCCATCGGGCTGCTGCTCTGTGACGACACAGCCTACAATGGCACATCGTACGTGGTTCCTGAGACGGCGACAACGACAACAAAGCCAACAACAAGTGCCGACAGCACACTTAGCGTGGCTTACTCGAACCTCAGCAGTACTATGACAACATTCGAGCAATCCACTCAGTACGAGGCATTTTCCCGATTCATTCGCTCCACCAACGACTCCTCATCCCTCGAAGGAAGTTGCGTGCACAAGGAGTACGTTGTCTTCACCTGGGTACTGTGTCTGGTCTCGCTGGCCACCGCCCTGAAGCTTTACTATCTGGTTAAGGCCATCATGGCACTGGGCATGGTTGCCTTCTACACCTCGCTGATCTTAATCAGATTCAGATCGGACAATCTGATCTTTAGTCTGAACAACCTCAAAGAGACGGGCATGCCGCTGGGCGTGCAGATGTTGATACTGCTCATCACCTTCCTGGTGATGGTCTGCTATCATGCCAGACTGGTGGAGGTAAGTTAGAAATTTAGATTAATTCCTAAGGAAGTTCCTAACGTACTGTTCTTCTTAGGTTACTTCGCGGCTGGACTTCATCTGGAAGGAGCAGGCGGAGCGGGAGCTGACTAACATGAAATCGAATCGTGCGCTTAATGACACATTAATTAAGGTAACGACAGAGGCACCTCCGCCTCCTATTCCTCCCCCTTCTCCGCACGTTGTTTGCTCATTAATTAATTGTGCGATTTGAATCTCTCTCGCAGAACGTTCTGCCTGACCATGTGGCCGCGTATTACCTGTCGGACGAGCACACAGATGAGCTTTACTCCAAGAACCATGATATGTGCGGCGTGATGTTCGCCTCCATACCCAACTTCCAGGACTTTTACTCCGAGGACATTGACAATGGCAAGGCCTGCATTCGCATCCTGAATGAGATTATCTGTGAGTTGATTGATTAAACGTTTCCCCTCCTCTTGCTAATCATGTGTGTGCCTTGCTTTTCCCCCTCCCCATTCATTGTTTGCAGGCGACTTTGATGAATTGCTGGAGGAGCCGTGTTTCGCTTCGGTGGAGAAAATCAAGACAGTGGGCGCGACCTACATGGCTGCTGCCGGACTCAATCACGAGCAAATGCGTGCACGTGGCGAGTCGCCCGAGGACAGCGTCTGCGAGCTGGTGGAGTTTGCCTTTGCCATGAAGAAGAAGCTGGAGGAGATCAATGGCGATGCATTCAACAACTTCCAGCTGCGTGTGGGCATCTGCAGTGGACCGCTAGTGAGCGGCGTCATCGGAGCACGCAAGCCTGTCTACGATATCTGGGGGAATACGGTGAATGTTGCGTCGCGCATGGACTCCACCGGCGAGAACTGGCAGGTGCAGGTGCCGGATAATACGGCAGAGTTACTGTGCTCTCGGGGCTACACGTGTTTGGTGAGTCAGCCGCGGAGCAATCGATCTACATGAATATTTAACGTTTCTTTCTCCATCATTCTCTGCAGAAACGTGGCGAAATCAATGTCAAGGGCAAGGGCATGATGACCACCTTCTATGTGCATCCGAAGGGCATTTCCACCAGCCAGATTAACTCGCCAGTGCGTCTGCCAGCGGGCATACCCCAAGCACCGACACCAAATCTGCAGAGACAGACCTCGCATCACGGCTCCTTCAGTGCCGTTGTCTTTGGCATGATGCAGGCCACCAAGCGCAGTACAGCCATTCCAGGAACACGTGAGTAACTGCTATTAGGGTGACCATACTCTAGTCTAATACCATTCCTTTACTCTACTTACAGCCACCGGCACGCCCTCGCCGCAGATACGTCGTGGTCATCGTGGCAGCACGTTCAGCTCGGTGCGTCTCTCACAGAAATCCACCACCGTGAATCCGGTGCGGCGCAACACGACACGCGTGCGTGGTCGCTCCTATCGCCAGAAGAAGGTAACTATCGCATACGCCTGTCGACGTTGCTCCATCTCCTCATTTCCAAAGATCACTCTCTCCCTGCAGAGCTCATCGAACAACTCCATCGTGACCCAGGCCAGCTCCACGTACATGCCCTCGTTCCGGCGCATCGATCAGATCGAGACGACCATATCGAAGAGTCACAACGACGCTTTATAGCCAACGACGCGCAGTAATTGGGTCTAAGAAGTGTGCAAGTGTGCGTGTGCGTGTGTGTATGTGTATGAGAGAAAGAGATAGAGATCAAAATATGTTAGTGTAGAATTTATTTTTGGAACGATTTTATGCAATGCAATTGAGTCGAAAGCACGCCCCCTACAAGGCATAACTATCCATTAGTATCTAGTAGTATTCGATCTAGTAGCCAAAAACTAACTGTAAAATACATGTATGTGTGTTCTTTCGGATATATTCCATATATATATTATATAGATATCATCTCAGCACAGTTCTAGTCGATTATATGCATATTATTATTAGGATGACAAGACAACAATTAATCTATGTGTGAGTTTTAATCATGTCAATATTATCAGCAAATATGAAAGTAATATATTATATATAAAATGTATGAATGTGTCAAATTCCAGTAGATTTCACATATTCGCTGGAGATTTGCCACTTTAACGCTCCTACAGTAGTTTCTATTAGCCATTTAAGTCAACTTAAACTTTTGAAATTAGCATAATATGTTAGCTTTATTAGATTATTTAAAGCCAGCACATAAATCAACAATGAAAATCGCTTAAATTGCTGTACAAATATCTTCACAGGTTCTCATTATAATCAATATACTAGATCTGTATATAAATCTACCCACGTTTTAAACAATTTTTTAGTGAGTTTATGTGTAAAACGTCGATAAATATTTGGATAAGCGGCCCCTTAAAACGAAATGAACATGATCAACCCACGTCGAGTGGATCTATAGTATAACCGTAGCCCCCCTCTATATCTTACGTGTGTATGCAGCATCGTATATTGTAATTAAATAAAAGTTAAAAAATAAATGTGATAAATTCAACAAGTCAAAAACCGGGCACAAATGGGTTTTTCTCTATTTCTCTCTGCATGTTTACAACCTAACGGAAGCGCAGAGAAATGACCAAACACAGACGATACAAAACTAAATAATTATAAGAGAGACGAGACGAGACGAGAAGGAAGACGAAAATGACGCCAACTCTTGTCCAAATGCAGAGAAAAACGACAAAAAAACGACCACAAAACACTATTTTTATCACAGATGCAGACGAATGCAGCTCCGTTCAGGGCAGCACGAACATACGAGGGAGGGAGGAAGGTAACAGCAGCGGGACAGGGGCAAGTGGACAGCTGGAGCCGAAGCACTTGACGGGGCAGACGGTCCACACGCTTCAACTTCCCACGTTGGTTACGTTTCGTTGAGCAAATGATGAAAATGCAAATGACATTCGGACGCACGCACGCCCTGAAAAGAAGGCTCCGACGGCAGTATACCCTGTAATAATTATAACATATTTAATATATTTAAAATATGTCTGCAACAACTGCAGGGTATTGACAGGGTTTTGTAATCCATATTTTAATTTAGATAAAATATATGAATATTATAAATATTTGTTTATTTACTAAAATCGAATACAAACAGCTTTAACCACACTGCATTGCGTTACATTGCCATACATACCCGAATTCCAGGCACTAGCTAGGGTATGCTAAACAAACACACACACATCTAAAACGAGGACACATGCGGAAGCAACAACAACAATGAAGAAAGCAACAACATTGCAACCACTTGTACAATTCCACTTATTGGCGGCGTTGGCTTCACCTAATGAATGTGCAGCAGTTGCTGATAAGACGGACGCCTTATTGTTGTTGTAATTCTTATTGTTGTTGTGATGGTGTGTGGTTCGCGGCGCTGCAGCGTATGTAAAATGAATGAATGCGAGTAAATTTAACATTTCACTACTGCATCTGTATGTGTGTGTGTTTGAGTGCGTTTGTACTTGTTTTAGTGTAGTTTGCCGGTTTCTCGGCCTATAAAGCAAAACGCCCACGTAATATAAGTGTAAATGCGCTACAGCACACAAGGCTGGCATATGCACACAGTGGAAACAATCACAAAGATTATCGATATATTTCTGGTATATACTGCACTATCGTATAGTAAACTCACAAGTGACTGATCATACATATACAATATACATACATATGTGTATGCAATACATACACAACAAATACACACTCGTATGTTTACATATCACAAACATCGGCCACCTGTAGCTGTAGCTCACTTGACTCAAACGAAAGACCCGAACCTTTTCCGGACTACACAGTTTGCTTCCGCTCGGCGCTAGCGCGCAACATGTGTGCACCAGTCAATGCCTGTATGCCTCTCACTCACTCAATCAGCGTGTCTCGCTCTGTTCGCCGGCACATCCCCTTTTCACATTGAGTTGCTAGGCCATTTCGGTTTCATTCATAAATTTAAAGCACATGGATGTGTAAGCATGTGTTTTTGTGGTTTTTGTTAAATAAAATATGGCTTTTTCGATTTATTTTGACACATCAAAAGCTGCAAGAGGACAGTAGTATTGAAAAATGCCTTTACTTGTTTAATTCATTTCATTATTTTTTAATTTACTTGTTTTTTGAACTTTTGACCAGTTTTGCGCTATTACTCAGCTGTTCGATAACTCCGCTACGCCGCAGTGTTGCAAAGCGCTGGGATATACGTTATGATTGGTACGCAGCTTATTTGAACAACTAGAAATACCATATACACATAACAACTTAAAAATATAACAAAATTTATATTATATTAATAATTATTATGAGAGCAGAGTTACATGCAAGTCACTCAGCGTAGCGAAATTTTAATTTGTTAACTGTTGCGCTCTTGTGCTCTCTCTCATTCCATTTGCTCTCTCTTGTGTTATCGATATATTTCTTACTCACCCGATAGCTCAACCGCTCGACTCTCATTCACGCGTTACTATTAGTGTCGAACGGACGTGCGTCGTCGTGCGCGGCTGTAATTTTTGTTCCGATTTCCTTCTCACTCTTTCTCAACAAGTCGAATTCGGCTCATACTCATAAAAATTGTCGTTTTAATTAAATATTAAATAGAAACCCACAAGTGATGTGCATCGATGTCATTGTCTAAAAAAAATAAAGTGTAAACTGTAGCAAAAATGTGATGTTAAACGCATTTAACAATAAAAATAAGCGTACAAAATCTCATGTCAATTGCATACGTTGAAATACGGAGAACAGAATCGGTTTAATTTCCATTTACAATTCTTATCTAAATGCAACACTGTGAACCAACACCAACAAGATGCTGTTAAAAAAGAAGCGCTATATGTGCGAAGAGCAGGACGGCGCTATTGACATCGTTGCTGTTGTTGAGGCAAGCAACAACAGAAACACCAACGCGAACAACAACAGCAGCAGTAGTTATGGATCCAACATGGCTGAAACACGCGAAGTCCGAATTGAAGAGCAATTAAAAGTGAAAATTGGTATGTAAATCTGTGCAAATCAATGAAAACAACTCAGTAAACACAAAACGAACCTTCAATGTTTAATGAACGATACAAATTTGCACGCGTACGTTAATTTTTCCATGTGAAAAGTGTATTGGAATGTGAGCGCGTCGCCAGAAGGTGCCCAAGCAAAAGGCAAAATACAAAATGCACTACAAATTCAAATAAAAGCAACAGCAAAATCATTTAGTGCACAAACAGTGTGGAATAGTGTTGAATGATGTGTACATAAAACAGTTAATATATATTTAACATTAACTAAATGCAACAGCGAATTCTATTTTTTGGCTGAAAATGCATTTATTGTTGTGTGCGAGTGTGAGGCAGCAGAGTGCGGAGCTGTTTCCTCACATTGTGTTACTGCATCGTGCTGTCTCGTTCTCCGAACGCTCGCGTGTGTGCCTCTCTGTTGATGTGCGAGTGTATGTATGTTGGTGTTTTTAATGCAGCAAGCAACAAACCAACAAAAACTGTTGTTGCTGTTGCTGCTGGCGAAGCCAACACGAAGCTAGTTCCGCTGGCTGCTGTGTCTGTCTGTTTGGTGGCTGAATGTTACGGCATCGCCCCCTGCTCTCCACTGCCGCGTGCAGTAGCCCCTTTTTGTGAATGAAATTTAGTTGTGTATGTGTGTGAGTGACGACGCTTTGACTCCAGCGCATGTGCCAACACACAAACAGAGACTGAAACAGGCATACATACGTATACATATGCATATATACAGCAATGTGTGGGTTTTTTCATGAATGGAATTCGAATTCGATGTACTTTTCTCTTGCCTGGCGCTGCCGCCTACCAAATACATTCACAGACACAGACAGACACCCATCTTACTAATACCAAGGCAAACGCAAATTTGTTGTTTTATGAATGATTATCAAGAGCAGCAGCTGAATTTCCGATGTGCGTTGCTGATAACCTCGTTCTTTCGCTTGCCATTCTTACTTTTTTTGTTGTGTCTTTTTCTCGATAACACAACGTTCTCGTATCGATTAATGTGCGTGCGCCAATATCGAGAAAGGTCAACGCCGCGGCCGCGCCGCGTGCTCATGAATGGACAACGCTGTTTGTACCGCTGTACCTGGCTGTTTCCCTTACCCTGTCTCTCTCTCTCTCTCTCTGCCTCTCTCTTTCTATCTGTCTGTTATAACTGTGTAGCCACTCGAGTATTTTTGCGTTTTATCTAGGCGACAGATTCGTTCGAGCTTTGTGTTGCGGTTATTTGGTGTACTTGACTGGTTTTACATTTCCTGTATCGCCTTTTTTGTCGCTATGTCGACGTCTGCGTCGTGTGAAAACAGAATTATGAAAACAACAAAAAAAAAACCGCAGCTAAAAGAAACAAAAAAGGGTTGATTTTATATACAGAGGTATGCGTGTGTGTAAGTGATGGCCTCATTTGCCTGTTGTCGTCTGCTCGCATTTCACACCTGCATGGGCTCCACTCCAACAGCTCCACTCCGCAAATAAACATATCTTGATACACATTTATTTTTACCTCTTTTCCATATTACTTATGTCCCGGTACCGGGGCCTCTTCTGCTTCTGCTGTTGTTGTGATATGCCTTGTGCTTTTGCCTTTTCATTTTCCACCTAAACAATTTCAATCTTCCGTCCGACCATAAGCAGCTTTTGCTACACTTCTCTCTCTCCCTCTCTGTCGCCCTCTTATTGCCCTTGGGGTCATAAATTATATGCAAAGCTGCTGCTGCTGTTGCAACAGCAACAAACAACAACAAACATTGTAGCAGCTTTTGATTTCCGTTTCCCATCACATGAATTTCCTTTCTTTCGTGTGTGCGGTTTCGGTTCGGGTTCTTTGCCATATTAAACTTTTGCTTTTGCGTCGTCTTCTCCCTTGTTGTTCCCCTTGTTCCTGTTCTTCTTTCTTTTTGCACGCTTCAATTGTTTTCGCATGCGCATGTGTCTTTGTCGGCCTGAACTTCTTCACGGTATCCGTCCTGTCTACCGCTTCCTTTTTGAAGCACACAACTCTCAGCTGTCTTTGATCTTCTGTTTTTTCTGCTAGTTCTTTCATATTTCCTTTTGGTTCTTTCACATTTCTGTCGTACCTTTTTTTATGAGGTGTTAGGCTTGTTAGCTTCTATGAAAATATGCATAATAGGATTGCGATTTATTCATATAAAAATTGTGAAAAAAATGTTTTTGGTTTTTCTAAAAATTAATCATGAATAAGCATGTGTTATGCGCATAGCATAATGAAAAAATTCCTGCATACCATAATCATGTAAGCAACCATCATATTTATAATCAGGAAAACCGATTGCTAAGCTTCTCACTTCTTATAAACTATGTACATACTTATTACACGTGGCTGTATTGGCGAATATAATCATCATTGTCACATATAATGGCGTGTCAGCAAGATCCAAAACATCAGCATAGTCACCTTTTGCATGCGCAAACATTGTCATCCATTCATCCATCCATCTATCCATCCGTTTGTCCAACCATTCTTCATACACTATGCCCGCTTGTCTGTCTGGGTCTCTCGGGGGTTTCTGTTGCTGTTGCTGTGCATATTTTTCCTCAAGTTTCATATTTCCACTTCATTATGCTTTGCATGCTTAATAATAATACTTCCACTTCGTGCTCAGTTTCAATTACACAAAGTTTCGCTTTTGTTGTTGTTGTTGTCGTTGTCGTTGTTGTAGCTTTCCATTTTGTTGGCTGTTGCGATTTCTACAACACCAACGCTGACCGAAATTGGCGTAATACTTTTCCACTTAATTAAAATGTTAAGCGCATAACCTAAATTTCGTTTTCTATAGGGGCTCGGCCACTCCCCTGGGGAGGGCCTAGTTATAGAGCTTATGCTTCAGGCCAGTAGGGGGCGCACTTGTGCACAGTGCAGTCTATCTGTCGGTCTCTTATGACTCATAACTGACTCATAAAGTGGATGCTAGCGCCACATAGAGACAGAGGGAGTGAGACAGCAACTTGAGAAGATATGCAATTTATGCTGAAATATTGATGACAATTTACATGACGCGACGCCAAGTTGACTACTCAATACTGAGAGAAAGAGAGAGTGTGAGAGAGGGGTGTGGGGTGTAAGGTGGGGTCAGAGTGTGGGCTTAACATGGGCCACACACGCACTGAATTCCGTTGAACTTGAAACATACACTAACAAGTAGCTGACAGTTGTTGCTGTTGTTGTTGCAGTTGTAGTTTTAGTTGTATGTACTTGTAACATAAATAAGCACGCAGTTCTGTATGTTCTCTGCTGTCTCTCTCTGTATGTGTGTGTGTGTGTGAACAACAAGAAATAGTTTTGCCTAAAAAAGGCAATTAATTAAAAGCCGGTTGGCCTGTGTTGTTGTATGTAGTTGTTGCTGTGTTGCTCTTGTTGTTTGTGTAGTTGTTGCTGTTGGGGCAAATCTCAAACTGGTTGCCAAGCACTTGGCTAACTCACTGCCTGCCTGCCTGCTTGCCCGGGACCGTTCTAGTCTCTTTTTGCCTGATCTCTGCTGATCTTCCTCGCTTTGTTGACAATTAGTCTGCCTTTGCCTTAGCCTTTTTGTCTGTCCATCTGTCTCTGAGTCGTGTTGCCTTTGTCTTTGTCGGTTCGTGCTTACTTCTAAATCATTTTTCTAATACATATTTTTCTTTATAAGCAACAATTAACATGGCATCTCTTCATTTGAAAAGCGTTTAAGAATAGCAAGAGATTAAAGAGCAGTAACTTGGGCCATGGAGGTCGAATTTGATATACTCTTGTAGTTAAATATATTAAAGTAATCTAAATACACTGAAATTATTCTCTAAATACTCTCAATACCTTTAACAAACTTCAGCATTGTTGCGGAATTTCTCTCGAGAGCAGCTAAAGTAATCAAGGGAAGCACAGATATGATCATTAGATTGCAAACTTACTTAAGCGCGGCTTGTTTGTTCACTTTGTGTGTACTTGTTGTGTGATTTCGAAGAACAACAATTTTATGTAATTAGCGCGTTACTAAAATAGTTTTTATTCAGGTCGCCTTCGAGAAGTGGCCTCACTTCGATGCGAAGCCTTGCCATGGACTTTTGTGGCAATGTTGTTTTGCTTGGTATTAGTTATTGTTGTTTCTGCTGCTGCTGCTGTTGTTGCTGCAACAACGTTGATTACCATCAAAAGTTGACAACGTCATCGACAGTGAACGGACTCGGTTGTCATCAAGATGAGGTTGTAAGTTGCAGCAACTGTCGACAGCTTCGATGATTAACTCTTGTGTCTGTGTCTCTTTGCTACTTTCTTGTGCAACATGAAGAGAGTTTCCCGTTTGCCCCACACCCCACACACTGTGTGTGTGCCCCCTCAGCAACTGTTTCCCCTCTTTTTATGACTTAACGCTTGACCTCTTCTCGCGTCGCGTCACTTTGATGTGCGTTGACTTCGGCTAGGGGTCAGCGAAGCTGCCATGGGCCGCTTGTCTTCCCCTTTGCACCCGAGAAGACCAAGCGAAGGCTTTGAACTTCACGCTGTGCTGGGTTACTTTTAACATCTCTACGCGACATTAAAATACAGAAGTTAACTCGTGTAATTTGTAATTAAAACTTGGAGTTGCTTCTTTATTACGTTTTGGCTACATAAATAATAATTTCAATGCAATTATTTGTACTCGCTTCGCTTGTTTCAAGTTTCGTTTTGGGGAGCAGCCTTAGGTAAGCTATGTCGGAAATGTCAAGGGCCAACGCAACTGGCGAAGAAGAATGATGGAAATCTCTCACAAGTGGCGGAATTAAATAGGCGTGTGATTAGTTGATTCGCATTAAAGCAATTAGAGTTCATGGGTCCTCCAAAAAGAAAATAATACAATTGGAGTTGGATGACTAATTTCCCCCATAATTTCACTTGATGAATTTTATTTCAAAACTTTCTATAATTATGAATTTGCATGAAGCACATTTTTGGTTTAGTTTAGCAAGAATCTCCTCTAGGTGAACCCGTATAGAAACCAACTTCAAACAACCCACACACACACGTCAACTATTATGATTATTTTTGTTCTCATTCTCGTTGAGTTGGATTTTTTGTGTGTGTGCTTAGTTGCCTCTATGTGGGTATTTATTATTTTTGTTCATTATACTCAAGCTCAGTTGACGCTTTAGTTTTATAAACTTGACGACAACGCGTCGCGTTGTTATTATTCTTGTTGTTTTTGTGGCATTTATTGTTAATTTAGAGGTTTGCCAAACTCGCAATGGGCGTCGCTACTTTTGGTCACATCCATGTCGTCGACTTTTTTTTTGTTGTTTTAAGATGCGAGTCGTGTGTCGACTCCGACTTCGACTCAGTCGTCGTTGTCGTCGTCGTCAGTTTGTGACAAAGTCAGTGACTTGACTGATTGCCAGCCATGGGTAATTGAAGGTTAATGGCGCCAAAAATGAGCATAGCGTCGCGTCGCAGCTTGGCATGAGCCGCTGGAGACCTGTCATAATACATAATACATTTATAATTAGTGGAAACTAAAGAAATCGACGTCGACATCGTCTCCAGCTGAGGCAGGCAAGGAAAAGCAAAGGCTGAAGCTGAAGAGCAGTAGCTCAATGAATAATAATGCACAATGCACAAGGCGCAATAAAAAGCAGCAGCAACCACAACCACAAGATGCGGCACAACTGGCAGACGAACGGCGGCAATGACGGGGCAGAAAAGGAGGTTACTCATTGCCATATTGATTATTGAGGCGCTGACAACAGCCAGACATGAAATTGATAACCAAAACAATCCAGAGAGAGAGATTCTTTCATTTCCCCACATCAAGGCAAATGCATAACAACGAAACCAAGATGCTCTGCAATGATTTATCATTTTAAAGATAGCTTTATTATAACATAACTTAAATCAGTTATCTGCCATCTAGCGAAAAGTTTAATTGAGGTTCAGAAGAGCGTGAATTCACTACTAATGTATCTGTAAGATACTTGCCTTATCGTTTTAACGATATGATTATATAACATCTTTTTATCATTATCTACAATCAGTAAGCTCTAGTGATCTCTAGCGACAAATTTAATTCAAGTATTGTAATCACTATAAATGCATCTTAAAGATACTTAGCTTATCAATTTCAAGTCAAGTGTTGCCAACTGCACGACAAAGTGCAATTACAACGAATGCCCTAACTTATAACCAAAACCAAGTGCATAATGGAGGCAAACGATCGATGATGATGACGCTGATGAAATGCTATAAACACGCGAGCAGAAGCCAAACAACAACAGACAATCGGGCAGAAACAGAATCAGAATCAGCAGGCGAGAGGGAAGATAGAGAAGAGAAGATGATCATGTGGATGAGAAACGTAATCAGACCGGAAATCGATCGGCACGTACAGGCGGCTGTGGCAGTGGCGGCCCCAGCAACAGATGCGAGCACAAGAAGATACTCAGAAAGGGGCAAGAGACAGAGAGTGTGAGAATGAGGGGGGAAAAGGAGGAATCATATGAGAAGAGCATGGCGGAGACCGGGTTTTCTGTGTAGATTGAGGCGCATTTCTTCTTTAATACTTACGAGTGCATCAGAAGAAAATGGCATTGCATTATTGGCTGAGAGAGTGTGCTGAGTAAACTGGATCGGATCGAGCAGCAGCTTGGTTGGTTGGTTGGTTTGTTAACCAGTTACTTCCTTTGGGCCCAATTAGACGGGAGTGTTGAAACCCTTTACCTTATTTTGATGACCGAAAGGAAGTGGCAAACGGAAAAAGGAAGCTGTGCCCATTGAAATGGGTAAAGATCTTAGCATATTTTAAACGCGTAGGAAAGAAGAAAGATATTAACAAGCACAGGAGGAGCTTTGCAGCACACCGTGATGTGTGCTGGGGGCGAACACCTTTGCCGGTGCCTCAAATCTGCATAAAGTGCAAGTAATCTTTGCCCTTGTTGTTGTTGCACAGGACAGGAAGCTGACGTTTAGACAAACAGCCAGAGAGACCCCAGACATCATCATCACGTCGGCGACGACGACGTTGCTTGACTTTGTCTCCCTCTCTCTCTCTGTAAATCTCTCATCCGCTGAGCGCGAAAAAGATATATACAGTATATATGGTATATCCCACATACAGGCTGAGAATTTATCTCTATTTCCGTTTTCTTTGCATAAAAGTTTTTCTGCTTCGTTTTTAGAATTTATTACACAGCGCCGCCTCCGCCTGCGCCCTCTATCTCCATCCACAGAGTACACAGATCCGACTTCTTTTTCTTCTCTTTGCTCTGAGTATTTCCTTCTTCTCTTTTTATGCACTGCTCTTGAAGTAATCGCCTCATTAATTCGCGCGCGTTTCATGCTGCACTGAATCAATTTGCATATTGTGCAAAAACAAAAAGAAAAGGAAAACCTAAATGGAAATGGAAAATACTCTCGAAGAGACGACGACGACGCTGCCTGCCGGCGGTATACAAATGAAATCTACTTACAAAGTCTTTAAATTTAATTTCCCTTTGCCAGAAAATTGAAAGCATTTAATGAGTCTGTTGAAACAGGGCGGGCGGGCCTTTTATTTAACGTATATATACAGACAGTATACGATACCATATATCTACATATAGACAAGCCTAAAAACAGCCTCGAATCTGAATCTCCTCCTCCTTCTGCTGCAGCACGAATCGTGTTGTAATTTTGTGTGCGCCGCATGAATGACATTGACGGGGCCACACTCCATGGGCAAATGTCAAAGTTGTATGTATATGGGGATGAGGATGGTCGGAAGGGGGATTGGATGTTGCGGCTGGCTTTAGAAGTTGCCACACATTGGACACGTGTCTGTGTGTGTTGGCGGGGCATCTATTATTAGATTTCCATCAACTTGAAGCACCTAAAACCAAGGAAACGTTCCACACAGCAAGCGAGAGAGAGGGGGAGAAAAAAAGAGATATCAGCCTAATCATATCAACCGATACCGATTGAAATTGGACTATTATCTTAAGTACTCACTCACTCGGCTGAGAGTCTTGTTAGCCCAACAAATAATTGGGTTACTCAATTACTTTATTTGTTTCGCAGTTCAGTTCAGGCTCAAAAAGTGATTAAACATATCACTCAAGTCTCGTCAAAATGCAATGAGCTAACTTCCGCTTGACTTTAAACAACAAAAAATACCCTAATTCAACGCCCCAATCGCCGGTCGATTCACATTCATTCATAGCAACGTTCTGTACTCTGTCTCTCTCGCTCTCTCTCTGTCGGTCTGTAAAAGTGGCGTGTTCGGAATATGTAAAACGATACGAATTCATTGAATTGAAAGACCCATCATACGATTCGTTCGATTGGGAAAGTCCAGATGCATATTTCGCGTAGTTCTACGAATTTGCAAAATATATTCGCTATCTCTGTGTTGTTTATCGATGGCCATTTCCCCAGGGGCTTACTCAATAAACAATTTCTTTATAACTGAGCAATAGGAAGTACATATAAAAGCCCCTATATTAGCTGAAATTAAGTGAATGCTGCTGCTAATTTAAATGGAATTTGCCAATCTATTGGGGATTGTGTCATATGAGATAACAACACACATACACACACGCACAACACACAATAGAAAAAGACGTCGCAAATAATAAAAAGGAATAATAAAAAACACGCATAAATTAATTGAGTGTGTAAATAAAGCGTCACAGAAAACACAATCGTAAAATTTTTTTGGCACTTTATTTGACGACGTCGTCGTCTGGAATTCCCAACAACAAAAACAAAAAATGTGAAAACGACTCGACGCCGATTCATGAATCATGAATGAATGAAATTGACTGTCGTCGTGTCGTGTCGAAGAGCACAAGCAGCCAGACGGAGATGGAGAATAAGACGAAGCGAGCGATAGAGAAAGAGAGAGATAGAGAGAGTAGAGTAAAAGCACTTTTGATTTTTGTCATTTGATTTTTGTGTATTTTACTTGATTTTGTTTCATTCCTTCCTCCACATTCGCCTCTTCTCTTTCGTATATTTTGCATATATAAAAATGTGTCTTGTGTTTTTTGGTCGTTTGCTTTCGGCGGCTTCTTCGTCGTTGTCGCCATTCATAAAACGAAACGTGAAATGTCGCAAAAGTGGAGGGAGAGAGAGCGAGAGAGAGACGATGGCGAAGTCAACGGCGCCGTCTTTTGTTATCAATCGCAGTTGTTGCTGCTTTTGCTGTGAGAGCAGCAGCTGGGCAGACAGCGAGCATAAATGAGGGAGAGGAGAGAGAGTAAGAGCAAAAGCACCGTTGTTTTGCTACTAATACCAGTGCAGGCATAGGAATAGCAAGCAAATATAACCCAATTGATTGTTGTTGTGCACACTTAATAACAAGACAAATTCGCATACACGGACACACACACACAACTATACAGTTTACCAGCTGTGTCAATAGGAAGGTCGAAGAGAAGGAGATGGTGAAAGAGAGGGCAACTTCTCACGATTGAAAGAAAAACAACATGAAAGAGGCGCAACAACAAGAACAATTTTGCGCATTGCTTTTGCATGTGCCTACATGACGCCCAGCACGCACACACACACCAATACACACACATTAACAAATACACATTATATTTCCGCTCGACCGTCGCCGCCTGCTGCTAATTTTGTTTCATTGAGCAAACGTTGTCCCTGCCCTCCCTGCCCCTGCTCCCTGGTCACGTCCCCGGCCCCCCAGGCTGGTCAATGTCTGATTAACTTGGCTTATCAAGGCAACAAAGCAGCGACGTTGGCAGAGCACACTGTGTTATTAAATTTCAACATATTCGCGACAGGGACAAGCCGTCTAGTCAAGCGCCAGCCAGCCATTATTGTTGTTGTTATTGTTGTTGTGTGTGCTACTGTTGTTGGGCTTTTGTATGTGCGTTGTCCAGGTGGTGGCAGCGCATCGATAATGCAATTTATCGGCGCTCAAACACACACACAGTGGCACAGGAAGTCACGTTGCTGTCGGCCTGCCCTTTGGCGGCATCAAAGCGAAGCCGACCGAAGGCAAAAAAATGTTGAATAAATTCTATTTAAGCATAAATCAAAAGTGCGCAAAATGGACATGTCTGTGTGTGTGCAATATTTATTAGCACGCCTGTCTTACACAGGTGTCAAGGTCAATTGATACGCTATCGCAAAATATATTTTTGCTAGAATTTGATAATTTTACAACTGCATTTGACGACGGAAGCAACACTTGAAATCATTTTACAATCTTATCTTAAGTTTCCTTTCCTTTAATTGGAAGTTGTATTAACTATTATTACTTTTTGTTGTTCTTCGTTCGCACAGGTGAAGCAAAAAACCTGAGCAGTCGAAATGCTGCAAACACAAGCTGCAGCACGCAGGGCACACGAGATGTTTACTGCACCATTGCTCTGGACCAGGAGGAGATATGCCGCACACCGATCAGCGAGCGCACCCTGTCGCCGTTCTTTGGCGAGGAGTATCAGTTCAAAATACCGCGTCGCTTTCGCTACCTGACTGTGTATGTGTGGGATCGTGATATGAAGCAGGACAAGCCGATTGGAAAGATTGCCATCAAGCGTGAGGAGTTGCACAAGTACAATCACAAGGATCATTGGTTCTCGCTGCGACCGGTTGACTCTGACTCTGAGGTGCAGGGTATGGCGCACATTGAAGTGGCATTCGAAGAGGTGCAACAGCCACTGAGCGATAGCATTGAACTGACACAGCACTCGCTGCCTCATCATCATCACCAGCGCGCGCATCTGAACGATTACAAGGAGAACAACGAACTGAGCAACATTCAACGAACTGCGGCAGCAACAGCGGCGGCAGCAGCAGCAGCTGCGGGGAACACCAATTCAGCGGGCATGACACTAAAGACACGTGCCGCAGGTCTCTTTGGACATGTGCATCACCAGCAACAGCAGCAGCACCAACACCACCAGCAACAGCAGCAACAGCAACTGCAACAACAGCTGGCAACATCCTCAAGCGATCAGCTCGCTAACTGGAAGAATACGCATGGCCGGAATGTGCGTGTGGCGATACGAGTGCCCGCCTGTGTGGATCTGGCTAAGAAGCAGGGCACATGCGATCCCTTTGTCGTTGTGACCGCCTATTATAGCAACAAGGATACCATCACGAAGCGCACCAAGCAGCGCAAGAAGACCGTCGATCCAGAGTTCGATGAGGTCATGTACTTTGATCTCTCCATTGATGCCGATTCCAGCAATACGGGAACCACCAATAGCAACAAATCCGCCGGCTCACTTGAATCTTCAGCGAATAAAGCGTATTCGATTTATCCGCTTGGCGGTGCTGATCTCTGTGAAATCGCTGTGGCACTGTGGCATGGTGCCCACGGTGCCATGGCGGACAAGGTGTTCCTCGGCGAGGTGCGTCTACCCATGTTGAACAAACAGCAGCAGCAGGCAGTTCAGCCAGCTGCCTGGTATTACCTGCAACCACGTACAACATCGCCGAGTTTCCGTTCACTGAACACGACTCCCCGATCCTGCGCAACTCCACCGGGCACAAGACTAAGCGTCGACTCTACCATCGGTTCGTTGCGCCTGAATCTAAACTACACCGCCGATCATGTTTTTCCGCTGGCCACATACGATGATCTGTTGAATCAACTACTCGAATCGGTAGATCAGCGACCCATCACAGTGTCGTCTGTCTACATTCTGGGGGAACTGGTGTCGGGCAAGACAGAGGTGGCACAGCCTCTGGTGCGTCTCTTCACGCACACGGAACGCATTGCGCCGATCATTAAAGCACTCGCCGATCATGAGATTTCCAATTTGACTGATCCAACGACAATTTTCCGTGGCAACACGCTCGTCTCCAAGATGATGGATGAAGCCATGCGACTATCTGGCCTTCACTATTTGCACCAGACATTGCGTCCAGTGCTGTCGCAAATTGTCACAGAGAAGAAACCCTGCGAAATAGATCCCAGCAAGGTGAAGGATCGCTCCGCTGTCGATACGAATCTGCACAATCTCAAAGATTATGTAGAACGCGTCTTTCAGGCCATCACCAAGAGTGCGGAACGTTGTCCCAAGGTCCTCTGTCAGATCTTCCACGATCTGCGCGAGTGTGCGGGCAAACATTTTCCCCGTAATCGCGAGGTTCGGTATTCCGTTGTTTCCGGTTTCATATTTCTGCGTTTCTTTGCCCCCGCCATACTGGGTCCAAAGCTCTTCGACCTGACTTCAGAGCGCCTGGTGAGTACAAGCTGAGAATACTCTTCCGGAGTACAGAGAGTAATTAAAACTTTCCCCTCTTCACTTACGCTTTGTAGGACACCCAAACGAATCGCACACTTACACTCATATCCAAGACGATACAATCTCTGGGCAATTTGGTCAGCTCACGCTCTTCGCAGCAGCCCTGCAAGGAGGAATATACTGGTGAATTGTACAAGAAGTTCTGCACGGAGAAGCATATGGACGCAGTGAAGCATTTTCTGGAGGTAATCTCCACGCCAAATTCCTCGGAGACGCCCAGTAATCAGGTGCAGGCGTTGCCGCAGTTGCCACTAGAACCAGTATTACTAAAGGAGGGGTAAGTTTCACGATCTCTCGGTTCTGGTGTTAGCTATATACATAGATTAATTGGTAGAACTGGAAAATTCAATTGATAGTCTCTATCTATCTCTCTCTGTCTTACCTAGTTATAAATACGCACACTATATACTATGTATGTTATCTATGGTTTCAATTTAAAATTCCCAATTGGGCCTCGCTCTATCAAAAATACTCTTCCAATTCTACCGCCTAAAAAAAAAATAAAAAAAAACCAAAAACTTATCCCAAATTTTGTATACACTACATTTGGTTAATTACGCTTTATTTTATTCTAATACCAAAACTTTCTTTGTCTTTCTCTTCTTTTACGCGCGTGCTGCTTTATAAAAAATACCAAAACAAAACTCTATATACAAAAAATACCGAATACCAACCAAAACAAAAAACAATATTCATCTCATCACATCACGCCCAACAAAAATTCCCATCATACTTGTACACACACGCACATACACACACTCATCTAAAAACCATTCGCACAAACAAAATTAATACTAACGTCTAGCGAGGGGTAAGATAAATTGTTTGCTTATAATTTGAAACTATAATTAGCATTATTATTATTATTTTTGTTATAGTTATTATTTTTGTTTGGTTCCTCTTTTACAATTTACAAACAATAATTTACGCATTAAATGCATAACATTTGCTCATTTGTTTTTGTTCTCTTTCTTTCTTTGCAATCAATGTGTCTCCTCTCTTTCTCTCTCTGTGTGTGTCTCTCTCTCCCACTCACTGAATCCGCTACCACCTCAGCATGATGGCCAAATATCCGACATGCCGCAAACGCTTCGGACGGCAGTTCAAGCAACGTTACTTTCGCCTGACAACGCAATCGCTAAGCTATGCCAAGTCGAAGGGCAAACAACCCAACTGTGATATTCCGCTCGAGGAGATCGGAAGTGTCGAGCAACTGAAAGACAAAAACTTCAAGATGCAAAACTGCTTCAAGGTGAGTTGTTGTAAAAATGATCAAACACATCTCGATTGTATTGTGTGTGTGGTGAGTTCTAAGTGGAACATGCAAATCTAAGCAATGCAGACACGCCTCGTTGCGGTTGCAGTCAGTAAAGTATAGGCCGGGGGGAAAACAAGCCCATAGAAGATGTAGATGAATATGTATTGTATACATTTGGCTAGCCTGAAACACTCATAGTTCTAGAATAACAGATTATTTCCTCTTTGAGCAACGTCCCTGTAGCCTGCAGACAGTTGTGAAATTACACCTAATAAAACCGGAAATTCACAACGTTTACAAATGCATTTCTATAATGAAAACTAGGCGCAGGCAGGCACCTCCCACGCAAAACAAAGAAGAGAAGTTGAGTTGAGTCGTGTCATGCCCAATGCAAAAGAGTGCGTGAGTAGTCGTGTGTAGGCTGCTGCACTTTTTTTGAGCATGTGGTAATCGAATATCGATAACTACTATGCTGCAAGGCAATTGGCAACGCAATACAACTAGCACGTTAGAAAGCGAAAAGAAGAAAATAGGTTTCAATTGCAAAAGGGCCGACGCCGGTAGCAACTTTCACTTATCATTTACTTTGTGTACGTATGATGAACATCAATCTAGACAGACGCGTTGCGTCTATGCAAATGGCAAACTTGCCGCAATTAAAAATAATTAGCATTATTATGGAAATGAGTTGGCAACGCCGTCGTCGCCGCTAAGCCAACTGCGGCTTCTGCTAGTTGTTGTTGTTGTGTCTATGTTTTAACTGTTTTCATCTGCCTGCCAGCCATTGTTATTTATTCTTTCTTCATTTTCCTACGGCGACAAAAAAGGGAAATTTCAAAACTGTAAAAAAGTCGAGCGTCGCTAAAGAAAAGAATTCGGTTACGTTGTTGTAATAGTAGTAGTAGTAGTAGTTGGCAACGCGTGGGATTTTCCTGCGCGTGTGAAAAGTCGCCGCGTTATTTGCGGCGATTTCACTGCGCGCGCGTTTTGTTTGTTTGAAATTAATATGTGTTTGCATGCAAGTGTGTGTTTGTGTGTGTGTGTTTTATAGGCTGAAAGTGAAAAGTAGTAGTAGAACGCAACATACAAAAGTAATGCATAATTAACATTTCATACTTTTCTTCTTTGCATTCGCAGATCGTGCACAAAGATCGCTCGCTTATTGTACAAACGACGAACTGCGTGGAGGAGCGCGAATGGTTCGACCTACTGCACAAGATCTGCCTAATGAATTCCATCCGTATGCAATACTTTCATCCCTCGGCCTTCATCAGTGGCTACTACAGCTGCTGCGGTCGCTACGATGAGAATACGCCCGGTTGCAAGAATGTCTCTGCAAAGGAAATGGATTATTTTCAAATGGATTTGGTCACGGCACTGGATCCGGCGCTTGATCTGCAACGCATACACACACTCATCATGTCCAATATGAATCTGTTGAATGAACTGCTCGATCCGTTGGTCTATCACCAGCACTTGCCGTTGCCGCAGCTGCAGCAGCAGAAGCAACAGCAATACAATCCGCTGGTGCCGCTCGCCACGTCGCTGCAACAACAGTCGCCGCAGGCCTTTGTGGAGTTCAAGAAGACCATCGAGAAGCTGCGCGAGAAAGCTTACGCCATCGACAAGGATCACCGCGACTACAAGCAGGGTATAACGCGGCAACTCAAATACGGCAGTCGACAGGCGCCCATCGGGGATGACAACTACTGGCACATGATGCACGCCGCCGGCCAGCTGAATCTACAGCATCATCACCAGCAACAGCAGCAACAACAGCAGCAACAACATCTACAGCAGCAACAGCAGCCAGCGCTGCCCCAAATGCAACATTTCCGCGCGCTTCCTGCAACAACGAACAGCAATGTGAATGCTTACTTTATGCACAATCTGGAACACCAGCAGCAACGATTGCAGATGCAACAGCAGCAGCATCAGCAACACCAACAGCAGCAGCAACAGCAATATCAGCAACAGCTGCGCAACCAGCGTCACATCAACAATAATAACAACAACTGTGGCAATGTTTCATCGTCCAGTCCCTCGTCGACCGCATCCAGTGTGCCAGCCACAGTCCCGCCCAGCAGCGTGACGAACGCCTCCGAGGCAGTGCCACCACCGCCACCAGCTGCTGTGCTGCCAAAGGCGGCGCCAGCGATTTATTAGCGGTCAAGATTATGCGTATTTGCCTTACCCAGAGCGATCATATTGACGCGGTAAATGCGCATCGCACAACTAACTGTTTCTACTACTGCCCCGCCCCGCCCCACACCCGCCTGCCTCCCACAAAACACACACTAACTACATACAAAGTACTTCGAAACACTTCCAAGCAAGAAACACCAGAAAAAGCGTTTTAGGCGTGTGCTAATTTTAAACTACAGTTTACTTTTTTTTGTGTACAATTACCAAGCTATAAATGTGTGTAGTCCTAAGATTTTTTAATTAACAATTTTTATACACATTTTTACGGAACAAGAAACTTAACAACAAAAACAAACAAACAACAACAAGCGAAATCTAAATGTTTAAGCCTATTTATTATTTTTTTGTATTTATACAACAAAACACACAAATTTTCTACTTTTATTTTATAAAGCCGAAAGCCACATTCAAACTGATAACTATGTAAGCCACTAAGATAAACTAAAGTAAAAGAAAAAATGAGAACTACAAAAGAAAAAACACAAAAAACAACTCCAAAATTGCTAAGTTAAAATATAAATTCTATTTCTAATAGAGACCTATACATTGTATACATATACGATTAGTAGTGAAATGAAACGTTGTAAATAGCGACAGAGAGTGAGCGACAAAAAAGAAGAATATAATATTATAAGCCTAAACATACAAGATAGTTTTATACTAACCTATATACATGTAGAATATATACTATATACAATTAGAACTACATATACCAGTTATGCTAGGCGTAGACAAATTGTAACTATCTAAATGTGTAGCTAAAGATATAAGGATCACACACACACACACACCCGCTCTAACACACATAAGATGCAAATTATTCTAACGAAATTGTGAACGCTACTTTATATACGCATACATATTGTACATTTACATTAACATATACACACATCCCTATATATAGAGAGAGTTATAGTTATATATCTATATATATGTATTTAACTGTCATACAGCTAATGTTATATACACATACACATACATAGATGCATATGTATTTAAAGCTTTGGCATACAAAACACACAAAATATGAAGCATTGTTAAGAACAAATTTACTTCCATTACACATACGCATACACATACACATACATATTTATTGAATGCATTTAATTTCTCATGTTACCTTTAGAACGAAACGAAAAACAAAACAAAAAAAATTAATGTAAATTGTTAATGCAAAATTATGTTTGTTAGCTTATTAACTTAACTTACTTCCACCGATTTGTTTCCAAAGCTCTTCCAATATTGAATATAATATTAATTATGTTTAAAATAATACTACACACATACAAACATACATACATATTTTGTCAATTTGCCATATTTAGTTTTGTTGTTTCCCATCTACGATTATCTTCTCTTCCATGCATAAATGTCTTCCTCTTCCCCCCTCGTGTTTTGTTTGTTTATGCATTCCAATTAGATTTTGTGCATTTCTCTTTGTTCTACATAATAATACTGCATATAATGATGTACATAGTTATACACACACAAATATACAGATAAAAGATAAATTCAAATAAAAACCAGAGAGTACATTTTTCTGTTGCTAACTTCGGTTCGTTTGCAGTTCGATTCATTTATAATTTCATTTTAAGTGCCTAATTTAAGTATAATTTTATTTTATTGCGTATACGTATCTTAAGTTGTTGGTACAAAGAATCGAAAAGCATATTATTTAGCGAAACAAAACAAATATACATGAAAATAAAGCGTATCGCCAATGATTTTATTTTGGGTTTTTATCATTCTCATTTATTTAGATCGTTTTCGTTGTTGCTCTTTCTTTCAAATTCAATTTAGTACCTCATTCTCGTCGTGTGCTTTAGGCAATTTTTGGCATCCTGTTGTGATATCTTATGCAAGAAAATGCATAAATTATACATCTCTTTAGTGCGTGTTAGTCGATATTGATATGTGTATACACATATGCGATACGATATTTGCAATACCTTTATTGTACGTTAAAGCTGTTAAGTAGTAATATACACACATTTACATAAATATACCTTAATTCGTATTGTGACAATTGAACAGAGAAGCAATTTTTTCCGAAAATCTACAAAAAATGACAACCACACAAAAGAAAACAAGAAAACCCTTTCTATTGGTTGAGAAGTTATCACATTCATACGATCACAATCCCAAGGATACAAAGAATAAAGACAACTATCTATGCGCAACCCTAGCTTATAAGCCTGAATGACAAATACTTGCAAAGCGTTGTGGTTGGTTTCAATACCATGGAACAGACAAAATGGAAAACTTCCCTATTTTTTGTAAACAAACCTTTTGAAAACAACTTTTATGTATGAATAAATATATATATTATATACTACTATACTATAAAAAAGTGTGGACTATTTGCTTTCATTGCGTTGGTTGTTGGTTGGTTCTCATATTCGAATTGCGCGCGCATTGGGGTAGCTTACACGAATATTTTGCAACGCCGTTGACGACATATAAATCATGGCTGCGAAAGCTTTGCGTTCTTTGTGTGTACGCGTCTCGTCGTGACTGGCAGCACACCGTTATCGCTGGCAATATTCACAAAAAATGCTATTTCACTAGCTAAATAATATAGAACGAGCACGAAATTATTTCTACTTTGTTTACCCGGCACTGGCATATGTTCAATCATTGAGTGGTGCAGGAATTAGGTGTATTTTCAACGTAACGCCCACACTGCTGTTGACCGTTGTTTGGCAAGTAAAAAAGAGAAGAGCAAAAGGCGGGTAAGGCGGGAAGAAGAAGCAATCAAGTGGCAACAACAACAGGAACAAGAGCGGGAGCAACAGTAACAACAACAAGAACAAGAACAACATTCAAGCTGCCCAGCTACGGCAGCGCCACAGGCAAAATGCAAAAAGTTAATTAGCGTGAACAAAATCACCACTCGGTGGGTGGTCAGCCACAAATTGCTGTCTGTGTGTGTGTGTGGGTGGCCCAGTGAAGGACATGGAGTTCGCTGATCTGATAAAAACACCCAAATTGGATGGGGTCTTCCTGCATACGACTACATCAAATGCAACAGTTGAGGGCACCCTGTGCATAACGGGTCACCATTTGCTGCTCAGTGCACGACAGGAGAACAGCCAGGAGCTATGGGTGGGTACTGCCCAGTCATGCGGAAGGTTTCCACTTGAAAGTTAATTCAATTACCTTGCAGCTGCTGCACAAGAACATCGATTGCGTGGAGAAGAAACCAAGCCTGGGCCAGAACATAGTAATGGGCGGCATGATAACGCTGAAATGCAAGGATCTGCGTATTATAGCGCTGGAGATTAAGTATGCCAAAGACTTTTACAATGTGTCGGCCTCGCTGGAGGCGTTGAGTGCAATACAGAACCCCGAGCTCGACTATCCCTTCTTCTACAGACCTATGTATTCAATACTAGAGGATGGCTACACCATGTTTAGGTGCGTTGCATGTAGTTAATCAAGTGACAGTGGGGGAGCCCCCTTTTAACTTATGCTATTTCAGACCTGAGCTGGAATTCGCACAACTACTCAGTGGCATGAGCATGGGTGGTGCCTCGTCACCCAATGTGGCAAGCATAACACTCTGCACGCCTTCAACATCGGCTGTAGCTGCAGCAGCAGCCTCAAACATCAGCAGCACCAGCATACCTTATCCGATGCAGAATGGCTTTGCGCTCGACGTTGCAGCTGCGTTGGGGTCCAGCGGCCCTGGCAGCGGCAGCTGCATTTCCGCCTGTGAGTGGCGTATAAGCCACGTCAACAAAGACTTTGGCGTCTGTGCCACATATGGCGCCACACTGATTGTACCTAAAGCAATTAGCGACGAGCAATTAGCGCTCTCCGCAGCATTCAGAGATGGAGGACGTTTCCCTGTGCTCAGCTACAAGCACGAGAATGGCGTAGGTTTTTATTGCATTAGCCAATTGTTTGTAAATAATCGAATTACCCTTGTTTGCTCACTCAGGCCACCCTGATGCGCAGTGCACAACCATTGTCCATACAGGGCATTAAGCGTTGTCGTGCCGATGAGGCCATCCTTAACCTAGTTCTGGGTCGCAGCAAAAAGGGCTTCATTGTGGATACGTGGGGCAAGGGCAAGTCGAACACTGAGACAGATCTGCATTATTCGCAGTGGAAGAAGGTGAATCGGGCCATCGGCAATGTCAGTTCACCTGCATCGATTCTAGATAGTTTTGCAAAGTTGATCGACGCTTGCAATGACACTGGCTGTACCACAGACAAGTGGCTATCGCGGCTAGAGAGCAGTGGATGGCTTAGCCTCGTGCTCAATTCACTTAATGCCTCGTGTGTTGTCGCACAGTGCCTTGATCAGGAAGGTAGTCCGGTGCTGGTGCATGGCGCTAAAGGCTTGGACTCGACACTGATCGTTACTTCGCTGGTGCAAATCATACTGAATCCGGATTGTCGCACTGTGCGCGGGTAAGTGGACAATGCAATAAAGTAGAATATTATTTATAAAGATAGACCCATCTGTCTCTCCCAAGTTTGCAAGCTTTAATAGAACGCGAATGGATCCAGGCAGGGCATCCGTTTGCTTCGCGTCATCGCTACTCCTGCTACACGCCGCACCAGTTACGCAACAAGAATTCTGGCGCCACCTTTGTACTATTTTTGGACTGCATCTTCCAGCTGTACACACAGTTCCCTTGCAGCTTCGAGTTTAGCACACAGTTGCTCATTTTGCTCTTTGAGCATAGCTACTTCTCGCAATATGGCACCTTTTTGTGCAACTCTGAGAAGGAGCGGCACGAGTTGCAGGTGCACACGAGGACAACGAGCCTGTGGTCGTATCTCAATCGACCCGATGTGCTGCAAACATTGCTTAATCCGCTATACGAGCCGAACCCGAGCGTCATTTGGCCCTCTGTGGCGCCCATCAGTTTGGAATTGTGGAGTGGTACGTTGGGTATTAAAGCTATATGGTATTCCTATAACTTAGATATCTATGTACAGAGCTCTACTTGCGTTGGGTGATCGATCAACAAAATTTGGCTTCAACCATGACACAAATACAGGAATTGGTTACGTGCGAGAAGGAGTTACGAACTCAGGTGAGTTCAGAATATTAAATATATTTCATCTCTATTTAATAAACTGCTCTAAAGGCTTTTAAGCTACGCAAACTGTCCTTGGAACTAAGCCAAGAAGTGATGGCACTCATAAACGACGACGATGTGGATAACGCATAATTTATTGGCTACCTCATCGCGCAGATATCTCTGTGGCTCTCTTACTATATATTATATACACACACATACAAGATATATACACTTATTTTTGATACTTTCTAATCGATTCTTGAAGCAGATCTTATTTTATATAAAATGAAATCAACACTATCGGATAAGTCTCTAAAAGTTCCATTTATAAATTGTGCTGAAACGAAAACAAAAATCTCATTGATCTGGTATTGGATCAAATCAGTATCTCTCTCTAAATATTTTATGATTAAAGTCCATTTAACTCGTATGCTATAGAAATTAACATTTTAAGCACCAAAGCTCTCTGTCTCTCTCTTGATGTTTAATTATAAAGCGCTCTCTTTGTCTTTGTTTATTCTTATATACTATATACTAAGAAGCGCTCTATTTATTCAGAACTTTGCAACTATCGAACGTTAAACAATTTGAGTCAATTTTTGACGCATTTACGTGTATGGAATTTTTAGTGAATAAGTATTCAGATTTACTTTTTAACTAGTACTTAAAGATGATGAAGCTACCGATCAAATTTAGCAATTGTAAAATTCAAGATTTGCCTTTTTCGAAACGTTTGTAATTTGTAAATTTTGATTGAATCGCATAAAATTAATGCTTTGAAAGCGAGTATGAATTAATATTTAAAAATGAATAAATGAATAAGGTAATGTACATGCGTTGCTCTATATACAATATATACAATACATCAGTGTTTGTATTATTAATATAAATGTTTGTAGTTAGTATTGCATTATATGTTGTATGTTTGTTTCGAATTGTGATCGTATTTGGAATCATAGTAATCCATGTAATTTATATATGCGTATATTTATATTTCTATTGTGCGTATTTTGACTATATTATGCTAAATAACATTTAAGTGCAATAAATACATAATATTTTGCAAGAAATCCCTATTCATTTAGGCTTCTTACCGGCTTTCAACAACTGTCCGTGCAGCCCTGGTGAAATTCGCCATTCACTGTGCAAGCAGACACCGGGGCCACCTGTTACGCTTTAAACCATTTTCCTTCTTCTGCACATCATCCCAATCCGATCCTGAAATAAAAGTCAATGCTTTTTGCCGTTTTCTATAAAGTAAATTAATTTATTTTCACTATACAAAGTGGCTTTTCCTATTGTTTTTGTTTTTATATTGTTTATTTTCTGTGTAAATAAGGTATATATATATAAAAACTCACTTTAAAAAATTCCCATGATGGTCGGTTGTTCGTATTTCTGAGCAACAATAACAAAATATATGTTGAATTTGTGTTCATTTTTTAAAAAATGCAAAAAGGGACAAAATAACTTGTAGAAAGAAAGAAAACGCTAGAGCAATGAAACGAAGTATATAGAAACGAATCGCTTAACAAAGCTGACGGCATTCAATTTGTATATGCTCAAATTACACATATATTTTTTCATTCTCACGAATGCTCTAACCAGAAGCCTCATCTTCCAGGAAGAAGAATTGACCAGAACGCTTCTGTTCTGTGTCCTTGACCGAATTGTTCTTATTAATACGAGGTCTAAAGTTGTTGGGGTCACGTCGGAAAGTAATGCCGAGAAGTTCCAAAAATCTGTTCATACCATTCAGCAACGATTGTGGTGAGTAGGCTGTGGTCTTCACTGAGGGCTGACCCTCAATGACAATAACGCGATCAGCGAGGTAGGTGGCCATAATGAAATCGTGCTCTACCACAAAGCCAGTTTTCTTCGCGTGCAAAATGTAACTAAAATAAGAAGAAAATGATCAGTAAACTGTACTGAAATTATTGGGAAACTCTGTTAAACCTACCGTTTGATAACCTTGGCAGCGACCAAACGCTGTTCTGAATCCAGGTAGGCAGAGGGCTCATCGATCAGATAGACGTCCGCTGGCTTTCCTAAACAGAGCACCAAGGCCACGCGCTGCAATTCACCACCGGAGAGGTTCTGCACTTCCTGGTCCATAATTTCCTCGATTTTCATGGGTTTCATGACGTCCGCAATAAATTGTGGATGTACGTAAGCATCGCGGATCTTGTCGTGCAGCAGATGACGCACATGATTTTGGAATTTCGGGGAAATCTTCTGAGGCTTGTACGAAATGTTCAGCATGGGAAGTTCAACTTCACCGTCAGGTTGCAGGTTACCAGCCAGCATTCGAATGAACGTAGTCTTGCCAGTACCATTTTCGCCGAGCAACACTAGAATCTCAGAGTCACTGAAATGGCCCTTCTCAACAGTCAGCTCGAATTTTCCAAGGGTTTTGACCATAGATGGATAGACATAGTGGTTCATACGCTTGATTTCCTCCTCAGTGGCCGATTCAGAGACCTTGAACGTCAGTGATTCTGTACGGAAACGCATGTTCTCTGTTGGCACAAAACCGTCCAAGAAAATGTTGATGCCTTCCCGCACCGAGAAGGGCATAGTAACGACACCGTAGCAACCAGGAACTCCATATAAACAGCAAATGAAGTCAGACAAATAATCGAGCACAGACAGATCGTGTTCCACAACGATGATGAATCTGTAAGATAATGATAGATAGATTAGAAAGAATATTTACACATATAATCTTGTTGAACTTACTTGGTAGGATGCAACAACGACCGAACAGTCAGGGCTGCGTTCAGACGCTGCTTAACATCCAAATAAGAGGACGGTTCGTCAAACATGAAGATGTCAGCATTCTGTATGCAGACCATGGCAATGGCGAAACGCTGCAACTCTCCTCCAGACAACTGGGAGATTTCGCGATCCCGAATGTGTGACAGATCCAACATGTTGCAGATTTTCGTTTGCAAGTCACGCTCATCCTTCTTGTCGAGCAGTTCTCCGACAGCGCCACGCACTGCCTTGGGAATTTGATCGACATACTGCGGCTTAACGAGTGCCTTCAGATTGTCCTCCAAAATTTTGGTAAAGTAATTCTGCAGCTCAGAGCCACGGAAGTAGGCGAGAATCTCCGTCCAGTCGGGAGGATTGGCGAATTTTCCCAAATTCGGCTTCTGCTTGCCTGCCAGAATCTTCAATGCAGTTGACTTGCCAATACCGTTTTGGCCAACCAAACCAAGTACTTCGCCTGGTCGAGGAATGGGCAGGCGATGCAGCTTAAAGGAGTTTTTGCTGTAACGATGCGTTGTGTGCTTATCCAAGTTACTGGGCAAATTGATAATTGTGATGGCCTCAAAAGGACATTTCTGTAAACAAGATGCGATACGATTAACAGCTGTTCGACGTACAGTTTGCACAGGTGCAAGAACTTACCTTGACACAGATACCGCAACCGATGCACAGCTCCTCGGACAGGGAGGCTATCTTCGATGTGGGCGTCACTTCTATGCACAGTTTGCCCATGCGCACCACTGGACAAGACTTCTTGCACTCCTGCCGACAACGCTTCGGTTTGCATTTGTCATCGCTGACAATGGCAATACGCGTCTGCTTGTCCGTTTCCTCGGTCTCCTTTCTGCGCGACATGCTGTGAATACCAAATTGATTGGTTAATTAATCTTTCACAATCTATTTCATAGATCCGCGTAGTGTCAACGTTGCAAATATCATAGACGGCCGTCAAAACAAAACTAGTGCAGTGCACGGGGTAAGTGGGGGTACCTCAGCTGCGTGCAGTGAAAGTATAACCTCAAAACAAATGATTCCAGCACGAATTCTATTGGACTGCAACATTTGTTTTGTTGAGCTACCTGTCTTTCATACTTTACCTAATTAATTCACTTGAAATTTACCTGCTAACTTGGCTGAAATTTATTTAAAACTGGCGAACGTCCAACGCCACGCTCTTGCGTCGTCAGCCACAAGTTTCAAAGGGGGTTTGCAACACTGATCGCAGGTGCTGGGTAACGGATTAGGATAAACAAAATTTCATCTGATAGCTATCGATAGATTTTAAAGAATTTACTATAAAGCGTTTAAAATGCGAAAACCATGTCAAATAATACACACGTTTAATTTATAATAACGAAATCAAACCAGTTTCTGTGTTAATTGATATTAAACATGTAACTGAACTAAGGGTTTCGATAGCTATCGATTAGCCATCGTGCATATCGAAAACAATGGTGACGTTTACGTTTGACGACGATTTCCCGACGACAACCGTCGTGCATCCGTATATTTTATACAAATCCGTAGATTTTACATTTTTGTAGGCGCTGGAATTGCCGAAACAATGGTCGTTGAGGAGCAGAATAGTCCGGAAAATGTGGAGAAAAGTGATAGTGGCACAGTCGTGCCAGAACCAGTGAAAGTCTTCACTGTAGAAAGTAAGTGGAATACTGCTAAGCCCCCATCGAACAGGGGAGCTGCAGTGACAATTAACCTAAAAATGTGTGCACACAGAAAATGTAAATAGATTAATGAACTTTCTCTATCAATGCAGTTCTACATATGATCAAGGATGCACAGCAACAGCATGGTCTGCGACATGGTGACTATCAACGCTATCGTGGCTATTGCACACGTCGTATTCGTCGTCTGCGCAAGGCTTTGAAGTATCCCCAAGGCGACAAGCGTCATTTTAAGCGACGGGATGTAACGTTATCTCAGCTGACTGGCAAGAAGGCGGACGAGCGTTTTATACATATACCGCTTATCAGTGCAGAACGTGCCTGGGCGTACGCTATGCAGCTAAAGCAGGAGGCCAACACGGAGCCCCGCAAGCGTTTCCACCTGATTAACAAGCTGAGACGCGCCTGCTTCTATGCCCTACAACTGCAGGAGTTGTGCAACGTAAGTGTACAAATCTTGTACGAATCCAATCTTGTGATAACAACATATTGTATTTCTTAGACGGAAGCATTCGACGCACGCACCAAGCTAGAGTGTGAGGCCTACGTGGCCTGGATGCATGGCTCCCTGCACTTTGAACTGCAACTTTGGAAATCGGCCGGTGAGCACTTGAAACGTGCCCAGGTGGTGTATGAGAACTTGGCCAAGGCTCTGCCGGATGATGACCAGGAGTTGTATCGTGCAAAGGTCAATGAGTTTACGCCGAATTTGCGCTACTGCGCCTACAACATTAGCGGCGGTGCCAGCGGTGGCAAAATTGATGAAATTCTTGAGCTGCGTGCTCAGGGCGTACTTGAGAACTTGGATGTGCTGGTGAGCCAAACGAAAACGGAGAGCAGCGAGGGTCTGCAGACAATCGACTGGCGTAGTCGCAAGGTTACTGTGCGTCCAGAGAAGGTGCGCCTGTTTCTGCTCAGCGCTCAGGAGGTGGATAAATCTTTGGCCAAGACAACGAAACCTGATGCCAAGATTGAGTTGATTGAGCGCATCCTGATGGATTGCAAAGATGCCATACAGGCAGTGCGGGACGAGATCAAACAGGATCCCAAGCTGCGTTCCCTGACCACAGGGCAGACTGTGTCAGGCGTGCAGTATTTGTTGGCGTATTTGAGTTACATTCGACACAGCCGCACTCTGCAACGCAATCTATGTCTAGTGGAACAGGTAAGTAGTGGCATACAGCATCTTCGTCAGAATCTATATTAACTTTCGGATACTTTGCTTAGGCCAATCTAAACTTCGATGATCCCAATAAGCAGCAGCAGGCGCAAACACCCAGCGATGGCAAGCGCGTACGACCGCAAGATCTGGCGCGTCTGTACGAGATCATCTTACAGAACGTGACGGAAATGCAGCAAATTACAGGCATGGAGGAGGATGCTCAGTATCAGAAAGAAGTGGCCACTTTGGCGCTGACATTCAAAGCGTTCCGCTGCTACTACATTGCTCTAACGCTCATCGACATGAAGAAATGGAAGGAGGCTGTGGCGTTATACGAACGTGCCTCCAACTACGCCAACGAAGCACTCAAGGGTGAAACCTGTGCCGAGTTCAAGCTGCAATCGGAGCTGAAGAAAATGGTGTCCACCATCGATGGCAGCAAATTCTCTGCACATGCCTACAGTGTGCTGGAAGATGACAATAGCGAAGATGCCGGAGGTGTCTCAACTAAATCGCAGAAAACAACGAAGCCGCTTTACGAACGTCTCTCACAATACAAGGAGGACCAATCGCTGCACACCCGAGCGCCAAATGTGTTCAAGCTGACCCCCGACATGGAGCCCATACCCTGCAAGCCATTGTTCTTCGATTTGGCCATGAATTACGTGGAGTTACCATCGCTGGAAGATAAACTCGAGTCGCCCGGCAAGAAGGGAGCCTCCATAACGGGTTTCGTCAAGGGTTTCCTTGGCTGGGGCGGTGGCGGCAACAAGTGAAAGATAGTTCCACTTCGCTCGCCTCATTCAGAACAAAACTTCATGCCCTTCTCTTATGAAATTCCAATGTTGATGTTGCTTTTATGAAAACGTCCAACAAACTGGATCGTTTCTTATTTGTTTTTGCTTTTAAACTCCGGCTTTTGTTAGTATATTAAGATGGTACCAACGCGAGACCTACCAACCTACACAATAATACAAAACACTTTTTCAAAAAAATCTACATTTTTAAGTTACAATAGTGAGGAATTATTATTGGTAATAAAGGAAGTTACAAAATGCTGCAATTGCTAGAAAGGAAAACGGGTCTGTTTAACGATATATTTCTAACTTTTGAATACTTTATTGAACAAGCAAAGTACGATTAATTGCTAGGGTTATACTGCTATGAATACCACATTGATTACACGCCCAGATAGCCGTGCTCATAGAACTCGAGCGCCAGTTCCCTGATGCGCACATGATACTCGGCCGTCAACTTCTGTGTGCAGTTAATCTCCTTGCCTGTGAGATTCAACTCGCTTATCTCATCAAGATCAGGTATATTGTTGGCATCAAAGGTCACTGCGGGGAGTATCCACATTGATATGGCCAGTCCGTAGTGCACATGACGCACATATTCCTCACTGATGCGTTGTAGTGAGAAGGTTTCACATAGCTCCTTCAGCTGACTGGCAGCCGCGGTATGGCGTAGTTGCTGAGTGATTTCCTTGCGCAATGCCTCCGCATACGCGACCAGCAAAGTGTCCGTGTGCACATCACGTAGCTTGCGTCGCGTGCTGGTGTAAATAAAATGGAGAATATCAAACACGGGGGAGCTCCGTCTCATGGCCTGCAGATCAAAGAAGATGACCTCCTCCGGCTGTGAGCGAAACATCAAATTGTTTAGCCACAGATCACCGTGGCAGACCACGCTGAGTGGGCCATCTGCGCCGGCATTAATGCTTCGATGCAGTTGTCCAAACAACGTTGGCTGCAGTCCCTCGATGAGGCGTATGGGCGCCGTTAGCGTTCCATCTGCATTGGAGGCGTTCAAGCTGTCCAGAGCCTGCTGCACCGATGTGTCCAGTATACGGGAAAAGAACTCCGCCGCCTCTGGACAGTAAACAATTTCGCTCATATGCCCGCATTGCTCGGCAAAGTGAGCTGGTTCCAGTTGCTGTGCAGCCAATGAAGCTGCATGCATCTGCGCCAGTTTCTGTGGAAGATTTGCGAAAATTAAACGTAGTACAACTGCACTCAGGAATAATATATAGGGTACCTTCATGACCAGCAGACAATGGCGCAGCTCCAGACCAGCCAGACGGTTCTGCATGCGAAACTCGGAGGCTTTCAGGTCCTGCAACACAATGATGGCCTCTCCGTTTGGACTGCCGTCATCCGTTTCGGCTATGTGGCACTTGGGGAACAGCGGCTGCTGGCTGTAGCGGCAGAGTAGCGGCACCACGTGCCGGTAAACGTTAATTTCGTTGCTGAATGCCTCCTCGCAGCGGTAGAGCTGGCGGCGTGAGAGACTCGCAATTTGACGCTTGATAATAACAGAGCAGCTGGCAGAGGCAGAGCCAGCGGCGGCAGCTAAACGAGAGAAATAAACAAAAACAATGAGAGTACGAGTACACACTCTCTATCTCTCTTTCTCTCTCTCTAGCTCTCTCGCTCTCCTGCTGCTAACAGCTGTTTTCTGTTTACGCTTCGTAGTAAAATTTATGAATGAAATTCTGTGTTTGCTCTCTGACTGTGGCTAGTGTGCGTGAGAGAGTCGCTGCTGCTGTGTGTGTGAGTGGGCGAGAGTGTGCGTGTTGACCTTTATCAAATGTATATTACGTATACGTAGCTATGTGTGTGTGTGCCTGAGTGTATGAGTGAGTTTGCACTTAGAATGCGTTTAACAAGGTCACGCAACGCCGCCGTTGCAGCAACAGTAATAACAACAACAACAACAGCAACTGAATCGATAAGCTAAACGCAGCTTGAATTTGATTTGTTTTTACTTCTGTTGCTTACCCATTTCACTTTTATCACTGTCTGCTGCATTGTCGTAGATTGTCACACGTTTCACCAAGGACATGTAATTGTCGCCGCTGCTGCTGCCCGGCGTGCAGACAATGCGGCCAATGTCAAAGGTCACTAGTTTCCTGGCCACGAATAGCCTGCACAGGTGGTCAATGTCCTCCTCGTATTCACCGCTGCTGCCGGAGCGCACCATGACCCCTTGGGGAGGCTCTGGCGCTGCTGCCGTCGCTGTTGTAGTCAATGCAACTGCTGCCATTGCAATGGAATTGTTGGGATTGAGTTCGCTCTGCAGCTGCAACTGCACTTGTCACAATTATTATTATCGTTAATCAGTTTTTGCCAGTGCAGCATTTTCGAGGCATTGCGCCCCAATTCGGGCGAACTGGCTCAGTCGGGCACCAAGTCGGGGGCACCTCGATAATTATTGTATAATAATTTTTGCCTATGCCATTGATTTTTGCTACAAATTGAAAATTGTTTCGCTTTGTTGTGTTCTTTTTGTTGTTGTTCTTTTCGTTTTTTGTTTTTGTTGGACGTGCGAACTGCGAACTGACAAGAGGCGCGATGCGCGGCACAACGACAACTGAGGCAGAACAGTAGAGCAGAGCACCGCGACTGCAATGAGAATGCATTCACCAACACTGGCACACAGTCACACAGACACGGCGTCGCAAGAGAGCCAATGTACGTGAGTAAAACTCGCTCTTTTTATCTTGCTCTCTTTATTCTAATTGCATTTGAAAGCCGGTAGACATTGTAGGCGAACGTGTTGTTCTCTTTAATGTGATGTTGTTGTTGTTGCTGCTGCTGCTTAGGCTGTTTACGTTCAAGGTGGGGCCTGTGCGCACTTTCACCCTAACAAACGGAGCGTACACGGTGCACGGTGCGTATGCATAACACACAGGCAGCCAGGCAGGCAGGCAGACTCGCAAATGCGAAGCGGATGTGTTATTGCTCATACGCCGCATTGCACAGAGTCGTTAGCATTGTGCCACAAATTGCGTGCACTTGAAATTGCATAAATCGTCCTTGGCTGGCTGCCTGGCACTGCACTACAACCGCGCCCAGCTGCCTCTGTATGCGTGTGTGTGTGGGTCGAGGTTCTATATGAATAAATTAAAACTAAATACAATTTGAAGGCTGTCCAGAAATGATTGTGTATCTTCTGTGATGAGAGATGTGATCAGCGGAAAACGACTGTCAACAGGAAATCTGCTTTACAGCTAACATATTTACAGTTAGATAAGTTAAGATAACTACTTAATTAGTAACCCAGAGAGCTGTGTTAGTATTAAAGTCGAAAGATGACTCAAAATTGTATTATTGTTCCAATCGATTTTCCCAGCTAAGAGACTGCATGGAGTTCACAGAGATCAGGCTTGTTATTGTAGATCTCAAATATATTATGGCGAGCGCAGCGCAGACAATTGCGTCTCTGATATGCATCTATATAAATGTCTATTAATTAAATATCAACTTTGCTACGGCCAATAAATAAAGACCAATTTGTTGGGCCACTCCCTGAGACACACAAAAAAGCAGCGAAACGAAAACCAAAATGAAAACGACAACCAAAACAATGTAAATACCAGACAACAAACAAGCAACAACAAGACACGCACCTGCGTCGCCATCGCCGCCGACGCCTACACGCTAAAGTTCAAGGCGCTCTCAAAGAGAGAGACCAGCAACGCCATGCAGCCACCCAGCAGCAAGAGCAGCCCCAAGACCGGAGTTGCTTCCGCGTCAGCTGACAGCGCCGGTTGAACAACCCCAAACTGTACAACGACAGGCAACCGTAGCAAATTAGGGTCAAACATGTGCAGCTCCACGACGGAGACAGAGAATAAGACTGAGGCGCAGGCCGTGTTAAGCTTTATACACAATTCAGGGTCAATCGCAACTTTCGAAAACGCGCAATTGTCGTTGGATATGGATTCGGATTCGTATTCTATATGTATCCATGGGATACAATATGCGTGTGTGCGTATGTTTGTTGTTGTTGTGCCGGCAAGTTGCGGCGACCTTTTTTGGCGGGCATTTAGTGGAGCATGAGAAACGTTTAAAGTGAACTGGAAAACTCATTGCGTTTAATTGCGTTTACTCTTGCCTAGGCCTAGGTCAGCCTTAGTCTGCTGCTTAATGCTCTTTCATCCATAATTAATATACTGAAATAACAACAGATTCAACCACACCCCGCGCCTGCACCTGCCCGCCCGCTGAGCATTTGGCGACAACTTTTTGAGCTTTGAGTTTATCTCATCTGTTTTTTTCATTGTTGCTTGAGTGGAACTCGTTCTTGTGGCATTCAACGGCGAGCGCATATAAGTGAGCCGAGCGTGCTATTCTAACTTCAGTTCCAGTTTCAGTTTCAACAGCTGCTGTTCCAGTTCCCCCCAGTGTTCAATATTGTGAGCCAATTTCCATCTGTTGTTTTTGTGGGCGTACGTGATTAAGATCAACAAAAAGACTGTTGTATCATTTTGGAATAAACCTCCGAGTGGATAACCTTGACTTTGGCTTAATGCACTTCGTATATGCAAATCAGTTAGCATTTTTATGATGCTGTAAAGTAGTTGCGTGAAACTGGAGCACTGCTGGAGCTGCTCCATGACAATTAAACAGCTGCAATTGAGTGCAATGCACACTGTCTGCTGTCTAATGCCGTGTGGTGTCGAGTGTCTAGTGTTATCATCCAGCAAAAACGTCAATTGCAAAAAGTTCATGGATAACACGCGCGCAGTTGTTGCAACAGCAACAGCAGCAACAATGCGCGTATCTAGTGTCTGTGTCTAGTTGCTGCACTCGTTGGCGTGATAATTGATTTTCCCGTATATAATTTATGACGCACGTAACTGACAGCTTCCACTCGTAGATTGCGAACTGCCACCGAGCTGCAGCAGCAGCAGCAGGCGCAGCAACGCACCCATAAATCAGGCGTATCATTTATTAGCTTTCAATTATCCAAAATAGAATGGTTAACCAATGCGTTCTTCTCTCCCCTCTCTCTCTCTCTTTTTCTCAGCCTGCGATCATGTCGTGCACCCGCCAACTATGCCTGCTCCTCGGCTGCCTCTCACTAGCAAAGGCACAATTCTTTTATCATCAGTCACTCGGTCTGCCCGCCAAGGCATCCTATGAACCAGAATCACCGTACGTAGGCTTTGCCACAGCCGACGCTCATCCATCGTTGGTGCGCAATGCCCAGTGGGAGTCCGAGTTGCCTGCAGAGCTCTCGAAGAGTGCACGCTTCTACAACGATCCCATCATAGCTGCCGGCCTGGCCAAGGAGTCGCTGCTCACGCGTAAGGAGATGGCTGTGGTGCATCGCGAGGCGGAAAAGATTCCACGTGAACAGGTCTACAAGCTCTTCAAGAATGCGGGCTATCTGAGTCGCAGATAGAGCGATAGTTGCATCTTTATCTTTATCCGCTTACCTTGTTGTATTCTAGTTTATAAGCTGTTAATATATGATCCACACGTGAAAAGAGTTCTGCTCTTGGGTCTACTAAGGGGTTTACTATGTTTATATACAGGTTACATAAAATGGGTAGCTCGATTACTGCACAAACAGCTCGGCGCCGTTGCTGGGAAATGTGGCAAAGACCACTTCGTTGAAGTCGTTGGGCTGATAGCGCTCCAGCAGATGTGCAGGCAACTGGGCGTAGTACTCACGCTTCAGCACATTCACATAATCCGCAGCAGCCTTCACAGACTCGCACATGGCCACAATGCAGCCACCCCAACTGGAAGAACGTGTGATTAAAGAAAGGAAAGCGAGTCAGGAGTTCTATTTGTTACTCACCCAGCGCCAGTAACACGTGCGCTGACGCCTTGCTTGACAGACAAGGCCACCAGACGCTCCAAGTCCGGATGGGAGCACTCGTAGAGCTCCCGCAGACTGTGATGCGACTGCTGCATGAGCTTGCCCAGCTGCACAATGTCCTGCTTGCTGGGCCGACTCTGCAGCTGTTCACAAATCTGACGGAATTTAACCACGCGACCAGACTCTGTTAAATATTAGCAATTATAGAGAGTAATCCCAGAAAAAATTAATTAGCTTACCCTGTATAACATGCAGTGCGCGCTGACGCAGTTTGAACTGTTGCATGTGCTGTGTGCTGGGCGTGAGGAAATCCATTTCCAGCTGCTGCTCTGTGATGCCAAGCGCCTCGCAAATGTCTTCACGTGTGTACAGCGATTTCTTTAATTGTTTCTCAATCAATTGCACATACGCAGCGTTGTCCAATCCGCAGGCGTCCTCCAGATCAATAAATCTGGTGTATTGTTGCCAATCTGGCAGGTCCTGTGACTTGGCCAACCAACGCGTGGCCAGACGACACTCCACCACACGTTCATTGTAGTCCGACGAGGCTGCCTTCTTCTTCTGCACCAGACTATTGGCAACAACAAAGCATATGCCCGTAGGCAACGCGACAGCTGTGCCCTTCAGCTTTGGATGGAATTCAATGTGTTGCGCACCGCCCTGCTTGGCCAAATAGGCAATCGCCTGATCCATGCCACCACTGTGTGTGCCAATGTATTGCTCGCAGCTGGCCGAGATTGAAGCCAGTAGCTTGCGATCCAAATGCATGCCCTGCACATGTGCTGTGGCCAGCACAGCAGCGCTGACTAGTGCACTAGAGCTGGAGAGGCCCGCGGCAAGGGGCACGTTGCCACTCAGGGCGACCTGCATGCCTATCGAGCTCCATTTATCGCCCAGCTCTTCCTGCACGCCCTTGATGCCACACAAGTAGTAGTTATACCAGGCTGGACCTCCACTCTTGGGCAGCTTTATGCTACGGAGAGAGAAAGGAAGATGGCAATCAGTTGAAAATATGTATGGGTTTCCTATGCAATCAACCTACTCAAGGGCATTCAGATCGCAATCGAAGCTTTGGAATTTGCCCTCATCGAGATGACGTAGCTGCAGCTTCGTTTGCTGCGTATTTTTGCCCACTGCCAGGATGATGCTTTGCTCCACGGCCATGGGCAGTACGGAGTAGCCGCAGTAGTCCACATGCTCGCCAATGATATTCACGCTGCAGGAAATTAAAAGGTTAAATAGTATATGTACATATATACAATAGTATATATCTTACCGTCCGGGTACGCGTACATAGAACTCCGGCTCGACGTCGTATTCTTGTTTGTAGAACGCGCCCAGTTTGAGCAGGCGCTCATAGATCTTTGCCTGAGGCTGTAGCTTTTGTACGGCAACGTATTCATCGCCCAGACCGTTTCCACTTTCAGCCATTTTCGATTCTGAAATAAAACTGAAGGGAATAAACGTATTGATGCACCTGTTAACGTGTCACAATAACTCGTTAAGCCGAAAATAATAATAAAACCGAATACGTAAACAAAAGCGCACACATACAACAATATATTTTTGTATGTATAGGGACAAGTCACATACGTAAACTCTGTGTACATGCAGTGAAAAAGGTGTGCAAATTCTTGTTATCAGTTCTCGGCTCTCACCTTATCACAATGTCATTAAAGCCATTAAGTAGAAAACAACGATTAACTATTGCCGCAGTTATCGGATTCGGAAATGCTTTACTGTTGCACTCTACAAAGAATTGACGCAAATTGCAATTAGTTTAATTGGAAAACAGAACTGTAAAGTGCAGGAACTTTTGGCTTGCCCAAATGCGCCGGCAAAACGAGAGAGAGCGATTGTACGAGAGTGAGAGTGAGAGAGTAAGAGTCGTCGAACGATAACAGCTGAGTTGTATGGGCGTTGCCAGGCTCAAGTTGAATAAATACCGCAGTGGCGGTTTATTCAAGTGTCTTTTGAAAGCGAAAATAAACTTCTTCACAGTTCAATAAACCACGAATGTAATACACCTTACACTACACAAAATTATCACTTTTTTAAAAGCACTTGTATACGTTGCGTTATCAATGCGGCCAATAAAACTTTTTAATCGTCAAGAGATGCGAACGCTATGACTTTCAACGGGCAACTAAGCACCCGAGTCTGTTCAGTTTCCGTTTTTGTTTAGTCTGATATCAAGGGAATGGGAACTTCGACTTGAGAGGCGCGACAACCACTAGTGTTTTGTTTATATAAGTGTTTGTTATCAGCCTAACATTCAAGTAGGTCATGCCCATGCCGGCGTCTTTCAGTCTTTCCCTGCACCAAATTATCTCCTATTGGAACTGGTTTCCGATTAGGTACATATGTATTTATTCATAAAAAGTGTGTTCATAACTTAACAAATACGTAATACATAACTTACATGGATCCAGCTTACATTATTAACGTAAAACTATCCAAAAGCTGTTTTATTTTACAAAGTTATTAGAAAAACAAATACAAAAACAAAATATTTTACCGCCTTAAACTTAGCACATCGATAAAGTAAAGACTTATCGATAAGTACTCATATCGTTGAAAGCTAAACTCGATAAGACGTGACAGTTTCGATACTTGAAAAGTACCATCGCGGAGTAGCAACGAAAACGAATCGAAAAAAAAAAACAATTTTTCATTTTAAAATATACAAATATCTTTATTTATCTATAGTTATTGCGTAGACAATCGTTCGTAATGTCGAGTTTACAACGTTCTATGCTTAAGTCAAAATTGCCACCCACAATTCCGGGTGGACGCATCGGCAGAGCGTAAGTTTCGTTCTAGTGCCATTATTTGTGTGGGCGGAGAAATAGAGGACACGAATTCTAATTGATACATAATCATTACAGAGACTCCTTCAAGAAAACTCGAATACGGGATTATAAACCATGCATGTGGAACGAGTTCTTTGCCGAAAAAGAAGATGTCGAAGTTGATGAAAAACGCAAATTTCGTGTCTATCGTACGAAAAAGCCAGAGAAACCGGGCCCCGTACTCCTGCTATTGCATGGTGGGGGCTACTCGGCGCTTACTTGGGCGCATTTTTGTGTATGTATACATATATAATATATATTTGTCTACTGCTCATGTCTGTATACGAATATAATTTCATTATCCATTTGGCCTTGCAGGCAGAGGTGACAAGCATGATACACTGTCAGTGCCTGTGCATCGACCTTCGGGGACACGGCGACAGTAAAGTGGATGACGAAGAAGACTTGTCGGCAGACACTCTATCAAAGTAAGTGCCAGCCGTCGCCTGTTGAATGTTTGTCTCTGTCGGTGTCTGTGCGTGTGTGTGCTCAAGCTTTTGTTCTGTACGCCTAGGGACATCGGTGATTTGGTCATGAAACTCTATCCTGAGGAGGCACCACAGATATACGTCGTGGGACATTCGATGGGCGGCGCTATTGCTGTCCATTTCGCGCATATGGCACTCGCACCGAGTCTGATCGGCATCACAGTCATCGATGTGGTCGAGGGCACAGCCATGGAAGCTTTGGCCAGCATGCAGAGCTTTTTGCGTTCGCGTCCAAAGTATTTTCAGAGTATACCGAATGCCATCGAATGGTGCATACGCAGTGGACAGGTGCGAAATGTAGACAGTGCCAAAGTCTCAATGCCTGGGCAGATAATCAAGTGAGTGACATCATTGTTGCAATATGCGGCGCCAATTGTTCTATGTGTTAAATCGATTTTTCATTGCAGCTGCGCAACAAATCAACTGGCAACGAATGATCTTCCACTGCCCGATGAAGTCCTAGAGGAAGCACATCACACCAGCATGTTCCCCAATGCTTTCAGTATTTCCGAAGATGAAGAGTCTGGCAATGGTGGTGAAGATGGAGCCGAGAGTGCCGACTTCAAGAAGCCAATAACTACCAAGGCTGCTACGGATGCTGCTAAAAAGTATGTGGCCATGTGCCAAGCAAGGCAAATGTTAACTTATTGCTCTTCCTCTTTGCAGTTACACTTGGCGTATCGATCTGGCTAAATCAGAAAAGTACTGGGTCGGTTGGTTTTCGGGTCTCAGCGATAAGTTCCTTAATTTGCGATTGCCGAAACAGTTGCTGTTGGCAAGCATAGATGGACTAGATCGCACCTTGACCGTTGGTCAGATGCAGGGTCGCTTCCAGATGCAGGTGTTGGCACGCTGCGGTCATGCCGTGCACGAAGACCGTCCACACGAAGTCGCCGAGGTGATTAGCGGATACTTAATACGGAATCGTTTTGCCGAAGCAGCAGGCGAGTTTCGCTGCCACATGCCCTCCTGTTGAACGAGGCATCCTTGTACAGTAGTAGCACAAAAATGTTTATTTTTGAACGAAGCATTGCCGATGCGTACATATACACAGATACAAATCTATATACAATATATATATATTATGTAAACTTATATACAAGAAAATAGAGCATAGGAACATAACAGATATACTCTAGCCGTATTATCTTCTATATATACATATAAATATATATTCAAATAATTTATTCGATTAGTTAATGAACAACTTATGTATTTTTCAACTAATGTAGTTTTGCTCGTTTTGCCAACTTTTCCATGTCGAACCAGTTAAGTAAGGACTTGGGCTTCTTATATTGTTGAAATGCCGAGTGCGTTTTTATGTATGTATTAAATGTGTGCCAGAATAAGTCGAAATTGAATCGAAATTATATTATATTGTGAAGCCGATAAGTTAAATAAAGTGCTAAAATTATCGCAATTAACACGAAAAAAGGAATTATTGTAAAGATTATGCTATACTGTTTATACAGTGCCGTATATATATCAAATCAAAATACTAGAATCTTCTGCATGCTCTGAATATTTTTCAATTTAATGTTTTACTTATAACTCTATCTACACTCTTTAACATCGAACACATTTCGTTTTATAACATCAGTTTAGTCTTCGATAAAACGACAGTTTCCCTCAGCTCTCAACTTGATCTTGGTCTCCAAGGCGCGAATGCGATGCAAGCGCTCTGATATCTGATCATGTATCTCTATAGAATGTTTCTTGCCTTCTCCAAGTGCCTCCATTTCCACCAGCCAATCGGCACGTTCGTTGATTTGTTCCAACACTATATAAGGAGTAAAGTTAACTTTTGCTTGTACTCTGATAACCCACGAAACCAACTTACATTCATTAATCAAATCCTCTTCGGTCACCTCGCGCTCCTTACGTGGGCGACGCAATGGCTTCACAGCCGGATCTGGTAGCTCAATGCCAGCCATGGTGAACTGCAGCCTTGCCTTGGCCTTCTCGCTCTGCATGCGATCGTCAGTCTTGGGGCGAAAATAGCTTTTATCGTAGGCACCACTAGCCTTGATTTGCCGCAGATTCTTTCGCTTGGCATTGCGTGCACGTTCTAGTATGGCCAGTGTCTCCTTATCGGGATCATTGTTGGTATTAGGACGCTGTGGTTTGGGCAGTGGTAACGGTTCGCCATTGCGCAGACTTTCGTCAATTTGTTTGCGCATAAGCATCGACATATGCGACTCCTTCATGAGTACTGCAATGGGGAAAGAGAGGGGCAACTGGCAAGTCCATTAATTGGCGAAAAATATGTTACATACGCTTAAGCAGATCCGCAGTCTCTTTGCTGTACTCCACTTTGGGAGTATGGAAGGCTCCACTGCCGCCAGGTCCAATCCGTTCGCTGGGCCACATAGGCGACGTTTCCTTCTCATTCTCAGCTTGCGGATCTAGCGCTGGTTGGTTCATTTTTTGATGCTTTATCATGGAGGCATTAAGCCCCTCCAGCTGAACAGCATTATAACGATTCCTGTGCATATTCTCAGTAGTTTCAATTTAATTTACAATTATTTGATCAGTTTAAACAAATATAAGACAGTATTTCTGTGCGACAGTTCCGTGTTTAATTCGTTATTTTCAATAACAAGATAATCACAGGCGACACATGGCAACCTATGTTTCGTTGTCAGGCAACCCAATGAAAGACATTGTTAATTCTCGAAATAATTTATTTAAAATAAATATATGTATGTATATGTGTATTGGTAGTAGGTACACTCTTGAATGCTCACATTTGATAATTTGTTCTTCTTTCTATCCATCCATCCCATTTCCATCTTCCCCCACCTCACCTAACCCATCTCTGACTTGTTGTGTATGATTTGATTTTTAGGTAATTCCATTAACTCGACTTTACGCACAATTTGCTAATTATAGTTGAACTTTTACTTATTTAACGACTCTTTTTTAGTTGTTGCTTGTTGTAGTTGTTTTTCATCTTTTGTTATTGTGAATTTTGAACTTTAATATGGCTATAAATTTATTTACATGCAATTTTCATCTCGTGTCAGAACTGGCAATTTGAACAGCTGCAGTTTGTTGTGTGTGTGTATGTGTATTTGTTTTCTTTTTGTTTGTTATTTAAATAAAAAAAAAACAGTTTTTGCTTTTTTTGTTTTGTTTTGTCAAGCAGCAGCCATAATTATACATTATTTTTGTTTACAATTTTCATGCATTTCGTTCGATTTTTTGTTTTACACACAAATTTAAATTAAGCTAACAACTTTAATGTTCTTATACAATTCTGTAGGCTACCTGGGCCTCGGTCTTGTTTAAGCTTAAGCTTAAGTTACATAGCAATCGCGGTCTCGCGATATCGTTACATACATATATCAATATGCGCGCGTTTATATATATCAATTCTCAAAACAAATAATATAACATAACATAATCATCATCATCATCATCTTTCTCTTCGTCGTTATACAGCACAAATATTACAATCAATTGACTAAAGCCTAAAAGCGAAACAAAATATATGTACATATATATTCATAATATAATGCCTGATAACATTTACGTGTGTTTTTGGCTTACATGCTTACATTTTTATACAAAATACAATGTGTGTTGAACGTGTTCTAACGTTAAGACTCCTAAAACAATCTTCTGCATTCTGTTTCCAACAAAAAACATAAGACGATATCTTTACAGTTTACAGTTTTTTTTTTAGTTTTCAGCAATTATGATCCTCTAAATTTAAAATAAATTAAGTGTATATATCATTTTAATATATATATATATATATACGGTTTCTTTTAAATGTATATACGTGTATAAACATAGTTCATTATGTGACTTTCAGCAAGCAACGTTTTTGATTCGCGTGTGTTGTTGTTTTTTATTGTGTGTATCGTGTGCTTTAAACATGTTTGTTTCGTTTACGTTTTTCTTTCTTTATCATTCCAGCTTTTCTAGTTCTTATAGTTGCGAATATAGTAATCTTAGTCAGTCTCATGGTCACGATGCAGAGTTCATAATATAATTCATTAACATATATATATATATAGTATATATTTGTTGTTGTCGTTGACGTCTGTTTAAAGCGGGGGCAGCGTCAGAATAGCGTAAAATGTTGATCAAATTTGCCCAAATTTTCCTATAGAAAGAAAGTTGAAGTTGTTGATTGGTTTTTGAATTGTTTGTTGGCTGTTTTGGGGGTATCTTGTTTAGAGTTGCTTGGTTGTTGCTGTTGCTTTACATTCTTTTCTAGTTGCATTTTGCTTTCGTTCTTAACAGTTTTCTTTGCAATAACTACAAAACATTGTTCAACTTAAACATTAATAACATTGGCAGCAAAAGCGACGCCTCTGGACTATGTTCTCTGTCGCTGCTCCAGCTGCACCTAGTTAAGCTTGCAGAGAATGCATCTAACTAGGCCATGCCCATTTTGAACGGCCAGCCGTTGCAGTATGGTCGAGGCAGCTTCAGAGTTTGTCCAGCAGGCGTCTCATTTAACAGACACACATACACACACTAACAATTGTACTGACACGCATACACAGATACACACAGGCATGGAGAGATTAAACTTAACATTTAAACAAACTTTTCATTGTGTCTTACATAACTAAAAACGATTACAAAACACGTTACATTATTACAGTACAAGGTACGAAACACGCACACACACACACTTACACACATACAGAAATAACATTTAAATTTTGACAAAAGCTTTAATTCATTGCCTGTTCGGTCATCTGGCGGCACAGCGTTTCCAACTGCTCCAAGCTCTTGAAGTCATTCATTTTATAGTCATGCGGCGGCATGTTGAACGTATTTTTAAGTGACGCCATGCTCAGAGATAGGCAATGATCCATATTGTTGTTGTTAATGTTGTTATTTGGCTGCTGCTGGCAGAGACTAGTGCTACAGATACCGCTACAGGCAACGACATCGCCACTACCGACACCAGGACACAAACAGCTGCCATGGTTGCCTTGCACTGCTGCTGCAGCAGCAGCCGCGGCCAGCAATTGCAGCTGTTGTTGATTGATTAGATTGTTGTTCAATATATTGTTATTGTTGTTGTTATTGTTATTGCCAGTGCTCAATGCCGAATTGTTGCTGCTGTTGTTGCTAATTATTATCTGCGGCGGTTGCTGCTGCTGCTGCTGTTGAACGGAGTCAGCCTGATCCGCGCTACTAACCATCACCACGGCGGCCATCGTCTTCTTTGGCTGCTCCGTCGACGATGCGTTTAATGCACTGAGTCCATTAAGGCTGGGCTTTCGTTGTTGTTGCTGCTGCTGCAAGCTGTCATTGTTGCTGTTGGTAAGCACGCCCTGGCCAGGCTTAAAGAACAATTGCTGTGGTTGCTGCGGCCCGCCGGCCACCACTATCAGATTGTTCAGCGAGCGTCGATGATGAGGCGGTGGCGTCTGTTGTGGCAGAGCTGGAAAGTGCTGTGCGTGCTGCTGCAACAATTGCTGCATTTGTTGTGCATGCTGCGAATGATGATTGGGCCCCTGCTGCTGCTGCTGTTGTTGTTGTTGGGGATTGTTCATAAAGCTGGGATACGAAGAGCTCTTATATTGCTGCGACTGATAGCTGCCACTGTAGTCAAACTGCTGCTGAGACATCTGCTGTTGCTGCTGTTGTTGCTGCTGATGATGCTGCTGCAGAGGATGCTGCAGGCAGCTCAGTGAAAAATTAAGCATATCATTGGAGTTTTTGCGATGATTGATGCGATCGTTGCTGGCGGTTTTGGGATCACATTTGCGACTCTTTCCGTTCCACCTAAAGAAAAACAGAATAAGAAGAAGCAATGTTAGAATTGTCATAGTAGAAAATGTATACATGGACCTCACCTGGGCTTATTCATGTTGGCTGCGCTGGTACCCGTTGCCTTAACGTGATGCAGCTTAGGCACCATGGCCATCTTGATCTTGGATAGCTTGAACTTGAGTTCCTTAAGTTGATTGGCATGATTTACAAATGCTTCGTTGTGAATGGAACGATCAAGTATCCACATGAAGACACTCAGTGTGTCATCGTCCTGGCCACAGTAGGGATCCTGCTGTAGCGAATTGCTTACCAAATCGATAACCTTGAGGAAGCGCAATCCAATATTATCGTCACCGGGAGTAGATTCAATTGGCTTCATCGGTGTCAGCACAATATTGGTGAGCTCCTCGACTGCCGTGCTGATCTTCATTTGACCCGTATGCAACTCCTGTTCCACCTTTGCTAGTATATTGGAGCGCTCCTTAAGCTTCTCAATGCAAAGTGCCAGCTTGTGCGAAGCGCCTTTGGTCACGCCAACGCTCTGTAGGAAATCCTCAGTGATCATCAGCATCTCTTCGTATGTCATGTTCTTGAAAAGTTCGATGTACTTGTGCAAGCGTAGCGACTTCAGCCACAGCCCTATGCCAGACATGCCAACGTTCCGTGTTTGGAACTTAATGTAGCTGGGCTTGAAGTCATCCAGACGTGTGTCCGAGGTGCTATTCGCCAGCGAGTGGTTGTTGTTGTTTCGATGATGTTCAATAGACAACGAAAAGCTGCGCGGTTTGTTGGCAAACTGTGCAAGATTCTCGGTCGAATTGGAACAGTTGTCGTTCACTGTGATCACAGACGAGTTCGATGAGTTTGACGAGCAACTGGAGAGTGTTTGTGTCGTCAGGCTGTTGGACCGTCGCGTCTTCAGTGCGGCTATCTTGCTGTCCAAACTCCAACGATGAATGTCGCCAAACTGATCGCCCGCCTGGCTCATCAGTATCGAGGAGTACGGCAGTTGCGGCGGCGGAGGAGGTGGTGGTGGTTGCAATAGCTGAGAGTGAATGGGAGGAGCATGTGAGGAAGAAGCCTAAATGAACAAAGATAACCAGGTTATTGACGTATGCAGATAATAATCATTATTACGAGATTCACTCACCTGTGTCTGGCTATGGCTGCAACTGGCAATGCTACCCACATCGGCAGAGGAGCTATTAGCGGTGACAACAGCAGCAGAATCGCTGCTACTACTTGGCTCAAAGTCAAGGATTTCGGTGCCATTCTTGCTGAATGAGGTGTCATGATCATCGCTACCAGCGAGACCCAAAATGGAACCAGCTGCCGCACCAGCGACAACGCCATTGACCAGCGACGAGTTGCTGCCCAGGGAAAGGCCTAAGCTATTCTGACTAGATGCTAATTCGTTCAGTGTAATACCATTTAAATTATCACAGAGTGGATTGATCGAACCGCAGGAACCACTAACGCTGCCCCGCCATTCACCCGGCTGCCTGGGCAGCTGCTTGCTGTGGTGCCTGCTTGGCGGCGCTATTGTTTGCCAATCAACACTGCGCGTCAAGTTGCCCAGGGACGAGGAGGATGACGAAGAGCTATCCGAAATGGTGCCCGTACTCAGCCCAATGATGCCAAGTTGCAATTGGAGTTGCTCCGGCTGCCCAAAGTAACTGCTGATGCTGCTACTGATGTTGTTGTTGCTGCTGTTACTATTGTTGTTATTGCTGCGCTTGCTGGCCTGAATGTAATCCTCCAAATGCCGCAGCCAAACATTCAGAGAGCGCTTATCATCGCTGCCAATGGCGGGATGTATGAGCATATACGAGAAGATCTGCTGCACCAACTCTGTGGTCACCTGTTGCTGCACAGTGTCCTTGACTGCAAGTGGTATTAGCTTCATATAGCTCGTCTTGGCCTCCTCATTGCCAGGCTTAAGCAATGGCAACATGTTCAGCACCTCGTGCAGTATGTCCTCCTTGCGTTTATCCAGAGATGGATGCAATGTTGGATTCATGTTGTTACCGCTGCTTGTCAACTGGAAATCGCTACCATAGCAGGGCATTGAATCCTTGTCCGATGACGAGGAGGACATGCCGCCATCAATTAAATCGCTGGGCTGACATGTTTTGTAGGTACTCAACAGGTTCTGCAAATACGCCGGATTGTTGGCATTGATGTCAATGACAACGCTGCTCAGATTCGTTTGGCATGTGCCCAGATTCTGTGTCAGATTGCTATCGATGGAATACTGTAGAAACTTGAGGCTTGCATAGGGAAGTCGCTTGAGCAGTGCATACATGACCACAGAGCGCTCACAATCGTTCCATTTCTCAAATAGATTCGTCACTGTCGTCACCTGTTCGCAGAACAGCGCGTTTGTTGTCGATGCAGTTGCAGTTGCCTGTGACGGCGTCTCATTGCTGCTATCAGTTGTGGTTGTTGTTGCTGCTGCTGTTGTTGTTGTTGGGTTGGGGTTGCTGTTGCTCTTGCTGCTGTTTGAAAGGGGATTGGGATTTGCTGCGGCGGCGGCCGTCGGGCTGACGGCACTTGTCGTTGTTGTTGTCGTTGAGGGCTGCTGATGCTGTTGTTGCTCCAGCAACAGTTGCTGCTGCTGTTGTGTGTTTGTTGCTCCTGACTGCAATTCGATTAATGCGTTTGGGGAGGAGTTGCTGCTGCTGCTGCATGCGGGCAGCGCGTTGTCGGTTCCTGTTGTGTACTTCATTGTCGTTGTTGTTGTTGCAGTTGCGTTTAATTGCTCAATAAATAGTTAATATAGCTAATTGTTGTTTGTATATTATGTTTATTACGATGCTTGCTGGGAGTTTGCAATTTTATCAAGTTTTTGGTTGAGTTGCCAGGCTGAAAAAGGAAAGAACAAAAGCAGAAAGGGAATTATAATTAAGAAAATTACAAGTTATTTACCTATTATTGTTATGAATTTGTTTCAAATTGCAATTGCAAAGCATTTTCTGATTGTCATCTACGAAACCGATTATCAGAAACATGATAACAACAACGACGATCGACGATCGTGTTTCATTTCCGTCCGTCTCATGGGGAACGGGAACTTTAATTATAATAATGTGTGTGTAGCTCAAGAAGAGTTTCAAATCGGGAACAGATACTTCGTGTATTTCTACAATGTTCTCCAAGCCACGTGATCATCACGAATAGCGTCACAAACGCCCAGAAATATATTTCCCTAGCTAGTATTATAACTGGGGCTTTTTGCTGTTGCTCTCGTTTCTGGCGATAATATATACGTACATATTGCTACCTTACTGCCCTCTTGCCTGCCACTATGTACATACAGACAGACACATGTCAAGCGGCGACAGCGACGACAACATTCAAAGTTAATCAAATCAATTTTTTCGCTAATTTATTAAATTTACAAATGCTGCGACAATAACAAAAATTGCAAACTGACAAATAAGGCGACAAAAAGTATGAATTATGATGAAATGTGAAAAAGAGAAAAATTAGCATTCAGTTTAGCCCGTTCCCGTCCCGTTCTCCATTCCCTTTCCCGCTGTTTCTCGTATATGTTGTCTGTATGTTTCTATCACTGTTCATGTCGGTGGCAGCGATCGGAGGCTCTTATCAGAAAAATAAATAAATAAATAACAAGTTTTGTACATAACACCTTCGACTGGCTGGAGGAGCTTGGCGTGGACGCGATAAATCAATAATAATACTACAATTTTTTCAAAATCATTATTTACCTATTAGGTATAACTTTGTCTACTACTGCGAGGAGAAAGGCGAGGGAGGACGGGGAGAAGCGGTACCCCTGGACTGATTCTCAATAAGTGTGGTTAGGTTTTTGCGATTTGCGCTTTTCATTTAATTTCGTTACGCTTTATATTTTTCTTCGTTTTTTTATACGTTGTGCTCATTTCGAACGGGTATCATGAAGCTTGTTTCAGTAGTTGTTGTTGACGACTTTCTTCGATTTTTTTTGTTGTCTACTGTTACATTTTTAAAGCTCTCTCAGCAATGCAGCTGTGCCAATGTTTGCCTGTGTTTGTGTGTATGTGCACATGTGGGGCCCCTCAGTGTGTGTGTGTGTGCATGAGCAAGCATTAAAACATAACGGGCCCAATTACAGTATAAAAGAGCGGTCAAGTGGAATTAACTAGTTTTTTTTTTATTTCTACTTTTTTTTAGGGGGATTTCACATTTTTCTTTAATTGTTGCACACACACAATTACTGGAAGCGGTGTTTATTTTATATTTTTAATCGGTCGAGGTTACAAAAACCAATTGAACGCTCTGCAATGGCGCGCGGATTCCAAAGTAACGGTAACTAGGCATGCCCTAACTAGGCAACTAATCCCCCTAATTTGAGGTTATGTGCCACTATCAAAATTGCTGTAAATTTTGCACACACACACACACACAGTCACATTCTCCCACACAGACAGATACACACACATTCTGTGCTCGTTGTTAACCGGCATAAAATGACTTGCTAGTAAGTTAATAATAGCTGTCAATTCGTCAAAGTTCAATAAACGACACACACACATACAAACACACGCATACAGCAATCCCGGGCAAGAAGAACAACAACACAAGAACCGTTACTCACAATTTTAGCGTTTCTGTGTAGCTCAGCTAACTCAGCAGAAGAATTGATCGTATTCTTATGGCATTTTCCCTTTTAGCCAATGTTGTTGTTGTTGTTTGTTTTTTGTTTTTTTGCATGCACAATATAAATTTGATTATCTGCACTCGAATAAACACAAACAGATAGAAGAATTAAACAAAACGAAGCCAGGCAGAGCAGAGCAGAGCAGGCAGAACAGGCGAGGGCCTTAAACTAAATGCTGCAACGACGAATACGCACTGGGGATACTGGCAAGCAATGAGGATGGCAGAGCAGCGTCAACGGCAGAGGCAGCGTCAGCGGCAGAGGCGGGTGAGAGAATGACGATGACTGGCACTGGCACTGGCGTCAGCGTCGCCAGCTAATGTAGCTGTTGAAGCTTCAGAGAGAACGCGCGCGCCTTTTTCTGACAGAAAGCGAAGGAACTAATCGTTGTTGTTGTTGTGGTTGCTGTCCTACGATGCCAGTGGGGGAGAAGTTACACTTACAGACGCACACATAGACAAATGAGCGTCTCTCGTTGCGTGTGTATGTGTTTGTGTGGCGGAATGCAAGCGACAATATGTCGCGCGCTACAAAACGACCTACCGACCCCAAAGCGAAGCGCACATATATACACATACACACATTCACTCACATACACCAACACTTACAGCACTCACTCACTTACACACACACGGAAGCAGTCAGAATGCACAGGCAAAAATTGCGGCAAATTACATGAGATTACAAAGCAGCGCAGCCACTGAGCATTTTTCGCTCTCTATTCTTCTCGCCGTCGTCGTTGCTGCTACTGTTGTTGTTATTATTGCCTGTTTGCTGCTTTCGCCGCCAGAGCGCAGCACAATTGTTTTTATGTCGCTTCTTTTCAATTGCACTCACTTTCGGTTCCGTTTTGGGCAAGAGCTTCGCAGTGTATTCTGTCCCCTTCCCGCTTGGTTCTATATACCCGTCGTTGTTTTGTTTTGCTGCCTCTGCTGCTGCTGCTGCGACGACCAGCTGCCCTCAAATCACGCCCCACCCACCCAGTCAGCAGCAGAGACAAAACGTTAACAACAACAACAACAACAGCAGCAGCAGTACAATACCACAGACTATTATACACTGCGCTTGTGCCAAAATCGTTCTATTTTTCAATTACCTTTTGCTTTCTATTCGCTTGCTCGCGCTGCAAACCTTGAAATTATTTTCACACAGTTTTGATCGCTCCGAAATACGAGCATATTTCGCTAATTTGATATGCATATGCTGCTATCGGAGATCGCGCATCCATTAATTTTCGTATAATTTTCACCTTGACTTGGCTTTGTTATTCTCTCTCTCTGTTTTCAAAGTCTTGCAAAATCATACTACATCGCCTTTTTTAGCTGACTCTGGCATCACCACGACATATTTGCGCGTGCACGCAACACATTTTGGGACAAAAACGAAACGAAACTATACACAACTTTATCCGCACACAGTTATTTGCATTCTTTTGCAAATGTATACTATATATTTGTAGTTAAAATTAATTATTAATTCACGCAAACGCGACAACGACGGACTTCGCTCGTAAAAAAAACCACATGTTAACTTAACATTGTGCTGAAATGTTATTAACAGCGAGCGCAATAATTTCCTGGAAAAATTCCGTTACATGTTAACACTTTATCGACACTTTCAAAGGATATTATTTTAGTTCCGTTTCGAAAGCAAACGACAGTTCTATGGAAATGTTGTCACTGCCGGCGGCCAGTGTGAAGGAAAAACTTTGACTGAGGTTCCGAAATGAATACAACACAGCTGCAAACTAGTTCAGAATTGCAAACGATAACATTGATAACAGATGCCTTACAGTCAGCAGTTCGCGTTAACATTATCGAATATCTTTACCGTAGACTCGAACTACCGAATCAATGATTCGATATATAATAAATATAATTTAGAAATTCAAATTTCTAAAACTAAGATTGAATGAACATTTAATTTGTATTATTTCGTATCCTAATCTGAATAAAAAATTAAGTAAGTTCATAATGTTTCGATATTTGCAAACCGATTTTTTTTTTGTAAGCTACCCGCATATTTGGAATCAACTGTTTATTCATCGGTATTTCAGTAGAAGCGTTGCCACCTTGTAATAGAAGTTCCATTAATTGAACTTGTTCACTAAATATACGAGCTAAAGAAAATGAAAAATTATTGTTATTGGAAAATTAAGTGCTACTACCAAGCTACAAATACAATGCACATTAAGATAAAGAGCTTTAAACTCAGTGCGAATAATAATACGCGCAACTAAGAATACAACCCAACGAATTACAATAAATTCAACAATAACACTAGCTGCATCCACCCATAACAAAAACAACAACCACTTAACATATTTGTATACAAAATGTTTGCACAGACGGAGTCACAAAAAAGTAGTTTCCTGGAGCAAACTAAGGCTGCACGAGAGGAGCGTGCGTTAGAGAAGCGACGGGAGGAGGCAGCAATACTATTGCAGGCCACTCTTAAAGGATTTGTAGCCCGTAGCAAGTACCAAAGACGTATCATGTGAGTGCAACAAACGCAAATACAAATACATATGTATATTCGATATATAATCTCTAATCTCGTACACCATGTCTCTTGATGCACAGCCAAGACTTTGATGCAGTTTTTAAGAGTTGTCAGGATGAAAGTGAAACGGATCCTCTACTACCTGCTGTTCATGTATACCCAGTGCTACGTCGATATTTGACACAAATCAAATTGGACAAAAGCGATGGTCGCATACGGGATCGTCTGGAGAGCATTTGTCGCTATATGAACCGTGCCATGGAAGTTGAGAATCCAAAGCTTTCGTATGCGGCATTATGTCTGCACAAGGAGCGCAGCCTGCCCTGGATTGGCCACATCAAAATACTGCTAACCAACTGCCTGCAGCTGTTGCCTGAACTCAAGCCGGAGAATCACGCCGACAGCATATCCCTAGCGCTGTTTCTTCACACGCTCATTGTGTTCACAGCGCCCAAATCGTGGTCCATATTGCGAAACCCACAATTCGAGCGACTGCAGCCAGCCATGCAGAAGATCTGTTGCAATATTCAGGGACATTTGGTGCAGCACGGATTCTACAAAACAATGCGCGTGAGTAACCCTTGGATAATCCACTAAAGTTTATGCCATAACTACTTATTTATTTACAGCATATTCTACTGAAAGGCACTGCACGAGAAGAACTGTCTGTCAAGTCTGTGACACTTGTGGCTATAATCACGCTCTGCCTGCGGCCTTTAATCGACGGGGATTACAGTCGCAACTTGTTATCACAATTCCTTAGTGAAATCTTTTCGGTTCCAGCGCTTATCTATCACCTGCATCAGAGTGTGCCGCAGTGCATTGAGCAATTCAGTCAGATGCGACTGATGAGCCGTGCTCTGAAAATATGCGAAGACTTTCAGTGGTTCGAGGAGTTCGCTGCCAGCATGTCGGGGACCAAGACACTGGCATATCTTGGCAACATTGTGAACATGTTTAACATTGACAATCAGGCCGAAGCCAAGAAACTGGCCTTCCCCTTGCTGACTGTGAGTAGAAGTGCTCATTGAAAGATTGTTCTACCTTATATCAATGTATTGCAGGAGACAACCACATCGCTGCTGGAGCTTATACCCAATACTGTGACCACCAAGGGTGTCTTTACGCAGTGGCACGAGCTACTTGGCTGGCACACACCCTGCGCTGAGCCGGCACAAAATCAGAATGTGGCATTGATCAAGAAACAGTTTCACATGTTGTGGGATCATCGTTGCATAAAGCTACTGCTTGGCGATATACTCAAAGACATCAATGAAAAGTACGAGCGGATTGAGTTCCAATCGCCACAGCAGCCATCGACTAGCAATCTGCTCCGACGTGCTTTGGAGCGCAGCTCCAATTGCGGCAGCGGCTTGCTGGCCAGTGCAGCGGGCAAGCAAACTAAGGTACAATGGCGTAAACTGGACAATAATGATGTGGTGCATGTGTCCCGCATTTGTGGCATGTACTATGCGGCACTTAATACGCTCTCGCAAATGAAGCTGGACATTCTAACGGGTATTTGCTACAATGATAATGTGCTCTATGACATTTGGCTGCTCCTCACATCTCTGGGTCCCAATTGTGGTATGAAAGAATATCTGGAGCTGCTCAGATGCGAGACTTCGTTGCAGAAACCACAGACAGCAATGCTAATGCTCTTCTGCGACTGCATGACGCACTATGTGACGTGAGTGGAAGAAAAATAAGATTCATAATTGAAGATATATCATTAAAAATAATTATCTTTATCTTTTATATGCAGCATTTTGGATGAGTATGAAATGTACACGGAACAGAATCCTTTTCGCCTAAACGACTATGTCATGTTAACCTACTTTTTGAATAATATGCTCTACAAGTTGATAAATGATAACATATTGGGTATGTCTAACTGAGTCTGTATGGAAGATGTCGTTAATTAATTTCTTGTTTTAATGCAGGTGCTAAGAACATTGTGCAGAATCCCGTCTTTCTATCACTTCACACGTTGCTGCTTTGCTTGTATCGACGCGACTGTCGTCGTCCATTTACTCCCCCTAATCATTGGCTTATACCTGAGGTGAAGCCATCTACATTCATCAACGATTTGGAGAAGGCCAAGCGTAATGCAATGCTGCTGCTGGCGAAGATGCCGCACATAATACCACACGAAGATCGTGTGAAACTCTTTCGAAAGTTCGTGCAAAACGAGAAGGCTGTTATGGGTCTGACGGAGAGCGCGTGTGCCTCACCACGCTCGGCGCTGATTGTCATCCATCGAGAGCGCATTGTGGAGGACGGATATCGCCAATTGGCTGCACAACCAACACATGCTCTGAAAGGTGTAATACGTGTGCGTTTTATCAATCAACAAGGATTGCACGAGGCGGGTATTGATCAGGACGGCGTGTTCAAGGAGTTTCTTGAAGAGACCATCAAGAAAGTGTTTGATCCATCGTTGAATCTGTTCAAGACCACCTCTGATCAACGACTATATCCATCACCCATCTCCTATGTCCAGGACAATCATCTACAGTTATTTGAATTCGTTGGGCGCATGCTGGGCAAGGCGGTCTACGAGGGAATTGTCGTCGATGTGCCATTTGCTTCATTCTTTCTATCTCAGCTGCTTGGACAGACCCAGCAGGCACTATACTCGTGCATGGATGAGCTACCCTCATTGGACAACGAACTATATCGCAGTCTAACGTTCATCAAGCACTACAAACAGGATGTGGCCGATTTGAACTTGACTTTCTCTGTGGATCAGGATGTCATGGGCAAGATTGTTACACACGAATTGCATCCGGGTGGCAAGGCGCGTGTGGTTAACGATCACAACAAGCTCGTCTATATACATTACATGGCATATTTCCATATGAACACTCAGATTCGCGAGCAAACGCAGGCGTTTAATCGTGGCTTTCGCAGCATTGTCAATCCCGAGTGGCTGTCGCTGTTCTCGCCGCCCGAACTGCAGCGTCTTATCTCAGGCGACACGGTGCCATTGGATTTGCGGGATCTGCGCAAGCATACACAGTATTACGGGGGTTTCCATGACTCGCATCGAGTGGTTGGCTGGCTGTGGGACATATTGGCCAAAGATTTTACCGAGGACGAGCGCAAACTGTTTCTTAAGGTGCGCACAACACATATATATATATATAAATTGTTATCTTGTTGATTAATCCTTGTTTTCTTTAGTTTGTCACCAGTTGCTCCAAGCCGCCTTTGTTGGGTTTCGCACACCTGGAGCCGCCGTTTTCTATACGCTGTGTGGAGGTGGGTGACGACGAGGACACTGGTGATACCATTGGCAGCGTGATACGCGGCTTCTTTACTATACGCAAAAAGGATCCACTCAATCGGCTGCCCACCTCTTCGACCTGCTTCAATCTGCTTAAGCTGCCCAACTATCAGAAGAAGTCAACGCTGCGGGACAAGCTGCGCTATGCCGTCAGCAGCAATACTGGCTTTGAGCTATCCTAAATCTTCCACATATCATATTGAGCGTGCGTTTAGCTTTCGGTGTTATTATTATTATAGTCCTTCTTTCTTGTTTTGATTGAAATTTCTTTTGAAATGTTGTTATTATATATAGCTAAACCCATCAAGCTAACCCCGCCCTAATTCCCCAATACTTTTTGTATTTTTTATCAACATTTTCATGTTGAATTTTTGTACTTTTAAGTGCGTTTCTTGCAACTGTATGTGTATGTGTCTGTGTAGGGTACTCGATGAAACACAATTTTAAATGGAATTACAAAAAATAATTATTACAAATCTATATATATATATATATATATATATATATATATGTATATGTATAAACGTATAGCTGTGATAAAAACAAATTATGATTAACTGACGACAAATACACAACAATAACAATTTACGAAGCTGAATTAAACATACAAATTGAAGTAGAGAAAAGGCGAGGAGGAGAGCGCAAAACAGAAAGGGCAAAACTACATAGTTAATTTGAAATTAAAAGTAGAGTTAAGTGAAATTAATTGTAATTGTAATTGTGGCTTGCGTGTGATGCATAAGTTAACTGTAAACACACAACAACAACAAAACCAATATAACCAAATGGAAACAGCAACAATAAATCTATATGTCTGACTCATGTGCAAAATATATAATATATACATATATTACGAAATATCCTATGTAAATATCTATGCAATGGTAGCTGGTGAGGTAGCCTAAGCACATTGCCAGAGATAACAAACAAAATTACAACCCAAACACGGCGGCAATTAGTGAATGGCTCAGCTCGGATTTCCCCGGGTTTTTCCGGGCACAGGCTATGAATGAAAGCCGAGTCGTGACGAAGTTCGAGCAGACTCGCGCTAATGACATAAATCCCTGTCTGGACTGTACTGGATCGGCTCGCTAATTGCCTGAGTCACTGGCGGACATAGATAGGAAGTGCACTTAGGCTTTGGCTCGAGTTCCGGCTCGGGGGATAAGCGGAAATGTTGCGCAGAATTTATGCAAAGCTAGCTAGAATTACCGGAAATTCAGTTGACTAATGACTCCGTGTGGATTTGATGAGATGGATAAGAAAGGGTTTTCGCGGTAAGTACCGAAACGTGCGATCGTATTCCCATTTTAAATCCTCACTTCTCGATTTTATTTGACATTTTTATACGGCTCAATAGACATTATTGTTCCTCCGGGGGTTCCTCCGTTTATGTCCTTTTACATCCCCAAACTGTGCCATGTTGTGGTTTTTGTCTGCCCTGTCAGACAACAATGGCAACAAATTGTAGAGCAGACCCACACAAAACATATTACAATAATCATAACAATAATATCGAAGGGAAACATAGGAGGAAACAGTCGGCGGTCGGGGCTCGGCTTCGGGCCATAAAATGCGCATCTTGTGTGCGCACTGTGCATTGTTCCCACCAGCAGCAGCGGCAGCATCCCTAGGACAAAGTGTGATGATTTTTATGACTTGCCTGTGAGTTTTTGCCGCCGCTGACGCCGTCGTCGTCGTTATTTTTGTCATCCTGCTGGTGCCAGGACAAGTGGCGAAGCCAACAACGACGGCGACGGCAACAAGTGACTGCGATTCGTCTCCGTCTCCTACGCCTTCTCCGCCGACTGACACTCAAGTGGCCGTTGCGGCTGTCACTTGGCGCCAGTTTGATGTGTCTCGCACAATTTGTTGCTCTTCTCGCTGCCGCTGCTGCTTCTCTTGCGGTTGTTGTTGTTCTTGTTGATGATGCTACATGCTGCTACAAGTACCGTTTAACGTTTGATTACGGCAACTTATCGATCGGGCGGATCTCTTTTTGCTTGCACTTTACAGTAGCGAGTACACGATGCTTGTATCTACAAATAGCCGTCTGTTGCCTGATTCTAGATAAGCAGCCTGGGCACTATATACACTTGAATCGGATGCAGTCTGATCCGACGATTGTGATATGGAGTTGTCTGAGAATTAGCTGGGAAATTAAGTGGCTCTATGAGAAGACAGAGAGAGAAAAGGCATTGAGAGACTGCGTGTAGTTATTAGTTGAAATGATAAAAGAATATATTAAACATAATTTGAAAAATTATATATTAGATTTATGAATAATCTAGCAGTGTTTATACCTTATACATATTAATACATATATAATTAATTAAACATTATAAAAATGTTGCTGCCTTCAAATAATAAACAAATCGAAATTCATCATTAAAGTACAAATATTTATATGACACATAAATACATAATAATATATATATATAAAATTAAACAAAAATGTTGCTTTCTTCAAATAATAATAAACAAATTGAGATTCATCATCTATAAATATTTATATTTCACATACTTGTATGTATATTATGTACATTTCTTATGCTTTAAAATATTATAAATTACAAATGATTTCTTTCTCAGTACAAAGAGTTCTTCTTTGTACAAATCCATTTAAATTTGTTTTTCCAGCCTAATCGTCGATTACAATTTGCCCCATTTCCATTTGGGGTTCCTATAAATACCCAAATACATAGTTCAAAGAGATCCCCCATCGTAATGCAATCAGTGCTATCAACTGTAATATGGTTGCCCATTATTCTCAGCCCCCGCAAGAAAAGAATCGACTCAAAATGGCGCAGCAGTTGGCTGGAGCGAGACCACAAGATACGCCTCGATCGGCGACCAATGCCAGCGCTGCAGATAGATGAGAGAGATAGTGAGAGCGAGAGAGGGAGAGTGAAACAGGTCAGAGCGGCGGCTGGCTACCTGAGACAATGGCATAGAACTGAACCGACCGGATTCGGCTGGAATCGAGTTAGGGTGCTCGAGTTTTGAGAGCGCAACAGTTTCAATCCGAACATCGTAGCGAGCGGTTCGTTTGCGAGAGTTTCCTATACAAAACACGATCGTGTACAGAAGAATCGAAGAATACGAGAGATCAGTTATATCGCGCGTTTCCCCCACTCTTCAGTTAACTACATTTGGAGATCATAATGCTGGCATTGCCCAACATAGCCGATCTGCGAATGCAGCAGCAGATTGCCCATGAGATTTATCGCCAACAAATTATGCAACGTCTGCCAGGTAAGCATAACGCGAATCTTGGTTTTGCCGACGGCTTCTGACTTGGTGGTTATTGCCTCGTCTTGCAGATCCCTTGTGCGGCCTGTTGCCCAACTTTGCATCACCTTTTGGACCACCTCCGTTGCCAGCACAGCCTTCGTTGCCGGGCGTGGAGGCCAAGTTGGAGAACAACGAACTGTGGCAACAATTCCATCACATTGGCACCGAGATGATCATCACCAAGAGTGGCAGGTATGTGTGAGCATATTTAACTTGGACTATCTCTCCACTGGCTTATCTGTCCCCCAGACTCATAAGCATGGCATGTGGAGCGATAAGCTTAGCTGAGCACCAGCATCAGCATTTGTAGATAACGTCAAATATGTCACTAACCACCATTGTTTTGATTGCTTCATCTTCTGCAGACGCATGTTCCCCTCGATGCGTGTCTCTCTCAGTGGCCTGGAGGAGGAGGCCAGCTATTGCGTGCTCCTCGAGATGGTGCCCATTGGCGACTGTCGATACAAGTTCTCCGGCTCGCAATGGGTGCCCGCCGGTGGTGCCGAACCACAGAGTCCTCAGCGCATGTTTCTGCATCCCGATAGCCCGGCGACGGGCAAGCACTGGGAATCGCAGGCGCTGCTCTTCAGCAAAGTGAAGCTAACCAACAACACGCTGGACAACAATGGACATGTAGGTGTAGTCTGCACTGTAAAATATATTACGATTACTTATCTATTCGTCTTCTCTTTATCTCGCTTAGATTGTCTTGGCCAGCATGCACAAGTATCAGCCACGTCTGCATGTCATACGCACCTCTGATCTGACTCAGATTCCATGGGCCCCACAGCAGGCATATGTGTTCCCCGAAACCGAGTTCATCGCTGTGACAGCCTATCAGGTTTGTGTTCACTTTGACTTCAGCTCCCGGCGAGTGATCGATTACTAATCCTGTGCCTTCTCTCCCCTGCCTTGCAGAATGATCGCATTACCAAACTGAAGATCGACAACAATCCCTTTGCCAAGGGCTTTCGTGAGTCGGGCCAATCACGTTGCAAGCGCAAGCTCAACGATTCCCCACCGCCGTCGGCACAGTCTACAGCTGTGGGAGCGGCAACATCCTCTGTCAACGATGTTGACTACACTGTTTCGCCGTCGGCTAAACGCCTGCGTCATGCCGAAGAGCTTTCGTTGCAACAGCCTTCGCGTCTGCTGATGCCGCGTCATTATCTACTGGATACACTGGAGGGCAATTTCTATCTGCCAGCGCCACCACCGCCCCAGCCCAGTATTGATTATGCCAGACACATCGCCAGCCATCCAAGTTGGGCGTATACGCCGCCATCGCCAGATTCGTCGTGCGCTTCTTCCAGCTGTGACTCTGCCGCCGATCCAGATGCCGATACCTTTGTGGACGTTGTGGGCACCACAACGAGTGCCTCAACTGAGCCTGGTCTGGAATCCGAGTCGATTAGCCACATCGCCGTCGTTGACGCAGCCACTGCTGCTGCTGCCGCAGCTGCTTCTCCGCCAAAGCCCAAACGCAGTAGCTTCAGTATCTTGGACATATTAGGAACGACTGTCTCGGTTTAGTTGTTGTTGTTGCTGTTGCCGGTGCCGCTTACGTAGTGCTGCTGCTGCTACTGTTGTGCTCCCATTTCAGTTGTTGCTCCTCACAGTGCCTTATACATTTAATTAGCGTTTAGTTGCCAGCGTAGTCTGTAGCTTAAATTGTGATATTTTGCAGTTAATTAAGATTTCCAGGTATTTACCATCAGTATTTATCTTAAGTATTTATTATGCAATTTTAATTGTTTAAATGATTTCGTAATGGATTTATTGTCTTTGGCATTTTAATGCGAGCAAATAAAGATTTTTTATAAGAATTTCAAAAAGGGTTTTCTCAACGACTGCACGGAATACGTAATACGTGATACGCAATTACAAGTGGATCAATAACAACAAGGTCTATTGTGAACTAAGTGAATCAATAACAAGATCTTTTGAGAACTAAGTAAATATCGATATACTACAACAAGTTTAAGGCTTGCTTTTATATCGAAATCTTTTTGCACCGTTCTCTATGGTTATAACTTAACCTTTTTTTGTTTTAAATAAGTTTGTGGAATGCTTTTTTGTGCTTTCATTTTGCTCACATTCTTTTAACATAATTGCTTCTCATATCTCTCGCATACTGTCTATAAAAACCAGTTCCAGTTCCACAGACTTACCCTCGCAGCTCTGATCACACTCTCTCTCTCACTCTCCATGCATTTACTCCACATGGCTGCACCGAATGAGCGAACAAACGAACGAACGAACGAAAGGAGCGAGCGAACTACAGCAACAACAACAAGAGGAACGCCGACGACATGAGCTTATCAGCAGATCAGAGAGCACCGCATCTTAAATGCTGGCGCCAGCGCCAATGCGCTGATTGAGCGCGACGATCGCCAGGTAATCCTGGCCAGAGCAGAGCACCCTACACTGCGCCACAAGGAACAAGCAAATGTAATTGATGTTTTCACGTTGTAGTTGTTTGCCATTTACATGCGAAATTGTCCGAGTCGAAGCCCCTCACACATACAACTTGTTGCTGCTGCTGTTGCAGTTGTTATTGTTGTTGTGCCTGACCAACGGAAACGAGGCGGCATCTTTGAGAGCACAAGCGACGATGGTGTGAGTGCGAGCGAGAGGGCGAGAGATTGGGGCAATTGCCCAAATTGCAATTCTTCGACGGTGGCATTTCATTTCAAATCGCGTTAACAAACAATTGCCAAGCGGCTGATTCCCCAACTTTCTGCTCCAGCTCCAACCAATCCACATTCGATCTGCAGTCCCCACACACGTAGCGACAACCTGTTTTCCTCTCAGTGGCGACATCTGTTGCTTGTCGGCTGTGGGGCTGCAATCCCATTCATGTTGCCGCTGGAAGTGTTTATGGGCTCCACATTAGCCACGCTGCATATTCATGTTAAACGTCGCCAAAAAGACTAACGATGCCAAACGACTATTGTGTTGTTGTTGCTGTATCTGCTGCTGCTGGGGGCTATTTGCTAAAATTTATTGAATTCTCATTTAGGATCCGAAGAGCAGCAACAGATACAAGCAGAGCCAGAGCCAGTTCCAGGTTCAGGTTCACAAATGTTCGCATGTCAAAGTCAAATGAACGCGGCACGTCGCAGAGCTCTCCGATCTTTCAGCGGAGATAAGCAAACTTTTTGTATCCCAGGCCAGGCCTCATGTTTGTTATTGTTGTTGCTGCATATTCCTGCCCTGCATTTGTTTGTTTGTTGCTGTTGTTTTAGTTGTTGCTATGTTGCTCTTTCGTGTATGTGTAATTTCGTTGGAAATTAATGCTATGGCGGCCAAAATCAAAGTCAGGGACAGTTTTAGCTGGCGACAATTTTATCGGCAGCACAATGAAAACGTTCCGACTAGAGATGGGCGCCAGCCGAGCCGAGACGTGCCCATAACCGGAACACTGTCGTGTGAGCTTGCGGAAGAATCAATCTAATCTGAAAGTTACTCGGCAAACCCAGCCAGAGTAATCCCTTATAGGGAAACGGGTGTAGTACTCTAACATCGTGCCTCACTCGATCATCTCTAACGGGCACGAGATGGCGTTCCAGTTTTCGGCTACGTTGGCGATATGTCTTCGGCGCACGTCTGACAACTGCTTTAATTGTTTGGGAATTGTCGGGGATAAGAAGTTTATTAAAGCATTTGAATGAGGCCAGCTTTGCTTAGAGAATAATATATGTATGATCTGTTCAATATGATCAATTCAATTCAATTTGAATATGGTGGTATAAGTATATGAAAGTATACGATTATTTCCGTATATTGTACTGCTTCAAGGACGAGTATCGTTGCGTGTGGTGGCACGTCGATGCCAATGATTGGGATCCTTGTACTCAACCAGTTGGGTCAAGTCGTAGCCAGCTGGCACAGTAATGAAAGGTTTTTGGCCAGGTAACGTCTTCTCTACTGGCTGTAATGGTAAGTCTTCGAATGGCGATACATAAGGCTCGTCCTCCGGAATATTCTGAAAGAGCGATGATGGTGATATATTCCTGAGCTGTAATTAGAAGCGGTTCCAGTTAAGTTGAAGAAATTTTAAGAAAAAGGTTTTACTTTTACTGTATTTTCTTGCGGTTGTTCTTCTCCCAATCGGTTAGCGTCCTCCTTATGAAACAAGCCATCCAAAGCTGCTGATAACCTACGACGTAGTGATCCTTTCTGTTGCCCTTCAATCCAACTTTCGGTATATGCGTATTTTTGTAAAGCCTCCGTATTTGCACTGACATCCAGCACATCCTTATTTGAAATGGACATGTTGAACAGATTCATAGCGGGCTTGGAACCATTTCCCGATGGCTCTGGTACCATGTACTGATCCATGTAGTACTTGTGCGAAGTAGTTAACCCCGGGTTAATCGGGCATACTTTATGTTCTTCGATTGATTCGACAGAAGGACAAGAGAGGTTGCCTGCCTGAAGAATTGGTTCAATGCTATTTTCCAACTCAGGTTCACTGGATGCAGAGTAATTGTCATCGGCCAAGAAACTAGCTTGGGCGACAGCCCGAATATTTGGCAACTGCAGAGTGCACACAAGATAATTAATAAATTAGTTTGTATGATTATTACCAATTTGCAGCTTACATTGTTGTCGCTCTGCTCATGTTCATCTGATATGTTGTCGGATTCATCAAAGTTGGAGAGATCGTCCAACTCCAGGTCGAACGAATCAGCCTCACTTTGAACAAAAGAGTGAAACGATTCGTTTTCATCATCATCATCAACAACTTTAAGATTAAAACTCATTTCGCTAAATTTTATACACAATACCAGCAAAAAACAAAGAGTGGGGACACACTTGCAGTGAGAGAGAGAACTAGGGACACACTTTCAGCGAGAGAGGGAGGGAGTAATGGCTTTGCCGATATTTGCTTAATCTTTGTTTGCTGACAAAAGCTGCAATTTGGCGTGTAATATCGATAACTTAACAATTCTGCATTTTCGATATACCACTTGCACAGCATTGTTGTTATCTAAATGCACGCACTCACTCAAACACACACACATATGATGCACATGTTCAGGCAACAGGTAAATTGGATGCACAAAAGAAATAATATGCAAATTACGCTGAGATCTGAAATGCTGCCGCAGTTTGCACTCAATAGACTTGTAAACAAGGGAACAAAGACCCCGCGTAGGTCGCGCACTTGACAGCAGCCTTTGTTGTTGGTGGTTTTTAATTGTTCGCCCGGATTTGCAGTGCGCTCGGGCTCTGGAGTGGTCTGAACTGGTTGAGCCTGCTTGTGTGGGTGGATTTTCATTATCCTGTAATTGTTTGTGCCATTGTTCACACGCTACGTTTGAAAAATTACACGCTTTGTTAATTGTCCCTACCCCGGACGCAGCCCGGTCCCAGCCCACATGTGAACCCATTTGCATAAGCCTCGTATGTAGATGGTCTAGTTTTCAGTGGCTTTGGCTTCGCTCCAGTTTAAAACCTCGGCTTAAGGATGCGCGCGTGCACTAAGAAGGGCGAGAGACAGATACAGATGGGTGTAGATTATGAGCAGTTCCCTAATAATGGCTTGCCTGCGCCGCCCTTTGTTGCATTCTCTTTGGCTAGCAAATATGTATATTGGCAACAATATAAACTCAAGTACCCGCTCTTTGTGCGTTTTGTCTGCTCGCTTAACGCCGGCACCGGCAACGGAACCTAAGAGAGATTAGAGAGAAGAGAGCATCGCAAGCCAACAGGCCTGTATACACCATACATATCTTGCTGTTTCTCTCTTGCACGCAATATTGTCATTTACAAGTGTCGTCAAGTTTCCACCAAGCAGTGCACTGCTTGTGGCAGCCATTTTTCCCCACGCGTAAAAACGCTTTTCCACTCATTAGCACTTGTTTTTCTTGCCGCTCCGCCCCGCCCCTTGCCCGGTGTCGTGTAAGCGATCACTCACACAAATTAACTTTCATTTAGGGAAATGCTAATGGTTTGTTCCCCTTTTTTTGTTGTTATTTACACAAAACAGGAGAGAGAGGGAGAGGGAGAAGGAGACAATGCGTGTCTAATTTCATGGGGCAAACACAACAACAACAAACGCTTAAGCCGTAAAATGCAACAGCCAAATGCATTAATTACGCGCCGTGCAACCTGCGACATCTGCCAGGGGCACGGGCAGCAGTGGCAGTGGCAGTCGGAGCCATTTAATGAGGCATTCAATGCACTCGCAACCTTGCGCCTGTCAACATCCCGAACGACATCTGTCACCCGTTCCTGCTCAGAGCGCGCTATAAAACCGCAGCCCCTCCCCCCCTACTCTGCTGCCGTCGGGGCTGTTTCTGTCCCTCCTCTGGCGCTGCTACTCTGCTGCTGCTGTTTTTGTTGCTATTCCCTGGCGACTTCAATTTAGAAATCGATTTGGTGGTAAATTGAAATTGTTGTTTGTATTTTTTTTCTCGTTCTCTGCTGCGTTTCAGCCCTGTGTCTGCACACGCCTTCTCCCTAGCGTATTCCGCCATCGGCTACGGGGTACGTGGGTGGTGACGCATGTCATCGTAAACTTCATCATTGGCTGCGTTCTCAACAGGCAACAGCAACAACAACAAAGGCAGCTTACATAACAAATTGTTGTGTGTGTTTTTTTGGCTGTCTACGTCGCGTCGCTGCCTGCGTCGCAGTGGCTGCCCATTTCATAAACATCTTTAGCTATTATGAGTCTCCAGAGTCAGCGATCGTTCTCTCCCTCTCTCTCCGTGTGCCGTGTGTGCAACTGTTGCCTTTGCGAAGGGCTGCAACCGAATTTCATGCCTTGTCGAGCTATTTAATTGCAAACAAATTATGTTCTGTAGTCTGTGTGGCTAATGGACGATGCTGCTGCTGCTGCTTGTGCTTCTGCTGCTGCCTCTGCCGGCGTCGACTGATGATGTTGTTGAAATTCTAGCGTTTATCTTGTAAATTGCTCTGGGATTAATGTCTAGCGGAAGTTGTGATTTGAGTTGCGTCTGCGTCTGCTGCTAGATGTTGCAGCAGTGATAACGTCGGTCTGCAACATGTTCATTTACCTACAGCAAAGTGTGTGGGCGTGAAGGCTTTGAAATATCTTAAGGATCTGCCAATTAGCCAAAGAGTAGCATGGGTTGCCTTTCTCTCTCTTTCTCTCTTTCTTTCTATCTCTTAAGTGCCCAGGGGCAGCACTGCAACTAGCAAGCTCTTTTCTTTGCCAGTTTAAAGCAAGCAGTGCAGATAAGATAAGCCAACTCGAACTAATGCTTAAACAGCCTCTCTTAAGCTCAAAACCCAAAGCGGTTCAAAAGAAAAAAACAGTGCAGTGATTTCTCTTTAATAGCAGCTTTTATTCAAACTTAACCTAACAAAACTTAAATGAAATCTAAATTTAATCAGGCCAAAATCAGCTTACATTTGTACACATTTTATAATATCAAAGGCAATAACTTATAGAGCGTCTCTAACTAACTACCGCCACCCAGAATGGCGGATATACTGAATCCTTTGCGCTTTGTGGGCGCCGGCTCAGGAGGTTGCTGCAGTTGCCCCGGTGGGGTGTGCAGTGCAGGCGATGCTGCTGTTGTTGTTTCTGTTGCTGCTGTCTCGCTGCCCACATCCAGTTCATCAAGCTCATCGGCTGTCGTGCTGTCGTCCGCTGCAGACTGAACGGAAATGTTGTGTGGCAAGGCAAGCGCCGGAAGTGTCGGCAAGGCAGCTTGCAAAATGGACGCTGGCGGATACAAATGCGACGTCGGTGGCGTCGCAGCAGCAGCAGCATTGTATTCATGTGGCCGGCCAAAATATGTGCAGGCGAGATCGACGAGCGAGGGACGCAGAAGAGTCTGCATGTTCTGCTGGAAATGTTGCATGAATGCGCTGGTGGCGCCACCAGCACCGGAGGGCGAGCCAGCGGCGCCAGGCATCAGTCCAGCAGCAGCAGCAGCAGCCTCAGCTCCATCGAGCGATGATGATAACGAACAGGCGGATCCATTTGATCTCATGCGCTTAATTTGCGGACCATCCTGTTCCAAGTTGTTGTTCGATGTTGTTGCTGCTTCTCCTGCTGCCACCGCCGCCGCTGCTGCTGCTGCTGTCGTTGCAGATTTGCCTGGCGACATGTCAAGCGAGCCAGAGGACTGCGAATGCTGCGACAACGAATGCTGCGTCTGGCCGAGATCTTGATCGTGTTCATCGGTTGGCGATGAAGACATTTTGCGTTTGCAGCGCGACTGTCCCGTTTCGCGGAAGCCCTTCGCAAACGGATTGTTGTCGATCTTCAGCTTTGTGATGCGATCGTTCTGTGAAAAGGGATAAAAAGAAGAGGAGAAGAAGAAGGTAGAGGGAAAATGAAACGTTGTGTAAATTGCATGAAATACGACAATTGCCAGGCTGGAGTTGCTGCTGGCGTTAAGTAACAGCGCCACTTGACACCCAGAGCAGAAAGAGACACACAGACAGAGAGAGAGAGAGGGAGAGCTACTTGAGATGACTTGACAACTTTGCTAAGAAGCTGATGATGATCTTGTGGAAGCGATCAGGCTAATTAGAGTCAGACGAGGGACCAGGCGACTGACCCGGCGTCGACCTGGCGTCGCTCTCAATGAGCTCAGACATAGACAAAAACACAGCGAGCGGGCTCAAGGATGTGGCTATGTGACTTCCTAAACAACTCGACTCGACTCTTGCAGACAAGCGGGGCGTGGCATGCTAATTTGAGACGTTGGTTCTGTGGCGGGCTGCGGCGGGCTGCCCACGGCGTGAGCGATCGTTGCCGAAATTAACCAATTAGTGCGAGCAACTCGATGTGCTCAATGAATTGGCAAGAATGCCCAGAGAGATAGAAAGAGAGGGGACTGGCAGGGGAACTTACCTGGTACGCTGTGACTGCCACAAACTCCGTCTCGGCAAAGACAAAAGCCTGCTGCGGTGCCCAGGGAATCTGCGCCAGATCAGCGGTGCGTATGACATGCAGACGCGGCTGATACTTGTGCATGCTGGCCAAGACGATCTGTGGGCGAGAGAGAGAAAGTAGAAACTAATAACTGTACAGCAATTTAAGGCAACTTCCACACTTACATGTCCACTGTTGTCCAGTGTATTGTTTGTCAGCTTCACTTTGTTGAAGAGTATCGGCTGCGCCTGCCAGTGCGCGCCTGTGGCGGGACTATCGGGATGCAGATACATGCGCTGGGGGCTCTGTGGCTCGGCACCACCGGCGGGCACCCATTGCGAGCCGGAGAACTTGTAGCGACAGTCGCCAATGGGCACCATCTCGAGCAGCACGCAATAGTTGGTCTCGTCCTCCAGCCCAGAAACACTCAGGCGCATCGAGGGAAACATGCGTCTATAAGGGAGATAGAGAGAGAGAGAGAGAAAGTGGGATAAAGTCAACAAGTTGAGGGCATTATTTGGCAGTTAAACGAGATAGAGGCCCTGTCCCGATGCCGATACCGATCCCAGGGCGTTACAAATATTTAATTGTGAGCTGCCTCGTGGACTCGTGTAATTAGCCTAGGCAAACACAGCCAGGAGAGGCAAATAGAGAGAGAGAGAGAGAGAGAGGGAGAGAGGAAGGGAGTGAGAGAGGCAGAACTTTGTGCTAACAAGGATCTTGCAGCAGATCGCTGATTGTGGCAGCGAGATCGAGCACAGCAGGTGGCCAGCGCGCTTGGCGCCAGCAGCGCCTCGAAATGTTTGCGCTCCTTCTACGCGCGCTGAGGCTGCGTCTGTTTGCCTTCCTTCTCTCCTTCCCCTGCCGCTTCTGCTGCCCTCGCTCTGCTTGTTGGTTTTGGCAATGAATTTGTATTTTTGTTTTCTTCAATTTTTATTGTTTTCTGTTCTGAGTTTTTGGTTTGCTTTCTGCCTCTGCCCGCGATGATTAATTAATTTAAGTTGCCTACATTTAATTTGATTCCCTTTTTTTCTGGTTTTCTTGAATTCCATTAGACCGCAGCGAGCGGCAACGGGGCAAATATTTCGACAGTCGTGCGGTTTAGAATTTCGTTTTCAATTTGCCTTCCTCTGTTTTGAGTTTGCTCCTTTTGCTGCCTTTGCTGTTGTTGTTGTTGTTTTTTGACAAACGATTTGTTAAGATATCGATCTTTGGCGCGTCTGCGCATAATTAACAAATGCGAGCAGGCTCAAGGAGCACATGCATCTCTCCCTGCTTCTGCCTCTGCCTTCTCCACTTTCCTTCTTCTGCATTCTCAGCAAGAAACATCCAGAGTATTTGGCAGCATTCGCATTGGCGCCTCGGAGCAGGTGCAGCAGCTCGCGGGGTATCGATTGGAAGTGAGAGCGAGAGTTGTTTGTTTGTTTTTCAAGTGATTCATATTGATTTGAAGCTGTTAAGTGCTTTATAAGATAGTCAGATACGTGAGTTTTAAACAACAAATAAATGATATAAACCTCAACTTAATATAGAGTTAATTTTCCAAGTATATATCTATGTATCTATCAATATAAACTATAATCTTTCTTAAACTCTTGCCTTTCTTTCTTTTTCTTGTTTATTTTTTTTACTGGATCCTTTTCTCTCTGTCCTCTTGCTTTGTTCTTTCTTTTCTATTCTAATTTCGCTCTGTCTCATATTTTATTTCTTATTCTTTCTCATTTCTATTGTGTTCTGCCTACCTTTTATTTTTGATCTCTGTCTACTTCTCTAACTTCCTCTATCTCTAACTCTATAATTTCCCCTTTTACTCTATCTTTTTTGTCTGTTCTCTTCTCTCATTCTCTCTCTCTCTCTCTTTCTCCCTCATCCTTACTTTCCCCTTTTACATTTCATCTTGCACTCTCTCTTTTTCTCGCTCTCTCTCTCTCTTTTCTTCACCTTCTTCTTCCCTTTCTCTACCCCTCTTCATTCTCCATAAGATATTTGCCCAATAAGTGTCACCACTAACGCTTCAAAATGATTCACCTGAATTACGCCAACTCGCTGCAACTTCGCCGCATCTTCGCCTTATCTGGCGCCTCTCTCGGCGCTTCTCAAGCATCTTCAATCACTGGCAATCGGCTTCGCTTCTCTTCGCTTTCAATGCGCCGCCTTAAAAGCTTCGTGACAAAGTCATTTCAATTCATTCTCCTCATGCATTACATTATATGGCAATATTATGTGATACGCTTTGTGCTATCTATCTTTTATGACTGTCTCTCTGGCGGCAGCTGCCACCCAAGCGAGCTGAACCTGCGCCCCGAAGCCGAACTTGATATGATCTTTGGGGCCAAAGCGCAAAGCGGCGCAGCGCGGGACAAGCAACTAATTAGTTTTTATGAGGCACCACGCACTGCACGGTGGCTACTTCGCTGTGCCACTGTGGCAGTGTGGCACTGTGTGGCACCACTGTGTGGCGATGTGGCGCCTAATCATTAAGAATTCAAATCGATTGCCAGAGTCGCCATCGCTGTCTGGCCATAAAACATTTTTGATGGGCATAAAAAGTATTTAATACGCGGCCCTCTATGAATAATTCATGGCATATACTACAACAAGGGGCAGTTATAGTCGCCAAGGGGAAGGGGCAAGACGGGAAAGGGAGAAAGGGTTTTCGGCAATGCTGTCCAAAAACTTATGCTAATGTCGAGAAGAATATTTGGAGTGCAGCCTGTCACCGTCTCCGTCTCCATCTGCCTTCGATCGTGTTCGATCTTATCGGCACTTGTGCATCTTGAAGTGTGAAATTGCTCGTATCTGTCGAAGACAGCGACAAGCTGTGGTCATTGTCAACGGCGCAGATACAGATACAAATGTGAGATGCCTCTCTGGGACTGAGACTGAAACAGAGTCCGCAGACAGGCGCCACAATAAAAACGCCGAAGGCAACAAAGATGACGACAAAGTATCCTTGACGCTAAGATTTATGCCACAGCAGCGGCAGAGGCAGGGGCAGCACGTATCTGTTAAGATACAGATACTCTCTTGAAAACGCCGACCGAGGACGTCCCACTGTGCACTGTGTCCATACTAGGCCTACAATAAATTACGATGACGCCACTTTACGCACATTTGAGCAAGTGCCGAAGACACTTTTAGGCAGGCCACGCTGCACGTTGCTACAAGATACTGTATCTGTGTATCTTTCAGGTTGATTGCGCTAGCTGCTTTGATTTTCCACCGGTGCACGCAAAGTGCCAGCGAACTTGTTCGCTTTGCGCCTTGCACGATAGTCGATTCGGATCGATCCATCGATCGATGGTTGCAACAGCCACAGCAACAACAGCAGCAGCAGCCTGTACCTGTTCCTATGCTGCCTATGCCGCACGCACTTCACATCCTGCACATCCTTCCGACGCTTTGTTTGCCTGTGAAAATTGTTGTCGCGACGTCGCTGTAAACAATTTGCAGGCGCCTGCATCTAATGAGCGTTTAACAGCGACGCCGTCGCTGAGGATGAAGTTGAGGTTGAGGATGAGGCTGAGGCTGCGAGGGCTGAGCACTGACGGCGGCGCTGCTGACCACTTCACAGTTCGACGCTGGCGGCGCTTTAAGTGCTTCCTTGTTGTTGTCTTTTTCTCTTATTTTTTTGGGTATTATTTTTCACATCGGTGCTAATGCACTCGATCGCAGCAGCAGTTCAGGCGATTTTAATTACACTCGAAAAGTTCCTTAGGGCGCGACATGAAAGTCGCTTTGGATTTTTGTATATTCCCCGTCTATATTCGTCTTACCTGCCACTCTTTGTGATGATCATTTCCGTGCCAATCTGATGGAACTGCTTCCAGAGCTCATCGTTCTGCAGCGTCATGTCTACGCCGGGCAGCAAGACACGCGGCGGCATAATCACGTGCCGCGGCATCGGTATGGGCAGCATCGGGGGAAAGGGATCTGTGAAGGCGGGTTAGAAGGGATGAGTATTGATGGATATATGTTCTATTATTAAACATATCTTTAACATACTTTTTGACTTATTAACTATTAGATGCAAGCGATAAAGATTTATTAAATAAAGACACCATGTATTATAGTTATAAACAGACGGATAGATATAGTTGAATATAGCTTGTTTTATTTTAATTTTGACAAAAATCAAACCACGTTTAATTCTTTATATTTATATATTATGCATATCCTATCTATCAATTAGAATTCTATGTTCGAAGATAAGCATTCGATGATTATAAAACAATAAATAAATAAATATTATTTGACAAGGCGTCAGTTCTGCAACCTAAATGATCAATAGTACTCCTGCTAATCTTTGAGTTCCATTTTCAGTACATTATTTCTTATCAATTCAAAGTTGCCCGAAGTGCTGATCTCTTGACTTGCGATGTTAAATATTTATAAATATTTATAAATATCGAATATCTTAATGTTTTCCTATCAGCAAAGAAATTTCTATATATTTTGAAGCATTTCAAACTGATCCGTTAACAGATATCCAATCAAATTCCATTAAAACATAGTTAAAACCATGATTTCAACTAGCTTTTAGCTTAAAAGTAGCTAGTCTGTTCACGTTTTTATATGCTCAATGATTATAAATTGAATATATAAATTCCTTTCCAAAGCAGACTCAAAACTAAACTCTAAAACTATAAATACAACTCAGAAAACCCGTTGACGTTATTATCAGTATCAGGAAGCCTTCAAGCACAATAAAAAGCGCCAATGATTGTCTCTATTATCTAACAATTAAAGTGGCAAAGCGAACTTGACGCGATAGTAAAAGCTGCGCAGTGTATCTGAACAATTAAATTGGCCATGTTGGCCATGATTCGTTGCAGATTGCAAATTGATTCGCCTGCTGTGTTACGAGCTGCGGCTAAAAACAGCTAAAATGCATTTTGGGTTATCTTCCCCAAGGCTGTCCCCGGGGTAAGGGGAAGGGGGCAGCTGCCCCGCTGGGATGTCTCGCAATTGGCGACACGCTCTCACATTACTCAGCTTTATGGGGCGATCGTAAAGACGCTAATAGCGACAACGCACGCTGGCAATGCTAAAAGAAGCCGCCATTAATGCTAATGATCGATAACGGCTTTGCAAAATGGCCAAAGTGGGAAAGCCGGATGGAGGAGGGGGAGGGGGAATGACTGGCATTACTTACCCGGTATGCGCTGCATTATCTGCTGGCGGTAAATCTCGTGCGCAATGTGTTGCTGCATGCGCAGATCGACCAACTCATTCATGGTGATCATGTTTATATATAGTTAGTTGGCAATATTTCACACTTTAGGCAATTGTTTAACTTTTGGCACAATTCAATCACAGCAAAGACAAGCAAAGCACACACACAATACACACACACACAAACACTATAAATAAGGGGGCACACGAGGCGAATTCGATTAGCGTTAATTATGCAAATCACAGCTTGCCGCAGCGAGTGGCGTCGTTATGGCAAATTTCTCATGTGCGTGTGGGTGTTAATTTGATTATGCCAACTATGGAGAGTCGTTGGTGATGAGTAGTGTAGAGTTCTATAGAGTTCTGTCTTCTGTTTCTTTGGGAGATTCAACCGACGCTCGCGTCTTGCGCTCGCCAACTTCGCATTTCAACTGAGAGCAACTTGTACAAAATGTCGCTGTGCCGCCGCCGCCGCCGTCGCTCCTCGCTCGGAACAAGCTTGACGAGTTGTTCTTCGAGCCATTGATCGACATTACCTGCACGAGGAGTAGCTCAGCAGATCTCATATGCCATTGTGCTGCTTGGCAGGTTGCCCTGCGCTGATTGGCTGCTGGAGGGAGAGTGAGATGGCGTGAGAGAGCAAGCAGTGCGTGCTGCCTAGCTAGCTGTCTTTGTTTGCCGCAAGGAGAGAGAGCGGGAGAGAGTGAAAGAGAGATACAGCTGGCTCTCTTTTGTTGGCGCCTCCATTTTGAAAATGACACCAGCTGCACTCAGCGAGAGAGAGCTCCGCCTTCCTCTCTCTCTCTCTCTCTCTCTCTGTCTCTTGCACTCGCCTTGGTAATTGTTTTTAATTCTGAAGTGCGAAGTTGCACAGTCAGCAGAGGCAGCAGCAGCAGCTGAAGCAGACCACATGCTACTCAACTGTGTGTGTGTGTGTGTTGAGTGTGCTATGAGTGTGTTGGCATGTGTGTTGGCTGTGATGTGTGTTTGTGTGTGTGGTGTTGCCTTTTAATTATACATCATGATCGAAATTGTTTTTTAGTTGTTCTCTTCTTTTTTTCTCTCATTTGGCATCTTTTTTTTATACTTATTTATGCTTTGCCCATTTGTAGCTGCTGCCAGCATGGTGGTCCTCTTGTCTTCTCTCGAGTTGTTGCTGTTGCTGCCGTTTTGCTGCTCATTTATTTGATTTTGGTTTTGACGCTGCGTCATTCGGCAGCAGCATTGATATGGCGGCGTACACATGTACCCCAGTCCCCGATATGGACACGATCGAAGACTCGACAAACTCCTGCATCCAACAACAACAACTGCGCAGATGCAGCTGCTAGATTGTCGTCGTTTCTTTTTGTACTCCTCCTCCTACTCCTACTCCTGCTGCTGCTGCTGCTGCTCGTTCTGACCTTTTTGAGCTTGACAAAACATTTGTTAAACTACGGAAACGCATGTCGTCTACAAATTTGCCGGCCGTTCGAGCGGGAAGCAGATGATCCCGCCATTGCAGCTTGAGTGATAGTCTGCGGGGGATTTGTTAACCAAGAGAGAGTGAGAGAAGGAAAGGAGTGCAAATCAACTGGAATTCGGGTTTTAATTACTGAAAATAGATCTACTGTAAAGGGACATACGATATATCGATAAGAATCGAAAGAAACTCTTTGAAAAGGAACAAGAATTGAACCCTTACGAAATATAAGTAGCACGAGGCTCATTTTAAACATATTCTTATAGGGCAAATAATGTCTAGGTTTCAATTATTAGTACTAGATCTAATAAAGGTATCTATTTCGATGAAAATTGAAGAAATTCTTTGGAACTATTTAAACTTTGTAAAATACAGCACGAGGCCCAATTTAAACAGTTGCTTATTCATTATTCTAGAAAATTATATGGAAAAATAAAACCCAACATAGCTACGAAACATTCATTATAAACATAATCATTGCCCTGCACGCTGACCTACGCCAAAAACTAATTACGCGTGCGTGAACTTTGACTGCGTGTTAAGCATACGCCTGGTGCGCCCGCAACTTGCAAAACTTTCGCTTTCAATGCCCACAGGGCAGCAAAGTCTAGGCAATATATACACATATCTTTTGTATATGACTTGGCAAACATGGCAGCTCCAATCTCAAGGTAAACAGATCCACTTCCGCTAACCAGGCAGGCAGGCAGTCAGGCAGGCAGGCAGCGGGTAATTAGACAATTGTGCGTCTTATCAGGCTGGAACTACTGCGAAATTCTCCAGTCTGTCTGGCGCATTGTCTCTCTCTCTCGCTGTCTTTGGGCTGGGCAAATAGTTTTGCAAGCTAATTTACACAGCACTTTGCTGGCCTGACACATCCACTTGGTTCCATGTTGTGGCAGTGCCAGCGGCGATAAGCCGCCGAAGAAATTAATTTACTATTAGCATTAGTTGCCTGTTGCTGCCATTGCCCAAAGTACCCTTACCCAATCTTTATACCCTACCCCGTGTGTGTGTGTGTGTGTTGGTGCGTTAATTTATGCCTCGCGTTTTCACATTTGGTCGCGCACGCTTCCGGTTCCTCTTTCCATATGCAATGCGCAAACAATTTGCCGCAGGTCTCCGTCGATCTGTCGATCTATCGCTCTTTCCCTGTTTGTCTGGCACTGTCTGGCCTGGGCCGGGGTTGGGTTTCTCTTCAGTATCCGTGTCCGTGTCCGTGTCTAGCTCAGTTTCATTAGTTTCAGTTTTTGAGTCCGGTTCCTGAGGCGGCCAATAGCTGTGCAATTTGTCAGCACTCAGCTAATTGGTGTTCCTCAAAATGATCTGCCTGCTGTTTGACTAATGCCCCTCGTCCGACTTCCGTTTCAGCCGGGGGAGGTACATTTGTAGGTCTGCACAGTTCCGACCCAACAGGTAGCTGTGCACTTTTGCTCTATCTCTACAACATTCCACACACAGTGCTTCAGCCGGCAGCGATTGCTACTTATCAAGCCAAATTATCCTGAAAACATGCAGCGTGGTTTGTTAGGATAGAGAGGAGTACTTGATAAATGAAGGAAAGAGGGTAGAGGACATCGGAAATGCAAACATGACAAAAAAAAATACAAAAATAGAAAATTGCCATTACAATTACATTAAGGTTAGATTATGTCTTGGCTATTCAGGCTTGTTTTGGGATCGAGAGACAAAGATAAAAAAGAACATCTTATTTATATTGTATCAGAAACATACCGGAAACTTAACTGTCTTTTGATATCATTAGGGTAAATAGGGTATAGAACATAAGAAATGCAACAGCGGCACAAGAGAATAACAAGTAGAATATATAGAGATTCGTATATACATAAAGTTTACTTCGAGAAACTTCATGTTCATATCAAAACAGTCAAACTTTGTTAAACTCTGATATGAAATTGGTTTATATTAACACTGTAGCCTCTATTTCCATTCCTCCATGCAAGAACTTATAAAAGAGTTAAGGTCTGTGATTTTAGAAAGTAAACTCCCACGGGAAATCAGAAGCCATGGGACAAATTTTCCGACGAGAAGAGAAAGAAAGGCAGACAGTAGTTTCTTCAAATACCGCTCTTTAATGTAAATTAGAAACTATTAAAAATAAATAGACCTGATAGACCCGCAAATTAATAGTCTGAATAATATATTATAGGTCGAATGCTAATTTCTATTGGGCCCTTTCTTACAGCTAACGAAATTGAACCATCTCTGCTGTGATTGGTGCAAGTCATTTCGTATTACCTTGAGAATTGCGCATTTAGGCGAGTTTTCATTTGCACCTCGATGGCGGGGGGCCTTGATATGGTTAATATGGCATTTCGCCGAGAGCATTGTAAAGAGTCTGCTCTTGCGAAATTAACCACATAACAGCGATATAAGCACGAGCCTTTTTCTCGCACGGCTGTTCAAATTAAAATTAGCATAAAAGCGCACAATGCCAATGTAATTTTCCATGGAAAATAAATGAAATACTTCGCCAAGTACCATTCCATTCAGTATTTTTCCCTCTCATTGTTGTTGTTGTTGCTTTGTTCATCGGCTATAAAGCCTAAGTGAACCGCTGCGAAATTTATTGATTTAAACTTTTAGCTACATTCGATTTTTGTTGTTTGAACAAGCCCCATAGCGCCTCTACAGACGACTATTAACGGCTGCCACTTGACTCTACTTCATTGTTACAGGGCACCTACGACGTGCACCTATGTATGTTATGACGAGGATCCGTAGACGGGATCTTGTTTGTCGACGCTCGTCGCTCGACGCTTGCCTGTCTGCCCATCCGACTGTCTGGCATGCAAATCTACTTTTGTATGCAAATTAAGTGACTCAATCAACAAGGCGAAGGCAACAACATGCCGCCTTGGCAATCGGATTACTGATCGATCGCAAGATGATCTGTTATTGACTACTGTGATAGTATAATAAATAATACACTATGAATAACAAGTAGAAAGTGATAAAAGGCACAAACTAAGATAAATATATTTAATAATTTATTTTAAGCACAGTAAGATCACTTTAAGATGAATAAAAGATAAGATCTATGTCTAAATTTCTATACATGTTCCATTTCCAAATATTATAATATAGTAATATTAAGTATTATAATATTATACACAGCTTTCTGTTGAAGATTATCAATGCGTATTTTATGATCATATCATTAAGATAACTTGCACAAACTTTGAGCATATTAAGATCATATAAAGATCAGTTTAACTAAATATTATACTTGTTCAATATATATAAATTTGTATGTTTTTTCGATTTTCAGATTATACATTTTTCATATTATACATTTTTACTAAGGTTAAACATTTCTTTAGTATTCCTTCTTTAAAGAGTAGTTAACGCTTCAAAAGCTTTGTCTATCCTGCAACCTTTAAATAACCTTTTTCTCTCTTCTTTATTTTTTTCCAGCTTACTATGAAACAGATAAACCCATTCCCTTAAACGTCGACCTACAGGGTATTGGGCCGTTGAAAAAAACAGCTAAATCACAACCGCCGGTAGCAATCGGGGACAGCTAAAAATACATATAAATAAACGAGCCGACCCGTCGCAGGCATCATAATCATGTGGGTCCATGGGTCTAGGCGACCATAATGGCCCCCCAACAGCCGCAGCAGCCCACTTAGCGGCTTTCAATGGTACACGTAGGCCCAGCACACCCGTTCCAAACTGAGCCGGGCTGAGAGAGGGAGAGAGAGAGAAAGAGAGACCCCACAATGTAGCAGCTACAATATTTATGTGTATGCATATAGTATACCTCCACATACCTATATAATAATTGAGAGGTGTTTAATCGTGTGTTTCGTTTTTTGTTTTTCTGCACATTCACGACGCGAAGAGTCGCTCGCTCACTCGCTCGACTGTGCCCCTGTGACTGTGTGCTCCACTGTCGATCGCTGTTTGCTCTCAAATTATCATAAGCAAATACGGCCCAAACCGAACCGAGACAGAGACCGAAGACTGACGGACAGACTGGGAGACAGACTGCCCTGACTGACTGTTGCTGCTTTACGCGCTGTTGAGACTTGAACTGAAGTGCCAAAGTCGCTGGCGACGCGACGCGCTGAGAGGCGCTTCTGTTGTGTAGACACTCGAGTTATTACAATATTATATGTTCGTATACCATAAGTACAATTTGAAGACTCGAGTTTCTTTCGAGTGCTACTGCGAGCGAGCAGTGCTGTGCGAGGTACTCACCGAATCTGCATAAATTTCAATCATTATTTTGTGTCGACAATAATATTTTGTTTATTTAGCTTGAACTTGCCACGAAATGTGCGTGTCGATGGCATGTTGAATAACAGGATCATCGATTCAAATGACGCTTGATCAGGTGGACAGATCAGATCAGCTTATGTAGCATATTAGTTGCCAATAAGTTGGACAGACCAGGCACGGTTCAATGGTCGAGATCAAAGCGCTGCCCAACGATTTGCCGACAAAGAGCAGAGAAGAGTGAAAGACAGAGAGAGAGAGAACGTTATTCCCGGCCGAAAAACCTTCTAAATCCAAAGCCAAAGCCAAGTCCAGTAGTCAAGAAATCATTCTGACTGATAAAAACATCCATTATGCGTAACAATTTGACGGCTTCTTTGGCTACCTTATTCCATTTCAGCCTCCGCTGCTGCCTCCTCTGCTTCTCTTCTATGTGTCGGCATTTCGGCTTTGATTGCCCCTGCTGCCCAGCTGACCAGACAGACAGCACGCAGGGTAATTGTTGTCGCGCAGTCTCCCTGTCTCCCTCACTCTCTCTCTCTACTCTTCTCGCTGGCTTGAGTGCGCAATTACAATGCCTTGGTGATGCCTGATAAAAAGAGGAATATAAAGCGCAAGAGAACTTCAATCTTCGGAAAACATGTTTGACGTCAAAGAGGAAATGCCTTAATCTCTCTCTCTTCTTCCCCCCTCCCCCCTGCCGTACACGCCTGCCTGCCTGCCTTATCTGCGACTCTGCCACTCTGCACTATGTGTTGGACATTTGTTTGTGCTGGCCAATGTCGTGTGTGTTAGACTCTGTTAGTACTCCACCAGGCACACCCATATCATCATATCATTCCCGGCCTGGCCCAGCCGCGTTGTCGCTGCTCCCATTTGGGTAGAGTCTCGTGTTTTTTCTTTATGCGTCTCTCTTTTATTTTGTGTTGGTTTTTATTTCCATGTGTACTTATGGCACTAGTCATCGTTGACACTTGTTGCCTCAGTTGTTGATTGCTTTAATGGCGTCAAGACTTTCGCTTTTATGGAGCACATGCTTACTTCCACGAAGCGTATCTCGGGAACGTGATGGGGCCCCTCACAAATACGATTGTTCGTTTGTAGAAAAGAACATTGACTCGTATATGAAGTCTAGTAATATCAGTCTATAAACTGCATGTTTTTTCCTTTTTAGTGACATTAGGTTTATTTTCTTTATTTAAATTTTTTCCTTTTGCTTCTCCAGTTTTTCTTTTGCAGCTCTAATTATTTGTATCAGTCTCTGAAGGGTATCTTAAATGTTTATATATATTCTTTTATATATTCTAAGTATTTCTACTTGTTGATTATGTTTCAATTAATTATATAATGTCATAGTTTCCTGTGTTCTTTTATTTAAAATATCCTTTTTGTAGTTCCCCTTTTAGGGGAGCCATGAATGGTTTTCTGTTTTCAGCCTTGAAGTAGTGTTTTCTCTGGCTGATGTTATTCTCCCAGCCCAGCCTATATCTTAAGGTATTCAGCGCCAAATCTTTATGGTTATCATTACAAAACCAACAAACATATCTAGTCAGAACTAGCCAAGCAGCTGGCGCCGCAACCGAGTTACTCACCCACAGTAAAGAAAACATCTATGTGGTATTAGCTACTGGTATCTGCGGCCCTAAACCTGAGAGCATACAGCAGCCTTAAGAGACGCACAAACAAAAAAACAAGTTGGCAGGCTGTGCGTGGCAAGTATAAGACTAAGAGATACGCTGTAAACAAATGAGCTAAGCATAGAATTTGTGAGCAGCAACAGTTTCATTAAACATTAACTAAAAGTAACTCTAACTTATGCTTCCCCACACTCTGCCTGTTACAGGGTATAACAAATATGGCGCAAAGTCAACACACATGCGGCCATTACTCAAGGCGGCAACAATTTATGCCACAAATGCCACTGCAATGGGGCCCGCTGTCTACCTAGGCGAGCGAGTCTCATGTGAGGCGTCAAAAGCTCAAATATTTACAATTAGCCCAAAAACAACAGACACACACACATGCACACACATACAGCTCACCTCAGCGAGATAGAGCGAAAGCGAAAAGCATGAAAATATTTGTTGCTGAAGATAAAGATCCAAATTTGATTAAAATTTAAGCTTTTTCACAACCTCAGCAGCTACCGAATGGATGCAAGAAGATCACCAAAGAGAGAGTGAGAGAGACAGAGAGAGAGAAGAAGAAATTACAAGTTGTCGCATGGGTTGACATCACACACACACACACACTAAGGCAGAGAAGCAGCAACCGAAACCGAAACCAGACGTGACTCTTGAGGAGGCATTTAATAAATTAGCCTCGGGGATGCGAGTCGTTATCTGTTTTCGGTTGTGTTATCTGTTCCGTTGCATAGCCAAGACATCTCTCTGCTGTTGTTGTTGTTGTAATTTTAGTTGCTATGTCTATGGCAAACAATACGGTACTTTTAACACCAGGCCCTGAAACAGGGCCAGCACAGAAGCGACAGACGCGCTGCTGCCGTTCGAGCAGCAGCTGGCCCTTAGATACAGATACACAGATACAGATACAGCTATAAGCTATCAGCTACAAGCTATAGATACCCGTTTACGAGATACATTTGAGCCATGGCTATAGCCACATGGCACATGGAGGAAACGCATTTGCATATGAATGTGGCAATGATTACAAATTTCGCTCGTAAAAATGTTCAGTTTGTTGTTCTTTGTTTTTGTTTTAACCTCTTCGTCTTCATAATTAACTATAGATCGATCTGATCTCTATGCGTTGCGGTTGCGGCAATTTACAGGCATGTGCGTTGCTGTTGCTGTTGATGTTGTTGTAACTGATTGTGAGATACGATCTTGTATCATTCGATTTTATAGCCCCTTGTAGTTTCGGTAGTAGTAGGAACAAAGTCAATGGACTTTGGTGGGAAAGTGTTGAGACTGTGTTGCATTATGCAGATTTGATTTTTCATTGAGTGAACCGCAACCGAAAGAAAATGAACCTGAACCTCAACCTCAACCTGAACGTGCATGTGAACCTTTCACAGCCAATTAATAGCGGCTAACAAGATCGATGCTGGATGGCGATAAGCGACGACGATCGACGATCGACAAGTTAACTGCATAGTTAATAGATTAGCTATGCCTGATGCCGGACACAGTCGGACAACGCCCACTGTGTGAGAGAGAATGCGCGGCTAAGGATCGCCAGCACACACACACCAAGACTCTTTCACTGTGTGTGTGTTTGCGTGTTGGCCAGTTCTGCTTGGACCTTAGCGATCTACAGCATTGCTGACGATCCTCTACTGCCTCCAGTCCTCGTTTTGTGTTTATTATGGCGCGTTTCGTTAATTTCTTGGCGCCATCATCATCGTCGCCGTCGCCGTTACCTCCTCTACTCCCTCTCCTCTCCTTGTCTTCGTCTCCTTCTGCTGCCTCCTGCTTTGCTGCGTCATAAAATTAAAACTCTTCACTCCATCATTTTCGTGTGCGAGTGCAACATTTGACAGGTAAACGTCTGGGAAAAAAAATATATTTAACCTTTCGATGGACCGCCGGTTATCGCAGCCGCGCCCCTTCTGACGGAATCTGAATATCGTATAAGAGGTTGTAGAACACGGAATGCTCTTCTCAAAGGGTATCCCATTTAAGGTTATTCATGCATTGTGTATATGCTGATAAAGGAAAACAAAGACAGGATACTGCATAGAAATCGTGTAGTAAAAATAATAATATGTTGCAAATGGCGTTAGACTATATAAAGATGTTCTAGAGATATTCTAAGTTATATATTGATTAATATTTTATTGTCTAACACTTTATATATTTACTATACACTCTTTAAAGTTTCTCTTCAGAGTATTCCCCATTCGTTACTCAACTCTTTTCTCAAAACATTCTTTTGAAGATACTTTTCACAGCCCCTTTACGCGTCGTTGTTGATGTGCAGTTAGCCATATTTTTGACAGATTTATTAGGGAATATTAATATTTTATATGTGCCATGGGAGCTGCCCGTTATCACCTGCAAGACCGTGTCTGCTGTAGGTCAGGAATAGACGCCCCCACGGGTGAATGCAGCCTGTCCCCGTCACACTATTTGGAGAAGACAGGCGAGAAGCATCTCTCATCTCTCCGGATATCGGTCCACATATCGACAAGGCCCCCAGATAAAAAGACTTTTGTGTTTTTCTTCTTTCTTCTGGCTTGTTTTCAACTCTTGGTCGCCGTCGCTGTTTGCCTTTGTCTGCTGACTGGACGAACGTGTGAAAATGCATTTGCATATTCAATCAACGGCACAATAAATACGACAGTATCCGCGACCATATTCCGCGCTTCATACTCCACGAATTCATACCGAGTCGTTAAACAAGATTTACATACGACAATAACAAAATCAACACATACATACGCGCACATATGGATACGGATGCCATGTGTATACACAGTGGCAGCCGAGCAGACTGGCGCGTTATAGACTCCACGGATAGTTCGATGATTTCAGCCCGTGACTTTTGCATTCGAATTGAAAGTGTCAACACTTTCGTGGTAGCAGCAGCTTCACATTGCCGCACGCAGCGACCCATAAACAGCAGAAGATGATGATGAAGAAGAAGAAGCAGCAGAAGTGAGCGAGAAATAAATAATGAAAAAAGTCAAAAATCATGCTCGATATGGGCGATCGATCTGTTAATAGCCACGATGACTGGTCAGACGACGAAAATATTTGCGTGGGCCGACGGAATATTTTCACTTCACTCCTTCACTGCGATCGAGTCTATTTTCGAGCCGAATTTGTACTAAAATTAACAGTTCGCCCAATTTGGCAATGTAAATAAAAATATTTTCGGTTCTCTGTGACTTAAAAATTCCATTATTAAAGGCGCACGCTTCCGAGAGTGTCGCCTAGAAGCGACACATCTGTTCCGACACTTGAAACGTGGCGTAGCAACACGCGCTCAGTAGTTCCCCTTGGTTCCCACTTCTGCGCCTGCTGCTCCCTCTTCCTCCCTGTGTGTGCGGCACTTTCAGTTTCCGTGCGTGATAAGCGCATTGCGCACTGCAGCTGCAATTGGAGGCTTTATCTGGACTCTATCTGGGGCTGCCCCGTGCTGCGCTCTAATGCAAAACCATAAAACAAATTATGAGCGATACGCTAAATCAACGAGATGCGCTCAAGCGGTGCCCGCTTGGTGAAGGGGAGGAGGGGGCATCTTTTTGGGAGGTACGTGGCACTTTTGACTTAATGAAAATGTTGGCACTACAAGTCAAGTGCTGCGAGGCGCAGCCAAGCGCATTCACACACATAAACACACACACACACAGGCAGGCAGGGGCACTCACACACACACACACTCACTCACTCGAGCTGCCGCCGCCGTCGCCGCACGCAAGTGAAAAATGTTGGCGCCAGGCGCCACTAAAAAATCTTATGAATGAAGTAGACACATTTTTTTTCGTGGCTGCTGTATGTTGCATGCCCCGCACCTAAACCCTTGCGCCCCCTTTGCCGTACTCCTCTGTTTGTTCGGTGTGCGGCTTAAGCGTTGACCGGAATCGCGTTTGAAGTGCATACAGACAATGCTTCTCTCGCCGTCTCCCAATCTCTCCCTGCCTGCTGCCTTTTGTCTTAGTCTCCCTTCGCTCATTATAATAATTTTTCCTAGAAAGTTCTCGTATTTATTAAGTTATTAAAATGAAATTAAGGTGCCTACTTAACGGCAACTGATAGAAATTCTTTGCGCTAATTATAACATTTGTTTCTTAGGAAAAACACTAAAAAAAACAAAGGTATAAATATTTGAAAATTGAACAGATTGTGGATTGTTATTCAATTTTTATTGGGCAATGTTTGTATGCAAAACAAGATAAGAACCTTTTCTAAAAAGCTTATCAGACATAGATAATCTAATGATCTAGGTAAATGTTATTAAAGCTTATGCTAATAACAATAATAATGATATACTATGTTAGTCAGCAGAGCTTGGAGTTGAGGTGGAATGTGGTGCAGAAGGGAAAAACTTAAGAATTTAGAAGAATGTCGGTATTGCTGATTATAAGAGAGAGTTAATATGATATAGAGTTTACTGGCTAGGAAGGCACCTTTATTAACTGCTTTATGATGACTCCTATTGTATTGTATTATATTATATTCCCCCCATTTATTTATCTATTAATTAATTCAATCTATCAATTTTCTAGTATATTTAAAGGTAACACCTTTAAAATTTCCCCATTTCAAATTATAAAGTATATTTATAATATATACATACATATATTGTTTATTTATTAATTGATAACTGCATTTATATATTTACAACTTTGTTTTGCATAGGTAACACCTATGACAATCTAACCATTTTATATTATAATTAAATATACTATAAGGCAAGTGATAATGGAATTTCTATATTGCTTTTATTACAGTCATATTTCACCTTTGCACCGCGCACCCTCCCTCAGTCCTTTATCAATTGCACTTGTCGGGGGCTTTCCACATCTATTTCCATTGGCAGTTTGCTGCTACTACCTGTGGCATAACAAGAGGCATTAGCGGATTGTTAGGATCGAACGTGCGTTTCACATTAAATCCACGCACTAAAAGCATTAATCACCATTTTCACGCGACGCGCCTGTCCTGGCCCAGTCCACTAGGCTGCGCCTGCCCTCTGCTCGTTAGAGAGAAATGAGCCTGACACGTTCGTTGCCTGCCTGAGGCAAGTTCTTCCTGGAAAAGTGCAGCGCCTGCGCCGCGGCCGTCGCCGCCGCGTGTTGACTAATGACGCGCATTTAGCAGCGATTAATGATTTTTATGAGCCGCCATAATTTTATGGCACATCAACTGATCGCTGGCTGGTGGAAATTCCAGCGAATTTCCCCGTTGCCAGCCATTGAAGAGAAGAAGCCGAAGAAAAGCTGCAACCTGCTGCGGTTTTATTATCCTACCTGGTGGCTGTTGCCTGGTGCGCTTCTCTCTGGCACCGGCGTTACGCGCACAATGCGAGGGTACTTGAGATTTTATGAGGCGGCTTCATTGTGCCCAGAAACAAGAACGGGTGTATTCAAATGTATTCGGGAAATGCTAATCAAGTGCCTGTCTTGGGCAGAAATGGGTCTGGCCCTCGCTGAGGTTTGAATAGGGCGTTTGTATGACAGCTAATGTCTCGCATAATAGAAATCACCTACTTAGGAATCAAGTGCAAATTGTGAGCCCACTTGAAACGGATTCCCAATCTTCCACTCTCTTTCTCTCTCTGAGTTTCTTCTCTGTGCATGTAATTCTCGTATAATTGAAACAAAATGCAATTTGTTTTTACAGTTTGTCGCAGCCTTTAAGATCCCATTTTGGGTTTGTTTTCATTTCCCTACAAGACTGAGAGAGGGACAGATATGAGATACGAAAGATTCTACAGAGATTTGCTTAAAGGATTTGTCAGTCTTCCTTCGCAATTGTTCGAGTCTTGCGTGTGCGCGTGTGTGTGTGTGTGTGTGACATATGTGTGCAGTTTGCGGCGTTGTCTCCTCTTTTGGTTTATTTTTACTGCTGCTTAAACAATTTTCGCTTAAATTGTTTGTGGCAAATGGGATTTGGGTTCGCCACAAGAGGCTTGGTTTGGTTAAAGGATAACAATCGTTTTGCCTTTGTTGACAATTCCCGATCATTTGCCAAACAAAGAGGGGACAATTGCGGGCATGTTGTCATCTGTTTACCGATCTGTTTACTCCCTTCCGTTGTTGGAGCCGCCCCTGGGCCAAACAGCTGCCGAAGGTCCCGATATAAACAAGGATCAATCTCACTTGGAAACAAATCGGAGATAAGTTGCTCTATGAAAACATATCTGCAGAAATAGTTTTAAAACAATCAAAATGATCTGCATGTACTTCTTCAATTATTAGAAATTTGTGCAAGTAGTCAAGGCATATGGTACCTATGTATATATAACATATTTACACTGTGGATAAAGTATCTAGGTAGATAAAGTATCTAGACTTACACTCATCATAATTCTGTTATATATGCAATTTTGAATAAAATGTCATTTATTTTTTGAAACTTCAATACTTGTGTCAAAAAAATATTGTTATATTTTGGAAAAGCTTGGAATCTTCTGTTCTTTCTTTTGTTAGATAAAGCAACTCGAAACTAATTGTTTAAACATTTAAAATTTGTAAGTTTTAATCAGGAAATTCGAAAGGATTTTCTAAGTTAAATTGTAGAAAAAGAGGAAGATTTTTCTTAATGTAATATAATTGACTGTACCATAATATAGAGTTGCCAGAGTTTCCTTAACCATATTGCACATTGATCTTCACTTACGTCGTTTCTTCTTCTATAGTTTTTTCCCATGCCGAGCACTTTTTGCTTTATGATAATCACGCCCCGCACATCGTTTTTTTCTCTGGCCAATGCATATTGAGAGCTCTTCGGCATACCACAAACGATTATCTGCCTCAAAGCACACTCGACCCCGTCCAGGTACAAGCACATACCCATCGTCGTCGTTGTCCTCTGGACAGGGACAACGGTCGAACAATGGCAGCGGTTAAAGTACAAAGCATCGCACTTTATTAACTACTTGAGATTAGGGCTGATAAGGAGATAATCCTCGTCGGTCGGCAACTGAACTCAAAGTGCACCGCGCGCACAGCTACTCCTACTCCCGCTCCTACACCGACTCCTACTCCTACTACAGCATCACGTCAGCCAAGGCAACTCGGTAGCCGTTGCCGGTGTAATAAGCATAACAATATCGTTGTCCGCCCAATTGACAAGCCGAGCCCGCAGTTATCTGGAGCAGCGAGGCAGCGGTGTAAAATAGATCACAGGTACAGCCAGGCCGTGATCTCAGGTGAGATCAATGGCAGTCAGCCAACGAGAGAGGGAGGATGAGATGGAGAGGCTTATCGTGTGTTGTGTGTGTGTTGACGAGCCGGCGAAGCGTCCGTCCACACGTCACTGCACTTTCGCCAGGCATCTTTCATCTCGATCTGAACTCATCATCATTCCGTCATCCACTCAGTCGCTATCTGCCTCCTCCTTGAGGCGCAGCTGCCTTTGATCAGTCTAGCGTAATTTTAAGCCAAATTGGTCGCCCTTTGCACTCTGCCGCATCGGTTGCTCTCTGCAGCTCGAGCTGGGATTCTCTTACGGCTGCGGGTTCACGCTGTTTGGGACTCTCTCTTTAGTTGCTGCCTGGTGCCAATGTCAGGGATCCTTTGGCGTTGCTCTGCCGCACTTTCTCAATGCTTCGGTGTGAAGTTGTAACATCTCTCGATAGAGCTAGGGTAGTTGCATCCTCGCATTCTCTCCTCAGTTCTTTATGCTCTTTTCAGCCGTGGAGCTACTGTTGTGTAATGGGATTTACTTGCATGCCATTGTCCTCGGGCATATTTCTTATAATTTGCTATTCTCAGCGTGTTTTTTATAGAGCCCCCTGGGTACTTGTGTTTTATTTGGGTTTAACGGTGGCAAGAGCTATAGAAAGCAAGCACTGGAATGTCTTTGTAGTGTATATAAACAAGGTATTAAGTATTGAAAAAGAAGAAGTTTCCTAGCTGTGAAATTGAAACTTACATATTAAATTTAAACTTGTAGAAAACTCAAGATAATTTCAATCAGTTCTTATAAACTTCAATTTCAAAGTTCTCCAGCATTTCTTTGTCACTGCTAAGCACATTTCCCCCAACTCAAAGCTCAAAGATAATCCCGTTAAAAGCTAACTGCATGCTCAATTGGTTACTTGGATCAGCGACCTGCTCAACAAGATTGCCTCAGTTGGAGCTGCTGTGCAGTCTGCAGAGACAGTTTGACGGACTGGCAAAGGCCAAATGAGGCATGACAACGCTTCAAGTGTTTATGCAAATGCATTTTAACACCTGCTCAACAAATATTTCCCAACTGCTCACAATAATATTGATAATTTTTATAAATACCACAAGAGTGCGTGCACAGAAAGGGGAGGGAGGGGGGAGAGAGGGAGCAGGAACTGTAGGGTACTACGTACCGTACTCGATACCCGACGAGGTAAATATGTAATAACTGTGCGGCAAACGTGAGGCGTAAATTAATTCTATTGAAGTCGCTTTTGCTTGCTGCACTTCGAGTTCCATGGAACGGCTGCCGGGTGCAGTGCAACAGTGCAAAGGCTCAGCAGCAACCAAAGCTCTGAGTAAACAGTGGCAGGAAAAAAGTGTTGAATCGGATGCTGTGTTTGCGCTTGCTCGACTGCTCGTCTGTGTGTCTGCTCTGCTGTTGCTCATCGTCGTCGTTTGCAACTCGCTGTGGAAGCTTGCCGAGCACGGCAAGCTCATTATGCGATCGCGTTAAGCTGTGAAATTTATTGTTTGCCCAGCCATAATAGGGGGCAACATCTCCCGAGCTCCCGGTCTGACGAGCTACTGAAACTACTTAGTCGTTGCCGTCGTCGTCGTCGTCATCGTCTGCGTCGTCTAATCTTCGACTATTGACAAAAACTCAATACCAGTAGTTGTTGGCAGTTCGCATTGGCATTTATGAATTATGGATATGGAAATGGAAATGGAAAAGGAGAAGGAAACTGCGACGCCACTTGGGCGATGCGGGCTTCGAGCTCGCGGTTTCTTCGGGCGAACAAATGTTTTATTAATGAAACGTTGGTCATCAGCTGCGTTTGTTTTGCTGTTTGACTTGGTGTGGGCAGTGCAGGCTCTCTAAGCGAGACAAATTACCACATTTCAACACATGCCTCTGCTTCTTCTTGCCCCCTCCCTGCCTGCCTTCCTGGAGTAGCAGTGCCAAGCGGGACTGGCGCTGGGATCGCTGGCAATCGGAGCTGCTCCAAGTGGCCCTTTTGGCGCCCATTGCAATTGTGTGGCTTCAGTTTTGGATGCTTCGACTCCTCTCTCTCTCTCCCTCTCCCTCTCTTATCCCACTCTCTGCCAGCTCTGCTGTTTCGGTGGTCATTAATAAAAATGTTTTTGTTGCTTTGCGTTAACTCCCATCGGCCATAAGCCATAAGAAAAACAAACAAATGGACAGGCCGGCGATCGTTGCCCAGTTGACTGGTGGTGGCCCAGACACACACACACAGGCATACACATGCTGCGGACATGCCCCTACTTTAGGTCAAATAAGCCAAGTCAGCGACGTGAGCATGAATCAACCTGTCAAAAGTCTCGTTAACGCCAACAGCAGCAGCAGCAGCAGCGATTTTCTGTGGCTTGGCCTTCTGCCTTCGACAGGGTCACAACGACTGCAACCATGAGCTACAGTGCGAGCGAAACATTAGAAGGTTTACCACAAAAATGAATCAAGTAATGCCTTCAAACATATACAAGTATAAACAAGAGTTTGGGCAGTCCAACTACCTCTAGAAGTCAGCAGATTCTGTGATCACCTACACACGCCAGCTCGAGACCCTAAGGAGGCAGCCTCAAAACAAGCTGGCAACAAAAAGACGGAGAAATTTCATTAAATGCCACATTTGGGCAGCCAAAAACTGGCGCCACGTCCAGCTCGACTGGGTCCGCATCCCCATGTCCCAATAATCTCGACAACTGCAACGAGAGCACGAACAAATAAGCAGCAATTTCTTCATGTTGCGAGCAAATTTGGCTGGAATGTGAACGAGAAGAAGGGAACGGATCGAGGCAATGAAGTGCGCCGTCGCGCTGCTAAACGATCTTGCCACCGCCCGTCCACACTATACCACACACAGAGAGAGAGAGAGAGGGGAGCACACGACGCACGCACGAACTCCGAACTTGAGTACGAAGTGAGCTTCGCTTTTGAGGCCCTTCAACCGCCAACTGAGCCAATCGAGCCAACGGCAGCCGACTGGCGCTATCGTCATCGTCTGGACTGGAGCTGGCACTGAAGTTTGGCTCTCGTTCTCTGTCTGGCTGTGTGCCACAGTTGCTGTTGTTGCTGCTGTGCCACACCGAATTCAGAGGTGCAAATACGCTGGGACCAGTCTCCAATTTGTGCTGGAAAGTGATCATTCATGCGCCGAAGCTGTGTTTCCACAGTTGTTATGTGTGCATGTTGGCATACCCTGGACGGTGTGTGAGGGTTCTATAGGGTAGCTAGCTACAGCAACATAAAGGAAAATGTGATAAGCACAGTATATATAATTATAATAGGAAATTTCATTAGGATTATATATCAAACAACAGAGATCTGAAAGAAAGATCTGTATAAGTCTTGTAGAACATGAAAATATATGAAAGAACTTAGTCAGATCTGCATCTTGAACTTTTATAGCCACCGCCTCCGCCTACAGGGTATTTCGTATTCGTTACTTCGTATCCACCTTGTTATCTTGCGGTTAACTTGATGATGATTTTACGTTTCTGTCTTTGCCCTCTGGTCGTCTCCGCTCTTCGTCTTCGTTGCTCGTTCGTCGCCATTGTCGAAAAAGGAAATGAAATATTTGTCTGGTCTAAAAGTTATCATTTTATTAAAAAGCGGAGGCAATCAACGCATTCACATATTAAAACCCAACTGGCGTCGACTTGTGGGATCTCAAGAAACGAGTCCGACTGGAGGAATCACGTTAAGTTTATAGGTCGCAGCCACACGCACACGCACACACACATACAGAGAGACAGACACATGGAAAGTGATTCACTTGGGTTTGGGTCAGTCAGACGACTGGAGACAGGGGCGTGTTTGGACGACGTCGCGCCAGTTGCGTCGGTCTCGTCAACTGACCAAAACTGTCTGCACCAGAGGGAGAGAGAGAGAGAGAGAGTTGAGGATAGTTGTGGGCATGTCCTAGTAACGTTGACATGAGGTGGGCGTGAATCTGGCGAGCATTTGTTGGTTTTGATTGCAAAGGGAACTAACTAGTTAGGCCTTGACTAATGTGCGATCACATGAAGGATCTGGCGACTTGGGTTACAGACACCAGGAAGGCGTTTTGTGTGCCATGTCACATCGAAGTGCAGTTTCATGTCAGGACCCTAGATTGGTGTCAGATGTGACTACTTAGTGGACAGCAGACCCGAGTTCTCTTCTCATAACTCAATCAAAACCGAAGGCAGTAAACTAAACTGAAAGAGTAGACTCTCTTCTTCCCCTCCCACGCCCACGTTTGGAGCTTCATAAACTGCCCATATAAATGTAGAAATTAATTATAGTTATATCATGGAGGACCCACCGCACCGCATTGGAGACGTTATAAAAGACAAAACATTGAAATCCAATTAAATGGGGAATCATTAAAGTGCCAGCATGGAGTTGCCTCCAGTTCCATTCCATCCAATGTTTAATTGCTTATTTCATAAGAGACAATAGAAGGGGCAACGGAGATTCGAGAGACAGAGCTGCCCATTATCATATTAACGCCCCAGCACTTGTCCCGGGCTCCAGAGCCACATCTAATGCCCATCAAATGCTGCCCACACTTGCCCCGTTTCTTCTGCTCTGTCTTCTTATTCCCCATCTCCCCCACCCCGAGAAGAAACATAAACAGAATTTTTGATTGATGTCCTTGGGCCGTCGTACGATCAGCCTAAACGGCTGCAATAAAAAACTTACCACGTTTGGGGCACAGCGGGCGGTGCCCTGGCGCCAGTGATATATTTCACCCTTTTCCGATCTCCGACTGGGCAGGCGAGACCCGACCAGCCTGAGAATCTTTCTTTCTCTCTCAATGCAAAGACGGAGGCGACATTCGGATCGCAGACAAGAGCCCAAAGAGAACAGAAAAAGGTGGAAATGTTAAAATTTAATTATGGGTTCAGTTTCTGGACGCGACTTATAAAGATACACACACATACACACACACACACACACACACTGGGGCATATATCACTGCAATAAAACACGCCGTTCGAGTGTAGAAAAGTCAACAAAAATTTGTTTTTAATTTACAATTTAATATGCGTTATAAAAAATTGGGCTCAATGACGAGACATAAATATTTATGAAGCATGCACTGGACTGAACTGGACGCCAGTCTCCCAGAAAGGCAGACTCGAAAAGGAAAACGATCTAAGTTTTGTGGACTCTGCTGGATGCCCTACACCACTCAGACTGAGGACTAAGGATATGCCGAGTGCTGCAGCAGGTTGTTAAAATGGTATGGAAGGTGAGTAGAGATTTAAGAACCATTTATAAGGAGAACAGTTTGAAATTGATCCCGATAAAATGAAGCGAGGGGAACAATTTCTTGGAATTATGTGATTAAAACTGTGATATGGCGGTGATTTTGGATAAGTAGTTGAATTTTATTGTAGGGGCACACTTTAAGAAGGGGTTCCCAGAGAGATTTATAGCAATTTATAATTATACGATGATATATGATGTAATATTGCAAGATAGTATAGACGCAATTGAAATGAGGTTATAATATGCAAGAATTCCAAAGGAATTCCATTAAATTATGTATTATTTTATATCTCAGATATTATATAATATAATATATAAAACTCAAGTCAAGTGTGAGAAATTCGTATGAGTTATGCAAGTTATGCTGCCCCAGTTTGGACTATAACCATATTAGCTTTATAATATTTGCGCCTAATGAACTTGCTAATCGTTAACGATCCGTTACGGAGTCGAGTCGTGCATGCCCCACTCGGAGATTTCCCACTGCGTCGCTGCGGACACGCTCCAAAGAATTTGTCAAAGGCAACTAGCAACATTTTCGACGCGACTCGCCTCAAATACTTGTGCCACACACACACGCACACTGACACACACACATACCCCCTAAGTCGCCGAATTGCAGGCCGCATAAATTGCCAAACTTGGTCGGACCAACGTCGCCCCCTTACCCCCAGTTCCGTCTCTTGTATCTCTGAATGTGTCTCTCTGTTTTGACATTTAGAGGCGTTCGTTGTCGCCATCTAAGAGGGGGAAGAGTGGGGGCGGGGTACGGACTGAGACAACTGCCACAGCGCCTCATTATTTATTATGAATTCTATAAATATTAATGGATTTTTAAATGCAATTATAACAACTAATTAATAATGTGCATTTTTAATCGTCCCCAGCGGAACGGACACTGTCTCCCTGCCAGAGAATCCGTCTCGATCTCCGTCTCCGACTCCGTTGGCGCATTTGACGTATTGGCTGACGTATTTATTGCATGTTTTCTCGCTTGACTCTTGGGCAGCCCATTTGGCCACATCCACGTCCACGTTCTCCCCATGTGGAGGTGCGCGAAAAAATTAAACGAGAATGTCTGACAGAATTTATTTTAATTAGTGCGTTGGAGCTGTGAGTGGCATGTCAAATGAGTGCGCCTGACTGCGGCCAAGCCACGGAGCTGAAGCTGCAGATCAGCTCATGGTCGGTTGGCTGTCATGCAAAACGCTCAAGTGGTCAGCAGCAAGGCTCGTTGATCAATGACAAATCTCGAGAGCCGAGGCCACCCTCCGTTGACACGAAGATCAGAGCGCACAAAGCCGCCAGATCGCGGTTAAGCTGCAATATCGACAAAGATCGAGGATCGAAGATCGCATATCGGCAAATCCCCTTGTATCGATTACATAGATCGACTTCTGTGCTCAGGTCAATTGCCGCCAGGCCAAAAGCAAAGAGAAGCCGCCGCCGCCGTCGCCGTCTGCGTCGCCAGGTCGCGTCCGTTGTAATCGATATGGCGAAACGTTTGCAATCGATACCGCAGCGCAGTGCAGCCGGGAAAATGTATCTTAAGTAGCAATGTAAATGTAATGTGTCCAGATGCCGAGCTGCTGATAACAGCGCCCCGGTGGCGACGTCTAGATGAGCGTACCGTCATCGCAGCAAATCGGTAGCCTGAGTTGCGCTACCTCTCTCTATCTCTCTCTCCCTCATGCACTCTCTTTCGCTGTGGCTGCTCATAATGTATCTAACAGATACTTATGGATTTTGGGTCTTGTGACAGGCGTCCGCTGTGCACCCAGCCAGGGGCAGACGGTTAAAGTGGAGCCCCACAACGTGAGAAATATAAATATGCAAAGCGATCGCATCGGGAAAAGGTTGACGGAGATCGGTGATCGCCAGATCGGGCATCGGGAAACGGCGACGGGGGCATCGATCGAAACAAACATCTTAACAAATTATATAGTGGTCGATGTCTGGCGCGTCCAACTCTCGTTCATCTCGACTGATCGACGTCGTCGTCAAGTATCTCAACTAGTAGCCGCTAGGCAGCCACGGAAAGTGATCATCTCAACGACAGGCCATCGATCATTCCACAGACGGAGACTGCGACGGAGACGGAGCTCATGCTGGTCTCTCGACTCTCCTCTGTTTTTCTCTCTCTCTCTCTCGTTTTGTATTTTGGCTACAACTTTGGGCCGAGCGTGGTAGAAAGCGTGTTGGAAAATTAAATCATCGTTGACCTGTTGTTGTTGCTGTTGTCTTTTGGTTGCCTTAATGATGCCCAACGCACCTTGAGTTGCGGCTTAGTAGTATCTCTACCCGGGCAGAGATCTCTATCAACGAGTTAACTCGTTTAGCATTTAGTTGCAGGCGCCTAAGATGCAACCTGGCATGGGATGCAGACTGAAAATGGGATTGGGACTGCGACTGCGCCTGCCACTGCAACTGGTTCTTATCGTATCTCTCGCATCTTGAATGGAGTTTTTCTCAGGATTCTCAGGGGGGCGCGAGGCAACGCCTTCTGCTTATTAGGCGCAGACAGTGTCGTTTATATCATTTATATTATTTTATGATGATCGTTTTGTAGATCTTCTTTTTGTTTTTCATAAATTATATGTGTAACCTGTCGCGTCGCTCTCCGTGTCCATGTCTCGTTGCAGGTGACAATCCAGCTCGAGGTCGAGGTCTGTATGCGTACGGGTTAATTAGGGTTATCCATGATTTATTGATTTGTTGTGCCACATGAGAGGGCGAGGCAGGGCAGGTTGCACTGTCTGCTCCGTTGATTATGGCCCTAATAACTTGGGGGCCCTCAAAAAAACAAAACTTGATGGTCTTTTAATACGCGCTTTTCCCATCCAATCTAACGATTGCTTATGTTTTAATTAGCCAAATGATTTGATGGGGCCTGTCTGCAGCTTCATGGCTTGCTCAGTTACGTGGGATGCTGCCCGGGGCTGCAACGGACGGAGATTGCTCTAACGGTAGCTGCCACACGGCTCTTATCAAAACCGAACACATGTTGCTACCGTGCACAGCCCAGGCAGATGCTGTACTGTCGGCAGATAAGCGCACACAAAGGACAAGTGGACCAGGGACCAGTACCAGGACGGGGTCGAGCACAGGACGTGATGTGCTGGCGCCAAGCATTGCCGGCCACTTGTCGCGTCGCGCGACAATCGAACAAAAGAAAATTATTACTTCAATTGGCGACAACGTCCTCGACAACGACGACGACGGGTTCGTCCTCTCGTGTGGGTCAGGTAGGACATCTCAAGTTGAAAGCGACCCGCCTACAGATCGCTTCACACTTGGCTAGACGAGGCGCGTTTCGCTTGCTCTCTCTCTCCCTCACTCCCTTCTTGCCCGACCTTGTGTCGTTTAGTGACGCAATTACACCTGACCTGGCGGCTAACTAACTCAACTATCTGCAACATAGATCTGCCATAAAAGTGCCTGCAACGCCCTAGATAGTCAGCTGCCCAGCCCAGCATCATGCAACATGCGGCGACTACTGTGTCGTCGTCCTTTGTTCTTCCTTTTGTCGGCCTGCATCTGCGGGTCAGGCGTGAAACGTTACAATTTCATATCTTTTGTTTCTACTTGAAAATATAAGTTTGCCAGTTATTTGTATAAACATTTTACGATGCACTGGCGCCTGCCAAGCGTCGCCCCTTCGAAGTTGCCTCCTCCTGGCCGGAGATATGCCGTCTACAACAAGATCTGGTGAGGTTTAATGTGTCTGTCGCGTTTTTAGTCGGAATCCCTCTTTCTAGTCGGCTGGCAGTGAAGTCAAGCCCGAAATTAGTCGGCGAAAAGATTGCAGCGCTTGAGCTGAAGTGCAAATTGTTTTCGGGCATTCCCAGGAAAGTGTTGGCAAAGCCACTGCAAGGGGGGAGAGCAGGGTAGAACTAGAATTAAAGTGTCTGCATATATATATATCTTTATATCTGTTCAAGATCAATGTTAGACATACTGAAAAATATTTATAGAACATTTTGCTGTTGAAAATTTGCATAGTATTTTGAGTTAAAGATCGAATGAGTACGAGATCATAGTTTCATTATAACATAGGAGCAGTATATGTAATTTAACGAGTATGATCTCTACTCAAGATCTAGGTTTGACTATTGACTATTACAGTCGCTATTGAAATAAATAAAGAGACTGTAAAGTACAACGAAAAGAGTATAAATTGTATCTCTTCTTGCAGTTCTTTTTGTACCCATTGACTATTGAAATTGGGTGAAAAAGGGTATAACTGTAGTGTATTGCACGCTTATTTATTCATGACTGATCTCATCTTAATTCCCTTTTACATATTATTTTTATGTTCATACGTGTAAGTTGTTCTAATGATCTAGTTCTGTATCTGTTCGTTTAAAAATGATTGGCAACATCGATGAAACGATGTTGAACTTTGTTTAAATATATGTTTATAACAATAATAATATCCAACAATAACTATAACTACAACTAACTATATTCTTACTCATTAGCCTAATCTATTGTGCCACGTCCATCTATTTGTCCGTCAAGATTTCAGCTACTATAAAACTAGTGACACCAATTTTGGCATGAAGGATCCTGTTTATTTTACGAGTACCATTAGTTCTTCAAAGTTTATTTCAAATGTTGGATGCCCTATACCTATACATTACAGAACATTAGCATTGGTTTTTATAATAATAAATGTAAAATAGAAGGTAATATGAATTGTGAATTTGACTGCATACAATCGTACCTTAAAAACCTTCGACCTGTTTAAACAATATATCGAGCCTAAGCGAACTAGTGCTCTTATTGCAAGCAAATCGCAGTCTAAGATCTACATACGTGTATCAAAATTTGTTTAACTTTTATTCCTCAGAAAATAAGCCACTATTCCTTAGCTGTAGCTGATAACCTAGTTAAGTACCCCGCCAAATTCCTTAGCCAATGAATCATACTGCTTGTCTATAACGCATAATTTCCACATTCATGCTGACTTCCTGCGCATACTTGAGCCCCATGATTACATAGGTTTTCCATTTTCTCTGCACACGATTAGCAGCAATTTTCCGTGCTGACAAGCACTAATCAATAGCCTTGAGGAGCCTTAGCTGAACCCAAACGAAATGTATCAATTTTCGGAAAAACTATGCAAGGCAATCTGGCAAATACAAACAGATATCGGGGCACGTAGGTGGAGAGGAGTGGATGGGGGAGAATGTCGAAATGCCGAAACAGGCAATTAAGAAAATCAACAAAATTTATGTTTCACCTGTCTCTGCATAAAATACATAAATACAAAATGCCAGACAATGCCAACAAGGGCCAAAAATGGTGGCTAATTACACGCCACGAAAAACGGCAAGAGATCCTCAGACCCAGAAACAGAATGAGAACCCAAAGCAAACGACGGATGACGGCAATGAAAATAGCAACGGGCATTTTTCCAGACGTCTCGCTGCTGACTCTGCTGCTGGCGTTGCAGACAGGCGCGCTGTGGAAAATCTCACTTCTGAATTACAAAGCATGCCACGTTCAGGCGAGAGCGAGAGAGAAGAGGAGAGCACGCCAGCAAAGTCAGTGGCGCAGAAAAACACTGCGGCTGATGAAAATCAACAGCGCTAAGCGTCAACTTCGCCACTCGCAGCGAGTGCTGCCACAATTCGACGTCGCTCTTTCTCTCTCTCTCTCTTCACATACAAAATGGCGCACAAGTGCAGAGAGAGAGAAAGAGCGAGCGTGCGCCATAGTCGAAGTTCGTCTGCAGCGCGTAGGCGTCGTAGGCAAGGCAGGCTCAACCAATCAGAGTGCGTCGTTGGCCGAACCGGTTTGGCAGGTCGGCCTTGTGCTACCGAAACCGAAACCGGCTACGACGCACACGCAGCTAAGCATCGATCGTGCTCAACTCGAGATCAGTTCGTTGCGAAACGTCGTGCGTGCCAGAAGTTCTAAGCGCAGCGCAGCAGAAGTAAGAAAACCAGTTACAAAGTGAGAACCAAGAAGTGTTTGAAGAATTAGAAGTGATCGTGCAGTAGAAACCGAAGTAAATTAATCATCGAAAATGTTGTCCATGCACGAGTTAATGGATATGCGAATGCAGCAGCAGTTGGCACATGAGCTGTACCGCCAACAGATCATGCAGCGTATTCCTGGTAAGTAGAGCGTCGCTTCAGATCGATAAATGTATCCATCAAGTGCCGACGGCAAAGCTGAAGATGGTAGCTGAAATAGAAAAAGAATTAAAAAGTTAAGGAGATTAATCCGAGTTTAATTAAATAACTACGCTATATACAGTCATAATTAATCTAATGAAACTATCGATAACTATGAACTATGATATTATGATAATAAAGAATTCTAGTCAATTTTACAGTCAGACTGAAAAAACTCTCAATATATCATGAAGAATTCTTAAGTACAAACGTAAATGATCAATTTTTCTATCAAATAACTCTCATTCTCTACATATAATTTATTGCCTTAATTTCTAATATAACTCATGTGTTAGATAATAACTAGACTGGACAGGCGGCAATTTTTAGCTTCGTCCATAATTGAGTATCTTAACAAATTGTTATGGCATGGCTTCTTCTTCAGCTCAGCTGCTTAACGAACCCACCAAACCACTTCGCTCTCTCTGTCTCTTTCTCTTAACTGATATCCCGTTTAACATGCAATCTCTTCTTCACAGATCCCTTTCCTGCCATGATGCCGCTGCACATGACACCGGCACAGCCACAACTTATGATGCCCAGTCGCCCCATGTTGCCGGGCGTGGAGGCCAAGCTAGAGAACAACGATCTGTGGCAGCAATTCCATCAGATCGGCACCGAGATGATCATCACCAAGAGCGGCAGGTAGGTTTTCCCAAGAACTATGCACCACATCCTATGCAAATAGAGTTTTTCCTCACCCACTCGAGAAGTCAAGTGCAATGTGGTCCGCGAACGGGGCTGGGGGGAGGCAGGGTATACACGCGAGGCCTATGTAAATATTTGCCATGACCCGACGCGATGCGCACACTCGACTCACAAAAACGTGGCCTAATGTGGCGCCTAGCGATAATTCAAAACGCAGCAGGAGCTGCACGGGTAACAGTGGACAACAGTGACAGCAACAGCAACAACAACAACAACAGCAACAACAAGTGCAGCCGACGACGCTGCTGCCGCCGCCGTCCTGGCGCCGGTGCGCTCATAAAAATCTTTTCTTTCTCTTAGCGCATTGTTCTGCTGCGCGTTGACAATGTGCCGCGCAAGAGATCTGAGAACGGTCCAAGACGATGAAACCCATAAACAGTTCTCGCTCTACCTGCGTTTTCACACTTTTGCCTACAATTGGCCCGCTTTGTTGCTGTTGTTGTTGTTGTCGCTCGAGTATCTTATGCATATTTCTCCTGAGAGATTCGTGTTGCTGCATCCAAATCCAAATCGGACTATGCGACTACCGACTGGCAGCCAAAATTAACATAATTATGAGTCGAGCACGGCGAAGATTTGTCCACTTTCTCGGCTCATTAGGTATGCATTGATCGCTCGTAGCGCCACATTTGGAAGCCGTTAAGAGTGGGCCCACTCTGTGCCCCGCCAGATCTTGTCTAATTGTTTGGCGCCATGTGCTGCAATTAATCATAGAACCCCGTGCATTGTTTTGAGGTTGATTCCCGTTTTGGGATTTGTTTTCGTTACCTTTTAAATCGCTCCCTGCCTGCCCCCTGCTGAGCCTAATTACACACTTGTTAGGCCAGTCCAGGCCAGGCCACAAATCATATGCTGCCACGGGGATACGCCTCGATAGTGTGGCAGCCACTTGATTTATCCATTGCTCACTTAATCAACTTCTATTCTCCGTTCTCCTTTCTTGCAGACGCATGTTCCCCTCGATGCGCGTTTCGCTCAGCGGCCTGGAGGAGGAGGCCAGCTATTGTGTCCTACTGGAGATGGTGCCCATTGGCGACTGTCGCTACAAGTTCTCCGGCTCACAGTGGGTGCCTGCTGGCGGTGCCGAGCCACAGAGCCCGCAGCGCATGTATCTGCATCCCGATAGCCCCGCAACGGGTGCACACTGGCAATCGCAGGCGCTGCTCTTCAACAAGGTCAAGCTGACCAACAACACACTCGACAGCAATGGACATGTAAGTGTGATGAGAGATCACTTGAGATTGTCTCGCAGTTACTCATGTGCATATTCTTTTCCCTATCACACAGATTGTGCTGGCCAGCATGCACAAGTATCAGCCACGTCTGCATGTCATCCGCAGCAGCGAGCTCACTCAGCTGCCCTGGGCGCCGCAGCAGGCGTTTGTCTTTCCGGAGACGGAGTTTGTCGCCGTAACAGCCTATCAGGTGGGTACCCTCTCCCTCTTGTCACTACCCGCATCCACTTGAGCGACGTTGAACTGTCGCTAATTGCCTGCGACTTTGTCTGTCAAACAGTTTGACGCGTCTCTCAAGTGGTGGCGCGTCGCCAAGCTACTCGCTGTCGCCAGGCTAGCTCGGATTACAAAAGGTCTAACTAATCGAACTGTTTCCATTTCTCTCGCCTTGCAGAACGATCGCATTACCAAGCTGAAGATCGACAACAATCCCTTTGCCAAGGGCTTCCGTGAGTCGGGACAGTCGCGTTGCAAGCGCAAGCTGAACAGCAGCTCCAACTCCAATGCTGATTCCGAGGACGATGGCTCCAGCGTCAGCAGCTGCGATTCGCCACAAGCCAAGCGCCAGCGCGCCGACTTTGAGCAAGACTCGCAGCGCAGCCTGTCGCCAGCTTACTATGCTGCAGCTCCAGTGCCTGCTCGTGCAGTTCATCCCTATCAACATGCCTTGAATTATGCACCAAGTGCAGCTTTGTTGCAAGCTGCTTACTTTGCTGCAGTGCCGCCACAGCCAGCGCTAGCATCAGCTCCGCTGCCAACACCAGCACCAGCACCCGTTCCTGCTGCAGCAGTGCAGACCGTACAACCGACCCCGGAAGTGTCCCCCTCATCCACAACAAGCTCGCCACGTGCGAAAACTTCCACAAAGCGCAATAGTTTCAGCATTTCGGCCATTTTGGCTTACTAATGTAACTGTTGTTGTCTCCCTCTTAGCTTTGTTGTGATTACAGTGTGCAGTATGTTAGTTCTATGTTATATTTAGTATTCTGTTAATTAGTTTTAAGTGCAGCTTGCAAATAAAGCAAAAATACTATCAAGCATAATGAATCGATAACTTTTAACTGCAGCTCAACTTAACATTAACATTAATGCCCTTTACTATCGAAAGCTTCGATTGCGACAGGCAGCACAAACCAGTTATCGATAGGCAGCACACGCGTCATGCCTGCACTCAAGCCGTGCGCAACCTTCGTTGCTTCCGTTTTTACAGGTTTTGCGAGAATCGAAACAACTTTGGCGGGCCTGAGATCCAAATTAATGTGCTCCATCAGCAGCACTCCACTCTATAGCCAAACAGCCCAGACCTAAAACCAACTCCGGTAGTAGTTAAAACAATTCTCGGCAGATAAGGCATCCATTATGAGCAGCGATTTGACGGCTTCGCTGGCGTTTGGTCTTTGCCGACCCTTCAGACGAGTCTCAACTGATGACGCAGCATCGCCAGCGCCAGCGGCTCCTCTTGCTTCTCTGTGCTGCTGTGCATCTCGCGCGGCTTGTGAAATTTTCGTTTTTATCGCACCTTTTATGGCCAGTGGCCATTGGAGGATTGGGATTGGAAGGGAATGGGGATGTGATTGTGACTGTGCTGGTGTGGCCACTTCTCCTCATGCATTATTATCGCGTCAAATGCGACAAATCTGTCTGTGCCGGCGGCGGCTGCCTTTTTAGCCTGCATAATTGGCTCGATAAGCCAGCGGGGGCAGCTGCTGTTGCATGCAGCGGGGCAGCCTACGCCTGTGTGCGGTCTTAGCCGGCTTCCTAAACGGTGGCGCCAAACGTTTCGGGTTTAATAACTTTAATTAAGCTTTAAGTTGCAGCTAGAAGAACTTTAATCGTCTTGATTGGAAACCCAAATCCGTTAAAAATTGCCTATTGTGTTGTTGTTCATTGTTCTTGTTGGCGCTGCTGTTCTTAATTTTCATTCATAGAAATCTTTACATATCTTTAGCATAAAGTTTCTTGCCTTGCTTTGACTAATTTTGGGCTTAGTCGAGTTCTGTTCGCCTTTTTATAGTCTTCTGTTTTTGTCTCTAATTTTTGTCACATAAATTTGCCTTTTAAATGTTGAAACAATTAAATTATGGGATTTGCACGTTTTCACTCCGAAATTGGCTGCTGCTGCTGTTGTTTTTGGCGGCATTTGCGCTTGGAAGTGTTTTTTAAACGCTGTGGGCCCCTTAATTTGTTGTCTTTCCCCCTCCCCAGAAATATATGTGCATATTGATTGGCTTTGGTGTTTTCTTTCTTTCTCAACGAGAGAAACAGTGGCAAAAAGCGTCAAAATTCGTAGATTATGCGATAAATATGCAAATGGCACTGCTCACGTTTCTAATTTGTGCTTGTTTTAATATACTTAATGAATTTTTATGTGCCTAAGTCTCAGTCAGTCCCCCTCTTTTCCCTCCTTGACAATCCGGTTTTGCGGTCAAAGCTGTTGATAATGACGATATTGAGGATAATGATGCTTTATTGTTATTGCAAAGGTGTTGCCGTTTGTTTGGGTTGCGCGTTTCTGCCTTTTTTTATCTCCCAATTATAATATATGTACATGATTTGGTATTTAAGTTGTGGCGTTTTTGTATTTACGAGCGGAGATCAAGCCTAAAATTTAATTAAAACTTGACTCAAACTGGTTAGCAGTGCTGCCAACTTTTAATAACAAAATAAAGCCGTTTTTAACAGCAAACAAAGGAAAAAATGCTGAAAAAGTTCTAAAAAGAAGCCAATATGATTTTTTCCCGCTGCATTGGCGTAAAATTCGCAAGTGGAGCACTTCTGTGGTTGCTGTCCACACTATGTTGTCATCCGAAACACAAAGGGATTGTGTCTCTGCTACGCAATCGATAGTAAATATCGACTGCTAGCAGTGCGCATGCTATGCGCCAGAGTGCGCCATTGTAGATAAACAGCTGATTAAATAGAGAAGTTTCTCGACAAGTTTGAATTAGTTTATTTTGCTGGCAGGCATTATTATTATTATTATTATTATGCCGACAGTTTGGCCAGCTCCTCGCGCAACTCGGAGGTATCTATTGTTCCCTTGCTTTGATCCTTTCCGCCAGCACCGGCCAGGACGGCAGCCAGCAGGCGCGGACAACTTTTCTTGTGCATGAACCAGTGGAGGCGCTGGCACTCGCGATCGCAGTACTGCACTGCCTTGCACTTGGAACACTTCTTATCGGGCTTCTCCTGTCCGCACGTGCTGCAGTAGCTGGTCTCGTCCTGTAAAAAAGTGAATTAGTAATCCCTTCAAACACAAATCTGCTGCTTAAACTCACCACAAATCCGCGCATGCCGTTGATTGCATTGCGCAGGATAACCAAAGCGGGAGGCGCATCCTTGGCTCCCAGTTGCGTGGCAATCTGCCGGAAGATGGTGCACTCCCGGAATGGGAATTCACGTGCACATTCTCGCACAGTAAATTCCACATAGTCTAGCTGGCCGAGTTTGTTCTCCTTGAGGACGCGCTTCACAAACACCTCAATGAAGTCGCCCTTGTTGGAATCTGTGCCTTCTGCTGGTTTGTCCTTGTGCTGTGCCTTGAACTGTTCCTCGCAGCGCAGCAATTCGCCCACAATCCAGCCCAGATAGTGGAACTTGAAGGCCATCAGCTCGTTGATGTCATGTGTCTTCTGCATCTCCTTCCCGCACATCAGGGCCAGAGTCTTGCGCAGATTAGGCAAGAGCTTGAGCAGACCCAGTCTTTGTACGTTCAGGGTAATCCTCACCGGATGCAAATTGATCTCTGTGACGAAACTATGGAAGGACTTCAGCAGCATCGGCGGGATTTGCGGTTCCGTCTGCTGGCCATGCAGCTGTGTGTAGTACTCCAGGCTGGCCAGGGTCACATAGTTGTTGATGGTCTCCACGCAGGCGTGATTGCCCACAAAGGCGGCCATCTGGGAGGCAGTGCGAGACACGCTGTTGATACTGTTCGGATTGATGCCGGCATCGAGGAGCAGCCGACAGACGTGAGTGTTGCCCGACAGTGCGGCGAAATGCAGCGGCGTGTAGTCTGCACCGTGCTGATTAAGATTGATGTCGGCTCCCTGTTTATAAAACGAATCATATTATGTACGAGTCGGGAGTAACCACAACTGTTCACTCACCATGTCCAGCAGCAGCTGCACCGCCTCCTTGTTGCCTTTGAAACTTGCGTGCGCCAATATCGACATCCCGCTGTCGTCCACAAAGTTTACGCCGCCTTTCAGCTGGCCCAACAGTTGCTTAAAGCCGCTCGTGTCATTCTTCGAGATGCGGTCGATCAGCTGGAGCTGTATGTCGTCCAATTGCGACTTTTTGTTGTCTTCGCTCATATTTTTTAGTCAATAATAATGCAATAGCAAAACGTGTTCACACAAAAAACATATGTTAATCGAACACACAAAACTTAACAGTTTTTCACTATGTTAATTACAGTTCGTTTTATTTTATGGCCGACCTGCTGCTACTGCTTTCCAATTGTACATTTGATTTGCTTATTTTTGTTTTATTGTCACTTAAACATGACATAAAAAAATATATATGAATAATTTAACAAATAATTCTTATTTATTTAAAATTATGCAGCAAAATGTATGTGAATTTGAATCAAACAGCTGCTGCGCAGGGTACCAATCGAGAAACTTAACAGAAAATCGATATTAAATCGATAACATTTGTATTTTATTAATGTTAACATAATCCACTCATTTAATGGTTTCATCGATATATACAGAAAGCAAATATGACATTAAATAAATCTAAACATATGTCTATCTTAACATGACATTTAAAAAATTTTCTAGACAGCATACTAGCCACAGTGTGGGAAAAACGAATACAACGATACGGTCTGCTTGCACTGCGCACGTCAAATTTAGTACGTTTTTGGCTGCCGTCAAGAGTGGTGGTCGAGTTGTGTGTGCCGCGGTGAACACTTTCAGTGCGTGTTTTTAATATTTTTAAATATAGGCCTTGTGTATAAAGCCAGTGATTTTGTAATTGCAAATGCAAAAAGGCGAGCATTAAACGAATTTAATTGAAGGCAGCTCCTACGGTACGTGAGGTCGTCGCAAGCCAACAAACGCACACCAACACACACACATACAAATACCACTACAACTACAAGTACACGCGAAAGTGCTGCAAAAAAGGTGATAAGCGCGCAATGGCCCTGTGTGTTTTTTGTTCAAGGAAATTCTTCTTGTATTGCTGAAATTCCAATGCAGGAACAATTAAATCCACGCGAATCCACCCTAAAACAGCAATTCAGAAGTAATAAATTCCGTTTGCATATAACAAAACAGATAAGCGCGCAAAATACCGAGCCGAACAACAACAACAATAACTACAACTACAACAACTGCAGCTTGCAATGTCTTTGACTAAGAAATACTCAGTAATTTGCGGTTATTTTTTGTAAATAGCAACAACTTTAGCGCTAAGTAAACCTAAAATTTTTTGTTAAAAATTGTTGTTAATTTTGATGAGTCGCTCCGTGTTGGCGCAATTGTTGTTGTTGTGGCCGACACTCCCCTGTTGCTGTGTTCCCTTGTGTAGTGCACGTACACCCTTTGTGTGTGTTTGCTGCGGGGTATGCGCGAGTGAAAGAGAGAAGTGACAGCAGCGCCAGATAAGGCAGTACAGATAAACAAAGCCGTTACCGCAGTAGCTGCACGATGGCGGCAGCGACAGCGACGTCGCCCAAACACACATACAATGAATGTACAACAAATTATTAATAAAAGAAACTCGTGCAATGTCTTGGCCGTTGTTTTTCACAATTAACTCGATTGAGTGTGTGCGACGGGTGCAGGGGCAGGGAAGGCCAGAGGCGCCTGTGTCCGCCAGAAATGTTTACATGTGGTCGAGGCGAGGCGAGGAAAATTGCCGTTTTCCTCTACTTGGTGTGAACATTGGCCTTGCGGTGGTTGCCTATCGGCATGGGTGTGTGTATGTGTGTGAAGCTTTGTTGTTTACCAATTTCGATAAGTTTCTGTTTCGCATCATTTCCTGCGCACAAGCAGTTCACACAAGAACAAACACACACACACACCCATGCACACCACTGCACTGCGAGACACATGGCAAACAGCCTCTCTCCGCGTCTACCCCCCACAATGCAAGCATTCACTGCTGGAGTTAATATCCTCTTGTTGTTGTTGTTGTTCCTTTTGTTGTTGTGCTCGTGCAATGTCACCCTGTGTTGACAAAAAGAAAAAACCAAGAAATGAAAACACGAAAAACAGAAAGAAAACGGCGTTCTTTGTGCACTATTTGAGTGTCCGTGACTGTGTGCAGCTGTTGCCGCCATAATTTATTAACCCTTGAGGACCAACACCAACAGGTGCAACGCGTTTTTCCATAATCCCAGCAGCAGCTGTTAATGCTTTCCCCCTCTCATTCACCCTCTGTCTCTTTTTGGTTTCTCCTGCAGCGCAAAGTGAATGAAAAAGTGTAAAAAGTGCTAAGCCAAATCAATAAAAAGCTAATAAAGGAATAACTAAAATATTAAATAATTCCACACGCGCATCCCCCAAAAGAAAAACGGTTCCAATAAATTAATCAAGAAAATGGGAAAACTGCTGAGTTTGCTGTCACGCGACGATTCAAATTGTTGCGCCGCCAAATCCTACGATGTTTTCCTCGACTTTGAGAATGCCGCGCCCACGGATACGGAGCGTGAGGTGTACGACGAAGTGGAGCGCGTGCTCAAGGAGTCGGAAGTCGTATTGGACGAGATTCAAATCTACAAGGTGAGTAGGCTAACTAGAGAGTGCGTCATTAGCTCCGCTTTGGATTGGGGACTTTTCCCGCGAACTGAGATCAGCACAACCGGTTGGGGTAGTTTGACTAAGTTTCAATCTCAGTCGAAGTCTCTCTTTCGATTGGAACTAATTGACGCATTGTTGCCATATTTGCTTTGGGTAGCACCTTCAAGAACCGTTTAAATATTTGTTAGTCGATCACACACCCTCTCTCTCTCGCTCTCAATTTAAAGTGTGCGAAATACATAAAAAGACGACAGGGCAGACAACAAATTGAGCATTTAACCTTTGCCAGCAGCGTCTACAGTTATGTGATCTCCCTCTCTATCTGTCTTCTCTTTTTGTCTCTCTCTGACCCTCTCCCAATTGCTCTCTCTTGTTCACTTGTTCTCTTCCCAAGCAAATGGTGGCGCGCTCTTGCGGCTGACTCACGTGTGACTGCGCCAGCATGATCGGTAATCGGCCAATCGACCAATCGACTTTCTTCATATCGCGCAGACTTCGTGGTCGTCGAGCTTGTGACGTCACTCTCTTACGGTTCTTGTGCTCACTCGAATTATGTTTTAGGATTAGTCAGCGCCAGCTTGGGCTTTTTGTTGTTGTTGCTGACCTTTGCTAAGCGTCATCGGTTTGAGCCCGTATTCGTATTCGAATTCGACATCGAATTGGATTTGTGTGTCGCGTGGTGCGAATTATTAATTGGCTTTCGTCCGCAAGCAAATGAAATGTTTGTCCAGGGCGTTAATCAACGCAAATGAACTGGAAAATGTCAGGGAAATGAGCTCATTTCCCCACTGCATGTGTATCTGTGTGTGTGTGTGTCTGCATGTGTGTATGTGACCCAATGGCAATAGTAGTCAACGCACAACAAAGACGACCTCGTAACAAATTTAAGCCTTCAAAAGCGCGGTTACACAGCACACTCGCACACACACACACACACACACACTATGCAGCGCACCTCGTTCGTTCTCCTGCCCCTAGGGAAAACTTGAAATTGTGCTCAATTCTTCTTTCGATGCGCATTTACTATTTCGTGTTGGTTTTCCATTGCGAATTTTAGTGGCTCCCGCGCAGACTGTGGGTGACTTCGTTAGGTTAGGCCTGCCTTGGGTGCCTTTGGCTGGGAGCACAATTGGACTGGTTACTGCCGTGTGCAGTAAACTGGTTTATATATGTGATATATGAGGTGCCTCCCCCCGCCTCCTTGCCTCACTCGTTCTGGTACACAAAATCTTATTGGCTTGGCGCCAAATGCAACCAAATGCAAAGAGAGAAATAGGAGGAAAAAACTTCACGTTCTGCACTTTTTGCTGCTATAAATAGAGTGAAAACTGCGCCTACTAAAAAAGAAAATCAAATCGTTCAGCGTGCTCGTTTCCTTTGTTGTTGTTGTTGTTGTTGTTGTTGCGATTTTCATTTCTAGTTCGATAAGGGAGAAAGCATTTGACGTCCAACCACTTTCCAATTAGATGATGAATCAATCAGCAGCGTCAGTCAGAACAACAACAAATGCGCCCATTGTGCGTGCAGTAAACAAACAGACCTACAACCATGTATAACTAACAATAATAACAAATAACAATAACAAGTGGGCCCCATCATCCAACAATATCGCGGACAATACAAAACACAACGCGGACAATCAACAATTCATGATGCCCAGAGTGCGCCAACTGCGCACACCTCAGACAATAACAATAATAGCGACAACAATAATCATAAAAGTATTATTATCTATCGCACACAGAGAGCGAGAATATGGAGCAACTGATAAAAGTAAGCCCAAAAAAAAAAAATGCTGAGAAAAAACCCATTGAAACCTGACGAACTAATTTTATTCGCAAACAAAGCCCCCCTTGGTGTGCCTCTCTTCACCTCAAGTCTTGTGGTTAATTGGTTGGTAATGCAATACCAAAATCGACACACGACACAGTGAAGCTAACTAGCTACTCCCTATAACGGGGCGTAATCCAAGACGCAACCTTGGAACTGCACTTGACGAGAGGAATTCGAACAGAAAATGGCAATTGTCGTTGAGGTTTTCCAGTTATTGCCCCAGTAACAAAGACAATCATTAACATATGTACGTGTATGTAATGTATAACGACGGTACAATGTATGATATGCACGATATATGGTATACAGAGAGGGCCCACATGATGCGAGTTCAAAGAGTTCACACGCGAATTGAGTCATCGACTGGAGGCAAAGGCGTGTGGCGCGTTGGAGTTGCTAAAAATGAAACAAAGAGAGGTTTTTTTTGTTGCTTTTTTGAGGTGCTAGTAAACCGAGCATTACATAATATCTATAGTTAGCTAATCTATTAATATTTTAATCGATTCAGCTTTGGAATGAGGTGATTTTGTTGCTTCAGATGAGAATTTGACGAGGTTGGAGATAATCATCACAACCTGTACACAATTTGTTTACTAAATAATCGTCAAGTATTTCATGTTACTTTTAATTAAGTTTTAGGCTATCTGCTACTGTGATCTGACAGCCTTTTGAAGATATTACAAATGAGAGAGAGATGGGAGCAATAGATAACTCCATACTTCATATCCATCAGACGAGAGCAATAGAGAAATAATCTCTCATCTCTTTCATCTCGTGCTCTTATTATAGAACACAATACAATCTGGTAGACCTTCAGTTGAACTGAGCTTTATTTCTGTAAAGTTTGTAATTATTTATCAAGCAGACGCGACCCATTTATCAAATTCATACATGACATGACAATACGGCTTCGCATGTGGATGAATAAACAAACACTTAAATGTTTTAATGTCGCTTTTACAATGAAAGCGAAAGGCAGCAGCGACAGACAGACAATCTGAATAATGACAAAATGAGCAGTCATTAGACAGAGACAGAGAGAGAGAGAGAAGGAGGATGAGGCTGTTTGAGTTCCAATTCCAGGTCCCCTTCCCGCCTGCTCCCGTGTCATTCCCATATCCATTCCAGTTTCAAAGTGCGGTCAATGCAAAAAACCCGAGTCGAGTCGCTTCGCCTCTGGCCGCGTCGTTCCACTTCCGGTTTAGCTCACTCTCTGTCTCTGTGTTAACCAGTTATCCAGTTGGTCAGTCAGTCAGTCAGTCATTTAGTCATTCTATAAGTAATTGCTATAATGAGCGTGCCCATCACGAGTGTTTGTATATTATAATAAAAATAATAATATTATTTGTTGCCCTGCAACGTAATCCAACTTTGCCTCTCCACAAATGGTCGAACCTTCGTCTGTCCCTCTGACTGTCTAACTGTCTGTCTGTCTGACTGCTGTGTGACAATTCAATTTCCGCAGTCGCATTTCCAGTAGTCACCCCATAGAAGACAGCTCCCCCTACTCATTGAGGGTCTCCCGTCAAACACGTTTCTTCGAATTCGATTTTATTGCAGCATCGTAAATTGCGTTTAAATTTTCGTAATTGCATTTTAAGCGACCTTATTGACAGGCCTTATAACTGCCTTAGCTGTACTGCTGCACACAACCCCAACGATTTCTTTTCATGTCCCCAAATTAGCGACAAATTAAACTGCAAATTCGTTTTTCGTTTCATTTGATTTCCGAATTATTTTCGTATGTTTTCACTTTCACGTCGGTTGTTTATTATTTTTGGACATCAACTATGCCATACCCGTCCGTCTCAATGTATCTTTGTATCTGTATTTATTTTGGTATTTGTATTTCCGACGTCATCGGCTGCAAATTAATTGCGCCGAAAAAAAAGAAACGTAAAATAGCAAAACAAAAGAAGAAACCATAAAGTAAACAACATTTTTCCCTCGATTTACAAGCGCAATGCGAACTTTGCTCTATAATTTATTGTGTATTTTCGTATATATACCCTGTAGTTTCATTTGCAGAGCAGAAGGCAAACTGCAGCTTTATCTTGATTGTATATTTATACAAGTTATACTATTTAACTAGTTGAGATAACTGTGAATGGTGAATCAGTTCAAAGAATTCATAAAAAGTGCCATAATAGTGTGAGATACCTAGCCGTAACTTAGTGGGCATCATATTCAGTGTGAATAATAACAGATTGCCCATCTAAACTTTGTCCAACATGAGTTCGTATCATATACAGCCTAAATACATATATAATAAAAACTACGAAATTCCAAGCTAATCCTTGATTAGTGTAAATTAGATTCATGTTAATGTGGAATAAGTACGAAATTATTATATAAAGTTGATTTGATATAAGTAAGGAATACTTATATCCAGAATAAATACGAATCTCCCAGCTAAACTTAGCTGTACCTTCATTAGGAGCAAATAAAGATTGAACAGATACCAAATTCCCAGTGTATACTATGACTGATTTATGTAAAGAATATAAATAATAAAAGAATGTCTGTCTTAACATAGTTTAACTTAGGTAGGGAACATATACAGCTTGTGTAATGACGAAACCTCAATCTAAACTTGACCTAATCTCAGTTGTGATTATATAAAGCTTGTATAAATACTACTTACCTTGATGAGGAGTGAAAATAACTACCAAAATTCAATGCTACAGTTCTTATACAGTCAGAGTAAATACCAAATTTCAAATAATCCCGTGATATTCACTTGCTATTTGAGTTTAGTTTATAAAAGTAAACGCAGCATTTATAAGTCGCTCAATAGCTCTAGACCTCATCTGTTTTATTCTGATGGTTTTGCTGTAATTACATTTTGTGCGCTTGGTTTGCCCGCCCACTCAAGAGGAGGAGGCACTCGAAACACTCGTGCGCGTAGTTGCTGCTGCTGGTGCTGATGATGCCTGCTCATTATGCTCTCCTCTCTCTCACTCAGGTGGCAATCGAGGCGCAACTTTCGCATCAAATTATTTTAACCTCCGCCCGCGTCTTCCGCTCTGGACTGACAGACAGACGGACAGACAGACTCCCTGGCACAATTATTGTGGAATTGAAATGACACTGAAAAGGCGCGTTTGGGGTAAAGGGGAATTCAACTCATTTCAATTGAGTAAACCGACAACGTTTTGCAAATGTTTAATCTCAATTATGACGCGGCGTTGCTTGCATTGTGGGGCCGCCTCTTCTCTACCTCTTTCTTTCTTTCTTTATCTCAACCCACTCGAAAGATCGTTGGGCACTTTTGTCACTTGGCTTTGTCTCGACTCAGGATTAGGTGGCTATGAGGTTGAGACATTAGCTTTTGTTTGCAGCTGCGTTTGGCTTTGTTTGTTTTCTTGTCAGACAGCACTCGCACTTGTCTTCCCCTACCCTCACTCACTCCCCTGATAGGGCTATCAGCCTTTTGCCACCTGCCTACGTGTCTGCCTTGAACTTGTCGCTTGCTGTAATTGCTTTGCCGACAGTTTTCAAGAGCCACTAAAAATGCCAATGGCCATTTAACTTGTACTGCATATGTGTGAGAGTCTGTGTGTGTGTCTGCTATAAGTCTCGCCTGCTTCCTCTGTCTGTGTCTGCCTTTGCCTTCTCCTCTTCTTGTCCAGCTTAGAAACTGCAAGTGTTGTCTAGCCTCGCCTGCCTCAGCTTTTCTATCTTTCCTTTTACTGCAATATTTAAAATACTATCGCCACTGGTTTATATGCATATCTGGCTGCTTAAATCGCACAACATGTATATATGTATATATACCTACACATATTTATATCTTGGCTACACATTCCTCATTACAGGCAGCAGCTGCAGCAGGCGTTTAAAATGTGAAATGCCTAAAGAATTCTCTCTATTTTCTCTCTTTGTTGTTTTTGTCTTTTCTCTGCCATTGATTTTCCTCTGTTTCACTTGTAGCTTGTATCTTGTGTCTTGTATCTCAGTGCGGCATCATGTGCGTGTGGCTGTCGTCAAAGTCAATTAAAATGCCAGCAATTTTTCACTCGACTTTTCCGTCTGCTAACCCAATTTTCAACAGCTGTCGCTGTGAATAGCGAAATCAATTGGCCAGTTTTGAGTTAGTTGACTTCAAATTTGAAATGATTTAGTTGTAGTTGCAAGGGGATTCACTTGTGGCACGGTCTTCTCAGCTTGCGGTCATCGACCACACACACATTAGACTTGTGTGTTCTGACAATGTTTCCATAAGCCGACGCAATGTTCGATAATTAAATGAAAATCGGTATGTATCGTACACCTCTCTCTCGTTCCTCCCTCGCACTTTCCCTCACGCCATCGATAATCGACATGTTTATCTTATCTTTATGGCTTTATTATTGTTGTGATTGTTGTTGCTGTTGCTGTTGTTGCTATTGCACTTGGCTTGATTATCTTGATAAATAACGAGGCTCGTGACATCCACAACTGCCTGGCATTGTGGTCTACTTGCGTGTGTTTTAATGACCCGCGTAGCGAGAGCCCTTGAAAACCCCTGGGGTGGTAAATTAGGCCATTGTCGTTATTTTTAAATGTGTTAACTGAATAAAATACGCGCATCATTTGCCAGTCGATGAGCAAAGTACAAACTTAAATTAGCATCTGTTCGAGCTTTACACACTGCGCAGTTCACTGACTACTCCTTTGTTCTCCTCATGCCTCATGGGCATGGGCATGAGCCGTAAATGGTACATGGTACATGGTATATGGTATATGGTACTAGGCTGAAGTTAGTCAGAACTGAGCCCTGAGCCTGCTGACCCATTCGTGATTCATTGAACAGCTGTTCTGACATATTTTCCCATTTTGTGTGAAAAGAACTACGAGATTGATCTGTATTTCGTATGAAAATATTGAATTTATTTGCACTTAATAGGTTTTGTTTCATCAACTATTTATAAAGCCCTGCATCATCGTCACCTGCATCATATGTACACGTATTGCTATAGGTCACGATGCAGGCTCAAATCATCAAATCACAATCAATTAACCTCAACTACAAAGCGCCAGAAGCCGCACAAAGCCTCGTTGGGCTCTGATCGAGTGAGATAAGGGGGCAGGGGGAAGTAGGGGAAGGGCGATCACTTCATGTGACTCATGTGATAGTTGTATCAGACATGTTGTTGCTTTGTTATTGTTGTTGGTGTTGCTGTTGCTGTTACAGCTACTGTCAGCAGTTCTTTGCGAGTTTTGCAATACGCAAACATGTGTTGTACTTCCACGTCGTTGCTGTTGTTGTTGTTGTCGTATTTTGATATCTGAGCAATACGAGTGTGGAGTCCATTCAATAATTAAGAAGCCCAAGTCAGCGGAAGGAGGAAGAGAGAAGCAAAGAAAGAGCGAGAAATAATTCATAATACAAAACATTATGAAATATTTACGATTATGCGAGTGCTCGTGTTGGGTTTTGCTGAGGCCATTGTGGACTGTGGGGTGAAGTTTGTATGTTTGTTGATCTGCCCTGGGAATATTCGTGGGCAACAGTTGTCAACCAGGCGGCCAACTGTCTGTGGGAGCAGCTCGAGTTGTTGTTGTTGCTCCCCCCAGAGTGGCAGCTGCTGCTCTTCTCTTGGCTTGATAAATATAAATTATGGGAATTTAATAGTCATCAGCGGCTGGTTTTAGTAAGAATTTACATACATATATACAGCAGACATACACTTACACAGTGTGCTTTTGTTTGTGTCTATGGCAACTTTTTGTGGCCTTCTCCATTTCGTGGAATTTTGCTTTGATTTGTTTGTCGTCATCGGCGATTTTTGTATTTTGCTGTTTCCTCTTCGATGCTCTCTCGAAAGTTCGCAATTCATTCATTTCCAATGCGACGTGATTGGAATTTAAGGTGGACATTTTGCCATAGACAAGGAGCGGGAGAAAGAGAGTAAGAGAGAGAGACAGGAGTAAAGCAGAAAAACTTTTCTGATTTCAATGCAGCAATACGCGGTATATGCAAATATCGTATCTGTAAAAAGTATTTTTGTTGTTGCGTGACTATCTAAATTAAAAACCAACAGTTCCTCCCACTGATGGGCAATGCCAGGTTGTCTACAACAGGCCTACAACAGCCAGCTCAGCTCCTGCAGCACTCCCAGCTTTTCCTGACTTTCCCAACCTGTAGGAAGGGCGTAGTGGCTTTCCCGGGAGAGTTGTTTGTCAGTAGCACATGTTGGAATGTTTTTGACAGCTCGACTGGGCTGGCACTCTATACAGAGAAGTGCATAATCCTAGCCTGACAACTACAGAATACCCTATACGATCGGGATATTTGTGCTGAGTGTGTGTGCATGACAAACAGAAAGAAGATTTACAGCTGACAAAAAGCAACAGCACAGCAACTTTTGCAATATGTACGAGTCAACAACAAATGCATTGCAGTTATTACGTGAGTGTGTGTTCATACTGTGCCCACCCACACTTTTCCTGTCGCTGCGCTGCGCTTACTTAATGCAGCGTCACACACACACAACTATGCAGTGGATTACACAGTCACAGTCGTTTAATTGTCCCACTGTCTGTCCATTGACTCTCTCGATAAGCAGTTTTGTCAGCCTGTCGTCGAGTAAGCAGTTTTAATTATCGATAGTCACAGTGCACTAATCGATAATGGGTGTGCGACAGTTGAGTGTCATCATCAGCTGTAGACAACTTCAAAGTGGCCGCAGAGACACTCGTTTCCTTGTCGTATTTAATGTAATTTTCAATTAAAGGCCTTAACTGACGACATTAACAGCGCACTTACTTCTCTCTATGCAGAGTGCAGTAATTCGCAAAGTTAATTAACTATGTGTCCAGCACTCTCCATCTCCATCTGAGTCTCCTTTCTCCGTCTCCATCTCCGTCTCTATCTGCTGCAAGTCAAATGAAACGCTGACTGATTGCGCTTTTTATGCTGCCTGCTGCTGTTTTGCTTTTTGTTCTTGTTGTTTTTGTTTTTGCAGCATTAGGTTTGCCGCATTAAGTGTTAATTAAAAAACTAGAAACAGTTACAAAACGAAAACTGTTTTTACCACGCCACATAAAAGTCTGGCAAGTTCAAGTTTGCTGTTGTTGCTGTACTTGTGGGCGAAGTGGGAAGTTTTCTTGGTAAAATACATGAAGCAGACACAGCACGTGCTTTGTTATTGGAGCATGTAACGTTTTATGCGATGCTGCCAGTGAAACGCGCGATGAATCAACGGAGTGTCGAAAGAGGAAACTGTAACGGGAGAGGGGAAGGAAAAGAAGGTGAAGAGAGGTTTGCCTGCATGCTTCCTGTGACAAAACGCAAGTTGCAAGATGCCTGCAACAGAAGCTGCAGCAACTGCTACACCTACAACGAGTTCTTTGTTTCTTTCTCTGTGATGTGCACATGTCGCGATGCGAGATAAATGCCTGCAAAGGGGGAGAGACTATATGTGTGTGTGTGCGTGTGTGTGTAGGCGCACAATCTCGGCCCGTGAATCTGTCTGCCTACACAGCCGCCGCAGCTGCAGCTTAGTTTCCGTTCCATGACCAACGCCAGAAGAGTCCTTAGAGAGTCGTCGGCGTAAACAAGACAATGCGCGACAACAACACGAAGCGAACGAAGCTATGCAGACATGCCTGGCTGGCTGCTGCAAGCTCTCCTAGCTACCCCTAGCTCTCCTTGCCTCCCTCTAGCTCTGCCTGCCCTTCCTCCCATCTGCTTTGTTTTGACGCGTTAAACATTCTCGTGCTGCTTCAAGTGCAACTGCTGCTGCTGCTGCTGCTGTTGATGCTGGCCAAGGACATGACTTGACTTAACTTCACGGACAGGTGTAAATGATGTAGAGCGAAAGCAAAGAAATGCACAGAGGCAGAAGGGCAGGCTGCTGCTGCATGTGTTGATTTAGTTGCAGACAGTTGCATTTTTATTATGCCAAAACACTCGTCGATGGCAAGCCAAGGCGGCAAGGTGGCAAGCCAAAAATAACATAAAAGCGGAGAGTGTGAATGGACATGGGAAGTGAGTCGAGAAGGAGGCGGGGCTGGGCCGGAGTTGAAGTTGGAGTTTGCCTACAACTTGCGTTTCTTTCCCCATACATAAATAATTCTCAAAATTTATGCTAATGTCGCTCTAAAAGGTCAGACACGCGATACATATATGAAGACATAATGAAGCCCCTGTTGCTTGACCCAAACAGCGACCCCCAAATGGGTAGTTATGTTGTGTGTGTGTGCGTGGGCGTGGCAGGCAGCAACATGCAATGTACTGTTGCCTGCAAGCGAGTCTAATTATAATTGCGTTGAACTGCTTGCTAATCATAACGTAACGTAAGTCGCAGCAATTATGACGTAATGCAGTAATCGTAATCGACTCTAAAGTTCGATATCCGCTAAAACAAAGGCAAATACGTTTATTTACACTCTGATTTGTGTTTGTTGTTGCTGCAATTGATTGGAAAATAAACTAGGCGAGGCGCGATTGAGGACTTTTTGCTGGAGTCGTCGTTTAATTGTCACTTTGCTCTCATTGAAGAGAAACTGAAACTGAAACGCATCAATTGATATAATCAACGCCATTTGCTGATTGCCCCTGCTGGGGCAGTGGCAAAATTAACTTTGGAATACATGCAATGACCGTTGGTTTGCTCCGTGTTCCATAGTTCGTTGCGTCGTTCGGCTTTGTTATTTTCCTTCTATTGTTTCGGTTTTTTAGATCATAAAGCGTCGATAAAATCGCAACGCCGGTCACTGCACGCAACTCGGTGGCGTTGTCGGCGCTGTCGGCAGTGTTGCATGTGGCATAGATATAATAATAACAGCAACAACAACAACAACAACAAGAATCAAAAGCCACAATCCGCTGCAGAGTTGTTACAGTTTTATTCCTTTTGCTGTTGTTGCAATAAAACAAATGCCTCAAAATGTGGTCAGCGGATGAAAAGCACACAAAACTAGCGGGAAATTGGTTCGGAGTTGCGTTATACTTTATTGTTTGCATGTCGAGCACACATTTTCCAAGCTTTGTCTAATAAAAACAAACTCTTTTCATTTCCACAGGGCGCCAACAAAGAAATCCGTGAAGCAATCGCCGATCCCTCGCCCGAGGTGCAGGCGAAAGCGTGGTCCGCTGTCCTGCCGCTGGTCATCAAGCTTAAACGGTGCTACGAGCACTCCCTGGAGCTGGACAAAATAGTGCCCAAGCTGTTGGGTCAACTGGTTGGCGGCAAACTGAATCCGACACAGCACCTGGAGACACAGCAGGCACTGGTCAAGCAGCTGGCCGAGATATTGGAATTTGTGTTGAAATTCGATGAGTACAAGGTGAGTTACACGACACTTATACTGAACTGATCTATGCAGATGTGTGTGTGTGTGTATGTGTCAGTGTGTCTGTTTGTTGTTACAACTTGGCCAGATTTGGGCAGACGAGACGCCCACAGAGCGTCAAAGCGCGCGTGGGTCAAACAGTGTTATGTCTTCTTTGCGAGTCAAGCAAACAGCGCGTTCCTTGCCTTATGTGGGAGCAACAGCCGTCGACTGGTGGAAGTCTTAGCCAGTTTGCCAACTCATTGCGCGCGTGGTTGCATTTTTAATTGACTGCCAGGCCGTCGATCTGCCTCTGTCTCCCTGTCTCTTTCTGTTTGCCTTGTCCCGTCTATTTGTTTGCCTGTCAGTTTGAGACGAGCGCGTGCTGCGGCTCATTGATGAAAAATCTTCGATGCTGCCGCTGCTGTTGCTGCTGCATGCGAGGCAGCGTGGAGTCGTCTCTCATTAGGGCCTACACACACGCACTCTCGACTTAATGGTCGGGCCAATTGTCGGCGCTTCAGTGAGCACGCAAATGCGGAACGAATGAATCTACTTCTCCTCCCATGCAACAGCAGGAGGAGAATAAATCTTCTTTATAACTATGGAATTTTGTAGATTATGTGGCAATGGTCTAATAAATATTAAAGGAGCGCTGCCTGAAGTGTTCTCTGTAAATTATTTACAAAGTAGGTGCATCAAAGAAGACTTTAAAATCAGAATGTAGGTTAAGTCTCCTTTCGTTTACAACTGTTTTTATAGTCGGGTGTGAACAAATCGATTAATTTTATTGCAAATCTGTGTGTTCGTCTTCCCTTGATTCGTTTTCGGTTTGTAAAACTTTAATGAAATCGAATCAAAGCCGAGCAGGGACCAGAGCAGACAGGCCAGGTCGAGTTCTTCTCCACTTGTCTGCGACTTTTATGTGCTTGCATCTGATAATGATAATGATGATGGGGATGATGAGGATGTTGTTGCTGTTGATGATGATGCTGCAGCTCCTCCCGGTTCATTGTGTGCTCAAGTGTCAGTTTGCACCAATACGTATACGTACTTGCATTATGTATCCGCACTTCATTTATAGCACCCAAACGTGCCGTACACCAACTAACGTTAGTTACGAGTAACTGCCACTTCCGTTGCCAGGCAACGGGCAGTGTGGCAACTCCGCTTTTCGCCGACTTGTCATTTTGAATGCGCCCCAAAGTATACTACAGAATTTATTGACTTTTGGCATGCAAGCTCGCCGCCCCCGATCAAGGGCGGCCTGTACACTTTGCTGCGGGGAGAAGAAAAAGAAGAAGATATGGAAAAATTCGCATGCCGCTATCCGGCTTGGCCGCAATTTCGAATTGAAAATAGAAAAAAACTGCCGTTATTCCAAATGAAAAACTGCTTGTTTTCCGCCAACGGAGCGCGTTTCCCAAGACCCGATCCCATTTGTGTCCCGGATGACAGCACAATGTAAGCAGGGAACTGCTTGGTATGCTTGAATTCTCGTTTTATTTTCAAAAAAATTCAAAAAAAAAAATATTTGAAAATATGAAAATGTGTCTCTGCTTCCATTTCATTTTATTTATTTACTATTTTGATTAAAAACGATATGTTTGCAACACTGAAAACGTGCTTAAAATGCATTTGAACTGTCGTTATTAAGAAAATTCTTGGCATGCTGTTCCTGGTGGGGATACATTTGCTGCGTTTTATTGAATCTTTTTGCTAAGGAATTCATTTATGTGCCTGACCCACTTTGATTTCACTCCCTACTTGTCAACGAAGGGCGGACCAGTGTTGAAAAGCGGCTGCAAACGTTGTGGGAATCTCCGCAAGTAATCTGCATAATGTTGCGAATACTTTGCCTCGAAGTCGCGACGTTGCAACGATTGTGCTGGCTCATAGTAATTGTTGTTGTTATTACTCCTGTAGTTGTCGCTGTTGTGGTTGCTGTCGGCCAACGAGCGACTGCCTCCGATACGTACGACTTGCTCTTCGTCCCGTCGCGAATCGGCCGCAGCGAGCAGCTCACGTTGCTCCAGTTGCGTTTGCTGTGGTTGCCCGTTGTAAACGTAGCCAGGCACATTGTTGTAGTTGTGGTTGGCAGCACGTGTTGTGGTAGGTATCACGTTGTAGTTGTAGTTGTAGCTGTTCCAATCGGGTTGTCTCCTGGATTCCCCATTGTTGTAGTAATTAATGGGCAAAAAGCCCCCTGCTGCGGTGCTGCTCGAGGCTGTTGGCCTCATCAGTTACAACAATAGGCGCACCAGACCACACGGACTGAGCGGCAGGATATTGACGATTGTAGGTCACCGGTACGTCTGGATACAGAGCCGGCTGGAGTTGTTGTTCTAGCTGTTGATTGTAGCCGTAAAACGGCTGGCCGTCGTAGGGGGATGACGCATATTGGGCACAAGTGGAAGCTGACGTTAACAGCCACAATACGAGCAACTGTATGGGAGAATTACATGACAGTTAATTAATCATTTTTCGATTATATATTGAACCCCACTGGGAAAACAAAACACTCACCCACTTGCCGGTTTTATAGCTCCGTCCTGTTTGGCGCATCGTTACTTACTGTTCAGAACGATTTATGCTAATAACGTATTTATATAAAGTTTTGTAGTTTTGTGTATTGTGCATTTAGATAACCTGCTGGCGTGCTTTGAACGTCGTGTACCCAAGGTAAATGATGAGACACTGACGCGACGCTCAGTTCAGTTGGGGCGGCAGCTCTCAGAAGTTTTTCTCACGCACGACTCCGTGAGGCAGCCCTGACAAGTTAAATAGACTTTGTCGAAACGTCATCAAAATGTACTCGCTCTGCCCTGAGTCTGAATCTGTATACGAGTCGAGTCTGGGCTGGGTTTTGGAATTATAAAATTAAGTCAGGTTGCGTTGTCACGTACTGCAATTAGCGATAAATTAATGCTAGAGCCGCAATTAAAACGATAGTCAAGCAGTGCACAGCTGCGCTTTGTTTTAAACTGCTTAGTAAATAGCAAACACTAGCATAAACTGCTTGTCTTAGTAAACAACTGCTTGCATTAGTAACTGACTAACCACCAAGGGAAGATGCCCTACTCACTACTACTGTCTCTGTGAAAACAATCACATTTTTGTCACCTTTTCGACTCTTTTGTACAGGAATTAAACCTTCTTTCCATAAACTAGTCACTACTAATCTTAATCGCCGTTTTGGCATAGCAACTAAATCTCTTTCCCATAAAGTTGATTTTTGTAAACGGAACCTTTTAAATTCAATCCATTTTGCAGATGAAAACACCCGCCATACAGAACGATTTCAGCTACTACAGACGCATTGTGAGCAGGCAGCGCATTGAGTCCACGGAGAACATGTTGGTCAGCACGGAGCTGGCAAATCGCATGTCACTGTTCTATGCTCATGCCACGCCCATGCTGAAGGTGCTCAGCGAGGCCACATCCAAGTTCGTCAATGATAACGCGGACGATGTACAAAACACAACAGAAACACTGGGCACAATGGCCAAAGTGTGCCTACGCATGCTGGAGAATCCGTGAGTCTTGGAAATATTAATTAAATATTGATTTATATATAACATATTTCTGCTTCTCTGCACAGAAAACTGCTGCAACAGATTGAGCGCGAGGAGACACAAATGCTGGTGCTGCGCGTCATGGTCGGCCTGGTCATACTCTACGATCATGTGCATCCGGTGGGTGCGTTTGTACGCGGTGCCCACGTCGATGTCAAGGGCTGTGTGCGACTGCTGCAGGCACAGCCGGCGATAAAGGCGGAACCGCTACTGAATGCGCTACGCTATACGACGAAGCATCTGAACGATGAGAACACGCCGAAGAATATACGCATTATGCTGGCCGCATAATGACGGAGGCCGGCGGGGATGGAAAAGCCAAATGGAAAAGCGCCCACAAACGTTTTGTTTATGTGTACAATTTGTAACGTTAATTTTTGTTTATGGATTAAAAGAGTTTTTATTTATGTAATTAATAGGCTTCTACTACGAGAGTATCTATATCTATATATATACGTATATTATGTTTAAAGTGTGTGTGCTTTTGTGTACGTGTTGTGCATAAAGAAGGAGGCAGCTTCTAGGATTACATGGATGCATTTCCAGCATTTGTCTTTGTATTAATTTGTAGTTTTCTGTATTGTTTAGCGCCTCCTTGTCAAGTCAAAATGCAAATATATCATGAAAAAAGCGAACAATAGCAACACGAAAATGAAACACAAACACAAGCAAAACAAGAAATCAATATTTAGATCATAATTTAGCACTATTATTAAGTAATGAACAAATCTAATTCAAATTTATAAAAATGGAAGAGAAATTAGCGCAAGGTTTATAATGATAAATGATAGAAATGAATATCCTAAATTTCAATTTCACTCCTAAACAGAGATTATAAATAATAAATGAAAGAACATTTCTTAAATCAAATTTAGCATATTTTTTTGTACATGAATATATAATGAAAATTACCAATACATTTAACTAAAGAAGAGGAAGAACGAAAGAGAAATACACTTACCAACTAGAATGGCCTGAACAAACTGAACCACACGCAGTCAAAACGCAGATGCATTTATATTTCCACTCTGATAAAAAATCTTTGATAAACCTTTATACATGATAAATAAACACACACATACGTCTGATTGCACGATGACGGAAAGCTGCGCAATAATAATAATAATACTTTTTAAGATTTACAAATAGAAATTTATGAAATGAAAAAAGATTTGTACCAAGAAAGCAAACGAGAAAAGAACACAAAAATGAAACTGAAGTAAAGATTTATATATATATATATATATATATACACATACATATATGCGATAAGAGCAGCAGCAAAACAAACACTATAGAGAATGCTGAATCAGAATAAATAGTTATCACAGCCTAAATCAAATTCAAATTGTTTCACTTTCTCTTTTCAGTCTCTAAAATGATTAAAAGAGTTTTTTTTTGATTTTTTAAATTGCTGCTTTATTTGAAATTCATTATGTTGATTATATTTCCAACACACTTAGTGAAGTGGATACAATGCCTGTGCTTAGCCGCAGCAGCCCTTGGGAGCTGTCTTGCCTTCCTCCTTCTTTGTGGTTGTCACATCGCGCTTGAACCTCTGATTTTCGCCAACCAAGTGCAACTCCGAGCCGTCTAGAGCTGTAAATACAAGTTTGTTTGATTGGCTTTCAACCGAACTACACACGCTGTTCTACTTGCCTGCGCCTGTAGTCATGCTGACGAGGACGACAAGAACGAGAACGAGGAACAGGAAAACCTTCATGATTGTTGTTTTGTTGCTTGGTTGGTTGATTGGTTGAAGAACAAAATGCTTCTGATGCTCTGTGGTACTGAAGCATGCAGTATTTATACTAGGCAGTGATTCAGATCTGTACAGTCAGTATTGACTAAAACACTTGGCGATGGTATTGCTCATGTAATAAGAGATACCTGTGTAAATAAATAAAGCGTCAATTAAAGTGAAAAACACCAGCAGTCCAACAGATAGTGTAGACCCGCTGTCATCTGTTTTGACACATAGATTATTGTACTCCAAAAAACATATTATTTTATAGGCTTGTTTGAAAAACGTACAGTTGCAAACACTTACCAGACCCACATATTCTTAGTCAGAAATGCATTGATTGTACGAAGAATACGATCGATGAAGTTGAAGTCTGGAAGTATCTACACTATCCATCGGCATATATTTACATTATTGTATTCATACAAATACATTTATTTATCTTTATCTACCACAGATCCCTAGCCAGTAAAATAATAAGAGGATTTAATCTGCAATCATTTCCATTTAATTGAATATAATGAAAAGCCCAATTATTTTATGTTTGCGTTAATATATAAATATCATTTATTTACGTCTGTGTCTTTATCGTACAATATTCACATTTATAATATCAGTAAGATTATTTAGATTTCAATCATTCATCCTTTTTCCCAAAATAATTTGTATGCATTTTTTTAAATATTGCTGATTTATTTATTGTATTCTCGTTGTCTCAAAACACCAAATCATTAATTGGTGCTGTGTTTAATTGTAACTATCCTGCAGCTCCTCTTCGTCGTCATTATGTTTGGTATACAAGTTAAGGCCGAGCTTCGTACGTCTTCCCTACGTTACGTGTTATTATGAAATTATTTATTTTTAATCAGTTTTTCCTTTATATCTTTGCTGCCAAAGCTAAAGATGAGGAACATGGGTACCTTAATCATTGTGCTTTTGATAGTGCTTTTGATAGTGTCTTTGGGGACTACTTGCTTAAAAAAGTATTTATATTAATCCTAGCAACCACTATGACATCAGTAAAGGACTGTGACAATGTAGCAGTGCGATTCTGCTGAGTTAGAGTTTTAAATGCGTTCACATCATGATAGTTTATCGTAAGATTCAGATCTTGTGCCCACCCATTTATGGTATAAAAAGAATTGCAAGTACATTTTTGAATATTGCTGCTTTATTTAAAATTCTTTATCCTGATGTCCTATTAACATCCGGATCATGGCTGTGGAGCTGTGCTTAGCCGCAGCAAGTCTTGGGGTCCATCTTGCCATCCTTAGTTATATCACCGGTCAAAGAACTCTCGAACTTTCCCGGATTTGTGTTGCCGAAAGACCCGTCTTCAGTGAAATCACCAGGAACTGCAGATGCTGTAAGTTTTAAATATTTTGATTATGTTTGCAAACGTTTCCTGGTCTGTTTGCTTGCCTGTAGCCATGCCGAGGACGATGCTGAGGACGATGCTGAGGACAAGTACCAGGAACAGGAAAACCTTCATGATTGTTGTTTGGTTGCTTGGTTGATTGGTTGCTTGGTTGAAGAACAAAATGCTTCTGATGCTCTCTGATACTACTGCGTGCAGTATTTATACCACTCCATGATTCAGATATGGTAAGTAAACCTTTTTTAAAACACTTGTGTATGATACATGTTGGTCATGTTATGAGACAGAATTAATAGGAAAGACAGAAATTGACGAGCTGCTGTCATCTGAATCACTAGTAAATCACCGATTTAATTGCGTGCAGTATTTATACCACTCCATGATTCAGATATGGTAAGTAAACCTTTTTTAAAACACTTGTGTATGATACATGTTGGTCATGTTATGAGACAGAATTAATAGGAAAGACAGAAATTGACGAGCTGCTGTCATCTGAATCACTAGTAAATCACCGATTTATATTCTTTTAAGTTTGTTTGTTTATTCAACTTTAGAGAACAGCGCGCGGCACTCAAAACAGTTTATTTTTCCACAGTGTTAACACGACTACCTGTTCTCTTAGCCATCATAGTTATTTTCGATGATACATTTCAATTTGAATGGTTGTGCAAATCTCTACATACAGCATACAGAGCACAGCACACCATGTACGTAGGATTCTCACGAAAGGCAATTATTATTGTTATAAAATAATAATTATTGTCGTCTTTAAGCCGTACGGACTAATTTTTATATTTATTCTTAGATCTGATTGCGTTTTTGAAGGAAGTCATATATCTCTCATCTATTATATAACTTCACTGCTTATTGATCATATATATGTATTGCAAAAAAGAAAGTTTTGACTTAAAACCACAGTCGAGTGTGATCGTCTATGATATACCCGATCCACGCCTGGCCAAAAAGATTTCTTCAATATATAACTTATTTTCCTTATTTAGTTGTGTAATTGTGTTGACCACAAATAAACTGTCCTGCATTTTTTAAATAAGGGGCCGGAAGGGGGCGTTTTCCCCTTAAAAACAATTGACACTTAATTTACCCCTAGGTCTTGTTCTTCTATTTCTTCTATCCTTTGTATAGCGGATATAATAATATAGTAATTTTATTCTTTCTTTTAAATACATTGTGCACAAAACTTGTTCTTTATTTTTAGGGCATGGATTTTAAAAAAATTCATGGTCTATTGTGTTTGTCGGAACGGAAATGTGCGGAACAGGCAGAAGAAGGCATCTCCGACCCCATAAACTGTATATATTCTGAATCAGTATCAGTAGCCGAGTCGATTGAGCCTGTCTGTCTGTCCGTCTGACCGGCAGCAATCGAACCTCGGAACACGTTCAATTCATTGGCCTTAGAGTCCGGGACATAGTCCACTCAGCCACTGAACATCTCTCGCAGTCGTCAAAAATAGTGAGACATTAGAGAAAAACACAAGACGCAATATCCATTCTTAGTTCGTGCCAAAAAATCAAAAAGAAGCACGTGTAATGAAATGCATACCTATACTTATTGCCTACGGTATACTTTGATAATCCATGACTTTATACAGTCAGCTCCTGACTGTAGCGTTTGTATTTTTTGGTATAGAAACTAATTTTCATAGAATATGGGCTGCACAAGGATTACTACAACAAAAGCCATGGATTTATTACACATATAATTTTCCTTTTATTTTATCAGCATCCAAATTGTATAGATAAGGACTTTTCGTATACGAAATCATTCATAGTGACTTGATCGTGAGATCTCCCGACTGTTATATACATATGCATCCACTTTTGACCATTTTCAGCGTTCCTAGGGAATGCAAATATCGCTAACCCACCCAATAACGAAGGAGTTCATGTGGATTTTTAAATTATTGCTGCTTTATTGAAAATTGGTTACCCTGGAGTGTTGAAAACATACAGGATATTGTTTTGTTGCTGTGCCTATCCGCAACAAGCCTTTGGAGCCGTCTTGCCGTCGTGTCCCTTATGATCCACGTTGCGAACGAATCTGTGCTGCTGGGGATAGGCAGGGGAGTTGGGAAGGATTTTAGCCTTCGACAGTGGATCATCGGCTTCTTGGTTAGCTGTAAGTTGGAAAATAATGATTTCTGCCCCAGTTTAGCAGCTCGTTCTACTTGCCTGTCGACATGTTGACGACGATGCTGAGGATAAGTATGGCAAACAGGAAAATCTTCATGTTGATTGTTGGAAGAACGAAATGCTTCTGATGTTCTGTGGTGCCGCAGCTTGCTCTATTTATACTCAGCCGTGATTCATACCGGATTGGAATTATTGCCTGAAACACTTGCGAGTTAAAGCAACCGCATTAGTTGACACAATTAAATTGGAACGTCATTTATTTAAATATTGCTACTTGATGGCAGCAGTCATCAAGGAAAACAGCTAAATAGGCGAATACAGTAATGAACAGGTTTTTTGTACAATGGAGCTTCTATATAATTAAACCAAATAAAAGGTACTTAAGAATTTAAACTGTAGTTGGGCCTTAAACTAGGGTTTTATTCGGACGCGAACAAGCCATCAAAGTTGGAAGTTTGCATCAAAGTCGTCGTCTTACTATTTGGGCAAGGAGTTTACAAAATATGTTAACTAAAGCTGGGAAGTGTCCTGGTGTCCTGGACTGGTGGTGTTCATGTGCTGTGGCCGTTGTTGTTACTTTGACGTGGTTTCAGTATCAATTTGCCAGTGTGTGGCTCCAGGTCCAGGGCAAAGTCGGTAAGTACACTGCGTGTGCGTGATGTGATAATTTGTGGAGCAACAACTAGTTTCTGTATGCCCAAAATGAAAAGTACTATCAGTGTGACTGTGGCCACCGTGAATATGGGATGTATCCAGAGCGACTCCGTCAGCGGCACAACTGTTGTGCGGGGATCTCTCAGCCAATACCAAGCACTGATTGCCGTGCAGACAGATAATGCGGACAAAACAACTGCAAAACAGTGGGCAGAGTGATTAGAGTGTACAAAGTTCGTTAGGACAAGGGTCAATAATGTATCTGGTACTTACGACGCCAACGGAACGTGGATGGCCTGTACGATGAAACCACCTCAATGAGCCGTCTCTCGAATGCCTTCAGATCTTCGCAAGCTGATGGTTCCATCGCGCCAATTTCCTCGATGCTCGTGGCTGTCTTTATGTGTTTAAATTTGTCCAGCTTATATGTGTAATTTGTTCCTTTATTTTGATAAGATTTACATTTGATTTGTTTTTGTGTTCGGCAATTTTGATCCTAAATGTTTCCACACAAATTATACCGATTTAATGTGAAAAATACTACTTTTGACGTAAGTAGAAAAACATACGACGTAAGGGAGTTGGCACTGACGTAAACATATATCAGCTGATAGCCATAATGCTGTTTACCAACACTACATCAACTCGAGTTTCAGCACTTACACACTTACGCACACTGCAAAGAGTCCGCCAGAAAAAATTCGCTTGCATTAAGTGTATAAAAAATGAGTAGCAAGGAATGGAAGCGCGTGGTGAAGTTGGAGTACATGAAAATACGCCAGCAGAAGCGTTACAAGCGTGCAGATGAAATCAAAGAGGCTTGGATTAAGAACTGGTAAGTTTGCGGAGCCCGGGAGAAGTGCGGCTTGGCGGCTTGGGGAAGCTCGGTTCATTGACAGCATTCCTTTGTTTTCAAACGTAGGGATGAGCACAATCACAATGTGCAGGACTTGTACTGCGAATCCAAGGTGTGGCAGGCCAAACCGTACGATCCGCCACACGTGGACTGTGTAAAGCGCGCTGAAGTCACAAGCTACAACGGAACCAGCAGTGGACCGCAGCGGGTTCCCATCTGTGTGATCAATGCCGTTACGCCGATACCCACGATGTATACATGGGCACCCACTCAGCAGAACTTTATGGTCGAGGATGAGACTGTGCTGCATAACATTCCGTATATGGGCGACGAGGTACTTGACAAAGATGGCAAGTTCATAGAGGAATTGATCAAGAACTACGATGGCAAAGTGCACGGAGACAAGGATCCATCGTTTATGGACGATGCCATATTTGTGGAACTGGTCCACGCATTGATGCGCTCGCACAGTAAAGAACTGGAGGAAACAGTAACTAGCGCATCTGTTAAAACAGAGTCTCCTACGTCAAAGCCCAAAGAAGAGGAGGATAAAAAGGAAGAGCCGCCAGTAGCTGAAGAAGTAGTAGATGTTGTTTCTGATGATGTGGATAGTAAGAAAGATGTAGCCGCTTCTGAAGTTGCAGACATGAAGCCTAAAGTAGATGATCTTAAAGAAAAATTGCCTTTTCCGGCTCCCATCATATTTCAAGCAATAAGTGCAAATTTTCCGGACAAGGGTACTGCTCAGGAGCTAAAGGAAAAGTAAGTGTGTTTCTTAATATTTGAGGAGTAAGGTGTTATTTTCTCGTTCATGCTCTTTCTACAGGTATATCGAGCTCACCGAACATCAGGATCCGGAGCGACCACAGGAGTGCACGCCTAATATTGATGGAGTCAAGGCCGAGAGTGTTTCTCGAGAACGGACCATGCATTCGTTCCACACTCTGTTCTGCCGTCGTTGCTTCAAATACGACTGTTTCTTGCACCGTAAGTGTAATGGGCTGGTCTGAGCTTCCTGTTGGGTTTCTCTTAATAACTTTTTGTTTTGTTTTTGCTTTTTCTCTTTATTTGGAAAACAAACCAAAATTATTGCCTTTTGTCCAAAAAAAAACCAAATACCTCTTTAAAATGTTGTATTAAAATAACTGCAATTTAGGTCACCACGTACAGGGTGAGTCGTTGTTGTAGTTGTTGTTTTCGATAACCACACGCACACACACTCATGCCGCCTAGGCCCAAATGTCGCCTTGCCCTACCCACATCATCATCTGTCTTTCTTAAATATATATATTCCTTATATACATTATATCTGTGTTGTGGAAATTGGCAAATTTGTCTTGTTTCAAAATTTTCTTGGTGTTTCTCGCCTCATTTCGTGCGGCTTTTGCCTTCAACATTGTTGCATCCCCCGTTGAGTAACGTGTCTGCCTCATACTCTAACTCTAACCCCGCGTTTCATTGTCATGTTCGTGAGTTGCCTTGAGATGGAAAAGTTCTACAATAACCACATTATCGATTCACAGGTTTACAAGGACACGCTGGTCCCAATCTTCAGAAGCGTCGTTATCCAGAGCTGAAGACATTCGCAGACCCCTGCAGCAACTCCTGTTACATGCTTATCGTAAGTAACTATTCGCCTTATATGTATCCATTATTTAAACAATGCTTAATTGTTAACAGGATGGTATGAAAGAGAAACTGGCGGCCGATAGTAAAACTCCGCCCATTGACTCCTGCAACGAGGCCAGTTCGGAGGACAGTAATGACAGCAACAGCCAGTTCAGCAATAAAGACTTCAACCACGAGAACGGCAAGGACAATGGTATAGCTGTGAACAGCGCTGAGATTAACTCCATTATGGGTAAGCTATGCAGTTACTTATTATTAATCAAGATAATAATAATAACCGATATTCTGTTTGCTAAAGCCGGCATGATGAACATTACCAGCACCCAATGCGTGTGGACAGGCGCCGATCAGGCTTTGTTTCGTGTGCTGCACAAGGTGTATTTGAAGAACTATTGCGCCATTGCGCACAATATGCTCACCAAGACCTGTCGCCAGGTGTACGAGTTTGCTCAGAAGGAAGCTGCCGAATTTTGTTTCGAAGATTTGCGTCAGGACTTTACGCCGCCTCGCAAGAAGAAGAAGAAGCAACGACTTTGGTCGCTACATTGTCGTAAAATACAATTGAAGAAGGATTCATCTTCGAACCATGTATACAACTATACACCTTGTGACCATGCCGGTCCTTGCGACATGAATTGCTCCTGTATACAAACGCAGAACTTCTGCGAGAAATTCTGTAATTGCAGCAGCGATTGTCAGAATCGTTTTCCCGGCTGCCGTTGCAAAGCTCAGTGTAACACAAAGCAGTGTCCCTGCTATTTGGCAGTGCGGGAATGCGATCCAGATCTGTGTCAGGCATGTGGCGCTGACCAGTTTAAGCTGACTAAAATTACATGCAAGAATGTCTGTGTACAGCGCGGATTACGTGAGTTACAGTTGCTCTTTAGTACGAAAGTCTTTGTTTTTCAATCAAAGTTCTTCTTTACAGACAAGCATTTACTAATGGCGCCATCCGACATCGCCGGATGGGGTATTTTCCTCAAGGAGGGTGCCCAGAAAAACGAATTCATTTCGGAGTATTGCGGTGAGATAATCTCACAGGATGAAGCCGATCGTCGCGGCAAAGTGTATGACAAATACATGTGCTCATTCTTATTTAATCTGAACAACGATTTTGTTGTGGATGCTACACGCAAAGGAAACAAGATTCGGTTTGCCAACCACTCTATCAATCCCAACTGTTATGCCAAGGTCATGATGGTGACCGGCGATCATCGTATCGGCATCTTTGCCAAGCGAGCCATACAGCCTGGCGAGGAGCTCTTCTTCGACTACAGATACGGACCCACCGAACAACTGAAGTTTGTTGGAATCGAACGGGAAATGGAAATCGTTTAATGATTAAACTTTATACACTTGAATAATTGTTTTATACACTATTGGAATATAATAGAAATACGTACTTATATGTAACGCAACAACTATACTGTCTTCGCCACATTGGCTATAATGGGTTTTGGTCGAGATTTGAAAATAAGCTTCTTGGTGCAAATAGCACGCACTGTATACTCCGTTCGCTGACGACTTTTGTGCTCCAGCGCGACTGTGTTATCCAGCAATGTGCGCTCACCACCAGTGGTAGCGTTTAAAGAACTGGCATCCAGAGTGGCATTCGTTACATTCAGTAACTGTTCCCCCTCATTTGTCTTTGACTTTTCGAGCACAGCAAATGGTTTGTCCAGTTTCTGTTCGCGACCTTGCAGGATATGATGGCCTATTATAAGAATCTGAAACAAACGTCCGTCATATGACTGAATTATTGATAATTAGTTTCCAATTACCGGCTGTCCATATTTGTTGTAGTACAGATCTCCAATGAATTGATCGTGCATGATCTGGTTACTGCGCACCTCCAGATCGCCTTGCAGCTCAATAATGGCCCACTCACCGGGAGCAGAGCTGTGACTGCAATAAAAAAATAGAACAAAAACATCATACAAATTGTAGAAAATTGATAAAAACTAGAAAGAACTTAATGAAAGACTAGACTTTATTATTGAAATCATTTTATTGAGCTGAGAAATAGCTGCACAACTTATCCTCTAAACTTCTTAAACAATGGATGGACGCTGCCGACATTCTTACGGCGATGCTCATAGTAGATAGCATCGTCTCCGCCAGACATTGAGCTAAGGGCGCCTGTACGTTTTGTGGTGCCGCCAGGGCCACCAGGACGATAGCCCGGCTCGCCAGGCATCTTCTCGTCCTCACAGTCCAAGTCAGAAGCAGACAACACCAGCTGCAACAGCTGACCCTGTTCCTCTTGCGTGCCGTACATTAGATCCTTTTCGGTGTCCATTCCCTTGAGATGTGTTATAACCTTATAGCTATAGCCCTGGTTGACCAGGAACCGCTGACGCTTGCGGGAATAGCTCATCTCCATGGTATCCTGAGAGACAAGTGTGTAGAAGAATGCATTGTATTCCTCGGCAATAGCTCCCTTTTTGGCACGCAGAATACGACCCAAACGTTGTGCCTCCTGACGACGCGATCCACCATGCGAAGAGATCTGAATAAGCACGTTCGCCTCCGGCAAATCGAAACTGGTATCTGCCACTTTGGACACAAATATTGTGTTGACCTGTATCGGAAGACAATTGTTTAATAATGAATTACTATAAAGAATGTCCATCGTAGCTTACCTTTGAATTAAACTTGAAATTCTGCAGGATTTGAATACGTTCATTTTGAGATGTGGGACCATAAATAAATGGCTTGTTCATTTTAATCGCATAGTGCTTCAAGGCAAACACGTTGTCCGAGAATACAATCGTTTTGTCTCCACGTTGTTCGTGGTATTTGATGAGAAATTGGCAGCTGCGAAACTTGGAAGGGTTCATCACATAGAGAAGCATCTTCTTGGATGTTTTGGTGGTCAGATATTCGCGATAGAACTCTGGCGACATGGGACACCATACCTCAGCACACTGGACGCGAGCAATGAAGCCCTTTTTCTGAAGCTCCAACCAGTTGGCTTCATAAAGCTTGGGTCCAATGAGAAAATTAAGATCGGCAATTTTGTCATCCTCACGCAGCAAAGTAGCGGTCAAACCGAGCTTGCAGTGAGATTGTACAATGGTCAAAACACGTCGGAACATCTTTGCTGGAATTGTGTGTACTTCATCCAATACCATAATGCCCCATTCCTGCTCCTGCAGCCAGCGCATGGTTTGTTCAGCCTCCCAGGAACGTTTCTGTGTATGGGTTATCATGGAGTAAGTAGTGACCAATATGCCACAGCCCATGGGCTTGTCTTTGGCCTCTGAGGTAAAACGACAAATCATGCTATCGTCTGCTGTGGACCACATTTTAAACTGCTGTTTCCATTGCTCCACAGATACACCGCTGTTGCACAGCACTAAAGCGCGTTTGCGCACCGTACAGCAAGCTGTGACGCCCACAAGGGACTTGCCAGCACCACATGGCAACACAATTACACCGGAGCGTGCTCGTCCGTTACCAAACATCTTGCGCAGACTCTTCTCCTGATAAGGTCGCAGCACAGCGGCGGGTTTGAGGTCAATGTTGATATCGGGATTGTTGGTATCGTTGCGAAAATCGTACTCTGCCAGCAGTGGATGCTCAATTTCAATGCATCGTTTCTGTATTACCTCAATCTTTTCTTGTGCAACTTCAAAGGAAACTGTTTTAAGGTTCGCCTCGTCCTCATCTTCCTCTTCTTTGTCAATCTTCTCGTAAAAGTCAGTTATATCTTCGGGCACTGCAACAGCGCCAGCTGCACCATCTGCCGTCGTTGTCGCGCCCGCTGTTCCTGGTGCAGCTGCTGCTGTTGAAGTGCTAGCCGCATTCTCTGCAGCGTTGTCAGTGGGCAGCTTGGTGCCAAATTGTGTAATGGCTTTGCCATCTAATGTACCCTGTATGAAGCCTTCTCCTTCGCTGCGGATGAGCCGGCATTTTTGTATAACCGGATCTTTCAGCAGTTTTTGCAATACTTCTGGATGAGGTGATTCAATAAAGTACTTGTTGTGTTTCAGTACAAGCTTCACCTTGCCATAGGACAATGTGCAGAGACGAATAAACTCCAATATACCTTCTGGAATGGTAGTCTTGCTCAATCGCTTTAGATACTCCACAATGTCATGAGTTTGCAGGCCCACAGAGACTGCAGCATACAAGCTGTAGGCCGTCAGTTTATACTCGTGTATGTGCTCTGGACGACAAACTGGCTCCGAAATAGCAATGAGAAAGTCATGGGCGTGTTTATATACTGGCGAAAAGGATTCCAAAAATACGTGGCCATTGGGTGCTACCCACAGGGGACGATTGTTATGATCTGGTCGCAGTTGCATTTGTGCGCGATAGTCCTTGGCTCCATATTCGTCGGTGTTTACATTTTCATCGTTTGTCTCGGCATTTTTGGACGCGGCGCCCGGCACGCCATCCGACTCACTGGTATTATCCATGCTGTCATTGTCCTCAGCCAATTGCGTGTAAGCCTCATCTTCGGCGCGGCGTTTCTTGACTATTAAGGCATATTAGTTTTACTGCATACTTCTACAACTGGCAACGACAAATGCTTACCAAATTTATCACCTGCACTGCGGTCTTTTTTCGATTTCTTTGGCGGACCCATTGTGAAATTTGGATCGCACAAATCTATTTCATTAATTGAACAGCTGTTTACACAGTGTTGTAAAACTCATGCAGATTGCGAAAATGGCGCGAACACTGACATGACAACTTAGCTAGACAACGATTGAACTACGACTACTTCGGTAGCCAATCCATGCGTTTGTTTTTATAAAAATAGGGGTACTTACGTTTTAACGATGATGGGCATAATTCGGTTTTTAAACGACCACTTATTCCGAGTCTACAGCTTTCATATGCTATCACTGCACTGTTTATTATAATTGTTGTGCGGTGACCTTACCAATACTTGTGTATTGAACGTTGCCACATTGTGTACCTTAGAAACAGCTGACTACTGTACTCTTGGACAATAACATTCTGTAAGAGACAGTTTGTTTACAGTGTGCCTTATGACTAAGGGGGCGTTTTCCTAGACACGATCCCATTTGTGTCTTGGATGACAACATTTTTTAAGCAGAATTCTGCTTGGTGTCCCTGCTTGCATTTCTCGTTTTCTTCTATGTTGGAAAAGCATATGGCATCTGGTCACACTAATCTCAGCATCCGTGTAACCGATCGAAACCGTTTCTGCGCGTTGTCAACACAACAACACCAAATATATCCTGTACACCCGTAAATGGTATTCTTTCTTTTCAGTAAATACAACTTATTAAGAATTCCAAATGGAATTTATTATTCAAAAATAAAATAAAATACTTACAAAATAATGCAGTGAGGCATTACTTTTCTTGCTCTATCACATATGCTTTTTAGAAGCATTCACCTGATTTCCATAAAAAACATTTTGAACTCGAACTTTAGTTACACCAGTTGGCGTCAAAATGAAGAAGAAATACCCTAAATCAAAGCGAAAGAAAGGGAAAAAATCTGAGGATGGCAAGATCTTACGGCCAACATGTATTGTAATTGCCTCACTCGATCTAATACACGCCCTTTATTTTGTACTTCAAGCAACATTCTCGTGTGCTTCATACGTAAGTGTGCCAATTCTTTGACTAAAATTGATGATGCTTCACTATTTGCTGTTTAGTTAAACATGTACTCACTTCTATCGCTCTTGGGAACTATATGTTGGGCGCTGATTGTCTTACTATGTCTTGTGGGTCTTATTAAGGTAGGTGGAAGTTAATATATTGACTAAAACTTACTTGATTATGATTGATCAATGTAAAAAATCTTATACAGCGTCGTTCTTCATGGGTCAATGCGTGGCTCTTATTTTCGACTCTTGGCTTTATTACGGACGTTTTCTTTTTCTTATGGAGTCTTTGGTTGGCTTTTCCTTCGGGCTGGGAATGTTTCAAGAGGTTCTTGGTGGTTTTTATAGGCATATGTAAGAAAGTATAGTTTTTGGGGTGCCTGTTTTAAGTCATTTCTTTTCAGCTATCGAGTTTCTCTGTATATACTTTGTATACTGTTATTATTTAATAATGGATCCTTGCCGGAAGGTTTATACAACAGACGCAAAGGGGAGAAGGAGCAAAACCGCTAAAGTTCTGGACAAAAAGGCTTGCAAAGGTAACAAAGAATTTTTTAATTGTACGCGTATGTACCGTAAATAATGTTTCAATGATTTTTAGAATTGAAGAGAGCCAGAAAGAAAGCTGAAAAGAAAAAGAAGAGAAAGGGCTGAGATAAAAAAAATTTGGGAAGGAACAGTATCTAGCCGTTTTTGTAATAATTGTCAGACTTCGAAAATATTTTGGGAATTTTATTTTTTTAAGTAGGCAATCCATTGTCCAAGTTTTGTTAAATTTATTTTGAATATAAATTTAAACTCCAGCTTTACTTTTATTATATATATATCTGTACCCATGGATATCACAGTAAATGAGTCGAAGGCGAAAGTCATATACCATCAACTAGTTGTCTTGCTTGAAAGAAATCTGTTACGGCTATGTTACTGTATTGCTTTCATCGATCTGGCCCAGGCATTGGGTTTTCTAATTAACTCTTTAGCAATAATGAACACAGATGTGTGTATTACCTTGTATATTTATTGTAGCTTCATAAGTGTTGAACATCAATTTACAGCGTGATGATTATTATTCGATAACAGCGATCTTCGGATCGATGTTTTGGGTTTTCTTGGCTTTCTTGCTTATGTATGGACTTTATGAGGTATGTATGTTTATGATTATTACTTTTCTTCAGTCAACAATTCTTTACTGACTTTTAGAGCCATTTGACACTTGTGTTCGCTTGGTTGGTCTTTTCTGTTATTGGCGTTTTCCTTGACATTTTATTATTCATGTGGACCATTTCAGTCTTTGAGGGCATACACTGGAGTGAAGTTCTAGAGTTTATGCTTCTCTATTTCGGAATTGGTAATTAGAATAAGTAACTTATTGCGCTTAATTTCAGAATCTATTTTCTTCAACTGCAGTTACTGAATGGCTTTTCGTTTTTATAGTCCGTAAATACTATCTTATCCTTAAGGCTGAGAAAGCTAATAATAATAACCAGCTGGAAGAGGGTAAAGTAAGTGGTTCAAATGAGTTAACAGCTTTAAAGCCAGGGAAACAGGAAGCCAGCCGAGTATCGAGAATTGGCAATTGAAAGTCAAACACGAATAAAGAATAATCCGTTATCATTTATTAAATATATATGTATATTTTGTATTCTTTTGTGCATTATAAAAGACTCCCAGTTGGCACTTACAGACCATTTCAATTTAGTATCCAACACCGATGGCAAAATCAATTCACATCAGCACAGACAATAATAATAATTGAGTTAGATAGTTCTTTGGCCATCACGAACTGTGACTCGAAAGAGTCACGATGTCGAATGGGGCCAAATCTAATCTCCAAGCGACGATGAGACAACGGCTGGCAAAACAAATGCCGTAAATGAAAGATGGCCATAGGACGCTTGTCTCTTGACCCAACAGTGGGCCGGTGTCAAGCAAATAGTGCTTATTTATTTTGTCAACTCCAGCTAACAGCTAAAATATATTTTATTGACTCATTGGGGTTTGACATTAATACTATGTTGTTCCACTGTGCCGCCGTTTGGCAGTAAAATGGCATTGATTAACAAGCACCACCACCAGCACCAGCAGCAGCAGAAGCAGTTCGTCGTACGCCTCTGCCGAAACTACGTGCTTATCATCATTGGAGCTTTGATTTAGTGCCCAACTTTGACCTGTGTTTCAACAATTGTGGAAATGTTTGCTGCCTGAGAATGTACAACATCAGTGATGGATATTTGGTTATTTGTAGCTATGCAATTGCCTTACTGGATTTCGTATCCGCCTTGCTTTTTGCCTGTGTCTCGGGCGCCCTCTTCGTTGAGTACGTAAGTAGCTATTCTATAGCCGCAGCCTAGGAAAGGTAACCAGTAATAACTACATCATTAGAACCACTGGACCTCGCTGGCCGCACTGATCTTCTCTTTGCTGTGGATGCTCATCATTCTGATGCTATTTTTGGGCATCTATCAGCGCAATCTTGTTTATGTGCGATATTGGCTGGTTTTCACATGCCTAGGCATTATGCTGGACGCATTACTCCTGCTATATGGACTGTCCCTGGCAGTGTCTATTGACTGGGAGCGTGTCAAGATTACGATAATGCCATTTGTGGGATTGGGTAAGACAGGATGGTGCTCAGTTCCTCAGTCAATTTCTCTGTAATCAAACACCGTTTCCAACAAACAGCTGTGGAAATGACGTTTGTGTACATCATATATCTATTCTATGTGGACATGATCGATACGTGGGTACCAGCCAAACACAGGCAGAGAGGCGGATGCAGTGAAGTAGAGCTAAATCAGGATACCAGCAGCGTTGATACTAAAAGCAGAGAGCGAAAGCGTCTGAAGAAGATGTACAAGCGCGAGAAGAAAGCTGCCTTAAGGGAACTAGAAAGGAAGCGGCTGAGAGGTCAAGTCTAAGGGGTGTTTGTGCCATATACCATACATGATATATACATATACCGATATACCGATGGATAGAAACAGTTAATGTGAAAGAAAAGCAGGCTTGGCAAGGCACTTACTTTACATATATACTTTACATATATACATACTTTACATATATACCGACATACTGATATATCGAAACAGTTAATAAAAAGAAAGAAAAGCAAACCTGGCAAGGCATTTCTGGTGCCTAGACCCGTCAGAACGATCTAGATCTAAATCGACATGCAGCTCGAGCCAAGCACGCTACTTAATTGTGCATATGCCATCGCTTGTTTCGACTTGCTTTGCGCTGTGCTCTTCTTCTTCTTCAGCTTTAGCACATTTTGTATTCACGTAAGTAATAATTGATTCCATTAATACAGTTCATTATTCATAGAGTACCCTATAGTTGAGTTGGCTAACTATTTTTGGGTTGTTCTTTGCTTTATTTTGGCTGACATTGATTATCATGCTCGTCTCCGGCATTTACTGGGTAAGTCATCTAACCAACCTTTCATTTTTATTATATTTACGTTTTTGAAGATCTTCCCTCCTACAGCGCAAACCTAGTTTGATAGGATATTGGCTTTTGTTTTCTTGCCTGGGCATTATGGTTGAGGCACTTTTGATTTTATATGCTTTTCTTAAGGATACCACCTTTAACGCTGGCCTCGTAAAAAACAGTATGTTCCTTGGCCTGGCCATGTGTAAGTTAGCTAATCTCGCTCAGCGGTTTTGGTTTAATTATTTTCATATTGCAGTAGTCGAATGCTGTTTTGCATATATTATCTATGAGTTCTATCGAACTGTCAAGTCAGACTCGTGTAGATGCGTTGAACCCGAATTCAGATCACAGAGAGAAACTAGCGTGAGTTACAATTCAGGCACAACAACAACACATACAGGTTCGATGCAGCCACGACGCCAGAAAGCGCAAAGAGACATATGTAGCGAAACCAAATGCAAACTCTTGCAGGGCGACGGTCCCGACAGTCCCTACACCTGCGGTCTCAAGAGGAAATACGATAATTAAGTTTGCCTGTTAAATTATATTTTAATGTATTACGTTATTTGAATTGATCCTCTTTTGTATTTGTTCATTGTGTTTGTGTGATTTCAGATTAAGTAATTAGTTGTTTCGGTCCTTAAACTATTCACAGCTTTGCCGAGAGTGCGTAATATTAAATTAACCAATCAAAGTCACTTATGAGCCAATTCTTTTCCAAAAAATAAAGATTTAACTTTCATTTTTGTTTGTTCAGATTTCTTGCGCATTTTTGTGTTTATTATGAATAGCTCGGAGCTTTGCCTGCAGCGTCTTGTGTTTGTCTAGGCAGCAAGTGCTTTAATAATAAATTATGCAACCTACACAACACTCCCACACATGTGGCCACTTGGCAATGTTTAAAAACAAAATCCTTTTAAAATAATTTGCACAGTACAGCGACGAAAAGGGAGCAAAAGTAAAACGGAAACGGAAACAGCAACTCAGGGCGCAGAGCACAGAGCTCACAGCTCGAAAGTTGCGACGCGAGATTTGGGCTGACAGTAAGGCAGGAGGGGTAGGCGGGGCAAGCGACACTCTCTTGTCTATTTATGCAAAAAAATGTGTGCATATTTACATACTTATATGGTCCGCTGTATATGGTGCTGAGCATGAGCATAGACGTGCGTGCATATACTTATAATACCGCACTGATGGAATACGTGCGAGGACACTCCCACACACCTACCCCCCACACACACACTCACACCCCCGCACTCTTGCTTCGCGACTTCCCTGATGTCAAATATAATTTATTTTTTTCGCGCTCATTTTGCACACAGTCAGCTCTGCAAAGAGTCCCTTTGGGTGCCACAAAATCTTTGCCAGAAGTTTCAACTTAATGTTTTTAAAGTCAAAAAACAAACAAATTTTATAAACAGCAACAATATTCGAAAAGCTTTAGTATGGTGAGCGCATTAAATGGCTTTGGCCTGGTCATCGGAACCATGGACATTATTGGAGCGTTCTTTTTTGAACTGTTGATCCTGTGGTTCATCTGTCACAAAAAACCAGCCCACCCATCGGAATGTGAAATCCCTCCAACGGATCTGCATCCGAGAAAAGTGAAAAGTGAGCCGAGTAAAATATAACCGATGTTCGTAAAGTATTATGATTCTATGCTCTCTAGTGATATGTGGCAACGAGGTTACTCCTTGGATACTGAAGTGTTATCTGGTTCTACTGAATATCTGGATTGTGGTCTCATCACTTATGATCGCTGGCATTCTGTTCGTATGTCCACAGTGCGATGGTTTAAAAAGGCATCTTCGATTCAGCTTTCATTTCTTGCAGTACAAGCCACACCTCATACTGTCCTGGCTCATTTGGTGCCTCGGTGGGCTGCTATTCGATTTAGTGTTTCTTTGCTGGTGGATAGTGGAAGTATTCACGGGAGATGCCATTGAGGCCGTCACTAACATTATGATTTCATTTTTAACCATGAGTACAACATTTTATTATAATATTAACATCGTAACTTTCGAGCGTTCTACAGCTATTGAATTTGGATTTATATATGTGATCTACAACGTTTATATGAAGATGTCTCGAGGATCCACAGAGTTGGAAGACGAGATAAATGTCCTGGAGCGTTTTTCAAACTATATATTCTAATTGTAAATATATTTTGTAACATTTAAACGTTTTTTCTGTTTTATATCACTGAGTATAGATTTCAGTATACATTTTGGCCAACTTTGCTTGCAGTTTTTCCCTTGGCGGCTCTAGGCATTGATAGAATCTGTATATTATTACTATGCTACCGCATTGTCTGAGTACTCGACCAACAATAGATGCATGCGTTTCGCCCAGGTCCTGTGCGAATTCCTGTTTGTTCTGGTACTTGTCGGTGAAGAGATATTCGAAGACGCTTGTTAGCAGGTTAATAACTGCACTCCAGTCTATGTGGGCATATACCAGAAGCATCCAGATCTTCAATATCGGTCTAAACCGCTATATAATTGATTGTTAAATATATAAGAACAGTCAAAAGTGCGGGTAACTTACTCTGATAATGCCGTAAGCAAGAAAGCAGCAGCACACCACACTGAATAGAATTTCAAATAGGTCTACAAAATCGTCATCTTTATTGAACTATTTATCAGAAAATATGGTTAAAATAATTATTCATTTTCCTGTTGAGAGCGATTCTTACAACCATCTTAAGCAAAGTAACAAATGCAACGTAGGATTCGTGTATCAAGGCCAGGTAGGCTGCTAAGGTTGCAGGCGCGGACATCATAAATATTCTGAACTGTTTGAAAAATCTTACAATCAATTTTTATATTTTTGCTAGTCGTAAGTCGTAAGACTGCCTACTTAAAATCATAACGAACGCAGCTTGTATACTTACAAACCTTATCACTACTCTGCTACTACTTCTACTCCTGATGCGATTACCGTTACATCTACTACTGCAGGGTATTCAAAATATCTAATGCATAGAGAGAATGCGAAACTCCTTTCCTTTAATTACCGCACTGTGGAATCGAGTTTGTTTGTCGGTATTCTGTACTCCGTGGTCCGTTTGTCGGTGATTCTTTGCCGCTGCCGGGCACTGCTACTGCATTCTACACTGGCTTCTACCGGCGCCGTTCTTTTTTATGGCACACTTTATAGTTACTTTGTTTTTGCGCTTTCCAGTGCTTTGTAGTTTTTAATGGTCTGCCACACGGAAATTGATTCATTTCCTTTTTTGTTTTCCACATCCGCCCGGAGTCTGGCGCTTGTGGAGCAGACAAGGAATCAGCTTTAAGCCAGCTGCAGCGGTAATCCAATGTATATGAATGCCAGAGTGGATAAGGAGAGGAGAGAGTCGCCTTAATTCGCATCCAAATCAAATTCTAATGCCAAAGCAAATTCTAATCAATGGCATTGTCAGCTGCCAAACTGTCAGTAGCAGTGCGAGTCGCAGCTAGGCAAACGAGGCGAAAGGCGAATTGCTTCTGCGAATTGTATTTATACTTTAATAAAGAGTACTCACTCGGACCGCCTCTTGGCCGGGACAGGGCAGCCAGGACATGCCCACGCGCCATCTTCGTCTCCCAGGAGCTGCTGGCTGCTCAAATTTATTGTTTGCAAATTGAAATTCTTGTCGACACGCACGAGCAACTGCAAACCCCATTGGGAATGCCGGGCACGAGGCAGCTCCTCCATCTTGTCAAGCAACGGGCCACGGGCCACGGGCCACGGGCCACGGGCCACAGGCCTTGATGGCCCTCTTGCCGAGCAGCTCATCATGGCTTTTTAGTATTTATTATGATTTTCATATTTTGAAAAACAAATATTTTATAGCTACGTTATCAAAGCTCGCGGGAAAGTAGAAAAGAACAGCCAAGACTCTAAGAATATTTACCAGAAATGCTCAAACCATGCATGCTAAACAAATCAATATATGGATGTCACTTGTAGAGTCACTTCTCTAGTTGCTGCGCCCTACTGGCTCTCTATGAGTGCAGCTTAGCACGTTGCTCTTATTTGTACCTCTCAATTTTGTTAAAACCTGAGTTCTCTTCTCAGAAAGTGAGCAGCTAAGAGAGAGAGAGAGAGAGAGCGCGTTTCTATAAGTAGAAAGAAACCCATAGACTTTCAATCATTTCACAATGTTACCCGAGCGGTTGATACTGTTGCTGTTTGAGCTTTACACCGTTGTGCCGTCTCTCCCAGCAACAGGTGAAGTTTTCACTACACCAATTGCGGATCGAAGGGTTAATTATCATATAGGCAACCGAGCTATATACGCTAGACATAAAGATCATGGAACTGCTGCGTTGGACATTAAAGATTACCCAGGTATGTAAGGTGATCTCGAAGTATTCAGGGAACATTTAAGTAATCGTATTCTTTTAAAAAAGCTCACCTACAACGTGTCAAGCCGACAAAACGGAACATTGGCTGGAAGGTTACTGGAGCTGTATTAAAATCACGACATAGAGACCCATCATTAAGAGCTTCTCGGAAGTGCATACAATACAGCTATCCGGACTCTGCAGAAATGATGGGCACTCCAGTCGTAAAGAAAGTTCCATGTGGAGATGAAAGGAGCAATGATGCACAGGATAACAAACGACGAACTGATCAAAGGAGGAGAATATATGGCAGCAAACGAAGCCCCATTTCTGTTTATCGTTTACCCAGAGAAGGTAAATCGTCTGAAGAAGGATTAAGTGTATACAATGAAGACGGTGGCACATTTCCTGATGGAATGCCCAGCACTAAACGAAGCAGGCATCCTAGGTCTCCTGTAAAGGTTTCCGAATATCCCAGCTCGGAGTTTAGTAAGGAAATGTACAGACGAGTGTTCGAGTGGATTGACGGTTCAGATGGATCATCACCCAATAATGACACTAATAGTGAAAAGGAGAAGATATTAACTAAAGATGATGCAAAGGAACCAGTTGTGTAAAGGCATCAGATGAAAAAAAGACTAGAATTTATAAAAATATAAGGTCAAATTAATTTTAAAGTTGCTCCAAAGAAAAATAAATACACTATACAGCACAGTTGTTATGCCATTAAACTTAACTCATAGCACCTGAGTTAATTAACATGCTGTGAATTTCTGAGAAACAGTTCAGATATTATAGATGAAATAACAAAACTAACCTTGAAGCTATGTAAGTGTTTCCAGGTGTTGTGTGCTGTGCGATAAACCATTATTTATTGCGCACCTGATCTGTATGAGTAACGCATTCTATCTTTTCTCTTTTTCAGGTGAATTCGAATTGAAAATCTTCTTTTATGTAAGTCTCTTAAATAATCTCGAAAGTGCCGTCTCTTTGTTAAACTATTTTCAATTGAATTTCTAAGCCGCGTCGCGCGCTATTTGCTTCCCCGTTGAGTCATACAAAGGCGTCTAAATTGCAATGTCTACGCAGGAAATTGATTGATTTCCGCTTCGTGCTGTGAAAGCTGAGAAAAACGATAGCAACAACAACAACAACAACAAGTGGAAACAGGCAGGCACAACCGATGGGAGTCAGCTAAGGATTGGGCCAACTCTCAGAGGGAGACAGCGGTGCCGACACGCTTTGGGCCATAAATTGGGCTTGCAATTAGTCGGTTTTGTTGTTGGGCACTTTGCTGCACTTTCCCCCAAATGTTGTCTATGGCTAAACACAAATTGAGTCGCACTCCCTCTTTCTCTCTCTCTTTCTCTCTGTCTCCCTCTATGTGTGTTATGTGTTGGCCCTGCAGCTGATACGTTGGCGGCAAACATAAACTCAGACAAAACATATAACGCGTCGCACATGTTTTTGGCAAATGAAGCCAATGGCTGCAAGGGCGGAGCAGGATCTGCCAGGATATGCGTGCAAGCCAGCTGGCCGAGCTTCATCCGGTTATGTTTGCATATCTTGCTCTGCGTGTGTGCACAAATGTGCCAGTGCATGTGTGTGTGTGTGTGTGTGCGTGTGTTGCAAAAAGCTCCACTTGTTACATGCTCAATTAAGCCGGAAATGACACCAGAGCCAACTAAAGTCACGCTTTGTATAGTTTTACATTTGGCGTCGAACTCAATGCACACATACACAGACCGCAACTCCAATAAATGTGTATGTGTGTGTGTGTGTGCGTGCGAGTGCTGCATGTGGCAAACAGCCAGGCGACAGAATAATACTATAGCTCATGACACGAGCTACACAAGTGAAAGGAACCAGTACGGAAAATATTAGAATTCCAATTTCCGCATTGGATATTGATCCAGAAATAAATTGTGAAATTCTTCAATTTTGCTTGAGAATTTATTGAGCGTGTCATTTAAGAATTTCTTTGAGAATTGACGTTTAGATATCCTGATAAATATATGTAAATATATGCTACAGACATGTTTTCTATACCCTGCAGCTACAGAAAAGGGAGTGTGAGAACAGGAAGATACCTTCACTTCTTCTTCTATTAAATATGTTAAAAATCATCGGAGTTTTCGGTTGAGCTGACATTTAGTGCATTGTATGATATATTTATATATGATTCCAAAACATTCTCTGAGTTAAATAGAGAAATATATCAAAATTACACCTTATTCTTAGTACTTTGCCTGACTAGGTAAATCATTTATCATAATCATTTCCCCTTTAGTTATTTACTCTTCGTTTTGTATTCTAATTGAGTTCGCTTGTGTTGTGCACTTCCTTCTTGGCTTGTCTCGTTGGGTTAGCTGGCAGTATGTTTATTGGAAAATTTAAAATGTGTCACCGTAATTAGTGCGCATCCTTTGGCCTTAAGTAAATTATCGAGCACGCAAAATTGCTTTAGCAAGTCGAGCAGGACAAAGCGCCTGGCAATTAGCGCAGCTCGGCACGCAGCGCTCTCGGGTAATATGCTTAGTCAGGCCGAGTCCTTTTGCAGAATGAAACAGGACACGTGCCACACACACGTGCAACACACACACATACCAGCTAGCTAGCACATGCACACATGTTTTGCTTAGGATACAACGAGGCTGACATTGTTTTCTAGGACATCGTAGTGAAAAGTTGTGCTTTGGCACTGAGTTTGAGGCGAGGGCGCGAAGGACATGAAAAACACCCGCACCAACCAAGACACAGTCACAGAGGGAGACTGACACATGCGGACACACACACTGACACACTCGGAATTGCAAATCAGTCGACTAATGTGTACATAATCAGTCATGTCCCAACATGTGAATTCCATTAGTGGATACACGGCACATGTAAACAAACAGGCATTAATCAGCACAGGATATGAGTGCGCCACAAGAGTGAAAGGGACACGGCGAGGGACAAAAGAGAGAGCTCAAGTAGTACTATGTGCCACTTCACACTCCTCCTCGGTTGTCCAAGCTGTTCAGTTATTTATGCTTTTTGTCTAGCCACATTTATATGGGCTAGCAAAGAAGGCACTGTGTCGCCTACTTATGAGCTCCACACACACACACACACACTCACACAGAGACAAATATCCTGGGACATTCGTATTCGTATTCGCATTCACATCCGGCTGCGACTTACAAATTACCCCAACCACCTTGATTTATCCTCGGATATCAATGCAGTGCCGCAACGGCTCTGAAAGCCGACATCTTATTAATATGCCATTCATTTGGCCGCTTCATACTTCATTAAAGCAGGAGCCGTTGTTGCAACAGAGGGAGCCAGGCCGGAGCCGGAGAGCTGCAGCTTGCTGTCCAAGCTGCGCATCCTGGCGCCTTGGCCACAAAGTGCAGCCAGCAAAAATTATGCGGCTCGTTTGCCATTGCCTCGATTGCCAGTCCAACTCCCCTCGGCTCTGGTCTACACTGGCTGCAAGTCCGGGCCATTCGTTTATCCTTTTGTTCTCATTTATTTGCATGTCATTTGCTTCGCCTTCGCTTGCTCCGTGAGTGTTTTCAGGGCACTGTGCGCCGGCACGGTCACGTTTGCCAGGACGCCAGTTACTTATGACTGTTGTGTGCACTATCAATATGCATTGTGCGAGTAGAGTTACGCTACGCAAGCCGCTTTATATTTTACCAGCACTTTATACCCTAATCTCATGTGGAGTCGCTGGATTCATAGAGATGTTACGCATACGTAGTGAAATGTGAATTAAGAGTAATTAAAATGAATATTATTTGCAGATTTCGATCATAAATAGAGAGTTTCTATCAATAATTATGTGTATTATCTGCTAAAATTGTATAATAAACATTAATGACAATCCCATTGCTTCTATTTCTGGCAAAAGTCAAAGTTTCTCTTAGTGTAGTGCAATTATCACGTATTTAAGAGTCGAACTGCATGTGCTATGCAAAAATGAAAATTATTATTCATTTATTTAAAATAATACCTTAAAGAATGTGCGCATTGCTCTATAAAGCGTATATATGCATTGCCTTTTTCCGATTTCCTGTCTCTCTTCCTCCCTTTCTCTCTCTGTCTTGGCACGACCTCTCTGCATTGTAGTTTTAATAAGGAATGGCTTTTTTATGGTTTCCGACTTATGCAAGAGCAGAGAAATTGGCAAAGAATGCAAAATCGTTGCACTTGGAAATTCTTTAATCATGTTTTGTTATTTTTAAAGCTGCATTTGATATTTCTGCAGCTCCCTTTATTGTTGGTTTGCTGTTTTTGTTGCTGTTGCTGTTGCTGCTGCACCATTGTTGCTTTGTTAGCCAAGTCAAGTCTGCGCCAGCTTCCGCTCCAGCTGGAGCTGCTGTTAATGTCGCCACAGTTGCCTCTGCCTCAGTCGCTGTCGCTGTCGCTGTTGCTGTCGCTGCCTCTGCCTCTGCCAGTGGCGTTGCCGTTGATATTTGTGCGCCAGGCGTAATTAGTGCTGGTGGCATAAGGCGCACTTCCTACGCGCGGGGCTCTAGTTCAGGGCAGCGTTGCTTTCCATTTGTAATCACTTTCTGCTGGCTCCAGTGCTTTGTTCTAGGATTTACTAACTGGACAGCGGACGCAACAACACACAAACACACACACACACACACAGAGACATAGATAGAACACAGAGACAACTATGCACAGTCGTTACCGACTCTGGTTCTGGTTGGGGCTCAGGCTCTGGTGTCGTCATCCTGACTGGGCCATTGTTTTAATGTTAATGTTAACAAATTTGTAATTTAGGGCGCATTGAATTTCTACTAATTAAGGACATGTCTCGCTATCAGGCGATTGTTAAACGCAATCAAATTAAATGAATGAACGAATTAGCCTGCCTGCCTGCTTAATGGACGGCTACTTAATCCTCGACTGCAGTCCACAGACAGGCAGAGACCAGAAAAGACAGCTGAATGGACAGTTGAAGCTTGCTAACTGGCAGACCTATTCTTCGATTCAGCAGCTTAGTAAGGAAACAATATATGAAAGGTATATTGCCTTATTGCTACACCAGCTGCAGCTGCTTTGTAAGGTTAAGAGCATTGCGAAACTGCTGATTAAGTTTCCTTGAAGTCTTCTTCAAGCTCAAATTGAATGAAATACGAGATAATCAAGTTTTCCATTGTCTTCACTCGGCACTCGGCCCTGCCCTGCTCCATTTGTTTCTATGATTTGCTTTGCTCTTCAACTGCTATAAAATACACTTCCCAATTGTGTCGCCCGGTTCTGCAGTTGATTCAACTTTCCATGTTAATTGCCATTTGGCAACTTTCGCGACTTCGTTTCAAACTTCGTTTCCCACTGGACTGCTAAAGCGTTCAGCTTCAAGTTGTCTCTCTGTCTGAGTGTGTGCAGGAGTGTGTGTGTGTGCGAGTCGATTGCCGTTTGCTTTGACTATTGTTTGAGTTCACGCAGCCTGGCCATTAATTTCACAATTAGTTGGCAGCGGCCACTCAAGCAATCGCAACAGAAGCTCCAAGGAACCACGAAGGAACCGCCGAGGAACCACCTGACGGCAACTCGAGACAAAAGTCCGAGCAGCTTTAATTAATTTTCACGGCTGTTATGTGTGTGTGTGATTGGGTGTGTGTATTTGCCGCGTTGTCTGTTAATTTTGTGCAAACTATTTGCGAACAGTTTGCGCAGCTGCTTCAGAGCAACGAGCTCTACTTGGCCCAAAATGGCCAACTGGCGCAGCTGACCAGTCAAGCTGAACTGCAATCCATAGCTAGCGGATTTTTGCTGACTAACTTTTGCCAGCAACAACTACAATAACAACAACCATAACAGCGACAACGACAACAGCAACAAAGCAAAAGGCAGTGGCAAAATTTAAATTTATGTTCGGGCGTTCTCTGTTGGCAGCTGCCGAGCTCGATATTTTATTTATGTGTATTGCCACCTTTTGCTTTTAGAGGCAGCAACTCTGACAACAGCAGCAGCAGCAGCAGCAGCACCAACATCAGCAGCTGCAACAACAACAGCAGCAGCAGCAGCGCTACGTGAGCTCAAAACGAAAAATTCTGCTGACGCTGCGTTGTGAACTTTCACTTCAGCCGCAGCTGACGCCCCCCTTCGCCCACACCCCTACCCTCCTTTGACATGCTATGCCATATCCGGTGCTGTGCATATTGCGGCATTAGCAGCACATAGTCAAATACTGTTGATCACTCATACGCAACGTGGTGCGCAGCATTCGCATTTCATTTCGACTTTAACTTCAATTGTGCAATACGAGACAGAGAGAGAGAGAGAGAGAGGGAGAACTCGCATAAAAGTTTTTCCAGTTTTTTTTTGTTGTTGTTAGCTGGCTTTTCTGACAGTTTTTTTTGGGTTTTCCGCCGTTGATGTAATGAAATTTTGCGCAATTGTGTGGCAACAAGGAATCCATTAAATTTTCGAGCCAAAGTTTGGGGTCCGACCATTTCACTGATTGATTGGCATCAACAATGTGCGCCGCCAACGCCGTTGGGTGGCAGCTGTCATCTGGCAGGGGGCCAGCTGTGGGCGTGGGAGCCAGTCACCGTTAATGCTGGCAAATTTGTTGAGCGTGTGTAAGACAATAAAAATAATTGAGTGCGTTGTTGCTTGCTTGTTACAGTTGCCGCCCCGCCTCGTATTTTGATTGTCAATGTAGTGTAAATTGTGTCGCCTGGCACGGCACAGTCCAGTCTCGGTACGAACAGATTGGCTGCTGCTCTGTGCGATGTGCTGTGAGCTGTGCAGATTGGGGACAGCAGATAAGCCCAAGTCATTACCGTGTAGCAGAGGGCAGTTGTCGTTATCCCCGACCCGATGTTGTTGCTGCTGCTGCTGCTGATGCTGTGTTTGCTGCTTGTCAGCTTCGTTGCCAGGACACGCCAGGATTGCCGGACTGCCTGGGCTGACTGGACAGACTGGACTTGCCGGGCAGCTACTACTCGCACTCCTACTCGTATTTGCTGTGACAATTGCGAGTGCCATAAAGAAGGAAACTCATTAAAGATATGAGTTTTGCTTTTTTCCCTGTTATTGTTATTAGCAGCACTTGCGGAATTGCCTGAGTTAAAGTTGCAGTTCAACGCGTGTTGCTTGTGCTCGATAAAGCCTAACTATTATAGTATCTAGTGTGTATTATACTTATATATGTTTGCAGTTTATGGAGTGCGAAACAAAAAGTCCTGAGGAATACAGATTTATATTTTTGATTTCAATGAAACTAAATCTTTGTTAGCTTGCCTACATTTCAATTTCACAACTCTTTTCTTTTCTACGTTTTCAGTTCTCCTTTTGGTTAAGCTTTTAAGGCTACTTAGTCAGCTGCATACAGACATACATATACACATATAAACACACAGTGAATGGCGCAGCGCGTCATTAAACTGCGTCAAATTGTGTGCCAAAATTTCAATTCTCTCTCTATCTATCTTTCTACTTCTCTACCCCACTCACTCTCTCTCCCTCTCTCTCTCTCTCTTTCTCTCTCTACGTTTTCTCTGTTTCTCCAAAAACAGTTGTCATCTGCTCTTTTTGCGCTATTTATTTTTGCCGCTTCAACAAACAAAACCAACTGCCACAATCGGCCACGCCTCCTTCTTGTGCACCCCGCCCAGCTCGCATGGCTCTACACACTCTTCTCTCTCTCTCCCTCTCCCTCTCCCTCTCTCTATCTCTCTCACTCAACGCGACTTGCATAATTTGCATAGCTAAGTGAGCAAAGAGTCGTCAAAATAAAGCGGATTGCTGTGCCCTCCCTTTCCCTTCTCTTCTCCTATTTGGTTACCCCTTTCGCTTGGCCGCTTCGCTTGGACAATGTTGCCGAATTGTGCGTCCGTTTCATAACTTAATTTTAATTGAATTATGTAAATCGCTGGCTAAAAATTAGCAGGCGCAAACTATTTTTTAATGACGCATTGTGCGCTTTTAATTAAAAGCATAGCGCAAATTAATTTTAATGAGCGCCTGCTCCTCCTCCCCTTCCTCCTCCGCCTTCTCTGCGTTGTTGCTGTGCGGGTAACCCTGCAAGTTACGTAGCCGTCCAACTGCAGACATTAACGATTTATCATCGTTGGCAAGATTAGCCCCGGCCCGCTTGGCCCGTCTCGATGTGGCCAGGACACTGCAGCAGTTGAGCTATATGGGGTCTGCCCCAGCCCGGCTCGGCCCTTGTCTGCGTTGCACTCGCAAATGATGTCCACTTTGTCTGGCAGGGTGCACGCTGGTTGCTCGCTGTGAATCTGTGTGTGTCTGTGTGTGTGTGTGTGGGACGAGTTTGTTGGGAAATTATGCAATAATCTATGACTATGGCGATGCATCGGAACAGTTGCCAATGGCAGCCTCAGTGGCAGCAACTCGCTCAAAGGAGTCGTCGCACAATGAGCGCGCACACACATACAGACAAACGCCCACACACACAGTGACACACACAGACAGGCACACATAGACGGCAGCACAAACGCTTCCTGCTAATCTGCTGCATCTGTTACGGCGCTCATTTGCTCGCTAGTTCATCGATGTGTGTGCTAAGCACTGTTTGTGTGTGTGTGTGTGGTGTGCGTGTGTGTGTGTGTGCTGCATCTGTATGCTACTTATGCTGTGACAATCAGTTTAAACGTTTCACTCACTCGCCTGGCAAGTGCAACTTGAGCTCTTTCAGCTGGACATTGACCTGGCTGCCCCAACAGGGTGCCTCCCTCAACCCCCCTCCTCTCTCTGGCCGCCTTTGCCCTCGTTGTCCTTTGTACAGTGCATGCTGTCCTTTGGCCTCTGGGACTGTGTTTTAATTACGCTTAATTTTAATAGCAAATGGAAATCGCGACAAAAAAAACGAGCGAAAAATTATGTTAATGCCGTTACAAAAGCTTGTTAGCACTGCATTAAAATTGTTTGCTGTAACGTGAGAAGATTGCCACATGAATATTTTAAATATGCCATAAACTACATAAGAGGGGATCGTTTAAAGAGCACACAACTTTAAAGTGCACACCAAGCTGGCTACGGTTTGCTATTTGATATTTGCAATTCGAAACTATTGTTCTGGTCGCAAAGATTTGATGATTGATCCTTATATAACTTGACGAGAGTAAATGAAAATGTTATTTCAAATTTTTCCTTTTTCGGATTAGCTTACGAGATATAATCTTCGATAAGTCTTATTACAGGAACGAGAGTCGCCTGGTGACAGGAATTTCAGCAGTAAGTGATTGAATGATAATCTGAAATAGTGAAGTGCCAAGTGCAAAAAAGATGTTTTTAAATCCCTATCCATACAATAATTTTGTGAAAAAGGTACTTTTGCATCTGTAAAATACTTTTGTTCGGTAACCTGGTGATTTAGTGATAAATTTGTGTCTTAAAGTTATTTTTGTCTCTGTGAGATACTTTGCGTATATTTGCGATAAGAGTTCGATTTAAGCACGACACATTGTTCAATTAAATGCTGAATTAATGAGTATAAATTGAGCCAGGACAACGCCATAAACCAAGCCAGTTAATCGCCTTAATATGTGTGAATCAAGCCTGCCGGCAAAAAGCAAACATAAAACTGAAAACGGAAAGCGCAAAGATTTATGCGCTTTATTAATAGAATTTAATTTGCATATCGCATTTCATGTATTTACTCTGCAATATCAACATACATATACTCATGTGTATGTACACACATTATATTGCGTGTGCTATCGACGAATCAATGCAGCGTAACAATTACAGTTTAGGCATTAAATCATACGCCCCGTAGGCCCCATACCCCGCCCAGTTATCATGTTGCTGGCAAATTACTCTCACAGCGATTGTCGATTGTCGCTTTTATGCAAATTCCCAAAGTAATATCCACACGCACACACACAGACACACACATATATTCCATTTTGGCATTTCTTTTCGTTGATAAATTCATATACACACCTGTTACGCCAATCTTATGCGATGATTCCCTTGCCGTAATTCACTTTCCAACTGGCAAAAATTTATGTTGCGTATTTTGCATATTTCAAATTAGAAATATTAAATTTAATTTTTAATGCAATTGCACACTGGGCTAATTGCTGTGGATTGTGTAATTTATAGTGCAAACAACAATTGCACTTGATTAGCTTGACTGCCTGCCTGCCTGCCTGCGAGCGCAGTATGACTAATTACGCATACGCCATGTGGTATGCCTCTGCTGTGCAAAAAATATAAATCACAGCTGTCCATAAAAATGGACAGCAGTAGCCACTGAGCGTATCAGGCGCATGACAGGCAAATGGATATAGTACGCTATTGTATATACAATATAAATCTAAGCTGTAACTGCCTAGTTGCGGGTCAAGCTTGATGGACCGCAGTGGTTGTTGTTTCTGTTATTGCAGCCTGTCTGTTTGCCTGCACGTTTGCCGATAAAAAACTACAAGCAAATACAATTATGATTTATTTGTAATGAGAGAGAGAGAGAGAGAGAGAGCGGCACAGATTGATGTCGCGTGACTTGCAGCAAATTATTTTTTATTTGTTAACAATTTTGATTTGTTTTTTTAACCCGAAAAAGGTTGCAGCTGAACTGCTCTAGCTACACTCTCACACTCACACACACACACTTAACGATAATTGCAAGCACTCAAGTGGTGCCATTGTGTGAAGAGGGAAAGAGAGAGAGCAGTGAAGGGGGTAGGGAGAATGGGAAGCTTTTCAGTTGCAACGTTTTAAAATAATTTAACAGCATTTTGAAGCGCATTCAAGTCAACTTTCGTTGCCATTTCAGCAGCAGTTGCCGTTGCAAGCTGCCATTGCAAGTTGCCTTGGCCATTACTGTTGCCCGTTGCCATTTGCCGGCTTCTTCTGGCCTTGATGCCGCCACTGTCTTCTCTGCCACCGTCGCAGCTTCTACTGCTGCTGCTGCTGCTGCGGCTCCTGCTGCAATTTGTCATTTGGCCAAATACACATGGTAGACGAACGGTGTGTGCTGAGAGTGTGTTGCTGCTTCGGGGAAAGTAGGCAGAGGGCACAGTGCAGGCGGCGGTCAACGAGTGCTGAATAGGGCCAACTGCTGGTCCGGTAATTGAATGAATTATTGTTGCTGCGCTAAGCGCACTTCCACAACTGCTCAACCCAACCCCAATGCTGCAGCCAACAAATATTTCAGCCATAATTTTTGAAGCACTTCGAGATGACAGCGGAATATGAAGCGAACGAGTCTCGGCAAATAGAGCTTGGCTTAAGAACGCGCTGATCTCAGCTATTATAAAAGCTAGAGTTACCAAATTTGGTAAGAAGACTCTTGGGTACTATAAGCTGATCTAGTTTATTTCAATTGTTAGGTGCCACGCCCACCGCCCCCGTAAATCAAAAATTTAATTTTTGAACTTACATTTAAAGCGCTGTATAAAAGATACAACTTTTTTACTTTAACATATACTAAGCTGAATGAAATATCTACGTATTCTCAAAATTACAATCCGATCGGACAACAAACACAAAAGTTATTTAAGAAAGTAAGAATATAAAACCAAGTGCTTCTGTCAGCTAACAAGCGCCATCTGTCGGAAATAATTTCAAAGCATGTGCATATGTATGTATATGCCTACATACTCGTATGTACATAGGAACATAGGTCGAAGGGTATCCCACTGTCGCGTGTCGCGCGACTGTTGCTTTCCTTATTGGTTTCGAATAAATCTTAGTTCTATATTTGTAGAGTGCGTGTGGAAAAGATTAAATTTTGTGTATAAACTTACCAAAGGTAGCATCATTAACACAAATTAGCCAGTGCAGGTTAATGATCTCTTAACACACGTGTTTATCTCGTTATCATATTTTTATCATCAAAATACATTTTGTTTATTTATTTATTTATTGATTGGTGTACCCTTATCTCATCAAATATGCACTCAGCAAGGGTATAAGAACTTTGCTCTCCATTTAGTTGGCCTTTTCTTTGTGCCTTAGCAATTAGCAAGCTTTTCAGCGAGAATCGGATTGTAAAGCACTTGCAAAGTAATTACGAGAGAGTAAAAATTTCTCAGCTATTTGGGGATATTTGCACAATTTAGCGTTCAATTAAAACTCGCTTCCGACAGAAGAGACAAACTGAGCCAAGCGACTCGAGTGGCCAAGCGAATTGCACTCGAGTAATTTTTTGAAAAATTAATTGCTTTCATTATCATTCGAGGGCAGGCGAAGAAGCAGCTTTAGCTACACTTTCAGTTGCAGCGACAGGCTGCCCCTGCTCCCGCTGCCTCTGCTAGACAATGTTTAAATATTCATTGAGAGAACATACAAAAGTACTCGCCCCTGCCTGCTCAACCCACCCCCTGCCCAATCCTACTCCTTGCCGTTGTCAAGCTTGCTATGCAAATAAGTTTGGGCATACAAATTGGCTATTGGTTAAAGAGTTTGCACAAGGGCGCCCTGCTTCCGCCCCTTCCTCCTGCCCTACTCCCTACGTGACCTGCTCCACTCTTGAGCCAATCGAGCTGCTGTCGCTGCTGCCTCTTTGAGTTGTCTATTGATCTTCGTTGCTTTGTTTTCCATTTGTCTCCACTGCAAACAGCTCAATTTCCATTGGCTGCGCTTCGAGTGTGCCATAAAAAGAGAAGCTGGAACTGCAGCCACTTTGTAGAGGGACGTCTCCCCTGCCCGCCCTCGGCCCAAGTGTATCGTTTTATAGCACACCTAAGTGCTTCATAATAATTTAACACACTCCACCACCCGCGCTGACAACTCTGCCAGGTGTTCCACCAACTTTTCGCCAAGTTTTTCGCGTTGTCTGCCGTCGTAGAGAGAGAGAGAGAGAGAGTAGCATTGGGTGCGCGGCTTTGTCTCCGGTATTTTAATTAAAAAACTGTCGTTAGTTGTGCGCCAAGTTTAAATTAAACACGGCCCTGCCTGTATCTCTATACCGCCCCCTACTCCCAAGGGGGAAATGTGGCCAGGTCGTGGCCATAAAGCTGCCAGCGCTGCCAGCCGTGCCTCAAGTTTCATTGAAGTTTGTCGCGCTCGTATTTATGTTTCGGCCAAGCAAACCGAATCGACTTGTCAAACAGTTGCCCCTCCCACTCCTAGAACGTAATCAAGCGGCTCTCCTGGGGAATTAAGCACCCAAAGTGTTGACAGCCAGTGTGGCCAAAGTGTCGATATCCCTGGGAGATGGAGACGAAGTTTCTGTTGGCTAATTCGCCCTTCATTAAAGCTCATGCGGTCTGCGTGAATAGTGCGAAACATAATTGCAACTTGAAGTAGCATATCGAAAAGTATTCAATCCCTCCCGCTCCCCTTTACCCACTATATATTTTTACCTATCTGCAGCAACTGTTGGTGAAACTGATTAAGCGACGTTTTTGTTTGCTTCGCTGCTCTTGGGCTGACTTAATGATTGCTAATTATGGAAAATATTGCTAATCACTGAGCACTAATCACTTTATTAATCGCATTACGTGCCGTACACACACGCACACACACACACACACAGAGAAAGAGAGAGGCGCAGCGCGTGCCTGGGCGTGGCAAAGCGCCTCTGTGGCTGATTAGCCATCACTCGACTAATTTGCACATTGATGGCGTCTTTTATTGAAGGCAGCGAGCGGGAGATTCTAAGAACAAGTCAAGGCTGAGGCTGCCACGAGTCACATGCCAACTATGTGGATGGGAATAATTAGAGCAGGGTGTTGCACGTAAGTGTGTGTGTGTGTGTGAGTGTGCATGTTTGTGTGTGGTGTGTTGTTTCGTTAGTTTGCAGCTGGGCTGCATTATTTCAGTGCCCGCAGCAGCAGCTACAAGTTGAAATAACAACAAAAACATGTATGCCTGGTGTTAGTTAAATGTGAGATAGACAAACATACACACACACACATACATACACACATGCATACATTTGCACCCTCGCTTGTTGTGGCAACTATTTAACAAGCAAACCCAATGAGAACCTGGCAATAAAAGATAAGCGCTCTCAACTTTTGTCTGTGTGTGTGCGCGCAATAGTAGTGTGCGTGTGTGTGAGTCTATTGTTGTGGTGCTAGATAAGAAACTCGACTCATTTGACTAAAGCGCTCCACGCAAATTGTATCGAGCAGCACTCGCTGGGGCACTCGAGGCGCATATTAACTGAAATTCAGTTTCGAAACTAAACTCATTAAATGACGTTGCAGGCGATGGAGAGAGAGAGAGAGAGGGAGAGGGAAGTGCAACACTTGGTGTAAGTACACCTGCCTGGGGATTAACACGAAACAATTAAATGAATGGAAAACTTCGCCAAGCAGCGAGAGAGTTGTTCTCTCAGCTGCTGCTGCTGCTGCTGCTGCGAGGGGTGCTCTGTCTGTAAGCTTTAAGCTGATATTTGACTGATTAGCCATTTTGAAATGGCAACGTTGCAAATGGCCAGTACGTGAGGCAACAATGCAGATAGAGAGGATGAGAAAGGGGGTGTAAAAGGGCTTCATCTACCTGAATTTCAATTGCCGAGTTGCACGTCTTGAAGTGAATTGTGAAAACATTGTCGTCGCCCTCAAGCAGGGGCCAAATGCTTTTTGTGCATTCGCATGCCGTCAGTCATTCGCTCACCCATTCAGTCATTCATTTGCTGCAACATTGTTGCAACAGCAACAACAACAACAACAATGCACCACGTTGCCATCTAATGAACGTGGCTGCAAGTGCTGCTGCTGCTGTTCCTGCAGCCTGCAGCCAGCAGGGTACGATGTGAGAGGCAGGGACAGACTGACAGCCAGACAGACTGGCAGACAGACTGACAGACAGTCAGACAGGCATACGCACAGTCAGATAGACAGTTGGACAGGCAAGTTGGAGTGCCTGAAAGCCCCCTGATATTTCTATCAATTAAACAGATATTAAAAGCGTTACGCTTGGCTATTCCAGGCACGAGGCATGAGGCACGAGGCACGAGTCATGATATAAGGGCACGTTAGCTGGCTGGCTGGCGCAAAGCAAACGGCATGACAACGTCGTCTCGTCATCTCTGGGGCAATGAAACGCAAATGAATTCGAGTATCCAACGTGGCGTGGTATTATATGCAATCTATCTGTGGCCCAGAGCGAGTCAGCTCGACTTTCCGCAGCACAATGCAAATTTCTGGCTCTGCAGCTAAGTAGCACACAAAGCCAAACGCTGCCAAAGAAAAGCTACGGCAAAGCTGCCATAGATAGAAAGACAGAGAGAGAGAGGAAAAAAGAAAACACACACACGCACACACACATACATATACAGCATAGAGAATTGAAAAACGAATGGCAAACAGCAGCAGAGTTCAAACAAATGTAAAAAATGAAAATTTGCCAGCGACCATTCGTAACTTTTGTTGATTTTCGCTTGCCGGCGAGCATGTGACGTATCCATTAGCATAGCCACCCACACACACACGCACACCCACACATACAGAGACAGGCTCTTTAGATGTACTGGCTAGAGCATCCTCTGGTCGTGGTACTCTGCTTTTTTGTTAATTTAGCATAAGTGACGAGTGAGCGACTTTTGGCAAGCGCTTTGGGCAAAAAGTTCGATTTAGATTGATTAGAGCGTGAAAATTGTTGGCGTCTCGTTGGCGTTGGGGTTCTCTATGGCGTTTGCGTTGGCGTTGGCAGCGAAGTTCTGCAGACAATTTCACATTTCACAATTCGCAGATCGCAGCAGTTTCTGTTTTTTTGGGGAGCGCTGTCAGTGGCACAGAATTTATATGCGTTGCACAGGTTCTTCGCAGATTGCTCAGTTCATTATGAACATGTTAAATACATGATAGAACACGCACAAACATGCATTTTAATTTATTATAATTATGCTAGTGACAGTTTTGACATTTATTTTATATAATATTCATTAAAACAAAATCAATTGAATGCGAATGCATTCATTGCTTGCGCATACGCGGCGTATGATTAATATTTATGGCACGCAGTCGTGTTGACACGCCGTATACCTCGTTGTGCAAGGGTAAAAGGGGTGTATAGGACTACAAATTAATTAAGAGTTTGTGACTTTAATGAGCGAAGAAGTTTGCTAAATTCCCTTAACTCTTTCGCTTTCAAATTGATCTTTATTAGGCTCGAGCCAAAGCTCATTACAAGTTGAAAACTGTGCAGCATTACTGCTGCTTCCACAAACTGTTGCTTAATGGCCAACGAAGCAGCAGCAGCAGTAGCATCGCCCGAGTGGCATCAATCATACGCTACGTAAACCGCAATCCGAAAGCCGCCAGTCGAAAGCCATTTTAAGCTGCATATTTATGGCTAAGCAAAGCAGGCAACAAAAAATGCAACAGCCAAATGTGAGAGGGAGAGAGGGAGGGAGGGAAAACTAGCAAAACTGGCAAAACGTTGCAGCTGCATGTGCAGCGAACGATAAGCGTGAACCAGGGCAGGCATCTCGGACTGTGTAGGGGTTGTATGGGGCTGCTCCCAAGGGTTGCCTGCGACGAGATATGCATGTTAAGTTGCGTAAAGCAAAGTTATGACTGGGTGGGAGCACCAGCACCAGCAGCAGTAGCAGCAGGAGAGGCAGCAACGTCGTAACTGTAACTGCGGTTAAGTCAACAAATTAAAACTTTTTTTAAAGCTCCCTGCGCTGGCGGCAGCTCACACGCACTCAGCTCCTCACAGTGCTCATCTAATGCAAAGCGGATGGGAAAATGAGCTGCGCAGAAATGAGGGGGGAGGGGAAGGGAATGAGCCAGGGTATCAGAACTTATGCACGAGTTATGCGCATAAAACCTGGCTAGGAAGCTGTTGCAGCTGCACCACCACCACCACCAGCAGCAGCAGCAGCAGCAGCAGCCAAATGAAAATACTATTTAATTAAAGTTTTGCACGTGGCTTATTTGTATGTGCCCCCACTCCCCTCTCCCTGAGCTGCCTCTGTCTGTCTGCCTGTTTGTCTGGCAGTCCCTCCCTGGCTGCCTGCCTGCATATTATAATAATTTTAATTCAATTTACACTCGACTCGCATTTGCAAATTGAGTGCCAAACTCGTGTCTAGCCAGATTTAAAGCGAGCTTTCAGCAGAGTCCTGCAGCATCCTTCGGCACGTGTATTTAAGACAAATAAATTACAGCTTGTGGTCCGATCGTGTTGCTCATTTGGACAGCAGCTTCGCCTTGCCTTGCCCCTCTCTCCCACCCTGTGCGCCCACATCTCTGCGGGTATATAAATTGTTTCTACTGACGCTGCAGTCGGTGGCCCGCTCTCAAAAGGGGTGTCGCTGCCCCGCTCGGGCCATATAAATTGCTTGTGAAATTGAATCTTTATGGCTCAGCTGGAATATTTTGGCAGATAGTCTATAAATTATGGCCACAAAGGGCATACACGCAAAAGTTGTTCATTTTTTCGCCCCTTTGTTGTGCTTTCTCTCTCGCTCTCTCACTCTCTCCCTCTCTCGCTGTCTTGTTGTCTCACTCGCATGTTATTTCCGAGTTGTTGTCCTTTGTTTTGCCATTGTAGCAAATGAATTTCTTGGGCAACTGTCGTTGAATTGTTGTGTTGAAGTGGGGGGGGGGGGCAGGCAGGAAGGGGTAACTGCCAAATAGTTGCCAAATTAGTTTGCAAATGTTCTGGGCGTCCCAAACTGCGAGGCCGGCTCTGTTGTTTGCGGTTACCATGTGTGGCGTATACGCAATATTTCGCAAACAACATTCCAGCAACTTTGCTTAATAGGCGCCTCCTTGCCGTTGTTGTTGTTGTTGCTGCTGCCCACTTAGGTATTCTAGGGCCCCGGCCGATTTGTATTTATTACAAAATTCAATTTGAATTCTGGCTGAAATATGCCGCCTTCGGCATTTTGTTTTTTCGTCCGTTGATATGCTAATTGCAGCGCGTGTCGAACAAAGTGTTCCGCACTCGTTTTAAAACATGCAAACCTGCCGTAATGAAGAGCTATTGCCACATTCCCCTCCACCATTCCCCTGCTGCCACGTCTGCAATGTGTGGGGCAAAAATGCTAATCAAATTTTCATAGCATACTTCGAGGCTCATTTGCATGCAGCAGTGTGTGTGCGAGTGTGTGTCTCAGCTGCGCTGCGGTCGCTCCTTTTATGACTGCCACATGACGTGTGTGCATCACAAGTCGAGCTCAGTTTGAAATGTTCTCTGGCTGTGAAGGCTTGATTGATGGCTGGAAAGGAGAAATTAGCGACTGCCAAATGGAGGGCAATGGCTCATTTACAGTTAGACGAGCGAGAGGTTACCACATGCGACTTGCCTTTTACTTTCCCATCGGCTTTCACTTTTGCACCTTGCATTATTTATGCAGCTTTCGTTTGCTGCCAATTCTCGCAACATTCTCTCCTAACTCTAACAGACGAGCATCGAGCCACCTTTGGGTACTGCGCGCTCGTTTACAGTTGCAAGTGTAATAAGTGAAGTGTATTTGCCAGCAGCAACATCAACAGGAGCGGAGCACGAGCAGCATTAACAGACCCCTCCCTCCCTCTGACCCAGCTTGTGGCTATTTTCATTGAAAACTTTGCGAAACGTTGCAAAATTGTTTGCGGCCATAAAATTGTGTGCAGGCTCAAGCACCAGCCCCAGCTCCAGCCCCAGCTCCAGCTCCAGCCCAGGCCCAGCCCCAGACATCAACCCTGATGCGGGCCAAGGCAAAAGCAAAGCCAAATACTCCTAAAGGGGCCTTTTCTCAAATTGTAAACTTGAATGGCCCGAAAGGCTGTTTCACATGATGCCGACAGCTCCCCATGGGCATTTGGCAGCACTTTGGCTCTTTAGCTCGTCCTGCTGCTCGTTGTCCTGCTGCCTGCTTGCCGAGTTTATCTTTGGCCATCAAGTTATTAAGTTTATGTAATTGCTGTTGCATATCGCCTCAAACCCTCCCCCATTCTTCCTTCAATTTGTGGGTTGTGTGTGCTTCTCTCCTTGCTGGGCAACGCTGTCAGGCAGCTCAACTGTGAATTGCGAGTAAGTCGCTTCAAATTTCGATTTCGATTTCAAGTTCAAAGTTCTTTGTTAGTTTCGATTTTAATCAGTCTCAGCTGTGCACTGCACTGCAAAATAAGGTGCCAAAGTGTTGATTCCTTTCTATTTGTCAGCTAGTTGGCAGGCAGGTGCCAACTCATAAACTCCTCGACAAGGATCGAGCAGCTACTTCAGGATTCGCTTACATGTTCAGGCTCGACAATTTGCTCACATGGTGGCGACGGCTTTGTCAATCGTCACGACGACAGTTGATTAATGATGACAAAAGAGTGTGCTCTGTAGCGCAGAGTCCCCCCTCCCCCCTTTTACCCGCTTATCCCTCCTAGAAACACGCTTAATCAAGAAATGCGACAGCAGCTCAACTGAGCCCAGGCATGAGCTGCCTTTGGGGCCTCTTCATCAGCCTGTTCGCGTTGCCTCGAGCGTAAAAAGTGGGCGTGCCTCATGGTTACTTTGATGTGCCACACGTAGCCACCATTGCCCGCCCAGCGCACGCGTCACGCATAAACATGAATGTTTTCTGTAGCATAAATACGAAATTAACAGACCGTGAACTCTTTTTTCCCAATGGCAAACAGGTTCAAGCGGAGAGCAAAGTGCAAAAGAGAAAAGGAAAGAGGGAAATGAGAGAATAAAACAAACGAAAAATCATTAAAAAGGCGCTTAATTGCAATAATCATATGGGAACTTAATTAAATTTGTATGTTGTCATGATACGATTTGGAAATCCGTCATTATTTGTGCATTATTGTATCGGGACGTGCCACCCTTCGCAGTTATCTGTCACTCCGATCAGTTGTCCAATCGCTTTTGTCCTTGTCGACGGTGGCATGGCAAATTTTCTGATAGAAATTGCAATCGATATGTATAAATGAGTTTTACATTTCGTTTATTTAATTTCATTTTATGGCATTTTATGGCGCATAAGTCAAAAGAGGCCATAAAAAACAGCGACGAGCGCGCTGTACGTCTGCCTGGCAGCCTTGTGCCCGTATTACGCATTCGCCGTGTTGAGCACGCAATAAAAATACCAATTGCAGTTTGTCCGCCCACACGCAGACACAGCGGAAGGAGAGATGAAGGAGGGGGTAGGGCGAGACAGGTCGTCGGGTTTGCTATTGTTTCGTAATGTTGCTGCATGCAAAATTTATTGTTGATTTTATTTTCAACGTCGTCCCTTTTACACAACACATTTCCCGCTTCCGTTTTTATGCCTTTTTATGGACATAAATTTACAAGCAGCTACGCTGCAAGGGAGCCAGGAGTCGAAGCCGGAGGTGGCACTGAAATTGTAGCCGGAGTTGTAACGGTAGCTGGCACTGGAGTTGGCGCAATACCCAGGTGCGTTGTCAGCCTTGACCGCCAGAGCAATCCCACACGCGGCCAGCTCAGTTGCCCAGCTGCAGGCTGCAGGACAAACTGTGTTGTGTGTGCGAGTGTGTGTGTGTGTGTGTGCGGGCAGCTAATCCTGCTAGAAAAATAGTAAAGTAAAGTAGAGACCTCAAGATGGTTGTCTCCTGCGGCGACCCAGTCCCCATTGCTGCTCTCACTCTCTCTCTCTCTCTTAGTCGCAGCCTTGCCGTGTGCCGTTTTCCGCATGCCACACGCTGCATGCCGCATGCCGGCCAAGTTTGCGTGCCGTGCAACCATTAGGACAACGCCGATGACTGCCGAGCACGTGGCTGTGTGTGGCACAAGGTAAACGCAAATATCCTTATCCTTCCCTCCTCCTGCCCCCCCCCCCCCAGTCAGCTACCTTGAAACGAGCGTGAAAGTATTTGCAGCCTTTTCGCTGTAACGCCGCCCAATTAATAAGGCTCTCTCACTCTCTCTCCTCCTGTCTCTCTCCCCTTCCCCGCTGATATTTCTTCCTTTTCTCTGGTTACCTATTGATTTTCCCGAACTTGTTGAGGGCACAGTTTTTCGGGGCGCGTTCTCTGCAATTAAGCCATTCCAAGGTAGCATGGCTTGGAGCAGCGCGGCGCGGCGCTTCGCTTAGTTACATTTCAAGTACAGCCCACCTACCTGTCCCTGCCCCGCCCCCTTGTCATACTGCCTTGTGTACCACGACACACAATTTATTTCGCCTCGTTGCGCAGCTCGTGTAATTGTGCTATATAATTGTCTGATTGGACGCGGCAACAAATCGCGATGGGGTTGGGCGCTGCCTGCCTCTCTGCCTGGTCTGTTGCCTGTTTGGTTGGCTTTATGAGGCGCGTTATAATGCGCTTACGTTGAGTGATAGCCCAGCGAGAGCGGAAGCTAATACAATTAGGCAGATAGCGTGTCCACGCATGTCAAATGCCAGTCGCGCCGTGCCAAAACGCAGCGTGACTGGCATCGGGATTAGCTCTTTAAATGTGCAACCATTGCTGGTTTATTATGCCTGTTTAGCATTTGATTTAAGCGCAGATGCAAAGACATATAATATACTAATATATGTACAATATATACACACATTATAATATTTTCTTTAATCTTTATTTAATCTTCCTTCCCACTCTTCCTTTATCAAAACCCACTCATCATTCCCCACATCATTAACTTGCCCCACTTGCAGATTATCCTGCACATTTCCGCTCTCTCTCTCAATTCTCAAACAGCTGCCACTTTTTATAGACCATTCATTGACTATCGCAATGGAAAATCTTGCCAAATTCCCTGGCATATGTTTTTTGGCTGCAAACTCGCGCGCTTTGCCGCACGCACGCGGCCAACTTGTTGCCCGTTTTGAGCTTTTTGGCAGCACGTACCAGAGAATTGCGCCCTTTGACCCCCGCCTGCGCACAGTGGCGCTGCCTGCTGCTGTCACAATTATTTTAAATGACTTAACGGGCAACGGGAGAAATTAAAAATGCAATAATTGCATAATGCAGCCGCATGTGCCAACAGCTATCGAGGGATTGAGGGGGAGGAGTGCGCTCTGGGCAAGCGGCCAAAATGCTGGGAGCACGCCTAAAACGAGGTTAATAATTTAAGCCGTTTTCTGCTGCAGCGTGAAAAATAACGCGTGTTAAAAGGAGCACGAGAAAGAAAGAAAGTGAGAGCAGCAAAACGGAACAAGAGCCAAATCCAAAGCCGCTTAAATTGTGTGCAAAGTGCCGCATGAGCTTATAATGAACCCACACACGTCCAAGCAGAACTGTCCGGGAACAGGAACAGGTAACAGGTAGCAGGTAAGAGTCACACGCAGGCAAGCGTACTTCCCACGCAGCAACCACGCCCAGTTCCGGGAGCAGCGGCAACCGCAGAAACCACCAACACTGGCAGACAGCAGCGCAAACATGACACCCGACAATACACACACACACACACACGCAGTTTGAATCTTTAGCTAAGCGCCTGGCGACCGCAGTCAGGACAACGCTTAGAGCACTCTCCCCCTCTCTCTTCACCAACCCCTCCCCCTCTATGTTGTTGTTGTTGCAGCTTGGTTGTTTTTATATGATTTATTTAGGAGCAAGCAAGCGCCCAGTTGCCTGCCTGATTGATGGCCGCAGTCGTGTGGCCAGTGAGGTAAGTGGAGATGTAACCACGCCCAGTTAGCCCCCAGTGCGTTGCTTGTACTCATATTAATATGGCTTGCGCGCGTAATTAGCGTAATTATTTGGCCATTTACTTGCTACCACTTGCTGTAGCCAACAACCTGCAGTGTGCGCTGAGAGCTTCAATCAGAGCGGGCAGCACACCTCGTTGCCTTGACGCCCACGAGCCGCCACGCCTACTTTGCGCCCACTACTGCCACATCAAAGTGCTTTGTAATGCTGTTAGCGTTCTAACGCCCACCACGCCCCGCATATGCAGCCCTAGCCGCCCCTGGGGGCTGTCAATGTCGACGTTGTTGATCACACAAATTGAATTGTATATACAATTGAATTTTTTTGAAAAATTGCTACACACCAGTGTTGCATAATGCCGCAGACAGATGGGAGCGGTGGGAGCTAGAAGCAGGATGGGAGTAGGGGTAGGGGAAGCAGAGACAGGCACATATCCCTGTTGAGTGTGAGTTATGACATTCCTTTAAGGTCAGCCCCCAGCAGCTGCAAGTGACGCCAAGCGCAGGCACTTTACGGGGGGAATTGAGGAGAGGAAGGAGGAGGTAATGGAACGCAGCTGACGGGGGAATAGTTTCACGTATTGCAAATGACAGCTGAGGTGTTTGAGGATTTGATGCGGCAATCGAACGTATCGTCGTGCTGCCCTTCCCTCGGGTGCAATGATGCGGCAATTGCAATAGGTCAAGAAAAGGCAATGCATAAGGAAACACAAATACATATAAATATATACAATATATAGACATTGAATTGTGGCAAATGCATGTGGTAAGCAATGAAAACATCATGTGTGCAATCAATAAAAAGTGAAGGCCTTTTAAAAACAAACAAACATGGGAATAGTTTGCGGGAATTTGCCGCTGCGCTCAAAAGTATGCTATGTAAATTTGCACTGACTCTAAAAGTGATGCTACAAAAAGATAAAGGAGGAGTCCCTGAAAGGAACTTTCCTTTACAGGGTACCGTGCAGGCAACTACTCTCTCTACAACATTGCCACTGCACCCATTGTAATCTTGCACAATTAATTAAATTAAATTAAAAGCAACCAATTCCTGCCGTAGTTTCCCACTTAGTGTAAGCATATTTCGTATTTTGGAAAATCGAAAATGATTTGCTTCAATTATGACAATTGTTTTAGTTTAATTGCATTTCTGGTTGAATTAAAATTGTTTAAGGAGTCCACACAGAATTCAGCTGAATAAATTGTTGCGGCACCAAATTCGACAGAGAAATTCAAATTCTAATTGAAATGTAGCTAAACAGTTTGGGGTTTTGCAGCACTGCACAATGTTGAACGTTCTGCAACTAAATATTTATTCAATCAAACAAGATTTGGGTCGAATGAAGCATTTGTGTTTTGTGGCCGATGATATAGTATAGGGATCAGATGCAGCTGCACAAGCTACTAAAGACAAGTGGCAAATGTGGTCAAGGTGCCAAATTTCCAGACAAACTCAAACGGAAACACACAGACACACATACACACGTGTATGTGTAGAGGATGCATGTGCAGCTTGTGGTGCGGCTAATGTTGGTGCTACGCTGGGAGGGAATTTTGCTTACACTGCCGCTTTGCAAAAGGAGAATTTTGTGGTCTTTAGCGGAACAATTTGGTTGCATCAGAGAAGTCGGCGAAGAAGGCGCAAGGCAGGCAAAGCAAAAGGCGAATGGGGCAATCCAAAGGCGAAAAACCCCGACGATTCTTTTAATTAAAAACGCAATAAGGGCCAAAAGCGGAAAATGCAAAGTGCGCACACAGCAAAGGCAAATGCTGTGCAGAGTTGGTGCGCTGCTTTATGCACTTGACTGTACAGCAATGTTCGATTAATTAGACGCTCTTTGGGCATGCCGCACACACACACACAGATACACACGCAGACATATGGTTAGCCGCCTTGGCATGCTTTAATTGACGAAATTGCAACTGATTACTGTTGAATTAAAATATGCGTTTGAGGATGAACAAAGAAAAGGGGCGGGGGGAGGGGAGGAGGCAGCTGGTCTGTTAATTATGGCAAAAGAGCCAATATAACATTGCCTTTGCACACACTCTCTTTCTCTGTCCGTCTCGCTGTGCATTTTTATTGCGCTGCATTGGCAATTAACAGACAAATACAACGTGCAACAACAATAAATAGCGACGCGGCAGCAGCATTTGCAGCTGTTGCGTTTTTTATGCCCTACGCTTGCCACTGAATTATTGGTGGTTCATCTTCTCTCGCTGGCCACAGTGTTGTTGTTCTTTCTACCGCTCGAGCGTAACGCAGCTGGCAGCATTAATCCAACGTGCAGTGGCAGTAAGAGCGGCAGATAGATAGAGAGAGAGTGTGTGTGTGTGTGTGTGTTGCAGATACCCATGTTGTGCTTTCACATGTGGCTCGTAAAGCAGCCAACAATGCCGCGTTGCCGGTTTCCGGCTGCAGTTGTAGCTTTTGCAGATCTCCAATCCCCAATCCCCCATTCGCCAATCTCCAATCTCATGCCCAAAAACCGCTGCGCTCGTTTGCCCATTGCATTCCTGTAGTGATTTGCATGCAACGGCATGTCCGAGGCCACGAGGTCGAGCACTGTCCACTGTGTAGGTGCGTGTGCGCGTGTGCAGGTTTTTTTGCAACCCAGTCCAGCCCGCAGTTTCAATTGAACCGTAACGCGGATTGCCTTTGGGGTAAACCATCGGGCCGGGCATACGCACTCTCTGATTGCATCAACTTGAAATAATGTAATTAGTTTTTGTGCCGTGGTCAGGCAGCAGGCGTGTGTGTTCCTGCCGGGCATGGGGCATGACGGGGTCGAGGCACGCTTGTGGCCAGTTGGTGGAGGCATCCCAACAGATAGATAGGGGCATGCCGTTGGCAACTGCACGCGGTTATGGTGTTGCAAATGGTGTGTTAAAGGTGTTGTTTCTGACAGCAATTGCGAATTTGCGCTGCGATTTCGTTAATTGGCAGCATGCAAAGCGCTGCAGGGCGCACTAGCTACAACATTGGAGGGGAAGTATTTAGAGAGATGTAACGATTAAAACGGAAATTGAACCAGGCAATTGATAGAACGAACTCCAGCAAAACTTGTGCTCTTTACAGCTTCAATTTGGCAGTTGCTTTTGCTTACAGTCTCAAAGAAAGTGACAGCAATCGTGAAAAACTGCCGCACTTAACAGCGAGTTCGCTCTATATGCGAATACGTTTTTCGTTCGTATAATGCCATATCATTAATAAGCTGTCAGCCTGTTATTGATTAAAGAAAGCTTTCAGCCACGCGACGCGACAAGGAAACGTACCGTCGTATTTCAGTTTGTCACTGATCTCATTGCGCTGGTCCATCCCGAAAATTGGCCTACTTCATTTACGGCCGGCCTACCATACATACTTAATATTTAAGTAGCTCTTATATCAACCTGATGCAACTGGCGAAGGCCTTGTGTGGAACAACACATTTGGCCGCATTCCCAGTTGTCTATCGGACCCAGAAACGAATAGCAACATCCGCCCAATTTAATGGCTGCCATTATGGCTGACTGTCTGCGGCGTAGTCAATGCTAAAATTATCGCAGTATGGTGTCGTTCGCAGAGCTGTCAAATAATTAATTAGAAAATAATTGCACGTAATAATTCATTGGCCCCCAACGGGAGATTCAAATCGCGAGAGAGACAGAGAGAGAGGGAGAGTGGGAAAGACAGATAGGGCAGAAGACACGACACAAATAGCCAATATCCAGCGGGCAAACTCTGATTTCTTTTTGCCCAAACGCAAAGTGGGGCAGTAGCGTATATCTCTCTATCTCTTTCTGTGTGTGTGTGTTTGTGTGTGTGAGTATGTATGCGGTTGCGTGCTGTATCTGCGCTGAGCTATGCCGTGGCATACTCGTTTCGTATGCATTTGATTGGGTGGCCCATACCTCGCCCTGTCGCTGTCATGTCACATGCAGAACTCAAATTAATCATCGCTATGCAGCATAATTTATTATGTCACACTGCTGGCCACAAGCAAGCCATGTGGGAGGGTGGATAGAGAAGAGAAAAGGGAGTAACATAGCGGCTACCCCACTCTGACATAGGCGTTTACTTCCTGCGGTCGACTGGTTTGTCATGGCCCATTTAAAAACACAAGTGACCACTCTGCTGCATCGGAAGTGCGTGTGTGTTGGTTGTGCTGAGTGTGTGTGTGTCTGTGTGTGTGTGTGCGGGCGGGGGTTGACTCTTCAATCAAATGTGAAATTTCGTATAATTAGAGTCGCACTTGAACTGTGTAGCCCATTTTGATTTAATCGGGTTAATAGCGTTTGCATGTCGCACTCCTTGACGGACTTAGGAGGTGTTAAATGCCTGTAATGACCGCACATCAACTTTAATAGCCACACAGAAATGGCAGCGCCAAGATTGATAACCTATTGTTGTTTGAGCGAGTGAATACAAAAAGGTTTCCGTTAGCACACAAAAGTTTTGCATAATTTCTCACCCGTTTTTTGTTTCGGCCAGCGGCATCAATCATACGCCCTGTCGGCCGTTTGCGCTGCAAAACGCAATTCAATTCGTGCCACATTAGTGCTCTATCAACACACTTCCCCAAATAGGATATAAGAAATGCAAACTGCGTGAGTGTATTTTGTATTTTTAAAATTTATTTTTATTGCATTTTCTCTTTTTTCGTTTCGTATGAATTTCAAATATTTTTGTTTTTGTTTTATATTTGTCTTTGCTATTTTATTTGCCATTCGCATACATTATTACATTTTCTGCACGTTTTTCAAGTGATTTCTCATTTTCGCTTTTTTTTTTGGTTTTATTCTGTTTTTGTTTGCTTTTGTTTTGTTTTGCTTTGTTTGTTTACAATTTGTCACAACCTTACAAATTGAAAATTGATATAAACCAATATATAGTTTTGTTTAATGAAATTTGTCGCTTGTTTATAGCTATTTTTGTTGTGTTTGTGTGTCTCTGTTTGTGTATAAATCAATGAGTGTGAATGCAGATAAAGAAATCAATTTATTGAGCAAGTATCTTTTTTGAGGGGGGAGCTGTATGAGTGAGTGTGTGTGTGTGTGTGTGTGTGTGATTGCTGCGGGAGTCCGCTAATATAATACTATTCATCTCTTTCGTTCTATTATCAATTTTGTTTGTAAGGAAGCGCCGCGGGGGGACGCTCGACTCGTCCAACTCTCGTCTCTATACACAATGCTAAATTTTAAAAATATTTCCCATTTATCATCTAAAAAGTTGAAAAACCAAAAATAGGTTCAATAAATTTCATTCATCCGTCGGGGTTCGGTTCATTTCTGTTCTCGAGATTTATATATATGCGTCGGTAATTCAATTTGATTTCATTTTTATTTATTTCATTTCAATTTGCGTTCTGCATTTTTGCATTTGTTTTGCTTTGTCCATTGATAAAAACAAATGGTACAACTTACAATTTGGCACATCATTAAAGATTAGAGATTTCTCATATAATATATTTATATATATATATATATTTTTATGTATATATATAGTTTATATTTATAACTCCTATGCGTATGCTCTATGTGAAAGTGAACAAAAGCAGTGTCAGCTTATGGTTAGACTACACAGTTTATAGAATATAACTTACAGATTCGCCAGATTCTCGATTTTCTGCTGCTTGTACTGGGTCTCGAAATGGGGGTAGGGGTATGGGGGGACTGAGAAGTCTCTAATATTAAATAATAGTTAAAATATCATCGTAGGTATGTATACATTTAGTTCATATACATATATATACCATATATATATATATATATATATATAAATAGAGCTGCAGTGTTTGATTGAGTTGCATTTGCATTTTACATATTTATAGGTTGATTTTTCATTTGTTTCATACCTTGCTTAAGACAAAAATCGTGTTTTCTTTTAAGTTTTAAAAATTTGCGGTGGAAGTTGAGTTTATTAAATTGTTATATGTATGTAGTAGTATCTATTATGTTTAAGTTTTTAATAACTACTTGGTTTATTGGTTTTTTCTTATCTTTTGTTCGCCTTATTGTTGTTTATCAAACCCAAAAGTGTTTCTTATTTCCATGTGCGGCCAAAAAGTATGCAATACTTTTCAGTTACTCTCTATTTTGTTAATAACGTTTTTTTTTTGCAAATTTGGGCGCTATTTTTAAAAATGTATTAAATTTAATTACGTGTCTATTTTATTCACTTGAAAGCTACATTTAATTTGGCAATTGTTGGGTTTGATTTAATTCATTCTTTTCGACTTTCGTACATATATTTTCGCATTTGCTTCTTATTAATTCTTGTGTTTGTTGTCAATCAGCATAAAAACTAAATCTAAAACTAAAAATCATAGTTTTTATAATTTTTAAATATAAACTTTGGCTTGAAAAATGTCAACGTAAATATGCTTAAAACATTATAATAATCTTTTTTTTTGTAGGATTTTATCTTTTCTTTTTTAATAATTAAAGAAACATTGTGTAAACATTTCAAAACTGAGTATGACATATGTAAATTGCTTCGAGTTGCTGTTGTGTGTGTGTGTGCGAGTATCATCAGTGTGTGTATGTGGTGTGAGAGAGTTTTGAAGAAGAATTCATAATAAATATATACAGTCTGAGAAGACGTAGTATAAAACACAACGTTGAAGCTCTTTGGACTCAATAGATAGCTCTCCAGCTCTCAAGCGGAGCCTTACGTATGTAATATTTATGGACTTAGTTAAAGGGCGAGTATTGGAATTCGAGGAGAACACCTAAAGAACGATTGCACAATTACACACGCACACAATAACCAATCAAAAGTGTTGTTGTTGTTGTTTTTGTTTCATCTAGCATAGTTTCAATATATATATAGTATAAATTTGACGACAGTAGCTGCCTAAGAATCGAAATATAGAGAACGACTTCGTACAATACGTTTTGAGCATTTCCATTGGGTTTTCCCCATTTTGTTTTGTTCATTTCAAAATACACAACGTTAAAAGTTTACTTAACTGTGCATTAGACGTGGTTTTCTTTGTTATTATAGTTTAAAGTGTGTATGTAAAATAAATTCTTAGCTTGCTTAGGGGAAGTTTTGTGGTCTAGGCCAAAAATATGAACAACACTGAAACGACGTGAAGTTAGTTAATTTATAATTTTGGTTTCTCTTTTTTGTTGCTTTTTTCTCGATTTTTTCTTAATTTTGTTATCATTTTTTTTTTGCATTTGCACAACACACAAAGAAAGTGCTACGGAGTTAAGAGCTAAAAATCTTTTTAACTTTAATGCTTACTACACAAATTTCACGTTTTCTTTTTTGTTACTCTTCTTCGTCTTCTTGTTTTTGTTTTTTCTTTTCTGTCACTGGAAGCTTGAAGTTAAAAACTATCATGTATTATATCATATTTGTAATTTGTCTCTTCTTTTTTATTTGTTTTTTTGCTTCTGCCTGCTGCTGCGGAGGCTGCATTAAAGTAATTATTATTGTATATTCCAAGGATATGTCTACGTGTTGATCTCTTGCACTCGCCTATGCATTATGCCTATGCGCTACAAGTTGAGCAATTTCATTGAGTTGATTTGGCATTTGCATTCGCGCAACTGCCTTCTTTTTTCTCTTTTGTTTTGTTTAGCTGCCAGATAAAATACTAGAGGAACAATAAGAACAATAGGAAAAACCAAAGCAAAAACGTTAAAACATAAATTCGTTGATAAAAATGATTTTTGTTTTTCGTTTGAAATGTACACGAATAAAATTGTGAGTATTCTTTGGAGAGGCGAATAAGACGCTTAAGGAAATTAAGATAATCGTTAAAATGTGTTTTTTCTTCTTGTGCGCCAAGTTGTGCTTTTCTTTTCGAGAATTTGCTCTCTTTTGTTTTGTTTGGCAACTTGTTTTTAATAGAAAAATAATATACAATTTGATGTGTGGCGCTTGTTTTTACACTACATACTACAATGCTATATGTAACAGTTACATGAAACAAATAATTATAATCGTTAATTGTAAAGCTAACTTAATAAACGAGAAATTGTGATTGTTTTTTTTTTGTTTTTGTTGTTTTCTGAGTTTTTAGTTTAAAGTATGCAGCATGAAAATACATAAAAATTGCTCATTTTTGATATACAAATACAATATCTATAGGTATAATAATTATACATATACCGTTGGTATATATCATATATGTATATATATATAATTATATATAAATTCTGATTTGCCGCACAAAAATTTCAGCTTTTGTTTTTGGTAAAAATCTACGCAGAAGCACGTTTTGCAAACTAATTGCCATTTAAATATTTTGTTTATACTGCATTTGCTTAATAATTTTTTTGTTTTTCGTTCTTTTTTTTGTTTTTACTTGGACGACATTGATTTGTTTTTCTTGTTCTTTATAATTTGCTTGAATTGCCACAGTTATTGCGGCTGCTTTTAGCTTTGATTTTCAACTCTCCGCATATGTTTCTGCATCTTCATCTTGAGCGGGTTCTCAACTCGTTCTCCTTTTTTTTCATCTTCTTTTTTGAGCGTCTGTTGTGTGTGGTTTGAGTATCGGCATCTATCGGTTTCAGGGATTTAACGTCTACTTACGCTACTGCACTGTAGAGAGGAGTATTTACGTCTAGTTTTGTTCATACATTGAGCATTTTAGAGAGTAGTTCAAGTGTATTATTTGGCTGACTTGTGTAGCTTTTTAATATGGCGTAAAACGGTTGAAGCCACCGCGATACATCGTTGCCTGTGAAAGGTAATCAAGCAAAAGAGGAAGGATATATATTAGAAAATGTATCTTAAAAATCTCTAGTATCTTACACTACTTATATATTGTGTTTAAGTTTTATATTAATATCTTATTAAAATAAGAAAACTCACCCCGTAGCCAGGAACGGGTCCGATTCCATGTCCTAGATAAGGATCCGCATATTCGCGTGCATAACTAGAAATATTTCGGTTTTTTTTTCATTATTTAGATGAATAAATTAAAATAGTATTCAATGTGTGATGCAGCTTGATTTTGATGACTCCAAATGGGATTAGTTTCTGTTATTATGATTGTCTATTATGTTAGTTTTCTTCCTGCTTATATCATATTTCTGCGTTAGTTTGTCTCCTGATTCATTACTCATCCATTTCTTGATCTATTCGTCGACATCCTTCAACTTATATTAGTAAAATTTGTTTAGTTTCGATAGGGTTTTGCAAAATACTTCAATATTTAATTTCAAATCATCAGTTTTCGTGGTCAGAATCTTGCTACTCTTCATAAGTGAGTTAAGGTTTTCAGTATAGTACGAAAGAAAATCAAATCAAATCAAATCAATTAGTCAAATATTAAGGGAAATAATTAATAGAAATAATATAAATACAGATTACAAAAATAAAAACAAAGATAAGCATAAGATATTAATCAAATCAGAATAACTTAATACATAAAGAGAATATATAATAATAATAATAAAGTATTTCCGGTAAAATACTTAATTTGAATATAATACTTATGTCAGCTATAGTTACTCATTCTTATTCTCATCTACCTAAATTTCTTTGTACTACCTTTAGTTAATATTATGTCGAGTGGGTTTATATGATTGATGACAAGTGTGGGTTAACTGGGGTTAGCTGTGAGTTATATGTAGTTGCGAGTTTCATGAGGTCGCAACAACTGGCTCGGGTAACTTACCCCGCGACGGTGGCATAGCCAGCAAGTGCCGGCTGGGCGGCTGCTGCTGCAGCGGCGCCATAGGCGGCCCGGGCAGCGACCGCCGTGTAGGTGGTGGCCGCCGTGGCATACGCCTGTTGCTGAGCCTGAGACAGGGGTGTCTTTAACAGCGGAGCTGTGGCCTGGAATAATGTGAAGCAGATTGTGTGTTAAACGGGGCGCAATAAGATCTGAATGCAACGGCAACGACCAAACTAGCGACAGGTGATATAGAGAGAGATATTGTATATATAAAGAGCGAGTAAGAGCAAATTTGCAAAGAGTTAGGAACCTAAGAACCGTAACCGAAACCGAATAAAACGTAAAAGGTAGGGTGCAAGTAAAGTAGTATAATTATATAGTGTCTTTTGTTTTTGAAGATATATACACATAAAAAATATATAGTTGATGTGGTCATATTCAGGTTAAGTTGACCAGCGAATTCAAAACTACAAAACCCAAGATGCCAAAGATCCGCGTACACAGCTTGTAAATGCTACAAACAAAGCTCCAAAATGTGCAGGGTATCGTAAACTTATATACTATAACAATTATAGCTAATGTTAAGATTATATAACTTAGTTCTGGGTGCAGTAATAGATGACACAACACGCAAATAACCAAAATCAAAACTCAATGTGGACACACAGCACAACAAACAAACGAATAAGTTCTACAAATGGGGCTTCTACAGCTATACAAGAACGCATATTAGGACATTTGTCAAGATTTTCAAGCTAAAAATGATTATTTTTACCAAAACATTCTGTGGTACCGGAATGCGGTTGATCGTATGTGGGGTACTGTTTAGCGTAGTCACAGTGCGGCGCTGTAAGTTTTTACGATATACGATTTACGGTATAATTGGTATCAAATTTTTTTTTGGTTTTTCGTTTTTAGTTTCGATGTAGTTGTAGTTGTTGTTGTTGTTGTAGTTGCGAATTTGTTGTAAAGGTCGTGAAAAAAGTAACCAAAATAAATACATTCTTAGTATATACGGAAAACGTGTATTATATTTATATTTATGCTACTTAAATTTAGAGTCTGCTGATTATAGAAACATATATTGCAAAAGCAAAATCAGTATCGAAATACAAATACCAAAAAAAAAGGAAAATAATAAGGAAAATGAAATGGAAAATTCCTTAGAGAGCGACATGCGCTTTTTGTGGACTGCTGAGCAAAGCAATTTGTTGTTGTTATTGTTGTTCTTGTACTTGTAATAAGGAAAGTTTGGAAAATGCGTTCACAAAGAAAATATATATGTAGATAGAAAGTAAGGATGCAAATAAGTAATTGCTTTATATATAGAAATAGACTTAGGTTTTTGGTCAATCTCAATCACAGTGTTTAGATACATAAATACAAATTGTAGATACATTAAAGCAGTTATTATTAATTTCAATATGTTTGATGATTAGTTAATGACGCACTTTGGACACTGGGGCCACATAATAATAATGATTTTATTTATATATACGCTTGTATATGACAATATTGTACAGACGCATTTGCACGACCAGTTACCAGAAAAATCAAAAAGAAAAATATACGAAAAACCAAAAAGTTAATGAGATAGTCAAACATATTTTGTATAATACTGCCCATGGCGTGGATTTACAATAAGAGAGACAAGTGTATTCCAAAGATGTTACAACGCGTTGCAGACAGAACGCTTTGTTAGTTTTGAAATGCAAATAGGGAACACAATAAATAACAGAATAAATGGAAATATACTGTTCGAAAACCCAAGCCAAAAAGATGTTCAGGAAAAAAGAAAAAACAATTACAATCCGGTGTCTCTTTCACAGGCTACCATCGACAGTAAAGAGTTGTGGAAATAAACATATGTGTGTGATTGTGTGTGTGTATATAGAATATGTACGATAATAAAAGTAATAACAATATATTAAATAGTTTAGAGAGCGTTCTTAATCTGGTTTTGTTTCTGTTTTTTTGTACGGTTAGCGTATTAGATTGAATAAGTTTCATTACATTTAATATGGCGGCTGGCTGTGCGGCTGGAACTTCAGTGACCGGTTTGGCTGCCTGTAAAATTTATATATAATATATATATATGGATATATATAGATTTTATTCGCTTTAATTGAGGTATGCTTTGCAATAAGGTTTGCTGGCCAGCTTAAGACTTAACCTGCGCTAAGAGGATACTAAAAACTAATCCTTACTAGCTAATAATAATGAATATCATTCATTGAACTTACCTGGAAGCGTAGATTTGGATCAGCGGAAGCAGCGGCTGCTAAGAAGGGATCATAGTATACGCTGTATAAAGTCGAGAAGAGTGATATAGTAAAGGCAATAGATTAATAACTGTGCGTAGTACGTGCTTATATATTGAATTTAATAACAGCTGAATCGGAAATGGAATGGATTCGAATTGCATTCATTCTCAACCGGATTCAATTGCCATTTTTCTGTCAAGCACTTAAAAGCAAAATTCAAAAATTTTTATGTAGAATTCATTTTTATATTTATTTTTTTGTTTGTTTCTTTTTTAACGCACTTGTGTGTGGGTATTCGGGTTTGTTTATTTGGGCGCTATGTGCAGACACAGCAGCAGCAGGGCTAGCGAGGGCAAAAGTTTTGGCTTACCAATTGTTAAAATAATATTTCACTTTTTTAGCCTCAACAACTTTAGCCCGCTTCCCTTTTGCATGCTCTGTCTGCTGTTATAGTTTTGTACCGGGTGCATTTTGGGCGGGTTAAAATGGCTGAAACTTAAGGCGTAACTCAAAACGTAATAAAGTCCCTACGGATACACTGAACTCTCCTAACTTCTAACTACCTGAAGTCCTGACTCCTATGTATGCTAAGTCCCCCTCCTAAGCTGCCTGACGATTGATGACGAGCTGATTGTTAGGTAATGCATATGCATATAAGTTGAAATGAAATAAGGAGAACTCTAGCAAGGATAACCAACCAGTTACGGGTACAGTGGGCATTCCATTTGTCCGATAACTACGTTAAACATTTTGTATACTTATTATTGTTGCTCGATTTCTCTCGATCGACAGAACGAACAGACACACAGTCATGCACCTAGCTAATAATTTGTAGTTGTAGTAGTTGCTTCAATTCATATATGTTGTTTATGGGTAGCATTATCATCGCTAGTTTATATAGTTTGTATGGAAACAGCAGCCACAGTAATGAACGAAATCAATCAAAAAATACATGTGTGTATAGGGGAGTGTGTGTGTGAGTATGAGTGTTTGGTTTTATAGAAAATCATAATACAAATAGAGATATTATTAAAAGAAACATGCGCGACAACAGCGGCGGCAAGAGCAGCAACAGACGCTTTAAAATTATGTTCATATTTCAAATATCAAATTCAAACTCATCATACGCCTAGTGGTACACAATATACACAATGGAGTAAGTAGTATTACATTGACCCCTTCTGCCAAATAGACAATCAAAAATAAAAATGATATTTAACGAATTAACGATGCCAAAAAACGAACTGCTCTCAGTCAAGAATATATAGTATAATTAATATAATTAATTATGTGATTAAGTATTTGATATAGTTTTCTTTTTTTGTTTTAGTTTTAGTTGGCGTGCGTTAATTGGTTGCTGCTTAAAGTTGTTTAGTTGTTGTAGTTGTAGTAGTTGTGGTTGCTGTTTTTGGTTTGATTTGATTTTGTACAAGAGAGAGAGAGAGGCAAGTCTAGACTTGCGCTGCGATTAGACTTAAATGGTGGCGCTATGCATATATAGATATACGAGTAGTACGAGTACGATTATGGTACTTATTAAAACGTTACACACACAAGGTAGCTAATATCAAAAATTCACCGCATAGACCAAAATAGAGAGAGAGAGAGACAAAAAACAACGTTAAAGCTATGAACAAAATGGCGCTCAAGGTGTAGTTGGGGGAGGTAGGAGTGGGGGTAGTTGTGAAATTATGATAAATGAGTGTTGGTGTGTGTGTTGGGGAAGGCAACTGCTGCAGTAGCAGCAGCCACAACATGGCGTATGCGTGATAATTTGTTGCATGCAAGGCAATGAGTTGCCACTTGTTGTGCTGCTGCTGCTGCTGTCGCAGCTGCTGCTAATGCTGCTTGAGCATCGTGTAAGCGTTTAAGGAACGAGCGAGCGAGCGTAGACACCACATAAACAAAAAGTAAGTGCGCTAAAACTACATTCAAAATATATTTAGATTATTCAACTAAAAAAATGTTTAAAAACAAAAAAACAAGATACAACCAAGAGCTACATTGTATTCTTTTTTAGATTTTTCTTTTCTTTTTTTTTTGTGTTTTTTTTTCTTTTCTCTTGCGACGTCGACGAGTTTGTTTGTTTGTGGGGCAACGTGGAGGAGGCTCTACTTACGGCGCAAATCCATGCAAAGCTGCAGCGCTGTTGGCCGCATTGGCCGACGCTGCCATGGATGCAGCAGCCGCAGCAGCAGCGGCCGGCGTTTGTGAGGCCGTTGCAGCAGATAGGCGTGCCGCATACGCGGCGGCGGCAGCGGCACTTGCATTGCCCGCCACACCCGAATTCTGTGCCGCAGCAGCGGCCGCAAGTGATTGCTGCAATGCCGAATGTTGCTGGGCGGCAGCAGCCGCGGCGCTGCCAGCGGCAGTGGGCACCGCGACGGCCTGTAGCGTTGGCTGCAGCTGGGCCAATTGTGGGCCCAGCGCGTGCGCATGGGCATGTGGCACATGTGTATGAGCGGCGGCAGCGGCTGCGGCAGCGGCATGCTGTGAGTGTTGGGCAGCGGCGGCGGCGGCGACTGCGGCATGTTGTTGCTGTTGCTGCTGTTGTTGTTGCTGCTGCTGTTGATGCTGCTGTTGTTGTTGATGCTGCTGTTGCTGTTGTTGCTGATGCTGCTGCTGCTGTTGGGCGGCTGCTGCGGCCACGGCGGCGGCGGCCACTTGACGTTGCTGTTGCTGCTGGGCGGCGGCAGCGGCGGCTGCCAGCGCCGGATGATGGTGCGGATGATGGGGATGATGGAAGGGTGTGGCACCGACCACGCCCACATGTCCACGTTGTATGGCAACTCCACGCATGGCAGCGGCGGCAGCTACGGCGGCTGTGAGGCGGCCAAACGAGTATTTTTTTTTTGTTTTTCATTTTTGATAAAGTTTTTTTCGGTTTGTTTGTTTTTTTTTTGCAACGATTTGTACACAACATTTTACCAGTGTGTGTGTGTGAGTGTTGTACGTGTGTGTGTGTGTGTGTGTGTCGTTTTTGTTGGTATTTATACACACGCATTACATTCGTGTGTGTGTGTATGTTTGTTTTGTGTGTGTATTCGTGTGCAAAAAGTAGAAAAAAGGAAAAGAAAAGAACATAAAACGCATGCGGTTAGTTTCTCTCTCATTATATAAGTAAATATTTATATAATATATATATATATATAGAATATATTTGTATGTTTAGCAAATACTAGGCATTATGTAGTAACTGTTTGTATGTATATTGAGTTTAGGTATCGATTGAGCGCTGAGATGATTTCGGTATATACATATAACAATACGATTACATAAGACATACGTGAAGTCAGTCATATTTATATATATAATATATTTAAAAGGGGGATTCACTTCGAAACATACTTAACATTATGAACATTTATTACCAAAATATGCTACGCAGTGGGTTTCTGTTTCGTTTATAAACATTATATTATATAGTATATAGTATGATCAACCATCAACAATACGAAAAACATTAGACCGATCTGTAGTTTAGTAGGTATTAACATATATACACATATATCTATGTATATATGTATGTATTTATTTTACGTGTGTAAATGCCGCAAGACCTTTTTAAGAAACGCATTTGCAATTGGTTTTGTTTTTGTTTTTGTTTTGTAGGTTAGAGGATTTCGTATACAAAGCAATATAATAAATGTAGTATAATACGTATATATATATATATAGAGATAAAATCGTACAATTAAACTAAAGTAAAATCCTTGAGCCGTTTTTTAAATACAATCAAAACTAGCAAAAACATTTATTAAACTAGAGATTGTTGTTGTTATCTATTGAGTGCGAAACAGAGTGTGTGGAACAGTAGTATCTAGTATGATGATGGGCGACAGATAAGCTACGAATTGGTTGGTGATAAACAAGTAACTGCATCCGATAGTTTTCAAGGCACTCACACTCTGCCCGCGTGATATTGCCAACGATAGCAATTATTCATAACGAGCACAGCCGCAATAAGCCGGCACAAAGCGCACTCTGCTGGCCATAATTGACGACCTCAGCCAACGTGGAAAAGCAAACTGTGTGGGTGAGTATGTGTGTGTGTGAGAGAATGTGTAGGTGTGGTTCAGTGGAAAGCCAAACAAATTGCTTGACGCGAAAATTGCTGAAATTTATTTGACTAGTGCGTAATTAAAATTCGATTCGTTGCCAGCAAATTATTAGCAGCAGCAACAGAGCTTCGCCAATTTTTCCAGTTTTCGTTTCAATTAAAGAGTACAAAAAGTTAATTTCGAACTCTATATAAATGAAAAAGCATTATGATGAACCAGGCAATCAAATAACATAAGGCGTAGGCCGTTTTTCATTTTGTTTTTTTTTTTGTCACATGCAAAGTCGAATTGGCAACAATTTCAATTTTGGTTTTCTGATGAGAAACATAAAACGTAAGACGTGCAAGATTTGCAAAGTAATAGCAAAAACAGAGAGATAAAGACATAGATATATTGATGTAGTCAAGAATAGCTAAAAAACTAATGATCTATTGGAAATGCCTTATAAGAGATGCTTGCTTGCCGTAAATTGGGCTACCGTCACACGACAAGAGAGAGAAAGAGAGACAGAGATGGAGAGATATAGGGGTATACTTTATAGTTATTACAATACGATTTTATGGTAAGTACGCTATGGTTAAAGCTAGAGAACCTTTCCATACTTAAGAACTAATTACAGCTTTCAAGTAAGTTGCCACTAGTTGGTCTGTTGATTGATTGGTTGATCGGTTGGTTGGTTGATTGGTTGGCTGATTGGAGTACGCTTGTGTCCGTGTGTAGGTGGTCTAAGAGTGTTTGTGTGTGTCGTGTGTGTGCCTAGCCGTAGAACAATGCAATCTCAAGGGCGCCAAAAAGTATGCAATATATATCGTACTTAGCATATAGTCAAACCCAAATGCGTAACCAAAGGAACAAGACAACAAATATATAGTAGTATGGTAGATATGTATGTAGGTAGGTAGTTGTATATGGTACAGATCTCATAGCTAAGAATTTGGTGGCTGGTTGCTGGTTTCGTTTTCGTTTACTGTAACTGTATCTATGTGTCTGCGTGTGCGTTTCAGTGTGTGTGTGTGTGTGTGTATGTGCGTGTGTCTATGTCACGGTGTCAGCGAATCGCGAGATTTATGTCAATTTTTGAATTCTGCTTTGCTTTCTTTAGATAGTTTTCAATGTACCTCCGCCGTGTCGTTGCTGCTGCTGCAGTTTGCGCTGCTGTCACAGCTGCTGGCATAGCACTGTGCTGCGTTGGATGGCGCGGTGCGGCTAACACAATGGGCGTGGCCGCTGGTGCAACTGTGGGCTGGGGCATATTATGCGCCGCCGGCGCCACGGCCTGCGCCTGCGCCACCGGCAGCTGCATGGGCAGCGGCATGGGCGTCAATGTGGCAGCTCCAGCGCCAACGGGCGCACCCAGAAATGGCCATGCGGCGGCCACGGGCAGGCGATAACCTTAAGGTTGGTTCATATACATTTATACATTATACATATATGTCATATATAACGTATACGTTGATAAATTTCGTTAGATTTTGCATATCATTTGATGCTTGGTATGAGCTCTGTGTGTGGTGACTGTCTGAGTGTTTAGGTGTATGTGTGTGTGTGTGTGTGTTGTATTTACATTTCGAATTCGTTTGGGGATGCAGTGAGTTTCGTGGCATTTTGGTGGTTTGATTCTTGTGGTTTATTTTGCTTAGATCTAGTGCTAAGTTAAGCTGCTTGAAACGCGACGAAAGTTACCAGTTACATACATTCGTGTGTGTGTGTGTGTGTTTAAAAGTGTGTAATTGTATGCGATTGTATACGTAAGTAATAAGTAATTACGCTAAGGAGCATTTCCGACAATGTTCAGACCAAAGTACCAGACCAAAATAGATGTCAAAACGTAAAACGAACTCAGGACACAAAGTAAAAACAGAAAAACAAGAAGAAGAAACGAAACGCACATACAACAAAACTTGTTAAGAGTGTCAAACGCAATGGTATCGATTGTTCAGATTTATATATGGTAAATATATATGTATATATATTTGTAAATAGTTTATATATATAGTAGGTAGTATGCATATAAGACAACACAGCGGCAATATGCTAAGTTCATAACCATCATCAATGGACGATCGCAAGATCATCAAAATCATCATCAAGACTAGAAAAAAATTGTGACGCGCCTTTTAACGGTTTTTTCAACATATTGTTATTATGATTTTATAGTTTTTTTTTTAATATTCTACGCTTTATAAAATTTGTAATTCAATTCGATTTGGAAATTTGTTTCTATTCAGTTTGGTTTTTTTTCATTTGACGAAATTCGGGTTATATGCAAAAACAAAGTAGGAAACAAAGAAAAAAAAAAAACGATTACAAACAGTCAACAAGTATGTAGTATTATAATTAATATAATGTAGAATATATATTTGATTTGCATACTCTTCAAATGGATCAACGCGGAGCCTAGCGATAAATAAAGTTAAGGAAAAAAGATTCGAGAAAAATTGCAAGTCGGGTGAATGCGATAAGTATGCGAAATGATTGTTCGACCTGTCAGAGAACCCAGCGATATATATGTGTATATTTATATATATTATTATATAGACCTGCCTGGCACATAGTGGAACCATTTACTTAACGGTTCTTATAGATGAATGTAGTAAGTATTTTGTCGCTTACAAGCTAAAAGGTTCTTCATGGCTTAAAGTTAGATTCATAAACTGAAAATTGTTTTTTTTTTAATTTTTTCGTATACTTTAACGATAACTTATTATGTATGTACGAGTGTGTATGTGTGCTCAGTGTGTGTGTGTGTGTGAATGTGTGTGGTATTTGTTGTAAATTTATAACGAAATACAGCAGGCAATAAATACAAAATACAAATACATGAAAAACATAGAAAAAGGAACTTGACAAAACGCTTACCTTCCGGCCATTGTACACAAACTGCAGTTCAGTTTTCAGTTGATTTATCGATAGATTTGCGTAGATTGCAGCATTTGGAGGCAGCAGGGCAGGCATGTAAAAGGCAAGAGAAAACATTTGCATTAATTTTCACATACATTTTGAATGTTTATTTCGTTTAAATGAAATTGCTTTAAAATTCTTTTTATACTTTTATATATATACTTTTTTTATACAGATACATGACACGTAGCTCAATTACATTTACAAGTTTTGGGCCGTGCTAATGCAGTTATAGAGCATTTTTTGATATACATAGATATATATTTTATTTTTCGAGTGTGTGTGTTTCCAATTTATGTTGATGCAGGAAGGGGGAAGAGGGTAGGCGGCAGACAGAGGCAGTATTCGGTGGCATACATGCAGTTTTATTTGTATTTAACAAACATCATGTTATGTATTTGTCTAAATGTTTTCAAGCATTTTGCTGGACTTCAATGCGCGCGCTCAGCTGCAAATTGTGCAAACAGCAATGCAGAGAATACAGAGTGAAAGAGAGAGACAGAAATCGAGCAAATCGTGTTTAACAAATTTCTATTGTTCTATATACTGTATGCTACATATTTGCTATTGTATTTTTTGGGGGGTTTTCGGGCATGCTTTAATGCGTTTTTCTTGTTGAAAAATGGGAAAATGTCTGCTGGAAAATGACTGGCACAAATAATAATGATAGTCAAATAGGAATCAAGCTCGCCTGGCTGCCCTTTGCTTTCCTTTCCTTTGCTTGCTTTCGATGCAATCTCCTTACTCGATCGACTCTGTGCAAATACGAAGAGAATGCTTATAACTAGCGAAGTAAAATACATGTCAAATTGACAGACAGGCAGTCACGACTTGTGGTTGTTGCTTTTGTTGCTGTTGCTACTGCTACTTGCTGTTGCTGTGTTGGCTGGCTGGGGCGCATTAAGTTTAACATGTCAAAGGATCAACGTAAAAAATAAAAGATATATGCAGTCGGGCAGGGGGAGTAGATTGTCGTGCAGCGCAGAAATCAACATACGAAGTAGAAGACAAACTTTCCACAGAGAGCAAGAGAGAGTTTATATGCACGCCTGTGTGTGTCGTGTGCGGAACGAACACATTTGCATAAGACACAACAACTGTGGGGCAACAAAATAAAACGCTTCTGCAACAGCCATAGGAAGCGGCATCAGAAGTTCAAGGAAAACTTTTATTTTTATATTCGTTTTTCTTTCTTTTTTTATTTTTGAAATTTATGTGTGTGCCGCAACATGTTTGCAACTTTGTGGTTTATTTGTAATTATCCTAACCGCCAACAGCAGCAGCAGGACAGCAAGCAGCAGCAGCGTGAGCTCTGCCCCCAAGTTGCAAGAAGGGGGGAGCTAATGTTGCCAGCCATTTGCCAAGGCAAATGCGAACGAAAGCGTTCGAAACGTGATAAAGTGAGTGCCTGCTGCAGCTGCTCTGGCTGTTGCTACTCCTACTTGGCCAAGGCTTAGCTTCGACTGACTGTCTGTATGTCTGTTCCCATGTCCTTATGCCTGCCTGACTGCCTGCCTGGAACTGTCTGCGTCTATTTCTATAATATGCCGGCAACCGCATAAATAGTTGGGCGTCCCAACGGACACAACTCGCATTTAGTGCAACGCAAATGAAGCGCATTACGTGCACGTGGCAGAGGAAGAAAGAGGAAGGGAGAGAGGGATAGCAAACCAAAGAAAAGGCAAGCTAGAGCGCACCTAAGGAAGCTGCCCATAGTAAAAAGAGGCCAAAGACGCTGCCAGCATGTGCAGCAGCAGCAATGGCAGCTTCAGTCCGTCTGTCCGTCTGTCCTTCTGTCCGCTTGGCTAGAGCTAAGTTTGTTGGCAATACAAAAGCATTTTGCATGTCCTGTCCACATGGCAGGCACAGAAAACTCCGTGGCACCAGCTGCTGGCAGCAGCAGCAGCCGCTTGAGCCGCTTCTCTCTTTTCTCGTCGAGCTCTGTTTGGTTCTGTTCGGGTTTTGTTGGGTTGCTAAGCGGCTTATCGTATTTGAGCGAAACTAAAGTATAGATTTTGCGCTGTGAATACTTTTTAATGGCAACTTGCTAGGGGAAAATACGATTTAATCAGCAGTATTATTTATTATACATGGAGCATGGGCAACTTTCTAGCTGCAGCTGCCGTGCACTGTCTCTATCTACTCTTTTTTCCCCAGACGAAAGTTTTAAGCAACCGCAACTTCAAATGAAACTGTGTGTGTGCCCCGCGCTCGCTCTTTGCAAACGAAACATTAAATATCCAAGTAGAAGAAGTTTTAGCTGACAAAACTTGCAAGAATTACACCAAACATGTTCAAAGGGGGAAGAGGGAACGAGGAACTTACGGTAAAACTATAGCAAAACATGGCAATTTCTGTAAAATTTACATGTAACATGAGACAAAGAAGAGCATAGAGTGTTTTTCTTGGAAAGAAAACATTGAAAAAGGTGTTGACATTCGGTATAAATGAAATTTGAAGTTAAAGAAGGAAAGAATATTTCTAGAAGTTCTTTTGTTATTGTTCCTCGATCAATATTCAATACAATACGTATCTCAAATCTACACAAAGCAGTTAAAAATAGAGAAACCTCTTAAAGGGAATACTTTATAATCAACATTGAACAGAATTACATGCTGGGGACTGTGAGTCTTAGGAAATTACATAAACAATTAAGCGTTTTATTCATAAGGGGGTATTTTTCAAGGTGTTATACATGGCCAATTTCAAGGGGGGAGTTTATATCGTGCCACCGTTAGCATGCAACATGCCAGGGGAAGATTAGATCAAAGAGTTCTTTTTTATTGTTGTTGGTGTTACATTTACAGTTTATGCATGTGGGGTTTGGGAGGGAATTGTCAGGGTGTCTACGCTTATAGACAACATTGAATGGATACAGTTTTTTTCTTTTTTGTTTTGCAAGCAAGTTACAGACAGATATAACAAATGCAATTGTTTTTTTTTTTTTCAATTTTAATTTGTTCTCTTATGATTTGCTCACCTAGAGCTGGAGCCGGTATGGCACCATCTTTGGTCAGTACAACTGTGTGGTGTGTGAGAGAAAACAAAATATAAAAAATATTCGTTTTAATCTTCATTATCAGAATAGAATGTATTGTTCAATCAGCAGTTATCGGTTTCAGAATGTTCAAAATCAAATTGCAGAATAAAAAATACATATGCAGACACTTGACAAAACATAAATAAATGAAAGTAACGAGAACAACACAAACTCGGCGAATGCTTTTAACGTGTGTGTGTGTGTGTGTTTATAGTTATGTGTATATGCATGTGTATGTGTAAGTGTGCATTAGTTTGTTTGGTTAGCAGCCGCAAGCCCGGTAGAAGTTCTTGTTGTTGTTCTTGTAGCTGTTGCTTTAGTGTTGTTAGTTTGTGGCAGCATTGGCAACTCAGTTAACAAGTTTTTGATTGCCCAACGCCTTGGCAATATGCTCCATTAACAAGTTCTTCGAATCGAAATCAAAAGAAAATAACAAACAAAAATTCCAAGAGCAAAAACATTTTCATTACGAAACATTCGTTGGCAACTTCGAATTTTAGACAGCCACCAAAGAAGTTGATGTGAAAAGTTCTGCAACAACGCAAAAGAGCAGAAAGGAAAACTGAGGAGGGGCAAAATGGTGGGGCGTGGTCGGGGGGACAAGAATAACGAAAACGAAACGAGAAGTATGGCAACACTAACAAAAGCAACAGCAATAGCCAGTCAAATGTTATGGCACTTTTTGTTAAAGTTTCTATTGTTGTTGCCGTTGCTGGTGTTGTTGCTGCTGTGGTTGTTTAAGTTGCCGCTTGCGTGCTTCTCATTTCTTCGACTTGTTCTAGGCCAGAGACGTAATTGCATTTCTTTGTTCAACGTTTAAACTTGTTTCGCTACACATACATAGCTTAGTTCCATGTAGGTGTTATATATTTATCTGTGTATGTGTGTCAGTGTGAGTGTAAGCAGGTGTGCTGCTGTGAGTGTGATTGTGTGTGTGTGATGTGTGAGAGAGTTAGAGAAACTTACCGTTGGGTACTGTTGTCACTTTTTTGGTTTGTACACGTGCAGTGGCGTTATTCACCTTCACAATGGTTATTTTTGGTAACGATAGAGTTTCGATATCGAATTCGATATCGAGTTCAGTTCAGAGTTGCAACGAGCGTGGTTGGTTTTTTTGGTGGTGATGGGTTGTTTGTTTTTATATATTGTTTTTTTTTTATTTATAGAAAGTTCATATCACATACCGCATGTATAGAGAATGTAGAAATAAATTAAATATGTGTTAGTTAACAATTACAATTGAATGAGGTGTATATAGGGCGTGTGTGTGTGTGTGTGAAGGAAGTGTGTTGGTGTTAAGCTGTTATCGCAACTTAAGAATTGCTTGGAAATATTATTAAATTATCGTTATCGTTATCGGTGGATAAGTTTTAATGCTCATTTACCGCATGATTCATACAAATTATTGAAATCTTTTGTGCATTTTATCGCTTAATTAGGCAGATTTGCCTTGCAAATGCGGGAATATGCAGAAATAAATTATTCCAACGAGTAAAAAAAATCATTGCCTACTTTTGTGCGCCGCAGTTAATTTGTTTAAATACCACTTGGCACTTTGCGCATTTTCAGCATATTTTAAATACCAATTATTCACCGCTGCGCATTTATCATGCAACGTAGAAAGGACGAAGACTACCGGCGAGGCAGAAAGAATCGTAAAATCGTAATTAATTTTTAATTAAAGGCAAATAAAAAAACGCAAAATGGGGATGCGCATAATTTAAAAATCAATCAGAACGCGGACGCGACACGCGATTAAAATGCGCAACCCGAAAATGTCGCTGATAATGCGTGAATGCGATTTTAAATACACTTTTCATAATGCCGAAAGCAGCGAATCGATAGCAGCGACGAAAGGAAGAGGTATCTCTCTCGTTCTCTTTCTCTCTCTCTCTACCACAGAAAAACTTGTGAAAACTTTTCGTACGTCACGTCGACACGCAAGCCAATTCTCGCTGGCCTCTCTCTTTCTCCCACTCGCGGGTTATTTCCTTTAATTTTTAGTGGTAAATGAGAAACTTGTGATAGCTTTGCAATTAGTTTGCAGATAATAGCTTGCCATGTGACCGGAATGTTTCAAAGTAGTGTGTGTGTGTGTGTGTTTGGAGTATGTGTGTGTGTGTGGATATAGGTAATGGTACTGGTATTGCATGCACCCACCTCGATTTTGCGTCCCTCAACCACGGTGCCGTGTAGACGTTCGCGTGCTCGTTCTGCATCGTTGCTGTTAGCGAATGTTACAAAACCGAATCCCTGCCATTCGCAATCAAACATGCAATTAAAGAAACATATAGAGTATATATAGGTAGAGTATATATTGTTTAAATATATATATAAGTATATAGATTTACTGTTGAAAGTTTCGTACTATGCTACATGTACACAAAAATAAAGAAAAAGTAAGCACGGTCCAAGGGGCCAAGGACATGCTGGGACAGCATCTTGGGACATGCATCTGCGCGCGCCTTAAATTATGCACACTCTTTTGGTGTTGTCTGGCAACAGCAACTTGCAACCGGCAACTTGCAACTGGCAACCGGCAGGGCCGGTAACTATGCAATTAGATTGAAGAACGAACACAGTCCAACAAGCTAATCTGGTGTTGCTGCAGCTACTGTTGCACAATCAAGTGATATCAACACAACAGCAACTTCAAGCCAAGGCGACAAGGTTGCCATGAGCAACGCTGTTCAACGGCAACAGCTGGACAAAAGGCAGCTTCACTTGAGTCAACTCAACTCAAGTCGACTGTGCGTCACAAATGCCTTGGCTATGTGCATAATTTAAATGAATCGTGCAACACAATAAACGCAGAATTATGCATAGAGTGATAGCGAAAAGATGAGTAAGAGACATGAACAAAGAGGGTAGAGGGGGAGCTGCTGCAAACTTACCTTGCTGCCGCGTTCATTGAAAATGATTTCCACATCCAGAATGGTGCCAAATTGCTGCAGGCGAAGAAGGAACATAGAAAATTAAGTTAGCTTTCAAGAAGATAATATATATATAACGGAATGGACGCCGCTACTTACCCCAAACATCGCACGCAGATCGGGATCCCTGAAGCGAAACGGTATATTGGAGACGTGCAAACGCTTGGGTTGACTTTTGGCATCCAACGAGGCGGCAGCGGCTACGGCAGCCACCACCGATGATACCGGCTGGGCCGGGACTAGAGCACTGCTCAGACTAGTGACCACATTGGGCGTCTGCACCGAGGCAGTCATAATGCCACTGGCCGCTGCAGCGGCTGCATTCAGATGGGCAATCACCTGCGATGTGCTTGCGGGTACTACACCACAATTGCCACTGCTGTCCTGCACCTGCTGCAGCCCGGTGCTGGGTAATAATCCTCCTGTTGATAGAATGCTGGTGCTCTGGCTTGGGCTGCAGCTGGTGGCTGCCAAGGCGCCTGTTGCTATCGAGCTGGCTGTCACCGAAGTGGCTGCTATTGCTGCTGTGGGACTGCTGCACAAAGTGAGCGATTGCTGTGCCGGCGGCTGCTGTTGTTGCTGTTGTGGTGCTACCGTTGTGGGTGTCTGCAACAGCGGCTCCCCGCTGGCAATTGGTGATGTGTTGCCCGAAACGTTGCCATCTCCGCCGCTGCCATTGAGTGTGGCTGCTGTTGCGGCAACTGTGACGCTGGACGGTGAGCTGCAGAGCGGAGAGCTGGGATCGCAAATGCCGACACTGCCGCCGCCACCGCCGCCTCCCGGAGTACCACCTCCACCACCGCCAGCCTGTGGCAACGCTGAGTTCTGCTGTGGCTCCGCTGCCTCATTGGCAATCAATACTGTGGACTGCGAGGAAGAGAAGAGAACAGAAAACAGAGAATGCAAAATTAATTAGCGAAATGTGGTTAAAACCATTCGGATTTCTTAAAGGCTTAAGTTCGAGAGCGTTCCAGCTGCAGATATTGCAGTGAAATCGGTCCAAATTTGCAACTTATTTCATAGAGATATTGCAGTTCTTTAGCATTTGTTGATTTTTTAACATTTTTAGCTTCTCTTTTCGTCAAATATTGACACAAAAAGTATTAACAAAATACCAAAATATACCAAAAATGCACATTTAAAAAAATCATTTGAATACACAAAGTTTTTAAGGCACGTTTTCGAATCGTTTTGTGCCTCGTTTTATGCAAATAAAACGCTGTACAAACTTGTGCTTTGTGTGCCCGCTCTTGATATGCTTCAGTAAGTATTATATTATTAAAAATTGGTGAAATGCTAAAAGAATTTGTTGGCAGCCCAACTGGTTGTTGTTGCTGTTGTTGTTGCCATGTGGTTGCTGCAGTTGCCTCTGGTGCTGCATGGCAAATCGAATGCGAACAAGTGCCGCAATAAATAAACAATTGAAATGAAAATACAATTTTCAAGTGGTTTACAGACAAGCGCAAACATGCACACAAACACACCGAACACCAAACGTACGCAATGTTACAATATGCAACTGTGTGTGGGTGACCCAATAAAAAAAGAAGTTACAGCTCACATAGTTCGACAGGCAGACAGACAAACAGGGAGAGAGAGAGAGAGAGAGGGAGATAGAGCGAGACAGAGACTGCGTTGCAATGGCACATTTGTGGCACAGACTTTTGTTGACTTATGCAATAAAACTGTCGCGTAACTACACCGAGATCTGCTCGACAATTTCCCAACTGGCACCAAATCCCAGTGACGACCCTGCGGAAATGTTTGCATTTGTATTGCTGCATTATTAAAACCGAATATGCACTGCCATGTTTCCCTGCCCCTCCCCACAATTGGCCCGCCATTGTAGTCAGCACATGTCCCTTGTCACGCCCCATTTGTGCTCACACTCCCAGTGGGTTTGAATAATTTCATATTATTGTCAATTTACGCACACGCTGCAAATGCACTAGGGCGCGCATGGGTGAGTGCAATAACAATAACAATAACTAGAGCGATAACGATAACGATACACATAACGATAACTTTACGTTATGGTAAATAAATACGTAGGTGTAGTCTGGGCAGCCCTGCAAAGTAGGCTATGCAAATGGGCAAGCAACTTAATTTTCCTATTCCAAATAAATCTAAACAAATTCCTCGAGCTTCTTCATTGTATTCCCTTTTCTTTGTGTATCATGGATAGGTTATATACTGTCTGGTCCTTTCAGTCTTTTGTACCTATTTCGATTGCATGTTCGGGGCACATTTTGGGTTCTTTTTTATTTGATTTCATTTGCCTGCCTGCCTCGGCAAAGTGAAATGGCGTGAAAAACTTTACTTGTATAAATGGCTAACGATAAGGTTGGGCAGAGTGGGAGGGTTGCCTGATAGGTCGCTTGGTATGTGATATTCCTCGGTGGTTGCTTGGGATCGGGTTACCGTAAATGACATTTAACGCTTTTTAGTTTATAAAATGCCTTCGTCTGGCACGCGACGGCAAAAAGGTCGCAGCACCACTCGGCATTTTGATGCCGAATCAAAAATGTTTGCATAAATTTCAAAACAAAAACGAGGAAAACTTTTCACCCAAATCAACATGCAAAACACTCTCGAGTGGGGCAGGAATCGAGGAATTTGAGCTAAATGTTTTGATTTGAATGGAAAGGTGTTGGCATTTCCATATAAACCGGGCGTGGTTTACCGAAGAAGAAAAGAATTTCGTTTAACTGGTAATGATGCGATATTCCCAACTGTCTCTTATGTTTACTAATTAAAATCGTAATTGTTGAGGAAAACCTTCTTCCCTTGTTGAACTGAACTCAATTTCATTAATTAATTATAAACCAGGAGAAGTTTCTTCTTCGCATTTCAATTTGTGCGAATTATTATGCAGCACAGCAGCAAATGAATGTGATGAATGAGAGCAAGGACTAACGATTGTTGCGACTGGGTAAGGGGCTGCAGCAACAACGACGAGGACGAGGACAACTAAGTAGCATCGCAGGCAGCTTAATGAAGGAGGAGCCAGTGGTGGTCAGCAAAACAGAAGACAGAAACAACCGTCGAAACTGAAACCAAAGTCGTGGCACGTAGATTTCAATTGTTTGCATTGCTCTACGAATTTTTCATTTAGCTTTTCATTCCCTCCTCCTCCTCCTCCTTATTCTTCTATTCGTTTTTTTTTTGCGCGCACTCTTCTTCAACTGTTTATTTTATTATAATTTTTTGCTGTTGTTTTCTTGCTGTGTTGGCCAAACTCACAATGCTAAGCACATTCTGTGGGGTATGCGGCAGTTGCTGCTGCTGCTGTTGCAGTTGCTCCATGGCGTGTCCATTTGTCAGAGTTGCGGGTGGCTGCTGCTGCTGTAGTTGTTGCTGCTGCTGCTGCTGTTGCGTGACCAGCGTCGTGGCAGTTGTTCCCGAGGCAGCGGACCCATTGCTGATGCTGCCATTGTACTGTGTCTGTTGTTGCTGTTGTGTCTGTTGTTGTTGTTGTGTTGACAGATTTGTCTGTGATAAATTTGTGGATAACAACAAGGATTTGCGTTTTAGTTGGCATCACAGAGGCGCTTTTATAGCAGTGCATGTCATTGAGGGTGTGTGTGTGTGGGTAAGTGTGTCTAGTATGTGTGTGTGTGAGAGAGAGAGAAGCACTACGACAGGCAGTCGGGCAGGCAACCAACCAAGGCGACCAACACCAAAAAACGTTTCTTAGTATTATATAAGTATCTTGCAATATGCTTTACATGTATATCATACTCGTATATATAGCTATGGATTTTTAATTTCAAGTCACGGTTTAGTTGCATTTTTTTCTTCGGAACATGCCTCAATATAAAGATACACAGAGAGATAGAGAGAGAGAGAGAGTGATATAACAAAATGCGCAAAACTATGTAGAACTTATGCAATTTTTCGATATTTGTCTCTATTAAATCTTATGCTAAGTTATGAGTTCGGGGGAATTGTGGGTATGTTCAACAGACACACATGTGACTCCATCAATAACAATTCATCAATCTGCCCAACACTTTGGCAGACTGTCAAAACTTCAAGCTAAATATGCTCAACATTTCCGGAGGGGGCACACTCAATATATATGTAAAACTAACGATAAGTCAGAGCCAAATATATAAAAGATATATTGTATATAGTATAGAGTGAGATATAGATAGAGAGTAAAATAGATAAGTCAACTGTCAATACATCATGCGACCAAAACGTATTATCTGTATGTGTGTTTTTGAATATGTATTATGTATTTAAAAACTATCTCGCAGCGCAGCACACGCGGCGTATGCGTAATTGCTTAGAAATTTACATGAAAAAACATTCAAGTCAAATGTGTTAAATGTGTGTGAGTAAATGTCCAGCTATATTTACTTACTACAACTGATCTTTATTTATTGCCAACATGTGCCAAATGTCTTCCCTGTCTTTATGTCTCTTTTTTGTTCTGATTCATCCCCCGACCCCGTCACGATAATCGAAGCAGATTTCCCAAGCAATGTTTTTCTCTAGTTCTTCCTCTGCCTTGAGCTATTTGTATTGCCAAGGAAGAGACTCAGTTGGACTTGCCAAACTTGATTTCTATTTGCTTCTGTCTTGTTTTTCCTTTCTCTCTCTTCGATTCGCAGTGCATTTGTTCAGCTGTGCTGTCAACGTACTGTGCAAACTTCCAAGTTCCATGTCCTTGCATGATTTATGTTTTATTTATGACAGCCATTAGATGCAGTTATCCCCTTTACCCTTCAACTGACCAATTAATATTGAATTCGAGAAGGCAAAACCTTAATTGAATATGATAACTTATTGTCGGTGCTGCAAATCAAAGTGTGGCAAATCATGTGGAACTTCTTATGACAGTTTATTGGTAATAAATGCCAGCTGCTGTCACAATTAGTCCTTGTGTGTGTGTGTGTGTGGGCGAGTTGTAAGACAATTTGTGGTTGATTAAACAACTTCTAAAAGCCTCAACTGTTCTTGACTTCTTTCCCCCAGTGGCGTTGAATTGTGAGTTTCATTTCAATAGTTTCACATTGCGTATACGTTTTATTTTGAGGGGGACTTTACAGATACAATTTCGTTACACATGGAAAATCGCTTGATATTTATTAATATTATATATTGTAATATTTTCATAAAATTAAACAACAACAACAAGCAAATGGACCGTACAACAAGAGCAGCGAGTAATTTTTATTGCCAATAGTTAAATATTTGATTACACATTGCACCTGCGAGCTAAAACTTAAATGCAAACAACTATCAGACTACTTATATATGTGTGCGTGTGTGTGTGGTTATGAGTGTGCGTGCGTATGTTGCACACAAATTAAATGTTACACAAAAGCTTAGCTGAAAAATGCAAAGCTCATCGTTTAAATTATTCAAATGCACGAATCAATTTTCATAAGCAAACAACAATTGTTATGGGGCGGGGCACGGAGGGGGCGGACAAATAAAATTGCCTACACTATCTCCCCTCTCTCCCTCGCACAAACAATATAAATCAACCGAATTAAATTTGTTCGAGTTTTTGTCTGATTTTAAATGAAATATTTTTGGCAGCTTGCAAAATTTTAATTTCCATTTTTGGTTAGAAATATGATTTGCTGTGTCCACTGGGACAATGGCAGGGAGGGGGAGGAAAGAGACCGAGCAAGTGCTCTCAATTTTCTAAGTGTTTCACTTTGATTGCAGGTGGCATTGCACATCTTGTTGTTGCTTTTGTTGTTGATTCTGTTATGCGTGTGTGTGGCGTCGTTCATAATATTTTTAATTGGAAAAAAGATAGAAAACTGCAACGCACAAAACTACCAAGCTAGGGGGGAGGGTGGTAGAGGAGGCGCTGTGCTGCAACGTTTGCTGCTGCTGCGCATAAGCAACAACAAAATGCGACGTGCTGCAGCAACAAACTAAAAAGTATGCTACAAAAAATATGAATGCAAACATTGCTAGCGCGTGAGGTGTGTATGGGTGTCTGTTTGCTAGTTTTGTGTCTGTGTGTGTATTTGTATTTGCTGCATGTAACATGTTGTAGATGTTATTAGTACCACTGCTTGTTTTGCAGCTCGACTCGCAACGCATGCGATTTAAAATGTAAAAGCAACAACAACAACGCGCCACATGCTGTTGGCCCTGTGTCCGAGTGTGTGTGTATGGGTGCGTGCTCGAGCATACTTATAGGCACAGCCATATTGCGAGACTACTAAACAGAAATGCAACCAAGCCGAGCCAAACCAAACCAAATCAAAGCAAACCAAACCCAAAGTCCAAAATCCAAAACCAAATGAAGCGCTACAAAATATGCAAAATATCCAAAACGCAAACACTAAACACACACACGCACACATAGACACAATGAGGCGTGCACTCGCGCTTATTCACACATACACACGCACACAAAAACTTAAAGAGCGCAGGGAGATAGGCAGAGTGAGAAAGAGAGAGCGATAGTTTGTGTGTGTGTTTATAGTTGTTGTATGTGATTCACTTTTGGGGCAACACTCACCTTCTGTTGCAAGTACAACGGCGCATTTACAACCCCATCGCCAGTGGCTGCTGCTGCTGCTGGAACTGATGCTGGCGGCGCTGCTGCTTGTGCTGCCGCTGCTGCTTGTGCGGCTGCTGCTGCTTGTGCTTGTGCTACGGCAACTGTATTGGCAGCGGCCTGAGCATTGGCCTGAGCTGTGGCTGATTCGCCTGCCGCCTTTAACTGCTGCATACTGGGCGCATCACTTTTGATCGCGGCTGCTGTCACGGCCAGCGACAGACTGTCGGCTGTGGGCGCACCTGCTGCAGCAGCGGCTGCGGCGGCCGCCGCGGCCGGTCCTGGAGCGGCCGCATAGCCAGCTGGTGTGCCCGGGAACGGCGCCACGCCAGCCTGCACCATGTGCTGCAAGAGTGAGAGAGAGAGAGAAAGCGTAAAGAAAAGGTTCGGTTAGGTTTCGGTCAGATTAGTATGGAAAACGTTATGGAAATATTTGAATGGCCAAATGAATATTACGTGTATTAGTTGCAATACCCTGGCAATTAAACAACAATGGGTATATGCGCTGGCAGAGATAAACATTTTCAATAGCGCAGCACAAAGTCGTGCCACACTTTTCGTTGACTTTTATGGACGACATTCGTTTCATGTGGGCTGCGCCACTAAAACTTTGAAAGCAATGTGTGTGTGTGTGGGTGCGAGTGTGTCTGCGGGTGTGTGTGTGGTTGTTTTTTTTCTTTGCAAGGCACCAGCTATAAAAGTGCAGAATGAAATCCATGTAGTTTATTTTCACAGGTAACCCATGACTGGTATCTATGGCATCCACTAAGCTCACGGATAGACAAAGGCAACTGCCAGGCGCACTCGCATACACACTCATACACACACACATACACACACACACACATACGCACACACATACAGAAATATATATAACGTAGGGCAGTAGAGCAACGGGACGCGCTTTAAATTGCAATTTTTATTTGTATAAATTTTTGCTATTATTTCGCTCAGTCTACCTGCCACACACAGTTACACACACACACACATGCTTAGCAACTGTCAGCATGTATGAAATATGCAAAATTTGCAGCTTATTGTAGCTAAATAACCCTCGTCTCTCTAATACAAAAGCCCCAGCAACGAGACCCAGCCATTTTGTCAGCAAACTTTTTGTCATTTGAGGGCAGGCAGGAAGGAAGGAAGGAGGGGAGGAGGGCAGGAGGTGTAGGAGGTAGACTATGAGGTTAGAGGGGGATAGAGATAGGGAGAGAGGCAAAGGCAAAACGGGGCTTATCGTGTGAGTGGCATTTTAATATGTTTTACAGTAAAATTGTTGTTGTTGTTTCTGTTGTTTTACAGCGCTTAACGAAGTCTCCGCTGTTGTGGAGCCTGCATGAAATGGCTATTAATTTCAAGATTCAACAGAACATCCTCACAAGCTGCCACAAATTGTTGCAACAGCATCGAGTGTAATTAAGTTTAAGTACACAGCACAAAATATGACAAAAATTTACTTGGCAATTAAACTTTTATGTGGGATTAGTGATGAAAAACTAGCTATAAAACTTTATGTGGCATTATGGCTCATTTCAAGACCTTAAACATGCTTCACATTCTCAAAAGAGTTGAGTTGTTGCTGTGTAAAATATATTTTAAATATTTTCTATAAATTAAAAACTTCATTTTTTTATTATTTATTATATAATATTTATTATATAATATTTCCTCAACCTGTAAACATTTTTAAACATTTTTTAACTATTTCAAACTGTATTTCTCTTTATAATCGTTAAGGCATGTCAAAATTACACCCAAATTATCGATTACGCAACATTTACTCAGTTTAAAATGTCAAAAGTATAGCAAATTTACTCAATTTTCAAGTGCTCTTTACACCTTTGTGTATGAAAAATGAACAATGTTAATGCACTCAGAAAACACTTGAAACGTAACAGAAAGTGAGCGATGCATAAGCAAATTTTGCTGTGCCATAATTTGTGATGCTGCTGCTGCTGCATCGACGACGACTGCAGTTCGTTTCTCATCTCATTAAACATGGCGAGCAGAGCAGCGCAGCAGCAGCAGCAACAGCATTTTGAAATGTCAGTTCTCATATTTTTGGCAGCATCGAACTTTTCACTGCTGTCTGTGCTGCTGCATCCCCCTCCTTTTCCTCCTCTATACATTTCTTGTCTTCTTCTTCCGCATTGCAACGCCCAGCGATTTGTGCTTTGAAAAATTAGCTTGTTAATTAAATGCAAGCCATATGACAAGTCGAGATGTTTACCCCACGCCCCCCTCCACGCCCACGTCCTCTCCCTTTCCCAGTGCCGTCATTTTGCTCCTTTTGCTCTGGCTGTGATGTAATCCACCGTGCAAATTGGCGCACACGTTGCGCATACGCCACATTGTGTGCGGCAAAGCAACATGAAATATTTATGTACTTGTAGATTTCTATCCCTCTCTCTCTCTCTCTGTGTGTGTGTGTGTGTGTGTATACACACGAGTGTGTTGATATTCTATGACGCGCTGGCAACTAAAACGAAAATTGTCATGTTAAATTTACATAAAATTCCTCGTGAATTCATTTTGATGTCCCCCAATGAAAGCATAACATATAAACGAGTCGAGACTCGAGAGTACGATAGGATACGCTATACTTATATTTATTTCTTTCAGTGCGCAAGATGACAGGCAACGACATGTCGACGTTACTTATGCCAGCAAATTATGCACTTGCCAGAAGAAGAAGAAGAAGACGACGTGTCGTCGAGCGAGCAAGACTCTTCAGGCACGAGAGACTCTCTAAACGCCCTTCACCACGTCGAGTCTCCCACGCAGAGTGTGATCTCTATGAATTGCAGACCGATTGCAGACTGAGTGCCACTTAAAACCAACACAGACACACACACACGTACAGCTTTTATTGTGCGCAATTAACGTGACTATCGATTGGCGACAGAACTTTCATAATTTAACGTCAATTTCGTGTGCCATTCTCCCTCTCCGCCTGTCTGTCGCTTGCGTATTCTGTCATTTTTATGCACTGCTGCATTGTTAAATATTTTGCATTTAATTGCACTCGAACAGCGCTCCAGAGTCGAGCAGTTTTCAGGCCCTATTTGCATGGCAAATATTTCGCAGTGCAGCAGCAGGCAGAATGGGCTGGAAATATGTATTTGCCACGGCAGCTTTCCAATCTTTTGCCCACCTCCTCCCAATCCCCCCCTCTCTCTCACTCTGTCTCTGTGCTAGCATTGCATTTGTCGGCATCTGGCGCCGTTTTATTGACTGCGCCGTCGACAGCAGCGTCGTTTTTGGGCGCTCAATTTTTGTTTACATTTGCCCGCCTGCCTGCCAGGCTGCCTGGGCTGCTGCCTCAACTGACGCGACTCGATTTGACTCACTCTGTGTCGTTCTATGTGTTGTTTTTGGAACAGTTTCAACAAAACACTTTACGCTTTTCATTTTTGCAACAATTGCGCTGCGCTTTCAAGTGGCATTTGAAGTATTTGTCTTGAGTGTTGGCGCACAATTTCATCAATGCTGCCCGTGCCTGCTCTGCTGCCTGCTGCCAGCTGCCTCTGCCTGCTGCCTCTGTATACAGATTTCGCATGTTTACCTCTGGCATTAAGTTAAATGTATATTAGAGAAGCAATTTTCATTTTCATCTACTGCCTGTATGCATTACACTCTTGCCCAATAGCTGCGAGCATTGCCCCGTCGCACGCTGCGTATGCTTGATATTTAACTGTGTCACAACATTCCGCCAAGCTGATTGATGGGCACAGAAATTAAGAAAAATTGCCAAGTAAAATTTGGAAAATAGAAAAATGCATAAAATTCTTGTCACTAAAGAAATACTGTAAGAAATATTTGAAAATATTTGTAAATATCTTTTTAAGGTGTTTGCTTTGAAATTTTCTATAAATTAAACTAGAAATGTGCATGAGTTTAACAGCTCTCTAGCAAGTTAATGAACTGCCCCACAAACGAAACGAATAACGAAATTTGGTTCCATTGCATCAACTGAATATTAATAAAGAATGACGTGAACGTGAAGCGGCCCCACAAATTTGTTATGCCAAATTGTGTGTTTGTGCGTCAAAGGCAAATTGTGATATTAGCCAAGTTTGAACCTGACACAGTGAATGGTGAAAAGTATTTGCCGCCCGCCAATTGCTCAATAGCCCTGCCACTCTGACGCAATGGGCAACGCACGGGCGTCGTCCGTGCCGACGCTTTGACGTTGACGGCCAATTTTGGTCAATGCAATGAGCAAATTTGGGGCGCTATAGCAACGACGACAACACTCGACTGGACCTCGGCACAGCGGCCAATTCCAAGTGGGTTAGCCAACGATGTGCGACGTGTTGCATGCCAATTAAAAAATTCGGATTCGGATTCGAATTGAAATTGAAAACGAAATGGAAATTGAAATTTGTACAACGCGTCGATTGTTTAACTTTGTCGAGAAAGTTTAACTGGGTCGTTGCTGCTACTACTGCTGCTGCCGTAGTGATGACACGTTTGTCTCTCTTGCAGATTTTCCAATTTGCCTCACTCGAAATTGGCCGGATGAAGGTCATCAGCAGAAGCCAAACTGCAGCAAGTTCAGGCAGCAGTCAATTCAATTAACATGGCAATATGTCGAAAACAAGCTGCATATAAACAGCAAAAGTTATTTCGAATTAGTGCAGACAAGTGCAAAGGCAGGTGGAGCAGGAGCAGCAGGAGCAGCAGGAGCAGGAGCAGCTTGTGGAGCTGGGGCATCGAATTGGTTTAGTGCTGGATTACAGTTTGGCTGTCGGCGCACAGGAAATTATAGCGAAAGCGTGTTGAAGTGTAAAAGGATGTGTCTAGCTAGGAGCAGTGTGAGTATGTGTGCTGTGTGTGTGTGTGCTGTGTGTGTGTATGCTGTACATGTGTGTGTGTACTGTGTGCTATGTATATTATGCATGTCAGCAGGCAACGGCGACATGACATGTAATATGACTACAGAAATTGCTGCCACTGCCGGTTACCGCCCGCTGTTGCAACTGTAGCGCACAGCAGCAGCAACACCAACAAGGTGTCAGATACAAGATACGAGCACGCTCAGCTCCGCTTGGGCTTCTGCTCCAGCTGGGTTTAGTTTTCTGTCTGTTTTGTAAATCAACGGTTGAGCCGGAAATTTATTTCGAAATACTGAATACGCCGTGTGTTTTGCATGCAATGCAACAGCAACAGCAACATCAGCGACAGCAACTGCAGCAGCAGCAACAGCAACACCATCGGCAGCACATCCTGCGTCCCTAATAAAGCGCACATACATATGCAGCATACATCGCCATGGTATATGGCATAGTGTCATTGAAAGTGAGTGAAAAACGAGCACAAATTAGTGCTGGCAGCACAACACGGCGTATGTGTAATTTGTGCAGCCTGCTGCGCGGCGTTGTAATTTCAAACTTCACAGCAGCAGCAACAGCAAGAAAAACAAGCGTGAATTTAATTGAAAAACTAGAAATGCAATTTAAATGGAAAATTCGTGAAGCAGAGTTGGGGAAAAACTCCCTTAATGAACGCAGTAAAATGCTCTTTGATGAGTTAAGAGTGCGCATGTTATTACCAATTATGGCAGGCTTACAAGGCAAATAGGGAAGGGGAAACAATGGAAAATAATTGAAGGTATTTTATTGCTTCATTATAACATGTTGGGTTTCATTTGATTGCAATTCAGTTGCCCCTAACTTCAACTCTTTCACGCTCTCTCTCTCTCGAGCTCAACTTCTCCTACTCTGGCAACTGATTAATGATTTAGCTCAAGTTGCACTCGCTGCACATGTATTCTATTTCCTCTGCTGTCTGCTGCAGTCCTTAAACGAAAGTGAAGTGCACTTTCTCAACGAGTATTCGAAAGATTGTATCAAACCCAGCCCCGGACATTTTCCCCATTGTGAGTTTTATGAATGAAAACTGATGCAGAGAGCTCCCAACTGTAGTTGCTTTGCTGGGCTGCTGTAAACGGTAAACCTAAACGTCAGTTGCAGGTGTGCACAACAGCAGCAGTGACAACAACAAACGATAAAGAAGAGCAACAACAACAACGACGACGACGATGAATAAAAACGACAACGTTGGCCCTAAACGGCAAACAGGCCTCTAGCTTAGCTTAGGCCACAAACCGGTCGGCTTAGTGGTGCAGGAAGGAACCGTGGCAATAAAGGGGGAGTGGGAGAGGGGCAGGAGGTTCAGTTGAGGCCAGTCGCATCTGCAAAAACTTTTGTCCAAACACACAACCTCACAACTTCAACTCCAACTCTAGCTCCAAACTGCAACTGCAACTGCAAACTGAACGGAATCGAGCAGCGATGCGACGCAGCATTTAAATGTGGTTTCAATGCTTCTTCGTGTGGCAGATTTTCTGATTTTCCCTCTACAGTTTTTCTTCTTTTTTTTCTGTCTTTACTGTTTGCCACTTTTGTGTGTCACTGGGCTGCCCAGATTGCAGTAGCTGTTGTTATTAATGGGCCAACTAAAGCCGAAGATGTCTCGTGATGATGATGATGATGACGATGATACGACGACTCTGCCACTGCCTCTGCCTGGTTGGCCTGGCTGACTTGCCTGGCCTGCCATTTAAATGGAATTTATGCAGCCAAGCCCGGCCCCGAATGCCCCAGCCCAGCTTGCTGCCGCCGGCACTCGACTGGCTTTGGCTGCATCTTCCAACACCAACTTCAACTCGAACTCCAACTGCGACTGCGAGTCTAACGCTCTGTCATCAATCGCCGCTCAGCTTCAGCAGCAGCAGCAGTTGGCCAAATGAAGCATGTTGTAAGGCATGGTGGCAGAGGGGGGGGGGGCAACATTGGTAAATGCAGCCAAGCTGCGGAGGCGATCAACTAAACCTTAATGCCAATGGAAACGTGAGAATGTCGCACCGAGTCTCGAGTGCGCTCCCTGTGCAACTCTGAAGATGCACTTTCTGGATTTATATCGCAAACATTTTTTCCCCTTTTTCTTCTTTTTAACGAACGTGAGTGGAAAATTAAATAATTGAAAAGCGTTCGAGAGGAGAGTGTGCGAAAATTGGCAGAGGTCGTAAAATGCCAGGCCAAAATGGGGAAGCTCTTAAAGGTAACAGAGCTGAATGAAGAAAAAAATGCATTGTGATTATTCACTGGCTTAGCAAATGAAAATGAAAATGAAATTGGCCATTGCCACTGCTGGCCGTTCCCCAAATTCTAGCATATACCTGCTATATATACTACATGCACAGTGTATACGGATTATAAATCAGCAGAAGCAAAATCAATAAAATGAAATGAAGACAAATATCAAAAGCACACTCCACACTCAGAAATCTTCACGTTCCTTTCCTTTGCACACTGTCAATAAACGACCCACGAAATTGTTGAAATTTGTATTGTAGAAGGCAAATGTTTAGCTATGCAAATGGCGTAGCAGTTGCCGGACAGACAGACGGACAGTCATGAATTATGGCAGCCAAAAGATGCGTTGACAGCCGAAAGAGACGAACAAACGCAAAAGAAATAAGCATTAAAGACAACAACAAATTCTGCACACGCTGTCAACTTGTGTGACATCAAAAAAGAGACGGGGTATTATAAATAACTACAGCCGCTACTTGTTGTGTGATTTTAAACGAGGTCAAGAGATCAAACAACAAGCTAGTTATATTTCTGAATGAACTATGTACTCGTAATTTGCTTAATTACTCAATTATTTTCTCATTTAGTTGCAATTATATTCCCTTTAGATTCTTAATATTTCCAGGGCATTTATTAGTTGAGTTTATTTTAATTTCATTGTTTATTTTTAGCTTGAAATATTGTGTTTGTCTGATGTTGTTGATGGGCTCATGAAAGCGTGTCCACTGTCGTTGTGAGGGCTTAAATATTGTGCCTGTGCCCACATTCACCTTTCCCCCACGCACTCATGTCTCTCTTTTCCCTTTCCCCTTTCCACAATTCTCATTGCATATTTATATTTTGCGGCGTGCGACGACATGGAAAACTTATGGGGCTGCGTTAATATTCCCTGTGATTCATTTGCGATTTCAAAATAAAAGAAATCAAACACACACACAAAACTTTTATTTGATGTTTTGATGCTCATAAATCTTTGCAGCACATTTTTCTCATATGCATAATTCGACTGAGGCAGAGGCAGAGGCAGCAACGGCTACGTCTTCAGACTGTATTAAATTACAAGAAAGTAATTGAAAGTTGGGCGACTGGAATAACCAGTTGCTATGACAATTTGCGATCTCTTTTCCATCTCTTCTCTCTCTCCTCCGCGCACGCACATTGCGACGACGAGTGCAATGAAGCCACAAATATCGCATTACACAGACACGCGCGCGTCGGACAGAGCAGGAGGCAGGGAGCAGGGAGCAGGGGCAGGGGCAGGTCGAGAGTGGAAGACTTCGCATGGCTGGCTGTCTCGACTTGCTGTCAGTTTGTCTGGCACTTGAATTACCCGTTAAGCGGCTGCAATTGAACAACAGCTGAGCTAAAGAAGAAGGGTAAGCACACACACACACACATACACATAAATAAACGACAGTGATGTTGATTGTGATTGTGAATTTTCCGATTGCAAGAGAGAAAGAGAAAAGAAAAGCCAGCCAGATAACTTACTGACACAACAAATCAGGGCACACCACACATAGTAGTAGAACGGAAGCCCAGCAATCTGATTGATTTGTATGGGCATTAAATGCTGCAGCAAATCGTGGAAAAACGAATCGACCACGCCCATCGCATGCTTGCATGGCTGCTTGTAAATCAAGCACGCCTCGCCTCCCCTCCTCCTACTCCCCCTCGAGGCAATCAATGGAAACACCTGACAACGCTTAACCTTTAAGGCGATAAGTTTAGTTGCATATCGAAACATGGCAAGAACACGCAAAGCTAAAGTCGAACTTTCTGTTATGGCTTATTAACTAGTTTCCACCCCCTCCCCCACCCTTGCCCCTCTCATTTCTTCCGCCTTTCTTGGCGCGCAATATAAACAAACAACGCCGGCAAGCGGAAGGAACTGACGGCTGAAAACAAAAGCTCACTTCCTGCCCAGGGCGCGCTAGTTATGAAAAATAAATGAGTTAGCTATTATAGCTATATAGCTATAAGTTCTGATATTGTAGGCCTGCGGGCGTAATGCACGCAACTAAAAGGCTCAGAGGGGGGATATGGGAGGGCGTGGCAAGTGTATAAAGTGCCATTAAATACGCGTTAGGGGACGGCTTTAAGGCTCGCACGTCAGTGAGTGAGTGAGTGAGTGGCGCGACAACGTGGCGTATGCGCGTTATACACAGTAAGCCGCACACCTGCGACAGCAATTACCGTTAAGCGGATTGTATTTCACGCACACTAAGCTAAAACTAAATGCGTGTTTTCACTCTACATTCTTTTCATTTCGAACTCTTTCTCTGTCTCTCTCTCTCTGCCTTTCTTTCTCTTTTCTTTTTATGTTATTGTTATGACTAGAGCTCGCTCTGTGTGCTTTTCACGCTTTTCCACGCATTTCACACTTGTAAATCAATTAATTTTACAGCTTGTTAGTCCATTTGCCATCCCCAACTGTTTGTTGTTGTTATTGTTGTGGTTATTCCCGTTTGTCGTCACCTGCTGTTGGTCATTTAAGCTTAAGCGGCGCCCGGACTAAGCTCAAAGCGCAAGGATTGTGAAGCCCCTGCAGTGTGTGAACTACAATTTTGTTGTTGTTTGCTTTCATTTGTTGCTCTTGCTGCTGTTGTTCTTGTTGTTGCTGGCAAATTGTCGGTTAGTCTGTGTTGTATAGGCTTTTCCGATTCGCTTGGCTGAGTCTCGAATTGCTGGTAATGTAATTAATACTCTGACTCAGGCTCAGGCTACTACATAAGTGGGTCAATTGCAATGACTGTGTGTGTGTGTGTGTGTGTGTGCTTGAGAAATGGAATATGAAATGTTATTATTGTTCGTTAAACTTTGTTATTGGATTTCGTATCGAAAGCAAACACACATGTGCCTCCTCCCCGCTCACAAATGGAGCGTGGCAAAAGTTAAGCAACTCAGGTGAAAATTGAGATTACTTGCGGTTTCTTGATTACACCCCAAAAAACTATAGAGGAAAACAAATTTCCATGCAGAAAAAGAGGGAGAGAGAGATTTGTTTTAATAAAGATTTAAATGATTTTTAAGGGAGCCTCTTAAGCGGCTGCTTTGCCTTTCCTAGTTAGTGTGCTGTGGTTAGCCTGCAGCACTTGAGCTAAAAGCCTGCAGCATTTGTTTGGCTCTTAGTCAGTCAGTGCCTGCTTCAGCTGCAGCTAAATGAGTGAGCAGACGGTCTAGGCAATTAGTCTGCCTTAATACGTGGGTACGGGGCTAGGGCTACGTAATAGCTACAATGACTAAGTAATTGGTGGATGAGGCTAGGCTGCACGTATGCGAGTCTGTGTGCGTGTGCGAGTGTGTGTGACTACCTGACACCGACATTGTTGATGAGCCTTCATTAAAAACTGTGCTGCTGGTCTCTGAAGATGACACTGCATGTGCTCACTCAGCTTCCTCTCTGAACACATGTTAAGCTTATCAAGTGCCTGTTGTCAAGCTTCTTCTGCCTGTCTGCACTGGCCAGACAACATAACAGCAAAACGAACATGTGTCGCCCATTTAGCTGCGTCTGATGGACCAATTATCGATGCGACTCGACTGATTTACGCACTCAAAAAGGTTGTCAGCCATTAACCCAAGTTCGTAATGCGAGATGTTTAACAATTAAAAACACAAAATGGCAGCAAGAACAAGCAAGAGCAGCAACCGATTTTATTGCATACCCTGTGGGGCAGCACAGTGTGTGATTCGTTGAGTTTGCTGCTTCAGTTTGCAGTTCGTTGAGTTCTTCAACCTGACCAAATTGGCAAACATTGACGTTGTTAACAAGCTGCTCTCTCTCGGCAGGACTGATGAGTTGGTTAGCGGTTTTCCGGTTAGATTTTTGACAGCCATAACGAACCAACATAAGATTTGAAGTCGACAAGCTTTGTGGTGATAAGCAAAACCAAAATAATACCGCAAGTTTTAGTGCTATAAAAAAAAAACATAAATCTTTATAAGGCGAAGGCAAACAGAGTGACTGATGCATCTCTTTAAGGTGCTGTTGCTGATTAGCTTACTGTCGAGGTTAATTTATATAGCACATAATTTGTATTCATTAAAAAATTGGTGGACATTTATGGCTCAAGCTGATTTCGCTATTGGGGTTTCCTCTGCACTAATCCCTCCAGAGTAGTTAAGTTCTTTGCTTCGCTCGTCACTTTAAGCAGTTCGTGACATTGTTTCATAACTAAGGCAACTTTAATGTGCTTGTTAGCACGTGCAGAAAATTTCGGCCAAGTGTGCGAGTGTGTGTGTGGGAGTATCTTGAAAAACAAACAAAACTAAATAAGACATTCGAAATGCGCAAGGAGGCCAGTAGATTGAGATGGAGAGAGAGTAGGGGAAGGGCAGAGTGCAGAGCATGAAAAGCACTCAGCCAGTAAATTAGGTTCATGTCTCAACTAGTTGACCCAAGTCAGCCCAAAATAAACAAACAGTTGAGTCAAGAGAAAGGGAGAGCATAAGAATGGGGAGGAGGGAGTGGTTACTTGGCCACTACAAACTGGGCACTTGTTCTGCTTGAGTTGTTGTTGCTGTAGTAGCCGTGTAGCTGAGCTGCTGCTTCGGTTGGATGTTTCAGCCAACAGCCCTGAACAACGAGTAAATCATAGCCATGAAATATGTGCCAGCCAAAGGAAAAACGTAGCAGTAACAGTAGCAGCAGCCCAACAATGGCAACAGTAATAACAACAACAATGGCAACAACTACTGCTGCTGCTGCCATAAGCATGGCTAGTAATAATAATGAAAATACAAAATAGCCAAAGCAGGTGCTTAAATTTTATGCTACGAAACGCAAATCGTAGCAGGCTTTTGTTGTTGCTCTCCCCCTTCCTCACTCTCTCTCTCTCCCTGTCTCTGTCGCTCAATCGTTACGTCTGTTTGCCCAAATTTACGATACACCCGCACACACACATACACACCCGCACCAACACACAGGTGTAGCTGTGCGTGCGTCTATACAAAAGACGTCGTTGAGTCGAAAACGTGACCAGCAAAAAAAATATATATATTGTATATCGTTAGAGGAGAACAAGCATTATAAAATGCATTGCAAAGACTTTGCTCATGCGTGCGATAAAATTTTTGATCCCCACGCACACCCACACACACACACAGGCACACATAGATACACACAGTACGCACAGTGCCTGCCCCGCTTACCTTCCCGCAATCAAAGCCATAAACTTTGCAATGACTTTGCACTATAGCTGCAGCTTACAACCTGCCTCAGCTAGTCCCTCTCTGCCTTCTTCCTCTCTTCCAACCCCTCTGTCTCTGTCTTGCCAATGTTTTCTGCATGATTTAATGCGTAATTTTCAGAACTTTGCAAATTTTTCGGATAATTTATCATTTTTACTCCAAGCAAAGAGTTCTCTCCTCGCACCTGCCGTTAGCACTTTTTCAGTGTGCCCCTTTGCCTTCCCTACCTCCCACCCCCCATTCTCTTTATGATTTAAGTGCAAGCAAAAATTGTGACCTCAGTGCGCTCATTGACATTCAGGATTTGCCTGGAGAGGTAGCAAGGTACGACGTGGAGGCGTGTTGCTGACTACTGTAGCTTAATTAAAATTTTGCCTATTGAAATGAGGTTGACCAGAGAGAGAGAGAGAGGGAGATGGAGAGTGAGGCAGAGAAAAAAAGAGACAGCGAGGGAGAGTGCGCTGTTGAGGTGCAAAGTTTGCAGGCCTCTTGTGATAAATGTGCGGCCAGTTTGGGGCTGGTTACGTTGTAATTAATGGTTTGGAAATGTGCAGAGTAGGCAGAGAGAGAGTGAGAGAGAGAGAGAGAGAGAGAGAGTGAGAGAGATAGAAAGTAAGTTGCGGAAATACAACTCGATTGTTTAGGTAATAGCAAAGTGACAGTATATTTATGAGGGGAACTGTTATCAGCAGCAGCGCGGAGTTAAAAAATGAAGCACAAAAATATTAATAAATATTTTTAAGTTTTATACGAATTTTTACTTTCAAGTTTGCTACTTTGCGGTTAACCTTTTAAGCAACTGTAGTTCCATGCTGCACATATTGCGCCTTTGGGAACTTCTCCTCTGCAGTTTCAGCTTCTTTTTCCGCTGACAAACTTCCAGCTGCAACTTTACGCTAGACATGACAATATTAACGCATAATTTATGCCATGCCAAATATTTCTGGTATTTATGAAAATACTTGCAATATTAAAAGGGAAGGAGAATGCAATTTAAAGTGCAAGGGTTGCTTCTCTGACACTAATTATACGAAATTAATTTTCAAGCAAGTGAAGCGTAAGAAATTCTGCATAAAACCATGTGTGCTGCCTCTTCCCCTTTCTACCCTTCCCCCTCTTCACCACTGCGTACACAGTTAAACACAAGTCTGGCTGCGGGAGTTTAATAATCAAGCAGCAAATGTGAATCAGATTTCAAATGGATAATTTGCAGCTGCAACGCGCCGTTGCAGGAGAAGATGCATACGAAATTTCCTAGAAATTGGCATTGTTTGGGCGTGCTGCAGGTGGATGGGAGAGAGTGAGCGGGGGCTGTGGCTTGACTTTGATTGGAATTGATTGACTTGCATGTGGTCTGCAGCTAGTGGCAGGTAAGTTCGCATAGTTTGTTGTATTCCCTTGTTGTTGACAGCTGCAACCGGAGCAGGGCACTGTTGCACTGGCAACAGGAACGGACACAACGAGTGCAAATTCTTGTTGCTCAGTGTTTTTCTGCCGTTTTGTCGAATCATCTGGCAGGGTGCAGGGTGCTGCCTCTGCCTGCCCCATAATTCACACACTTTGAAATGAAACACATGGCGACGGCGGCAACTGCTGCGATTTCTTTTCTCGTCTTCTTCTCTTTTTTTTGCCCTGTTCATCTCTTTCACTTCTGTTTGCACTTTCTCGTAGCTACTGCTTCTATACCCCTCTCCCTACCACTCATCCCCTCGTTATTTGCTGCTATTTGCTACAATATCCTTTCTGGCTGCTGCAGCACTTTTTTCACTGGAAACATCTGAGCAACTTCACGGCGAGTGGCACTGCCAGTGAGTGTGTGTCTGCCTGTGTGTGTGTGTGTGTACCAGCTCGTCTATTTTTATCCCTGCTCTCTGGGTCTCGTTCGCATTATCACCCGGCGCACATACATCGCACTGGATTTTGTCGTAATTGCGTATGGAGAGCTCGTCGTCAGTCAGTTCTGTTCAGCTCAGTTCGCTTGGTTCAGCTCTTTAATAAAGTTTTTTCCAGTTCTTTCTTTCAGTTCTTTTTCCAGTTATTTTTCAGTTCCTTCTCAGTTCTTTTTCAGTTCTTTTTGCTTTGTTTTCTTTAGTTTCGTTTCGCTTTGCTGCTGCTGCTACCTCTACGCCGTTGAGATTTGAGAGCGGTCACCCCATGCTGCGTCGCATTCCTCCTCGAGTGAGCTACTGTCGACCCAGAGCTCGCTCGGACACGGATCCGGGATAGTCAGGCAGCTACAGCTAAAATTAGACTCCAGACAGGAGCTGACTGCCTGCGACGCCCGACGCTCATTAAGCAGCACCAATGGCAAAGGCAACAGCAACGACATACGGCACAGCATTTTAATTTGTGGCATTAATGCGTAGTAAATAAGGGCAGCTGCTGTGCGGGAGGGGAAGATACAAGAGACCAAATCACACACACACACACACACACACACACACACAGGCAGACAGACACTGTGCGCATATAGGGCTTAAAATAGGCATAATAGCACTTATGACTGAGCCCTGGATACATTCGGACTAGGCACAAGTGTATTAGCAGGTGGAAAGGGGGGAATACACACCAACACACACACGCACAGCAATGAGTGCGTGTAAATACCGAAAGTGTTTAATACCTCAATCATAGTAGTATTAAGCTGTGTAGTTGTTGTACATACCTGCAAGAGAGGAAGAGAGAGAGAGAGAGAGAGAAATCAGTTTTAGGAGTTCTATTTATATCGAATAGAAGTGAATAATAAACTGAATAAGTTGGGAATTTTAGTTGAAATTATATTAAAATTCTCAGTGCAAAACAAATTAAAAATTCGTTCAATTACTACGCAAATTTGTTTGCTTTTGGCAGCTGAACCCAACAACTTTAATCAACAGCTGTCATGTTTTGCGGCAGTTCGCAGTTCGAATAGAGAAGTATTTTCCCCATAGAGTTTTCCACAACCACAACTCAATTATCATAAATTATTCAAATTTCTGCAAGCACAAAACTTGATTAATTTCAACTAAATACTAAATAAATAAATTGCTACATTCTCTACCCACACCCATTCTCCCCCTCTTTCTCCTCTGCAATTTATGATTTCCCTGCATTAGATTAAAATTATTTGAAAGCAGCAGCTTTATTTTCCCCATCATGAGAGCATCAGAAACAATTGCAACTTTTGGGTGCAACCGCGTTAATTTTTGCATTTCCCCCCAGTCTGACTAATTACTGCAACAGTTTATGTGATCTGCCACATGCCACACATGCAAATTATAATCGCCAGACAAAAAGGAAAAAAGTTCTATTGAAATTGCAAATATATTTTTGTGACACGTTTAGGAATCCGCTTATATAATTCAATGGGCAAATGTATTTTGTAAAGTCAGCAACATCAGCTACAGCAACAATATAAGCTCTCGTTAAACTATATTCAGCAAATGCCGTTGGCAGATTCATTTCATTTTCAGCGATAATACGTACGCGCTTTAAATACAAATTAGTGGTAAAAAATTGCGGCTTAAAATTTATGCAAAATGAAGCGAAAGACGAACAAAACAAAAACAAAAAGAGAGAGAGAGAAGCGAGAAAAAAACAGTCTTTTGTTTTTGGCTGATTAAAAAATGCGAATTATTTAATGTGCCAATAAAAATGGGCATAAATTGTGTCGCAAATGTTTCAATTACACAAAGCGTTGAGCAAATTGTTGACGGAGCAGATGCTGCCAGAGCGAGAAGAGAGGAAGAATGGCAGAGAGAGAAGGAGAGATATTGAGCAAGAAAGAGAGACAGTGTAGAGAGACCAGGGAATGTTCTCAACGCGTCTGTACTTGAAAAACAAAACACATTCACTGCCTACCTCTCACTATCTCTGCCTCCATTTCTCTCTTTCTCTCCCCCCTTTTCAATGTATCTATCTGTCTCTTTCTATCCCTCTCTTGCATGCCATCGTCTGCTGCTTTAATCAGTCTAAATTGACACTGGGGGTCAAATTCATTAAGATGGAAATATTTCGCTTGTTACGTTATTGTTTCTGCCTCCACGTCGCAATTGCCTCGTTGCGTCGCTTAGTTTCGGGGCGTTGCCTTCTTGCTTCTTGCGGCAGCAATTTCAAAATCATAAATTTCAAAAATAGATAAGCTGCAGGCACTTTCCTAGTCGGCCGGCCCTTGGCTCGGCATTAGCATTTCGAATGCGATCCGATGCCATGTGGCATGTGCAGGCAATGTGTACCTAAGTCGAGTAATTATTGCTTTTCCCGGAAAATTCGAAGACAGGAAGCGCTCAAGTGGGCTCCCCACCCCCTCCTTCCACTGTCGTTTGGTCGGCCTAGTAACGCGTATCACAGAGAGTCCAAAACTGAATTAACAAAGTGCCTGAGATTACTTGGACACAGTGTGAGTGGGAGAAAGGAAGAGAGACAGAGAGAGGGAGATAAAACGTTACAAGGCACGCGAAAATGTATAAATAAATTCTAAAGTAAATGAGGAAGAAGACAGAAAGAGAGGGGGTAACGCACCGTCAGGATATGCGTGACTAGCATGGAAATTAAACAAAAAATGTTCAGTGTCAAACGAGGCGATTGCTGCGTGGCAACCTCGACGGGCGCCGTTGCCACCTCCACTGCCGTCGACTGACTGCCAAGTACGCAAATACATAAATAAATGTAATGGCTTTGCAACAACAACAACAACAACAACAGCAGCTCAACTACAACAACAAACACAACATATTCGAGGCGGGCGCTTACACAAAAATCAGTAACATTTATTTTATTTATTTAGCGCCTTTGCCTCTGGGCGTGGCAAAAGCTGTGTATTATTTTGATTTCCAAAGCGCTGACTTAACAAAGATCTACAGAAAGAGAGAGGAGAAAGAGAGATACATGTGTGTGTGTACGTGTGTGTCTGCCCCCCTGTGTAGGCGTTGATGAAGAGCACATGTGCTTCTTCTCTGTGTATTTGAGCAGGCAAGTGTAATGGAAACAGATGCTTCCAGTAAGTAGAAGCAGCTGCGGAAATGCTAAAACGCTTCAAATGCTGTTGATGCTGTTGCTGTTCTTAGCCTGGGGAAAACATTCATGCTCAAGAAACAAAGTGAATATGAAACATGCAAGTGAGTACATTCAATATACACATTGCATGAAATTCACAGACTGCTCGAGACAGTTTGTCCTTTCAGTTTCTTCTCGAAATTTTGCTCTCAATATTAAACAAGAAGGGAAGCTACTGTCGAGTGTGCTCGACTGTTTTATACCCCAGGAAGTGTATGAATAATGATTCTAATTGTTTCAAATAACGCTGGAAATTTTATTTATTTCGATTCACGGGGGCGGCATAAGCCGTGCCCGAATTGTATACAAAACTTTACTTTGTGTGCAATAGTAAAATTTATGTTAACAAAATCTGGTTGCCCTAGCTCTGACACACACACACGAATATGGCTATATTGATGCCTGCTTCTCCCTCTTACGGCTGCTACAATGGTTCCAAAAATATTATGTAATAAACTGTATACGGTACATGTTAATTGTCAACTCAATACGACATTACATGCTAATTTCAAACTCATTTCGACTTTGTATTAATTGAGTTATTAATTTAATTCTCATCTGCCTTTGGCTTCGGCAATTTCCAACAATTTCAAACAATTTGGCTGAGGCAATTGAAGCTAATTTGCACTTGGCATAGATACACCCATAATTGGCATTATAAATTCCAATTGTTGTGGAGGCAGATATCACAAATTTCCTTTAGGTCTCAAAAACATTATCAGACAGAGAGAATTGCCTAAATTGCCCCTTTATTAGTTTTTTCACACACACTAAAAGCGGCAAGAAGAAGAAGCGCTGAAGAAAAACATTTTTCCACTAAAGGAAAACAACAACAACAAGAAGAAGAACGACAACAAATTGGTAGGTTTGCGTGTTAGGTGCACATTAAGCAGGCTGCCAGGACACGGAACAACAACAGAAACAAACCGAAGAACAACGACAAAAACAAGAACAGGAACCAACCAGAATAAAAAGGAAAGAAAGGAAGAAGAATAAACTTGGCTACTTTTAGTTTTCGCTTTTGTTTGGCCACACACACACACACACACACACATGCAAACAGAAATCAGTTCAGTTTTTGCTGACCAAATTATTTTTTGTGTTTTGCTCTTTGCTTGAATATTACCCTCATTATAATATCTCCCTCTCTCTCTTTGATACAGAATTAAGTGGACTAGTTGGATATGTGAGAATCCTGTACTGTACAGAAAGCCCTCATCAAATTGTTATTGATTGCAGCAGCAGCAACAACAACAACAGCAACAACAAGAACAATCTGCCTCATTGAAACTGAAATTAAGTGCCCCGTTTTGGGCTATCATTAAAGCCCGTATCCTGCGGGCGCGCCTCATAAATATCGCCAGCATATTGATGGCTATCAGGCACGCAACCGATTTGCCAACAACGCCAACAACAACAAGTTACGTTCGTTTCGTTTTTTTCGGTTTTTCTTTTCCTTCTGTGGCTACAAAGATAATTTGATAAGTGTTTGGAATGCCTGCAGGATGTGGCTACTGTTTGCTGGAGCCCCCCAAAAAAATTCAAGGCCTCGTTGTGCCTTGATTAAATCTCAGTGCCAGAGAAAATTATGAGAATAACACAGTGTACAATATATAATGCACCTCTCCCTTCCTCGATAAGAACTATTGTCTAAATTGGGCTTTGTTTTTCCAACTAAAAGAGGGAATTGAAAAGCGTTGCGTAAATTCTATTTTGCAAAATGAAATTCCTACGATCCTGACATGTTTAAAGAGCATTTCGCCATAAGCCAACCAGTTGACAGGGGTACACACACACTCTATGCTAGTTCCACACACGTTAGGGGCTCAACTTATCTGCCTTTCATGCACAACGCAAATTCCACACACTTCATTATATAACCAGAGAGAGAAAGAGATAGCGAAAGCCCTGGTCAGGCGCAGCTGTCAGAACGGGCTGAGGGGGGGTAAACAAACGACAGAAGTGCGTGTGAGTGTGTGTTTGTGTGTTAGTAGCGAGTGTGTCTGTCGTTTGTGTGCCGAAACACTCTCTTTCTCTATGCCATAAACATACGCCCCGTGGCCATTTACACCCATCTAAAACACCGCCACGCCCCCGTCCCTCACTCCACTCTACCTGCCCCTACGGTAACCATGCAGCAACCCGCAATCATTTGAGTTACCATCAACGCTAGCGTCATTTGCATGCAGAGAAGCAGCCGAAAACAAATGTCAAAATCATAGAATCGACTAGTCATGGTAATAGCTAGAAGGGGAAAGGGCGTAGAGGGGGGTGAATCAACATGTACATGTGTGTGTGTAGGTTGTGTGTGTGTGTGTGAGTGCTGGCCCGCTGCGTTTATTGAATACGCAAAAACATGAAAATGACAATAAAGCATAGCAAAGCAGACAAAACAGAACATACACAACACACGTAGCACACACACTAGCACTCACATACACACACACACACAAACGCACAGACAAAGGCAATGGCAAAGCATAATTAACATGCACAACATACAACGATTATTGGAATGTTTGTGCAAAAAAGATGAACAATGAGGGGCCGAAGCAAAGGGATGCAGGGGGCAGAGAGCCAGAGGAAAATACAGAGGGTTCTTTTGGTAACGAAACGTAAACCTTGATGAAATTGTTTACAAGGGCCACATGTGGCCAAAGTACATGCAACAGAAGGGAAAGGCAATGACAGAGAGGCGAGTCTTTCTCGCTTTATGCAGATCATTTAAAGAGAGAAATCAGACTGAGTAAACTCTCAAAGATTTATGTAGCAGGAATTATCACATGGAGTCCGAACTGTGCTATATATCGTATGATATATTTCCCTACATAATACGCACAATTTCATACTACATATGCAGCATATGCATGTAGTATAAATATGGAATCGGGCCACTTCCGACTTGGCTACAATAAATAAACCAGCAGCAAGCACCTTTTGCATTCCATCAAGATAGTTTGCTTGCTTCTTCTTTTTTTTAAATGAAGCGACTCCTGGTTTACCGTTAAACTCTGCACACTGCAACCATGCAGAAAGCGCAGTGAAAGGCATAGCAGAGGGAGGGCAGTAGAGGAGAGAGGGGCACGTCCCGAGGCGAGGTGAGTATTTATGTGTGCTGCGTGCGGTTTTTCGCCGAGTTCGCTGCTGTTGCTGCCGCCGCTGCACACAGCGTGCAATGCCAAAAAAAAAGGCAATTTAACGCTTGAATACAATTTTCAATTTAAAGTTTTGCTCTTTCTTATACACCTACCTGCCTCCCTACCTCCCTCCCTCTCTCAACTACCCCCTACCCAGCCATAGCTCTTTCACCAGCAACTTGTTACGTTTTTAGTTGTGCCCCACTCCGCACCGCTGGGCAACATACAATGTCCGCTGCGAAGGCAGGATAAGAGCGTGATGGAATAAAAGACGGATCTACGGAAGCAAACAAGCGAGGAAAGTGGGAAAGGATAGGTAGGGGATGAAGTGTCTCAAAATCCATCAAACGAAAAAAGCGCCTTAAAAAGCGCCTCACATAAAAGTTGACTTTGATTAAAGTTCGAACTTAACGCACAAAGTACACAGTATACAGCACACAGCAGGGATACAGGGATACAAGGAGGGATACATAAACACTTAGGGATGCGCAGAGCAGAGACGCAGCAGACAGAAGACAGCGCCGCCAAAAGCCAAGTCAATGTAGCTGGGGCTATAACAGGCAGCAGCAGCCAAAGCTGATTGAAATGATTGAGGCGAAATGGCGCGGTATCAGCTACAAAGCGAGAGCAGCAACAAGAGGGAAGTGTGGGGGAGGTAAAGGGCGTACTTTGATTGTAAGACAGCTAAGTGCGCGTTGTTGCTGCTGTTGTTGTTGTGTCAACAGACGCAGCAACAGCAGCAGCAGTTTGTGTATTGCAACATCGACTTGATGGCAAGTGGAAATTTGTTTTAGAGAAAGAGGAAGGGAGACTGAGGGAGCGAGGGAGGCAGAATTGAGCCAAGATGAGACGCTGCTAAAAGTAGATAAAAAGTATGGAAGTATGCAAGTTCTGAACGATAAATGCTACTATGTATGTACGCTTTATCTGGAATAAACAAACTTCCGTTTAAAGTTTTTGAGCTTAGCTTGTGATTCGATTAAAGAAATGAAAATAAGAACTAAGAATATCCATTATCGTTTAAAAGTGGAAAATTTATAGAGAGAGAGGAAATTTATACAGAGTTTATCTGAGGTAATCCATATTTGTTACCAAAACAGTTCAAATAATATCATTGAACACTCGGCACCTGCTTCCACACTGCCTGGTATGTTGGTATGTCTATTTATTCACCTAGATTGAGATTTGAATTCTTCTATAGCTTATCGAGTTTGGTCCTAACCTTCTTCACTTGTATTTCGATTTGAGTCTACAATTACTGAAAGTTTCATGGCTATTCGATAGTACGGCGATATCTTTCCATACTCATTATAATGATACTTTGTCATAGTAAACATGAGAATTGGCAGATTTGAACTGAAAGTTATTAGAAAAACTTGTTGTAAAATATAATAATACAACTCGAACGACAACATCAATTACTTTACTAACATACCCCCATAAATGAGGCTCGTTAACTTAACAAAACTCCATAAAATATGCCTTTAACACGCCCACATTTCAACAATTTCAATCGTAATCAATTTCTACTTAGCACTGCATAAATCTTTTCCAGATACTCCCCCATCGTAGCTGTCGTTACGGTACATACCTGTAAATAGAAGAAAGACAAATTGCAATCAGTAAAGAGAAACAATATAAAGAACATCGATCAAAATAGTAAAAATTATGATGTTTAATCAATTGTTTGTTATTTATAAACAAACATGTTGCCAACACACACACGGCTAAATATACAAACGTTACTGGCACTTTTCTATGATATAAAGTAGAAGGAAGAGGGCAGAGGGAGAGCCACACAAAACAAGCCAAGCAAATGAAGCTTTACTTCTGGCTTAGGCAAGTACAATGGGCAAACAAAACTCGTTAGGCAAACTCGATGAGTTGTTAGTTTTTAATGAGCAACGAGCGTTGATCATAACACTTATTATACGCGTCCATGGGGCATTATGATCTTTTTGGCCACGCACAAGCACAATATAATTAAAAGGCCGCCAAAAAAAAAGAAAAAAACGAGTTGGTAAGTGCGGAAAATGTGCGTGCTTTGCTTTATACTATATATGCACAGAGAAACCTATGTAATTTCATAATCATAATAGCGCGCTTTTTTCCCTAAATTGCCTAACTCGAACCATGGACCATGGACTAATGCGAGCTGAGAATCATCAGTGTGGCCCATTGACCAACTAAGTTGGGGTATGGGGAAGGTCACTTCACTAATGCAGCTCATCTTTCAGCTCAGTTGGCTACGTTTTTATTGCAACAAAGTTGGAAGTTTCATTACAACAGTCAAGTGCGCAAGAGGCTGTGGAGGGGGAAGGGTGTTAGAGGCAGGGAAGGAGTATAGGGTAAGGGGAATTACGACATGGGGGAAATCAACGTCTATTGAGTTTTTTTCTTTCATTTTGCAAATTGTTTTTTGCCTGCTGCCCAGTGTCCAAATGAGTTTTCAATATTGTCACGTGTGTGTGGGAGGCAATAGAGAGTAGCATGTGTGTCTGTGTAGGTGTGTGTGTGTTTGTGTGTATTACTTTGTTTGTGTGTGCTGCTATGCGACACGCACGACAGCAAACAAAGTTTCACAATTTTTCCACAGTTGCTGCTGCTGCCTGTCTGCATTTTTTTCTCCTCTTTCTCTCTCGCTTTGAAGAGGCAATCAATGCTTGGTCTCAAAATTGATTCCCTTTCAAATGTGAACGATGACGACATTTCTAGAATTGTCTTTGCAAAGCTCTATGCCATCCATGTATAGCTCGGGACAGGGGGGAGTGGAATTTTTAATTAAAAACTGTTTGTGCCCTCAACCTGCCTAGACAGTTGTTTACAATCAAATTAAACTTGTCTCTAGTGTGTGCAAGAGAGAGAGTGGGGGATATAATTTGAACACACACACACGCAGGAGACAGGCACAACAATCTCCTTGTCACGTCTCTGAAGTTTCGTTTCATTGTTGCAGTTTTTTCATACAACACGCGACATTTTCATTTGAATTTTATGCCCCAAGTGCAGCCAGCCACGGCAGCGACACTAAGAGCGGGTTACAAAAGTAACGCATACGCCCCGTATACAGCACACAGGGAACCCTCACACATCTTGTTTTCATTTCCGTCAGCTACAATTGACGTTGCTCAACTTAACCTCATTCGTCCTGCTGCCGTCGTTGCTGCTTCTGCCTCTGCTGCTGCTGTTGTGGCATTTTCATTTGCATATTCAACAACCTTTTTCTCTCCTTTCAGCGCTGTCCTCGCGCGCAGTTCCCTTTTGGGGTTTTTAACTTTTGCCAGGCCAAGGCACCTTCATTTGTTCTTACCCCAGAGAGGAGGAGGAGGACTCCACGCACAACTTTCTCCAGTTCGGCAAACGCAGTGAAGAGTGTACACATTGCTACTGCTGTAATGTTCTGCATGTTAACCACGCCAAGACTATTGCCGCCAACGAGGGCGCGCGCTCCATCTGCCGCAATGAACCCACCACAAGTCACGAGAGTTGATACCACCTGGCAAGGTTCCTTTGCTATCGAGTTCAGATTTAAGCCAACAACTCATGCATTATCCCATTTAGCGGGCGGGCGAGCTCACATGTCAAGAGATTTGTATCGTGTGTTTTCTGCTCGTGCTCTCTGTATATATCACGAAATTAAAAATAATATGCAACACTGGCAACAACGAGCCGCAGCTGCAACCACTTCCACTTTGCTAACTGACATGATAAAGTGTTGCCTTGGCTTGCTTTTTTGCCTCCTACTTTCCCACTCTGTCTATGTCTATGTGTCTGCGTCTCTCTCTCACTTCCTCTCTCTCTCTCTCTCTCTCTCGATCTCTCTTGGTCTGTCTGCATTGTCACGTTTTGCAGTGCAGCACCCCGGACAGGCCACTTGTTCCTTATCAAATGAAAGTATATAAATTGATGCTGCCCTCCTTTTTAGCTGCCCCAGCTTGGGCTTTTTCCAGCTGCTGCACAGGAGCAGCAGCGCTTTGCTAGTTGCACAAACAATTTACAAGCAGAGCAAAGGGGCACAAACACATAGAGCTGCTGCTAATTGCAAAGGGAGACTTGAATTTCGAAAGTGTTTGCACGGGTTGCCGAGTCGAGTCGAGTCGAGAGTTGAGTTGAAAGAATCTGGTGGCAAGTGTGAGTTGCAAACATACACACACACATGCGACACATAATCAACATGGCTGCAGTGCATCTCTCTTGTCACTCTCTGTCCCCAGCATTGTCTTCAATGACTGTGCAACGCGCGGCTGCTTTTGTTGTGCACCTGCAAAATTTGCGACTGTTTCGTGTGCGCATAATTACGTGGCAGCACAAAAGTGTTGCCTGCCAACAGGCGCACACAAAACACACAGACAAACTGGCTGGCAGCAGCTCATCAGTGCAGTGTTGCAGTTGTTGTTGTTCCTTCTCTGTCTGTGTCTGGCACACGCTGATGACGCATACGTCATGTTGCACGAGAGTCGCGACTTTGGCTGACGCTGCAACAACGACAAGCCGCGGCTGCTGCTGCTGTTACTGTTGCTGGTTGCATATATTTCTTGTAATTAAAATCACATTGAAGCAGCAGGCAGAGGCTGCGGGAAGCGAAGGAGCAGGGGAAGGAGCAATGAACGAACGACAGACTTTGCCTTTGAGGCGAGGCAACAAACTTGTTGACTGGTATACGCACGTGTATGAGTGCGTCGGTGTGTGTATATATATGTGTGTGTGTGTATGTGTGCGTGTGTTTGCTGTAATTAAACTAAATTAAGAACTCTCTTGGCATTAAAATGAGATTTACGCCTCAGCGCAAAGCAACATTGAGTGGAAAGTAGAGAAAGAAAGGGGAAGAGCGAGCAAGGGAGAGGGAGGGCAACAAACTTGGGCAAACTGTCATTCGAAATGAAAATTTGTACAGCACGCCGCTTCAGCCATGCTTAATTAATTTCTAAAGTCGAGGCAGCTCGCTGTGGAAGGCAAATTAGTTCACTCCCGTTGTACTTCTTTATTTGACACGCTAACACAGAATGCCTCTCTTCGTCTTAAAGTTAGTTTTACATTCGTTTTACATAAGCTTAACATATTTATCGTGTTGTATAAGTATCGATGTACATAGGCTTAACATAGTCATTGTGTTATGTAAGTATCGATATACATAGGCTTAACATAGTTATCGTGTTGTATAAGTATCGATGTACAGTGTGACCCTCTACCAGCCTACTACATCGCCAAATTAAAATACGAAAAAAACAAAACAACAAAAGGGAAGAGAGGGGAGAGAAAGCAGAGAGGGGGTAGCGCAGAATGAAAAGGGGCGAGGGAGGGCGAAAAACTGGCAATAACTTTGGCGAAAAACTTTTGCCACCATTGTGTGTGTGTGTGTTCCCGTCTGTGTCAATTGTGACAGCCAAATTGTATGCGAAAATTGAGTCATTCTGTAGAGCGCAGCTGAAGTTGAGATTTTCCATTCCATACCCGGAAAAGTTTGCCAGCACATGCTGCACAAGATTAGAAAATGAAAAACCTTTCTACAGTCGTTTAACATTTTCCTTTTAACTTTTCGCTCTATTCTTATGCTAAACTGACCGAATCGCCCTCGCATTTCAATTAAAACAAACCACAAAACTCAAAAAAAGAAATGTTGTCAGCTTACTTTGCTTTCAATTAAAATCCGCACACACACTCAGGCACACTCCCACACGCCCATACGCAGGTACAACCCACACAATAAAATGAAATCGCTTTTGTTGTCTGTCGAATCGAGAGAAGCACAAGTTTATTCGACTTTGATGGTCATGTGCAAAGTTTTTCTATACACACACACCCACACACTCCCACACACTCGCAACACACTACCATGCAGGCGCCTGCGCGTATGCAATACAAAAATTTGCATAACATTTGCATATGCATAAGGCCAAAGTGTGTGTACAAAACGTTCGTTTCAAGATCTACGAAATGTAGATGTGGCACGAGTCAGGGTCGCATAGTGAGAGGAAGGGGAATGTGGAGTGAAGGCAGGGCGTATTTAAATGAGAGACGCAATTATGCAGAGAGCAAGTAATTAGCAAAGAAAAGGCCCAGGTCCAGCAGGCCAAGGATTTCTAACCAATCGAGTCGAAATGTTGCGACTATGCTGCCTTTCTGGCTTCCCTCTCTCTCTCTCTACCACTTTGCCCCTCTTTCACTCTCTGCTGTCTACTTCTCTCCTCTCACTCTCGCAGTATTTTTCTGCTTTATTGCGTTTTTATACCTTAATTTTGGAATTAAAATAAGAGCGGAAACAGCAGCTTCAACGGCGCCTTGTGACGGCTGTGGCAGCAGTAGCAGCAGCCGAGCACAAATGCGTATTTTATGCATACCCCACAAGGTGGCAACAACCGGTACAAAGACGCAAACACACACACACATACACACAAGGAAACGTCGCTGTCGGAAGCTGCGCAACCACAAGCAAAATGAGACAGAGATAAAATATATTTTTACATTTTGGCCAAGGCGCGAATTGTAACAAACGATGATGGAAATCCCAGTTACAGTGGCTGCTGAAATAAAAACACACACACACAGAAGAGAAAAACTTCGTCCACTTCAGGCGCTTTTCCCGGCAATTGTTTAGCGCAAAATGCGCATTTAATTCGCGTTTTTTCGCGCTCAATGAAGTCGAGGAAAATGTGGAAAAACGGAACTGCCAACTGAAGTTGGGGTAATCGGTAAACGGGAAAGGCGCAAAACGGGATAAATGCAAATGCGGTGGAAGCAACTGAAAATATTATTATAATATGGTAAATATAAAGCGTGCGACTGCGACGACGTTCAAAAAGTTTTGCCACCGAAAACAAAATTTATGCATTCCAATTATGAAACGTGCCAAAATAAACGTAAAATAAAATGGAGAACGGAACCGAGTGGAGCGGAGTGGCACGGAAGGAAGTTTGGGGCGCCGTTTTGGTGTGCCCGGAAATGCACTCGAAAAAGTTTTATATACTTTTTATGTATATAATGAAAATTAATTAAATGAATGTGCCATGGCAATTCTCATGTGTTTCCCCTTCCCACTTCTTTCCCTCCCCGTCACTTCACACTGATTGCTCAGTCAATATAAACAAATACACACACACACATACACGCATGTGTTTGTTGCACAGTCAATCGCAGCAATCGCTTGCTGCAGTTGCCGCCTTCCCTCTGCTCTCCTCCTCCCTTTCCACCTGCCAAATAGGCAAAATAAAGGTTAAACAGCAGCAGTCGCAACAGCAGCCGCAAACTCAGGATATTGCCGAAGCCAAACAAACTTTGACTGCCCCTGCCAAATTCCGTTACCCCTCCCTCACCAAAAAAAAAGGTAGAAAAAACCTGCAGCATAACAGCAAAAAAGTTTTCACAGGGTTTTCATTGCATTTGCTTTGGTTTTCATCTTTTTTTTGTGATTTACCAAGCTTGATTGAATGGCAGCAAGCAAAAACTTTTGGCTGCCACACACACATACACATACACACGCATATGCAGACATTCCTTCTCACTCTTCTTCTCTCTCTCTCTCTCTCTCTCTGGCACAATACAAATAGCCCGACTTGGCGTTTTGCTGGTGTGTCATTTGGCGCCGAAAAATATGCAATAAAATTTATTGTCACACAAAGCCAACTCACACACACACGCACATAGAGATACCCTCGCCAAGCTGCTGTGTCGCATATGTTGTGCAACATTTCCGCTTCCGTTTTACTCCATGCGAATGCAGAACTAAAGCGACAAGAAAGCAGAGTGCGAAAAAGCGACAAAGCGAAAAAGGGAAAGAGAAAAACGGCTGTGACTGCGAGAAAGATGACAAAGTTTGCACTTTAACAAGAAAATAATCAAATAAATTATCATAAAATGTTGGAAAACCGTTTTGTTTTGGCCGGAAGGCACGTACTGTCTGCAGGCGCCCCAGCCACATGTGTGTGTGTGTGTTTGTGTGTGCTGGTGTTGGGGATATGACACTGTCTGCTGGGCTTTATTAACTTTGCTAAAAAAAAGGGTAGAAGCAGAAGCAGCTTTAAATTATGGCCAAGTGGCTAAATTATGGCAATGTCGCGTAAACGCGCGCAAAGCGGCGCAGCAAGGCAAGGCGTGGCAACTCCCCCCAGCCAACAAAATGGGCTGACAAATGACAAATGGTTTTCATGTGTAAATTATAATTGGAATACAGGCAGTAAGGCCGAAAAAGGGTAAACGGGAAGTGCAAAAAGGGCAAGGCAAGAGAATAGAAAGGGCTACAGAGAGAAGAGACTAAAGCTGAACTCAGCTAGAATTTAAAGTAGTAGAAATAAAGATAAGAAGCAAAGTATTATATACAGTTATAGAATGTGTCATTTTTAAGACTAACGCAATCAACTCTTCAATTTAAGAAACTTGGCATAAGTTAAAGACAAAAGAGGGAAATTCAATAAGCAAGTGTTGATGATTTTCTGCAAGAGTTGAGAAAATTTACGGCAATGAAAAGAAAACATGGCATGCAAAAGCTGAGTTCTGCCTCGGCCCGTCAACTTGCTAACAATTTAAGCTTATTCAACAGTAACTAAGGGCACACACATCCACACACACACACACCTACATATACCCACACACAAGTTGTGCTTGGCAAGCCATCAAGCTGACAATCATAACAAGTCCTCAGGCTGCTTCAGACACAAACCAGCAATGGGGAATGAAGAATGAGAACGGGTAAAACTCTCAGCAGGCAGGCCCAACCAGGGACAGGGACTGGGACTGAGGCCAGACAATGTTATCGTGGAGCATGTGACGTCCCTGACCAGATAAGGGTGACAAAAATATGTATTAAGTGCATGGACGAGCGGACGGACCGACGGACGGACAAGTGAGCGGGCGAGGAAGCGAGCGAATGAGCGACTATCAAAAGGTATGAAAAGCTGAACAAACGACGCCGACAACAGCAACAGTAACAACAACAACAACAAAAGATAAAGAGGAAGCATGAAAGAAATGAAATGGAATCCTTTCACACATACAAAAACCGGACCCTATATGCGATTCATATATAGTTGTATATGTGTTTGGGGGGTGGAGGCAAACAATGGCAACAACGAATGAATGAATGAAGAGCCTGCACAGTTGAAGAGTGAACGGTGAGTGGGGGGCGGGGTGGAGGCGGGCCAAAGGGCATGACAGCATGAGTGCCATAGAGGCGACAACAACAACAACAGCTTGCGAGCTCGAGCGCAACAACAAGTTGACACTTTTATGAGGCACTTAAATGACACAACCCCAAAGCAAGTCTGACCGGGCAGACCATATGAGCTCGCTCTCTCTCTCTCTCTCTCTTTGCTGCCGCTGCTGGAGGGCCTTCAAAAGCCACTGCCAACCTGCGACCTGCGCTACAGATTGACATGCAAACAATTGTGTGCAGTTAGACGGGGAGGAGAGGCAGCGCAACAATTGCAATTGTCCAGCTAGCATAGCAAGGTGGGAGGAGGCTAATGCCAAAAACTACAATAGCTGCTCGAACAATTGAAAAGAGAGGAGGAGGCACTGTGGGGGCACGCCAGGACACCGTACAAATATTTGAGTTGCATAACAAAAGGCAACTAATTTTTTGTATGCTATTCTTGTTGTTGTTGTTGCTGTAGACAACTAAATAAATAATTGAAACGGGCACTTCCGCTTCGGTTACGCGACACGACGCGACACAACGTCAGAGCGATCCATCAATGGAGCAAAGCATCAGCAGCGCGTCCCCATTGAGTCATAGGGGGAGAGAGGGAGAGTGAGACACCGCCAAAGCGCCTTTGTTGCCGTAAATCAGTTGCCCTGGCGCGTTGCCAATGAATTTTATGAAAATTGAAAAGTGTAAGCTTCGAGCAGCAGCCTCCTGCTAGCCCCTCTCACTCCCCCTCCCCTATTCTTCCATACTTCCCCTCCTGGGTGTAGGGAAATTGGAATATTTTCTGACACATTTTTATCGTTGAAATTGTCAAAGAGTTAAGAGCAGATGCGGGAGAAGAAGGCAAGCAACGTCTTCGCCATTTGGCTCAGCCTGCTGCATTATTGACAGTTCATATCGATATGCTATAGAAGGTATATACTATATAAAGCAGGGATATACACACAGTATGTGCCACGACAATGAAATTTGAGCATAGCTGGGGAGGAAATTGAAAAGAATTGTCTGTCGATATGGGAAAATGGTGTCGCCCAAACAAATTGTGGCTGTCATCGCCAGCAGGCTGAGGTGAGAGGAGCAGAGGGGGACACCAAGTTGAAAAAGTATTCACTTTCGTATTAGTTATAAGCAGCATCATAACATATTTAAAATCTATATTTCAACATCCGTTCAAGGAAGCTGCAGCCACATGTAAAAAGATATCCCGACAGTAAATGGAAAGATAGCAAAGTAAAAAAATCAATTTACGGCTAAAAATAGCCAGAAAAGGTGTATATGAGTGGAAAATTACAAAGTGGAAATTAAAGGGAAAAACACATAAACAAATTCTGTGGAAAAACAGCGCCCAAAATTTGTTGGTTTGTAATCAAATTCCAAAATTGAAAAGCAATTTTCAGTTCATTAATTGCTGTCAAAAGAAACTAAACTAAGTGTATTTATTATAAAGTTAATTGCGATTTGATTTAAAAAAAAACAACAACTCTGAATGCATTTAGTGTTAATTTTCCAATACGATATTTGACATGTAATTAAGCAAGCGGAAATAATTAGATGATAATTTGGCAGGCAACAATTTCTGACATTGGGCGACAGTCCCAAACTCTCTGTGGGTGATGTACACTGTGGCAAGTTAATATATATTATCAATTTGCATATGTGAAAATGACAACAACAACAACAACTGTAGCTGTGTGCTTGACATTTTTATGAGCTAAAAAACATTTTGCTGTGCAGGCACAAACGGTAGTTTTTTTTAATATAAAGAGGGGGCGTGGCAACGTTGTTCGTTGTGTGGTCAGTTCGTTTGAACATGCTGCACTCTCACAATAATCATTTTAAATCAGCGCCAGACACACTATGGGGTCAGCTTTAAAGCCGCTTCGCATGGCAAATGAAGGCGTCGTTGTTGCACTGTCTCTCGTCTCTCTTTATCTCCCTCTCTTCCTCTCTCTCTCTCTCTGTCTCCTTTTTGCCTCCATTCATTTTTTTGACTGTCCGTTTTTTGGGTTAAAAAATTAATTAAAATATGGTGCATGCATCCATTAAAGTTGCAACAATGCACGCGTCCGTGAAAAACGCACCCGTCATATGCTGCGTATGCTTAATACGCTTTATTTTTTCGGGCCTCAGTAGTACAAACATTTTTGCGGCCACGCTACGTATGATTAATTTCCGTTTGCATTGAGCCCTGCAATTAATCCAGTATTCACGAATGAATTTTCCACAGTTGCACAGTTACAAACACATGCCACATGCCACACGGCATTGCGTTCATCGTGCGCCTTTGTTTGTGGCAATATCAGTAGCAATTTGCCTAATTTATTTAATTGCTTCATTATGACCACGAACAAAGTGTGTACTATATAAATATATATACTAGATATACTATTTATATGCAGGTATTGTGAGTATTATGCCATAAAAATGCAGCGTTAAATTTCTAAATTGTTTACATTTGCCATTAGGCAATAAATAAACACAGCCGGCAACAGCAGCAACAACAATAACAACGGCAACAACAATAACAATGGGCAACAATCAATGACTCGGCTTATTAGCACAACACGCCCCTTCCAGTTGGCCGCCCACTTTTGGGGTCGCACCGCCTTGGGTGCTAAAACTAAACTACAAAATTGCTGGCTCGCGTGTCGGGTCGCATTTTAGTGTGGCGCCTTCCCCTCTGCTTGCCGCACTCCCCTCTCTATCGCTCTCTCTCTCTCTCTGCCAGCCTTCTTCAAGCAACTTAAGTTGCTGCTGCTGCTGCTGAGACTGCATGAAAAACTTTTGCTGCGCGTTTAATCAATAAGTTTGCCAAGGGTCTAGGACGTTGCCGCTAGTGCCCGCAGGATAATCAGGAGCAGAGCAAGCGCCGGAGCAGAGCAAGCGCCGCCTTGCGATAAGCGTTTTAATACCTCACTTGATTATGCGCACAATTTTTGATCCGAAATTATGCCAAAAGTGGTGGAGGAGAAGGAGGATGGCCAAGGGCCATGGCTAAAGTAATTTTCGCAAAACTTTTATTGAGACAAAGGGAGGCAGCAGAAGAGAGACAGAAGGAGGGGGAGGGAGAGCAAGGCAGCTTACTGCCTGCTCAGCTTAATACAATGCAATTTAAACCAGCTGTCAATTAATTTGACGCGCATCTCGCTCTCGACTTAGTGCAAAGTGCCAGCGACAAGCGAGACAGAGAGAGATAAAAAGAGACAGACAAGCAGCGCTATAACTATATCTGTTGTCTCTGCTAGTGTGATTTTATTGTAGTTTGCCAAATTACATTTAATTGTTCTGCTCTTTGTCGTTTATAAATAAATAACTATATATATTTATATAGTATATTTGCTTGGTTGCTTAATTTGATTAAATTAAAATCTCGAGCAGAGACAGGCAACAAATGATGGGCGACCAATTAGAGAAACTTAAACGAAACAAACAATTTCACATTTATCACACTTGCCACATTGCCATTGAACAAAGGACAATTGGCAAGAGAGACAGAGAGAGATAGTAAGAGATAACGAGAGCAAGCTAGCTGCACAAGGTCAGGCGAGAAATGAATTTGCATTTACATTGATCGATGGCTTTCGATGGCCATTTTCACGGCCTTGTGGGGCCACAAAAATAACCAAAACAAATGATTAGGAAGTGATTTATCTGCGAGTACTATATATATATTTATATATATTATATAAATGTATGCCAAGCATATGGGCAAGCAGACCTGCCTAGAGTCGAGTCGAGACTCAGTTGCAAAATCTGAAGACGCATTTGTCAAGCGGTTAAATTGTGCGCGAAATTTTGCAGACAGCCAAACGAGAGAGACAGAGAGAGAGAACCTTGAGTTATGGCATCGCAATGAGCAATTTTAGCCTGTCGTTAAGCTTATTAAATTAATGCCAGCCATTTATAAGGCAACAGCAAAAGCCAAAGATGGCCCAGCTCAAGTAGAAGAAAGGTACAAAGAACGTAGCAAAGTGGAAGCAAACTCAAATTCAATTTCAGCACAAATCTAATAATGAAACGTACTATGAACGTTGCCTTGCCTTTATCCCTTTGCACACTCAAGATAATCTTGCAACTTTGCACAAAGTATTTAAACACAAGTTCAGTTATTTGCCAAATCGATTGGCCAAACTACTAAATCATCATGGATAACATAGCTCAGCTCAGTTTGCGCATCTTTTGCCGGTTTCCGTTTCCGTGCAACTTTCATTGCAACTTCCACATGGCTGGCTGTGGATCTGCTGCAAGTCAAGATTCATCTGCTAAATGGTTGCATGCACCACTTGGCTTGCCACACACACACAGACACAAGCACGAAGAAAACTTGAAACAACACAAGCAGCCCGTATAATGCATTAGAACTCCGCAGCGCCAAAAACTATTTGCGAAATAACCATAAAAACCATTTAATCTTCAGTGCATACAGCGGGCAAACCGCAGCGCAATTTACACTCACGCACACACAGACAGACACACGCGCGTACACACACAGACACACACGCGCCTTCACTTACTGCAATTCAACAATTTCATGCGAGTAAATATTTTGGTTAAGTATACGCCATGTATTTGTCTTTTACTATACATATCTCGCATTCGATTGCTCGCTTTCTCTATCTGTCTTACTCCCTCTCTCCCTTCCTCTCTTTCTACCACTCTGCCTGCTCCTCCTGCATCTTACGCTGCCTCTGTCGATTGTGTTTCCACGTTTTGTTTGACATTCAATAGTTTTCATTTCTGTGGCAGCCACTGCGCATCAGACTCCTCCGCCACCCTGTCCCCTTCGCTTCGCCCTTTCTGCAGCTCATTTAAAATTATTTTTACATGCTGCCCCTTGTTGTGCTGCTGTTGTTGTGCTTGTGTTCAGCAAGGGGTTGTACGAGTATTTTGCGGGTATTTTTATTGCATTTCGTTTTTATGCACTTACAATGACAATTTCTCTTCTTTCTCTGCCGTTTATTTTTTTGTTCTTGCTGCGCTGTTGCACGCTTGCAGGGGCATGAAAAGCGTACTCTGACGATAACGCGACAACGTGCAGCAAGGGGCAGGCAGCCGAGATTTTATACAACATTTTATGACTGTCAACAGTGAGCAGTGGCAGAGGCAGAGGCAGCAGCATCCGTGCCCGATAGATATATCTTTTATGTGGAGCTTGTGAGCTTGTCATTTGCATTATTTTCATTACATTTTATTGGACAACTTCGGTGCGTGTGCGTTGGGTGTGTGTGTGACTGTGGTAATCTCTTGCTGCACACTTATGATTGTGTCTCTGTCCTCCTCTGTCTCCCTCTGGCTTCATCTGTCTGTGAGGGGTATTAAAAATTCAAAATTTTAACTGAAAATACTTAAGAGTTTTGCGCAGCACAAGTTGCCACTCCAAGTGCAAAGTTTTTGCGTCCTCAAACAAAGTTACAGCTCGACGCACGACGTTCCTAATCTTTGTTACAACCCAAAGAAGCAAATAAATAAATAAACTAAGAAAAAACTGCCAAAACATGTCACATGAAAACGTGGCAAGCACCTCCCCTCTTCCCCTCTCTACTCACTGAAAATGAACCTTTGGCTTTGAGTTGTTTTTCCACAAACGTCGCTGCGAATAATTTACACAGAACAAACTTTTGACTAAGAAAACAAAATCAGAAAAAAAAGACACGAAAAAAACGAGAGCAAAAGCAGCAACAACAGCAACAACAACAACAACAACAAGGCAACGTTGTCTTGACCAAAAGTGAAACAGAGGCAACCGCAAAGCGCCTTGAGTGCTAAGCTGGGCGTTGAACTGGGCGTGGCTGTGGCAACGGGCATCAGCAGCAGCAACAATATCGGGAGAAAAAGGTAAGAAAAGTTATAAAAATTTTATGCTCAGCCAAAAGTGTATGAAATAATCCGTAGAGATTTTTATCTTGTTAAGCATGGAAATGTCCAGCGCAGGCAGAGGCAGCTGCCTCTTCAAATTGCCCCGCCCCCAGCCCAGCAAAGTACCACACCCCCCCTCCCAGCCCCTTCTCGAGCACACTGCCCTCTCTCTTTTGGCCCGCTTATCTTTGCTGGAAATCTTTGCAGCAGCTGCTAAAAGGTTGATTTTTTCTTCTTCTCCTTCTCGTTGTTTCCCTTCTTTTTCGTACATTTTACACAGGTAGCAAAAATCTTTTTTTTTCTCTTCATTTTGACATAAAAATTGGAAACTTTGGACGCCTCCTGCTCCCCCGGGGTGGTCGCTTGTCTAGGCCTCTTTCATCTTTGCTTTTGTCATTAATTCAATTTACTTTCTGCTTTCAGTCTCTTCCACCTGTTGTCGTTAGATTTATGCAGCTGGTCGGGAGAGTTTAGCGCGAGGCGTGAAGATTTTTGCCTAATTAAAGTTGCTAGGGTCACTCACCAGTAACCCCCAGGGGAGGAGTGGGGAATATTACTTTGGAGCCCGCTGGGTTTATGAGCAGAACTTTGCCGCTGAGAACTTACCTGTAATGAGAAAGAACAAAGAGGGGAGAACAAGAATGAGTAATTAGCGCAAATTAGTCGAAATCTTTTATGGCACTTCTGAGTGTGTGCCTTATGGGAAAGTGTGGACGAATGTGTGTGTGTCTGTGTCTGGGACTTTCCCAACCTCAAAGCTGTAAAGTGCAAGGTGTAAAACATTCATGTAACTAAAACTTAAGCTAACTAACCTAATGTAATAAAATGGAAACCGGTTCCAAGTGAACACAAACAGCAGCTAGGCAGAGGCACTTTAAATAGTATTAATAGTCTATACTATTTTTAAAACCACTTTCTGTGGTAAAAGTTTCTTTATAATCAGGATTTGCAAAATTCACAAAACCATAAATCATAGGAGCTTTGATGCGTCAATTGAGCATACCTGACTGTAAAATACTCTAATTGTGGATATGCATTAACCAACACTGAGTGCTAGTATTGGTATAAATAAAAATTTGGTATTTTTTTGACTACTTATAGCAATTGTTGTTCAGAAACACTTTATAGAATAGAAACCGCAATCTTTAGACTAACTTTGAGTTTCCTATGATAAGGAAGACAAGAATATATGGAAATGATTCTTCCCAAATGCATTTGATGCAGAATCAACCTGCAAGTTCCACTATATGAATAATGACATTCCAAACAAGAATAAAATAAGTTTTAACAAAGTAATGAAGGCACTTTTCAGGTTGCTTCCCTTAGAACTAGATGTATTCAACATACTTTCTTCAAAGACCTGTCTGTCCACTCCCCTCAATTAGAAACTTTTGCAGATCCGTCTTCATTGCGAGTTTTCTTCCCCCGTCTAGTGTTTCATTCTTGCAAAGAAAAGACCTCCCAAGACCATCAATAGCATCATCAACACTAGAAACATGGCCACAGAATCCTACAACAATTTCAGTACTGCTGCTGCTGCTCTATATGGACATCAATCTCGGCTTGTCAGCGCCCAGTCAAGTTGTTTCCATTGTTGCTTCTTCTTCATCTTGTTTTCCCACAAAAGCCGACTTGATGACGTCTACGCTCTGTCGACACTCCCACAACACGAAACCAGTTTACCATTCCTTGGCAGAAAACAGGATTTCAGTCTTTTTTTCCCCCTCCCTGTATGTGTGTGTGTGTTTCGCCTTTTTTGCCTTAAGGCTAAATTCATTGTCAAAGTCGCAACAGCAGCGGCATCAGCAGCACCAGCAGCGACAACGGCAGCGCCTACAAAAACTTTTGTCATCAGACAAAAGAGTTGAAAACTTTTGGAACTGATGCAGTTGCTGTTGTTTCTAGCTGAGTTTTTTTTCTTCTCCCCCCCCTTGCCGAGTTTTTCGGGCCATCTTCAACGCCCACAGTGACACGCCCACTACCAGTGAGTGCATTTATCTTTTGGGAGAGAGCACTGCGTAGTCCCTCGAGCGACTGACTGAATGACTCAATGACTCGATAGCTGCCCGACACACTCTATCTCAGTCTACCTCCTTCTCTCTCTCTCTCTTTCTTGCGCCTCGCCTGCTTGGCTTTGATTGATGGTTTGGAATTAGCGACAAGGCGGCGTACCGCACTAAGCAGGAAAAATGTACGAAAGATCTTTCGGTTCATGTATTTTTTTTTGGTGCCTTCCCTTTTTCTCTGTGTTCTTTGGGGTTAGCTACACAACAAAAAAATGCGTGCACATAAGTTTTCTGGCCACACAGAGCAACGACCGTGTTGTTTTTCAACTCTCCTCCTAATGATGTTGGCACCCAAAAGCGCTAGATCAATAAGTTGTTGGCATCCACCAGAAGAGCTTTGAACGGGATTAGTTAGTTTAAAATTGCTTGGGTTTAAACCTCAGACACGTGTAACTTTGTGCCGAGGTATTTAAAGATTCCGCAATGATTCACACAACTTTAATTATGTGCGATTCAATTGATTGCACATGATTCGATTTCTTTCAATTCCCTTTCGATTCACACTTGAAGTTTTGTTCTTCATACAATTACGTCGTTTGGAGCAACAGAAAACAGCAACATCTATGAATAACTCAGATCTCATGCCTTGTACATACATACATTGTACACATGTCATTGAAGATTCCTTGGTTAGAACGTAATCATCGTGATGCTGTTTTTGCTGATCGTATCAACCGCAGCTGCCTTGGGGGCAACATTCTCTATGTATGTGTCCGTCTGTCATTACAAATTAGTTTAAGTTACGCTATTTTTATTATTTTTTGTTTCTCCTCCTCCTTTCCATTTCTGCGGCTTTTGCGGCTTCTATATGTATGCATATGTATGCCCCATCAGGTGCCAAAAGCGTGAGGCGCTACATTTGCAATTAGCCATGTGCATAGCATTTCTGATGGCTGTTGAAATGCCCAAAGAAGAATTGGGGCCGCCGGTGTAGCAACACGTACAAATGAGCTAAGCAGCTGCGCAGCATAGCTACAAATGATATGATCTATATAGGAGACTATATTAGATCCACTTTAGACTGTGGCATCTAAGTGATTTTCAATGTTTCTAGCCATTGTTGTCTGCCTCTCCCTCTCTCTATCTCTCACGCGACTGTCTTTAACTTCTGCTCATATCTGACTGCGTTTTATTCAATTTCATATTTCATAGCTGTCAAGTGTTGCTTCCTGTTGCTGCTGACGCCTACGTTGCTGCTTCCTGTCCTACACAAAACACGTACATTTTTATTAGACTCCGCCACCGCCCTCCCCTTGTATGTTGTCTCAAATGATGGCATCATTAGACAATTTAGGTGTTGCTGTCGCTGTTGTTGTCCCTCTTGTTGTTGCCCCTCTTGTTGTTGTTGTTGTTGCTGCTGTTATTGTTGCTCTTGGCTTTTCAGCTGGCGGCGTTGATTGAATAAATTATAGACACTCGCGCGCGTGCATATTCAAACAAGCGACAACTTTTCTTCATTCTTTTATTATATCTGTCTCTTGTCGGCTTATGTGCCTCTCTTCCTCCCCCTCCTACTTCTATCTTCCTCTACCTTTCTCCAGCTGCGCTTCTTCACAACGGAAATTGCTATTTATGCGTGTATTGTGCTGATGAAATTGTATTGCAATTTGAATGCGAATTATCACAGCAGCCCAAACAACATTTGGGCCTGCTAAGCACACTTTCACTCTCGTTGACCGGGTTTATTGCACTCCACGCCAATTGCAGCAAGCAGCAGCAGCAGCAAGAGCAGCAGTGTGTGCGGCTTTTCCACTGGTTATTCCGGTTCTTCTAATGCCACCGCCAGCGTCAGAGCGCGCGCGCCAGTCTGTGACGAGTGCCTCGTGGCATCGGTGTCATAATCAGTCCAGACAACAGACAGACAGACTAGCAGACTGACTGACAGACAGACAGACAGATAGATAGCAGACTATACAACCTCCTGGCCCCGCCCTGTTGCCCCTGGTCTAGTGCAGACTGGTTAGCTGGGCAGCCCCTCAGTGCTGACTTTATGTAAGCCAACTCAAGTGGTTTTTTGGCCGCGATGACTCGAATGCTTGATGATGACTTCACACAGTCTCCCCCAATCGGCCCCGACTCAAGGACAAATCGCTTGAAGCGTGCAAAATAATTCTACGTTGTTTCTTTGATTCTTTTTTCGATTTTTTGTTGATTTTTCACTTCTCATTTTTGACAGGCTTTTTAAAATCGAAGCATAACCAATGCACAGTTTACCTGCCATTAACACAAAATACCCTGTAGTATTAGTGAGTTGCACAGGGGCATATGCTGCCGGAATTTCTCAGTTATATTATATATAATCCAACTAACAACGATATCTCTCTCTCTGTACAGGGCAACTTGTAGTCACCAAATTAAGTTTGCTTCATTCTTTTGATTAATTATTTCCTTTTGCTTTTCGGTTCTACGTTCTCTATCTTTGTGTGTGCTTGAAACATAATCTGCGATGATTGACTTATTACAAATTGGAAACGAAATACGCACGAAAAGGAAACAAATGGAATTATAATTAATAATCACAGCGTTTAGCGAATGTAACTAAGATCGTTGTAGGCTCTCATTAATTGCTGTTGTTGTTGTTTGCTGTTTGTTCTTTTACTTATTTGGGGTTTCGATTTCGTTTTCTCATAGCCGTATTTCTTCTCGGTCTCTCTTGTTGAATTTGCGTTTTAATGATGGGTTCGTTGGGTTCAACTGACAGCAGGAACTCCTCACAGTTATTATTTTAATTAACCTAATGAACCACGCTCAGATTTAGCTTAGGCTCGGTTGGGTTTTAAGGTTTTCATCACAAGGAAAATACATATTTCAAGCAATTTTGCGGCTTTTTGGGAGAATTTTGTTATTAAGCAATTAGTGCAGACAAATTGGGAGAATAATGAAAACGGAGAGTTGGCATAATCAACAACCAGAGTGGGATAAACACTTGAAATCCTGTTTAAAATTATTATTTGCACGACTCTGCCTTGAAAATGTTTGAAATCGAAGATAAATTCAAATCAACAGACATTAAATTTATTCACTTGACTGTACAGTGTACAACACTCAACGTCAAACACTATTGCAGTCACATGAAACAAACACACACAAAGGTTTTTACATATTTACCCACTGTGTGTCCGAGTGTGTGTGAGTAAGTGTTTGTGCCTCATCCGTTCAAGGCTTTAGCATGCATTATGACACATCAGAGACAGCCACAGAGACAGAGGGACAAAGACAGTCAGAGACAGAGAGACAGTCAGTCGTCGTATTCCCAAATGAACGACTGGCAAATTGCAGAGTTATGTACTCTGCACATCTTGCCACATAAATTATGCCCAAATGTTGTGCGGGTGTGTGTGTGTGCATGTGTGTGTGTGTCTGAGCAACTTCTCTTGCTGAAGTGCGAATGACAACTCGATGTACTCATCGTAACTATGAATTGCATTTCAAGTGCAATTCCGTGCAGTGTTTATGCAACTGCGGACAGCTGCTAATGCCAAGCGGATGTGCCGCTGCAGCTGAATGAATAACAATCCCTCTTCAGCCCCCTCTCCCATCATCCCTGTCTGTCTGTCTCTCTTGAAGCTGCCGCTGCTGCTGCACAAGATGCAAGATTAGATTAGCTGCCTGCCACAGCTGTTGGCCCACATTCTGATAGGGAGATAAATGGGTAACCACAATTTGCAGTCCTAAATAAATTTACCCCTCCCTCTGCACCTCGCACAGCTGTTCTCTGTCTGTCTGTCTGTCCTGCAAGTTTAGCCAGTGCAACTTTGCACATATAATAATTATCAACCTAAACTCATCTTTAGAGACCTTCTGGATTTAATTACATCTCCATGTTCAACCAAAATAAACACACAACATTCTTTTTTTTGGTCTTTTATCAGTGCGAGTTTCTTTGCTTGGGCTTTTTATTGCATATTTTCCTCGACATCTAATAAATTTCCATGCAAAGCCTGTCAAATCTGGCCCAGCCCAGCCCAGGCCAGGCCAGGCGAGCAGCACAAAGTCTTTAATTAATATTTTATTCGGGGCTGTCAAGCGACACCCAAAAAAAAAAGAAAGAAAAAAGTGCAAAAAACCGAACGAACAAAAACCTTTTTTCTGCCACGGCCACGTCGCATAATTAACAACAATTTTGGGTATTTAAAATATAAATACGCCCAGGGCAGCGTGACAGCAAAGGGAGGAGGAAGGGGGTGTTGTCCACATGACGCACACAGCAAAGGTGGAAGGGGAAAAAGTTCTTTACAATTTTCGGAACATGAAAATTGAAAACGGGATAATGAAAAGCTTTCTCTCTAATAAATACCAAACAATGTGTACAATCTCAGCCTTGTATACGCTGCACATGCAGATGATGCTGAATTAAGTTGTCCGCCTGGCTACAACATGTAGAATGTATCTCACAGATACTTTTGTGTTTTGCGCCTTGTCATGCCGCACATGGGCGCACCTTGGCCACATTCCTGTTTGGCCGCATTGATTGGCAGCCAATAAAAAGGCTAAAGGCAGACAAGCCAGAACACGCACACCACACACCACTCACCCCCCTTATACACACACCGCAGCACTACGAGATGAGTCTGGCAGGCAAGTGACAGTAACATACATCAAGATAGGCAACAACATTTTTGGTTTTCTGCTAAACACACACACACACACAGATAGACAAAAAGTTACCAAACTGCGATACAAAAGGCAACAAAAACTTTTCTGATTGAAGCTTGCAAAGTCAAACTTCATATGTGTGTGTGTGTGGGTGTGTGTGACAGCTGCCGCCATTTCATTTTGTGATATGTGCCACAGCCACGCGCGATAAAAAGGGGTTCCCACCCATTCTCTTTTCTTCCCCCCACACTCCAAGCAAATCTAATTGGTTTAGGCAGCAGCTTTAGGCGCTTATCTTATCAACAAGCTAATTGCCATTGGCTGTGGCCAACAAGCGACGATAACAACAGCTACAACAACAGCAACATCAGCAAGAACAACTGACAGTTATCGCTAAAGTTGCCGCATATTCCATAATATGCCATAGATATATAAAGCATATTAAAGACAGCCCCTGTCTCATATACGAATATCTCTAATGAGCCGACGGCTGTATAAAAACTTTTTTTTGCCACTGTCGCCGCAATTTGACGAGCTTTTAATGAACTGCGGCGGAATATGGCGAAAGTCAACCTGGGCTGCTGATGCTGATGCGGTGCTCACGGCCCCCTCTTTGTGGTCACCCAATACGTTAATTAACGTTCGGTTAGCCCAAAAGCCACCGTAGAATACGTGATAAGTAAAGCTTGATGGTAATGGGCAAGGCACAGCTTGCAGTGCTGGGAAACGTGATGAGAGATATTCCTTTAAAGCAAAGCAAAAAAGAAAGCATGATGCGAAAATAACTTATTTGCTATACTATACATTTGTAACCAAATTATCTTAAATCAACATTAAAACTAGGTTTGAGTTTTACACAGAACAGTACAGCATGAACAGCTGCAAAAGACGCAAACGTATCTAAAGAATACAAACAAATCACAAAATCAACATATTCAAGTATAAATTTGTAGATTCAAAGGTATCTAATGAATACAAAAGCAACACAAGTTGTGCCTGCAGTTATTATAAGTTTCTTTTATTAGTTTCGACACTTTAATCTATCTTTTAGTCAGCCTGACTTGCCACTCTGTATCACTTTGAAATCAATTCTGAAATTGATTTCAACTCGATAAATCTTCGTACTCTCAAATGTCTATTTGCTCGGCATGTTTCATAAACAACATCCCGCGCTCACTGATTTATGTTCCCAAATATATTTATATTGTGAAAAAAGCTTGAAAAGTAACTTGGAAATTTGCATAAAAATCGTATCAAAGAGGGGATCAGTGCGCCGCACCGCATGTCTTATAAATCAATTCACGTGCCACACACACATTTTGATTTGTAGATATTTAATCTCATATAATTATTTGCAGCTTTGGTTTTTCTTTCCAATATATACCGTATAAAGTAGGTGTGCCATATTTATGTGACCAACTGATTGCTCCCCTCTCTGCCCATGGGGTGTTTACCTTTCATTGACTGCAAGGCTCGATAATATTTATCTGCTATATTTATGGTATCGGGGTGAACAGTTTTCTGCACTTTCTGTACAGATTGCGCCATATTTATTGCTGTTTTTTCTCAGTCGTTCAATATATTCGATTTTTATTTGGCATTTTAATTGGCAATTTTTGGGGATGTATTGATTTTCTTGGAATTATTTCCGACTCACATTTTGGCAACAACTGCACATGCGAAAATTTTATATTTATTTTTCATATTTCACAAGCCGCTTTGACTTTTCTAGCCGAGCTGTCAAGCATTTAACTAATAATTATTTGGTAAACTTTTCCGATTGCGTGGCATAGAAATTTCAAAATTTTCACTTTTAAGCTGCCAATAAAATTGTACACACACCCAGAGAAAAGTTGAAATACCAACAAAAAGTCCGAAGCCAAAAAGTTTTTGGCTTACACACAATCAAAATGAAAAACAAATAAAAGCGGGAACGGAAGTCACATTATGTGGGCGTGGCGAGGAAACTTCATTTAAAATTCAAAAGAAATTGTATGCAAATTGTAAATAATGTAATGCGAGAAGATATAATTAAATTCCTTAACAAAATATTATGCAAATTATTGAGAATGTGGGCAGAAAGACAGCAGTTGTTGTTGTTGCTGTTGTTCGAGGAATATTATATTCCTCTAAGGACATATTTAATGAGCAGTAGATGCTGTTTATCTAGCGTACAACTTAGATGGGCATGGGATATTAAGATAATGGAAGGATATATACATACATATAAAGTGAAGAACTCTCTTCAGTTGAATTGCAAACGATGAGTATCTGTGGAGTCACCCTTTACTGACCCTAAATAAATCTTTATAAAAATACACTTTCGAGTTGAGTCGAGGGCGCTGCTTGATTGTAGGCATCGTTTAAATATTGATTTTTAATTATTTTAAGCAGCCAGCAGCGCCACAAAGTATGCAACACTCGACTGCGCGGCCACACACACACCAACACATCGAAGCACACCCACAGAGGACAACACTCGGAGAGTCGCTGAGAGGCCACACACAGAGAGTCGATTCAACGCAACTCGACTCACACCTCTTCCACTTGGCTGGCTCACCTCGAGGGTTGCTGTGTGAAAATAGCGAGTTGCAAGTGGAATGGGTGGGAGGCTAAAGGGGCGTCAGCTGTAGGGGGAGTGAGTGTGTGTGTGGAGGAAGGGGGCTGTGGGTTGTGCGTGTTTTGTTTTTAGCTCAACACTTTGGCTGCTGCTGCCGCTGGGACGCTGCTGGTGCTGCTTGTGCTGTGCTGCTGCTGCTTGTGCTGTGCTGCTGCTGCTGCTGCTGGTTCTGCTCTCGTGAGCCTCTTAAATGTCACAATGCCTGACGCGCTCTGGGGTTGGCACTTGGGTCAACCCTCGAGAACACGAGCGCGAGGGGTTCTCTGTGTGTGTTGGTGTGCGTAGTACATACATTTATATGTACACGTATTCTATGTAATATGTATGAGGTTTGCGCCATTATTTTGCACTTGCCACGACTACTTGCCACAACGACCCTGACCCCAAACACCCGAACGGGCACATTTGAATCCCGTTTGCCTTTCTCTGCGTCTCTCTCTCTTTCTTTGTGTGTGTGTGTGCTTGTGCGTTCATTTCCTATGTCTTCCTGGCGGCCTCCCTTTTCATCAACTGCATATGGTTTTTTTCTTGTACCCGGAAGGGGAAGGAGAACAAGACGCAGGCTGTGGGCGGCGACGGTGGGAGGCGTTTGCTACAGAATTTGATTTGTTTTAAGCAGCGCCCATAAATGGTAATGCACACACATACAAACAAACACACAAGTGTGCCTTGTGTTTTATGCTTGTACGCATACATCTCGCTGGCACTGTACATTAAACGTTGCCAAACTTCACATACAACAACAACACACGCTGCGTCGGCACAATCGATTCCGTTTTCGATTCCCCAAAAACTGTAACAGATGCTGGCCACGTGTCGGGGCGCGGCCCAAACTGAACCGCACCGGACCGTAGCCGTAGCCGTTGCTATAGCCGTACACGGAATCGGGAGCACGGTTGCAGTAATTGGATGATGCCCTGCTAGAGAGTGTGAGAGATGTGTAGAAAGCTAAAAACAAATAAATAGTCAAACGGCATTCGCTCTGTGAGTGAAATACAAATAACATTTAATACGAAAAGGAAATTGTCTATTCGAGGCAGTCAGTCAGAGGCAGGCAGGCAGCCAGGCAGGACGAGTCGCAATCGAGTTGGATTCGTTGAATTCGGACTTGTAATCAAAGGGAATTAGTTAGCAGATGGAAAAGAAAATGGCACACACACACACACACACAGATACAGATACAGAGTTGTGTGCGTGATTGGTATTTTCATTAGTTGCCTCAAGTGATGCCTGAAATGAGATTCGATTCGATTCGTTTCGAGTATTCGTTGAGGTGTTGCAAATATCGAAATTAACACACCTTGCAGCATCGTCCACAAGTGCATTAAACTCGGCTTAAGGCTTTAATTCAATTACAAGCACACACAGACAGGCAGACACACACATGTTAATTGCAATTTAATATGTGCATAAAAAGTGAAGAAGAGACGCCATAAGAGACACCCAAGTAAAGCAAAAATTGATGGCCAACTCGTGCCTGCCTTGTGCCTCCCGCTAAGTTGAAGGTCGCCTCCTCAGTTGGCAGCGAGTGCATATAGCACATACACACACACACACAATGCCAAACTAAACAAATAAAAGTTTGTCGGCTCTGGCTGGCATTAAAATCAACATTAAACAATATTGGCAATGGCACAAAAGTTTAAACACAATTCGCAAAGAAGATGATCAAATCAAGCATACCCTAGAAAATTTATAAATCGAAAATAATAAACTAAATAAAGTGCATACAATATTCAATATTTATAAAGTTTCGCTATAAATCTAACTTTTTATTTATGGAACTCAACCCTCAAAACAGCCTCAAGTTAGATGTCACTATTACTTTGAGACCGGTTTATGCTGCACTCTCCCTCGCCTTATAAGCCACACTTGTTCATGATATCACGATGATAACATGGCAGCAACAGCACCTGCAACTGCAAATGCATTTACTTTAATGCAATTTATTGTTTTGCATTTTTTATGCTATTTTTAACCGATTTAAATTGATTTTTTTTTGTTTGCATGGCAATAATTAAATAGCCATAAAGGGAGTCGAAGGTTGCTGCCGAAAGGTCAAAGAGTCAAGCAGGTAAGAGACGATGGCGCTGCTGCTGATGATGATGTCACAGTTTTATTATTATCCGGACCCGGGCAAACAATGGTCTGGCGCCTGGCGTTGTGCTCAAGTGCTCAAGTGTGCACGGAGCATCTTCATTTAGCTTTTAATTGCAACTCGCCTGGTTCACCTTGCCCCTTACTACATTGTTGTTGTTGTTGTTCTGGTTGTAGCTGCTGCCGTTTTATGCTAATTGGCAACAATTGCAATGCAAAGTAAACACACACAATTTTTCCTACAAAAGGCAACACATTTCCAACGAGGTAGCAATAAATTAAAATCATCGATTTATGCCGCGTGCGACTTGTATGCGCGGTTAAAAACGCGCGCGATTTCTTCTCATTCTATCATCAGTTTTGTGCGGTTGAAATGTTTCGCATTTTGCAAACAATTTTACAAATTTATGGCAAAAAATCGTGTTAAAATGCGCGCAGGGCAACAAAATATTGTTGTTGCAGTTGTTGTTGCTGTTGTCGCTTTTATTGTTGTGTTTTTCGATATCTTTACAAGATAAAATTTATTGTTGCGCTTTCATTATTTTTATTGCTGTTGTTGCTCGGTAGTGAGTAGCAGAATTAATTGTTGTTTAATTGAATTTGCATAAATTACGCATGGATTTCAATTAAAATAGAAATTCCGCTGAGTTTCGCTCGATTGTTGAATCAATTTTTGATTTAACATTGCCGGATAAAATATCATCATTGCAACAAGTACAAAAGGTGTGGAATGTATAGTGTAATCACTTCCGGTTTAGGGCGTGAAAGGGAAGAGAAAGATCCAGTTCGAAATATGGTAAACATAATGAATGAAGTTGTGCGATTGATGAGGCGAGTGAAATACGCATTAAAAGCACTTTTAAAAGGGGGAAATACGTTAAAAATTTGAGTATTATTGTTGTGCTGTTATTATAAAGTTGATGCAGCGTATTATCCTCTTATATTTTTGTAGTATAACCTATGTTTGATCAGAAATTGACTGTGTGCCATCTTTAAATATTTACTTTAACACCCTGCACATTTAATTGCTCAGTATTGTCGCAGTCAGAATTATTAAATTTGTATTTCGTATGTCTGTCGACATATGCGGGTTACTCAATACAAAAATATTTTCATAAGCACAACAGAAAAAAACTGAGAAAAAAACCGAGTAAATAAAACAAACACAAATATATACTAAATATTTAAATTCCAAACATAGAACACAATATTTAGTCGAAGTTTCTATACTCTTCTTCAATAAAAGGTGATTTCATTGATAAAATGTGATAGGCGTATGAAAGAACTAAGTAATTAGGATGAGATAAGAGTAAAGTGTACTCAATTGTAAATGGAATACACAATAAAAATGGGATTCGATGAGAAAACACATTAAAAAATAATTCTGTAGTAAAAATATGATTATATCATTGATAAAATCAGAGTAAATGAGAGGTAAGTCAATTTAAAACTGTGTTTAAATGCGGCTCACAATAAAACTGAGCTCCACTTAAGAGAAGAAACATTTAAAGTGAATTCAACATTAAAATCTGTCTCCTTCATAATTAATAGTTAACTCAAAATACCCTCATCAAGGGTATCGAAAATTGCGTTTATGACAAGCCAATAAAATGTAAATTTAGTGGCCAACAACAACAAAACCGACAACAACAACAATACCAACCAAATAACAACAATAACAATGTGCAGCAGCAACTAAACCAAAATTCAAATAATCTAAAAAAAATGCCGGCCGCATAAATTAAGAAAAAAATAACAAAAACAAACTGAGGCGACACTAACGGGTGAGCTAATAAAAAAAGTGGAGACCGCAGAGGGAGATGGGGGAGGGTGGGTAAATGGGGTGTCACATGTGTGAGAATGTTGTGGAAAACATGTGGGCGTGAAATTGAGAGCGAAACGCAGCAGTGAAACGAAATGGAATGAAACCAACGGTTAATGCTGCAATTACCGTCGTCTAATGTGGCTCGTAAGAGAGGCAGCAGCAACAACAACAAGTAACAAGAAAACCTGTTACAGTTTGCAGACGTCGACTGCGCTGTCTCGACTGCGCTGCCTCGTCTGACTCAGTACGCAGGCGTGCGGCGCTCTGCTAATTGCAAGCAGCGGCAGCGTCTCGTGTGAGTGACACAAGCGATTAGCGCTGTCGCTGACGTCGACGTTGCGTCGCAGTCGCCGCACAATTTACATGCAACTTTGCTGCGGGTCGTTCACATTGCCGTAGGTTGCGGCGGCGCTGATCGCATTTCGCACTTGTCCAGCATTAAAATCAGCATCGAGCGAGAGATTAACGATCTTCATCTTTAGCACATGTACGAAAATTAATTTAATTGTTTTCATTTACTGGAATGTGGTGCAATTTGAGTGCGCATTAATCGTTTCACATATTTGACGATTTTTATTTTTCGGGGTACACCCAAAAAAAATTAATGTGTATTTAATTTGTGACTTTCGATTTGGTATTCAGTTTTCGATTTAGTGCCAAATGCACTCCTAAATGCGCAAAGTAAGCGGATTGTGCTACCTAATTAGCGATTGAATCGAGGCTGTGGCTTATCAGCAGCGCACAGTGGCAGCACAGGCAACTCTGGGCAGGGCAGAGCTCTGGTAAAAGTGTCGCGGCGTCGCGCCTTCAAATTCGATTGTGCGCCATTTATCAGTATCGCGGCAGTAAATCTTTATTTGCATGGTTGCACACAATCGCATACACACACATACAGGAAGATATAGAAGGTATTTGCCTTGAGCGAGGGCAGCTCTTTAAGTACTACTGATTATGCAAATTAGAGCTGGAGAAACATTGATTCATTCATATGGAAACCTTCAGAAAACATCGATATTTTGTTAGCTCTAATGCAATTGATTAGGGTTATTTGATTTTCTCTGGCAATGATTATAATATTGTATATTACCATAATAATATCTTCAGAAAGCATTTGCATATACTACACATAAAAAATGAACGTTCTAGCTTTAAACTTACACTTGCCACTTAATATATATGATTTTACGGGGGTCGTGGCTGAACTCCAAAATCAGCTTTATTTGCGTGCAATAATAAGACATATTGTCACCAAGTTGGATAACTCTAGCACTCTCTGAGATATAGCTGTTCATACAAACGGATATGGCACAAAGTAGCGGATATGAGTAGCGTGTTGTAGCTAATTCAGCTGCTACTTTCTATTACTTATACAATACATAAATATTTGACTACTAATTGAACCGCCCTCATTGATAAAGAGATCTACAGATAAATTTGTATGCACTTTATTTAAATAAGCCACGAGGTTTTCTCGTTGCCGCCTCTCTTCATGTTTATTGCGTCTCTTCTTTCGCATTCATTTTCATCAATCAACGTGCGGAAAGAGAGACAGACAAAGAGTGAGAGAGACAAAGGCAGAAAGAGATAAAGATACAGGGGCGAATGAGACACAGTTTTAAATCAACTTTAATTGAAATAAATTGTCATATCATTTGCTCTGGAAAATGGAAATATGCTATGGACTTCGTCAGCAACAAACCGAAAAAATATGGGAAAGAAAGAAAAAACATAAATATGATGAGGGCCTGAGGTACTCTATCTTCTATCCCAAGTCTTATCTGCGGGCGGTTCCCAAGTGCTACTTAAAAACGTCCATAAATTGAAGCTATCAATCAAGCAAATTGAAAATATATTGAAATATTTCAGCTGCATTACGATGAGAGAATTTCCTCTCCCACTCAGAGGTGCCCCACCAAGACTTGATTGAAAAGTAATAAAAGCCAGACGCCTAAATGTCTAATTAAGTGAAAGTAATTTTCGCTCTTCTTCCACAGCTAATGGATATTTCTCAGATACCATTTTGAACAACCTTCAGATAGCCCCGATTGCCTAGAAAAGCAAATAAAACATAATTTATAAAAGTCAGTCATAAAGCCAGAAAACTTTCGGGGGGGGAAGTTTGGAGTTATCAAGCAAGATCCGTCGTTGGATTGTGAAAAATAAAATTTACCAACTTTGCGCTTAAGTGCGCACGCACAATGAAGCCACCTTAGTGCCTGCTTATGGTGCCATCCCCTGCGGACTGACCCCCCTCTCCCCAACCACCTTCCTTTGCTGCTTTGCCAACAAAAAGAACGATAACAATTTACGGCCCCGCTGTTTATGCAATTTATGTGCAATTTTTCAATTGTGACTGCCGCAAAACCGGAAGATTTCGCTTAGTGCGACTAACTTAGATACCCTGCAATGTGGATATAGATCTCCTGTTTTACTCTGACTATTTCTCTTACTTTATTCATAATTGCCGTGGCTTATACACATAAACTTAGATGTTGATCAGTCAAATTAGACACATCAGCCTACAGGATGGTTCATCGCAGACAAACTCAAGCTTAAACTTTAGCCTACAGGGTATTCTTTAATCCGTTGTAGTCTTCATACAGTAGTTTCCTGTACTAAATCAACTTTCAACTCTTGCACTGCACTTCAAGTCACATAACTTTTGAGGCTACCCCTTCTCCCCTTCCATGCCATGTTCCATGTGCCCGTTTTATGCTGCATGTGTGAAATGTGAAAATTTAGTTGTCAACGCTCTGACATCGTCATCGTAAACTCACTAAACTTTTAATTGCAATTAATTAGAATGACATTTGGAAATGTGCGATGCAGCAACAGCAACGCGACATTGAGTGATTAAATATGAAGCCGAGGACTCAATTATATAGCTTGAAATATGAAGTGTAATTAGCAATTGATTAAGTAGTTTCCTCTCTCACTCTCTCTAAGTGCATTTTCGATGACTAAACCAGAAATTGAGTGAGAAAAGAGAGAGAGAGAGAAATGACAGCAAATTGAACTAAAGTTTGTAATTAAATTCCTTTAGTAATATCTTTCATATCATGACGCACATCTTAAAAGTCTTGTTGGCATTTTAATTATCTTGCAGTTTATTTCTTTATATTATCTCTCTCGTACCATCATCTTTATTAGCATAATTTTACGCCCTCCCAAGTTGTCAATAAATAGATTTATTCTCTATGTGTGTGGATTCCCTCGGACAGATAATAAAACTATACTTAAGTTTGTCGCGGATATTTATCTCGGAACAGCATCTGATTAAGTAGGCCATCATCATCATAGAGACCACTCCGAGTCGAGCTGTGTCGCCCGACATCAAAGCTAGCATTGTTTTATGGGGCTGACATCATACGAAACTAGACAAACCTCTGGCGTTAGACCTCTAGACCCATTTATCAACATCCAAATTGTGTGTGTGCGTGTGTGTGTCTTCCTTATCAATCACAAAACATTTACATTTAACCAAAACATTTGCATATCAACAATGGGCAGAAACAATAGAGAAATACACGCAAAATACATATAGAAATTATGAAAAATGACGATATATGCCTTATTTGCATAAGTATCATCAAAAAATCTATATATATTATTTTGATCACCTTTTTGCGCACTTCGCATTCGTGGGAAAATTATAAAGACGGCACGAAGTATGAAGTATCAAATGAAAGGGAGAATATGCAACATAAAGTACTATGTATAATGATAATATTCTGATTATATGACGTATTATTAATATGGAAAAAATGTGCGCAAACTCGATAAAGTATCAACAAATTAGAAGGCAGCAAGCTGACCCGCATTTCGAGCTATTAAATTACCAGACCCCTGTCTGTCTACCCCTGTCTCTGTCTCTGTCTCTGTTTCTGTCTCTATTGCGCCTCTTCAAACTCGAAACCATGTAAACAATTTACGCGAAGAAGAAAAAGTAAAGTCAACAGAAAAAGAAATATGAGGGAAACGAGAGTTTTGGGCACACGTGTGAACGCGAGTGTTTAACATATTTGTTATTGTCTATGTAAATAGGTAAACAAATCCCTAAACTAGAGACAGACGAGGTGGGGAAACTAAACACACGCCAAAGAATTCGTGGCATAAGCGGAGCTTCTGTGTTGTTTGCTTCTTTCTTCTTTTCTTTCTTTCTAATTGAGAGTGAAAACAATGTGAAAATAGCAGTAAAAGCTGCCAAGCGCAAACAGAGACAGAAACAAAGACAGAGACTGAGTCAGAGACAGACAAACAAACAGTGACAGAGCAACAAAGCCAAACACGGCGAATTGAGCTGCTGCTGTTTTGTCCGTTTGCGTTGGCCAAATATTTATAGTCTGCAGTGTGTTGCATCTCCAGCTGACCCCTGTGCACTTGTCTATACCCTGTACTTTTGCTATACCATGAGATGGTGGAGTGTTTTGTGTTTGCTTACCGGATAAAACATTCCTTGCGGAGGAAGAAAATATGCCCCGGAGCCCCACAGTTTGACGGCTTTCTATGTTTACAGTTGCGTCGCAAATTATATGCACAGCTGCCCCTTGGATAATGATACGAGGTGTGCGCGTGTGTGTCTCTTCTCGGGGTTGTCTACACACTGCTTATTAGGGGTAGTCACTCTTATTGTTTCACTTTATTTATCACTCCACGTTGCATTTGTTTTATATCATTTATAGATCTCTTTTCCTTATAGTTGAGTATTTTCTCTGTACGATTTTATTTTTTGGCACAATTTGTATGATTATTTTGAGTAAATTTCATTTGGATTGCGCAGCTCACGATTTTTGATTGATTCCCGAACTGAATGAGAATGAATAATTATAGAATTTGAAATTATAAACAAAAAAAAAGTGATCAAACGATTTGAAAATTCTTCAAATGCAAATCACAGTCATATTTATGGAATAATGAAAGAGAAATTTCGAAATAATTCGCCACCATGCAGAACTTAATATCAAGCAATATATGCATAGGAAAACCGGCGGTATATAAAAACAAAGAATTCCACAATTTTTACGATTTTTCACAATTTTTGAAATGTTTTCTGCGCAGTTTGCTTTATATGTATGCGGCCCCTTGGTAGATATGTATGTATTTTATTTCCGATTCCCATTCCGATTTCGATTAGGTTTGGGATTAATGCAATTTTGCATACGCGAAATAAACGTAAAATATTGTAATACTTTTAAACTTATTGTTGTTTAGGGGTTGCTCTCGTTCTTTTAGTCTCCCTCTCTCCCTTTCTTTCACTCTCTCACGGCCAAAGGATGTTGTTGGACAGCGGCGGCTGTGCCAAACGAAACGAAACGAAAACAGAAAATGCGCAAAAAAGACGAAATGAAAACACAGCGCAAACGCGAGACAAAAGAGACCAAAGCAAAAAGGCAGAAGAGACAACGGCAACAGCAACAACAACCACGCGCTTTCCGGACAGCAGCAGCGCAGTTTCCAGTTGAATGAAATGATGTGTTTATAAAATATATATGTATATACGATGAGTATATAAAGAAAAACAACAACAAAAAGAAAAAACACTATGCCAATTGTTGTTGTTGCTGTTTCTCGATACGTCTTCGCGTTTTTGCCGCCGCGGCATCTGCCACAATCGAAGGCGTCCCACAAAGGCAACGCTTTGTCTGCGGCAAAAACGTTTTGCATTTTTGTGGCGCGTCTCAGTTGTTGTTGTTGTTATTGTTGTTGTAGCTGGTTGCACTTTTTGGTTATGCGATGCGGCGACAACGACATATTACGCGCTCCCAATCGTCTCTCGCTGCCCACCTCTCGCACACTCCTTCGCTCTCGCTCTCTCTCTCTCTCTGTGTCTTCACTCTCTTACGGTACATCATCATCTGGCTCACACATTTTATTTTTATTTGATTGAATGGCAAAGCCAAAGCGCAGTGCCGACAAGCAGCTGAGCGAGTATGCAAGTGTTGGTAAATGTGTGAGAGAGAGAAACTGCGTTTGTTTGTTTGTGTGGATGCTGCCGCCGCCGTTGCCAGAGAGATTTGAAAAATCGAATCAGAAAAAGAGGCATGCGACTTACTCTGCGAATGGCAGAGTAAAAAGGATCAAGGATAAACAAGGAGACGCAGCAGCAGCAGCAGAGCCATGTGAAATGTAAACGAAGCAGCAAAAGGCAGCAAGCACAAAAATGTGCGCAAAATAAATGGCAAAAGGGAGAAGAAGCAGAAGGTATAAGGGGAAGACGGCCCAAAACATGTGGCGCATTGAATGAATTCTCATCTATATATACGCACACACACACACACAGACACATGCGTATGTATGTATTTTATATATATGAGCATTGATGCTGCTGGCAACGGACAAGCGGACGAAAGGGGAAGACAGAACAGACAGGCACAAGAGAAATCACGTCCCTCGCGCCTGTCTGACTCTGTGTGACGTTGCTGCCGCTGCCTTTGGCGTGGACAAAACAGGCAGAGGGAAGGGGACGCAGGCAGGCAGGCCGAGAGAGAGATGGCATATATATTTATTTTTAACTTTTCATTTCATTTTGTATCTGTACGTTGCTGATTCCGATTTGTATAAGTACGTATTATTGTAGATGAGCTCGCTGGCTCTCGTCGTTGTAGTTGTTGCGTTGCACTTTTCTACACAAATTTGGAAACACACTTGACGTTTTGTTTTATACGATTTTAGCTTGGATTTTTCTTTTGTTTTTTTACTTATTTGGTTTTCAATTCTTATTTGGCATTTGCCACCGCACACGGTTAATGCATCATCACTCCGCACGTTGCGTAGTGAATTAATTCGATTGCTTTGCACGTCGTCGTTCGTCCCTATTGACACAACAAAAATAAAACGTGCAAGTTTTTTATTTCTTTATTTTTTTGTTTTAATTCACGTCTCCAACTCCCACGACTTGTTGAGAGGTGAGCGAGAATTGTTGAAAACAACTACAATTTCTTAGGGAAATACGCGCGAAACGTTTTTTAAATTTTACCGCAGCAACAATCAAAGACGTCCGCTCGCAACGAGAATTGAAATGCGAATGAGAGATGAAAAAGAGGAGCGCAACTACCAGAGGATGCCAGCATTGCTGATGAGCGAGAGAGAGCACGAGGAATGTGTTGTGCATTGCGCAAAATGAGAGATTGAGGGTGTGAGAGAGCGTAAATCTGTGAGAGCGTGACTATAGGAGAGTGCGTTCATGAGAGCGCACGCAATGACGTTTTGCAACACTGAAGCACTGTTGTGCTGCTGTAATAGCGCGGCTAATTTAATTATTAATTGCATTAGCTTTTTTATTAAAGAATAAAGTTAAATAATGCGCAGTTCTCATGTATTTTTTATAAAATAATACATTTATATTATATTTACAGTCCAACAGCTTTTATGCTCTGCCAGAATGCAGAAAAGAGCAAGTGCAATTGGAGTGCTACAGTAACAGAGCTGTTATGTTAACAGACAGATTTTAATAGTGCTATCACTGTGTTAATCGATAACTGTTTTGCGCGCGCAGTTTTTTTTTGAACTCATAAACAAATATAAAATTACTGGCTGAAATTATGTTAAACAAAAACAGTATAGACGAAATTTTAAACATTTCAGTTATAGCACACAGCACTTTAACAAGTACCACAAACATTTTCTGCAATTCTCGTGGCCAGCAAAAAGTTTCGCCCTCAGCTTTACGCAGCCCACACATTTTTAATGCCATCAAAAAGTGAACTTTCCTCCCTTCCCCTCTCTACTACACTTCATCCCCGCTGCACCCTTTGGCAATGCACACACACAACTCACAAATGCGGCTGGCCACGTTGTCAAGCGGCTGAACAAACAACGTCCTGTGGCTACTAGCCTACCTCCCCCCCCCTTTCCTGCACCCTTCCTTTCCCTCTTTGCACACTTGCCATGGCCAACGACGACAAATCAAAAATTGCGCCACGGCGGCAGTAAAACCAAATCAAAAGTGACATGCCTCATTTTCGGCTGCCCCGGACGCCAGACGCTTGTCAAGATTGCATTAGCTTGGCCAGGCCGAGAGCTAACCGTATGTGGAGGCCAGGAAACATACAGCAGAGACTGAGAGAGAACCACAGGCAGCAGAGACTAGACTCCTCTGCTCGCCAGGACAACAGCTGCACAGCAAAAAGCGGCATGCAAGGCTTATTAGACAACGCAGGAGGAGGAGGAGGAGAGGCACGAGAAGAGAAGGAGAGGCAAGAGTAGGAGGAAGAGGTGACAACGCCAACGACGGCAGATTTGAAATGCAAATAGCCTCACGGGTTTACAGCGACAGAGACCCCTGGACTGCTCCCCCTCCCCTCCCATCACCTTCCTCCTCCCTCTCTAAAACCAACTGCAGCCACAGGCTCTGCAAAGTAGCAATTTTTGCACTGTGCGTTGAAGTGACTGCAACCAGCAAGGGGCAACAAGGGAGTGGGGGGGGCGTGTCACTGCCTCCCACACTGCGTTATGGCTTGTTGTGCTTGTTTTGCTTGTACATATGCAGTGCGGAGGGGTGCGGGCGGCGAGAGTGTGGCAACAGCGGCTTGCATAAATGCAAAAACCCGTGGAGCTGACAACTTTTTAATCCCTGTTGGCCAGCAAATTGTCGCCTCAACTGGCAGAGGGGGAGGGGAGGCCGGGCTGCTGCTAAGCTAAGCGGATTTGCAGCAGCAACGGCAGCATCGGCAACAGCAGCCGATAAGTGCAAACTATAAGCATATAGAAATAGATTTAGCGTAAATGCGACTGTAAATATTGAAGAGGGATTTTGAAAATACCTGAAAATTGCAACTGATTGAATAATTAACAAAGCAGGTAGCGATTAACAGCGATAGGCAGCAGGCACAGCTTAACAGCGACACTAACAGCTTATCATACGGTGAGCACTGTAGATTAACAGCGGCAGAGTTGAGTCTTAGAGTAACTGTGCAGCTTTACAGCGTCCGACAAGGCACAGCGGACTTGCAGAGCTTAATTGCTGCAGGCAGAGGCTTAACAGCGGCAGAGTTGAGAGCGCAGTGAAACAGCATCTGATAGAACGTAACAGTAAGCCCAGCTTAACAGCTGCAGACACAAGCGAAGCTTAACAGCTTCAAGCTCGAGCCAACACTGGTTAACAGAAGTTAGCGCAGCTTAAGAGAGTGCTACTTAAGAGTGACATGAGCGGTTTAACAGCGGCAAGTGAGCGCCGCTTAACATAATTAGGCATTGCCTAACAGCGGAAGGCAGTGCTTAACAGTGGCAAACGTAGTTTAAGCGAGCGCTGCCTAACAGCGTAAGGTACAGAACAGCTACAGAAAGTAACAGAAGTAGGCGCCGTCTAATAACATTCACCGCTGTATAAAGCGCAGCTTCACAGCTTTAGATACAGCGCTACATAAACAGGCGCAGCTTAACAGCAACATTTACTAGCTAAAGTATATCAATTACAACTTAACAGAGGCACTGTTGAACAGTCGTAAGCGCAGCTCAAGAACAGCAAACACAACTCAACAGTAGCAGCAGCAGCTCAACAATGGTGGCTTCACTTTAACAGCATCTCTCACTGCGTAACTTAACAGAGCAAGGCTTTAAAACTAACCATTTAAGCTTTGCCTCAGCGACGAAATTACAAAGATAAATAGGCCAGCAGCGGAAGGGAAAGGTCTGCGTAATAAGCTTGTTTCTACAACTATTTTTAGCCGCTGCCAAATACAATCTGTAAGCGCTGCAGGCAGCGCAGTGAACCGCGCAAACCTGAGAAAACTAACACTGCCTGCGCTGATGGGCCCAAGGGGCCGCCAGTGAGGGAGAGAGAAAGAGAGTTGATATATGTCGCTGCCCTGTGCGGCGCAGCGCGGTGCGGCAGAGTGGCCAACAAACCGCAAACAATAACAAACGATGGCCAAGGCGAAACACAAATACAAACAAAGGCGAAACAGACGCTGCCAGCTGCCTCCGCCTACGAAATGGCTCCAAAGGAGCAGCACCAGATGACGAGAGAGACAGAGACAAAGAGGGAAAAAGGAAGGCAGAGTGGTAGTGGGAGTGGCGCTGGGCGTGGCGTGCCATTTGGAAGGAAAAAGGATTTATGATGCTTGTTATCGCGCAGCCAGAACGACGCGATGCGACGCAAGGCGAAGGCAAACGATGACAAAAGGTGACCGGCAAAGAGAAACACACGCACAACAAGCACAGCAAGTATGTGTGTGTGTTTGCGCGTGTGTGGGAGAAGGAGCAGAAACAACAAGCAGCAGCTGCGGCAATGGCGCGTAACGGAGATAAAATCTGCGCTAACAAAAAGCATTGCATACTTTTCGGCTGGCGCTGAAACTCGTAAAACGCATGGGAAACATGTGTTCATTCATTTGTACCTAAATTGATGCTGTTGTTGTTGTTGCTGTTTGTTGCTGTTACTGTTACTGTTACTACTAATGTTGTTGCCTTTTTCTTATTGCTAATCGCAAGTTTATGGCACAGGTGAAACTGCCACGTCTCCCTCACTTCCCTTCTAATGATGAGTGTTGGGAGGCATAAAATTTACATTAATTAAATTTCATAATAGGCTGCCGATAGCGCAAACAGGGCTGGTGGAGTGGCTGCCCCTAATTAAAAAGCAACTCTGCAAATAAACCAAAAACCGAAAGCGAAAAGCCCAAAAGCAAAAGTTGGCGCCATTAAGGATGCCTAAAAGTATCTATTAGGCCAGGCTAGGCGAGGCGAACACGGCTAAATTAGTCAATAAATTAAAGCAAGCTGAATGGGAAGCAGAAGGGAAGGGGAGGGAAGGGCGGGGCGGGGCAGTCACAAGTAGCCACACAAGACTTCCTACGTCTGGCCAATTGGGCTCCTGCTCGGTCCAGGCCCAAGCAGCATAACGAGCCAAAAACATTGCATTAAAAAATCCATTCATTAAAATGGCAAAACGTGGCACAAAATTTATGGCCCCCCAGCGAAGACGTCGACGTGGCGAGTTGCTGCTTGTGACAAGGGGAAGAGGGGGGAGGTGAAGGGCAACGTCTCGAGTGGCAGCGCTTGGAGGAGGTTACCAACTCGAAGGGGCTGTGCCGCATGCTGCATGAGCTGACAGGTAAGCGGCGACTTTAAGTGCTACTACGCCTTGCAATGGGACGAGCTGAAAGTGACAGAGAAGAAGTGCGAGAAAAGCTCTTAAAGCACATTAAAGCCTTAAGCTCTTCATTAACAGCATGGGCGTGGCTGATTGAGAGTTCGGTGCTCTTTTACTGCACTCAATTGAGTTGAAAGCACATTAAAGCTGTCACATACGATATTTAAGCTCATTAAAGCTCATCGTTTTCAACTGGTTGTGGTTAATTGCGTGTTGTAAGCGCTTGATCGTTAAGCACATTAAAGCTGCCATACAAGAGCTTTAAGCTCATTAAAGCTCATTCTCCACAGCAGGGACATGGCTGATTGAGAGTTTCATACGTTTACGCTGCTGTTAATTGATGTTAAATCACCTTAAAGCTGTTATACAGGGACATAACTGGGGTCTCATGCCCTCATTCCACACTCAATTGATCTTCAAACCCTTTGAGGCTGCCACGCGATCTTAAAGCTCATTAAAGCTCATCATTCACAGCTGGGGCGTGGCTGATTGAGAGTACGCGCCGCAGTTCAATGCGCTCCTACTGCACTCAATTATAATTTGCCCAGACAGACAGACAAACAGCTCCCTTCGCACACTGTCTGACTGAGGCCTCCCTGGGGAGAGTGAAGCGGAGCCGAAGGGGTGCGAGGGACGCTGCGTCAAGCCATTAGCAAAGAGCAACAGCCTCATATACGGTGTGGCCTCACATAAAGATGTGTGTGAATGCGGTGGTTACAGAGGGGAGAGGGGAGGACGACATTGCGGGGTCTGTTAGGGACGCCAAAAACTGTGCAACATTTGCAAAAGTTAAAAGCATTTGTCGGTTTATCAGACTCCGTCCCCGACCACACAAACTCTTCATTCACTTCCATCTCCTTTCACACACAGCAAGTTCCTTTCACTCGTTTCATTTCATTTCATTTGGTTATGAGTTTGTGATTTGGTTTTAGTCCCCAATTTTTCCTCTCTCTCTCTCTATCTCTCTATCTCTCTCTCTCCCTCTCTTCCTGTTTGCCATCTAAGTGTAATAGACCCGAATCTGTGTGTGATAGCAAAGCCTGCAGACCGTGATTATTCAACAAGCGTCTCAATGGGGAGGGGAGGGTGAGGGGTTTGGCAGGCGGTATTTGCCACTTTCTGAAAAGAGGATTCACTTGACAATTTTTGTGTGTGTGATCGAGATTAGCTTAACAACTTGGAAGGTATATATAAATAAGTTAACAGCTTTCTGTGCATTACCTTTGTGGCTTGAAAAGGTTTTAATTCTTTATTTAAAGATTGGAATTATTGTTTGGCAGATATTGGAATTATTGTTCGGCAGAGATATATATTACATTAGTTAAAGCCATGCATTGCCATCCATAGGAAGTGTTTGCCATTGTTTGGCTTAGCATCAACTTTGTGTTTGTTTTCAATAAAAACTTTAAAACTTTTCAAACAATTCTTTCCCATTTCCATCACATAATTACCAATAAAAGCAAAGTGAACTCAAGAGATGCCTAGAAATACTATATATATGTGCTTCTTGGATCAGATCTAAAACGTGTTTTGTGTGGCCGCAATGAAAGTTATTATATTTGACTAAAATCCAAAAAAAATATAATAAAATTCAATTGCGAACTTTGGCGTGCGGCAAATGAAAACAAAATAATGAATATACTTCGCTCACACACACACACATACAATCACACAGGCACACACACAGTTACCGCAAAAGACGCCGAAAAAGTTGGCAAGTTCTGCTTGCCACATACTTTGGGCCATAAGAAAACATAACGACGACGTCGGCGAGAGTAGCAAAGCGTAGCGATAGTTCCCCCTCTCTCCCTCTCTCTCTCTCTATCTATCTCACTCTCTCTCTCACTCATCAGTTCTACCACGCTCTTGCTGTCTCTTTCGTTTGGCGAAGCCTGCAGCAAACACATGTCAAATGCGCTTTTTAAAAACAAGTTTTTCCTTCTAGCGTAAAGTTGCAGCACGGAAGGTAGCAGGGGAGAGGGGGGAGTTAGGGTGGGGAGGGGCAAAATAAAAGCCAAACTGCTTATCTCGACAAAAAGCCAAAATGTAAGGCGGTCTGGCGGCGAGGCGGCAGCCGGAGGGTGGGCGTGGCTGTTGCACTAATGGTGCCAAGCAACCGGAAATGCCGCCATGCATGTCTGCTTCTATTTGAACAAAATGGAGGCTGTGTATCGCTATAGACGCGCCGTATGCGAAGCTGTGTGTGTGTGTGTGTGTGTGAAGATCTTGATTGCCTTTTGCTACAAGCGAAATTTATAAGAGCTTCTTCCTCATCCTCTACTGCTTGCTTGGCTTGGCTTGCCTTGTCTCGACTTGTCTTGGCCTTCGTTTTTGCTATGATAATTTCCGCAGTTTCTGTATTATATAAAACAAGTGCAGTTGCCATTTTGATTTGATGGCCGAGTTTCTTCAGCTACTTCCTCTTACTCTGCAATCAGATACGAACAGGAAGTCGGGTGGAGGAGAAAGAGAGAGGAAGCTGAGAACGTGATGTGAGCCGCGTGCGAAATGCGAATTGGAATTGACATTTTGGCCAATGGCCAACGAAATGCTTTAGTGAGATGATGCCCAACAAACACACACACAGTCAAAAACACTCTAACACACACACACACACATGTAAAGCTTTGCTAGTTATGCAAGCAGTTGTGGAGTTTTGACATCTGCTATAGGCAGCACTTTATTTATGGGCTCAACTTTTTGTTTGCTTAAATTATATACAGCGAGTGCTGTACATAATATACTCGTATTTTATAAGCCTCTTGATTGAATTGCTCAGAATCAAAGGTTTTTTGCCTTTTTTCTACAACGTGCTTGATTGAATTAAAAATGTAGTCTACTTTTCAGTGCCTGCCTTAAAAACTATTTATATCAACCTCCTAAGCGCATAATCAAAACAACAGCCACGCCCACACACATGCAGGCTGCCAAAACTTCCCCTACTCCCTCCCCCATCCTCTCCCCCTTCTCTCCACCTTTGCCAGGCAACAACAACAATAAAAAACAAAGTGTGAAACGTTGCGCGTTAATTGAATTTCGTAACGAGAAGCGAGAGTCGAAAAGTGTTTCTAGTTAGTTGTGCAGCGTTGTTGTAATTGTTGACGATGCTGCTGTTGTTGTTCTTGATGTTGTTGCTGTTGCCGGTTTTCGGTTGGTCGCTTCGCTGCTTATCCAATTTTAGTGCAGTTGTTGTTGTTGTTGTTAGCATTAGCTGAAAAAGTTGCCCATTAATGGGCACACGCTGTACGATACATTTGCCCGTGCAAGTATGTATGTATATGTGTGCCTTGTCTGTGTGAAGGGTGCAGGCAGAGAAGAAGGGTAAGGGGGTTACTAGTTCGCCGCAGTCGCTTAGAAATGCTGCGGGAGCGCAGCTTCTGTTGTTGATTTGCAATGCGATGCAGCCAGCGCCGCCGTGTTTGTTTTTGGCCACGTCGCGCCGCAGCCACTGCCACTGTATCTCTGGTACACACCCTCCCCCCCATCCCTCCTTCGACTCTTCTCTATATTACCTTCTTCTAGCCTGCCCTGAACTGTTGTTTGATTGCGTAAATGGCAACGCTGTAGGCTAACGTTTTTGCGGCCCACACCATCGCCAGCGTCGACAGCGTCAACAGAACTTTGCACTTTAGAATGGCAATTGCAATGCCAGGCTACGGCTCTGACTGCGGCTATAGCTCTGAGCTGCGACCAGCGCTCGCTCCGCTGCTGCCAACTGCGCCGGAAGTCAATAAAAGTTGGCCTATTCCGCAAACGGCGAACGCAACGAGGCAGTCAACGTGCTGCGTTCTCTGTCTGAGTGAATTGTGCAGAGTTCCCTCGTTCTCGTTCTCGTTCTCTTTGTTGTTTTCTCTGTTGAGGCAACTGCAACGGGTCAACGGTTAACGCTAACCAAATTAGCGTTGATCAGTTTTCGCCAGGAATTTTCAAAAAGTGCCTAAAAGGTCAACTTTATAGACAGCAACAGAGAGATACAGTTTGAGAAGCTGCTTGACTTTAAGTTGGTACAACGAGAGCTATAACAATTTTTGAATATAAATTTCAATCGTAAGTAAGAAATCATCATATAAATTTCCCATTTAATGTGGAGCTTTAAAATATTTTCAGTATTCTTATTCTTTTAATATTTAATATTTATATTTTACAATTATAAGAATAAAAAATATATACATATATATATTTATTTACTGATATATTTTATAGTCTTATAATTTAAACCATTATAATCAATATTAATTTACTTATATATTTTATAATTATAAGATAATAAAACCTTATATTTTAAGTTATATATTTTGAAAATCTGTTTACCATATGTGTAATTATTTTTCTTATCATATTTCAAATTTATCCTAAACACTTTTTATCTACAAATTTCCCTTCTTCGATTTTCCCCATATGAAAAATCCTGAAAGAAATTAAAAAGCTTTTCATTTCTCAGCTTTCACAAATTTCTCACAAAGCGCCCTCTATGCCGCAAGGACTTAAAGCTGCAAGAGCTTTTAGATAAGGTGGCGCTCTCTGTTGCTAACAGAAAGCCAACTCAAGTGGCGCCACCTAACGACAGTGCAACACAGCAAAAGATTGGCAAGCACAACCTGCAGCAGCTGAAAGTACAAGAGCTTTAAAGCGCAACAGATGCAACAGGCTGCACAAGCAAACTAACGGAAATCTAACAAAAGAAGGAACACAAAAATACAGTTATGGAAAAAGAAAAAGAAAAGAAATAAAAAAGGTAAACAGACGCACCCAAATGTCGATGTTCAGTTGATGCCACTCCATATTCAGCTCCGCGTTCATGTGACAACAACGATAGAATATTTTCCAATTTCCCATAATCGATGCACGACGCGTTTCCAGATCGTGCACCTGCAGGGCCAAAGGCCAATCGTTTTCCATTTTGGCAAATTAAAAATTATATACACACAACACAATCGGCAAGAAATTAAAGCACATGTTAAACAATAGTTTAAAATAATAATAAAAAAATAATGAATTAAATAATTAAAACAAATTAAAGACAAACTCCAAACTGCTTGTGACTGCACTGAGATATCAAATGAAACTGAGAAGGAAACCCACCGCACTGAGCTGAGACGACTGCGCTGCTAGAAGAATGCGCGGCAAGCTAAGTTCGCCGAAAGGTGGAGGTGAGTTTCTCCTAGATGGAGACAAAGAAACAGACAAAAGACAGAGGTATTTTGCGAAATTTCACCTCAACCTTGACCAGCTAGCAGCTCCAGTGAGTCATGTGTTTTAAATAGCAAACATGTTTAGTCCCGAAAATCGAAATCGAATATTAAAGGCAAATATAAAATTGCAAGCGTTTTTTTTTAACGAGAACATTCATATTTAGTGTTTACAATAACTATTAACCTCCAAATCATTTATGATTTGGTTTTTATTTAAATATTTAAGTTACCAAAGAAATAATTGAATTCCCTAAACAGTTGCGGTTTTTGAATGTCAATTTGTAGTTCAAGTATGTTATAACAGTTGTAAATGTTTTTAATCTAATACATTTCTAGAAAACTCACCTGTCTCTGATGGAATTCCATGGCCGGTACATTGGCATTCAGCTCCACCGCAGACATTTGTTCAAATTATTGTGGTTTTGTTATATGGGGTGAATAAGTCTACGTTGCAAATTGTTATTGTTTTTTTTTAGCTCACACACTTTCACTAACACTATTAAACACTCACGAGCTGCTTGTTATTTGACATGCCTCGTGCGGCGAAATCGCCGTTTTGTGTACGCCTAATTGAATTCGCCCCCTCCAAGAAAACAGCGACACACAGAGAGGCTTGTTGCTTTTGTTGTGACTGTACGTACGTGTCGCCACTACCGAATAGCGCGCTCGCAGCGTGCACGCTCTTCTATCTCTGCTTCTTCTCCTTCTATCCAAAAGGTGTTAGCCTTGAGCTGCTTCTGGACCTTCCGGTGGCTTTGTGCACTGAATAAACCTTTGATTTTTAGTATCCCATTTACAGTTTCTGACTTGGCATCATCTCCTGTCTGTGTTTATTAAGCTGAAAGCAGGGAAAACGAAAAGAAAATTGTATTATTATTGCTTGCGGATAACGCTACGTGACAGTCCCCATCACACTTTGATCAACAATTTGCAGCGTAATGTTAATACATAAGTATAAGTGCGGGCCATACACGTCTTCTATTAAGGTGTGTGTGTGTTCGTTACGCATCTTTGTTGTAGACTGACATATAAATAAAGCTCGATAGAGATGGACAGTAATTTATTCTGAAATCGAAGTAGTTTCAAGGTTATTTAAGCTGCGATAGATCGTGTAATTTCTCTATTTACTATTGGAGATTAACTAGCTGTCGCTTTCCTTTTCTTTTTCGCTGTATATATTATTTCTTTGTTTAGAATACTTCATGATATATAGAGCATACCTCTCGATATATGATTGTGATTAAATCGGGATAGAGTTAAGCTGCATTTCGTATAATATTGACTATTTACGGTCCTGTTTCCTGTTTTCTTTTCTCTCTATATGCCTTGTACTCTCGCTTTGCTTATAAGAATTCATAACATATAGGAATGAATCAGTTATTTATGCTGAACTCAAAATATTTTCAAGGGTATTTAAGCTGCAATATCTATGCTTGAATATTTAATGGAGAAACAGTCTCTTACTCTTTCATTGTTTATGATCTCAAGGAAACTAACTGACAACACGTTCTCACATATTTGCTGTGTCAATTCAAGTGCATAAATTCGCATTTGTTCTTCCTATATAAATAATATATAGACTCGTGTGTCTGTGTGTGTATGCACATGATATTTGCTACGACCTATTGGCCAACTAGGGACCTGATGGCATCTAAGTGAATTTCGATTGATTTTCCTGGATTTTTTAGATTGCTCTGCCCTCGCTCGCTATATGTGCAGGTGTGTGTGATTTGGAGGAGGGGGAAGGGGTGCAAGTATCTGCCAGGTGCGACTAGCTTGTTGGGATTTCTGTGTCGCAACGAATATTTGGAATTGCTAAAGTTAATAAGGGCAGATTGGCATGTGGATTGTTAAATGCCCAGCGATGTACAGCGATTTAGATGTGCAAATATTTGTGTGTGTGTATTTGTGTGTGTGTGGGTGTATTGGGCGCTTCCGATTGCCCGAATATTGAAATTGAAATGGAAATGGGGAAATTATGGAAAAAGGCAGAGCAGATAAATCAATTTGTTCTGCCAAAACTAATCAGAGAATTTTTGGCAAACGGGGAATAAATTGATTGAGTGGGATGGAAGAAAAAAGAGAGAAGAGATAACGTAGAAATTATGACTGTATTTATTTCTTTAATAATAATCCCAGTGCGACAGGTTTAAGGTAATAGAAGTATTCAAATCTAATGAAAAACTTTCCATCTGCAATATCCATTGAAACCCAAATCACAATACTTTAAAAACGACTTGCGGTAAATGCAGCACGTACAAGTAGCTCAACTTATTGTTATAGAGATTGATATCTGAGCTTGTTACAATTCCCCATTCTCCCCACTCTCCCCCTGTTCATCCACACACAATCTTAAACTATGCAAATCGCATGCACTTGTAGAAAAGAAAAAACCCTTGTAAATCTCTTGCCAATTTCAATACATGTGTAAGCGACTGCTTCTGTGTGTGTATGTGTGCTACCGGGCACAAATGGTGCTTGGAGTAAGTTTACCGTATTCCCCACGAACCTTATCGTACTTATCTTTAAGTGTATTTGTACTTCGCTTCGCTGCTCGTATGTGGAATAAATGCACAACATAACTTTGTCTTAGCCAATAGCCATTAGTAGTGCATTTCCATTTGTTACCACACACACACACACACACACAGTTGTACAAAGTGGGAGCACCACTACAACTGGCTTTAATGGTCATTGCAAGAGTTTCGCTTTTGCCTGTTTCGCTTAACCAATTTCCATTGCAATGTGGAGACATCTGGCAACAAAGTTAACGCTGTTTTACCTGTGTCTCCACCTCTGAGGGGGGAGGGGTGTTCCCAAAATGGCAAACGGAAAGGAAATTGTGCATATTTCACTTAACTTCCACGCTGAAATGGCAAATGGCAGTCCACAGCTCCCCCCTCCGCCCCTTTTCGGCCAGCAGCAGCAAAAAGGTACCAGGAAACAGAACCAAAGCCAGGGCCAGGGTAGCCAGCAAATATTTGTAAAATCAAACGGTCTGATTCGCTGCCTCTTTCCCTCTTTCTTTCCCACTCCCTCTTTTTGCTCTACACTTCCTGTCGTCCCCTTCGTCTCGTCACGTGCCGTTGCGACCTGAGCTTATAAAACGTTAAGTGTAAATAAATTATTAGCGGGGCGTCAAGCCGTGTGTTTCCTCTGTGTTAACCCTTAGTTGGGCAGCAGCTGCGAGGGTGGTTTGATGAGTTGTGCACTCATTTGCATAGCGCATGAGCGAAGAAGTGAGAGAGAATTTTAAGCCCGTTTACCGTAGCAAATTGATCTGATTACTGTCTGCAACTTATTGAGCAACCCTCGTGCGGTGTAGCCCTTGCCTTGGGCCTGGCAAAAATGTGCCATGTTTGCCAACATGCAGCGAGTAACGAGACAATTACCGCTGGGAACGCCATCAGGAGCAGGACCTGCTGCCGTCGGTGCTGCTGCCTCTGCCTCTGTTGCTGGCCAAACATGCAACTTTGAACAGCTTCACACATACGCACACACACACACATACACAGAGACACGCAGTGAGCAGCCACACATTGAGACAGCAACGATGAATGTGTGCCAGCACTGAATGGCAAAACTAAAGCATACATTTCAGCGCAAAGTTGCTGTTGCTGCTGCCTTCTTTCTGTGTCCGCAGGGAGGGGAGGGGGAACTGTGGCCAATGTCTGCGTAGACAACGTGTTAAGCTTCAGTGGTTTGCCATTGCAAATGGGACACATTAGCAATGTTGCAAGTTGCAAGCCGAAAGGGAGGACACTCAAGTGGAACAGCAGCAGCAGCAGCAGCAGCAGGATGTGTCGAGTGGGTGGGTGGAGATGACTATAGGTGGCTACTGGGGGTGGTGTCATCGAGAAACAAGGCAACACACGCCTGACAGCAGTAGCTTGCTCGCTGTCGCTTGAGGCCTTCGCCGTGTGGCATGTGCCAAATGTGTCAGCTGCCACCACTGCCGCCATCAACTGTTTGTTTGAATTGCTTCATTTTTGGCGTCCTTCGACAAATTAGTTGACATTTCTTATCATTTTTGTCGCCATGCAAGTGTCAAATGAATGTCTAATGCCTGTGTATTTATTCAAATGAGTGTTTGCTCCACTCACACACACACTCAAACGAAGTCAGCCAAAAGGCAAATGGATAAAAATTCTCGACTTGCTGACTGCGAAAAAGCACAAGTGTGAAAAATGAGATTAAACAAAGAATTCATTTTATACATTTTCTATTGAATATCTCTCGCTCTCTCTCTCTCTCTCTTTCAGCGTCTTTCTCTCTTTATTTTTCCTCTTCTCTGTCTCTTTCGTTCATTGTCTTTTTAATAACGAAAACTCATTTTATATTATTCTATTGAAAACCCTTTTAGACTGTCTTTCTCTCTCTTTCTTCCCTTTTTCATCTGTTGTCTTTACTTTTCTCGTACTCTGTCTTTATCATGATATTGCTCCTCGCTCTAATGACTTCATTTGCGTCACTTGCTTCTGCTTCTTCATTCTGACATTAGCCAACACTGCTTACGGCGCTTTTCCTTAATTTTCACCATTGCAAAACACTTTAAAGAGGTATCGAAACTTCGCAAGGACGCGTGTTTTGTAACTTCTCATGAACTTTGCTGCCCACGCTGGCGTCAACAGTGACTGCGACTGCGTCGTCGTCGTCGTTTGTTTGTTTGTTTTGCGCAAAAAAGTTTCATGTGCTTGTTTGTTTGTTTGCTTTGCTTTGTGCTGTTTGTTCTGCTAAAAACTCTTCAGCAGCGCCCAAGGCAGTTACTGCAACAACAACAACAGCAACAGCAGCAACAACAACGAATACAACAGCAACAACAACAACTACAACAATGGCAACAACAAAAGGTTGCGCTGCCACGCGTAAAATATTTCTTAGAATTTCTACCGATGCCTTTTGCATTCAACGTGACTTAAAGCACTTACACAAGCACAACAACACACACACACACACATGAACACTCACTAAACACCCACACACACCCACACAGACATTCGAACAATGATATTTTTCATTTCGGCTACAATAGCACGCAGTGAATAGCGGCAAGTTCATGTTTTGGTCTGGCTTCAATGCAATTTGTACCCTAGAGGTAGTTTCAAGTGGGGTATATTAGTTGGAAAGGTGTATAGAACTATCGATAACATTTGAATGTTACTTTAGTTGACATATATTCCAGTGGTAAACCTGTAAACTGGCTTTTTATAGGGCATCGTTTACATCATTCGCATCTGTTTGGCTTTGCTCGTGTCGTTATTGTTGCGCGTTGCTTTATGATTTTTAATATGGCAACTGCAGAACTCGTAAATTTTGCGCGGCAAAATGTTGCATGCTTTGCTTTCTCTCTTCCTCTCTCTCTTTCTCTTCCTGCCTCTCTCACTCTCTGTTTGTTTGCCTGCTTAAACACACACGCATTATACAATTTCATGTTTGCACACTCCCTACACACACACACACACACACACAGAGCTACGCAGAGCAATTGACAACTAGCCGTGGCAAGAACAACAGCACTGGAAAGCAGTATCACCAGTAGCACCAACAACCACGCCCCACGTGCCCGCCCACCCGTTGAGCTGAGCTCTGCTCAGCTGGCAATTTCCTGGCAGCATTTTTCTACACTTTACGAGACATATATTTCTTGGTCCTGTTGCCGTTGTTGTTATTGTTTCTACTCTTGCTGCTGTTGCTGTTGTTGTTGTTGTTGTTGTTGTGATTTTTCTTGGTTTTATCGTCGTGGCTTTTGATGCTGAAAAATTGTTGCTTGCTTGCTTGCGACACAGGAGCAACATTGTTGTTTTTGCTGCCGCTGCTGTTGTTGCTGCTGGAGATATTAAATATTTTTTATGGCCACTTTAAAAGTTTGCACAACGTTTCTGTTGCAAAATGCTTTACCAAATTGAATGGAAAGCCTAAACAGATAGTCCAAGTTTATTGAAGCTACAATTTATAGCACATTTGAAATGTATATATAGCAAGAACAACAATTCCTAAATGAATCCTATCCTTGACAAGCCAACAAAACACATAAAGGCTTTCTCTAACGGGCAGCTAAAAGCAGGCAACGTTTTTCTTTGAAATTGCAACCCAATTTCGCCTGCAGTTTTCTTACTTTAATTTCAGATGAAAGTTAAACAATTAATACAAAAGATTCAAAGAACAGAGAGCACGTCTGCAACGGCAACTCGTGCAATGCTCTGTCAATCTGCTGCGTCAGCTGCTGTCATCTCGTTCTGTCTCCCCTTTCTCCCTCTCTCTCCCTCCTCCCCGTTCTTTACCGACTTGGGCCATTGTTATGCTTTGGGCTTTGTCTTGATTGGGAGTTTTTCGCATGGGAATTGCTCGATATACAAGAAAAGCAAAGGCAATTTCATTTATAAAATACCTACATATCATTTTATAGGGTATATTTCGTATAGACTATAGTAAATTATTTAAAGATAAATTACTTTAGTATCGTTTCGTATTTTCATTGAATTTTGCTTCGTTTTGCACGTGGCATTTTCTAATTTAGCCGCAAATATTTGCTATGGCCAAATACCTTTGCCAACTGCATCAACTTTGGTCATTAAACATTTGTTTGCGCATCAAATTAAACGCACAGCCAGACCAAAAGTCGTAGCGCTGCGATGTCGCTGCCTCTCACACACAGACACACACACACACACATACACAGTAACTCTCCCCACGCTCTCTCCCTCTCTCTTGTTTTTACCGCCGTCACTTACTCACACCGTAAAGTCTGCGGCTGTACTGAGCAGCAGCAGCGCCAGCAGAGCAGCTTCAGCCTAAGCTGTATAACAGTTTGCGCTCTTGTTGTTATACACGGTGAGAGCGCGCTCTCTTTTGGCCATCGCGGCACTTGCGCTCTTTGCTGTCTTCGCTTTGTTTACATTTAACCAGCATTGAAACATTAAATTCAACTTGTTTTCTCGCCTCGTTGTCCTCGTGGTGCTTCGCTTGTGGTTGCGATTTATCAATTGTTGCTTAAACCAAGCGTTTTTTATGTCAATTGCTTGACCTTCAACTAACTATTCGTTGTGTCTGACATTGAAATAACTCACGTTTAGTGTGTGAATGTGTGTATGTGTGTGTGTGTGTGTGGCAACACCAGTAGCAGACTGCGGCTTAATTGCTTTTGTTTGCCCGAGAGCTCAATTAGTGTAGCAGTCTGTTGTTGTTGTTGTTTCGAGTTGAGTGTGTGATGAACAGAAAGACAGCATTTTTCCGATTGACACGGTGATTTATGCACTGCACCCGAGCTGCCCTCTTTTTTTGTAGCATACTTTGCAGCATGTTTGTCTAAAACTGATGAGTTTCATTGAGTGCGCTTAGCAGAGTGTATGTGGGTGGTGCAGCGAGTGTATTTCGCATTTTAATGACTAGTTCATTGAGCCACTTCAAGAATTTTAAATTTGTTTAAAATTTAAATTGGATTTTCGCCAAGAGAATGATATGATGAGCCCTAATACTCGGCAATGTTTGACCACAGCAGCTTTTCTATTGCCCGCATGCTGTTCCAAAATAAGCCATTTTAAATGCAAATTTGTGTGTGTTCCGATAACTCGACCTCTTGGCCGGTCCGACGACAAGGGTCGATAAGCACTCTGTACGTGTGTTGACAAAAGCAAATAATTTAAATATTATGGAGGGGAGAAGAGATTGAAGTTTTTCCTTTTTCGAAAATTACATGTGGCTAGCCGGCATATCAGAAACAACAAAAGCCTTGTGTTAGAGCCGACAAAAACACATGTCACATTTTTGTGTGTGAAACTTTTCTTGAAAATCTGTAAGCTGCGCTCGGGGCAGTTTTGGGACACGCATTCACACACACACACAGAACGGCACCAAGCGATGCTATTCAAGGATTTTATTTTGCATAAACAAGGACAGAAGTGGCACTGCAAGAGGGGAGAGGTAGCAAAAATATGCAAATACATTTACGTAGTGGCCCAAAGGACATAAGTGACGACAATTTGCCAGCATGAGTACAACTACACATACACTTACGGATGTGTGCGTGTGTGTTTTGCTGTGCTGTGGCCTTTGCTCATTTGAATTTCACATTTGCATTCCGAATGTGAATTGCAGCTCATCGAAAAGCTGCCATCGATCATCATCATCAACGTCAACATGAACTTTAACCACGAATAGGTATAACCGCAGTCGAAGTCATTAAAATCATGTAGAATGTATTTAGAGAAGGCACCAACTAAGGCTGAGGGCTCTTGAAAAAAGCGTTTTAATTGAGCTGCTGCTGCAGCACTCGATAGTTCGATAAGTTGGAAGAGAACTCAGCAGCAAAGAGAAGCCAAAAAAGCAGAAAGCAACGAGTCAAGTTGCTGTGCCGAAACTTGAATACTCTTGTTGTGATACTTTGATTAAAAGAAGACTTTTATAAAGAATACAGCACAAATGGTCAAATCAGTAAACATAGATTCCAAGGTATATATAGAATGGTCCCAATCATAAAGAGAGCGTATGCACAGCAAATTTGCAATGCAATTTTCTTTCAACTTCACTTCGATGGCGCTGCATAATGAGCTACAATAAATCCAGCGTACAGCAAATGGAAATCTCAAGGAATATTTCAAGTTATTTGCTTGAAATTTTCGTTTAGCAAAGCAGGAATATAATTAAAGTGCTCTTCAAGAGAAGAAGAAAAGGCAGAGAGAGGGAACTGAATTATAATTAGTTTATATACAACATTTAATTTGCTTGCTAATGTTTCTAATGTGCACAGCGCAACGTTTTCAAAATGGCATAAATTAATCATATTAACGAACTGACGACTGCACAAAAGGCAACAGCAACAGCAAAAGCGAAAGCGTTGCGTGTACCTTGCGGCGGTCTCAAAATATGCAAATTTTCAAATTTTATGAAATATGCTCAACGGATGCTGCTTGCTTGCTGTTTTTGGATTTTACTCCCCGACATTTTAAGTTGTGCCACAAGCTGATGCTGCTGCTGCTGCGAACTGCATAAATTTGTTGCATACTTTTGAGGGCAACGAAATTCTATGTGAACTGAGAGGCAGGGGAGAGAGGCTGGGGCAGGCAGGCATCCTTCAATGTCGCCCATTTTCGAGTCGAGTTCCAAGCGAAACCAAGCAGAAATTTCTCATGAAGAATAACGACAAGACGTAACAAGAGAAATACGAGAAATAGAGAGAGAGAGAGAGAGAGAAGAACACATATCAAATGACAAAATGGTAGACAAAATTCTTGTCAGGCCCATCACTGAGGAACGTAAAATTATAATTGGATAATCTGTACAAAGGCGCTGCCATCGCTGTCGCTTGTTGTGAAATACAGGGTGTTCTTTATTTTTATCTTGCCACATAATGAACAAATACAACGTGCCACAGCGGCCACGAAGCTAATGGCAACAACAAGAACAATATGCAAGTGTCAAAAATGGCACAGAGCTAAAAAAAAAACAACTGTAGTCCAACGAAAAATTGCTTCAGGCAATGCGCGCGCTTCTATTTACAACTGTGCGGCTAATTTCCACAACAAAAACAACACCAGCAAAAGTGAAGAAGAAAATGTAATGCTGGAAAATGTTTGTAATGGAGCGTACAGAATACATTTGCGTGCGTCACAAGGCCCACAAAAAGATGACAATGAAAAATGCAAAAGAACAAAAAAAAAAAAACAGTCGGAAAAACAAACGACCATGTAATTTTTAAATATAAAATACGCAGGCAGAAATCCCTTGTTAGCTGGTTAGGGTAGCAATGTATACAGAATATTTCATTCAGCTAGTATATGTTAAAGTCAGAAAGTTGTATCTTATATACAGCGCTTACAAATTAAGTTCAAAAATTAAATTATTGATTTGTGGGGTGGGCGTCACAACATTTAAATAAACTTCATCTCTTATAAACAGAGTCTTCCAAGTTTTAACTCTAGCTTTTATAATACAATCTTCTTAACAGACAGACGGACAGACGACAGAACAGAAATGCTCAATCGACTCGGTTGTGACCTGAGCAAGAATATATATACTTTATGGGGTCTCCGCCCCTTATGCCTGTTACATACATTTGAATTAGTAACACCATTTCAATGGTCGAAGGGTAAAACGAGGCAGAAATGTTAGCGTAGTAGCAAGTAACAAACTTAAGCTGGTATAAACAATTTAATTTACATACATTCTTTATCTGTTGCAATATTTTTTGCCTAAATTTCTTATTAAAGTCACATTAAAGCTTCATTTAAGATGCCTTTAAAATGAGGGAGAGAGAGAGAGCGTGAGAGCAGCTTTCTATTATTCCTATTCATGGTATTTTTATGATTTTTAAGCAGCTTAGTGCGAAGAGTACTGTACTCCCATTATAATTTAACTATTTTAGCAGTCTGCGGAAGCTGAAGCGACATTTCTGTTCGACTTCCGTGAGGGCGGTGGGTTTTCAATTATGCAAAGAGATTTGCCGACTTTGCCGGACTGCAGCGAAAAAATGTTTTGATTGCGCGAGTCGAGCGGAAAATCTGTTAATGAAATGAAAGGCAATGGGAGAGAGGAGCAGAAACGTTTTCAGGCATATTTATTTTTAATTTTCATCATTAATTATGCATTTCGTTGGCGGCCTGCGCTTGAATGCGAGGCCTGGCCTGGACAAATGTTGATTCAACAAGCAAATTATGTTTGGCCATTATAAAGTACATAAATCAAACGGCAATGGCAAGGACAAGGGAGAGGGGGGGGGGTAGAGGCAGGAGGAAGCAACTCTAAGGCAAGGATTAGCCACAGTTTGTTGATATTAAAAACCCGACGCAATTATGTCAATAAGCTAAATTGTTTATGGCCGCCAGGCTCCAGGAGGTAGATCGAGTTGGAGAAAGGAAGAGCGAAATCTAAGAAATTTGATATCATTAATCATTTGCATGCTTCGTGACTGGACCAGGCAAATAAGTCGTTATGGTCGACCAGCGTCTCTCGCTCTCTCTCTCTCTCTGGCGCCAAAATTAAACAATAAACTCAGTTTGGGGGTCGTTTGTTATGCAACTTATGAAAAGGCAACTGCTTTCCGGCCAAAATCATTGAGAACTTGATAATATTGTGAGCACTTTCTCTCCCTCTTTCCCCACATTGAAATCAGTTAGCGAACTTGTCTGTTAGCAATACTCCAATCAGCATAAACAGCTGATGATTCGATAGTGCCGCCAGCAGCAGTAGCACCCAGTCACAACAACAATAACAACAACAAGAACAATCGTAACAATTGGCGAATCTAATTCGCAGACGTCTGCCAAAGTACTCATAAATTTCGCCTGCGGCCATCATCGAGCAAAGAAAACACACACAAATGGGGGAAAAAGGGAAAGAGAACAACGATGTGGAGGACTGCAACTACTACAACAACAACAACAACTGAACAACTACTACTACTACTGAACGCTTGCTTGAGCTTATCGCTGAAAGCGAATCGGCAGCATAAGGAAGCAAGCTACAAAGCGGAAGTTAAAGAAAAAAAAAAGAACCACACTAAGCGACTTTTCATACACAGCAGCGAGAAAGGCATGAAAAACTTTGCAGCGGAAGTGAATGAAAATGACATGGAGTAGGGAAAGGTAGGGAGGGGGAGGGGAGAAAGGGGCACAGGGTGAGTTGCGGCTGGCTGTGGCACAACACAAGAGAAAGGGCAACACCACAGCGAGCAAAACTCTAAGGGCAAGGCAAGTTTCAGACGAGGGTACGGCGCACAATATGATAAATAACAGATGAGCAAAGAGTGTCAGCAATGCCGCTGCCATGGGGTGCACACGCGAGAGACGAGGGGGGCAAAGGGGAACAGGCACTGCGAGAGGCATCGGGTTCGTTGCTTATTGAAAGTACTGAAAGTATGAAGAGGAACAAAGACATGCCATCAAGCCATCGCTGCCGTATGCAGAGCAAGGCGACAAGAAGGTCGACAAAGAGAGATAGAGAGCGACGAAGATTAAATGAAAGATCCTTTAACTGTGCCTAGAAGAGGGTTTAATATAGCTAATCTATTCATAGATATATAGTGTATATATAGTGGAAACACTCTTGGGAAGGGTAGTCCGCTTAAGAGAGGTGTCCGCTAAGGGAGTGCGCATTGTATACATAAATTTTACATTAGCATTTCATACTTAAAGATTGAGTTCATGCAAGTTAATCCATCACTTACAACTTTGGGAAGGGAAGTCCGTTAAAAAGAGGTGTCCGATAAGGGAGTGTGCATTGTATACATAAATTTAGATACCCAAAACATTTCAAATTAGCATTCAATACTAAAAAATTCAGTTAATGCAAGTTAATCCATCAGTTACAACTTTGAAAAAGTTTCTTCTTAAGCGCCATCAATCAAATCGCTTTGCGGCCACTTGTCGGGTGTACCGAAAGTACTGCACATAGGGTGTCGTCCTCAGTTGCAGCTCCTGGCAACACTTTGAAAATACATTGACTGTGAGAATGTCATGAATATTAAATTGCGATTATTGCCTTTGGCAACTTCGTTGTCATCGTCATCGTTCATTCTCATTCTCATTCTGGTTTACTTGTCCTTGTTCTCCACATGATCCTTCAGTTCTACTTCTAGTCACTTGCTATTTTTTCCACCCCCTACTCGAATGTAGTTCAACACTCGACGAGCTTAATTAAATGCGCTTTAATTAAGTCAAATATTAACCCAGTGCTTGAAAAGCGTGTCACATGCACGCCCAAGGCGAAGATGGAAGGGACGAAGAGAGGGTTAGTGGAAGAGAAACGGCTGCCCTGGAAATTAATGCGATTGAGGATTTTGATTTATTGGCAGCAAACGAAGTTTGGTCAGCACCAGCAGCAGCCGTGACTGATGGTCATTGATTTTGGTCAAGCATCACCTGATTTGCATATCATTTGTTATCAACTTGACTTTGCCTTAAGCGTCATATCTCCTTTTTGGGTTAAGAGTCAGTCTAAGTTTATTCTCAAAACGATATATAACAAAATTTTTGATATTTTTGCTACCAATTTAACATAAAACCCTCAAAATCTTTTTGTTTAACATAGATAAAATGATTCGTGTTGTTGGATTTTTAACGCCAGTGGCGGTCAATCGATTGCGGCACTCGCCGTCAGTAACGAGGAACGTTAAAGTGCCCCATATGCTTTATAAATCATGTGTTTCGGCCTTTAAAGAGAAATCAATGAAAGTCAATAAAAATTCTATCCAGCGATAATATCGCTTGTTTTCCAGAGAGAGAGTAAGAGAGAAAGAGAGATTGTAAGGGAGACATCCATTGTGTATGATCAGAATCAAGATGGAACCATCACCACTCCCCTCATTGCATGTGGTATGAATATGTAAATAAGTCCATGCTGATTACTTTTACATTCAAAATTCACGTCATAATACGTCTATGTATGTAAAAGCAATGGAAATGGGAAATAGATACCAATGGATGAGTCAAGAACAGTTGTTAACTAATCTATCAAAAAGCAAAACAAAAAAAAACCATTAAAAGTTGAATTTCAAACCAATTGTTATCCACACTGTGATGCGGAGTGACCCCCACCCGAGTGCTCAGCAACCCTGTCATGGCGGCTTATTTGCAAGGGATGTCTTCTGTTTTTAGCAGGCCTATCTGTGCTGCTATAAACACACGCAATAATTGAACACACAACAAATGTATTCTCTTTTGTATATAAACGTACATATGTAGTCAGTGTACATATGCATAATCTAAACTTGTTTTGGTTTTCTTTGTGTGGCTTTTGTGGCTCAGAAGGCTTTCGAATGATGGCAATGGTGGGAAGCGGGAAGAGGGCAAGGCAACGAAAGTCAACTGTAATTGAATTTTTCTTTGTTTACAAACAAATTATTGTTGACTGACGAAACGTAAAAGCCAACAATATGTGCACAGGGCCTATGAACCCGTTCCAAGTAATCACATTAATTATACAAATTATACCAACTATAAGGCAGCCGAATGTACAGTAGCAGGCAAAAGGATTTATCTTGAACCCAAAGAGTGTACATATGTGTTCTTGATCAGCGATAGCAGCAGTGATGATATTTATGAAGCCCTAGATAAGCATATTCTGGGCCAGGACTAACAAGTTTGGTAACATTATGTCCGACTATTGCACGCAGATAAAGTTTATTATAGAATTAGGGCACGCCTCCAAGCCTTCTGTATGTGTTAGTAGGATTAAAAAAAGAATTTCAAGACTTCTTTATACATTATAAATATGTATAGCTCCATCCGTTTATCTCTCACGACTCGAGTATGGGAGAAGAGCCTTCAAGGCACTCAGCTATTTAATGTATACAGAGTCTATTTTCGAGTGTTATGGCCAGTGCATGCCCGTACGAAGCTCATAAAGAAGCCGCCAACTCATTTCGCATATTGCAAAATTAAATTGCGGCCAACACGTGCCTGGAAAGAGAAACAGCACAAGCCGAAACAGAAACTGAATACTTCATGAATGTCACACCATGTGGATGCAAAAGTGGGTGTGTGTGTTGGTGTGTGGACAGTGAACAGTGGATAATGGCAAAGATTGTTAATGCCACGTAAGGAAGCGAAATGCGAAAGAAAATTCAATTAAAATCGCTTGCAAATGGGTTATGTGGTGTGGCTGCGGGTGCAGTGTGGCAAGCGATCAAAATAACCCACGGAAATCAGTGCAGACAATTTTAATCGGATTTTTAAATTGCGAAAAAACAATTTAAACTTCAATGTCAAGTTGAGAGTTTCGTGCGAATTCTTCTTTTATTTCCTTTTCTCATCTTTCAACTAAATTGAACTTCAAACTTGGCTGCGTTTTCAGCTGCCGGCATGACTTGGGCTTTTACGGCATTTCAACTTCATCCGCTTGGCGAGAGAGCAACGCGATTACCTGATAAACACATTCTGTATATATTATTGAATTCACAGCGCACAAACACGTAGACAAACACACGCTCACACACACACACGTACAGGCAGCAGCATAACCCGGAAACGAACTGAAAGACAACCCCAAAATGAAGTCAGTGTGCCGACGTGCACCTGATCCCTTTTGCCACAGCACGCAGCGCACACACGCACACACACACATGTGCACATATTGTCGTTGTCGTTTACGTTGCCGTGCGCTGTTATTTATGATAATTCAAAGTAATATCCTGCAGCAATTTCATCAACAAAGCCAACAGGCTGAGCTCGAGCCCGAGTTGCCGTGAATGTCAATGTCGCCTCCCATATGCATGAATGTGTGTGTGTGTGTATGTGTGTAAAAGTAAATATCCTTTTCCAGTGCCAAGGACATGCCCTGAGGCTTTCGGGCGGGTGGAAAATGGCCTAAACGTGTCAAATGTGCAAATGCTTGTGTGAAAATTGCAAATTTGTTTATATAATTGGTAGGCAGCAGTGGCAGGTACTACATAAACGGGCACTTCTATGAATTAGGTCCATATAAAGCATCTATAACACTCGAATGCTCACGATAATGAGACTCTTTTCAATTGGTATCGAAATAGAGCATTAACTGCTCGACTCCAAGGAAGAAACCCTCCTCCCATTGAATAATTATCTATATTAAACTTTACATTTATATTAAACTTTAAATAACATGTATTCCCATAACGACTACAATACTGTCGATTAAAGAAAAAAACAACTTTTCGATACCATAGTACAGGACACAATTAAAACGAATTACGATTAAAACAGGCTTGCAGCATTGGGCATGTCGTCGTGGTCGTACTCTGTGACATACCCCGTTTATTTATTTTCGGGACATGCCAGCTGATAGAGAAACTGAACCAGTGTTCTTGTTGGTCGTCCAGTCATGGTACCCTTTGCTAGATACGATACTATATTATGTTCTGATAACATACCAGTGCCACGTGTATCTATGTGGGCCCAATCGCAACAGGGTATCAGCGTATGAAGCACAGCGGCAGCTAGACAACCATTTGCTAGCCCGCGTCCATCATTACTGATGTCATAGCCAAGCTCATCTGTTACCTGTTTCCTATAATAATCCCACAACGGCATTCGCCACACGCGATCGCCTGTAAGCGAACCGGCACGTTGTAATTGCTTCCAAATGTAGTTTGAATTGGAGAAAATTCCCGATGCTCCATTACCCAAAGCATAGTCTATCCCAAGTCCCATTGTAGCCACATCGACAATTAGTCGGGGCTTTGTTGAAACTTGTCCATAGAGCAATGGATCGGCCAACACCACAACGCCTGCCTTATCTAAATCACGTATTGCCATTGATTTGCCATTGAGCAGAGTGCAAACATCACCAGGTTTGCTTGACATGCCCGATGGCATATTCTCACACAGCGGCACAATGAGTACCACATTGATGGGCAGCGAGAGGGCTGCCACGGCACGCATCATGCCCACGCATGCAGCTGCTCCAGCCATGCAGGCCCGATTCATGTCCATCTTTTCGCATGGTCGCAAGTTGATGCCACCCGAATTAAATGTTATGCCCTTGCCCAGGAATAATACAGGTTTATCATCCGGCGATACACCACAGTATGTGATCTCCATGAGAACTGGTGGTTCGCACGAGCCTTTAGCAATCATCAGCATTGAGTTCAATCGTTGCTGTTCAATCCAATCCATGGTGCGTATCTCCACTGTGATGCCACACGGACACAATTCGTTCACGGTCTCCTGTGCGAACATCGTGGGTGTCATGCAATTTGCTGAAGCATCAGAAAGGCGTCTTGCTAAATTCTGCGCCTCTGCCTTAAAGCATCCACGCATCCAAGCCTCTGTATCTGCAATATCGTATGGTGCTAGTCTTGGTTTAACATTTTGATTCTTTTTCTCAATCAGATCCTGACAATGCCATGTAGCCAAATTGGCACCCTCTCCAGCCTGTTCGGGATAGTCCATGCTATCAACCCATATGTCAGGAACGCCAAGCAGTTGTAACGATCTAGCACCAATACCCGCTGCAACACGAACATTCTCCATACCCTCATCGAGCATCTCTAGCTCATTGAATCCAATACCTTCCAAGCCCACACCGACAACAGCAATGCAGGTGTATTCATAGTGCAAATTACTGAATACTTTTCCACGTCCCAGTTTTCCTGTTATTTTCGATTCACAGATCAATTTGTTTAACATTCCCTCTGTCTGATCATTTATCTTGTCACCAGCCCGAGTTAATTTTGGTTCATCATTGCCCTCTTTCTGGTAGATACCTATAACAATACCTTTCACCGGCACCATAGGCTCAGGAGTGCATGTACGCGAACGAATTTGAGTGTACTGTATACTATTATACCATTGTTTTGTCATGGAAACGAACAAGCGCATATGATTCATGTTGCCGAATATCTTCTCAAAAATTTCAATAAATATATGTCGTATAAATTCTTAACAAACAAATTTTTACCAAAAAACCAGAATTTAGACTTAAAGTATTTTTTTATTTTTTACAAAGTACAACTCGGTACCAACTATTACTACATAAAGTATACTAGCGTACTGTCTTCACTACTAGAGCTGTGTCAGCTCAACCAGCTGACAAATAACGCATCGTTTGCTGGATTACACAAAATATATCTGTAGATATGAATTTCAATTTACGGGGTGAAAGGAGGCGTGGATAAATAGGAGACATAGTGTCAAAAAATTTGGTTCATATTGCTTCAGAGATCTTTGTGTTTTCATATGGATATATAGTATCTAAATATTTCAGCTGTTGAGGATGGCTATATAGAAACGAGAACAATAGTCGAGCGCACTCGACAGTGGGATAGACAGACAGACAGACATGGTTCAATCCACTCGGCTTGTAATCCTGAGCAGGAATAAAGTATATTATGGGATCTCCTAATCCTCTTTTTGCCAGTAACAGTATATACAGTATACTTTTTTTGAACATTATCATTGGTCGAAGGGTATAACTAAGAAGTACCTTCTCCTGTCGGAATAAATAGTTATGTATGTATAATAGAAAAAAGAGAGATAGAAAGAGAGAGAGTTCGTTAAACAATCTCCTTCAACTATTTAACCTCTTTGTAGGGTATATTGTAGCCTCTCACACATACTGTACTTGCAATAAGTTAAAGCCAACTAACTGGATAATGAGTCCAGCCGCGTTGGATAATTCTGGCAGTGTGGAATGCAAATTGGTGCGAGAATTAATTGTGCTGCATTAATTAATGCAAATGAGTCGATAATTATCACGCTGATTAAGTGAACCACATTGAAATTGCAGTTGATTGGCATTATCCAACGAGTGTTCTCGCAATTAGCCCCACAGTGCTGCCAACTTAACTGAATTAACGTAAAACCAACCAAACAAACAAACAAACGTACAACTTTTCCCCACTTTGGCTTTTAATTAGTTGCAAACAAATTGTTGTCAAAGCTAAGCCGGAAAGTCAATTAAGTCATCCGGGGTCGGTGAATACTTGAAGGGACAAGGTTTTGGTAATGGAACCTCCTCAATGGAAATTGATTTTCTTATTGAATTTTCTCAAAATATGAAAGTTTGAATGACAAAGTGTTCCTTAAGAAACAGAATGGCACCTAGAATACAGGGTATCAATCGATAGGAATTGACCTCGGCACAGTTCTCTCTTGATTTATGTTAAATGCGGCAAACTTTTGCTTATTATTCGAAATGAAATTGGCCTTAAGTAGACAACGTGTTGGCACTTTTAGCATTTGGTGTTATGTGAATTAAAATAAAAACCTTTAAATGGGGGAGGTAGGGAACCATTTAAAGTTTTTTACAAGGCAGCTGCGCATGGTATTGGTTTTCTTCATCTTCTCCTTGTTCTTCTCGAAGTTTTCATCTCTTTCTAATTCCAGAGTCGTACGCTTTCAATGAATAACCCATATCTTTTATCTAATATGGCAACCGTTCAAGCGTTCAACCGCGTTCTTATGCTCCAAATGCTTAGCCATTCATATGATTATTGCAAAACAAGTAGCCGAGTTGGGAGTGCAGACTGAACTGAAGAGTGTCTGGGTCCGTTTATGTCTGGGGGACTCCCCTAGTTGCGTGCGTGTGTGTGTGTGTGTGCAGCAAGTTGTGGCAACTTAACACAGTTTCTTGTTGTTTGGGGCGTAACACTTGAGTCGAACAACTTTTTGGCTTTGCTGGGGTCTGCAAAATCAGCAGGATGCCTGAGCTGCCTGACTGCCGGAACCATGCCATAAAATGGTGTCGGCTCTGGCGCTGACTGTCTGTCCGAGTGTGTGTGTGTGTGTGTATGTGTGACTGCGAGTGTTGACAGCATTTGTTGCCAACAATTTCATTACCGCGCATTTAAAGTTTTGCCAACACACACGCAGCAAATAAGACAGCAGGATGTACACACTCATTTCTATGCTGCATCCCCCACACTCTACCTTCACACACACACTTCACACTCACACACCCACCCGCCCGCATAGTGAAACAACCCCCTGTGTATGCACATGGCACTGAGCTCGTTATAAATGGAAAACTTTTGCTACTTGCTCAAGTGGTTTTCTGCCTTCCTATTTGCTCTTTACTCTCTTTGCTTTCTGTTTTCTATTTCTGCTTTAACTTCTGTTTTCTGTTTCTGCTGCTGCTTCTTTTGGTTTTTCGCATTTGATTTGGAAACTTTTACTTTAGCTTGTTTATTTTACTTTTTAATGAGAGCAGACATCGAGATCCCATGTCCCTGGACAGCAAACACCTGAGTGCAGCATTCCTATGCCATATATATCCTGTATATCTGACGATTAGCCATGTGAAATGGAACGTCAAGTTGTGCAACTTTTCCCCCTGTGTGTTTGTGTGTGTGTGTGTCCACTTGGCTTTTATGCTCGGCTAGTTTTAGCACAAAGTTATAGAGGAGAATTTCTCAAGCTGCGTTTTAAAGTGCAAGTGCAACAGTTGAAGCTTGCTACTTGCCACAGTTGCCACCTTCTCGATGCTGTCCAAGTTTATCTGGCTCGCTGCGCAGTATTGATTTAAGTAACTGTTTCTTTTTCATAGTCTGAGAAGGGGATAACACACAGTCGAGTGTTTTTAATTTGAACTTTTTGCCGCCGTCGCATTCGCATTCGGATTCGAAATCGCAATCGCAATCGCATTCGCATATCAATGACTCGCTGAGGCATTGAAGCGTAAGTGGCAACAGCCGCTGCCAGACTCCAGCTCTACTAGCTCCACCATCCGCAGCCACAAATAGAACAGCAGCAGCAAAACGCAGTCGTTGTCATTGCCGTCGTTCTGGCAGTTGGACAAGTTTTCATTCTATTGAAAACTTGGCAGAGTTTTTCACTGCAGTGATTTATAAATTTTGATTAAATTTTTTGGCGACCTTTTGCCAAATGAAATTGAACCGAACGTGCTGTCCATTCTTGCTTATCATTGTGCTGCTGTCAGCTTGCAACGGGTTGCGAACTCTTCTCTCTCTAGTTTGTCATATTTAAATAACATTATTCTGTCATTGGAGTGTGTCAATTTATCTGGCAAAAACTGGCAGGTTGCTAATAAATCAACTGAATATATTGTGAACCATTAGGTAAAAGCGCAACCAAAAAAAATGCATATCGATTATGAAAATTAATACATTTGTGATGCCCTTTATAACATATTTCTCTCTCTTTACAGAGTATCTACCATGCTCAGTTGTCTTCACTGTAATTTCTCATTAAAATTCATTCAATCACGTGCAATTTATTAGTGACAAATTGACATTCGTGAAAACTCATCAATATTTATGGAATTTTATGGTGTTATTTGTGTTTACGCTGAATGCGAGAGACAACATGCTATCGCTATTATTTTACAAAATTTAATTCAACGCACAGTGTAAATTGACTTGTCAAGTGTTAGAAAATAAAACGACATTTCATCAAATAAATGAACACAGAATAAATTTAACAGAATCAATGCGTAGAGTAAAATAAATATAAATTATCCAATGTATTTACCTTCTTCATTCAAAAGAAGAAACAATAGAAAAAGAATTTTCCACTAGTCAAAAAAGCATTTCAAAATGTTTATAAATAATTGAGTTTGAAAATAAAGGAAACGTTGTTGTTGTAATTTACTTTTAAAAACTGTAAGCTGCAGTCTGTCAGGTACTTAATACTTTATGCATAGCATGTGTATACAAGTGTGTGTGTGTGTGTGTTTGTGAGTGAACTGTGTGTGGCGTGCATTGATGTAGTTCACTCCATTCGCTCATTCTCCTTGGGGGCCTGCTTTGGCTTCAACTGCAGTAGCAGCAGCAGCAGCAGCAGATACAAATTGAAAAGTTAAACTCTCAAACAAATTTGCAGAACCATCAAAAGGTTGCAAACTCCCGACACACACACATGCACATACACACGTGTTTGTAACTGTTAGTCAAACTGAGCTGTAGAGCTTTCAGCATGCCAGCTGCCAATCGAACACTTCCATTGGCATCCACTCGGTTGGCCAAACGGAATGGCAATTGAAATCGTAACGTATCAGATTGCTGGGCAGCAACACAGATCAGTTTCATCATTAGGCTAATTGATAAACAACAACAACAAGAGCGTGCTGTGTACAATTAGACAGCACCAAAAAGTATGCAACATTTATCAATTTGCTCGACCCCCGACTAGCAGCAATGCATAAGCCGATTATCGCCCCAGACACACGCACACACGTGCAGCCAGAGAGACAAGTGAAGGCACGCTCGTCTGTCTTGGTTTTTCACTTTTTTTCCTTTTTGGTTTTCTGTCGAAAAATTGCCAATGTCGCAAATCTGCTTGTCGGCAACTTATCAGCGAGACGCAGGAGCAAGAGAAGCGAGCAAAATCGCCAGAAAATCGGTTCGAGGGGAGGATAAAAAACACGACTAATTAATTTAAAGCACTCGCGCAATCAGCGTACGCTGCTTGTCACTCTGTCATGCTGTCAGGCTATCTCTCTCTTGCCTTAAGCGGCTCAGACACGCGCTTCACAAAGTATGCAATATGTTTGAAGTATCTTCTATCTCGCTCAGCGTCAGTGCAGCTGAATTGTGACATTTATTATTGTCAACGCATCATCAACAACAACAACAGCAGCTACAGCAGCACAATGCCAAATGGCAAGTGGACGTTTTTGGGGCGTGGCATTGGTAACACAAGTGGAATTAAATACGCATTTGCGCCGTCAGTTTCACTCAGTTGCTGCCTGAGCGAGAGAGTTGCAAAGTTCACTCAAAGTGCCACAAAGAGATTTCAAGTGTAACCCTCTTCTTCCCCCTCCCCCCCCCACTCTAGTTTAATACTCGGCTGAGCTCTCAACTGTGCGCTTAACGTGCCATAAAAGTTCGCCGGCGTCAGAGTTTCTGATGCAGCCAAAAGCGGCAAGAAGATAATAAAAATGCTAAGGTGCTTCAGGCATATTATGAAAATGACATTAAAGAGATGTCGGCAGGCAACAGCGACAGCGACGTCGACGTCGACGTCGACTGTGACGTCTGTCAGTCAAGTTATTAAAGCTTATGCCGACAGTTTATGGATTGCACTGACACTGCTCGCACTGGCAGTGTGTGCGTGTGCCTGCCATGTGCCTGGGTTAAATCCGGATTTTCTGGGCTCCTCCAAGTGCGTCCATTGGCCATAAAAGCGTCCAATCATTTTAAGCTTCAAGCAGACACTCGACACGCGCAGCTCAACTCGAATTTGCACTTGCAGTTAGCTGAAAGTACTTTAAGAATTACAATTGTGGGCCAGTTACAGCGCAGCAAAGGCAGTTACCACCAATCTTAAGATAACGAGAGAGAAGGAGCACAGCCACGATTAACTGGCAAGAATGAAAATGCAAAGTAACTAGGCAAAGATAAACATTACCAGAAGAAGTTCACAACTCCCAGAGACTACTCTGCACATTACTAGACAACTGGACTCTCAAGTAACTCTCAACAGCATTCCGAAATTAGCGCCTGCTCATTAGACATCCAAGCCACGCTACAGGTACATGTATCAAAGTTTCAAAAGGACATTTTGGTGATTATTTTCAATTAAAACATTTACACATCCCAAACACTCACGACATTGTGCGTTGTGCGTGGGTAACTTGAGTGCCATAACCATATAAACTTCATGCCTACAGGTTCGTTTAAAGGCAACATAGTTTTTAGCATCGTAAAGAAGAATAAAGCTTGGCAAGCGAGGGAGAGACGGGGAAAAACTTCTCGCGCAAGTAAATCACACGCAAAAAGTGTAAGAAAAGTTATTTTTATTGTGTTGTAGTTACCACAAAAGTTACACAAAGAACACGCACAAGCGATGGCGATGGCAACGGCGACAATGCTGAGTATATTCATGGCAAAGCGCCCAAAAGTCGGCAATTGTTGAAGCTGTTATACGGCCAGCAGCAGACTGGCAGAGCAACATTGTTGGCGCGCGCATGGCCAAAGAGCACAAGTGTGCGCGCTCGAAGAGAATCGAAAAACTGTGCTACAGCAAGCGTAATGGATGCAGGGGGCACATAGAGAAGACAAGAAGAAAACGGTTAGCAGCAGCAACATCAACAACAAAAACAACAACAATAACAAGGGCAGCAACAGCCCCGCACTTAAGGCCAAAAACGTAACAACCGCCTGACCTTCACCATTAGCTCACTTTTTTGTTGGCCTTTTGCTTGTGCAACAACAAGAACAACAATGGGAGCAGCAGCAGCAGCAGCTAGCATCAGGCACGTAGTAAAAAGGAGAAAAATGAAGTATACGCCACTTGGTACGTGTGTGTATTGGTGGGCGTGGTGCTCCCACCAACGCTGCCTTCACATGGCCGGCTTTGCGTTGGCTTAAATGCTTTTTGCCTAATGGAGCAACGGCAACGGCAAAAACAGCAGCAGCAGCAGCAGCTACGTCAGAGCGACGCCACCATCGATAGGCGGAAGTGGGCCTACTTGACGCATACTCAATATGTGCGCATAATGATGGCGGCGGCAAACGCTTAATGAGTTTGTTAACCCATATTCGAACGAAGAGCCATAAAAAATGACTGCAGATATGCCAGATAATATGTGGGAGATGTGCCTGCGTAATATTTCAACATCGACAAGGAAACCTTAATCAGCTGATAACGTTAGGGAAACCTTTTCCTTAAGTATTTCTCATAGATTTATTTACTAGCTAAAGGAATTTAGCATAGCTCAACTCAAGCAACGGTTCATTGGCTTCTTTTAGCGCTGCTGCTGTTGAAATATGTGTGTGGCATGATTGATGAGCCAAGTGATTGAAATGTGATAAATTGTTGTCGTGCTGCCAGAGACAGCAACAAGAAGACAGAGAGAGAGAGAGAGAGGGGGAGAGCGATAAATATGATGTGAAAAAATGCAAGGCACGACAACAACAACTGCTTGTCATACTCGTATGAATATATGTATGTTTATATGGAAAATGCTGCCATGTCGCAGTGGTTTTTTTCCCACTGCTGCACGTGCAGCAGAGCAGTCTCAGCGCATTTTTTCGTGTTCTCCACTCGTGTCTAAGAGGATTTCCGCCAAGGCAAAGTAGCTGCCAGGCTGCCAGGCTAACTGGAAGAGGGAGAGACTGAGTGCCTGGCATAAGTTGAAGTTCCGAAATTGCCTTCCCTGTGTGCCTTTTCCTTTGTTGTATGCTAATGCACAAAGTGAGTGAGGAGTGAAGCATTTAATCAACTTTATGTGAAGTAAATTGCATGTTCTCTCAACAAGGGCTTAGAAATGCCATTAGGTTTATTAAAAACGAGTCCAGCGGATTAAGCCCATAACACAACCAAGAACTAAGCACTAAAGAAAAGGAATCAAAATGCTTTGAGTCCTTCAACCTTTTTTTTGACTTCATTGTTAATGGCAACAGCTTAGCCAAGTCGTTCTTCTTTATTGCCTTTTATTTCTTTAGAATTTTAATGCAATAAACATATTTCAATTTCAATTTGTTGAAGAAATTCGTTGAAGCTTTGGAAATCAATGCAATTGGTATCCATATTTATTGGAAAATGGTAAAAGCAAGCAACACAATGCAAATATTTATTGCATTTTTGTGCAAATATTTTCACAGGATTCCCTTGGATCCTACGACAATTTGACTGCTAACAAAGGAGCGCCATTCACACACACAAACACACACATAAGCAACGTGTCTGCGCTATATAAATAACTGCAAATGGAGCTGAAATATGGTTTACCATAAACTTTTCGCTCTGCTAAACAACTCAAGGTTCGAAGTTTAAAGTAATTGCTGTTTATGCCACAATATTGTGATAGTTATGCGGGTGTATTGTGTGTGTCTGTGTGTGTTTGTGTGTGCTTGTCTGCATTATATGTATGTATATACGCCCCGCTGATTTATGGCGCACACTTTTTAAAGCTCGTTGTCAAAATAAAACTTTTTCCCAAGCTTGACAAAAACCGAAAAAAAAACTTTATTTGCTCGCTTGTTGCATACAGATACACACTACATATATTACCTATATTTGTTGTTTTCTTTTTGTGTATTTTCCTTTTTTATTACTGTTCATTTAAAACATGAAATTCCATTATGCTCGTTGACAGTTTTATTTGCAGCAAATAAATTTGCGCGTCGAAAATAAGAAATACGAAACTTTCATTCCATTTCATTTAATTTCATTTCGTTTCGCTTTTTGTTGTTGCTTTTGCATTTGTTTAAAGTTTTGACAAGCAATTACAGACAGAGAGACAGAGAGAGTGCAGATCTTTTGGGTAAGAGATTATACTTTAGCATAGTGCGTTCGCCCACTTGTTGGCTTGATTAAAAGCCATCAACGAGCCACTTGAATAACTTGCCACAGGCATAAATAATAAAAAGGAATTTTTATGCACACAAAGCGCCATTGACTGACAGACAGACGGGCAGAACAAACATGCAACTGCCAGCAGTGCACTCAAAGTACTCACAGAGACAGAGAGGGAGAGAGAGGGAGAGAGAGGCGGAGCCACACACTCAAACTCAGTCAGTTTCTGTGCAGTATCGTGCCGTGTGTTGATGGCGGAAGTCTCACAGTGACTGACAATTTTTGCGTTCAACAACAACAGTTGCAACTTTAGCTAGTTTTTTTTGTTGTCTGCCACATGTGCACGAATGTTTATCTCTGTGTAAGGCAGTGCCTTTGACAATGGTTGTTCTAGTCGCAGCCTCAGCTACTCCAGCTCCATTTCATTCCAACCTCCTTTCCCCCCTCCCCCTGCCTCCTTTTCTGCAGATAGTCAGCATAATGAATTACAACGGCACACGCGCGCCAGCAGTCGACGCTCGTAGCTGGCAATCCTTTTGCCTTCATCAAGCTGCAGTCGACAGTCATCAGAAGGCAGCAGCAACAACACTCCTCACCCCCTCGTCTCACCCGCCCCTTCGCTCGTGCCTCATGCCACGCTTTGTTGGCTGCCGCAATTTTACAATTGACTGTTTCTCTATGGGGTATGTCGAGGGGGGAGGGGGAGGGGCAAGTTGGGGATGCTGGGGCGTAACGCGGGCAACCGTAAAACGCTCGACTTGTTTTACGCATTATTTACTTAGTTGCGATGCTGCTGCTGCTGCTCTACGCACTGTGGGGCGTGCTGCGGGTGGGGGGAGGCGTGGCCAAATGAACTAGCATTACGGTAAGTTGTGGCAAGTAGCAAAACGTTGGACTACAATTAATTTGAAACTCTGTGCACGGCAATGGAAATGGCTCCCAGTTGCCAGCGACGTGTGTGAGGGCGGAGTTGTGTATGTGTGTGCGTCTACTTTTACTACCCCCATGCGTGTGTGTGTGTGTGCTTGTAATTGTATATGTTTGTGTTTGTAATTTCACTAAGCTTCCTTCATGATGCTCAGCTTCCTTTGTGATGTTCTGGCTATTTGTGCATATTCAGTGAGATTCTTAGGATAATACAACATAGTACACATACAAACACACAAACATATACATACAAGTCATACACACATACATACACCTTAAATGTTTTAATTCAGGCTTCCATTAAAAAATTAACAGACAGACCGCAATGAAATGACAAAAATTCCTACAGGCTTTAATATTTGTTTCCTTTATTCATGTGGAACACCCAAAAAGAAGAGAAGAGAAGCGAATGTTAACCCGGAAAGCATAAAAATGTAAACAGGACATTAAGCCCTACCTTTTTGCTTATCTACTTATAAGCCCCAAGGAATTTGTCGCAGAAAAAAAGGTAAAACAGATTAAAATTATAGCAAATTTTTTAATTGTATCCAAACGAAATGAAGGTAATAAAATGTCAACTCAAGTGTTATCTGACCCGCAACTTACATAGTATTTTGTTTGCCTGATTCCGCAAAGTGCAGCGTATCGAGTGTTCGTTGTCAATTTGGATTTGTGTCACAGCTAATTCGTATCGTGCTCGAGTATGGCACGCGGACTTATGCAACTTTTATTTGATATTGTATTAAATATTTAGCACAAAACACGATAAAACACTTTCGGCTCATTAATCTTACGCACGCACAGGCACACGCACTAACGCACACACACCACACACACACAAGCACAGAGAAACATACAGTGGGATCGACGTTGCCCTGGGATGCTGCTGCTGCTAATGAAGCCAACCGAAACTTAGCGTTATTTTTGTTCTGGGCCTCAAAATAATTCTTGGCTGATTAATGTGAATACTGAGGTTGCTTTGCCTTCGTTTCGTTTCGTTTGCTGTTATTGTTGTTGTTTGGGTGTATTCGAAACACTTTACGCGAACTCAAACTGAATTCAAACAGACGGCGGGCAAAAGTTTTCGTTGTGGACGAGAGCGCTGGCAAAGGGAGACTGACTGACGTCTATGTAAGTATGCAGCAGCAGGACAGCAGGACTAAGCTAGGCGTGCGTATAACAGTATAACAGTGCTTGAGAGAGAGAGAGTGGGAGAGAGAGAGCAAGTGAGCTCGCTCTTTGGAGGCTGTAACTCAAGCACAGTTGGGCGGGTGAGGGTGGTTGGTTGGTTATGCTGGCACTGCGATAACACCTGCCCGAAATAAAAGAGGAAATTACCATTTGACCATAACACGCTGCCACGACCTTCATGGCTGGCACACACACACACAGACACAGACACAGACATAAATGTGGCTTAAACTACCGACGTTTAACACTATTTGGCCATATGTGTGTTGGCCAAAAATGCCCCTTAAAATCACTTCCAGCAAATTAGCAATCAAATACGTTATGCGATATATGCGCTCGATTTGTTTTTATTGGCAGCCCAAGCTGATTTGGCCCACACACAACTCGTGGCAGTGTGCAAAAATTATGATTATGATTATTTGTGCCCATCCCGGTTGAGTTACATAAACATGCCATTAAAATTAAGTGGCTCGGTTTGGATTTCAGATTTCAGCACTCAGAGATCTTAGATAAAACACACAGAGTGAGAGGGAGAGAGGGGGCAAGAGAGTGAGCTCTGAGAAGTTCTAGCATTTGGAATTTCCGGCACACGCAACTTGAGGCGCTTTTGTTTGTCGAATTCAATTGGAGCGAGCTTCTATTCAAATGTCAAACAAATTGCGAAATGCCACTCAGCGCCCTAAAGTAGACAACAAAGTTGATGCCTGAAATCTTTGTGCGGCTCCCTCTCTCTCTCTCTGTTCCCAGCCCAGCTGATCCAATAGCCAATTTGAAATGGCCATAAGAAAGGCGCATGCCAGACAAGTTCGCAACGAAACGTAATTGAATTTTTATTGACATTGCAGCTGAACATTGGCATTGCCCGGTTTGGTTCACTCACTGCCTCGATGGCTGGATGGATGGTTAGGTAGGTAGAAAGTAGACGCTTCTTTGCTTCTGGGCTCCCAACTATTTTGTGAAAGTGGCCCAGCGGGCAAAAGAAAAAGTAAAGGCGGCCAAATGACGCACACACACAGACACACACAAACAAGCAAGCAGAGTAGTAGGTGGAAATGGTAGATGGAAATTCTTGAAATTAATTTATATTTTAAGAAATATTGAAGGAAGCACAGGCAGCATTCCTGCCCCAAGAGGGAAAGTAATTCCTGGAACGTTTTTACGAGCTGAAAAGGGTTGCGGTGCTGCTGCTGCTGCTGCCATAAAAGCTGCTATTTTACGTTCATAATACCCTGTTGACACAAGGTGAAAGCGGAGGAAAATTGCTAGAGAAACCAGAGAGAAAAAAACTCAGTTATTTTGCATTTTTTTTAGGCAGCGCAGTTGAAACCTTATCTTGAAACAAACTGCACAACTATCAAGGGTAGTTTTTTGTAATGCTGCGCACGTTAATTGATAGCCCCGTTGGTCAAGCTCACACACACACTCGCACACACACTCTCACACATAATGTGCCACAATTATCATTTACAGTTGCCATCGTTTTACTAATTATAACCAAATGCCCCTCATTGCACTCACTGCGCACAGGCCAGAGGGCAGTTGCTGTTGCAGCAGCCACTTTATCTCTGGCCGCTTGTTGCATGCTGGGCCATTAAATTATTTTATATGGCACATTAAAATAAACTACGCAAATGCATAAAGGAGAGAACGTGCAGCGCAGTCGTTGCCAACTGGCGATGCCAACACAAGTAGTAGACACCACGACAAGCCATCAAGTCTGGCAGCATCTCTGCGGACTCCGAGTGAGTGCCTGCCTGCCTCACGTGGTGTTATTATTGTTATTACTGTGCCGCATGTTGCGCGACTTCTAAGCAATTACTTAAGCGCTTCGCTGCCTCGCAATTTGACCCACATTTGCATGCTTCGCCACAACTCCAAAGTCTGGAGTGCTGTCCAGCTGCAGCATGCCGGGATTGTGCTTGGGCAGCTGCAATCCGCTGAGGCTTGGCATAAATCTGTACTGGCCGCGTTGTTCATGCGCCGCGTGCGACCGGCGCAAGTGCGTGTGAGAGTGAGTGCGTGTGTGTAAGCCTGGCCAGCAGTTTACACACCTCAGTGCGTGCGAATGCCGTTGATTGCCTGCCATTGTCAGTGTTGCTGTTGTGCAGTTGCTGCTGTGCTGCTGCTGTGTATTGCAGCGTACTGCTTTCATATTTATTTACAATTTAAATGCAGCGCTTCCATTGTCTTCCATTTAAGCCTTTCATTCAATTGGGCCAACAAGCGTTTTATCGCTTAACTGATTAAACCGATATTGCATTATTCATTGGGCTTGTTTATTGCTTCCCCCGCCGCCTTGTGCCTTCTTATGGCTCGCCCAATGAGGCAACTTAGCTCCGGAATCTCTTTATGATTCGCACTGGTAACACTAATGGATTTTATAGACTCCTCTGGAGGTAATACGGCTGTGGTGCTTACATCCTGCGGCGTGGCAAATAACTTGCTATCCACTTGATGCAACAGCTGAAGCTGTGCAAGCTTCCTCCGTATAGCATACATCACGTGCTGGCTTCCCTGGCAATCGAGATCGAGTATTGAGCTGCCTTCGATTTTCAGCACATCATCGATGTGCACATAGGGTGACTGTATTGTCTTCGACTTATCCAACTTCTGCACCAGCATCTGCAGTATGCCCTCAGCGCCCGCCGTCAAGGTCATAAGTTTTGTCGACCGTGACAGACACTCCACAAACGGACGCAAATTGCCTTGCTGCACGTCCATCAGATTGTGGCACTCTGCGATAACACTTGGTTTGTCCTCTAACTGGCCATTGATGAAGCCAATAGCTGCCAGAGACTTGAACAGCACGAATAGCAGCTGCATAGTTGTTGCATTAGTTGCAGAGCACTGATAAGAACTCCTACAGAGGTCAAGCAAGTCTACCAACTGTTGGAACTAATGAGAGTGGTTCCAGATGATGGTAATAAAATGTGGAGTAACTTAACTAATTGAGTTGATTGCCCTATACTGAAATGTGCAGAGTAATGATGTTTGCCAAGAGATTATAGCAGTGCAGAGACTTCAAACTAGGCACAATAGTGGTGGGAGGTTTAGGGAGGCCTAAAACTAAGTTTATTCTCATTATTTATCAAAATTAGACTAAAAAACTATCTCAAAGTCAATTTGTATACTCATTCATTCACATAATTGCGTTGCCAAATTAATATAGAGTCCAAAAAAGATGACCTTCCCCACAAAAGTCCGATTAATTTTAACAATATAATAATTGCAAGAAGTCTCGAGCCCTTCAACTTATAAACAGCTATCTAATTTGTTCCAGCAGCACTTTTATGTTTGGGCACACACATCGACTCTCTCAATTACAAGCTGCTTAAGTGCTTATCCAATGTTTTTGTTTCGAGAACCCTTTCAGTTCAGCCTCGACTCTTAAAGTTCTGCACTACAAACTTTGCCCATCCACCCAGCTGCGCGCTCTGAGCTGATTTTTGTGGCTTCACTTTGGTGTCCTCTTAAATCTTGTGGCTCATCTGCCCATTGCGGGCACATTTTCCATAAATAAGCCTCACAAATTAAGGCAGCATACTGAAACTGAGCAGTCAGCAGGGGTATGGGGAATGCGGGGTGAGGGTATGTTAGTTCTCTTTCCCTTCCCCCTATACACACACATACAGACAGCCACTTACATTGCACACACACATTCAACTTTTGCCATCGAATGTATAACAGTTTAATCAGCACAAGCGTTGCGTGGCTACCCAAAAAAAGACCGCCAGCAATATAAATAAAAAAAATAAAAATGTATAAAAATATATGTATATGAGATATGTGTGTGTATATATAAAAAACCATACATCCTGTAACCTCTCTGGACCGTTTGCCATCCTCCCAGCACCTTTTGCCATCCGCTTGATGCTTGAATCGCATAGCAACGCGTTCGACTCGGTTGCCCACGAGTTGCCCTGGGACCAATTTCTTCTTGTTTGGCCCCGCGCTAAATTTATTGTTTGCGGAAGTTGTCTTTAATGGCAACGCCCAGCTGCCACTGCCACTAGCAACTACCCAAAACCAACCCCCATACGATCCTCCTCCTCCTCCAGCAGGAGCTCCCCTTGACACCTACCCCATTAGCCATTTTAGTTGTTGACCTTCAGCTGCAAATAATTTCAACTCATTGAGTTTAATGTGCTGCCAGCTGTTTCTTATGGGTCCATTGCGGGCTTGTGGAACGATGGGAGTGGCGGGCATTTGCCTACTTACTGGAATATATTATTCGCATTTTGTTTATTTCTCTGGGCACGTGTTGTGGCCAATAGTCAGTTGATTTATGATCCACTATGGTCACAGCCAATATTATTCCACCCACATACACATTTTTTTTTATATATTTTTTTGTTTTTGTTTTCATTATATTTTATATTTATTTTTACAGCATCCTTTTTCCATGTTTGTCGTTGAACTTGCAAATTGTATTTTGATGTGGGTGCACAGTACGTAAGTCGAGAATCTTGGTTGCCCTTCCCCACGGGCACTAAATGCGTTTATAAAGTGTTAACATGGCGTATGCGTAATATTGTCAGAGTCCACTTCATTTTAATGGCAGCTTGTGGCAAGCGTCGCTTGTAGTTTAGGTTTGAGCTGCTGTTTAGGTTCCCCAGTGTCTTGATTTATGCTTATGAAATATGCCACGCCTCATTTTTATGGCATCTTTAAGTGCTCGTAAAATTGCTGAAGCAGATTCAAGACTTTCGCTGGGCAAACTGTGAGCCAAGGTCGTAAATTTAATTGCTGCGATTATTGCCGGGAATTAGCTTTAATCTCCAATAATGGTCGAGTTTAATGTGTGCGTGTGTTGATGCCTTAGAGAAGGCGACAGAGACAACGATGGGGGGGAAAGAGAAATAGAGATAGAATGGGTGTACAGAGATGCCATCAAACGTGTGTACAACAAATTCCAATTCATGCGATAGCTAAATTATTTATGGACGTAATCAGATAAACAGTAATTTATAGGTTTATTGCTTGCCTAAATGTGTGACACAGACACACACACACTAGTGTACATATACATACATATTATAAGCGTTAAATACTTATTGAAATATGGCATTGCAATGCATAAATTATCATAGAGTATTTTGTTAGATCAGCAACTTTTTCTACTTCTTAAAATATACATAAATTTAGTATATTCCAATCTACAACAGCAGGCGAGGATATTGACTTACCCACATAGATATCAAATATGCAGCACCTCCTCACACACACACACAGATACACCCACAAACCGAGCCGTCAAATGCCGAATTAAAGCACTCACAAATAATTCAGGCAATTGAACGTAAGCTGCAGACTAATTGCTTGCGGGAAATACGAAATGGAAAACGTCGCCAGTTGCCAGTTGCCATTTTCCCATTTGCATTTTCATTTAAATTTCTGTTTTGTTTTTCAAGTGGCAACATAAAATGTGTCGAATAGCGCTGAAATAAAGTGGGGCAATAAAAAGAGGGAGAAACCTATTTCGCTGAATGTAAAATAAATATCATTTAGTCCTACATCTTTTATTTAAAACAAAGTCCGTCGACTAAACAGAATACGGATTTAACAAGCGAAAAAGCAAAGAAAAATACGTCACATTGAAAATACCGTACATATTTACACTCATTCTTTCGATCATCATGCTTAAATCAAGTTCACAACATAACTATTAATGCGCATTGCCCAACTGGAGCCTTAAAAAAGACAATTGACATGTATAAATACACATATGAAGTGCACTAACAGAAATATCTACAATACTTTACACGATTTGCAATGACTATCATATATAGAAATTAAACAACTAAACGAAATTCAAACACTCTTTTATAAATAACACTGCTTTTCCAATTTGCTTCAAACGCTTAATAATTCACATTTTACAATTAGTTTACACTTTCGCACTGCACATATAAACACAACACTAAAAAAATAGGATTACGCCCGTATATGTTAGTTTAATTTAATTTATATGAACTATAGTCAAAAATAAAGAAAGAAAAAAGACGAGACCGCTGCCGCTTTTTAAACACTGATTTGCGCGAGGTATACGATATAAAAGGTTACATTGTGGAATGATTGTTGCTTTTCTGTGCTGAGTGACGTATAAAACTATCGTGGTCTATGCAAAAACGCAATCATTAAATCGTTTTTTACGTGGCATTTTGCCACTCAGCACGAACAAGTTAATGTTGAGACTGTTGTCCCTTTCGCGCTTCCAGGATCTAAGGCCACATTAAGTGATCTTGCAAAACGCACCTAGCGGAGAGTTTTAACAACCAAAATTCAACAGTGATTGGCAACGCACGACGCATTGTTTGACAAAAGAGAGAGAGCGAAAAGAGAGAAAAAGCAAAACAAAGCGAACAATTGCAAAAGAATGTGTTTAACTTGGGAGAATTTTGAGCTGTAAGTAAAATAAAGCAACTTTTGTACTTATTTACTGCATGTACATACACACATGTTTGTATGTACTTTGTATGCCAAGCCTGCCACTGTTTGCATATACCCATTTTGAGCAATTTTACTTGCCCATAGGGTATAAACAGCGGAAGAACGCAGAAAGAGCACAGCGAAAACAAGTCAAGCGCACGCAGTTAGCCTTGCATCCACTGTTTATCTGCCTGGCTGTGTAAGTATTTATGTTTGTGTATGTGTGTGTCTGCCTGCCTTATTATTATGCTCAACACTTTGTTGGTAATAGTTCTACGACGTCATCAGGGGCAGGCTGGGGCGGTAGCCAGAGCGACCTTCACACACGTCAGTCGAATGCAAACAACAAACGTGCGCCCCAAGCAGACTAAGCGTTTTGTCTGTCGCTTGTTCATTTTACTGTCGGGCCAGTTGCTTAAGCACTCGTGCAGCATCCAGCACCTTTTTGTACGCAGTCACTCAGTGGGTTCATTCGTCCCTCTGTCTGTCAGTCAGTTTCCACGGGCATGTTCTGAATTGCTAAACTTGGCCAAGGCGTCTGGCCAAAAATTCACACAGCAGTGTTTTTTCCGTACGCACGTTCTGCGTTTACCAATCTCTATTTGCATACTTATTTGGCCCTGATTCTGTTTTAATTTCATTAGCATTTTGTGACAATATCTAATTGGTTATGCTTGTTGAAGCAAGATATGCAAACAAGCAGAAAATTAGGGATGGTACAGAAAATAATAATAGTGTATTGTATGACAAATAAACTTTACAATTTGCCACTCACCACGAACTAATTATTGTTGACTTAAACATAAGATTGTTGTCCCTTTCTCGCTTGCAGTGATTTTAAATGATGCACCTAGCGGAGATTTTTGGCAACAAGAATTTAAACTTCATTCAATTTAAACTGCAGTGTTAAGCAACAAATGCTGATGAGCTGAGAGCTGCACGAACAAAATAAACAAAACGTTTGATTTGAATAAACAAGTCAATATACAAGCTAATAATAATAAAGATATCATTTAAATGTGCCATTTTCAACTCTGAAATCTCTTTAATTGTTGCAACTTCATTTGCATAAAGCATAACTGAAATTATGTTTTTTGTTTCAAGGACCAATAAGTGGTTCACTCCACATCGCATTAGCATAAGTCTGAGCGTCAGTGCATTATATAACTTGAAACTGGCAACTGGTAGCTGGGGGCGGAGGTGGGTGTGGTCTGCCACACACTTCTTCAGTCAAGGTTCTTGCTCAGCACACACACAAATTGAGTTGCATAATTTGTGTCGAGGTGACTCTCAACCCATTCAAATGCAAATTCCTCTCCCCCCACAACCCGCAAACAAAGCGAACTAACAACAGCAATGTCAGACACAGGCAACAGGAACAAAAGACTAACAGAGAGAGAGAGAGAGAAGGAAGAGAGAGCAAGATAGAAAGGGAAAGACCATGGAAGATTGATGTGCACCTCTTGTTGCTCAATAATTAACCCGATTCCTGTCCAAGCAAGTCCAAACTAGTTTCGCATTAGTTCTAGACAGCTCTACAGCTTCTCGAGTGCTTCCGCAAATTGTCCTAGAAAATTAATAAAAAAGGAATAAACAAACTGAGGACCCATTCCAGACGAATATCTAAGGGACAAGCGCTTTAACGCCCATCATTTCATTTACATTTTGTTGAGGAAATAAAAGGAAATGAACGAAAGGAGCCAACAGAGAAAGAGAGGGAGAGTGCAAGTTCTGGTTAGGTTACTGTTTGTTTAGGACTCGTTTCGTAGAGCAAACTTTGCCGGGGAGGTGTGCGAGGGAGAGTTGGCATAATTTAAGGCGACTTAAAGCGACGGTCTGTGTGTGCGTGCGTGGCACGTGTACTTGCTGCAGTGGCAGCTACAAAGTCATGAATTTTTGGCAAGCATTGAGACGAGCACGGCGACACTGCCAGAGACTTATAATGAGCCTCTACCATGCACGTGCTGGCAAGGGCGGGGGAGGAGAGGGTCTTATGAAGTGGGGCAGGAAAGGGAGCACTGCAGCCGCTGCACAATGCAAGCTAGCGACTTCCTGCCACAGACTTTGCATGCTGCTCTCCCCCTCTCTTTCTCTAACTCTCTCCATGCCTGTCTGACTTTTGGTCCAGCCATTTGTACTACGTGGCTCGGAGTTTCATACATAAATTAATGCAGCTGAAATACAATACGCACACAAACACACATGTACACATGAGGAAACACTCAAGCAGACACACACACACACACTCACACACAAAAAGAGACATTCACACACAGTCAGAAATACTGCAGTGTAATTTCTCTTGCCGTTATTAAATAGAAATTTCTCTCGACCAACGTTGTAAAAATGGACTCAGTTTTTGGCAAATGTATAACTGCGTCTGTATGTGTGCGTGTGTGTGTGTGCACTGCAGACTTTTTGCTTATCTACTGGTGAAAACATAATACGAATTTTGTGTCTTGGGTTTTTTTTGCAAATGTTTGTCTGGCAAAACTCTGAGCAAACTTTGCCTTAAAGAGTTTTCAGTTTCAGATGAGGCGAAGAGGAGTTTTCGACATATTTAACCTTCAGATCAAGCGTTATCTTTACCATTTACAAGTTAAATGCTGCTAAGCATGCCTGAACATGATTAATCTTGAAATATCTTGCATATTTTCGTATATTGCCCCAAAGTTTCGGCACAAAATGTAAATGTTATCGCCGCTGTTATTTCTCAATACGCCCAAAAGCAGACTTCACTTTTCCATTTGGGCAAATAAAATCAATTTTAATTTCTTTTGGCCAAAAAAAAGAAAGAGATGGAAAGGAAAAAGTTGGCGTCGCAAACGTTTCGAGCGTGGCACTTTAGGCAGACGCCGCTGCCGTCGCTGCTGCCAATGTTGGGGCAATAAAATTATACACAAGCCACATGCCAAGAAGTGTGGACATTAAAGACACCATGGGCGTATAACAGTTTCAGCTATGACTCTTTCTGCATCTCTCTCTTTCTCTGGCTCTCTTTGTGAGTCTCTCTTAGAGTTCTAGAATAAATATTACCGGAAATTAATTAAACACGAGCTGCGAACTAATTAGACTGATTTATTGATAAACTTTACAGCGTGCTCATTGAATCTGTTATACTCGAAGGTAAATGTGTAGCAAATTAAGGAAGCAAACGAATTTTAGATGCCCTACAAGGTATTAAGATAAGACCAAGTGAGTTAAAGTTGCTACAATAGTAGAGAACCCTCACCAAGTAGGGCATTACCTGCCTAAGGTGTCACTCCACTAGCAAATGCCTCTAAGCCTTTGCGTACCTGGCTCAAATTGCTGACAGCTACGAACTCACAATGCTGGCAACATAATACGATTGGATTTCCGGCCAAATTTTGCGGCTCAGTTAAAACTGTGCGCTTTTTTTGGCCTTTTCTTTTGTCGGGGGTCATACATACATTTATTTTGGGGCATTTTTCTTTATGAAGGCCGCTTATTGAGTTGTTTTGGCTCAACTTGTCACTGTCCGAGCAGGCCAGCAAAGTTGAGCAGGGTCCAACCGCTGATATCGAGCTTAGCATGAACTAACATGCGGAGCAATAAATCAGAAGATCGAATTGTTAATACACTTGCTGTTGCCCGAGATAAAGAAATAATACAAAGATCAATGAGTAATAATATAACATACATATGTATCATATGCATTATTAAAGAAAAAGAAATAGAAGGAAAGTAAGAATAGAAAGATATATAAATTAGAATATTGCATTTATTTGAAATGTTTCCCAAACTAAAGTACTCATCATTTGGTTATGAAAACCTTGCAAGGGATATGCACCACAAGATTCCACTGACCATTAATATGACATGTAAACAGCGTAAAATGAAATAACTGTCAATTTATTAGTCCATTTGAGTCCTATAACGAGCTGGGCGCACTGTCAGTTTTTGCCGTAACGGAACAGAAATTCAATTATATCAATTTCGTAATTCGGAAATATCAATTTGCATATGCAAAAGCGGCACCAGGCAAATTGTACAAATGAGGCGACATTATCGTGGCACAGTTGCAATTAAAAATTACAACAACAAGGGAGAACATAGATTGCAACAACAGCAACTATTTGCGGCATTTCTATGCCACATAAATCAAGCTGAAAATGCAGCGACTAAATAAAATGGCGCACAGAATGTTCGATTAAATGAGAATGTGGCATGCAACGGGCTTAATGCTACATATACTCATCTATATACATACAAATGTACTTTATGCATGTATTTAATTCGTGGTGCATAATTGCGATTTAATTGCTACAACGCCAGCAAAAAGGGACAGCGGCACATGCGGCGTATGCGTAATATTTGAGCGCACGTGTACCCCAAGCTTTGCACGTCGTCTGTGCATGAAAAATCACGTCTAATTCCAATTTTCTATGCGCAAAGCAAGCAAAAAAAAGGAAAAAGAGAAAGAGCAACGGGAACTACATGATGTACATGATGTTTGCGCCAAGCTGCTGTAAGCTGCTTTTCTCCCTCGCACTCGTCCCCCCTTCGTGCCCTTTTCTCCCTTTTTTTCTCTGCTTTAAGCTTCAATTTGTTGCATGAAAAATGCTTTATTGTTGCCCGGGCAACTGCCTCGACTAACCTAGCTGCATTTAACAAGCTTTGATTACATTCCCCGCGCCCCTTTGCCGCCTCCTGCCATTCTTCTCGCCTTGTTCTTATTGCCTATTGTTGCCTTGGCTTTTGGTCGTCGCGTTTTCTGTTTTCCATTTACGTCTTCGAATTGAATCAAGTTGCCGCGTTTCCGGCGTGCTCTGTGTTTTTGTTGCAACGCCAGCCAAGTTTTTTCCGCCGGAAAACGCAGCTTCCGTTACGCTATTTTTTCGCTATCTCCCTCTTTCCCTCGCTTTGCTATCTCTTTCTGCCTTTTACAAATTCTCAATTGCGCACAATGTTGAGCAGAAAGGAAAAAATCATTGGGTACAAAAAATGTCAGGCAACGCAAAAAAAAAGTGCTCAGCAATTTTGACGCTTTTTCCGCCCGTTGTCATGCAGTATTTTTCTGTGTCAAGGATCACCGCAGACGTCAGCAACAGCAGCAGCGGCAGCCGTGAACTCTTTGCCCCGCTGCTGTTGCCGCTCTAACGCCAACAGGTGCGACACGTGGACGCTTGGCTGCCATTTTAAGTGGATTCGCTGTGACAACTATGTGTCAGACGGTTGGCAACGCAGCCGAAAAGTATGCTATGAATCCAAATATGTCTATGCAAGGCTGGGTACCCTGTGAGGGGAGCCAAGGTGTGGGGTCTGTAGGCATCAAGTCTGTCAATTAATATTAACCGATTTCAGTAAGATGTTCCCCCTATTGATCGACTTTCTGTACCTCTTCTTTCTACTTGTTCTACTTCTATTCCCCCTGCTTCTTCTCTCTTTATTTCTACTGCTTTTCCTGCTCCTCATCCTGTTCCTCCTCCTGTAACTTCTTTCCTGTCCTTTTTTGTTCTCTTCTGTCTGCTTTTTCAGATTTAACATATTCCTCAGTTCAATTGAACTAAAGGGTAACTCTGAGTCGTTCAACATTTGTGGGTCTTGTCAAGGAATAAACTGTCATATGCTAGTTGCATTTGGGTTTTTCTTTCGTTTTTTTTTGGCCAGCCCAGAATGCGAAATGAATGAATGAATTTCAATATGAAAGGCAGCTTAGCCAGGCATACGCCAAAAGGGATTCCGATAGATACATTTTTGAATTTAACTGCATTTCCACATAAAGTATATATGAAAGATATAAAGAGATTGCAGTAAGAGAGAAATGGAGGTAGATAGAGAGAAAGAGAGAGAAAAGAAAGTAACTCTTTAAATAATGTGCTGAGGTAGATAAAGAATGGTTTGTAATAAACGTAAAGGAGAGTTTATACCCAAAACTCTTATCATCTATGATTTATAAATCGCACAATGAAGGTATCAAGGGAACACTATACAAACAAACTCTATAGTTCTTTTATATATTACAATATATCCAATACTATATTACTACTTTACAGGATATCTTCTCATAGAGCAAACCTCAGCCCTTGTTGCCCTGTTTACGTACTATAGTTAAATCCTTTCCGGTACGTCGTTCTACGAGTATGTAAAACATGCCGCACATTTTCCATGACAACAACAACAACAACGTTGGCAACCATGACATGTGTTATACAAGTATTTTTACCCCACGCGTCATCATGATGTGCAGCATACATACTATATAGTATATCTTTCAACTCATCTCGCATACTCATTCCATTCAATGTCGTTCCATCTCTCTCCCTCTTTGCTTTCAATTTTAATTAAATTGTTAGCTGGATCACCACTTGCCCCTATTTGCAGACTGGGTGTGTGTGCGTATGTGTGTGTGTGTTTGTGTGTGCATCACTCGTCAAAGGTTAACTGAATGGAAATTGCTAAATAAACAAAAACCGCAACGCACAGCAAGGGCCAAGCAAATGAGCTCCCTCTGTATATCACCTGCGTCTGTCACTGATGGAAAAAGGAAACCAGAAAAAATGTTAGAAAGAAAAAAGTGTTAGTCGAGCGAAGAAAAGCCTAAGTAACATAGTAGTTACCCTGCAATTTGGGCACTCGCTGAACAACTATAGAACTGGCTAAGCAAAGCGCCACTGCTGTTGATCGACAGTATTTATAATATTGTGTATAGAATAGAATATAAATATAATCATTATATACTCTCCCTTTCTCGCACTCGTGCTGTCCCTACACCTGTTACATTATTCTCCTCCAGCCCTATATACCCCACTTGAAACAGGTCAACCTTTTTAGGGGTTTCGCATGCTTTAGCGACGCTTTTGAATAACTGCAGCTGCCAATAAATTTGCCGCTCAACATAACTCAAAGAGGTCTCGGCGTTTTACTCACCCAACCCTTTACCGCCCTGCTCCCCCCCCCTTCTCCAGCACCTTTTGATTCATTTGCCGGACAGCGGCTAAAAAGAGACTGAAATATTCTTTTATTTTTCGTTCGCATTTAACGCTTCTTTTTGCGCATAATTCGCGCTTGTTTTCGTAGTTGGCACGCGCCAGCCGCTGTTAGTGTGTGTGCGAGTGTTTGTGTGTGGGTGTGGCAAGTGCGTGTGTGTGTGGTGCTTCGAGCCTGAATGAGTTTTGGAGCACAAATTTATGCGCCATGAATATGCCGGGGCATTAATTAAAAGCGACTCAGTCGCTTGGCCATTTTGTGGTCATGTTTAGTGGCGAGCTTTGAGTGTATGTGTGTAGATGTGTGTGTGGGTGTGCAAGTGCGTGTGTGTGGAACTGCAGTGTAAGCATAACATTTATGGGCATCGCAACATGACGACAAGTGCGCCTAATATGCGCTACGAAATGTACCAAACTGCTGCAAATTGAGCTGCAATCTGGCATTTCATTTGTATTCCAAATCGGAACATAATGCCAGATGGGCTCAGCGTGGGCACGCATGTGTGTAACTGTAAAATAGATAACACCAATCGATATAATGCCATAATGAAAAGCTTTTAGCTGCCATACTGTGTTGCAATATGAAACTCAAATGGATTTTATGCACACACTGTGATGCTGACAGAAGGAGAGAACAGAGAACAGAGAAGGAGGATTATGTTTTTCTATGAAGTGTATCTGTCATGTTGTATTAATATACCATATGGTATTCCTTAATATATACATAAATTTATATGTTTATATATTTATAATGTACATAGTATAACTAACTCTTTCTCAATCAAAACTTCTTTAACTGTCGCCATAACTTGTCCATTCTTTGACTTTCCCATTGAACTTTTCGCCTTCTGTGATGCAAACAAAAGGTATTGTAAGTGCTTGTATTAAGTATATTGTATATTCCTGATTATATAATATATTATAATAACATATGATATTTTTTACATACTCCTATACGTATATACTTCCCTGAAAGTTCGTAAAGTTTCACTGTAGCTCACCCGTTGCCCGCTATTTTGCCATTCAACTTGTCGCCCGCAACGATTGCAATAGAATTGTCCCATTTCGTGGCGCGTGGCCTGTTCAACTTGCAACTGCAACCCATACGGGGCACGGCATCCTGGCGATTTGTCAGTGCTGTCTAACTTTGCCAGAGCCACCGCTTCCTGTCCGCAACCGCAGCCTAAACGCAGAAATCGCCATCGTGCAACCTCCTCCTGCACATCAGACTGCAAGCAGTGAAATTGCTGCGGCTGCACATGGCGGCCTGTTGGTGCTGCCGCTACACTGTTGCACCAACAGAACGTGACAAGCGATTGCCACGTCATGTCACATTGTGCATGCACGAAGGTTTCCCTTTGCCCTTGGCCGGGCATAAATTGAGATCATATCGACTGGGGACTGGCGTCTCAATATCCCAAGCATGATAAACGGAAATTCCGCTGGCAATTGCTATCCTGCTCTAACGCGACAAGGCGGACCATTAAGATATAAGCCGAAAACACTTTGCCACGCATTTTTCATAGAGTTTTAAGTCAAACTGCGAAAACTAAAAGTTGGCAATGCCTTTTATGGCCTTTGCCCCTGTTTCCTGCTCTTCTGCTGCTGTCAGCAATATTATGGGGGTGTGGGGGATGCTGTTCCCAGGTAGGCAGGATTAAAACGCAACACTTTATCATTAAAAAAGTTGACAGGCAAACGGCATAAAAGTTTCCCCGTCAGCAGCAGTTGCCACTTGGACAAGGACGAGCTTGAGGTTGCGGAGGTTGTGGCTAAGTGCCACAGTGGCAGCTTAATGCGCGTGAGTGTGTGGGGGGGGAGGGAAGGGAAAGGGAGTGGGCGTGGCAGCACTCGGTTTGATATTAATTTAATTTGCAAAGTCTTCAAAAACGTGACACGAATTATGCGTAGCGTATAAAACAATTATGAAAATCAATGCCATGAAAGTGTTCTGTCTCTTTCCATCTAGCCCCCTCTCACTTCCTCTTTCTGCAGTAAATTCAATTTAATTTACTGCAGTTTCACAAGTGTCAAGCAAATCCGCTTTAAACTTTTTGGCCAAGTTTGCCATTTACTTAATTAGAATTTATTTCTGCAGAGCGCAAAATTATGAAGATTATGATAAATGAGTTACTATTGCTGTCTCTTTCTGCTTTCTTGAGTAATAATTTGCACTCTATCAATCACAATCTGTATTTCTATGTCTTCAATTATTTGTCTGTTTCTCATTATTTATTAATCTCTGTTTCAATTTATTTATCTATCTCTCTCCTGATGTTTTATACTTCTTTTGTCGTCTCTATTTCTCATAATTTACACGATTTCTGTTTTACATTCTCTTTGTTCATCTTGCTTGTCTTTCTATTTATTCGATCTCACTGTCTTAGTCTCTCCTGTTTAACTCGTTGCTTCTATTCTATTTTCCCTTTCCTTGCACTATCTCTGTTGCTATCGTTATTTCCATTCCCTTTTTGTAGCTTTCTTATTTTCTCTCATGCCCAATTATACCTAATTATTTCTGTCTCTTACCCTATCACAACTTGTAGCACAGTTAGTCGCATAACTTTTGGTCTTCTGTTTAAAATTTTTGATAAATTAACTGAGCGATTAAAGCAAATCAATTACCTTTTGACAGCTACTTGGACTATCAAATTTTATACTCTACGGACTGGTTGGGTTTCAGCTTTTGCCTGTTGTCAACTTCAGGCCAATACGTGACAGGATATTGTTCCATCGTCTCAGCAACCTGCCATAAACGTGGCCCAACCAGCGCGCCAACGCCCATTTATATGCCAAAACTCGCCATATACTACAGCCGAGACTTCAATTCAATGGAAACATCACTCGAGTCGGAAGTGCAGCAATGCAGGAGGCCCCCAATCGCCTCCTCTCCTTCGTTTAGCCGTGGGTAACGGCTTGTGCTGAGCACAATTGCCATTGTCAATGCACTACGGACGCCTGCGGCTTATTAGCCAAGAGCTATCTACGTCCAATCGAGGCACATGCACAGTTTCCCTTTATGCACAACATTCGCTGGAAACTCTGTGGGAAGGGGCTGTGGGCAATGTTTGTTTTCGGCTTCCACAGGCCGTTATTGTGCCCAAAGAAGGAAGAAAGCCTTAATGCACTTTAATAAGCAATGGCAATGCCAGAAAAGACTAGTTTAACAAAGCTGTCAAGACTGTGGAACATATGGAATGTATTCTTGATTTTTCTTGTTACACTTTTCTATAGCGATCATATCCGTCTTGCGGCAGCTCTCTCATTCAGTAAGATATTTCACTCACTAATCATTAATTCTCCTCATCTGATGGCGTTTTCCTGGGTTTGCCCAAGTCCTCTGCAACAAATGTCAGGTCGGGTTCACTTTCATTATACCAGATTCAAAATAAAATAAATATTTTAAATGTTAACTTTTAAAATTTCTTATTTTATTTATGAATTTACTTCAATTTAATTACAAATAATTTAAATAGGATAATACAAATATTTTATTTTATATTTGAACAAGGTTACCAACTAATGATAGTAACCCTCCTACTTATGTGAAATAATAAAGATCTATAAAGGAAAAGGAACTAAAGCATTAAAGGATTTCATCTGCTATTATTCCTAGGAGTATTTTGTATGGTCTTGCCAGTCATATATTACCATTCTTCTTTCGCATAGAATGCTACAACAGAGCTAAAGCTCAGTTTTGGAAATGTTTTCCCACCAATTGAAACTATTGTTATTTGGAAATACGTTAAAACAACTTGCTTTATTACGTTCTAAAAGTGTTGTCGATTCTCGCAAATTTGTTTAACAATGAAATTTAGTTACACGTTACTATGTTAAAACAGTATTTCTGAACAAATCTAATACAATACATACAGGGTGAAATACTGATATTTGTATGTGTTCGCGTATTCGCGTCTGTTTTAACCGAATGACTCACACACACTTTCTCACACTAGCAGGTTGCAGTGTGTCTTGCCGAATTTTAGATTGCTATGCTTTTTGAAATCAAGTTTAAAAACTAAATCGAACTATTCTGGAATTTAACTACTTGGGTTCCGGACAGGCCATTTGATAGAGGAACTGGACCAGCGTACGGGTCGGACGTCCTGTCATCCGTCCCGGTGCCAGATATGGCACTAGTCCAAATTTCGACAGTAGTCCCGTACCAAAGGTATCCAGATGCGCCCAATCGCTGCAGGGCACTAACTCGTGGAGCACAGCTGCTGCCAAGCACGATGAGGCATGTCCATCTCCATCGTTGGCCAAATCAAAACTGAAGTTATTTGCAACACGGTCCTTGTAGAAACTCCACAATGGGAACCGCCATAGGCGATCACCAGTTAGAGAACCAGCGCGTTGGAATTGCTTCCAAATATAATGAGAATTCGACCAAATACCAGTGGCTCCACCGCCAACAGCTTTCTTAATGCCAATGCACATGGAGCCGATATCGATAACCAGTCGTGGCTTATAAGTCATCTGGCCATAGAGCATGGGATCCGCAATAACAACGACTCCGGTACGACTCACGTTGCGAACAGCCATCGATTTAGCATTCAGGAGGGTGACCACATCGCCGGGCTTGCAGGACATGCCCGATGGTAGATTCTCGCACAGTGGCAGAATTGCAGTTATATTAATGGGCAGTGAGAGCGCGGCAGCGGCCCTCATCCCAGCCATAATGACAGCGGCACCAGTGAGATCTCCACGGCACTCATCCATGCCCTCGCAGGCACGCAGATTGATGCCTCCCGAATTGAAGGTAATACCCTGGCCCACCAGCAAAATAGGCTTATCTTCTGGCGCAGTACCGCAATAGGCAATCTCCAACAACACTGGCGGTTCACAAGATCCCTTGGCAATCATTAGGAATGAATTGAGACGTTGCTGTTCAATCCATTCCATGGTGCGCACCTCCACGGTGATACCACACGGACACAGCGCATCCACAGTTGCCTGTGCGAACATCGTTGGTGTCATACAATTGGCTGGTGCATCGGCCAAACGTCTTGCCAGATTCTGCGCCTCCGCTTTGAATAGTCCTCGGGTCCAAGAATCAATGTCCGGGGATCCGTGCAGTTCTAATTTTGGCATAACACTGCGATATTTTTTATCAAGATTCTCCTCGAATTTCCACACGGCCAGTGCAGCACCCTCGGCTGCTTGTTCCGCATAATCCATATGGTCCACATGCAGCTCGATGCATTTGAGCGATTGCAAGGAACGAGCTCCAATGCCCGCAGCAACGCGTACATTCTCCATGCCCTCGTCAATCATTTCCAGCTCATTGAAACCGATGCCCTCGAGGCCGACACCCACAACGCATATGGAACGAAATTCGGTATCCACATTATTAAATATTTTTCCACGACCCAATCGGCCCGTGATTTTAGTTTCACAAATCAGTTCCGTTAACTTGCCCTGCACACGATCATCGAATTTCTCGCCGGCCGGCGTCAATCTTGGTCCCTTGCCATTCTCCTTCTCGTACAGGCCAAGGATGAGGCCCTTGCCGCCACCCGCTTTCGTAGAATCGCAGGATGCATGGCGGGTGAAGCACCAGAAGATAGAGTTATTAGGATTCTTGAACCGTAAGCCGCGTTTGCTGAAACGGCTCCATTGACTACGAATACACATCTCAATTTTGTTTAGTTTCTGGGTTCACGTTAAATGTTTTTTTTTTAAAAACGATATTTGCAAACCGTAATTTAATGAGCGACAGAAATTTATTTTCGGACTTAGTCACCTGGACGATTCTCACACGCGAAATAATGTAGACAAACTAAGCTTTGTAGAAAATTTAGCAAGTTTTTGCTGCCGATTTCTGTAAAAAAAAAATATGAAATTAATTTCCGATATTAAAGTAACTAAACAAGAGTCGACAGAATGAATATTGTTCTGAGAATGAAAACTGTACACGTTCTATACATGGATGTCTGAAAAAAATCAAAGCCTGCTACGAATACAAATTTGTTTTATCATATTTCAAATAATTTGTTTTGACAACCATATATTATATATGTATATCATTTTGCATTATATTTAAACTTTTATAGGTAACGAATGTGAGAAGACGATTTATGATGGACATAAAAGAAATCAAACGGAAAGGTAATGAAACAAATTGATTAGGCGGCCTTGTCCATTTCTAATACAAGGGCGTACCCAATGTCTATAGAAATCGCTTAATTCCTAGGTCTGTGTAAACGAAAACGTAGAAGAAAAACTGCAGACTTGGATTTTTAATGTTCATATATCATTGTTTGGTGAACATATTGGACACAGCAAAACTAATTATCTAGGCTTGAAATTACGCTAATTGTTAGAATTTTAGAGACCTGAGAGGCGGATGGGGCGTTGCCAGATTCTAAAACAAATTAAGTAACTGCAATAAATATGTTTTCCAATATCTAAGTGCTCATACAGACGGACGGACAGGCAGACGGAGAAAGGGATTTATCGTCTCGATTGTTGATGCTGATTTTCATAACCGCTACCCATAGGGTTGAAGGGTATTATAACTTTGTGCCTACCGAAAATGTATGTAACAGGCAGAAGGAGGCGTGGCAGACCCCACAAACTATATATATTCTGAATCATCAACAGACGAGTCGATATAGCCATGTCCGTCTGTCTATCTTTCTGTCTGTCCGTCAGTATGAAAACATAGATCTCAGAGACTAGGTCTTATTGGTGACCTTAAGCCAAATTCCAAGAGTAATTTTAATGCAGGACAGCTCATTTTTGGTAAACACAAAAACTATGAACAGCCAAATGATTTCTGATCTGGTGGCGAACGAAAAATTAAGAAATTATTTAAAAAATTATAAATATTTACCGATTATGAAGCTCTTCCTAAAAGTATGCAAAACAAATACGCAAAACACTCGACTGTAGTTTTCGTGCTAGTTAGTATACGAGGGTCGTTTGATAAGTCCGTGACTTTTTGAATAAAATATATTTTTTTCGTCAAAGAAGCGTTTTATTTCTCAACATAATCTCCTTTTAGCTCTATACATTTAGTCCAGCGTTTTTCCAATTTTTTTTATTCCTTCCAAATAATAGGTTTTCTCAAGGCCCTCAAAATAGTCGTTTGTTTCTGTGATGACCTCTTCATTTGACCCGAATCTCTTACCGCCGAGCCATTTCTTCATGTTTGGAAACAAAAAATAGTCACAGGGGGCTAAATCTGGAGAATATGCTGGATGGGGTAGCAGTTCGTAGCCCAATTTATGAAATTTTGCCATGCTGACTACACACGTGTGCACCCGTGCATTGTCCTGATGGAACAGCACTTTTTTTTCGCCAAATGCGGTCGTTTCTGCTTCAAATCAATATCGAATCTGTCCAAAAGCTCTGAATAATATTCGCCGGTGATCGTTTTACCCTTTTCAAGGTAATCGATGTGAATGATACCTTGTGCATCCCAAAAAACTGTGGCCATGACCTTGTTGGCCGACAGACCCACCTTGGCCTTCTTTGGTGCACGTTCACCCGGAGAAACCCACTGTCTTGATTGTTCTTTGGTCTCTGGTGTGGTGTGGTGGATCCATGTTTCGTCTACGGTAACGAAACGGCGCAAAAATTCGTTTGGATTGCGGTTGAACATCGCCAAACACTCCTTTGAAATGGTCACACGGTTGCGCTTATGGTCGTGTGTGAGCAATCGCGGCACCCATCGCGCGGAAAGCTTTTTCATGTCCAAATATTCATGTAAAATGTGATGTACCCGTTCAGTTGAGATGCCTACAGCCTCAGCTACCTCACGCACTTTCATTCTCCGATCATCCAATATCATTCCATGGATTTTGTCGACGATTTCTGGCATGACGACCTCTTTTGGGCGACCTGAACGTTCGGCATCACTTGTACTGGTACGACCACAACGGAACTCAGTAAACCATTTCTTAACCATTGAAATTGATGGTGCAGAGTCCCCATAATATTTATCAAGTCTTTCCTTGGTTTCGGTGATGGATTTTTTACGCAAAAAATAATGCTTAATTAGCACACGAAATTCACTTTTTTCCATTTTCGTTAAAATTCACGAGATCGTCTGCTTTCAATGCCTATAAAACGCAAACCAAAAAACGCAGCTTTCTCAAAATTTTACAGTCAGCTGTTAATCGATAACTGCTGACAGGAGCAGTGTTGTATTTAGAGCAGGTGCGCGGCAAATACAAAAAGTCACGGACTTATCAAACGACCCTCGTATTACGTATAAGGTCTTTCACACCCGCCTACCTCCCTTACTCAAGATTCTTCTATTGGCCCGGAATAGAGATGGGCGCGGGCCGGGTCTCGACAATCTTAGGCCCGGGGCCTAAAACCAGCTACCGGGCCTTTTGTCGTCGGGCCCCAGGCATGGGGGTAAAAGCCCGGAAGGCCCGGCGTGCTTGTAAGCAAAAAATATAATGATATTTTAATCTATATCGGCGTCAAAAATTCGAGTCTGGTTCGGACCGGGTGGAGCTCCCTTTAAAAAAGTTCCGGGCCGGGCCGGGCCGGAACCCGTTTAAAAAAGTTCCGGGCCGGGTCTCAAAAAACAGGCCCACGCCCATCTCTACTAGTTAGACACACAATGTATAGAAGTATCTACAGAAGTATACTGCTTACCACACAATATACCATCATATTTATTATAATTGCATGGCTTAAACAATCAAACTGAAGAATTTTTTATCGAATATAGCGTTATCGTGTCATTAAAACTAATATTCTCCATTACGAATGTGAGGTTATGGCAAAATAATAGAAAAATTCACAACTTACCAATTACTTGTAACATTAAACAACAACTCTGAACAGTCGTCTTCTGGTACTATAAATGTGTAGCGAGGGGTAAGTTAAATAATGATTGTGCAACTAAGAGTTCGTAATACAATATTATTTGGGTTTAGTTAATTATTGTGTGAGAATTTTTTGAATATTTCTGATAGAGTATGAGTTGAATTGTGACTGGCGTTTTGGTTGCTATGTTGAAAAAGGATTGTTAGAAAACGAATGAAAAAACGAGGGTAACAGTCAAGCGCACTCGACTGTAGGATACCCTTAGACCTATGTTCCGGTGTAGTTTAATTGGTTAAATTCACATTACACATAAATAGTGGGCGTCGCAAAGATCATTTTAAATACACTTAATCTGCCCATAGTATACAGAAACCTTCATGCCAAATTTGGTGCCTCTAGCTTTAATAATAGCTGAGATCTGTGTGTTCATACTGGCCAGACGGACATGGCTTAACCGACTCGCATACTGATCCTGAACAGGAATATATAGTTTGTGCGGTCTGTCACGCCTCCTTCTGCTTGTTAAATACATTTGCACAAAGTAAGTATTCCCTTTTTTAAACACTTTCGAAGGGTATAAAAAACATTACGAACCATTCATATGCTATATGGTAAAAAGATAAACATATATGTATATACTAAAACTAACCACATATGCACTGCGTCTGTTAATGATGACGATAAAGACCAATTCCACAAATTGTACAAATTGAGAAGCCCATTTTTTGTGCCCTTGTTCTGACAGTCTGATGCTAGAAAAGTTTCTACGCTGTGGCCGATGTGGAAAAATTGCATATTTCCCACGTGAGCGGAAAAGTTTCCGGGCTAACAAAAAGTAAAGTTAGCAGTTAAAGTTGTTTACTACTATTTGTAGAGTTCGTTGCATTATTTATAAAAACAACAATAAAATGAAAATGAAATGAGTATGTATATAATATTAACTATGGCCAAAAATGAGGGGATGACAGTAACTGATCAATGCTAATTATTATATACATTTCTATTTGATCTCATGGAGTCTCCTTTTCTGTACTTAAGATGTCGCTCACATAGCTGATGAAATTCGAGTTCTTGTTCACCAATGCACCGTGAGCACCATTGCATGGCGTTAAGAATGGTGCCAAACCGTCGGAGAATATATTCTGTAGGTACAGCAACTGGATGCGAGCGTAAAGAGACATTACGTCCATTGGTGTTGTGCAAAAATGTCCCATGATCATATTGAGATTTCTGAAATTTAAAAATCCGTTTCCTATAAATGTAAACATCCAGGGCACTGTGTACCAGAAGAAATCGCGCATCGAGAAAAATTTCCAAATGGACGGAAGTTTCCCCTTACTAATTAGCCAATTTAGTTTGACTTCTGTAGCCGCAGAGATTTTATTGTTGGCACCACGTTGTGCGTCTTTTATCTTCTGCGCCGCCGCTTTTTCGCAACGCCAAGCCCCATAGACGAGCAAAGTTGAGTTGATCAGCGATTGAAGGAGCATGGAATGATGATACTTATATCCCACATTCATGAAAAGCTTTCGCATAACTTCCGACTCAGCAGTACGGATGTGCGCGTTCGCCTCGACCACTGGTATCAGATGGGAACATATGTGCAGGATTGTTATAAACATAAATATAATTCCATATACGAATTTGGGCAGCATTCTTCTGGTAGACTATGTAAAAAGAATTTAATAAAATTTATCAAGTATCGGAATTTATTAATTTCAAAATGGTTTAGGTGACAGTTTTGTTTTTAACACATGTTGCTTCTGTCAGTGTTTTTAAAATTTCCCCTGCAACATCATTGAGCAATGTATCCCGATTCGCTTTGGTTACCTGATAAACCCGAGCATTACATGAACTTCGTAGGCGCTCGACCAATGCAATGGGCTGTCGAGATTGTGAGGGAATGGTGGCCAGCAGCGGATACTGCTGCTGCAACAATGCATCGACCACAGCAGCAAAATTCTTGCTGAACAATTCCATTTTGCCAATTTCATCGATAACTAACAACTTCGTTCCCGAGTTGGCATCTGTTTTCAGCAGTGGCAATGTTAGTTGCTCAAAATCTTCAACATAAACTGAGTATTTGCCAACTTTGGGACGACGTACTCTGTCCGTGGGCTGCTCACGAGCCAAAATACCACGCGTGCCCACCGTGGTGACCACATCGAAGCCAATCCGTTGACCATTAGATCTTACCTCGTCAGTAAAGAAGCCTCTCAGTTTAATATCATCGTTTAGTTTAGTACAAATCTTGCGTATGAGTGTCGTTTTGCCTACTCCTATTGGGTATTAGGTTAAATAAAACTCTATAAACAAAATTAATGCTCACCTGGCTGCCCAGTTAATAGAAAAGCCGTTATTTTATGTTTCTCCATTGAAATACTCACTTAAACAGCACACAACACCTACAAATGTAACGCGTTGTAATTATATAAAAAAAATGAATAAGTTGCAACTGGTATAGAAAAAGAGACTTTCGCTTTATGCTGGAATCTATATATCAACCTATTTATTTATTTAAAGTTGATTTGGGAAATAGTTTGCAAGAGTATTTAATGTGCGCCTTAGAGTTGCCAAACTTCTATTGCACGTCAATCGATGACATATCGATATATAATTTTGTTATATTGAATACATTTTCTTTTACATTTGAAATGCATATTAGTTTAAAAACAAGTTTTGTTAATTGAAATAACATATTTAATCTTAATACATATAAATAAATAAAAGACAACAAAACACAGCCCTGGCAAGATTACACAACACTAGTCATAATCGCAAAGCATCCCGTGTTGTGGCGGCAAACCGATAACAGAAATCATATGTTTGGCAAGCAAAGCTATGCTTGGCGGCACTTTACCAACGTGAATTGGATTTTTATGTTGTAAACGAACTGACATAATAAAATTAATTATGGAGAGCGCACTTGCGCATATTATAGCAGAAGGAGAGCACCGCACCAGTGATGTGGCTGCAGGGTCCATCTCATTCGAAGAGTTGCACTTGCATGGTGATATTTTAAAAGGCCTGCGGTCGCACAGATTCCTAACGCCAACAAAAATTCAAGCAGCAGCTATTCCTATGGTCTTGGCTGGAATGGGTAAGACTTAATGTTAATTATATGAATAGGGTGTTAATAAGCTATATATTTTACAGATTTGCTGGTGCAGTCTAAAAGTGGAACGGGTAAAACTTTGATTTATGTATTGGCTGCGCTGCAGATGATGCAAAGGACAGTGGTCAAACCACAAGTATTAATCATTGTTCCGACACGCGAACTCGCCATACAGGTAGAGGACACGGCCAATGGTCTGTCACATAATATGCACAACAGAAAAAACTATTTGAGTATTAGCTACATTGGTGGCACAGATGTAACGAAAGATCGTACTCGCATGGCTAAGACTCGCATTGCGGTCGGCACACCGGGCAGGTTGATGCATCTCATACAGAACAAAGTCTTCAATACATCGGCAATTAAGCTAGTTGTGCTGGATGAAGTAGATCAGTTATATGCAACTGTATCGCTCAAGAGGGATGTGCAGGCCCTGGTAGAATTATTACCCAAATGCCAGATTATTGCCTGTAGCGCCACATACCCCGATGGATTGGACGACCGTCTGGCTAAGCTGATGAATAATCCGATTCTTGTCTCCAACAGCGAGCGAGCCACAGTTCTGTTGGGCATACGACAATTCGTATACGAATTACCAGATCAAGTAAATAGTATGCAGGAGATGATGGCAAAGTTGGCTGCACTGCACAAGATCTTCGGGCAATTATCCTACGAGCAGAGCATTCTGTTTGCCAACTCACAGAGCCGAGCCGACTCCTTTTGCAACTATCTGCAACGCGAAGGCGTCGAATGTGATCTAATGTCGGGTGCCATGAAGCAAAGAGATCGCATAGAGACCTTTCAAGTATTTTCAATTTCATTATCTATAATTCAACATAGTTTCTGAATCTCTTTTCTCTTCTTCAAGGCATATCGAAATTTCAAGATGCGTACGATGGTGGCTACAGATCTGATGGCACGCGGCGTTGACTCATCCCATGCCAATTTGATTATCAATTTGGATGTCCCAAAGGATCTGGTTACGTACTTACATCGCATTGGACGTGCCGGTCGATTTGGCTCCAGGGGCATAGCCATTACCTTTGTATCGTCGTCACAACAGAGCCAGAAATTCCGACGACTCATCGCCGAAGCTGGCACCGGTATGTCGGTGCTTCAATTTCCGACTGAAAAGCGCGAATGTTTCGACTTTTGGGACTACGATTCATATGATTTTCCTTACTTCGCAAAAGCGGAGAGTCGTGAACAAGAGGAGTGCGAACTAAAGCGTATAAAGCAACGTTGGAAGGGCCCCACAGAGCAAACATCTGAAAAAGTTGGGGAACCTCAGAGATTGGAGACATATGTTCCTCCGGGTGATGCACCCCAGAATACAGTTGAGCAATTAGAGCAAACTAAACATACTGAAGAATTAAATCCACGCCAGGCTGATGAATCAAAACAAAAACTGGCTGCGGAAATGAATCAAAATGAGGTGAAAATTATTAGTCAACAGCCAGCAAAAAGTGACGCAAAGCAGTCGGAGAATGATGAGCAACCAATGAATAGTTTAATTAAACACCCAACTTTACAAACTATCACGGGCAACCAAGAAATCAACATTGTTCCACAAGAACAGAAAATGAATAAAAGTGAAAAACTACTGCACGAAAAATCAGAACTGAACAAGCCGCTGGAGCTGCAAGAGTCGCCCATGGAAACAATTGAGCTGACACCTTCCATTGAAGATTTACCAGCAGCTGCACCAAACTCGATTAATACTAAAACTTATTGTCTTATGCCGCCCACAGAGCGCAGCTCAACGACGCTGCTGCCCCAGGGCATATCCAATACTGTGGATGATGCCAGCAGCATTATATCTGACAGCATGGACAATGATTATGATAGTGATGCTTCGTACAACAGTTACTATTCGCTAAGCGATGCTCATCTCATCTGGCATCGTGCATTGGCGCAGAAGAAACTGCAAAAAAGGCGTCAAGGAAATGCCGGACGTCGCATATGCATCTACAATCGGCGAGGTTGTAATATTATTAACAGCACGGGAGCAAGCCAAGTAAAGCGGACTAAGAATCCTGAAGATTTCTCCGATGTGTCGACATTAAAAGTAAGCTACTATTATATTATATATTATAAAACTTGTCTCCATCTTTCATCTATTTACCTATTCATTTTTAGGTCGAAAACGAGTTCACAAACGTAAGTAAATCGAATTATAAAGGGGGAAATCCTTTCTTATCTTGCTTTATTTTTCCAGAGTCAAATTTCTTTAATTTGCAAAAGATTCGATCGTTTGCGCCTGTTCGAGAAGTTTGAAAACATGCAGGAAATACAAAATCTTTTGAACAACTATATAAAAAGAATCCAATTTACTCCGGAGGAAACTGATAAATGGTTGGATCAGCTGTACGATGCAATGCAGCATTTGTATTATGATCGTAATAATCGGAAGGCTACGAAAAATAACGCCTTGCCAGCGAAGGGCAGTCTCGATTTATATAATCGATTTGTAATTCACCTAAACTGCGGTTTGGCGGAAAATCCTCATGCAGATTCTATCTTAGAGCAAGTGAAGAATAATGCGCTTAATAAGCTGACTGTCCATGTGAATCAACAGCTGAATATACCGCCCGTTCATGTAGCAGCGGAGGACACTGAGAGCGCATCCGACTCGGGCTCTCTGGGGCCACGCGATGCAGATGACGAAGTGAGCAGTGAGCACGATAGTGCAGCCTCTGACAGCTCGGCACCGTACTCATCCAGCGGTTTTGTGGAGTCTACTGAGAGCGCTTCTTCGGGCATTGAAACTTCCCAGTATGATACAAATTCATCGGTGGCTGCTGTCTCGGATGATTATGAGGAAGAGCGTGAATATGAAGACACAAGCGAGGACGATGCTGACGAAGAAGAGGTTGATGAGAATGCGAGCACTGAAAGTAACATAAACAACAGCTCCGTGAGCACACTTACTGCTGAAACAGATGAAGATGATGGAGAGGAGGAAGATGAGCAGGAGGAGGATGAAGAGAATACTATTCATGCAGCTGCATCTGAGCTGGCATTGGCCCAGGCACGCTGGCAAAGCCAATTTCAAATGCAATATCAATTTATTGCCAACTATGTGCAGAACTATATGCTCACCTTTAGACGTCAATACTAAATAACATTTAATCTTATGTAGTACGTAATTCAAGAAGCTGAGAAAGCCTTCATTCCTAGTCTCGATAGTCTGACAACTTGTAAAACTCAGGCAATTTAAAACATATGTGTCCTTTTTGAAACGAAATGGAACTGGTTCCCCCAAAAAAACAGCTGCATCAGCTAAAAATCTAAGTTAGTTAAGCGAGGAAGAGAAGAAATGCTCTGAAATTTGAGGTACAAATAGAAGAAATCATATTCAAAACGGATTAAACGAGATATTTTTGTTACAAACAAGAGTTGTAAACGTTACCTATCCCATAACAACTATTGCACATGGATTGCAATTTAGTTTCCTTTTAATAAACTTGAAGATCAAAGAAGATACGTTTGCGTGGGGCAGGGGAGGGGATTCAACAATGTTTGTGGCACGCTGCAGTTGCTTCAATTTTGATTTATCTACGCAATGTGCAACTTATTTGATAGAGCAACTGCGGCAGGAACTAACAAATTGCGGCGCCAGTGCAATTGGACATCATAAATCACATGTAGCCGCATCAGCTGAAACATTGTTGCAGCTCCAGCTCCGGCTCGACCCGTGACTGGGGTCTGCCTGCTTGCAACTGCAACAGCGACGGCGACTGCGGGTTGGCCGCATGCCAAGGCGGCTGCGTCGGTGGTGGCAAAGTCAAAACGTTCGCCCCGCGGTTATTGTGCACGCAAAGCGGCAGCGCTGATCTCTGCTCCGCTCCCTGCTCTCTGCGCTCGCGTGCACTTGCGTTCCAAATCCAATAAGGAGCGTGAGAAACTGACGGCATGAATGCAAAGTGAGCTGGAAGCGGCCGGCAACAGCAACGACAACAACGACAAAACTTTATAGATGCGAGCGTTGCATACGTCGCTGTTGTCATTGCTGCTGCTGCTGCAGGCCAAACAGAGTTCGATTAGCGATAAACCCAAGATGCGAAACTATGTCTGTGTGTGTGCAGGTATGTTGATGCTGATGTTGTTGTTTTTGTTGTTGCTGGTCAGCTGCAGGTGTTAAGCTTTATAATGATGTTAACATTTTTATGGCCCACAACAAAATAAACTACAAAATTTGTTCAGCGCAATCATTTTTTGCGGTTAGCCTCCGTTCAAGCACACACCAGGGCCGTAGCGTCGGTATTGGCGGCCCTAGTACAATACTTTTTGTGAAAATGTCTTGCTTTTAAATATAATATGTATTTGGTTCATAAAAAACTCACATAGTGAATAAACTAAATATTAATTTAACCCTTTTTTCTCAATTTTATATTATTCAGCGTTTTAGTCTTTTTAAGCATATGACATACATATAGTATGTATCAGGTCTGCTAGGTCAGCCTTCGTCTAACTTCAACAAAAATTAGAACATTATCGACCTACATAAATCGACAAAATGATGAAATGTTACCTTTTTTTAATTAAAAACCTATTGTCCTGTTTTTTTATCTTATCATCTTGTCAATCCGTTTTTTAAACTTAGTTTATCGTTATTTTTGTGAGGGGTTTCCACTAGCATGTGGGGGCCCCTGTACACGCTTGGCTGCGGACCTGACATACACACACATGCATACATGCACGTACTGTGCTTTTATGGAACTAAGCGATTTGGAGCAAGGAGGTGGGGTGCAGCACTTGAGCTAACAGTCATATTTGTAAAAATAATTAAAATGCCTGAAATTAAATATGTAAGTATTAAAACTTCATATGGAGGTGGCTAGCTCGGGGAAAATTATGTAAACTGCAGAGACTGACACACCCTATAAGGCCAGCCATGATGATGATCATCTCTCTGAAACATTATTTGATGATGATCAATTTTGATGATGATCACAAAACTTTACACACTTCTCAATTCTGCACTACCCTCCCCCTCAAATTTATCTGGCACAGGCATAAATAAAAGTCATCATTAATTAAATTTAGTACAAGCCACACCAAGGCAGTGTGCCCCGCCGGCACATTATTCACTCAATCGGGTTCGGGTACTCACAGAGTCTCGGGGTGATGAAAACGCAAACGAATAGCAAAAATCGCCAGCAAAACGCACGCGATGCCAAAAGGCGACAGCGACAAAAAACGCTCGAAAACAGGCGAGCAAAAAGCGCGTTGACAAAAATGATCTGTGGGCAATTATAATGAATTATTTTGACACTTAGGGCACAACTAAAAAGGCATAAACTGAATTTATGCGCTGCCCGACGACATGAAACGCATTTTATTGCATTTTAAATATGATAAATAAACGGACCGAAATATACCTATAGTGAAAAATCAAGTATTATTGCATACTACTCGTATATGTACATAAATTGTGGCCTACACCACGATCTTCGGCTGGGGCCAAGCGCAAACGTAAATTACATTTTTCACTTAACAACAACAACGACAATAACAGCAACAACAACAACTACTGCAATTTGCCTGGGAGCGGCCTCTGGGTCGACACGGCGCAGGCATAAAGAATTGCAGGGAGAATCCGTTTTTAATTGGTGAAAAATAGCTGAAATTTTCTACGCTGATTTTTGCACTCCGTGGCTCCGTGTGGTTTGTCCCGAAGGGTATTGCAAGTAGCCACGCTCTGACCATGTTTAACTAGCAGCAACAACAAAAACAACGGAAAAGGGGCAAACTGCAAACAATAAAAGCCGCTCGCAACCTGTGCGCGATTAACATCGCCCCAAAGATTTGTAATGCTAATAAATTGTACACATTATAGAGTAGAGCGAGACGGGCAGAGGGGCAGCAAAGAAAGATAGAGAGAGGGAGGGGATGAGTGAGTGGGGGAGACAGTGACATCAGGGACCTGGGTTACAGGTTACATAAGACAAAACCCAACAGTTGCATGCGTAATTTCATACACTGTAAACGAATTAGTAAATTACAAATGTGATTTGTACATTTATTTACTGCTGCATTTACTACTAATACAATACAGATTTTTATTCAATATAGACTTACACTAAATTTAATTGGCATATAAATGCAACGATTAATTCTTGGCTAAAATAATCAATTGTTGAACAGACGTGTATCGATTTTAGAGTGTTGGCTAATCCCCAAAGATGAATAATATGCAAAACAGATGGCTGCAATGTTTTGCTTTTGCTTAAATTGCAAATTGCGATTACACTGTAAGAAAATAAAATAAGTTGCAATAGAAAATACACTGAACGTAAGCGGAAACTTGAAATAGAGTTAAAAAAAAAAACAAATAAAACCTAGATAATAAACTGAAAAGTAAGTAATTTGAGAGATCAAAAAGATCTTAGAATAGTTCAAAAGTACTTAAAGGTGATATTAAGTCAGCTATGAGTCAGTACTGCATTGTATAAGCCCCACCGTATCAACTCTACTGTAGCTCATCCCCTTCCCTTCTGGCTGCACATCTCTTGCCACCAGTGTAGCCACAATCGAATTGCCGCATGACTTTCAGAACGTCAAAGCCAGCGAATGCAGCTGCAGGAGGAGGAGAAGGCAATCGGGTGATGGAGGAGGAGAGGAGGCAACTCGCGAGTTGCAAGTGCGGCTTTTGTGGTTCCCAGGCGAGTTGGAGCGAAAAACATGCGAGTCGCTTTAATTGTTGCCGCTGCTGCCAAGTGATTTTTCTAATGCAATTTTCCGACGACTTACGCAACGGCAACGACAGCATCGGCAACGACAACAGCGGCAGCAACAGTCACCGCAGCAACAGTGGCTGCTGCAACAACAATGGCAACATGTTGCAATGGGGCAACCTACCGCCGCCTTGAACGTGTTGCGCGCATAATTAGCCACAGCAGAGGCTTTTTAATCCCAGCCAAGTCGGAACGTTCTCTTGAGTATCCACTCCCGCTCTTACCCCCCTCTGCTCTCGCTCTCCCTTCCGTTCCTTTGCCCTTCTCTCCTCTTCTCAGTAGTAATCATTCCACGCATACGCGCATATTTTGCATTTTTAAATTGTTGCATTTTGCGCATTTTTATGACAAGCAAAACTTTTTCACTGACATTCGCCACCAACGAATCCCAAACCACTCACCTACCACTCGCTCCGCTTCCCTACCCCTTCCCCCTTTTGGCAACCTCCTCTGATGCTTGGCATACAGCTGAGTATGGAGGCCTAGCCAGCTGTCCGTTTGTCGCACTTACAGAGAGAGATAGATAGAGAGAGAGAGAGAGAGAGAGAGCCCTCTGATCATAATTAAAATACATATTGTGCATATTTCGGATATGAAAGGAAAAGAGGAGGTCCCGAGTTCAGCCAGCTGAGTATGTGAAAGCACATTTTGATGACTATAAAATGCACTTACAGAGGGTAGTGTGACTAAGCTATGGACACAGGCCTGTTAGATATAAGTAAATAAAGAAATATACAAGAATATGCATATAATATGAGCTTTCCGAGGGAAACTTTTATATAGTGTATGATGTTTATAAATGTTGATGCTTTTTAAATTTCACAAGTTATATGTATGACATATAAAGAAGAAAGAGATATAAAATATATATATTTTTGATTACCAAGATTTATCTCGAAAAACTGGATGGGATTCATTGATGTTCTATGAGTATTATGTATGCATCTCAGAGTTCAATAGTTAGATTACTGTATCTAAATCGATCTCATTCTCTGTATATAATGTAGTAGAAGTGCACTAACAGATTTTTACAATACATCATTCATGGTCAAGATTTGCCACGAAAAACAAGATCGGATTCATTGATGTTCTATGTGTATTGTGCATCTCAGAGATTATAATATTTAAATCAATTTTATTCTCTGCATATAATGCAGTAAAAGTGTGTGGTGAACAATAGTTTTGGTAGATGCTTTATGTAATTAAATGCAATGGCTGTTGTTTGATGCTTATGATTTATTTGGATGAAAAATGTTTAAAAAGTTACGCAGTGGCACGTATTGTGTGCTTGACAGTTTGCGATCGAAAGAGGAGGAACTTAACGATGATTAAAAGGATATCGATAAATTAAACAGATTAATATATATTGAGTGTAAATATTTAAATCAGTGTGAATGGCAAATAGAGAGGGTTGCCAGATCTCCATAAGTGCACTAACAGATTATTACAATACATCATTCATTGTCGAGATTTTCCTCGAAAAACTAGATCAGATTCATTGATGTTCTATGAGTATTATACATCTCAGAGTTCAACAATTAGATTACAAAATCTAAATCAATTTTATTCTCAGCAAAAAACGTAGTTAAATGCACTAGAAAATCATAACAATACATCATTGTCTAGGCTATTATAAAGAGTATACTTTAGTCTACATAATATTCTGAATCTGATTTTGCCGTTTATCTGGCTTGCTTACAGTTACTCTTCTAGTTGTTAAGTTGTGATAAGCAATGAGCATACTTGAAATACTCTAATGATATAATTGCAATTCCCTCGCTTGTTCCTCATTGTAAACTGTTGAGCAATTAGACTGAGTGAATAATCTCAACAATGTATGCACTGCAGCATAAGTAATAACTGTTAATGCAATAGTTATAATAGTGATAGAACCGATAGTCAGCATAGAATGTGCTTAGTGCTTCCTAGTGCCTAACACCGCCCACCTGAACTCAAAGCGTTTTTTTAATGATTCGCGCGATTGCGTCAATTATGGCCCAAAGGCAGAATTCAATTGCCATTGTAATACTTCAAATGTAAATTGGAGTTTAATGCATGTTTTTACGAAAACTACGTCAATTATATAATTTAAGCGTGAATTAGCAGGCAGTACCAGCACTAGCAACAACAACCAGCATCAACAACAACAACAACAACAACTAAAACAACAACAGTAATAGCCTTAGCTAGTTGTGCTTAGAAAAAGGCGAATTACAGAGCGAGCACAAGAAAACAAGAAAACATGTTAAGTGCAAGCGCATTATGTTGCAAAATGTCACTTTTAATTGGGCAACCTTGAAACATCAATGCGAAAAACGAGCGAAAGAACCGCAACAACAGCAACAGCAACAGCGGCAACATGTTGCTGAAGGCCACCGCAAGCAACGGCAACGGGCAACAATGACAAACGGTTAACGAGTCGAGCGGCAGATTTAGATACGAGCACAAACAGACACATCAAAAGGCCAAGCGTGGGGCGGGAAAGGGACTGACAGACGGACAGATGGACGGTCGGACAGGGGAGAGACTGCGGGGACGGGAAAGGTGGCAAACTGGGGGTCAGACTGACGCACTGACGCGACAGTCGCGTTTGTCGTTTGCCGTTATGTGTTACAATTAGCAAATTGCACATTTATGCTCACATGGCGTTGAGACACGCCCCTCGACAGCCGCCCCCCTGGCTAACTGACAATATAAATCAATCATACACGCGCGTGTGTGTCTCTCCCTCCGTGTGTGTGTGTGTGTTGGCGAGTTCTTATTGGAAAGTTATGGCAACAACCTTGAGAACAGCCACAAAACCGCCGCTTTGATTGGCAACAAGCGCTGCAGCTTGCGGCTATAATGCAGGGGGAGCAAAAGAGGACTTGTTGTGGGAGGGGAAAGGGGTTAGCATAAGATATGGCACATCATTTATAATTTCCGGCGCACACGTTGCATAATTCAATTAATGGGCATTTCCCGTGCATTGGCAATTTCCTAAGACTTGCCAGCAGGAAATCTCCACGAAAATCGCCACTGGCTTGTTGCATAAACGCAAATGTTGCACGTTGCTTACACACACACACACACATATACAAATGTGCATATTTTATATGTTATGTTTTATTTGTTTGTTTATAATATATGAGGCAATCTATTGCATATTTACTCGTCCAGGCATCGGTTTTCAAGTGTTACTATGAATGATACGCCCGCCTGTCCCCTTTTTACGATTGCTGCACGTTTGTATACCCTGTAGACGGAGTGTAAGAGGGTGTTATAAACTTGTGCCATGGACAACTATATGTTACAGATGGAAGGTAGCTGGTAAAGTAGTAAAATAGCAGTAGGTAAGAGTATAAAGTAGTTACAATATTGAAAATAATAGTCGAGTTAGTACTTGAGCACAATATCTAAATGAAGCATTTTTCTCAGATGTATATATCATGTTTTGCACAAGGTAGAATCTTTAAATTTAACAACAAAGTAATCTAACACTTTAACTATATATTTTAAAACTGAAATTCATGGATATTGTATTAAATATATAAAATATTTTAAATTTCTGCTAGGCACACTTTACTGAGTAACTTCCTAGTCGATTGCACTCGCCTGTTGCCTTTATTGCACGTTTTAATTATGCACACCCCGTACAAATACTATATGTATATATGCAAGTGTATCGTATAAAGCTATGGCTCATGAAAAATGCATTCCAGCATAATAAACATGATAGGTTTCATTGCGTTTTTCGAGAGAATTAATTGCAGAGTTTCACAGATTTTCAAGTGCGCCCGGTAGCTGGTACGACTTCTCTGTGTGTGTGTGTGTGTGTATGTGTTTATGTGTGTATTAGTTGGCATACTACCAATGATATATGTATCTCTTACTGGTGTCTTTGGCATCTCATGTTCGCAGTCAATTGCAAAGAGCTGCGCGGCTCGTTTCACGCTGTGTCCGATTCTCATGTCTAATTGATCTTTAGCGTGTTATTTGTTTTTGCACAACACCTTCCCAACCAAGCAGTACCAGCTACAGTTCCAGCACCGTCTCGACTTGGTTCTGTGGGTGGCAACGTAGTAGAAAAAAATTAAAAGCCGCAGGCTAAAATTGCTGGCTAATTAATGCCAAATGGCCGACGAGCCCGGGGGGCACTCAAGGAGTGGACCAGCAGGGAGGCAGCGAGGGTGCCAGATGGGGTGGGGAGCCTAAAGATTTTGTGGGCGCAACGGCAACTTTTAACTATATTATTATTATTATTATTGGCTCTGGCTGCGGTGGCATTTGCATGTGACATAAAAGTGATTGGGAGTAATTGATAATTGTGCAGAGACACGAAACCAAATGGCCAATTACAGGCGGACAGGCAGCAAGACGGACGGACATGGTGTGAACGAAAAGGTGGCGACAACTGCCGCGTTCGGTTCCTAAGTCTTTTGTTCAATATTTGGAATTCAAACTTGGCCAACAAATGTGGGACGCTATTAATATTAATCGAGCCGAAATACAGCTATTTAAAATATATATAAATACATATAAATATATATATATATACCGTATGAACTATTCATGCTATCGGTTGAGAAATGCAGGCAACGAATTGAAAAATGTTTGTACAATTGCGAATTGCGAATTGTTGTTGCTGCTTTTGGCCAATCTCTTGCCATAAATCAAGCCGCACAATATGACCGCAGGCGCCTTGTAAGCGAGTCCCAGTCACCGAGTCCGAGCTCTGACTTGCCTGGTGACTGTGACTGACAGCCGTACGAGAGCCAAGATCTTGACCAGCAACAGGCAACAACAACAACAACAACGGGTACCAGCTGAGAGACAGATAGACCCACGCTAGCTTTAACTTTAGCAAATCAAATACAAATTCAAATCTAGCTAATTTCAAGCCGAAACTCATTTAACTGGACGACCGTTTGGCCCACTCCCCACCCCACCCTTCCCACACGCCCCCCTTGCGGCACACAAATAGAGCAACAAATCCAAGCCGCAAAGTTAATTTCATTTTCCACCTACTGGCAAAATCAATTTGCTTCGTGTGGCACGTGCGCCAAATAGAATAAAAATTGGCCAGAACTAAGCGTGCAACAGAGAAGGGGAAGGGGGATAGGTGCTACAGGGAAGGTATACCGCCCCCATAGACGAAAGCACGGCTCGATCAGTCAGTCCGTCTGTCAGTCAGTCCGCCTGTCGTCGAGTCAGTTGTGCAGTCCAGTTGGCTTCGATTCGTGTGCGTCACTCCAGACGAGATGGAGATCAGGCCAGACTGGCGATTGTCATTTCAGCGTGGCCCCGATCGGGGCATAACGGTAGCCCAGACTCGAGACCGTTGTTGTTGTTGTTCTTCTCTCTTTTCTGGGCGCCTTTTAAAAGCACATTTCGTTGTTGTGGCAACAATTGTAATTACGATTGTTAAAAAACAAAATCGCCTCAAGCATTTGCAGCTCTTGATGCCAAATTATCGGCGGGGGAGCAGCGAAAATAACAAAGCCAGATATGTTGTGCAGCCAGATACTCTGTAAAAAGAGTGTAAATAATAAAAGTTACTCAAGATAAACAATTGAGGGTTAAAGTAAATATTTTTAGTATTTTATTAACACCTCAAAAAGACATAAAATTATTGTTTAAATTATATTTATGTCAAAGAAACCTTGCTGCACAAATGGAACTTTCAACACACATAACAAATGCGTATTTAATGTGTCGAAAAGGAGCAGGAGGCAAGAGGTGGAGGTGGCGGGGGCAACTGTTCAACGCGTTTACTCGATTTCCATTTAACGCCTTGAGTACATTTTTCGCTTCGCTTTGGTTTATGGGTGGTCAGCGTTGAGGCCGCAAGCCCTCGGGGGCCTCTGCATTTTAATTTGTTTTTAATAAACGGCAGCAGCAGCAACAACAGCAGCAGCAGCAGAGTTTTTGATATATGCAACAAGATTATATAGACGAGCGTTGGCCAAGGCGGCAGCTCGGCGAGTTTGCCTCGTGTAATTTGGAATTCAACACCCCAAAAGAGTTGGTTATTAGTCGGCGCACTTGGACGGACTTAATCGCGGGTTGTCACTGCTCTCTGCTGCACAGCCAGCTGCTGCTGCTGCTGCCACTGACAGGCATCATAAGAAATTGCAGCGAATTGTGGCCAATTTCCAATGGCAAGGGGAGCCTCAGCTTAAACGGATAGTTAGAGAGCAGCAATTGAAGGCGCTCTGCGTCGCTCACTGATAACATACTCCGGGTGTATGCAAATTTAGTCCTTAAGAGTGAACCGATTAAAAAGGGGGCGTGGCATACACTGAAGCTCTGTAATATGCATAGTTTAATTGGCTATGTCTCTATACTAGATCTTAATAAAGCGATAGCAAGACGGGAAACGTGTTTAAATGATAAATTAATTATTGTAATCATCATTTAAATGATATTCTTACTGGACATATCATAATTATTATAAACATTATTTCGCATTTCATTACTATCCCTTGCTGTGTTTATCAACATAATTATGATTGTATTTCTCACACACATCATTCACTCACAGACAGATCACAAGCGAACCGAATCGAACTGAACCGCACCGAACTCAACTCAACTTTGTGTCCTTGTCAGACAACTTTTTTATAAATAGCTCAGAAACTGACAACGGCAATTAACGGGCCTGAGAATTTCGTACGGTACGAACTGAACTGCATTGCCCCATGTCAATTCAGTTGAACTCAGTTCCCCCCGCCCCCTTCCTCCTCCCTCCTCGAGCACTGGCTGTGCGAAATGGAACTGTTCCAATTTTGACGGAGATCTCAGTCTCAGCCCCCTAGGAAATTCCTTTGATCGCAGCTATAATCGAACCGGATTTCCATGAAGTTTTCGCTTTTGTCGCTATATATTTTTGGTCAGAATTAATAATCGTCGCGTCCGACTCGCTTAAGTGGCCGTCGAAAAGCGACAACAACAACAGCAGCAGCAACAAATAAAATAAATTACCAAAAAGAAACTGTAGGAAAAAGCCAAAGTTTTCAAAAATCTGCGAGTTTTCGAGCTTTATTTTGTGTCTTGCACCTGGCGACAGGTCAGCTCCCCCTCCCCCCAAACACTCTGGCAACCCCTTCTGCCTACCGTAAAATATCCGAACGCGGCATATTGCACAAAAGTTGCCGTCAGTTGTGAAAAATTAACTACAAGTACTCGGTGTTGTTGTTGTTGTTGTTGCAGCTTTGTCTCTGCAACAGCTGCAAGTGTCTGGCACTTGTGTGCCGCATGCTGCACATTTTTCTCCTTTCAACTTTGCTTGGCGATTTTGTGGATTTTTTTTTTGTTTTTCTGTTTTAGCCAAACAAGACTTAAAATTTATATGAAAATTTATGATACATTTGCCTGCACTTGGTTGTCAACCGGAGCCGGATCGGTGCTGGTACACAACAGCTGCCGCCAGCTGGGAGCCAACAGGGCTGCCTAATGGCTATTGGGATGGCAGCGGCAGCAACTTTGTTTTGCAATCTGTGCCCAGCAACAACTATTGGGTTAATTGGCTTTGGCCCACTAGCCCAGAGACGGAGGAATCGACAAACAGCTGTCTCTGGCAATTTATTTGGCAGCTCGATCTCTGGGAGACATTTGTGCGGGCCAGACGAATCTCGGATGCATTGTGTAATGCCAGTCCAGCTGGCTAATTTGGATATTGCAGACTAGATGCACTCACCTGCAATTTACAGTAATATTATTAAATTAGTAATTCAATTTATTTAATTTCTTACTTGCTTTTCCATTTTCTTTCCTTCTGTCTAATTCTCATGCACAATAGAAAGAAGCCTTGCTTTGTTGTTGGCATAGACTTCGCCCAGTTCATCTGCAGTGTTGAACAATATCTTGCAAAAACTTGAGTGCAGGGCTGCAGCATTTTTTAATTGTTGTTTGTGAGTTTCGATAACTGTCTCGTTTTTTTGATTCAATCAATCAAAATGCAAAATATTTAATTTCGTTGTTTTTTTTTCTTGCTGTTGCCACGACACGTCGCCGTTACAGCTGCCAAGCCTCACCTCCCACAGCTCCCCACACACACCCAGAGCAACCCAGAAACCCACATGTGCCACAGCAGCAGCAGCAACCATGGCAGGCAGCGCTGCTGTTGCAGCTTTGCCTCCCGCTGCCACTTTGCATAACAAACGACTTTATTAATTTTCAAATTACCGAAAGTCAGAGGCCGGCTGAGCATTTTGGCTGCATTTCGGCTACATTTTGTTGGCCTTTATGTAGCACTTGGAAATGAGTTTGGGCTCCAAGTTGGTTTTTTTCGGGGCTTGGGCTGCCGTTATTGTGGTGGGCGTTGTGAGAAAATCGCGGCAAATGCCAAGCTCGGCTGTATAGCAGATCGCAATAGAGTTGGATCCGCCGGCCGTTTGTCTGTGGAACGTGTGGGCAGCAGCTGCAGCAGCGCCACCACAGCAACAGCCGCGGGGCAAATAGCGCACACAAAATATCTTATGCTAATATTTGTTAAAAGCAAAATGTCGCTTCGTGCCAACTTGGCTAATAAATCAGCAAATTATAAATGCCCAAAGATTGATGAGCAAGCAAAGCGTGTGACAAGCCAACTACTTAGTAGAGGGGCTGATCCAACAGGTACTATAAAGTATATACGTATGTTTGTATGTCTGTCTATAATGCTAATTTCTCAATTAAACTGCACCGGCATTAGCATTAGTTAGGCTAAGGCGAATGTTTTGTGCAATGTGCGCGGAAAAAGGCACATTGGCCATAAATCATACAATTAAAAACTAATCAAGCAATGACACAAGACATCACAAGCTGTAGCAACAACAATCGGCACTTTGCAGCGACAACTGCAGCAACAACAACAACAACAACAGAGGCAGCTGCAACGACAGCAACAAGTACCGGCAACAACAACAATGATTTTCTCGCCAAGTTGTCGTCGGCCTTTTGGGCCCACTTCAAAGACAAATTTATGTATTGTCAGGCCAACGAAATAACTAAAGCAAAATACAACAAAAATACTCGAAAAAAAACACCGTACAACTGCATAATTCAAAAATTATGAGACCCATTAGAGTAACAGAGAACTGACAAAAGCGTCGAGGTTGCAGCGCTGCAGGCAGCAGGCAATGCCTGAGGCATTTCCAAAGATCCGGCCAATGCATTGCTGCCGCACAGGAGGTGACGGATCCGGGGGCGAGGCAGGAGGGAAAGGGTACAAAAAGCCACACGCCGCAGCCGTAAAAACTTCAACTTGCACACAAATGGCTAGAAAATTATTTTAAGTTATTTGTTGATTGTTTTCAAAATTGTTGCCATGTAATGCGATGCCAATGTTTGCCGCCGCAGACGCGTCTCGACAGAGAAGAGAAGAGAGCGAGCAAGAAAGACACAGGCAGCGAGGAATGGGGGCAAAGAGGTAGCGGGGCTGAGCCAGTGCGTCAGACAATGCAAGTGCGGCTCAAGCTTTTGAACAGACGAGACAGTTTGGCTTTGACTTGACGCTGATGCGTGCTGTGTCTGAATGAACGTGTGTGTGTGAGTATGTGGCATTTGCAGAGGTTACATTGTTGCAGTTGTCGTTGTTGCTGTGATGTTGCTGGCGCTGTGTGCTGCAGGTGTCGGAGCCTCTGACAGCGACAAAATGTGCACAGAGCCAGCCTTGAATGTGCGGTAAATGTCTCGAAGAGAATCAGATTTGAAACTAATAATATTTTGGAATGTTAAAGCCAGCGAAACCGATTGGAAGTGGGCGATTAAAGTTCAACCGAAACCGTATTTAATTAATTACGATAATTGTGAGAAAATACACGTGCCTGCTAACATCAACGACAGTTCTAACTTGAGAACTTGAGTTGCATTGAATATTTCTAAAAATATATAGTATATTTTAAGATTGTGCTTGAACGAATTTCTATTCTTTATTTGAATATCGAAAGGGTTATTTACTTATTTTAATATAGATATGAATACGTTATCTTATGTTGATTATCTTTTTCATCTTAAGTTATGAAAATTGGTTTGTTATTTAATTTAAATTATATAAATAAACGTGCCTGTACTGCCGTGTGCTCCACCGTTTACAAACCGAATATGATTTTGAATTTTATGTAATATCATATCAATATCATATTATGAAGTACATATAACATTTAGTAGGATATGAACTGCCGATTGTGAGAATAACATACGAATAATAATAATACAGATAGTCCTATTGTGTTCTTGTTGAGTAGTTTTAAAAATATATTATATATGGACTTATACAGAGAGGTCTAAATATTAAATATTGATTATATTTTCACAATTTAAACATATGTAAAACAAATTCTTGGTATCCAAAAACATGCTTGTTTTAATGTCAACCTCTCTTGTTTTCAATCTTTTAAAATTTCAACAATTTAAATATCTTACTATAATTTATAATTAAACTTTGACTTGAAATATGTTTAGCATTAGTAAAATATTACAATAAAATTGTTGGAATGTTCAGAAATGATTGTTATTGCTTTGAATGTCAGTTGAATCTGCAAATTCCGAAAATTAATATTTTTAATGTCTGTAATAATTTGTTGTTCTGCCAAATGGCTGCGTTTGACTACGCAACAGATATTTTCGATTATTTTTCCATTAACTTTTAAATGCCAAAGCAACTACTAAACAGCTAAAACAGATTGCATAAAGCGGGTCCAAAGCTAGTAGTCTGAAGCTTGTCCTGGATATATGTACATAGATATGTGAGTACTATATACGAGTTTGGACTGTGCTGTGCTGTGAGTGTGTGTGGAACCCGATATCTGCCTGATGAACGGGCAACTTTGGACAGTGGCAGCGCCAAAACACTTTGCAATCAAAAATGTCACCATTTAATTACGCACACAAAACAGTTTAAGCAACTCGCAGCCGTCAGCTGACAGCGACAACAACAGCGTCTCGGCAACAGCAACAACAACGAAAACAGCAGCTAAAAGCGTTGCACAAATCTCGTCAGAAATTAACATAAATCCAATCACACAAAGCCCGCACGTAGCTGTTGCCAACTTGGCCAACTTGGAAGCCGTAGGACGGCGGTCGTTTAAGCGATCGACCGTTCCCTCCCCTTTCCCTCGCCTCCCTTTGCCTCTTTCTGTACTGCATCTGAATCTGAATCTTTGTTGGCCGTCATGTTGCGCCTGCGCCCACGCGACTAATCGCGCAACTGTGCAACGCCAACTGCAGTTACGTTGTCAGAGATTTTTGCGTTTCTGATTGGTTTTTTTCTCTCTCTCTCTCTTCCTCTCTCTTGCTGTCCCGTTGTTGTTGCTGTTGTCTTTTGGCTGGCTGCCTACGGCGCCCTCACATGACAGCCAGCAGTCTCTGAGTTGGATGTTGAATAACTGCTCAACGTTGTATCCCCGAATTCCGCAGCAGTGGCAGCAGCAGGCAGACCCAGCCATGTCCTCGTCCGGCCCGGACAGTGGGACAGCTGGGATTGCGGACAGACCCACTTGCATTTTTATTACGTTTTCGAATTGTCATTTGGACAGCAGCAGCGACTTGCTGCGGTCTCATGAGTGTCCGCATAAATGTTGTTCGCCTGTTTGCCGGGCAACAATTCAATTATCCGCAAAAAATATGCAAATCCCCAATGCGGGCGCCTTAAGTGTTTACCTAAAGACTTTCCAGGCTGGCAGAGAGGGGGAGGGGCGGGGAGTGGGGACTGGGTACTCTTCCTGAGATGGTTTGAGAATTGCACTCGTGACATATTTCACGGTATCTTGATTTCATTTTTCAATTTTCACGAAGAGGAAGAGACGCGCAAATTATGCAGCCATGTTGCAACATGTTGCCAAGGCGTGCCAGCAGCAGCAGCACTGCACAGGGCACTGCAACGAGACGTTGCACGTAGCAGCATTTCCGTTTCACAATTAACGTTCTACGTGACAAGTGACACCAATTTTACCACCTTTGCTATGTGTTTTATGCTGTTGTTGCATGTTGCCCCGTTGCCTGTTGTTGGTTGCCCCACGTTGCCACGTTGCAAGCGCAAGCGCTTTTTGCTGTGGACCACCATCAGGGCAGAGCAATATATTCATAGCTGCAGCGCCGAGTCAAAGCTGTGGTAACTCTCCCCCTTCCCTTCCTCACTCGCTGTGCTCTTCGCTCGCATTGGCGTGCCACAGATGCACGTTCCGCGATTGTATGCGCAGTTTTGTTTAGGTTAATGGAGATGATTTGTTGCCCTATTCTAATGCAACGTATCGCAACGACAACGACAACAACAACGGCTCTGGCTGCAAGTGCCAGGCAACATGTTGCACCAACTATGTGTAATAAAAGTGACCCGCATCCGTAATGGAACAGCAGCAGCTGCCGCAGGGGTAGACAGAGCAGTGGGAGGAGGAGGAGGAGTGGCTTTTGACTTTCACATGTGACTCCACTGTGCTGGCCTTCGACTTGGCCTCCATTGAGCAATGGCAGTGGCAGCGGCGGCCGTTGCAGCTTCGCTTTTTCTAAGTATTCCTCTCAGTTTTTATGGACAGCCGTGTCTCGTGTGGGGCCGCCTGTAGTTCGACTGGGAGTTGGAGTTGTTAGTTTTTGTGGGGTGGAGTGCGGGGGGAATTCTTGCCACATGCCGCTGGAATTATGAAATTGACAAATTGCCGCAACCGCTGCATGACCTCTGAGTGCTCTAGGCTGACCCTGAATGACGCCTGACCAACCACCGAGACAAGCAACATGTGGCACGGACAACATGTGGCAGACGCAATATCTGTGCGCGCGGCGGGGTCACTGTGTGGGTCGGCGCGACTCTGACAATGAGCTAAGTTATTGCCGCTCAGATGGAAATTGTTTTTTCAAGTTGCATGTTGCATGTGGAATGTGCGATGTCAGGTGAATGTTGTTAGTAGCAGTTGTAGTTGTAATGCCTTACCAAATCTGGTAGTCACCATCGAAAAAGGAAGTTGCCAAGGTTAGCGAAAACAACTTAATACGCCTAAGGGGAACCTTTTCCAATTTCTTGCAGTGTAGACAGTTTTCGTTGCTGCTTAAATCAATATTAATTGCAGCAAATCGCTTGCAATTAACCTTATTCCAAGTCTGCACACATTTAATGCACTTATCGCACTCGTTGATATCTTTGCCTTGGCAAACAAATTATCGATATCGTTCTCCCTCAATGCGTTCTAAAATCAACTCGATTGCCAAGCTCCATTTGCTATCGACTTACCGCCGCAATTTATCAGCGTCAAGTACACAAATGCTCAATGCTATGGCATTTGCAATAACAAGAACAACAACAACAAATCGAGAGCAAACAGGAAAAATCAGTTGGCGCTAATCACAAAATGTGCTGCGAAAATTACTCAATGTGATCGAAGGCAACAGATAATCGTGGCAAATTCACACGTTCAGTGCGCTGCAAACCGAAGAAAGAGGAGAAGGAGGAGTAGAAGGTAAAGTGTTGAGGGTAAGCGGATGAGATGCAATCGCTGACCGGGAAGGTGTCAAATCAGCACAAGTTGCCTGCCGATGCTTGTCAAACTTTTTGCCCCTGCCTCGCAGCAACAACGAGTGCAACAACAGCTGTTGGTTAATTTATGCTGCGACATTTGCATAGCGTTGATTACAAAAATGCCAAGCGATTCGCCACCAACCTGCTGGTTCACTCTGCCTCTCTCCTTGCTCAATCTGTCTCTTTGCTTCTCCATCACTCTCCCTCTCTCTCTCTTTCTCTCTTTGGCGTTCCCTCACGTGTTCGCAGCGCAACTTGCAACATTTTGCATTTGCCTGCAGTTGCCTGCTGGCAACATTTGACGCCGCTGTTGTTGCCGTTGCTTTTGCTTGGCAACTTTGAGGCTGTACAAAAGTGTTGAAAAGATTTTTGACAAGCTGAATTTTTGCCATGGCTTGTGTAGTTATTTGTTGTTGTTGCTGGCAGTTTGCCAGTTGCCCGTCGCCAGTCGCTTGTTGGCTGTTGCCAATTCAATCATGCGAAAGAGCATGGCAGGTCAAATGCCACTAATGAGTTGCCCCACACGCAGCTCAACAGCAACAGCCGTGGCAACAGCAACATCGGCAACAACAACAACAACAACACTCAAGGCTATTTTATCAATGTGATAGCTGCAATGTTGCGATGGTCCGCGTCTACTCGTCTGTGCGGTAATTGCAGCATCATCTTGAAACTTATTACATGTCAAGACAGCCGGGCCCCGAGACGAACAACAACAACAACAACAACAGCAACAACAATGATAAAGCCGTTGCTGATGACAATCGCATAGTAGTCTGGGGGCCTGACTCTCTCGGCCAGGCCGGGCCAGGCCTTTTGGAGCTGCCCGCGCTGCGTCGCGCCGATGAGTTGAAAAGTGCAGCTGCTTTTAGATTTATTGGCCTTAAGTAGCAGCGAAATGCGTCTTTTGTCGTGCTTAAAGTTATTGGCCACATTATGCGACGTTGCAACGCGTTGCAGCAACAGCAGCAGCAGCACTGGCACTAGCAAAAAGTTCTGCCAGCAGCAGCAACTATTGCTGCCGGCGGCTTACTGCTGAGTTGTGCAGATAAACATCATTCATTTAGCTACGAGTTTATTTATGCCAACGACGACGACATGAGCGTTTATTACAATGCATTAAATATCAGATTATCGGCAATTATGCTATATATAAAACCCGAGAGACGGACTGAGAGATAGATCAAAAAAGTTGGGGCGTTTTTCTAGGTAGATTTCAAGACGTTAATCAGTTTGGCATCTAATTAATTTTCCACTGAAATGTCAACTGATCTGGTCTCAAATCTTCATTAATCTCTATGATAAACCGCGGAAATTTCATAACTGAGTAAAACTCAATTTAGGTTGTACACAAAACGTCGTGACGCGTCCAAAACAGAAACAACTTCAACCAAAGTAACAAGAAAAACAAAAAACATACAAAAATAAATAGAAAATCGAATCAAAAATCTGAATAAAAATCAACTGCGGCTGCTGTTGACCTTTTACAGTGAATGCATTAAATAAACATTCATAATTTATGCATGGCATAAAAAAATGTTTGTTTTATATTTTCATTCGCGCATAAAACGAAGCGAAACTCTGTGAAAAGTGCAAACGGCAAAGCTGCTCTCGTTACTCCTCGTTGTCGTTGTTGTTGCTGCAGTTGTCGTTGTCATGGGCAATCAACATAAACTGAGGCAATGTGTTGGGAATGGCCCCTCACTGTGCTCCGCGACTAACAACAGTGTTGGACAGTTTTAGAGAAAAACTGACAATTGATTGAAGCTCGATAGGCAGAAAGTCGATAACGTATACACATAATGAGATGGTAGGTCGATTTTTAAAAGAAATAAATAAATAATCAACAATTTTTATTTGAAACAGGATAAACTTCCATTTGAGATATTTTACGGCTAGATGGAAAAATGAATGACAGATTTGTCTGGAAAAAGGCTAAGCTGGCAACACTGAAACAGCACAGAAGCCATGCGAATGACAAGCTGCCGTCGGTATGGCCCACCGTTTTTGGCGGTTTCTCCACGGCAATCGTCAACTCATTGAGATATTGATCTCTCGCTAAAGCTTGACTCGCTGCCGCTTCCACTCTCCCATTCTGCCTTCCCCTGCACCTCGAACTCCCCCTCTGCCTGTTCCTCTCACTTATCCCTTTGCTTAAAAAGTTGCTTTCGGATTTGCGGCTTAGCGCAAGATCTTCCAGCGTGGCCGGAGCCGATTGTGAACTATTGTTATTTCACGAACTGTGACACGTTGCCTTCTTTTTTCCAGCTACTCCACTTGATGTTGTTGTTGTAGTTTTGCTATTATTTATTTCTTTATTGTACAATGAGTAAATAAATTTTTTGCCCGCTACTGGGCTGCTTATTGTTATTGTTGTTGTTGTTGTTGTCGGTATCCACCCTCGACCTTTTGTGGCAGCCGTAACCCGGCTAAATGTTTAGCTGCGATTTATCATTATCGTGACTTGTGATCTCGTCGTCGTTTGATTTTTTCTTGCTGTTTGTTGTTGTTGCTGTTTTGCTCTCCTTACGGCTGCAGCGTGCTTTTAGCCTTTTTCGGCTAGCTTGACTTGGCATTGCCATTGTTGTTGTTTGTTTTTTGGGAGTATTTAAAGTTTTGTTGTTTCGTAAATTAACATGTTTTTTGCTCTGAGTGACATTTGTAGGTGTATAAAGTGGCACAAATGAAGTGAAGTGTGCAACAAATATGGCCAGTAGATCGGATAGCGCCGTTGCAGTTGCAGTTGCAGCTGCCAAAAAGGCCACAAGGGGAGCGCCAAGTTGCACAGAAAGAGGAGAGGGAGAGAGAATGAGAATGAGAGAGAGGGAGATTCCTATGGCATAATTGAACAGGATTTGCCTTACTTTGTTGCACTTGTTGCTACTGTGCAGACGTTCTATCATTCCCTCCCTCTCTCTCTCTCTCTCTCTCTGTGCTCCTCTCTTTGTGCATTGCAATTTCCGCAAATTAAAGAGCAATCTCAATCATTCTCCATATCTGTGCTTAGCCTCACGTTGACTACTTTTCAATCATTAAACACTGCAATTACCTCAAGGATACTCTCGGATCGGCCTGCGTATCACACCCGTGGAATGCAGTGCAGAATATTTGCAGCATGCCTGGCAGCGGCCAAAGAAAGTGCACATAGAGAGGGAGGGGGACGCATAAGAAGCGGGAGAGGGGCAAGGAGATTGAAGATGCCATACAATTAAGTAAGCACGAAGAGGTAATGCGCGTCTAACTAGAAATAAATAAACAAGGCGCCCAGGTACTGCGTTCAGCTCAGCTCTCGGTCCTCAAGGCAACCAGCGACTACTGTTTGAGAGTGTGGGGGGTAGGGAAAAGGGGCAGGAGTAAGCGTAGCTAGGCCTCAGCTTGGGCTTGGAAAATGTGGCCTTTAATGATAGGCCCAGGCACAGGCTGTGGCGTTAGCCTGCCCCGCACTGCGCACTTACTCAATTACCTTTGACTAAATTATGGCCAATTGTTGCGGCGAACATGTGTTGCATAATTACGGGCTGTGTGGCAGCCACAACAGAAGCGCGCCAGCACCAGCGCGAGCGCGACGTTCGACTAGCTGCGAGCACAAATTTGATTACTGCTTATAGATTAGATTTTGATTCAGCTACGGCTTCTGCTGCTGCTGCTGCCCTGCGGTCCTAACTAAATGTGTTGCAAACTTGGCCACGTTGACAGCTTAATGAGTGTGTGTGTGCTTGCGAGTGTGTGTGTGTGTGTGTGTGATGGTGTGTGCCAGTGTCTGTTGTCGTTTTGGGCTAAGTTGTGGTTTAGGGCGTTAACACCAGACGAACCAAATCAATTGGCAGACAAGATTGTCTAGAAAGCGCGTGTTGCTGCTGCCCACACAGCGGGCAACAAGGAGGTTGTTGTTGCTGCTGCTGCTGTTGTTGCATTGCTATTGTTGTTCTTTTGGCTGTTTTTGTTACCATTGTTGTTGCTGTGTTTTGTGGTGTGTTGTGTTGTTTGCCTGGCAATTAGCGTCGCAACATTTACGAGTGCCAGACAAATTACCGCGCAACATGTTGCAATTAAAATAACGGCACGCCAACTTTCGCCGCAGCATTGCCAGGCACACAAAAATGTTGCGCGCGTGCGCAGCAGCTCGTGTTGCCGATGCGGCTCTAACTGTTGTTGTAGCTGTTACTGTTGTTGGTGTTGGTGTTGTTGCTGTTGTTAGTGTTGCTGTTGTTGTCGCTTTTGCTGTTGTTATTGGCTTTTACTGGCGCAAAACACTTAGACAAACCTTCTGCACACACGCACACTAGCACACACAACAAGACGCACACACACACAGTGTCGCGTACACACTCTCGCACACATATGCTCAATTTGTTTGCATTTTAATTGTCGTTTGTCGCCGGTGCTAAAAAGAAAAATTGCTAACAACTCGTCGTCAGTTGTCGCAGCAGCAGCAGCAGCAGCAGCAACAACAACAACAGCAACACTACCAACAACAACAACAACAATTTTTATGGCTTTATCCTACGCATTTTACGCTGTTAACAGCTTTGTCGGAGGGTGTGTTAAATATATTTTTATGGTTTAGTTTGCGTGCCTCGCACAGTTTTTTCAACTCACTTTTTCAGTTTTCATTTCTCAAGCTATTTAGCCTTTTTTTCTCTCTTGTCTCTTTGGCTGCAAGACGAGAGTTGCATTGACTTTTTATGGTTATTAGCACGCCGTAAGCCGCATTTGGTCTATTAACCATTGTTGCTGTTGTTGTCGAAGGCTGCGGCAACTTGCCGCTTGCGGCGTAGGCGCATTTTACAAAATGCCTTTACGATAATTACACGTTAAAAGTCAAGTGGCAAAGCGCTTAAGATAAGCTGGAATTCAGGGGCACGACGAGGCTTAACATTTCATTAAACAGGAAGTGGAACAACGCATTTTGTGCTGCTACTGGCAAATAAATGGCTAAAACTCGCGGGTAACTGCGACTGATTCTTGCTGCAAAATCAATTAGTCTAAGTAATTATTTTATTTAAATTATCAGCAAGTTATTAAAACTGAAAGCTTGTTCAGGCTTAAATTAATGGCAAACATGGGCCAACAACAGCAACAACACTTGTCAAGTGTCGGCAATCAATCAGCAATTGCTGTTGCTGTCCATAAACATAAATGTGAAAAATATCGAATATATTCGAAATGCTACAAACCAAAATTGTCAGTTCGTATGTACACGTTGCCAGGTTGCCGCACATGTTGCACTTGTTGCACGGCATCATGTTACCAACAATATTTGCATCTGCCAATCGATTGGCAACAAGTGCAATCAGTTGATGTACTGAATTTGATTTGCCAGCTTGTTGCCTGTTGCTTTTTGCGGCTGATGATGTTGACGTTGTTGTTGGTGGGACTGGGACTGTTACTGTTGGCTGTTGTGATTGCTGTTGCTGCCGCCTGTTGCTGTTGTGCAAGCGGCAAAATGTCAGCCACTTGGCAACATGCTTGGCTCGCCAATGAATGTCAAACATATTGGACCGTTGCAAATGTCAGCGATTGACAGGCAATACACACACAGCAACACACATTAGACTACACTCATCTGGCTCATTTCGCCGCTGTTGCACTTGTTTTAGTTATGTTGCTGGCAACATGTTGCTGCCAGCGGCCTGATTGGCCTGGCAAGCGACAAATTAGGCGAACAATCGCGCTTGACTTTTACCTCAGCAATGTTTATGGCCCATTAGCTGGCCAGGCAGTTGCACAGAGTTCAGCGCTGGCCGACAGCCAACGCCTTCGAAAAAAACAACACACACTACACTACACTACAATCGTATACTCTGCGAGCCCATTCGCCTACTCTCTGATTAAGCAATTTTTTTCACAATTTTGCTCAGCAGCCACATTTTTTATGATATCCAATTAATTTTAATGCATACGCTTGTCTATGGTCAGACATCGGCACTGCGATACAGGCGATACTACGATACTACGCCCCATTCGCTCAAGGGTCAGCAATTTTTTGATTAACCCCGGTCACGCTAATAACTTGAGCCGATGAAACCATTATCATCATCAGCAGCAACAGCAAAAGCACCGCACACCACGTAAGATCCTGCCTGACCATAGTGACCCGATAACTTTCTCGCAAGCAATTGCAAATCTTTCGCTTGCAGTTTTGACCCATTTAGACAAATCCCTGACATTAGTCATGGCAGTGTGAGGGCGTCAGAGAGAGAGAGAGAAAGAGAGGGAGAGACTGATGCGAAAATTATAATGGCTAACAACTGTCCAAGTCCACTCCCTCAATCGATCTATCGATCGTTTGTCTGAATTATTGTCTTTGGCACCGTCTGATGGTTGTTTTGGGGCCATATAATTTATGTTGCCCCGAAAAGTCAATTGATATGGCTAGCGCGATAACAGAAATTTAAGTGTTTTCCTATGCTTCAGTACTATCGTCGTCGTCATAGTCTCAGCAACTCAGCTTAGTCGTTGCTGGCAGCTATGAGCTTTGGCTCAACTTGCTGATTGACCGATGGCAGATGGAGATGGAGCTCCAGAGGTCTGTTCGATCTCTTGGCATTTGGCATGACGCGACTTGGCGAATGTTTGTTGCCCCACAGTCAGACAGTCTCTGTCTCTCTATATCTATCTGTCTATGACTAAGTGAGCGAGCGCACTGTGTGTGTGATAAAGCTGTAGACGTTTTGGCAAATTGATTTTACGGCTACAGTTTCAACTCTGACTGCGAAATAACTCAAGTGTTGCTCTAGGGCATACTTAGACTTTAAACAGATCGTTGGGCTTGCGATTCGCGTTGGGTACTCGAATACAGCTGAGGGGAGTGCCAGCAGGGACTGCGGGAGGTGGCTGTCTCTCTCAGTCTGTCTCTATGATGTAGCGATAAGTAACTGGTAGATGATTGTTATTTTAATGTTATGGCCAGCGGTTCAACGTTTGCGGTTTGTTGCACACAAAAGTGGGTGTCGAATTGTGTGGGCGTTACTAACGGATTGACAAGAACCTAGCAGGGGGCAGTGGGTAAGGGGAAGTAGCAAAGAAGTGAAAGAGAAATGAACCTTTTTGAATGATTGAATGTTAACTGGAGCAGCAGTTGGGATTGTACTTCGTATACGACTATAAATAAATAAATATCTTATAGTGTTGTATAGTTGGGTTAATGCATTTGGTATATTCAAGTGTTATCTACTATATAAACATTTTCTATTCTTCCTCCTCCCACTGCTTGACAACATTCATAACTGGCTGCTTCATTCATTACATTCCGCAGTTCTATGAAATATCACAGCAATTGCTCTTCCCACACAAACTTAACTTGACCCAACCCCAGTGCAGCCCACAGCTGCATTTGAATCTCTAATCTGTTAACCTTGCGCCGATTTCTCAACAACGACAGCAACAACTGCAACAACAACAACAGCAGCTACAATTGCATAGACATTTGAGTGCATTATTGGCAGCAGAAAAATTATAAATTAAGTTCTAATTATATGAGATGCAACAACAATAAAATCAACTGAGCCCAAGTAAATCAAACGAAGCCGCCTGCAACAGCACGAAATAAAATGGAGGCAAAAACAAAAGCAAAAGCAACAGCAACAAAAACAAAACACTTTGCGAGAGAACGTGTGGCCACGCCCACTTAATGCTAACTGCGTGGGCGTTACGCTAATGAACAGAACTTTTGCATATTGCAATGCTTGGATGGAAGGTTTGATTATTGTCGCTGTTGCATTTGTTGTTGTATCCATTGCAATTGTTGCTGCGGCTGCGGCTGTTGCAGTTGCTGTTGCTGCGGCTGTTGCTGCTGCAGTTGCTGTTGCGTCTTGAATGGGTGATAAATTATTTCCCGCCATTTGCATAAATGCTTTGAATGCATTAATTAAAGTCCAAAGGCACACACAAGTTTGCAACGCCCTCGACACGCCTCCCCCCACACCCGTTTGCTGTTGCAGTTGCTGTTGCTGTTGCCATTGCGTGCCGTTGCTGTTGTCGATCTAATCAATTGCAGTTTATTGTTGGCCAGGCCCATAGAGAACCCAATAGAGCGGGCGGCCCATTAACCATGTGTGCTGCTGCTGCTGCTGCTGCACTTGCATCCCATATAAGAACGTTTCTCTTGCAGTTGTATGTATGTATCTGTACCATATCTGCATCTATGTATCGTATCGGCATCTGTATCTGCATATCTGTATCTCCATATATTCGCCTCTTTAAGTGGCTGCCGCCTAATTGTTCATAAAAGTCAACAGTCAATAGCTCTTTATGTTTGCCTTTGAAATTTATATTTATTTATCGCAGTTCTCAAATACAATGGATATCGCATTTAGCTGCTGCTGTTGCTGCTTGCTGTTGTTGCTGTCGTTGTTGTCGCTGAGTTTTTTAGATTTGTGTAGCTTCATAATTTTGCAAGACATTTGCTTGGCAGTAGCCAATGTATTGGCTAACTGAGCCGTTGATTTCGATTCAAGGTCTGCCATTCTTTACAATTAGTGACAGAATTTATGAGCGATTTCAATTTTAAATTGTTTGCACTCGGTTGTTGTTGTTGTAACTGTTGCTGTCGGCATAGTTCTTGTTGCAGAAGCAGCTGATCAGAAAGTGGATAATCAAATTTACCTCTGCCAAATTTGACGAGATGAAAGTCGAGTAAATCTATAAAATTAACACACTAATTAAGTTCCAATTAAAGTTGACTATTTTCTGTTTAGAATGTTGTTTAAAAATAGCCACTTGTGACCCGGAAACGGTTTTGCGGTCTTGGTCAATGTTTGTTTTATAGATGAACGATAAGCCAGGTTCACTCAACACGGAAAAAGCTTGTAAACATTTACAGTGATATTAATAACACCGTTATCATACAATATCTCATGTGAACTAACCGTTAAATTAGATAAAAATCTAGAAAATGGATTAAAACTCAACTGGCTTTCCACGTGGTGTTGCAGTATTCCATTGGCGTTCAACGTGGCTTGATTCTTGTCGATTCGCTTACAGAATAATGTAAATTTGCTGTCGTCTTACAAAAAATGTTTAATATCGGAGGAGAGTTACAATAAAACATAAATACAAGTTTCTCATAATATATGTACAACCAAAGTATTCAAACAAAGTGCCCAGTTTTCCTGGAGGTGGTTGCAAGTCATTTGCAGACAGATAAGACCCAGTTTAGTTAGCAATTATGAAAAACTATAGGTGGAAGTAAAACACTGACGTACATAATTATACTTCACTATGTACAACAAATATTTAAATAGATAAAGATCAGCTGATATTAATAAAACTGACTTGTCGCCTTCCGAAAACACACAGTGTTCAATGAAAACGTATTGAGGACAGACAAGTATAAAACCGTACGAAAATTTAATAAGATTAAATTCAAATACTTAACTTCTTAGGGCTCTCAAAATGCCTGGAGTATTTTGGTTTATATTCCTGTTTCAATTCAATGGAATTCCCAGATTCCTCGCTCAAAGATCATCAGTATATGAATTAACACGGACAATACAACAGCTAAACGAAGCTTATAATATAAATCTTAATATTTTTATCAACTGGGATAACCGTGAAGAGAGATTTGTGGATTTGAAACAACTCGATTCGTGCATACTTCAGCTAAACCTATTCACCAAGACTTTTAATAATTTTCACATGCTCGGGAAATACTCGGAGAATGCTTTAATTATAGTGTATATAAAAAACCCCCCACTTGATGCGGTAGTGGCCGACTTTTTGCCATATCTACTGTGGAAAGTACACGAAACTCAAATAATTTTTATAACAAATAATACACCAGACGCCTGGCAAGAAGATCTCTTCAATTACAGTTTTCGCGAGGGCTTTATCAATGTGTTGCTTGTACACCAACAAAACCTTTCATCGTCACTTTTTACCTACAATCCGTATCCTGCAATTCAGGTTCATCGTTTGTCTCAGCTTGAAGATTACTTCATTAGTAGATTGCAATTTCGGAACTTTCATCATTTCCAGATTCGTACTGTCTTTTTGAAAGGAGAACCACGCATGATCTACTATGTTAATCGGAAAGGACAGTTTGTCACTGCAGGATATATGTACAGCGCCATGAATGAATTTATAAAACACCATAACGGTACACTGAAGATCCTTGAGGAACCCAAATCTTTTGCCATTGGTATTGACATGATCAAAAAAAAGATAATGGATTTTGCAACTTATCCAAAGGAAATTAAATCGAATTTGTCAAGTACAGCGCCTTTATATCTCTTGAAAGAATATTTTGCAGTTCCCTATTCCCGACCCATCGCTAGCTATTTGTACTTCTCGCGTCCATTTCAGTCGACCCTTTGGCTTGCAGTGATGGGCACAGTGATCTACTGTACGATAGCCCTATACATCATCTATAAAAACGATGGAACTGAAATCAGTATGGAGTTTCTGTGTAGCTGGTGCTACGTGTTGTTCCTGTCACAGCCAGTTTTAAGAATCCTTAAATGGCAACAGTTCGCCATACATTGCCTCTTGCTCCTCTGGGGCTTTATATTGACCAACCTGTACTTGACGATGTTGTCGAGTATGCTAACGTCGGGATTATTTGAACCGCAGCTCAACACGATAGAGGATTTGATTAACTCACCCTATCGCCTACTCGCCGATGACTTTCTTGCTAATTATTTTAGAAATTTAGATATAATACCTTCTGAAATTTTAAATCGCATGATTGTCGTTAATGGGCACGCTCTGGATAAAGCTCGGAATGGTTTGAATACTAGTTATATATATATAAGCTATGACGATCGCTTGGATGGAATTTTATATCAACAGCACTTACTGAAAGTACCGCGATTTAAAAAGATACCAAAAAGTTTTATGGATGGCATCATGGCCATACCAGTTGCACATGGCTTACCATATCTTAGAATGTTAAATACTTATTTGAGGAGGATCTTTGAATGCGGCGTCTTAAAAAAGATGAAGAACGACGCATGGATGAATACAATTGAAAGTGGAATTTACACACTCCTTAGAAGTGAAGGATTAGAACAAAAGCCCTACGATTTGGAATTTTATTTCTATGCCTTTGGATTCTGGTGTGCTGGCTTAGTAGTTGCAGTACTGTGTTTTCTTCTGGAATTCTTTAAATGGCGCGTAATGACATACTGAACCCGCAGCTGTCCAAGCACATCTCATCTTCTTTTGTACAGATGATGTATAATAAATGTAAATTGTTGTACATTTTATACCCTTGCAGAGGGTATATTACATTAAATTATATATATTCTCAATCAGAATCATCAGGAGTGTCCATCTAACAGTGTCTGTCTGTCCGTCCGTCTGTCTGTTTTAACGCAAACTAGTCCCTCAACTTCAAAATTGACATACATGCTTCTTATTTCTGCACTATAATAAATATAATATAACTACCAATAGAACAATCAGAGATAAGAGCCTGCAAGGGTATAAAACTTTCGGCATACCGAAGAAAGCCTTCATTCTCGCTATTAAATTATTTTCCAAATTCCAACAAATCCAAAGTTTGTTTTGAAAGTAATTTTATTTAGTTTATTGAACAGACGACACAAAATATGTACATATTGTACAATACATAAACGGTCCAGTTATCTCTCAAATTGTGGTCGAAACCCATTAATAAAATATTTGATAAGACCCAATTAAGTTGGAATAGGAGCTATGTGAGAAACTTACAATTACTTGAAGGTAAACATTGACACAAATAATTAAATTCAATTGTTTATCTTAACTTTCACTTATACTTAAATAGATACTGATCAGTTGGAATCAATAAAACTAACTTGTCGGCTTCCATAAGGTTTAGTGTGCGTTAAATGGGTATTGAGGCAAAACCACTGCAGCAGATCAACTTTAAGAATCAGTTTAATAGTATAACTTTAAGCCATTAGTTGAAATAGGAATTGGATAAGCAGTATACATTTCAACATTGTTATTCTCAAAATGCAAATCGTAATTTGGTTGTTACTCCTAATTCAACTTAGTGGAATTTGCAAAACCTTCTCCGATAGATCATCAGTGTCTGCATTAACACGGATAATTCAACAGCTCAACGAAGCTTACAATATAAATCTAAATATTTTTATTAACTGGAATGAACGTGAGGAGAATCATGTGGATTTGAAGCGGCTTACAACGTGCATAATTCAGCTAAACCAAACCACCAACACATTCAACAACTTTAACTTGTACGGGAAATTCACAGAAAATGCTATAATTATAGTTCACATAGACAACCCTCCACTTGATTCTGCAGTAGCTGATTTTTTGCCATATCTACTGTGGAAAGTACACGAGACGCAAATAATTTTTATAACGAATGATAAACCAGATGCTTGGCAGGAAGATCTCTTCAGCTACAGTTTTGGCAAGGGCTTTATCAATGTGTTGCTTGTGCACCAACATAAAAACACATTGTCGCTTTATAGCTACAATCCATATCCAGTAATTCATGTTCAACGTCTGTCTCAGCTTGATGATTACTTTATTCGAAGGCTTCAACTCCTGAACTTTTATCATTACCCGATTCGAACAATTTTATTGACTATTGAATCGCGCATGATCCAGTATGTGAATCGGAAAGGACAGCTTGTCATTGGGGGATATTTGTATAACGCTATGAATGAGTTTATAAAACTCTACAACGGTACACTGAAGATATTTGAAGAACCCAAATCGTTTGCGGAGGGTATTAACATGATGAAAAACAATGGAATGGATATTGTAGCTTATCCGAACGAAATTGAATGGAATTTGTCAAGTACAGCACCTTTGTACCTATTAAAAGGATATTTTGCAGTTCCCTATTCCCGACCCATCGCCAGCTATTTGTACTTTTCATGTCCTTTTAAGTCAACACTTTGGTGGGCAGTAATGGGGACAGTGGTTTACGGTACGATAGCCCTCTACATCATCTATAAAAACGTTGGAACTGAAATCAGTATGGAGTTTCTATGTAGCTGGTGCCATGTGTTTTTCCTATCTCAGCCATATTTCCGAATCTCCAACTGGCAGCAATTCGTGGTACATTGGCTAATGCTGCTCTGTGGCTTTGTATTGACGAACCTGTACTTGGCGATGTTGTCGAGTATGCTAACGTCGGGATTGTTCGAACCACAACTCAACACTATGGAGGATTTGATCTATTCACCCTATCCCTTACTTGCAGATCATTATATTGCTGAATTTTATACAAAATTAGAAGTTCTACCTACTGAAATAATTAATCACATGGTTGTTGTTTCTGGGCACGCTCTGGATAAAACTCGAATTAATTTAAACACAAGTTATATGTACGTTGCCTATGATGACCGCTTGGACGCAATTTTATATCAACAACACTTGTTGAAAATTCCACGTTTTAAAAAGATACAATTGAGTTTTAAGGACGGCATCATGTCTCTTCCAGTTGCCCATGGCTTACCATATCTTAGCATCTTAAACACCTACTTGAGGAGGATTTTCGAATGTGGCATCTTAAATAAAATGAGGACTGATGCCTGGATGGATTTAATAGAAAGTGGAATTTACACACTCTTTAGAAGTGAGGGAGTGGAGCAGAAGCCCTACGACCTGGAATTCTATTTTTATGCCTTTGTATTTTGGAGTGTTGGCTTAGCTTTCGCCACACTAAGTTTTCTTCTGGAACTGGTGAGATGGCGCATTACCTCACACTCAAAAGTAGTACCTTTCTATATATAAAACAAAAATGTCCTTCATCAAAAATAAATGTCTTAAAGAGTCTTAAATTAAGTTGGTTTTGGTTATTTCTATTGAGCTTAGAAAGATTCCTAAAAACTGCTTTGTTACACACAATGCATTAAGGGTCCAGTTATCTCTCAAGTTAAGGTCGAAAGCCATTAATAAAATATTTGATAAGACCCAATTAAGTTGGAATAGGAGCTATGGGAAAAAATAACAATTACTTGAAGGTAAACATTGACACAAATAATTATATTCTATTGTTTATCTCAACTTTCACTTATACCTAAATAGATTTTGATCAGTTGGAATCAATAAAACTGACTTGTCGGCTTCCAAAAGGTTTAGTGTTCGTTAGAAAGGTATTGAGGAAAGACCACTGCAGCAGATCAACTTTAAGAATTAGTTTAAAAAGTATAACTAAAAGCCTTTGTTGAGTTAGGAATTGGATAAGCAGTATACATTTCAACATTGTTATTTTTATTATTCTCAAAATGCAAATCGTAATTTGGTTGTTATTTCTAATTCAATTCAGTGGAATTTGCACAGCCTTTTCTGATAGATCATCAGTGTCTAAATTAACACGGATAATTCAACAGCTTAACGAAGCTTACAATATAAATCTAAATATTTTTATTAACTGGAATGAACGTGAGGAGAATCATGTGGATTTGAAGCGGCTTAAAACGTGCATAATTCAGCTAAACCTAACCACCAACACATTCAACAACTTTAACTTGTATGGGAAATTCACAGAAAATGCTATAATTATAGTTCACATAGACAACCCTCCACTTGATTCTGCAGTAGCTGATTTTTTGCCATATCTACTGTGGAAAGTACACGAGACGCAAATAATTTTTATAACAAATAATACACCAGACGCCTGGCAAGAAGATCTCTTCAATTACAGTTTTCGCGAGGGCTTTATCAATGTGTTGCTTGTACACCAACAAAACCTTTCATCGTCACTTTTTACCTACAATCCGTATCCTGCAATTCAGGTTCATCGTTTGTCTCAGCTTGAAGATTACTTCATTAGTAGATTGCAATTTCGGAACTTCCATCATTTCCAGATTCGTACTGTCTTTGTGAAAGGAGAACCACGCATGATCTACTATGTTAATCGGAAAGGACAGTTTGTCACTGCAGGATATATGTACAGCGCCATGAATGAATTTATAAAACACCATAACGGTACACTGAAGATCCTTGAGGAACCCAAATCTTTTGCCATTGGTATTGACATGATCGAAAAAAAATTAATGGATTTTGCAACTTATCCAAAAGAAATTGAATGGAATTTGTCAAGTACAGCGCCTTTATATCTCTTGAAAGAATATTTTGCAGTTCCCTATTCCCGACCCATCGCTAGCTATTTGTACTTCTCGCGTCCATTTCAGTCGACCCTTTGGCTTGCAGTGATGGGCACAGTGATCTACTGTACGATAGCCCTATACATCATCTATAAAAACGATGGAACTGAAATCAGTATGGAGTTTCTGTGTAGCTGGTGCTACGTGTTGTTCCTGTCACAGCCAGTTTTAAGAATCCTCAAATGGCAACAGTTCGTCATACATTGCCTCTTGCTCCTCTGGGGCTTTATATTGACCAACCTGTACTTGACGATGTTGTCGAGTATGCTAACGTCGGGATTATTTGAACCGCAGCTCAACACGATAGAGGATTTGATTAACTCACCCTATCGCCTACTCGCCGATGACTTTCTTGCTGATTATTTTAGAAATTCAGATATAATACCTTCTGAAATTTTAAATCGCATGATTGTCGTTAATGGGCACGCTCTGGATAAAGCTCGGAATGGTTTGAATACTAGTTATATATATATATGCTATGACGATCGCTTGGATGGAATTTTATATCAACAGCACTTACTGAAAGTACCGCGATTTAAAAAGATACCAAAAAGTTTTATGGATGGCATCATGGCCATACCAGTTGTACATGGCTTACCATATCTTAGAATGTTAAATACTTATTTGAGGAGGATCTTTGAATGCGGCGTCTTAAAAAAGATGAAGAACGACGCATGGATGAATACAATTGAAAGTGGAATTTACACACTCCTTAGAAGTGAAGGATTAGAACAAAAGCCCTACGATTTGGAATTTTATTTCTATGCCTTTGGATTCTGGTGTGCTGGCTTAGTAGTTGCAGTACTGTGTTTTCTTCTGGAATTCTTTAAATGGCGCGTAATGACATACTGAACCCGCAGCTGTCCAAGCACATCTCATCTTCTTTTGTACAGATGATGTATAATAAATGTAAATTGTTGTACATTTTATACCCTTGCAGAGGGTATATTACATTAAATTATATATATTCTCAATCAGAATCATCAGGAGTGTCCATCTAACAGTGTCTGTCTGTCCGTCCGTCTGTCTGTTGCAACGCAAACTAGTCCCTCAACTTCAAACTTGACATACATGCTTCTTATTTCTGCACTATAATAAATATAATATAACTACCAATAGAACAATCAGAGATAAGAGCCTGCAAGGGTATAAAACTTTCGGCATACCGAAGAAAGCCTTCATTCTCGCTATTAAATTATTTTCCAAATTCCAACAAATCCAAAGTTTGTTTTGAAAGTAATTTTATTTAGTTTATTGAACAGACGACACAAAATATGTACATATTGTACAATACATAAACGGTCCAGTTATCTCTCAAATTGTGGTCGAAACCCATTAATAAAATATTTGATAAGACCCAATTAAGTTGGAATAGGAGCTATGTGAGAAACTTACAATTACTTGAAGGTAAACATTGACACAAATAATTAAATTCAATTGTTTATCTTAACTTTCACTTATACTTAAACAGATACTGATCAGTTGGAATCAATAAAACTGACTTGTCGGCTTCCAAAAGGTTTAGTGTGCGTTAAATGGGTATTGAGGCAAAACCACTGCAGCAGATCAACTTTAAGAATCAGTTTAAAAAGTATGACTTTAAGCCATTAGTTGAGTTAGGAATTGGATAAGCAGTATATATTTCAACATTGTTATTCTCAAAATGCAAATCGTAATTTGGTTGTTATTTCTAATTCAACTTAGTGGAATTTGCAAAACCTTCTCCGATAGATCAGCAGTGTCTGCAATTTTATATCAACAACACTTGTTGAAAATTCCACGTTTTAAAAAGATACAACTGAGTTTTAAGGACGGCATCATGTCTCTTCCAGTTGCCCATGGCTTACCATATCTTAGCATCTTAAACACCTACTTGAGGAGGATTTTCGAATGTGGCATCTTAAATAAAATGAGGACTGATGCCTGGATGGATTTAATAGAAAGTGGAATTTACACACTCTTTAGATGTGAGGGAGTGAAGGAGAAGCCCTACGACCTGGAATTCTATTTTTATGCCTTTGTATTTTGGAGTGTTGGCTTAGCTTTCGCCACACTAAGTTTTCTTCTGGAACTGTTCAGATGGCGCATTACCTCACACTCAAAAGTAGTACCTTCCTATATATAAAACAAAAATGTCTTTCATCAAAAATAAATGTCTTAAAGAGTCTTAAATTAAGTTGGTTTTGGTTATTTCTATTGAGCTTAGAAAGATTCCTAAAAACTGCTTTGTTACACACAATGCATTAAGGGTCCAGTTATCTCTCAAGTTAAGGTCGAAAGCCATTAATAAAATATTTGATAAGACCCAATTTAGTTGGAATAGGAGCTATGGGAAAAAATAACAATTACTTGAAGGTAAACATTGACACAAATAATTATATTCTATTGTTTATCTCAACTTTCACTTATACTTAAATAGATTTTGATCAGTTGGAATCAATAAAACTGACTTGTCGGCTTCCAAAAGGTTTAGTGTTCGTTAGAAAGGTATTGAGGAAAGACCACTGCAGCAGATCAACTTTAAGAATTAGTTTAAAAAGTATAACTAAAAGCCTTTGTTGAGTTAGGAATTGGATAAGCAGTATACATTTCAACATTGTTATTCTCAAAATGCAAATCTTAATTTGGTTGTTATTTCTAATTCAATTCAGTGGAATTTGCACAGCCTTTTCTGATAGATCATCAGTGTCTAAATTAACACGGATAATTCAAAAGCTTAACGAAGCTTACAATATAAATCTAAATATTTTTATTAACTGGAATGAACGTGAGGAGAATCATGTGGATTTAAAGCGGCTTAAAACGTGTATAATTCAGCTAAACCTAACCACCAACACATTCAACAACTTTAACTTGTACGGGAAATTCACAGAAAATGCTATAATTATAGTTCACATTGACAACCCTCCACTTGATTCTGCAGTAGCTGATTTTTTGCCATATCTACTGTGGAAAGTACACGAGACGCAAATCATTTTTATAACGAATGATAAACCAGATGCTTGGCAGGAAGATCTCTTCAGCTACAGTTTTGGCAAGGGCTTTATCAATGTGTTGCTTGTGCACCAACATAAAAACACATTGTCGCTTTATAGCTACAATCCATATCCAGTAATTCATGTTCAACGTCTGTCTCAGCTTGATGATTACTTTATTCGAAGGCTTCAACTCCTGAACTTTTATCATTACCCGATTCGAACAATTTTATTGACTATTGAATCGCGCATGATCCAGTATGTGAATCGGAAAGGACAGCTTGTCATTGGGGGATATTTGTATAACGCTATGAATGAGTTTATAAAACTCTACAATGGTACACTGAAGATTTTTGAAGAACCCAAATCTTTTGCGGAGGGCATTAATATGGTGAAAAACAATGGAATGGATATTGTAGCTTATCCGAAAGAAATTCAATGGAATTTGTCAAGTACAGCGCCTTTGTACCTATTGAAAGGATATTTTGCAGTTCCCTATTCCCGACCCATCGCCAGCTATTTGTACTTTTCACGTCCTTTTAAGTCAACACTTTGGTGGGCAGTAATGGGGACAGTGGTTTACGGTACGATAGCCCTCTACATCATCTATAAAAACGTTGGAACTGAAATCAGTATGGAGTTTCTATGTAGCTGGTGCCATGTGTTTTTCCTATCTCAGCCATATTTCCGAATCTCCAACTGGCAGCAATTCGTGGTACATTGGCTAATGCTGCTCTGTGGCTTTGTATTGACGAACCTGTACTTGACGATGTTGTCGAGTATGCTAACGTCGGGATTGTTCGAACCACAACTCAACACTATGGAGGATTTGATCTATTCACCCTATCCCTTACTTGCGGATCAATTCATTGCTGATTATTATACAAACTTAGAACTTCTACCTACTGAAATTATAAATCGTATGGTTGTTGTTTCTGGGCCAGCTCTGGATAAAGCTCGAACTGGTTTAAACACAAGTTATATGTACGTTGCCTATGATGACCGCCTGGACGCAATTTTATATCAACAACACTTGTTGAAAATTCCACGTTTTAAAAAGATACAATTGAGTTTTAAGGACGGCATCATGTCTCTTCCAGTTGCCCATGGCTTACCATATCTTAGCATCTTAAACACCTACTTGAGGAGGATTTTCGAATGTGGCATCTTAAATAAGATGAGGACTGATGCCTGGATGGATATAATAGAAAGTGGAATTTACACACTCTTTAGAAGTGAGGGAGTGGAGCAGAAGCCCTACGACCTGGAATTCTATTTTTATGCCTTTGCATTTTGGAGTGTTGGTTTAGCTATCGCCACACTGAGTTTTCTTCTGGAACTGGTGAGATGGCGCATTATCTCACATTCAAAAGTAGTACCTTTCTATATACAAGTATAAAACAGAAAGGCCCGTCATCAAAAATAAATGTCGTAAAGAAAATTAAGTTGGTTTAGGTTATTTCTATTGAGCTTAGAAAGATTCCTTTGATGTACACCCTAATAAAGCGGTTTGTTTTGATAATACGCACCTGCCAAGCTATGAATGTGCGTCCATTTGATGAGATAATGATAGTTTCGTCTTATAGTATGTTGGGTATATAAAAGAAGCCTGTTCAATGTTGGTCGCCTCATACGTTCCAAATGGATCTACTCTTCCTGAACACGCTACACAATCTGATACTTGCACGTGGTACCTTTATAGCCTCATGCATTAATGAGCTCAATGTGTTGTATAACATGGAACTGAATGTTTATCTGGAGTTTGGACAAAGCTCTTGGATGCCAGTTATCGAGACAGTCCTTCCAACTCTCCAGGTAAGCGATGCAACTCACCAGCATGTACTGATGGGAAACTTCAGTGAGCGCACATTGACCATCGTCTATATGGAGGACTCCTATGAGACTAGCGTCTTTAGCTACCTAACCAACTGGTTGTGGCGTGCTCAGCAGCTGCAGGTGCTCATCATTTACCCAGAGGCGACAACGGTTAAATTGCTTAGGCTCTTCTCACACTGCTGGCAACAAGGTATGGTTCACATTCTGGTACTCGTGCCACAGACTGGAGAGCTTTATAGCTATATGCCCTACCCGAAACTCGGACTTTTGGTAATGCAAAACACGCTTGAGTATTTCCACCGCACACGAGGATTGCTCTGGGACTTTCATGGCTTTGAGATTACGTGTGGCATTCTCCCAAGCGGAGCACCGCGTGCCTTTCTCTTCAGAGATCAACGGGATCGTCTGATTTATGCTGGTTATATGCTACGAATGGTGCTGGACTTTATTGGACACTACAAAGGTACCATAAGGACTCTCACCGTGGACAATTTGCGAGAGGCGAACGAGGCGCTGAGCACTCGACTTGTTGATTTCTTGCCGTACCTTTTGCCTGAGTCACCCAATTTTACGGGCAGCGTTGTGCTGTGGCATGAGAATAGCTTCCTGATAGCCCCATCGCCCAAGCTGTTGCCCAAGTACATGTACTTGCTGAAGCCCTTCTCAAGGACTACCTGGTTGGCCTGCCTTGCCATCTTGCTGTACTGCAGTGTAGCGTTGTTTCTTCTCGCCGAGGGAACACTTAATTTGAGCGGCGCTTTCTTGCACATTCTACGTCTCTGGCTCTTCATGCCGCCTGGCCAGGATCAGGTCTCTCCGCCTAACCCCCGTCGCCTGCTGCTCTTTATGATTATGACCGTAGCAGGACTGATGCTAACCAATCTCTATTTGGCTCAGCTTTCTAGCAATTTGGCAGCGGGTCTATATGACAAGCAGCTCAATACCTTCGATGACTTAGAAGGTACAGATTACAAGCTTCCAGAAGAGGAACTTGAGTTAAGATACTTGCGCCAATTGCCCGATCTACATCCTCAGCTGGAAAAGCGTCTGGAACTTACACCGGAGCAGCTAGTCTATAAGTATCGCCGTGATCTGAACACGAGCTCACTGCACATTGCCTTGGAGGACAGCATTGAGTTTACATTGTACCAGCAAAAGTTTCTACACGTTCCACTGTTTCACAAGTTGCCGAAGATCATCTACCAGCAACCCTTTTTCATGCCCGCAGCCTATGGACGACCCTATCTGAAAATCTTCAATTGGTATGTGCGGCGCATGTTTGAAGCAGGAATTCTACTCAAGATGAAGAGTGAAGGGTTCAGTCATGGCATACAGAGTGGCAGACTGCAGTTTGTGTATCGCTCCAGGTATCAGGAGGTTGATTCTAATGATCTGGAATACTACTTTGTGGCAATTGGCGTCTGGTTAGTTGGCATGCTGTTGGCTGCCCTGTGCTTTGCTTGGGAGTGCTGGAGGGGCAAGAAATAAGGGAAATATATGATTGATGAGTAAAGTAGATCTTCTGCTGAATAGTGGTAACAAATTATAGAAGCTCTAATCAATTGCAAATATATATATAAATTGATTCATGGTATACTACTTTGGGTCTGGTAGTTCTCTCAAAGACTACAAAGGTCTCATTTGCATGACCGGCGGGCGCACTTGTCGAGCATGGCGACCTGGCGAGCAGCCAGTAGATTGCCAACAGGCAATTGGCAACAGGTAACTGCCAATTGTGTTAGCTGGCTGGCTCTGAAGGTGTCTTCGATTATTGGCAAACATTAATTATTTGCTCGCGCGCGCTCAACTGAGTGCCACCTTCTGTGCCTCAGATTGTTTTGTTGTTTTTGTGATTTGCTGTTGCTAGTGTTGCTGCTGCTGCTGTTGCTGTGTTACTGTTGCTGCTGCAGCTTTGTGAAAGGCTCGGGCAAGTAGTTCAAATGTTTATTTTTTGGTGTATCTTTGATTGCAGACTGGCTGCACAGGCTAAGGCAGGCTGGCTGGCAGGCAGACCACAAAATTTGCGCAACGAATGTGCCCTGGCTCGGTCAGGCTGCTCTCGGGTCTCTTCGAGCCTTGACTATTTATTTTTGGCCAAAATTGCACATTTTCCCATGCTGCTGCTGTCGTTGCTATTGCTGCTGCTGCTGCTGCTGCAGTTGTTGTTGTTGTCGTTACGGCGTCGCGTCTAATCAAGGAGCGGAGTCGTTGCTGCACAGCTGCCGCTGCCGCTGCTGGCTGCCTTCTCCTCAGCCTCATCCGCGATCCGCGCCAGCTCTCTGTCTATGTGTTAGCCTGGCCGGGCCGTGCCGGGGCCGCCCGTTGCCATTTAGACCCCGAGGCAGCCGAAAACGATGAATATTGATTTAATTGAAAGTCATTGAGGCGCACGTACTCATAGACACATATACCGAGCGCGAGTGGCAGACGGCGACGGACACAGGCGGCGGCACGGCATGGTGTGCGTCTTTTTTTCCATTTGGCGTGGCTCCAAAAACTCCAAAAGCCAGCGCGCTTCAGCTTCAGATACAGCTTTGACTGCAACGCCGACTGCAGCTTGCCAACTGCCCTCCCACATGCCACATGCGGCGTCATCTGCAGTCTCACACTTACACACAGACACACACACACACACGCGCTACGCCCCAACATTTGTAGCTGGCACATTGACACAGTTTCTATGCAGCGGCAGATGTGCTGCATTAGCTGCCCCTCCCTTCCTACACCCTTGCCCCACCCCTGGCAACATGTTGGAATTTTGTCGACTTGTTTTTCTTTCGCTTGGCGACGCTGCTGCCAAATGTCAAGAGGTTAATACGTGAATTAACAGCAAATTTCTTTGACTTGTGTGTGCCTGCATGCCTGCTGTTTGTTGTTGTTGCTAGTGTTGCTAGTGTTGCTGTGGCTGCCGCTGCTGATGTTGCTCTTCGTGCAGCTGCTGCTGGCGCTTTCATTGGAATGCGGGCGTTGCTAGCCTCTTTTCTTCTTCCTCTTCCTCATCTTCCTCTGCTCGTTTGTTGTTTTTATAGTCAACGAAGTCGGGGAAGTGCATTAGGAAGACCCAACCTAAACAGCATGTGGTCGCTGTTGTTTTTGTTGTTGTTAGAGATTTGACTATGCGCTTAAGATACGAGGGTCGTTTGATAAGTCCGTGACTTTTTGAATAAAATATATTTTTTTCGTCAAAGAAGCGTTTTATTTCTCAACATAATCTCCTTTTAGCTCTATACATTTAGTCCAGCGTTTTTCCAATTTTTTTATTCCTTCCAAATAATAGGTTTTCTCAAGGCCCTCAAAATAGTCGTTTGTTTCTGTGATGACCTCTTCATTTGACCCGAATCTCTTACCGCCGAGCCATTTCTTCATGTTTGGAAACAAAAAATAGTCACAGGGGGCTAAATCTGGAGAATATGCTGGATGGGGTAGCAGTTCGTAGCCCAATTTATGAAATTTTGCCATGCTGACTACACACGTGTGCACCCGTGCATTGTCCTGATGGAACAGCACTTTTTTTTTCGCCAAATGCGGTCGTTTCTGCTTCAAATCAATATCGAATCTGTGCAAAAGCTCTGAATAATATTCGCCGGTGATCGTTTTACCCTTTTCAAGGTAATCGATGTGAATGATACCTTGTGCATCCCAAAAAACTGTGGCCATGACCTTGTTGGCCGACAGACCCACCTTGGCCTTCTTTGGTGCACGTTCACCCGGAGAAACCCACTGTCTTGATTGTTCTTTGGTCTCTGGTGTGGTGTGGTGGATCCATGTTTCGTCTACGGTAACGAAACGGCGCAAAAATTCGTTTGGATTGCGGTTGAACATCGCCAAACACTCCTTTGAAATGGTCACACGGTTGCGCTTATGGTCGTGTGTGAGCAATCGCGGCACCCATCGCGCGGAAAGCTTTTTCATGTCCAAATATTCATGTAAAATGTGATGTACCCGTTCAGTTGAGATGCCTACAGCCTCAGCTACCTCACGCACTTTCATTCTCCGATCATCCAATATCATTCCATGGATTTTGTCGACGATTTCTGGCATGACGACCTCTTTTGGGCGACCTGAACGTTCGGCATCACTTGTACTGGTACGACCACAACGGAACTCAGTAAACCATTTCTTAACCATTGAAATTGATGGTGCAGAGTCCCCATAATATTTATCAAGTCTTTCCTTGGTTTCGGTGATGGATTTTTTACGCAAAAAATAATGCTTAATTAGCACACGAAATTCACTTTTTCCATTTTCGTTAAAATTCACGAGATCGTCTGCTTTCAATGCCTATAAAACGCAAACCAAAAAACGCAGCTTTCTCAAAATTTTACAGTCAGCTGTTAATCGATAACTGCTGACAGGAGCAGTGTTGTATTTAGAGCAGGTGCGCGGCAAATACAAAAAGTCAAGGACTTATCAAACGACCCTCGTATTACATTAAAATTGTTTAAGCTTTTAAGAATGCCTTAATAGCGGCCAATAAATCAAACAGAATTTCACTTTATCGCATGCCGGGCATATCTGGGCAGCAGAACTAAGATTTCCAAATAAAATAAATTGAAAATCGAACAGAGCAGGAAAGAAGAAGCAGTAACCTATATTCCCTATATATGTGGTAGTAAATCAAAATATTATAAATTAATATACTTTGTATATTTATTATATTCGTATTCCCAAAAGCTCTCCCTCCCTTGATATTAACTGTCATACAGCTGTTATACAGAAATCATCTCTGCATGTCCTTGCTTTTAGCAAAGTCAACAACCATCGCATCCTTTCACGCAGTTTGCCTTCGCTGACGTCAGATGGCGCCACACTGTACGCGCTCGATTTGAAAATGAAATTGTAAAATAAAAATGCAATTTCAATTACAAATTCCACAACGCACGCTCGCTCGTTTGTTCCTCTCTTGCCGTACAGTGGGTCGTTAGGCATATCTAACCCACATAGATGACCAACCCGCGATTAAACAATTACACACACACACTCACGCAGGCCGGGCGCGACAGACAGAGCGAAAATAGAGTCGTACGTCTATGCAAATTTTTTCGCTAGGCAAGTGCATAATAATTTTGATGAAAATTGTTGCTATTTTCAGCTCAATGTGGCGCTTGCTTGGGTCTCTCGTTGCTCGCTGGACCGACCACGCCAAATGTGACAATCTTGAAGAGATCAAAAAAGCGTAAAGCCTACAGAGCAACAGCGGCTACCCACTGGTTGCCCAGTTGGGAACTGGAACTGCAACTGCAACTGGAACAGAAACCGGCACCAGCAGTGCCACTGCCAGCACCAGCAGCAACAGCTCTGGGTCTGGGGTATGTTTGGGTCGGTTTGGGTCCGTTTGTCTGGCGATAGCGCAAATATTCAATTCAATTCATTAACAGCCACACAGCCTGTGATTAAATCGCTCCACATTTATATTTATATTATGTATACGCGCAGACATATATATTTATTTATTATTATATGTCGTTTGCAGTGTACCCTTTCTGACAGGGTACTATGATTTTATGAGGGAATATGTAACGATGTAAAGAGAGAAGATCTGAGTATAGCTTGTATTGAGTATTAATATGAAAAGGACTTACATTTTTATTACATCTATGTTAGTTATATATGCATTATACCCTGTAGGGGATGTCAGCTTCGTCACTATTATCCATTGTATGGAGTTCTTACTTATTTTCAATATTTATACCCGTTAATCATGGGGTATAAAGTAAAAAAAAAGCTGCCATGATCACACGAAGCGTGTAAAGCATATAAATCGTTTGATAAGTCCGTGACTTTTTGTATTTGCCGCGCACCTGCTCTAAATACAACACTGCTCCTGTCAGCAGTTATCGATTAACAGCTGACTGTAAAATTTTGAAAAGCTGCGTTTTTTGGTTTGCGTTTTATAGGCATTGAAAGCAGACGATCTCGTGAATTTTAACGAAAATGGAAAAAAGTGAATTTCGTGTGCTAATTAAGCATTATTTTTTGCGTAAAAATCCATCACCGAAACCAAGGAAAGACTTGATAAATATTATGGGGACTCTGCACCATCAATTTCAATGGTTTACTGAGTTCCGTTGTGGTCGTACCAGTACAAGTGATGCCGAACGTTCAGGTCGCCCAAAAGAGGTCGTCATGCCAGAAATCGTCGACAAAATCCATGGAATGATATTGGATGATCGGAGAATGAAAGTGCGTGAGGTAGCTGAGGCTGTAGGCATCTCAACTGAACGGGTACATCACATTTTACATGAATATTTGGACATGAAAAGCTTTCCGCGCGATGGGTGCCGCGATTGCTCACACACGACCATAAGCGCAACCGTGTGACCATTTCAAAGGAGTGTTTGGCGATGTTCAACCGCAATCCAAACGAATTTTTGCGCCGTTTCGTTACCGTAGACGAAACATGGATCCACCACACCACACCAGAGACCAAAGAACAATCAAGACAGTGGGTTTCTCCGGGTGAACGTGCACCAAAGAAGGCCAAGGTGGGTCTGTCGGCCAACAAGGTCATGGCCACAGTTTTTGAATGCACAAGGTATCATTCACATCGATTACCTTGAAAAGGGTAAAACGATCACCGGCGAATATTATTCAGAGCTTTTGGACAGATTCGATATTGATTTGAAGCAGAAACGACCGCATTTGGCGAAAAAAAAAGTGCTGTTCCATCAGGACAATGCACGGGTGCACACGTGTGTAGTCAGCATGGCAAAATTTCATAAATTGGGCTACGAACTGCTACCCCATCCAGCATATTCTCCAGATTTAGCCCCCTGTGACTATTTTTTGTTTCCAAACATGAAGAAATGGCTCGGCGGTAAGAGATTCGGGTCAAATGAAGAGGTCATCACAGAAACAAACGACTATTTTGAGGGCCTTGAGAAAACCTATTATTTGGAAGGAATAAAAAAATTGGAAAAACGCTGGACTAAATGTATAGAGCTAAAAGGAGATTATGTTGAGAAATAAAACGCTTCTTTGACGAAAAAAATATATTTTATTCAAAAAGTCACGGACTTATCAAACGACCCTCGTATATTCTTGAGGAGCTTCAAATGCTAAGTAGATAGCCTTGTTGTCTGTATGAGCACCTATATCTCAAAGACTATAGGAGCTAACACTACAAAATTTGGTTACAATGTGTCTTATAGTAAGCACAATATTTACTATTTAACGAAATCACTTAGACTGGCATCGAACATATGTTTAGCGGGTATATTACAGTCGAGCACACAGTAATTTAACTCTCTTGTACTTGTTTTCTTAGTTTTTTGCGGTTATTGGAGCACCCAAGTGGTGGCTAGTGCACAAGGCATAATCTCCTGACAATTTATTGGCATTTTCATGTAAATTATGTTATATTCCGAGTGAAATAAAAATACGTTTTTCTTTTATTGCCAACACTTTAGCGACTTTATCTTGTATGAAAAGTGGTTCAATCGCGATAACTTCATCTCAGCGGGGCCATAACAATAACAACAACTTAGCAACAACAACAACAACAACTGTCCAACAACAACCTGCATTTTGATAGATTTTTGCATTTTAATTGATTCTTAATGGAAAACTGTTCTTATCACGATTGCTCGAATTTATGAAAAGTTAATTATAAGTCGCCGTATTTGCTCTTTCGATTCGATGTTGTGCTGCAAGTGCAATGCGGTAATTTGAGTAGTTATTTTCGAAAGTTGTCAAAAAACGTTGAGTTATTACACCGCCCGATATCGGTCACTAATTGAACAGTTTGGCCAACGGCTCGACTCGATCGAAGATTGCCAGCCCGAGAGAGATCACTTAACTCCGGCAATTGCAATTACGATGCGAGTGGATTGTGCCGACTAGTCAGCTTAGTCGTAATATATGCGGGGATCTATCGATAGAGCTGTTAGGCTAATAGACTAATCCAATGCAATTGACGTATACAAATTGCATTGCCAAGATTTGTGGAGTATTTTAGATTCCGATACTGCACCGATACTCATATTCCCCCAACAAATTTATGGCTGCCTTTTGTTTTGCATTTTATGAAGAAGAATTTTTTGATTAGTGCCGGCAAATGTCGTAAACTTAATGCGCAATGCCCATATAAACATTGCCATGTGCCTCTGGGCAACCACTTGACTAAATTAAATATCATAATTTAATTTTCCAACATTTTAATGCACTTTGGCTGAAATAGTTTTTTTTTTCTATTTCATTAATGTGACGCCTCCGACGCCTCCGTCGCTGTGGCTGCCACATGCTGCAGTTATTCCATGTTGTTAGTCCATATGTTGTCGTCGTCGTTGTTTTTGTGCGCTGCGCTGACGCCATTGTTGCACGGCCCCAGCGACGACGACGACAAAATGAATTTTCATATTTTCTTATTGCGGAAAAAAAGCAGAGAAATACAGAAAAAAGAAAATGCTTTTTTATTTGTGCTCGTAATGCCGCCAGGCAGCGAGACGCGCCGACTTCATTTAATACACTCCACAGCCTGCTTCTCTCTCTTGAGGCCCTAGGCAAGGAGAGTGGGTGTGAGGACGGGGAGGGGGAAGGGTGGAGTGGTCGCAATTGCAGACCATGCCCGAAAGCAACGTCGTCGCATCCTTTTGGTCTGCGAAATCCTTTTTGTCTGTTGCGCGTCGCATCTCGTTTTCGGGCGTTCATAATAAAAATGCATGCAAAAATGCAAACGTGGCAAGTGGGAGTTGAAGTGCAGCAGGTGGGGAGGGTGCAAAGAGTCTAAAGAGTAAAGGGGCGGGGGGGGCAGGCGCATTGGGTGGTTTTCTTTTTTGGTTGAATGCCACAAGAAATTATGATACGTTTAATTACCAAGCAAGCGACTGACGTGCAGCACGTGACTTGCAGCCAGCGTGTACCTGCAGCTCAGTGCAGCACACACACTCCAACACCTCCCCCCCTCCCCCCACCCCTGGCTAACCGTGCCACATTTCAGCTCGTTCATTAACAGCTGTCAGCTTTTGGCAGCACTTGGCTGCGCGTCGTGGTTCGCGGCATTCCCGACGCGCCGCTCGGCGCGTTTTACAATTTGCACCTTTTTAATTAACGTGATTGCAGCGGGACTCGCGAGAGCACACACACACACACACACAGTCATGTTGATCTATGCATTACGTGCTGAATGCAACTTTCAACATGGTTTGGGCTGGGTGGGTTAGTTACCTGAGCGAGTCGTCTCCGTGTCTCAAGTGAGCACTTGCAGCAGCTCCCAAAAAACCCACCTGACACCCGGACGAAACAGAAGCCGCAGCTGAATTGGGATTAAGCAGGAGTAAGGCTGTAGTTGGATCTGGTAGCTGGAGGCGTTCTGCCTTTGTCTTCGGCATAAAGCGAAAGTCGTCGTCGTCGTCGTCCTCGTCACGGGTTTTTGGCGCTTTGGCGCGTCATCTTCCAGCTCAATGGTGTCACACAATGTCACGTGCTGATTTGACAGCTGCTCCAGAGGTTGACTTAGACGTAGGTGGTTGGAGGAGGACGGGCAGGAGCTAGTGTAGGTGTAGGTGTGTGCTGTGGAGGACACACTCTCGATGGGGCATGTGCCTGCTCCTGCTCCTGCTCCAGCTCTTGTGTACTCAACATTTACGCACTTCAGCGCGTTTCGTGCACAAAGAGCTGGAGTTGCGCCATGGCAAGGGAAGCCGGGGTTTGCAGGGGTGGTGGCGGGGGAGGTGCAAGGAAAACATCTTGAAATGTCAACGTGGCTGACAGCTTTAAAGTTCTTCTTGCAGTTTAGATTTATCAAAAGTTATGGCATTTATTATGCAAGACACGAGTTCACGATGTGTTGCAATTCGTGATATGTGAATTACGTAGAAAATTATTAAAAAACTTTTAAGATAAACTGAAAATTGACTGTAGGTAATCTACGTGATTATTCTTTGGGGTTTTGTACATTATATAATTTGATTAGTTTTATTGTTTTTTACTGCGGTTATAACGAATGTTCTTTATATAGTTCTGCAGGTAGAGAGAGAGATAGAGAGAATTATAGTTAAAAAGATAATGATAACCAGAGATGAGATATATATATATATACTTCTATATTAAAAAGTTAGTTTTTAATTTTGTACATCATTTTACTTGCATTATTTACGGTTCCATACAGACTAGTTAAATTCTTGATAAATAAAAAAGAGCGTAGTACATTTAAAGAAGGCTAAGGATAATCTTAGAAAATTGAAGATTAACAACGCTCTGATGCTCTGTTATACTTATTTGTTAATTACCATAGATTGATAGTTATATTTCGCAAATAGGATTCTCTAATTGATAGAAAGATATGTATGACATTTAGAAAGAAAGTTTACCTTTTGTCAGTTAGTCCCATGCATGTTTTATACAGTTCGGTTTGATGTATACACTGTTAATTATCGAACATAAATAAACTTAGATTTCAAAGATAGACAAATGATTTTGTAGATAGTTAGCCAGTTTTATATGTAAATTAGTTCTAAATATATATATCTCTCTGTACATTCATCATATTCATGGGTAATTGTCAAGATTTACATAATAAAGAGTTTCATATTTCATAAATATATTTCTAATATTCTCGCTGTCTGCAAACCTTTTAAGAGACCCATTCATTTATTATCTATTCAATCTTAATTGACTGTCACTAACTCAACACCCAAAGAGTTAAGAGTATTTATGCTAAATCGCCTGACCGGGCAAACTTTTGAAGTTGCTTTTTTTTGGCGATATTCGTGCTTGAACCCCTCGCTGAACCCTTTCACACCTGAGCAAAACCGCAAAAGCGATCGACAGCGGGTACAGTCACAACTATTTCGCTCCTCTCTCTCTCTCTCTTTTTCTCTCCGTCTCTTTTTGTGTCTCACTCTCTATCTATCTCTCTCTAGTTTTGGGGTTGCAGTCGAAACAATTTATAATTTCAACGCCTTGAGATAACAAATAGCCCGACGGAGTGCACGATTCGACAATTAATCATCGCGTCGCGTTTTCGCCGTTTGCTGTTTGGCGTTTTGTCGTTTGCTGGCTGCCTGCCTGCCTGCCTCGCGTTACTTTTTCGGGCATAATTACGGCAAATGCAGCACGCCGCAGTGTGCCCTGGCAGGGTACTTAGTTCGGGCCGCAAGAGACAGTTAAAAATGACGAGAGCAAAGCGAACTGAAATGACAAAAGCCAAGTCAGAGTCAAGCTCGATGGCGATGGCGATGGCGATGCCGAATGCAACAAATGCCCCCAAAAACATGGCCCAGATGATCGATTAGTCCAATTCAATCCACAAATGTGCAGCTCCAAGCTTCAAGTCGAGAAAAACAATTGTGGCCACAAATATTGGGACAGCGAAATATTGGGCATGCTTTTGCATTGGCATAATTTGGCAATTGAATTGATTTCTTGGCTTTTTCACTCCACTCTGTCTCGCTATCTGTCTGACTGGTCTAACGGTCTGCCTGCCTGTCCGCCTGTCCGCCAGTCTTGGCCTCTCTGGCCAAGCCCTAGAGCAAATTTGGTTACGCTCACGTTTGTGCAGGAAATCGAAATCGTTAGCCTAAACTTTATGTTCATGGAAAAGGGTTTGGCTGTGTGATATTTCATGTTTGCCGCCAACGCCATCGACAAAATCGCTGCCGCTGTCGCTGCTGCTGCTAGTCGCTGCCGCTGCCGCTGCTGATTGATTGAGCGTCGGCGTTGGCTGCGGCGCCTGCAGCACAGCCCCTTGGACGACCCCCCTTACTATGCCTGCGCCTTGAAGACGTTGCAGTTCAAAGGTGCCACCGTTTTCTCCCATAATGAACGATCATTTGATATGCCGACATCGTAGATACAGATACGATTTATGACCAGTCGATTGTTGTTGCTGTTGCTATTGTTGTTGCCATTGTTGTTGCTGTAAGTAGTTGCTGCTGTTATTGTTGTTTAATGTGCATTTGCCAAACACAGTTGACGAATTTCGCGTCGTCTAAAACTTAAAGCGACAACGCGCACACAACATTTTGTGGCCCGTTCCATTGTGTTGTGTTGTTGCCCGTGTCGCCCATTGTTGTGTGCGCCCAGCTGCTGCCACTGCTGCTGCTGCCTCTGCTGCCTGTGCTGCCAGGGCCCCTCCCCCAACTTCGCTCATATTTGTTCCATGTGCAATTTTTGCATACTTCAGCAAACGCGTCATATTTTCGAGGGGTTTCGCTAACATGCAAAGGACACTTGAGAGCCCAGGCACACAAGTGGATCCTTAAAGAGCATTTCTTCAGGCCAGGGGCTGCTTGAGTGTAGCTACATTCTGAATGGGCACACAGTGCCGTTGCGATGACGATGACGATGACGATGTTGCTGTAGAGAGATGATGATGATGATGATGAAGCCGAGGACAACTGGCAAGATGGCATCTCCCTAGCGATGCTGGATTGTATGTGTTACATAAGAATATATCTGTGTGTATGTCTGTGTCGCTTCAATCAATAGCATAACTTGCTGCTGCAGTTGAAACAATACATTTCAACAAGCAAAACACATTAGATTGGTCATTAAACATGCAGCGACAAGAAGCACTTGCAGGCAAACACAGGACACTGAGCACAAAGGACGCAGCTTCAGCGTGCATGTAGCTCTGCTTGCCATTTCCGTTTCCTGTTTCACGTACACACACACACAAATGCACACGCAAACATAATGTGCATATCATTTACGGTGTCAATCAGCGCGCGGTTGCAATGCGAATGCGGCCACAAAAATCAACAGGAATACGCCACGTTGCACAACCACACACAGAGACACACACATGTACACTTCAAACTGCATTGTGTGTGCAATATCCTGTGTGTCTCCGTCTCTGTCTGTGTTTGTATTTGTGTTTGTGGCAGATCCCGGTGCCGTTGCCAGTCGACCATAAAATGTATTGCGGTCATTTTAATATAAAATAATTAATTTCAACGTAAATATTTATAGCAGCAAAAATATGCCGCATAATTGATTTGTTGGCAGCTATCAATGGGCTCACATGTGGCAAGCAGGCAGGGGGAAGGGTAGAGGACAGAGGGAATCACTGCCGAACGGTGTGTATGTTTGTCTGTCTGTCTGTCTGTCTGTCTGCCTGTCCATCATTGGCATTCAATTCAATCATTGCAAACGAAATAAGCATAATGAAATACAGTATAAATACATTAAATGCCCCGGCATGGCCTGAAATATTGATTCAAATTCTCCGCGTCTCCCAATTTTCATCAATTTTTCTGCAATTTTCATATGACGAACTCGACTCGTTTTGCTTGCGCGCATTTTTTTTTTGGCGCGCAGCCCTTTTGCCATTTTGCAATTAAAAGCTTTACACTTTGCAATCAATATATGAAATAATTAAATAAAATGACGCTTAATTAAATTGTCACGACCTTTTGCACAAATACAACGAGCACAGCAACAACAACAGCGGCAGTAGAAATTGTCGCCGTGCTGATGATGCAAATGATAAGCGGGACAGGCGGCAGCAAAGGCTTCTCTATGACAGTAGAAAAACCGAGGAATGCGCTTAATTTGTCTGATGAGCTGGTTGCGAATGCACTCACTATTCTAGGGTATATGCGACTGGATGAGGCAGTAGAAGATTAAGAAATCTATAGAACTACCATATATGAGTTGGTTGCAATTTACTTTAATGCAGCTTTGCTTGAATATCTTGGCATTGATTAATAGAGAGTTTGTTGAATAGATAAGGTAAGAGTTTGAGGTCTACCATATGCACATAGAAAGATAGATAAATAGAACCAAAGATAGATATATAGATAGATAGATAGATATACAAACTATATATAGTATACATAGATACTCGTATACCACAAAAAAATAGGAAGACGGATAGTATTAATACACGAACTCACAGAAAAACTTATAGATGAACTCTCAGGCACATTCATAAATATCAAAAATAACCAAAAAAGATAAAGAAAAGGAGTTTATAGAAATAGATTGTTGATTTTTTCCCACTCACTAAGAGTATTTCAATTTTCTTTAGTTGTTGCTTTATCATTCCCCCACTAAGTTAGGGTATTCCCTATTCAGCTTGTTTAGCAAGCGTTAATTCCGAATTGAGTTTCTTGGCGAGCACATCACAAAAATGTGACAGCTAGTTAATGTGTGCGCCCCTCCCCTGCTAACCTCACCATGCCACCCCCTGCTAACCGCAGCCCCTGCAGCGAGCTGCCACTGTGCTGTGCCACTGATCGCCACTGAACGAGCACTTACTCAGCTGGCTGCGGCTGCGGCTGCAGCACGGCGACCGCCTTCAATTAAATTCAATTGGGTTTTGTGCTGCTTAAAACGCCTGCGCGCGTGCTTCAATTTAGTTGGAGTTTGCAGAAGATGGACAAGAGCAAGAAGAAGAAGAAGAAGGAGAAGTAGAAGTAGAAGAAGAAGGAGGTGGAGGAGCAGGCAGCAGATAAGCAGCCAGCGACGTTGCAAGCTAACAAAATACACTTTGCTCGAGCAGCGATAGGCAAATGAGTTTGCGCATTAGAAGACGGGATTAAGAGGGCAGGTGGGGAAGGGAGGGGGAGGTGGCACGCTGGCACGCTGTGCGCCGCCTGTCAGCATATCAACGCAATTTGTGCACTCGCCAATAGACGGCGGCAAATTATGGCCAGCGAAGCTCGGCGACTGCGCAAAGTGCCTCATAAATTCACGTCGCTGATGAAGTGATAGTGCGACAGAGAAGGCGACAGAGACAGAGAAGTGAGAGAGAGAGGGAGAGGAGGGGGTGAGGGGTGCAGGCACATCTAAGTAGTGCCAGTGGCAGCGCCAGCGTCAGCGTCAGATCCAGATTCAGTGGCAGCAACAACTGCCGCGTCTCACGGCAGCTCGTGTCTGGTGCAGATTGTTTATGGCAGCGGCGAAATTTGCTCAATGGCTCAACTAATGTGCCGCAGATAGGCACGACAAGTGGCAGCAACAACAGCAGCAGCAGCAGCAGCAGCCACAACAGGCCTGCAGGCAATTAGAAAGTACCTACAAATTGCCGTGCAGATCCCAAGCAACTTAAAGCATTTCATATTATCTTTATCAATTATCTTTATCAATTATTAAATGCATCCAACATGCTATTGACACAGATACCTTCTCTGGTCCCGTCCAGGCTTAAGACACTTCCGTCTGTGCCGCCAAGGCTGACCTTCGTCTGGGCCGCGGCGTCAAGGACAATGCGGCGTGGTGTAATTGAGGCAACGCGACAAAGTCGTAAAGCAAATTTAACAAGTACACGGGGAGGGGAGAAGGATGCGAAAAATGCTATAATAAAAATAGCTAAAGCTGGGCAAGAAAATCCGCCAAGCTGCTGCTGCTGGCTGGCTGGCATAAGCAGAAGAACAAACTGTAGATAAAAATTTCAATAAGCTGCGCCAGCAGGCAAGCCCCCAGAGAGAGAGAGGGGGGGGCGGGGCAACAACAGGGCTGGCAGGACACGAACTGTGACCGCAGAGTGGCTGTGGCTGCGACGCCAACTGCGACTGCGACGGCGACTGCGAAGGCGACTGTAGAGTGCGGCCAATAAATAAAATTAATAGAAACTCACTTGAACAGCTTGACCAGGCTGTGGATGGCAGAGCAGCGCAGGGGGGGGGAGGGTTGAGGCTTTGCACAGGATTTTCATTTTATTATGCTGTTGACTTGTTGAATGAGCCATGAGTGGAGGCAACTGTTGCGTCGAGGGCTTGGCCTTAAAGCAGTGGCATTTTTGGGCAGACTTTCTAGCGGTTTTTCCAGCAATTTATTAGCGGGAATTAACTACCTTAACATTTCGGCTGCTGCTTTGATGCGCAGCCCATAAAATGTTACATCAATCCTCTATTTGATTGCCAGCTATTTCCAATCAATTAGACGTTCCCACCGTTCGATCCATATATATATATATTTTACAGGGAGTGTGCTGCATCTGCCACGTTGCTGACCTCTCATTGAACTGCCATAAGAAATCACTCGTCGTCAGCCAAGCCAATTGACTGCTTGTAGTGGGATGGGAATAGGGGAGGGGGGAGGGGCAGGTAGTTGGGTGTTGCAACGCCCACTTTCAACACCTGCCTGCAACAATGGCGCGCAAATATTTGCCAGCGACGGACAGGAGATCAATGAGCGACTGTCTAACTGGCGGACAGCCTCCTGCCCGGCCCGGCCTGGCCTGGCCTGGCAACGGCTTCAATTTGAAATCCAATAAAATTTAATTGGAAACTTCATCACTGGTGTGAAAATTCACACTTGGCCAGGCTCAGGCCAGGCCAAGACGGGCCAAGGCAGGGAGCAGTCACGGGCACGATTTGGCTGCCGTTTGCCGTAAATCTCGTGCACCTGGCGGCGACTGGCACTCCAACACCGACTCCAAGTGCAACTGCAACTCGAAGCTGATGCAGCGCATCGCGATAAGGAAATATTTTTCATATGAAAAGCGCTGCGCATGCCTGGCCTGGCCTGGCCCGGCCCGTTCGCAATGTTCCGTTTCGTATCGTTCCGTTATTGGCCATGGAGTCGGTAGAGTCGGTAGAGCCGGTAGAGTCAGTGCAGTCTATGGCTTATTTATGCTTTTCCTTTAGTCATGCCATATCTTGTGGCATTGTCGACAGTAATCGCTGTGCTGCGCCAAAAAGTATAACATGAAATTGGATTGATTTATGTTATAATTACAAATACGAGTTGATATGTTGGATACCCCCTTGCCTTTCCCTCGTGCAAGACAATAGAAAGTGTTGGTGCTAAAAACTCATTAAAGTGGCAACTGGCAAAGAGATTACTCGGGTATCGGTTGGGCCTGGGGCTAGAAATAAAACACCAGTTGATTCCTATTGTATTATATAGTATAACTGTAGAATTTTGTTGGCTCTGGCAGCAGTTTTGACATTACCTGACCAGAGAGCAAGCCAAAAGCTTTGTGTGCCTCTTTAATAGCTCATTAAACCGAAAAGCAATAAAATATAAAGTCTTCAGAGAAATGCTGGATCTTCTATTCGCTACGTGTCCAATCGTGGCCAATCGAATAGATCGTTCGATCAAGCCAACGATCGACCGAGAGCCTCGAAAGGAACAATCGATCGATCGATTGACTTATCGATTGCGTTTCGTTCGCTGCGGCTGCTATGGCATTGGGTTCGTCTTTTTTAATATATGTATATTTTTTTGGTTGGTCCGTTCTTCTTCTTCTTCTTCGTGTGTGTGTGTGTGTGATCGTTCTCTCACACTCTTTCTTTCTCTCTCTCTGGTTACTCTATGAATTCCCACCAATCCTTCTCGTAGCCCTCGCGCACATGACACAACAGGACAGTACGACGTTTGCGGCAATAATGCGATAGATCGAGCACCTTCTGCTTCACCTCGTACAGATTCTGCACGGTTATCTCCCGCTCCAGGCACTCGGAGATCTTCTCGGTGGCCATCTCCATGTCGCGTTGATTGTCCTCGAAAATGATTTTCTGATTATTATTGCGCAAATAGAAGGCGAACACGTAGCTGTACATGAGTGTGGCCCGGCACTGGCAGAGCACGTCGACGGCCTCTTTGAGGAACTGCACCTCAATCCAGCTCATATTCTCCTGCATGTCATTCATCTTGGCCTGCACATTGGCGTACAGCTTGTGCTCCATGCGCATGCTCATCATGTGGTTCATATATCGATTGTAGTAGTGCAAATATCGGGCCATCGATGATCGATAACGTTCCTGTGCCTGCCGCGCCTGTTTGCCCTCCTCCTCGTCGAAGCGATTGCAGCTGTACCACGACGAGCCGTGCGGCTCCCACGACCCCAGGCAGACCCAGCAGAAGTCATAGCGACACGATGGATTCTTGCAGACCATGTGATTGCAGCCACCATCCTTCTCAATGGTCACATTGCACTTGGGACACTCCTTCGTGTGCTGCGCTATCCAATTGGATGTCTCCGAGTCCTCGTTGTTCTTCTTGAGCCATCGCTTCAGCCACGCACAGCTAACGGGCTCGTGCCAGTTCTCTCCGCAGCCGAAGCAGAACTCATGTCCGCAGGCACAACGCACCGCTCGCGGTTCACTGTAGCTGGCCTTGATGGCGTGCGTGCAACTTGGGGCGGGACACCAACGCATCAGACTGTTGCACTCGACGAAGGTGTTGGTGATCAGTTGCTGATAGCGTGCGATCACTTCGGGATTGTCGGCCAACTTGCAGAAGGAGACATCGTCCACAAGGATGTCACAATCGGTGGCTGGGCAGGTGATGCTGTGGGCCAATCCCTCGCTGCATGTCTTATTGGCCAAGTATTGCTTCCAGCAGGCGGCACAGAAGGCATGGCCACAGGCCAGACCCTTCAGCTCATCGCAGGGACAATAGCAAATGCCGCAAACCTTTTCGCCGCCACTGGCCAAGCTCGGCGCCGATTTGAGGCTGTGCTTGGAGGGCGTTGCAAAGGGATTCACCACATGGGCACGCTGGAAAAACTCCTGTGGACTCGTCTCGAAATATCGCTCGAACAGCGTCTCCTTGTCCCATTTGTAATGATTGAGTATGATGCGGGTGACCTGCGGTGACAGATGCAGCACGTTATTGACCTCATCGATAATGTTCCGCTGATGCTGAACGATTTGATCCGATGTCAGCACCGTGTACACGAACTCATCGACCTCAACACTGCGCCTGGGACGCTCGGGTAGATCGATTTCCGTGCAGGTGTCTTCATCGCTGTCCACACACGTCATGAACGCGGATGGGCCGGTTAGGGAACGTTGCGAATCGCCGTGATCTTCATCCGAGTATTCGTCGTCAGAGTTCATATTCGAATTGAAATATGGAAAATTCAAATACTCATATAGCTGACGCGGACTACTTTGATACAGTACAGGGGGGAACACAAACCACTTCGCTTCTTTCTCAATTGGCTGCCTTCGTCCTTCGCCTGCTCCAGCTTCGTCTTCGTCTTTGCCTTTCTCTTGTCTGCTCGGATTGGGGTTGGGGTGACCGGTGCAACTGTGCAACTGTGCAACTGTATTGGCAACTGGAAACTTGTTTCGGAACCGTTTTTTGTAATTACTAAAGATGTCTGATCTAATCTAAAATGTTGTGAGTTCTTCGTAAATCTACTGAAGACTAAACTAACTGCTGTCAGTTGAGCATTTTAGAAATCAATCGAATTGATTAGATTATCTAAGCATATTTCCCATAAAAAAAATCAATCACAAAAACATTTTAATTAAACAACAATCGAATTAAGCTCAAATCAGTAAATTATTTATACAATTTTGAATTTAAATTTGCATTTGAATTTCGTTTGCAACTAAGGAAATATTTCAATTTTAAAGAAGTCTAATTGATTTAACTTTTGATTAGATTTGCTGTGCAAAGTTTAAATGAAATTTTTGATGATTCTTTTTACTTTAGTTTTCATTACACTCATCTAACATGGCTTATGGTGTGCCACCGTGTCTCTTAGCCCGTTTTAGTTGTGCTAACGTGTTTTCCATTTTTCCTGCTCTTGAATAAACATTGCAATATTCATGACGCACAGGGGAGGGGAGAGGAGGGAAGAGTGCTTTGCATTTGAAGTTGGTTGGGGCTGCGAGAATGCATTCGGTTTGCTCTCAGAGTGAAAAAAAATGAAGCTGTAAAACAAAAACCAGTGAAAACAACAACAACAACAACAACAGCAGTAGCAACAGCAACAACAACAAATGCAGCGCCTAAAAGCTTTTGCTGTATAGCATTCTATAGACATAACCCCTTCATTCTAGAGCAGACCAGAGCAGTGCCGAACAGGACAGCATGGAACATGGAATGAAGCAGAACAAAGCAATGTCTCAAGTGGCAAGGGTAAGGCACAAAAATTGCGATAACAACAACAACAACAACAGGAGTAGCAGCAGTGGCAGAGAACGCTATAAAAGTACAGTGCGGCACACACAATCTACACACAACGAGGCGAATGAGTATGCGAAATGAAAGTGAACGAGCGCACAAGGATAATGGCGAATGGCGGTGCGGGTAATGAGTGTGCATAATGCATATGCAGCAGCAGCAGCAGCAGCAGCAGCAGCAGCAAGAGAGGCAGCCACAGCAGCCATTCGCATTGAACGCGGCGAGTGCCACGAATGGATTCAATCTGCCGTGTGCTGCACACACAAATACAGATATAACAAATACAAATGCAACCACAAATACGAATACGAATACGAATACGTATTACGTATACAAATACGGGCACAAGCATGTCTGTACATGCATATGCATGTTTTTCTCTGCACTCCTCCTTCACTCGCTGCCTTTTTTAAAACAAAAGCTGCCTGCGCTAACCCGCCAAAACCAGCAGCAGCAGCAGCAGCAAAAGCATTACAAATAAAAATGCAAAGTCGCCAAAAAGCAGCAGCGACGTCGGCAGCAACAGCGACGCAGGCAGCAGCAGCCGCAAATCCCTTTCATCGTCGTCGTCTGACTGCGAACCCTTTCCAGCTGCTTTTCAAGTCTCAGCCAAATTACAAGAAATCCTTTCGTGCGCGTGAATGCTTTGGCAAAATACAAAAAAAAATATATGTGGAAAAAATGGAAAAAAGTATGAAAAAAAATAGAACGAAAAGCGAAGCAAAAGCCGAGCAAAGAAATACGGAAAAGGAAATAATTTGACCATTTGCAGCAAATGCACAAAAACAGCCCGGCAAATGACAACAAAAGGCAGTCAGCCACATTGCCACAGGGATAGCAGGCAACAGGAGGAGGGGGGGGGGTGGGGGTGCAGGGAAAGGCTGAGGTGAGGCCGGGACGGGGGGCGTCATGTCATGTGTGGGCGGTTTTGGGTCGTTTGAGCATTACAAGAATTTCTACGCTGCCAATGCAAATGAGGACGCGCCACTTGTTGGCCACGACTTTTATCATTGACAATCGGGCCGAGGCAGCAGCAGAAGCAGCAGAGGCAGAGACAGAAGAGGCTCAGGCGGTGCTGCTGCTGCTGCTGGCCACGTCCGGCATTTGCTGATGGTCAGCAACGATGGCCAAGTTCATGGCCCTGACGTGACCACGCCACGCCATGCCCCATGCCAGTACCCAGCTGCCTCCTGCTCGTTGCCTACTTGATCATGATGATGATGATAGTCATGGTAATGATGATGATGATGATGATGATGATGGGGATGGCAATGATGCCACTTGGCTGATAGGCCAACTCAGGCAACGTCGTCGCATTTTTCTGCGCCTACTTTGGCACACAACTATTTGCGGTAAATTTTCTTGAGAAACATTTTCTTCTCTCTCTCTCTCTCTCTCTCTCTCTCTCTCCCTTACTCACTTCGTTTTGCCGGCTCGGCTCAAAGCACACACAGCTCTGGCCAGTCGATTAGGTACAGTTCGTAAGTAGTAGCATGAGTCAGCAGGCCCCTCGTTCTAAGGATGTGTATGTAAATTAGCTAGCTAATTACCCAGGCCTCTGCACACCCAACTCACAACCGAATCGCATCGCATCACATTGCCACCGCATCACATCGAACGGATGTGGATGTGTGTGTGTGCTGATCGCGACGATAAATGCGCCACATCGTATTATAATTACTGTCCATTGTGGTGTGTAGTCGAAATTAGCTGGAAATCAGCGAGCATGAAGCGCCACACACACACACACGCACACGCACACACCCAGTCACACACACGACTGACTATAAGAAAATCAACGGTTGGAACTAATTTGATTTTGATGCGACGCTGAAAATGATATAGAAATAAGCATGACTTAGTTTTAAAGCTGTGAATCGAGATGAGTTATTACACTAACGGTTCCTGCATTATACGATAGACAGCACAACGGCAGAATGTGTGTGTTCTCCCATCATCATCGTTGACCTTGAGATTCGGTTTAGCGGGTTTTGAGGTTCCGGTAGCGGTTTGCTTAGGCGCCGTTTCATATAATTAAAAAATTAATTTCGGTTTTTAGCATTGTGGCAGAGATTTATTATGCTACCTCGTTTTTTGTTTAGTCTAGACTTAAAGTGCAATTAAATGTGAAGCGATCATTTATCAAATCTCCGAGATACCTGAAAAAGGTAGCGCAGTGTTAGCTATAAAAATACTTGGAATATTTATAACTGCGGTTGAGCTGTTAAAGCTATTCTAATTCTAATTTCTATTTATTCTAATTACAAGTGTTGTCTGTTTAGTTTCCTTGGGTGTATTTTAATTTATAGAGGTATTTAGCTTTAGTTTTCAATTCTTTCTTCTTCTTCTATCAAGTCGTACCTTTTCTATGTCTAGCTGCATTCTCTTCATTCTATTTCACTTTCCAGTTGTATATGTCTAAAGATGCCTAATTCTTTAGTGTTCTTGGGTGTATTTAATATCATAGAGGTATTTAGCTATAGTTTTAAATTCCTTCCTCTATAAGGTTGAATCTTGTAAGCCCTCTTCAATCTAATCTAATTTCCAGTTGTATTTAGCTTTATTTCTCTTTAATCTATTCTAACTTTTAGCCCTTTATAGCGTCTTTCTGCTCTATCCAATTGCTAGCGGCTTTTGCTCGATTGTCATCGCATTTGTCGTTTTATTTGGCTGCTTTTTGAAGTCGAAGTCAAACCTTTGTCAAATTTTCTTTGATACACTGTCACAGAGAGGCTGCTACTAACCCCTGGGCAATGAGACAGCCCCCTTCCCCACACCCCCTGGACAGCAGTTCCAATCAAATGGCAACAAGAAAAGAAAAAAAGGAAAAATAAATTGAGGAGGGAAAATCAATGCGACACAAGCAAGACAAAAAGTTTTGGTGCGAAGAAAAGTGAAAGTGCTGCCCACATGCGTGGAAAAGCAACCCCCGAAAACGGGAAAAAATGCTACACACACACACCCCCACACACACATTCCCCCAACACACATGTGATATGCAAGTCTAGCTTGTTGTCTCCCTCCCTCCCTCTCTCTCTCTCTTTCTCTCTGGCAGGCTAAGCGTGTGTGTCTGCTGCGCGGCTTTTTGCCTTTGATATTTAAGTATTTCCGCCATCTTGAAGATAGCAGAAGGTGAGGGATGGATTGGCAGTGGGGGAGGGAGGGTAGAGCCGGGCTTCTGTTACCCTGCTGGTGCATAAGAAAGTGCGTTAAGAGGCGACAAACTACGCCACTTCAAACGCGAACAGTTTTTCATATGAAATGGCAAATCGCTTTTGGCCGTGGCTCATACACACACACACACACTGGCACACACACACACTTGCAGTTAGTTTCGGTTTCGGTCTTCAGACTTCAAAGCGGGTTTTGCATTTCGCCAATATTCTCTCGCGCTTTTGCGGCTTCTTTTGACTTCTTCTCTGGCGCACACTGGGACATTGACTTTGGCGTCACTTGGACGCACACACACACGCACACCACATGCCACACAACACACCACACCACATGCCACACGCGGCATTAAGCTGTATTTTCAGTTACGACTTTGGTTAGTGAAAGTTTCTTCTTCTACACTGGAATTTCGCGTGTTTAGTTGACATTTAGCCGGCTTGACATGTTCACACTCGTACATAAGGGCGGCTACCTTTTTATGTGCCCTGTAATTATGGGCAAGGAGCTTATTAAAGGGGGCTATTTGCGCTCGCCGAGGGTGCGGCAGAGGCACAGAGAGAGGGAGGAAGAGCAAGAAAGAGAGAGAGAGCAATGATTAACTGCAGATGCGAAGAAGTCAAGCAGAGTTTCCCAAGAAGCTAAGAATATCTAAAACTATTTAGAAACGTCTATATAATCTGTTTAATTCCGCTGATTATAGGGAATTTATCGGGCTGTTTATTCTATTTTATTAATTCCCTCTTGTCGGTCTTTAATTGTTTGTCGTTTTGTGTTTTCTTTTGCTTTCCTTTGAGTTTTTTGTTTGGACTTCGACCGTCGTCTGGCACGTCTCAACTGCCTCTCCCACTGTGTGTGTGTGTGAGTGTGAGCGTGCAGTCTGTGTGTGTGTGTGTTTCTAATGCATGTCACGTGACAAAATTGTATAATTTCCAAACGGGCAGCGGGCCGCACGTCGCCCATTGTGACATTTCCGGTTAATTTGGCGCCAGCTCAGCCGGGCCCAGGCACAGACCGGGGAATGGATCTCGCTGTGCCACACATTTTTGACACTTGGCCAGGCAAATCACAAGAAAAATGTGCCACAAACAACTTCAGTTACCTTTCCCTTTCCCTTTTTACTGCTGCGCTGCAAAATGCAATTACCTTTCCCTCGGGAGAGGGGCAGCAAGGCAGGCAGGGGGCTGCCCGTAAAGTAACTTGACAAAGTCGTAACTTACTTTTCCTTTCATTTTGTGCCCACAAGCGAGCTGCGGCTGCGGCATAGACGAGACGCAAAGATCAATGCCAGAGAGACAGAGAGAAGGATTGCGATAGAGAGAGAGAGAGAGAGAGAGAGAGACATAGTCAGAAATTAGTAAGTGCAACTAAGCAACCAGGGCGCCCACTCGCAAGCCACTCACTCACTCATTCACTCACTCCGCCTGCCCCTCAATCGGAGTCGAGCAGAGCAGAGCAGAGCAGAGCAGCAGCTATGCCATGAGTAACTGACATTAATTCAAATTGTTAATTCATACCTGTCACGCTTTGGTACAGCGGTGTCCCCACAACATTTCCTATAGAGACCCAGAGAGACGGCGGTGCTGCGGTTCGGTTTGGTTTGCTTTTGCTTTTGCTTTGCTTGGGTTTGCTTGGGTTTGTGCCTGTGCTCGCTTGCTCTGTGTGTGGTGATTGTGTTGACGGCAACAGCTTGTTGTTGTTGTTGTTACTGTCGTTGTTGCTGTCGCTGTTGCTGTTGCTCTTGTAGTTCTTGTTGCTGTTGTTGTTGTTACTAATCCAGATCAGTGACCAGTTCCACTTATTAGGTACCATGCCAAGGGGCCATGCCGGCCCCCAAGGCAATAAGAAGTTAATTTAATTATGCGACTTCAGGCTTAATTACAAGCATGCCTCGCTTTCCCGGTTTCCTTTTTCCCTTGTTTACCATTATTCCCCCTTTTTCTTTTGTTCTTCCTCAGCTCATTTTCAATTGGGAAAATTGCACACATTCTTTGGGCTTAGACTATCGACATCGAGACGGCCTGTGCTGCTATCGGTATCGACATTGGTATTGCCAATGGTTTTGTGAAATGAAAGTTGTTTTTAGAAGTTGTTTCTGGTTTTTTAATTCTTACAACAACAGCAACAACAACAATAACAGCAATCCGAGTTGCAAGTGCTGTGCTGCGTTTTGTTGTTGTTCTTATTGTTGTTGTAACGCAGCATTTGCTCTTGTGGTATTTTGGCAGCTGCTTGTTGTAGTTGTTGTTGCTGTTGCTGCTGCTGTTATGGCACTCAATTGACGTCATACACCAGCTTCAGACTTTATAAAGTATCTCCCTCTCTCCCTCACACACTCTACATATATAGTATATATATTGTATATACGTATTTATTTATTTATCGATTGCTATTTGCAGCCAGGCAATTTATGTGCACGGCTCGACTTTTTAATAACATTTTAAATGCCAATGGCATTTATTACCATATTTCGTTAGTCATGTTTTTCGCTTTTTTATAACTTTATAAACGATAAATATGAACACACACACTCGTATGTATGTGTACACACTTGTATCTCTTTACATGTGCACACACTGGCGCAGAGATAACTGTGTCAATGCAGAGATTTTATAATTGCAACGTTTAAGTACAATAAAAAACGCGCTACGTGTCAAATGACTCAATTCGGCTGCATTATTTATGGAATGCATTTTATTATTAATAATCGATAGACTGCCACAGAGCTTATCGAAATACCATAAACGATAACTCAATAAAACTATATGCTAAAGTCCAGAAGGCTCAATATAAAGTTGAACCATCGTTAAGCTTGATTACCATGCAATTCCATTAGGCTCGAAGCTTTCCCCTATCGTTAACTTGTCTGGCTTTAATATCGACTTATTATTAACGAAATGGTTGCACCATTAGCGTAAACTTAATAAAACTATATCCAAAAGTGTTCAAGTCAAAGAAGATCAACTTAAATGAGCTTAAAGCTTTGTTACCATGCAATTCTGTTAGGCTCAAAGCTTTTTCATATGCTTTCCCCTATCGTTAACTTGTCTGGCTCCACTCTGGCTTTAATATATCATCTTTGGGGTATATTCAACCCTGTACACAATCTCAGCTTGGTTTTCGCTTTGCCCTTTTTGCTAATTAGCAAGCTCTCGAGCCCAGCCACCTCCTCCTGCCCAGCGCCTCAACCCAGCAGCCTCATCACTGCAATCAGTCAAGAAACTGCACGCTACTTGATAATGAGCATAGGTGAAGATGACGGCAACAATGAGGCGGAGGAGGAGGCAGGAAGGAGAAGAGCTGCAGAACTCTGCCTTGTGTGGGGAAACGAGAAGGGACCAAGAAAAACACTTCAACCAATAAATGCAACGCTGCGCGCTGTATGCTGCAAGCCAAATGAAGTGTACGCTCGAGAAAAAAGACAAAAAAATATTGAAAAAATAAAAAAAAGAACTGCATATTTAACCCAAACCAAAGTGCAAAAATTGTTCTCGCACTCACAAAAAGGATAACCAGGCTGAGACTGAGTTGAGTTCTCAATTCTCCTACCGTCGATGCCGACGTCTCTCGCAGCTTCTGCCTGAGCACGAGAGGCAGCACTTGAAAATGAATTTATGCTTCATGCATGATACATCGTCATCATCATCATCATCATTTTGGTAATGGAATTGTATGGGCAAGGCGCTTGAATGGCTGCCAGCAAGCACGCATGACGCCAGCGCAGCTACCTCGCTCTCCCTCTCTTTCTCTCTCTCTCTCTGTGTGTGTGTCTGTCTCCCTTGCACTGCGGCTCATATGCTGATGCTGCCTGGCCCGCTCTATTGTCATCACGAGTGTTGTGATATCCCAGGCACAGAGGCACAGTCACAGTCACAGGGCTCTGGCCCTGGCTGGGATGATTGTGGCTGCAGATGAGGTCGTGGGTCGTGGGTCGGAGGCAGGACGCACTTGCAGCATGTAATGCTGCTGGGCCACATAAGTGTTGCTACGTGCTCAAAAGCGTTTCATATTAATACGTCAGACAGCGATTGTTGATGGCATATTCCATGTCTGCCGATGTTCTATGGCGACTGTGCAAGCAATCAAGTCATGTGATCCCTCTATTTGGCCGAGGGTAGAAAGTGACTTTGGCGTTAGCCCGAAATAACAAACACTCGCACTCTCGCACACACACCCTGCACACACTCACACCCGAGACAACATCTTGGCACTGCATTCATATTCATTGCATATTCATATGACAGCTAGGCTCCCATTCACACCCAGTCCCCTTCTCTTTCTCCCGTCTCTCTCTCTCTCTCTCTGTGCGCATTGCTCGCCAAGTTTGTTGACTTTTCATTTTGTTTGGCTGGCTGGAAAATTCATTGCGCCTTGTTTACTTTCAGCGCTTGGCGTGCTCGAAACAAAACGCTTTTCACTCGCTCGTTCGTTTGCTCGCTCGCTCGGCATCCACGGCGTATGAATAATTTAGTGAGTCATTAAAAGCGAGCGAGTCATCCTCACAGCTGTGATTGTTATGACACTTTTCATTTCGCTCACTCAATGGCCCCGAAGACCGCATTAATATCGCACTCTATGAAAACTCAGCTGCATTTTCCTCTGCGCTCATTTGCATTACACACTGCTTGGTGAGGCTTTTCATGCGTTTTCCTTCGACACGCCCACTCAAATAATTTCACTAATTGCAGTTGCCCCTTACCACGACTTGAGTTTAAGGGAGTTTTGCCGTTTAGCGCGTATTTGCTAGCTGTTTTTTGGCAGTTTTCTTTGCCACTGAGTTGCCACCCTACAATAAATATTATATATAAGAATAGATCCGCGCTGCGTTGGGCAGAGTTATTCTATTCGATAGGGCAGTTTGTTGTGGTCTGAACTAAGATCATTATGTTATATAGGGAATTTACTATCTAATGAAATATAGAAATTATTCCATATAAAGTCACTACTAAGATTTTTCAAAATTCTTAAATTACTTTTACTTTTAATAATTAACAAAAGTTTCTTTAACGTTACCCAATCCAATTCGATTGATTCGCTTACATTTCATCATTTCATCATTTTAATAATATTTTAATTATATATTTATATATATTTATTAATAATATTTTACTAGTTTCTCATAATTTATACTACACCTCTTTCATAACTATCCTCTCCTCCTTTCATCTCCTATTTCGGCTTCATATTAACTCAATGCATGATTTGCATCTGTTTTATGATAGAATTTTCGACAACTTTATGGGTTAGCATAAAACTCATTTTCCAGCCACAGAGACTAGTCTAGTCCATGTTATTCGGCACAACATCCATGCAATAAGTCTTCTACAAACTCCCTACCCCTTCTCTCTTCACCTCCCCTCCCCCCTCACACTCTATTTAGTCGTTTCTCAGTCTGCACAAATTGCCGCCTGTGTCAGACTGCGATGAAGCGGTTGAAGCCAAGCAAAGGTGTTGCTTTGTTGGAAAATTTCATTATTTTAGCTTAAGCCGCACACACATACACACACAGACACACACTAGCTATGTGCACACATGCCATTTATAGCCAGGGATTAAAAGTCAAATCCTTTTGTTTAAGTGCCAAAATTAATTTGCATTTGACATGCAATGGGCCAGAGCCAAAAACATGTTGCCAGACATGGCCGGAGACGGTTCCCTCTCTCGCTCCTGATCTTTAAAGAGGAGAGGGGGATGAGGAGGCTAGGTTCACTTCTTGGGAGGCACTGCGGGTTGAATGCTAAAGTGGCCAAGTTTCGAAAATATTTGGTTAGCCGCATAATGCAATTGAATGCAAAAATCTCACTAATCCGTTGATTGCGCTTAATTGAGTTGGCCATAAACGGGCAGGTGGAACGCGGCAATGTGCAACGTGCAACGTGCGCCGCTGCCACGCTCAACCAGAGCCAAATATAATCAAATACCAATTTAAATTAACTCAACAGCAATTTAAGCCAACAGCAGCCGCAGCAACAACAACAGCAACAACAACTGCGACCAATACTCGCCGATTGGCAGAAAAAATTAAATTAGTGCAAAAATGTAAACATGTTGTATGCCGCATGTTGCATGTGTTGCATGTATCGTATACGTATGCGTACAACGAGGAAGGCGACTCGCCGGACATGTAAATGACGCCCAGCCCGGCCTGGTTCGGGCCAAAAAACTTGTTGACTGCATGTTAAGTGGCTCCAATGTGACGCGAGCAATGCAACGGATCGGTCGCCATTAACCGTAGACATACTATACTATAGGTGCCCTGTTCTTCTCTCATCCACACTAATCGCTAGACAATTTCACTCGACCCTGGGCCAGTGGCATCGTCTCCAACCTGGCGGCTTATTAATTTTTTGTTTATACACAAAGCGCATGCACTCGACTGACTGCTTTCTGACCCCCCCCCCCCTTGCTGTCCCCTCATGGTACCTCCTCATGCTGCCAGAGTTCGCTTAGGTTCCACTCGGCGGCTCTGCTTGGTTCGTTTCGCTTCCATTTGGGGGCTCGTCTCGGGGTTCTTTTTGACTGAAAATATCGCATTACAATCGAGTCAGCTTGTTGTGCCTAAAATTCATGTTAGTTCCATGGAATTATGATATTTTCTGCGTAATTTGAAACGCTTTTAATTGGCGCCTATGCCGCCCACTTTACTCGGCAACCAGTTGATCGCTCTCGCTCACTCTCCCACTCTCAGGCTGTCTCTCTCGCTGCTTGACATGCATGTAATTTGATGCTAAGTGAATTTGAAATTTTATACAAAATTGTGCGCCTTGAATGCAGGCAGTACACACACATTTTTCGGCGAGAGTTGGAGAAGTCGTGCCGCAGGAGAAAAAATAAAACAGAACAGCAACAACAACAAGTTGGCAGACAGGAAACTAAAGTTTTTTGTTACCTACACTAAACTGACTGGTGATATGGCCAGACCGACGGGGCCAAGAGTAACGGCATAACATATTTCTGTGTTTACCCTTCGAACCGCATGGATTAGCTACGAGACGCCCGACGCCCCTGCCTCCCCTTCCCCATCCCTTTTCGATGGCGGGGGGGGGGGAAGGCAGCGTAGGCGCCGCATTCTTATCGCGACAAATTAATCAGCTTAATCCGTCGAAAACTTGCCAAGTTTTGCATGGGTGGAGCAGCAGCAGGAGGAGGCGCCTGCTCTGCCCTCCGTTTATCCCGCTCCACACTTGAAGAAGTCGACTGGCTACAGAGATAAGCGAAATGTTTGCAAGTTATTGTTGTTTGAACATTGCCTATTGTGGTTGCTGTTGCTGCTACTGCTGTGTGCAACATGCAACGTTTCACATGTCCGGGGTAATAACGGTCTTGGGGCCTTGTTCTTGTGCCCCTATTCCAAAAGGTTAGCGTGTTCTGCCGGATTAATGCGCACTGCTTGAGGGTGTACACTATAATGCATATAATCTAATAAGCTGCTGAAATTGTTAAAGCACCTGACTGAGGCAACTGATCTGGGGTAAAGGCATGCGGGTAAGGGGTACGCTATAATGGGCAAAGTTTAAAATTGCATTAGAAGGCTGCATAAATAACTGGGAAATAACAAGCCAGATTCCATGGGGATGAGAGCATTTTTATTGAATGCCCAGCTAGAAAACTAGCTACAGATCTGCGCTCCATGATAGTCGAATGTAAACAGAGCTGGGGATTACCTAGCACAAAAAACCGTAACTTTGGGAAGAATTGCAGCGCGTGGCTTCCTAGAATTAAAGTGAAGAATAACTCATGAATTATGATTCAAAATAATCCAATTATTGTTGGAAATCTGAAAGAACTAAACATTAATTTATTTTTTTTTCTGATTAATTAAAGAGTATTAAGTATTATATTGTAGTAATTCCCTTTCTCGGTGATAATAAATTGTTCTATGGTTAACTAAGCTAGATTAAGATTTGAATACTTATTGTTAGTCTCTTAAAACAAAGGGAAGATTCAATAAATAATAGAAAGCAAAAAAAAAAAAAAAAAAAAATGGATTAACTATGTAAAAAGCTCTCAGGTTTGCGAAAGATTTTCAGTACTTGTTTATTAATTTAAAAATAACTCAAAGCAGAAGGGAAACCTTTGTTATTCCTGTAACTGCAATCGAAAATAAACTAATGACTGCAGGAACCCTTCAAATTAATTTCAAATAATTGTTATAATAATAAGGATTAAAATAAAGCTGTTGTTTGCTAATTTTTTTAATTAAAAAAAAAAAAAGAAACCTTTATCTACAGCAGAAAAAAACAAACCAGGAACCCTTAAACCAATTTCAAATAATAGTTATAATAATAAGTAAAAGCTTTGCTTGCTAATTTTCTTCCTCTGTAATTAATTGAATATCCTCAAATTGTATAACAATTCCCCTCCCTGTTATTGTTGCCTCTCTCATTCGATTTGTTTACTTTCCACTGTGCCACTTTAAAACCTTTGTTCGCCAGCAATTTTCATATGAAAATTTTGGCCAAAAAGTTCCCCCCTTGTTGTTGAAAGAAAACCGCGCACAGTTCCTGTTTCCATCCATCTCTCTTTCTCTGCTCGTTGCCCCCTCTGGCATTATTGGCATTAAAATGCATTTGGGTTTGACAAACGCAATTGAACGAAATAAGAGCGAGTTGGCCAGTTGGGAGTGGGTCGCGAGCAACGGCAGCCAGGGCCATTCATGGTCTGTGTCCAGTTTGGGCCCAGCATACCCAGACCAATCAGGCGCACACACACATACACACACACACACAGGCAGGCAGACCACATCGAGTGGTGGTCAGACCCTGGCCGGGCATGGGGCATACGTATTTGTGAAACTACTCAACATAATGGCCATGGAGTGCCATTCAGACGCACCAAACACGAGGCAACGTGGCGTGGTGTAGTGGAGGGAGAGGGGAGCAGAGGGGGGAACGCAGCGGTGGCCATGACTAACAATAAACAAAACATTAAACTAATAGCGGAAGATTGGCATGGGTAGCCCGAAGAGGAGGGCTCGCTACAGTGGGCACAGCGCGACAGTGGATTTCATTTTGCACACGCTGGGGATGGGGAAGGGGAAGTGGGGAGAGTTTTTATGCACACTTGTTGTTTGTTGTTGTAATATTTTAAACAACTAACGGTTACTGAGAGAGACAACCAACGAGTGGCAACCACACACACACACAGAGCTGGGCAGTGGACAGCATGAGGCAGCACGTCAACGGTCCGTGGCTCATCAATGGAGGCAAATAAATAATGCAAACGGCAATTTGAGCCAGCAGTGTGCATTGTGTGAGTAGAAGGCAGGGGAAAATGGGGTAGTGTAGGGGAAGGGGGGCAAGGGAGCTCAGCAAGGCTGCTCACACATTTGCCTGCATCTTTTGAGTCAAAGGAATGTGTTTCATGAATTTTAAATTGCATACCAAATTGCAAAAAGATTGATATCCAATCTCACGCAAGGCGGCGAACCTGCCAGCCATGCCAGGCCGCGCAGGCCACAGACAGGTTGCTATTCCAACTGGGCAACGGGCAGTGTCTGCTGTTGCTGCTGCTGCTGTGGCAGGTGGGCGGCACAGGGAGATGCGCCCATGCGGACGAGCATCGCATCCCAGTCAGAGAGTCACAGAGTCGCAGTCTGGCCCCAGAGCCATAGCCAGAGTCAGTGCCACATTCACTTGGCGACAACAAACATGCGACAACGCGTTCACGTTTGACCCCCTCTTGACTCCCCCCTTCCCCTCGTCGACCCTCATGCTCGTCTGGCCGGCCACTTTGACCACCAAACGAAGCCAGATGCGAGGCAGGTTCGCATTGATTGGCATTGGCTCCGCGGCTATCCGCGGGCTATTTGCTGCTGCCTCCATCTGCCATCCCTGTTCGTGTCTTCCGTGCAGAAGCGCTTCACACACTCACGCACACACACACACACATACATTGAAATGTATGCCTTCCGTTTGCTCATTTCAAGCGTCGGAAAATTGTGATTTGTGACTTAATGTATTTATATAAGTCAACGTGGCAGGCAGCCCCGATAGGCAAGCCAAATGCCAATTGCAGCTCCAAGCTGCCCCCAGCTCCTGCCTCATGCACCCAGTCCACTTGTCCTGCTGCCTGCTGGCCTGCTGTTGCACTTGTACAAACTAATTTCATATGTAAGTGGTGTAAATATAATTTTCTGGACGTGTCTGTCCCACACTCCGCCCGCTTCTGCTTCTCTTTTTCTCTTGCTCCCTCTTCCTGATTGTAATTTGTAAAGGTTTTTTTCTGTGCCAACACTGAGGCCTTTGAAATGGACGATTGCCAATATGTTGGCGTTGATGTGATGAGTGTGGGAAAGCGAACGACATGGATGAGGCATGAGTTATTGGTGGCAGATAAAGAGTTGCCCCATTGAGTGACATGTGGCGCAATTAAAAGGGGTTTGAATTTTCAATTGTAACTAAATGCCAACAGAACTGGCACATTCCGTTTATGTATGTAGGTGCACAAATACTGTCTTTACTACCTAAGTAAAACTATGAATATGCACGAGGTAATTACTGGAGAGGAGAATTTCCCTTTCATTATTCAAAATTTGTTAATTATTTCAATAATTAATTAAGCCATTAAAAATTAGTATTATTATTAGTGTTAGTAAATACTGTATGTAGGTACAGTAAATACTGTCTTTACTACTCCTAAGTACACTTTGCAACTATAAATATGAACGACTTAGAGTATTTTCTGGTGAGCTTAGGAGAACTTTATAGTACCTTTCATTATTCATAATTTGTTAATTATTTCAATAATTAATTAAGCCATTAAAAATTAGTATTATTATTAGTGTTAGTAAATACTGTATGTAGGTACAGTAAATACTGTTTTTACTTATCCTAAGTACACTATGCAACTATGAATATTCATGACTTAGGGTATTTTAGGCTGAGCTTAGGAGAACTTTACCTTTCATTATGCATAATTTGTTAATTATTTTAATAACTTTCGATTAAGCCATTAATTAGTATTATCATTAATTTCAAATGCGATTCTTAGTCAAATTATTGAAATTATTAATAAAACACCCTATTTTTAGGGGCTGTCTAATTATTTATTTTTAGGGGCTCTAATTATTTATTTATTTATTTAGTTATTTATTTATTTATTTAAAGTCAACTAAGAACAGTCGACTGTCGAGGTAATAAAAATATAAAAAATTAGATATAAAATTGAATATTACATTATTTTATATTAAAAGTAAATATGAATTTAAAAGTTAAAAAAAAGCCGAAGAAATATATATGTAAAATTAAAGTTTAAATTTACGTTTAAACAGTAAAATTTAAAAAAATTAAATTTATTCCTCTTTATACGACACAACTTTTTTAGTCATATAAATAACATAGACCAAAGTCATTGGAAACTTCCCAGCAAACGTTAGCTAGCTTTCTAGCTTGTTTCTTAACTTGTCTCCAACTATTCGCATAGACATTATCTCTTTTATAGTGAAAATCAATTAACTATGCGAACAACGCGTTGATAAGATCACACAATAATTTCGTATTCATCGGGCATATTGAATTTCACGCTTATAAAGCGACTTTGTCCTTATCAAGAGCTGCCAATTAATGATGTGATAGCTGGCCATAAAAGCCAACTTACACTACACTTGTGCTTAGGCCAGCATTCCTTAACGGCGAGAAAAACCTTTGCAGCTCAATATGCATAATTGTGTCTGCCAGGCATTACTAATTGATGTCCCGTTCTGGTCATGTCCAAACGGCAAACAAAGCGCAAATCAATCAGCTAACAAGCCAAAGTAGTCAAAGCAACAAACAAACAACAACAACAACAACAACGACGACGACTCAAGCGACAACAACCTCAAGCCAAAAGTAAACATTATCGCGAAAATGAATCTCGCAGTGCGACATGGACTTCGACTCGCAAGGGGGTGGGAGTGTGAGAGAGGGGAGAGTGGCGAAGAGTGGGAGGGGGACAACATGTATGGGCCATCATATTAATTATGTTTATAATTTGCACAACGGTTAACACGCTCTATTAATTCCGGCTGTCGGCTTGCTTGGTTTGTTGGCCTCAACTGGGCCTTGGGGCAGCCAGCGACGTCCTCGATAGGCCACGCCGGACGACGGACCGCGTCGAGTCAGGGCGATAAGCACAAGCCGCAATTTACTCACTTTATTAACGTATTAACGCATCAGGCACAAAAGTTAACAGCAATCGTTGTTGCTGTTGTTGTTGCTGCCTCTGCTGCTGCTGCTGTTTATGTTGTTTGTGCTGTTAGCCAAGTTTTAAAAAGAGTTAAACCCACCACCGACCGGATGTGCAATGCACAAGTTGAGCTTCCCTCGCGGGCAGGGGTGGGGGGTAGGTGGAGTGGGCATTGGATTGCAACGTACGCTTAAATGCACTTCACTTCCTTTTATTGTAATTGCATTGTAATTGCAAAATAACGGAACAGCATGCGCAAATAGCCAAACCTCCCCCTTGCTAGTCCTTCCCCCTTCCCCTTTCGAGTGACTCCTGCTGCTGCTGCTACTCGCACAATTTGCTCAGGCGCCGTGTAATATACACATTTGCTTTATAATATATTATAATCATGATTATATATGCATTGCATGCGATCTACCGCGCCATAAATCGCACCCGCGCCAGAGTCAAAGGCAGAGCAAGCAACTCCCCCACTATCCGATTATACCAACGTCCAACTATCGAACCAATCCGAACAGCCAATCTCGGCATGCATAATTCATTGCAGATCAATAGGCGAGAGCCGAGCCGCGTCTGGCCACACAAAATGCTTGGCAAATATGTTCGAGGCTGGGGGCCAAAATGTTTCCAGCTGGCTACCAAGTTTGGCAGGACAGGCTCGACGATCGGAAACAAAAACGTGCCAAGAACTATGCAAAAACAAGTAGGAAAGTTACACTCGGGAGTACACGACTGCAATATACCCGACAGACAAAAAAAAAATAGCCAAGACATTGAAATAACTTACAGTAAGTTTAATTTATGGCAAAGAATATTTACCTTGCACACAAATAAACCTTCGAGGTTTCAATTGTTGTCAATTGTAACTTATTCTCTTGCTAGGAAGGAAGTCCTTAAAATAAACCTAATATATCTTGCTATATTAAGACATGTTGTCATCAAATTTAATAGAACTAGCTCTTATTGTCTCTGAGATTCAGTTGTTCATACATAGTTCATAAAGACAGATGATGTATATTATTTAATATATTGATGCTAATCAAGAATATATAAAGTATACTTTCTTTGCCAGCTAAGCACTATAACACTTCAAGCACTATCTGTATATAAGATTAACATACTCTGTATATACTATATGTAACGTCTCTGTAAGCAACCATACTCTGTTTACATTAATATAAATATTAACATTAACAATAACATACTCTATAAAATTATCATAAGAAGGAGAACAATAAGTCAGACTGTTCTCGGCAGCGAGAGGAACGTTAAATCAGAGATATCGATTAATTCAAATTTTTCAATGTCAATTTCATTACAAAGTTTTCTTAACTTGTATATCTTGATTATAATATCAAGATTATAGATATTCATATTCCATTTTATGTTCAATTATTACATTTAATCATTCATATTTCTATTTATATTCGATTTCCTATTGCATTTTTCTATAATCACATTTTATCATACATATTGACATTTATATATCATTTATAATCACATTTTATCAATTAATTTAAACTTATCTTGTTGTTTCTATCAAGATCAATGATATTTATATATCATTTTATATTCAACTATTCGCATTTTATCAATCATATTTATATTTGTATACAATTTTTATCATTCAATATTATTTTAATATCTTGAATGTTATTCATAATGTTAATATTATATTCAAATTATCCTCCTCTTTTCTAGGCTTGCCACAAACCTATAATACCCTTCTGCATTATGTATAACGGGTATCAAAAATGATGCCTCATAGCGCACTTGAAATCGAGGCAAACCGAGAGGATGCTCTCTGCTTGTTCCTCTCCTGCAATGGGGGCATGGCATTTAGCCACACTAAAGAGGTTTCAATTACGGCTAGCACCGCTATCGGGCTACTGGCTACCGCCTGCCAAAGGCCCCAGAGCCGTTACAAAGAGCGTCGGCCCCGGTCTCGGCTCTGGCCTGGCCTGGCCCGGCCCGGACTGAATGGCCATCAAAGCGCTGCAGCAGAAATTACTGTAATTCACATCACTTAGAGCGCATATTAATGGCCATCGAATGGCCGTCGAATGCTGCAACGCGCTGTGGCAACTTTGCTTTTTTGCATATGCTGCTAGAGCCAGACCAGAGCCAGAGCCAGGGCCGAGCCAGACCAGACCAGACGCGCCCTGCGGCCCAATTGAATCGACTTGTAAGTTCAGCTAGAGATGCTCACGTGATTGCAGGCGGGCGGGCAGACGTACTCACGAGGATGGAGGAGGGTGTGCGATTTATCAGACTGAGAGAGTTAGAGGCAAGAGATCAAAGTGTTTGCTTTCCGCAGAACTTGCCACAAGTTCCAGTCGTATGTGGCACGTGTGAAAACTGTCGCAATTTGACAGATCGGGTTAAGTGCAGCAGGTTAAATGATTGAGAATTCGTATATTCTGCTGCAAGAGAACAATTTTAATCAATGCTCCGCTGAATGTTTTACATTTTAGCATGTTGACATGCCACGGCTGTCAACAGCTGACAGGCAACAGTGCCGCGTTGCCGCGTTGCCTCTACACTGGCGACTGGCGGCGACTCCACTCATTATGGCCCGCTGACGACGATGACCAACTTGGGCAAACGGAATGAGCTGCATAGTCAATGCGGGCACAGACCTGCCGATGGTCTCCAGACCACTCGCGACTCCAACTAAGACCAAGACGCGGACGCAGATGGAGTTGCAGTTGCAGTTGGGCTGGTCAGAGCTCCATTGGCAATACAAAGCGCGTTTCGATCGTTTGCTGCCTGCTTGCCTGTGCTGTGCCTTCGAAATTCCTAGAAAATGTGCACATTTCATCATCATTTCGAGACATGTGCTCCATTTTGCCGTTGCCGTTGCTGCTGCGGCTCTGCTGCCTTAACTGACTGACATAACTAAGTGAAGATGAATGCGCGTTGCCTGCAGCGCACAGATATCAATCATATTTGAGATACAGTAGCTCCAGCTACAGCTCCAGCTCGGTCTCGGCAGCTTCGATGCTGCCTCTGTGGACCAGTTACTGGCCATGGCCGTGCCATACCGTCTGCCATGGAGCTGCGCACCGGACCATAATTATATTATGTGGCATGAATTATTAGACCATATTGGAGCGGGGCTAATGCGTTTCTGGGAAATGCTGCGCTGCGGCCAAACTGGGCTAGACAGAGAAAGAGAGTCAGCACGAGAGACAGAGAGAGAGAGAGGAGGTAGCAAGGCCTGAAAATGATATTGCCTTAATGATGGTAATGACTGCATTGGTGGCAGCCAGCAACGATCCCTCCGCGCCAGCTCTCTGCAGGCCTCTCTCTTTCTTTTGCCGTTTTTGTATAGTGGCTTGCGCCCGAAATTGGTCAATGTAACGTTAATTAAATCAAAGTGAAGCTACAAAGGAGTGGAGTGGGTAAGCTAAGAGGGAGGGAGGGAGGGGTGTAGCCAGGGGACAGCGGCATGACAAATAGATACAAATGGCTATTGGCACGTACGTGTCGTTTGCCATTAGCCAGTGCGTCTGTTATGCGCAACACTTGACCAGAGAGAGGGAGAGAGGGAGAGAGGGAGAGGAGTAGCATGCCATCAGCTGGCGGCTAGGCAAACAGCACGACGGGTGGGCGTGTCTGTCGCGCAACGCCCACAAATTACTTGAGCACATGACGCAGAAGAAGAAGTCACTTGGCGGGGTCGACGCAGTGCGATATTTGCATGCAGCGTGATAATGACAAGACCTGCCCCCCAACCTCTTCCCACTTTACCTGCAACTTCCCCCACGACTCTTCTCCCGCAACTTCTCCTCCAACTGTGCCTCCATCTGCGCCTCCATCTGCAACTCCAACTGCGCTGTGCATAATTAGATGCGTGCTGCATGTGCGTTTAATGGGCGTGGCACTCCAGGCAGCCGCAGCCTACTACGACTGCGAATGATTATGTGATTAAGTGTGAGTGCCAGTGCAAGTATTCATATTCGCACAGCCAGCAAATAGGCTTATAATTACAAGGGAAACCCGCAATTAGAGAGCACGAGAGAAAAAAGAGCACGAGGTATGTGTGAAGTCTTCCCTGCGCTGCTGCACTGTAGTTATGACATCACTGGTGTAGGGATTTTTTAAGGACTCCCTGCGCATGACGCTGCAGTTTCTAGTGCAGTGTGTGTATGTGCTCCATAAGTATGTGTGATCTCACTTAGCTCAGCTGCGCTGCGCTGGCCAGTTAAGACACCTGGGCAGCAGCGGCAGCAGTTTCACCTGTCAAGTGGCAGCCAGTGTGTTCTTTTCTAGGTTTCTTTTCTTGCAGGCCACGCAGTGACCTCTTCTCTCCCTCTCTCTTCCCTTTCCCACCCTCCTCTGCCAGTCTCCCTCTGCTCCTGCAGCCGGCAATCAACGGCAGCGAATGTGGCATGGCAGCATGGAAAATATTTATAAAATCCAACAATGCATTATCAAGCGGAAGTGCAATTATTCAACGTGCAACATTTTGCGGCAAGCGGGCAAGCAGTTGTTGCCAGCAACTACTGCTGCGTATAAAACCAGCAATTTCTAGCGTCAGCAACAGCAACAGCAGCAACAACAACAACAGGCCAAGGCTCTAATTAGTTTTGCAATTTCCACGCGTTCGCTGCAATCGCGAGAGAGAGAGAGAGAGGGAGAGGGGGTAGAGAGAGGCAGGCAGAGGCCGCACCAAACTTAAGCCCAAGCGACTGTTGCTACTTAGCAGCAACAGTTGCACGGAACCCTCCCTGCGACCCTAGACAAATATGCAATTAACAGTAGCTCGACGTGGCCTCCCTCTGCCTCTGGCTCTACCTCTGCCTCTGCCACTGCCACAGTTGTTGCATTGAGGAAATCGAGGATTGAACTGCAACAGTAGCCAATCTGACAATCATGGAAAATGGAGCAACAATCTGCCACTTGGCCACGCTGATTGCGAGCTGCCAAAAGTGGCGGGCAAATATTTAGACATATAATTTGTGGGCGTGGCAGGCAGCTTTGGCAAGACTTTGCTGCATGGAAGTCATTGTACGCGGGGCACAACCCTCGGCAAAAGAATAGTCCAACTGCCAATTGCTATGTAAACTACTCGAATGTGACTGACAGCAGCAACAGCAACAGCAACTGCGAGAGCGGCAACTGCAACAACAGCAACCTCGCCGTCGTCGTCGTCGTCGTCGACGGCGGGGCATAAAAAGGTGCGTTTGCATTTCTAATGAACATGCTACGCACTTCCGCTTGCCGCCAGTCCGCCATGACTGATGGCAGTCTCAGACCCAGGCCCAGGCACAGGCACATGCAAAGGCACAGGCCCAGCCCTGGTGCATAAGCAGCAGACCCTGCTTTGTTCCCGTCTCGGGCTTTGACTCGCCTTTTGTGTCATATTTTGCAATACCCATAATTTCCACTCTACGCCGGTTATGCGTGGCTGGAGCTGTTCCCTCTTCACAGAAGGCGTGTGTGCGTGGAGGGGGAGAGGGGTCAACTCTATCGTTAAGTACATGTTGCCAGCACAAGTTGGTGGCATAAATCTTTCAGTGTAATTGCCCAAAATGGCATCAGCTCAACGCCCCCCGCCCCCTCAAGACAGCCTCCTCACAATCAGCTGGCCTTAATCAATTATCAGTCTAATTAAAGAGAGACAGAAGTCGCGACGGCAACGGCAACGTCTCTGTGCGTGCCACCCTCATACTCAAATTAATAAGCAGCAAAGCATATTGCGATTACAGCAACAATTTACAAATTAGTGCCACATGAGGCACAGACAACAACAACAACAATAACGTGAAGAACAACGCGCAACGCGAGCCCGGCCCAGCAATTAGGCGCCACTCAGTTTCATTGGTCTCTATCTACGCTTCATTCCCCGCCATGCCTGCACTGCCACCCCCACCCTCTCCCTCTGGCACTCTTTCTCCCACTTTGTGTGCGGTACTGGGCAACTCGCTGACCCCCCAAACAGTCGGCAGCCGCGCATAAATAAGGCGTCAGCATTAGCGCCGACAGCGACGCTTAGCTGACCCCTTTAAATGCTCTAAGACTGAATAATTTGGAGTCCATTAGCTACGCAAGTGAGCAAGCAACATGTGTGGAAGACTGCAGAATAGTTGACTTGGAGTATAGAGTAATTATTTCGGGTAGATCTGCAAATTGTTTGGCATATTTGGAGTAGTAAATTAAGAAATTAATTATATTAAATTATTAAGGCAAGTACGATCAGTTTAGTATGTTATAAATACTGTAAAAATACAGTTTTTTCTTTGTCTTATTATTCCACTTGGGAAATTAGGGCCGATACTAAAGCATTCTATAGAGCTCTGCTTTAATATAATTAATTGTTACATTATGCTTTCGCTTGGGACAGTTATTACTGGCTAGATTGTCTCCATATTGACTTGTTTTCAGTAAGTTATCACCATTTAATCTATTATAAATACTATATGCAGTATAAATTCAGTTCAAATTGGGTTCATAAACCATCAATTGCATCAATATAATAGTCTAGTTACAACTTTCTTCAGATCTACTCTAATGTTAAGCTGATCTGCCGATAGTTCAATAAGATTTATAAGCCACACTATTTTTCCATATATCTTACGACACTTTTATAGCGCATTCGTGTATCGGCAACGTATTTCACGTATTCGTATTCGTATTCGTATTCGTATTCGTATTCGTATTCGTCGTATTGTTGTCGAAGTCGTAAAACTGAATTTACCATTTTAACGATGACACACCAATCAAAATTTAAATTTCCAACTGAAGCTGATAACATAAAGACTTGCCGGGGTCTCTCACTCTGCCATTGTAAGTCGACTGTAAAGGCTTTCAACACTTTCATAAAAAGATACAGAGATGTGTGTGTGTGTGTGTGCATTTTACACATGTCATTGACATTGCTTGGCAGCGATGCGCATTACAATAATTTTTAATAGCCCCATAAAATGTCATTGTCTAAAATTGACAAGAGCAGCAGCAGCAGCAGCAGCAGCAGCAGCAACAAAATGCTGCATTTGTCAGCAATTAGGCAGAGAATCAACAAAATGAAAATGAAATAATGTAATTTGTAGAATTTCATTAGTCAGCAGGGATTGCCGCCCGCATTATCTTGGTCTTGCAGTATTTTCGGGCTGGTGTTGTAGGCGTGCGCGTCGCATTTAATTGCAGGTTCAGTAACCTTTTGCAGCTCAAGTCGTAGGCCCAGTTGCAGGCCCAACGAGCTGAGGCAGGCACTCAGTCTAGGGTCGTACGGTCAACCCTCATCATGGCAAGCAGCCCAGCAGGCAACATGCGAAATCCCAACCAAAGGGGCCCAAGGCCTCAGCGCGTTCATGTCATGCCCAATGCCAGGCGGGGGAGGGGGAAGGGAAGGGGGGCACTGCTGACCAGCGGGCCGCGTCTAATGCGGAATGTCAAATGTCAAAATATATGGTGAAAATGTGTCAACTTTCTTATCTGATTTGGTCACGCTGCTACTTTATAACGCCAAATGTGCGATTGTGTGTCAGTGTGGTTGCTGCTGCCGCTGTTGCCGCTGTGCGTGCTTCAGCGCACAATGAGCGATGTTGCAGCAAAGCGGCAGGCAACGGGCGACAGGGGGAAGAGTTGGCGTTGGCGGGTGAGACCTGTTTAGAATTCAATTTTCATACAAACTAACCAGCCCCGTTATACGCTGCCCGCTCCAATACAAACCTGCGCTGCCCCTACCTCTCTCCTACCCCTGCCCCTTTCCCCTACCCTTGTTGCTAGCTTAGCGCACCTCCATTCCCTTCATTCCTTGTGGCAAGTCGAATGTGAGTACTTTGGCCTCGGACACAGGCGCGCTTCGAGCAACTAACACAAAAGGCCATGTAGAAGGAGGAGGAGGAGGAGGAGCTAAAAGTAAAGTGTGTACAGGCAGGGAGAGCAAATGTAAAGGAGAGAAAGAGAGTAGAACGCAGTATGAATACGCTTGCTGAAGATATGGCAACTGCTTGACATACGAGGGTGTGAAATACTAAGAAACACCTCAAAATATCAAGCAATAAGAGTTCTCTCAATCGATACACTTAAGCTAATATATTTATTTATTTTATTTTATTTAATTTAATTTAAAGTCGACTAAATACAGTCGACTGAATTAAATACAAAGAATTATTTAAAAACTCAATTTAAAATAATTAAGCATTAATTTTAAGTTTACAAAATTAAGGTAATTAAATTCAAAATTAATTTAATTTGTTTGAGTTTAAGTTAATTTAATTTAATTCAATTTGTATTTAATTTTAATTTAATTTAATTTATATAACCTATAGGTAGTGCATTAGTTACCGAAACTAATACACCCCACAAGTAAGCATTATTAAACACATATGCCATCCCCAGACAAGTCGCCTGCTCGACTGCAAATTAGAATATTCTACTGGGCGCCGTTTGGTGGGTCGTTAAATTTATGTACGAAAGTGTTTTTCATTAACCCAAGTGGGATCTCTCGGCGGTGCAGTGCTTTGATCTCGGCTGGTGCCACACAACAACAGGTACTCAATGATAATTAGTTGGCCATAAAGTGAAAGAAGGGGAAACAGAAAGCAAGACAGAGAGAGAGAGAGAGAGAGAGAGAGAGAGAGAGAGAGAGAGGGAGAAGGGACTAATTATATGCAGCAATTGCAATTGCATTAGACAGCGATTCTTTGTTTAGAGTCTGCAGCAAGTTAGGGCCATCTCTGCCCTGGCAGATCAACGGGGCACAACTATCTAACTATCTGCCTATCTGGCGTCTTGTTAGGTCGTTGCCAATCACTCACTTTGGGCCAAGACTGGCTGCCTGCTGCCAAATTATGTAGTACCCCAACGAGAGCTACTTACCCAGTGTGCCTGACAAGCGCCTGGGCCACAGTTCAAGCTGCAGTTGCCAGTTACCAGTTGCCAGTTGCTGGTTGCCAGTTGCCAGTTGCTGGTTGCCAGTTGCTAGTCTGGATATATGCGCAACACGCGCCGTATCGGTGGAGGGGGCAGGCAACGTCGACATCGACCCAAATGAACTTTGCTTTAACCCCAAAACGTTTGACAAACAAACAAAGATCTGTTGCATCTAAAACTGACAATCTGTTGGACTAAGCTTGAGTTGCAGTTGCAGTGTTGCAGTTGCAGTTGCGGAGATACTTTGTAAAATGATGTGAACCAGTTAAAGTGGTTGCTATCTCTCTGGCGTAGAGAAACCGCTACGCTGAGACAGACAACAGTCGAAACGACCATTTAAAGTATATTTTATCATTCATTCAGCTGCATCTGACTTGGTCGACTTGGTCGAGAGCTGCGCTGCCTGCGCTGCCTCCGCTGCTGCTGCTGCTGCTGCTCATTATCATACAATGACATTTCGCTGCGGCAACTGTAAAAAAGCAAACGCGACGCGAACTAACTGCAGACTTGCCACAGCTAACCGTTTGCTGGTGTTGTTACTGTTGCTGTTGCTGTTGATGTTGCTGCCGCAGTTACTTGCAACTAAATTCCTTGGCTAGCTTCTGCTGCTGCCATTTCCTAGTTGGGTTGTGTTTTGACTGTTTTTAGGTATCTGCAAAAATTTCGTATGCATCTGATGGACAGCAACAGCGACTGGCAACAGTGCAGCAGTGCAACAGGCAACAGTGCAACAGTGCAACAGTGCAACAGTGCAAACGGGGCCAGTCGAAAGATCAGAGCGGTCCGTTTCTCTATAGTTTTGTTTGTCTGTCTTGTTTCAGTATCTTTGCTTCTTCGTCTTCTTCTTCAACGTTTCGTCTATAGATCTCGAATGTTTGTATGTGTGTGTGTGTGTGCGAGTCGGAGTCGTACAAGAGTCGTACAAGCATTTGAAGCCCTTTTGAACCCTTGCATTGGCACGTAAGTAGCCGCAACAATCGCATACAGAGCAGCACAAATCGATTGTCATGTTGCTGGCGTCGCAGCCAGACATTAAGATACCCTACAATTAATTGAGGCATATTGACTGCTGAATTTCCTGTGACTCAATAGAAAATATGTTGAGTTTTATTGGTCTTTTGTAGTTAAAAGTTATCGAGAGTATTTTGTATACATCACATGTCATTCTAAAGGCATAAAACTGTCTACAGCTTGACTTAAACTCTATAGTCTTTTCTTTATCGATATATACGATAGCTTAGCTCTTCTTTCAATAATATTAATCGGTACATATCGCAATGCATACCATGAACTACAATAGTCTAAATCTTCTCTTAGCTTCATCTGAACTTTGTACTTTTTTCTTCTTCCTTTTCGCTAGAGAATACTCTGCAGCTTAAACGATTTGAGTTCGCTCTGTTGCGAATAGTAATCGATAGTAATTTCTCCATATATCGCAACGCATAGCAGAACAAACTGAACAAGCGATTCGAGCAGCCAAATATAGCTTTGTGTTTGGCTCGTTTGGCTGTTGCAACGACATATCTGTCGTATAACGCTTTACAAATGATCAACACAGATACTGGCTGACTGGACGGCAGCTACTGCAACGGCAACTGTTGCTGTTGTTGCCGCAGGCTGCAACTGCAACTGCAACCGAACGGCAGCAGCAGCAGCAGCAGCTGAGGCTTTGTACGTGTGCAATATGCGCACTGCAGTTGCTGTTGCAGTTGCAGTTACTGCTGCTGGTGTTGTTGTTGCCGCTGTTGTTGTTGTTGTGTTGCACTCGCTTTCCCAGCGTCGCGTCGCTTCTTTCTGCAATGCGCGCGCGGATCTTAAGTAGTTCGTGAGTTGAATAACTTTCAATTGAATTGTAAAGTAAACATTGTGTTGGTCGGACACACCCCAACAACAGCAGGCAACAACAGGGCAGTCTTTTGTTTTGCCAGAGAGAGAGAGAGAGCGTGAGAGAGAGGGGCAACCTGGCGCATCGTGCTATGGCAAACAATTTAAGGATTGACCTATGCCTGTCCCCAGCAGCCATTCCATGCCACTGTGTCCCACTGTGCGTCCATGCCACTCTCCATCTCTCTGTGTCCCACTGTCCATTTAATTGTCATGCATTTGGTACAGTTCACCGTTTTGCCCGCATGCAACCTGCCTGAAACTTAATATGGCCTCAGCAATTTTGATAAGCATAAAATGCGAAAACCTGCTGCATAAATATCGAATTTCAGAGCCGTCGCGATGTCGTTCCGCCGCGTCGACGATTGTCAATTGAACGCAACCAGTTGCATAAACATGGCAAAGAAATTGTCATGATCAAAATGTGATATTAAACCCGTAGGCCCCATGGACAACCCCAACAGCACAACTTGTCGTAGCTCCCTTCCCGCTACGTACCGCCCTTCTTCCCCTCATCTCTCTCTCTCCCTCTGTCTCTCTCTCGTATTCGTATTTGATTTTATTTGCCTAGAAATTATCGTTGAGGCGGTTCGGTTTTGTCGGTTTCTGCTTTGGGGAATTGTCTATCTATCTATCTGCAAGTCTGTCTATATGTCTGTCTGTCTGTCTGCCTGTCTGTCTGTTTGTCTGTCTCTCGGTCTCTCCGTCTGTCTGTCGCATAAATAGCAATTTTCTGGCATTTCATTTGACATTTAATTGAGATCGTAAAACTTTGTAAAGCTCTTTGTTGGACATTAACTGTCCCTGGCTAATGTAAGATCTTTTGCTGCTTATCAATGCACTCGACTCTGACTCGAACAAATTTGTTTTCTGCCCCCTCCATCTGCCCCTCTAGACCACTTGGTCTCCCTTTGCTGGACCGGTCCTTGAGCCAGTTCTGCATGGATGTCTGGCCCTTGCCATATTAAAAGACTGACAGTTTCTCTCTTGCAGCAAAGAGTAAGTGGCTCACAGTAGCAACCACGCATCTGCGTGGACAGGCACGACAGCAGCAGCACTGGCAACAACAACAACAATCTGAAATAATGTTGATGTGGTGTTCAGTGTTCCACAGTTGCCACAGCGCGGCCCACACATCCGTCGAGAGCGCCACAAGGCATAAACGTTTTGTTGTTTTTAATAGAGCCAAGCGATTACAGGCAGCAGCAACAGCAAGAGCAGCAGCAGCAACATCGAGACAGCAGCAGCAACAACAATTGCCTTGGCTGGAACGCGACGAGCGCGCGTAATCAATAAATCTAAAAATAATTCTACCAATACATGTCAAAGCCGTAATAGGGAAACCATAAATTCTTTGTTGTGTCCAGCTAAAAATGTCCAAGGCACGACAGTAGCAGCCTGTTGCATGTTGCTGCTGGTGCACGGCTGCAACTGCTATTAACAACTGTTGTTGCTGGCAACATGCTTCGTATTGGCAATAAGTAACGCTGATTTGGCAGTTAAATGCCGCCGTTCTTATTGTTGCTGCTGCAGCGGATATGCAGCGGCAACATGTTGCTGGCAGCCAAAACTGTTAAATGTGACACTAATATCCGGCTAGCTGCGCTAGCTTAGAAGAGCTCAGATAGCTGAGTTCAGCTCGCTGATACCCTGTAAGCTGCAGCCAATATGCAGCCCTGGTAATGATTCCCCTTGTCAAAATGAGCAACTGTTGCTGGCGTGGCGTGGCGTATAACTTAAATCAATTCACTTATCATCCAATCAGATCTTTAGTGTTGTTGTTCAATCAGTGCTGCAACCTTGGCTCAGCTGCAGCTAGAACAACATCGGGTCAGCTATCTACGCAGCAGCAGCAGCAACAGCAACAGACTGCAGCCTGCAGCATGCCACATGTTGCCCGTAAGCGGCAATCATTTGTCCCTTTGTTTGTCCTTAACAACTGCTCCACATAGTTGCTGTTGTTGTTGTTGTTGTTGTTGTTCGAGCATGGCAGTTGCAATTGCAACACAATGACATTATTGGCAACTCCTACGGGCGGCTGCTGCTGCTGGTCAGCTTGGGCTGCTGCAGCATGCAAAGCGCCACACGGCGCTTGTTTTTCATGCCACGGCTGCCACTCGAACAGCCACAACAACAACAACTGCAACTGGTAACCAGCAGCAGCAGCAGCGGCAGCAGCAGTGAACAACATGCACATCCGAGAGTCGCCTGCTCGGTTGCCTGATCTTGATACTGTGTCATGATTTATTTTTAATAGTTTGCGCTTAATATGCGCCAGCATCCGCCAGAGACGCAGACCTGCAAGCCTGCCTACTACTACGACTACCTATGGAAGTCATCGTCGTCGTCGTCGTCGTCGTCGTCTAGTTGTAAACAACTGGCGGCAGCAGCAGCAGCAGCAACATGGGCAACATTGCTTTTTGTCTTCATCTGCGAGGGAGCAGGCAGTCAGCCAGGCTGGCAGCCAGTGCAGCCAGTAAGCCAGCCAGCCAGTCAGCCAGCCGTGTGCAAAGTAATTGTTGGTAACACCTGCTTCTTCGCGTCGGCGTTGGTGGCTAGGCCAAGAGCTGAGCTGAGCCAGTGCCAGTGCCAGAGTCGGAGTCAGAGCCAGAGTCGGAGTCAGAGTCAGACTCAGAGAGTCGTTGGCATAGCCCGGCAGCAACCTTGGCACAGACAGGATGCATGTTTAATGCGCCGTCTGTAGTAGTTTTTTTCCTCTTTCAACTCTTTTTTGTTGCCTACTGCTGCTAACTGCCGCTTTGGTGCCCGATGCGGCGCAGCGTGGTAGTTACATTGATTCGTTGTCAGCATGGCATTGTTTTTATGAAAGGTTGCAGTTGCCTCAGTTTGCCGCAACTGTAGCTGTAGCTGTAGCTGTAGTTGTTGTGTGTAATTCGTTGCAATCATTTTGAAACGTCAAAGCGGCAGCAGCACCAGCAACAGCAGCAGCAGCAGTACCAGCAACTGCAATCAGCGTCATCAATAGCTTTGAGTTCTGGGACTTTGAGACACAGAGAGAGTGAGAGAAGGGGAGGCAGAGGAAGGGAGAGGGATACAGAGAAGCTATGCCATTATTTTGCTATTATATTGACATCATTTCGTTGCTGTTGCTGTTGTTGCCAGAGTTGCTGATGCTGCTGTTGCTAGTGCATTTCGTTAATTGTTTCATAGACGTTAAGTTATGTTTAGTAGCTCAAGAACTGACGCTGTTATTTTTACTGCTTGCTGCAGCCTCTGCTGGTAATTTCAATAATAAAACTACAAAACGAAAAGCAGACAGCAGCAGTAACAGCAACAACAATCGCAACGACAATTGCCTTGCATGGAATGAAAGGCTTCAATCAAAGCGAGCAACACAATCAGACAGAGACGTACACGGAGCGATTGCTGCTGCTGCTGTTGTTGCTGCTGCTGTTGCTGAAAGCGGACGACGCTGCTTGTGCCGCTTTTATACATTTATTTTTCTGCTGCTTTTTCGGCAGACAATGGCAATCAGCAATAACAACTAGAACGGCCAGCAGCAGCAGCAGTACCAGCAGCAACAGCAACAACAACAGTCGCAGCAAACGGGCAATTGCACATAATAATGCTCAAGCGGGCAACAACAAGAACAACAACAACAACGCGGTCGCGTCATGTCATAGTCACGTCAAGTCTGTTGCCGTTTGCTGCTGCTGCTGTTGTTGTTGTTGCTGGCTAAAGCCAAAGCTGAGGCTGCGATTTGAGGCTGTGCAGGAAATCACAGCATGAATCATTCGCACAGCGCGAGCCCAGCGCAGTCAGAGAGAGAGAAACACAACAAAAAACTAAGGAAAATATAAAATAAAATAAAATAAAATAAGAAAAATGAGAAAAATAAAAGCAAAATAATCACACGATACTCGCTCGCTCACAGGAGTGTGTGCACAACAAAAAACAAGCCAAAAACCCAAGTCAAAACCAAAAGGGGGCGAACCAAGCTTTGATGACTGACTCCGCGGGAGTGTGTGTGTTGTGTGTGTGTGCTTGGTCTGTCTTGTGTGTGTTGTGTGTGTGTGCTTGGTCTGTCTTGTGTGTGTTGTGTATGTGCTTTATGTGTGCACTGTGTGTGTGTGTTTAGTTGGTGTGTGTGGTTGCTTTCGATTTTTATTTTGGCGGCGCGCGCCGAGTGCAAAAGTCAGGCGCATGTCACGCGTATTTAAATCAATTCTTTGCCTTGGCCAAACAATGCCAAAAGCTCTAGCGAGAACGAAGCCAAAATTGTAGGAGTCCATGTCGTTTACATATATATTTTATTATACACGTACGGGTAATTGTGCCATTTGGATTAGAATGGAAAAATACAACACAATTTCTGTACTGTGCTGTGGTGTTCTATTCTTTTTATTTCTCTTTTCATGCCATAAGCACTTTTTACAATCTAACTAAGTTACTATTATGGGAAGTCGTAGCTGGGGGTGAAGTGCTTAGAACAGCTTAAAGTATTGCAAATCTATAAGGAGCTCAAGTGTGAAACATAAGCCGAAGATTAGAGCAATAATCCGCAGATCGTGCAAATGTATAAAGAGAATATATAACAATGAAATGCATACAATATTATAAAGTGACTGGCAAACAAATAAATATGTACCATACATGATATGCAGTTCTATTTATTAAGATGTTTAAAAGGCAACACAAGCTTTGTTATGGTAACGATATTGAGGTATTAAGTTTTATAATTGCTTAAATATGGAATAGAATTTGCTCTGCAGATGTGAGTAATCGATAGTCAAGTGACGAATAATATGATAATTGAATATGTTATCGATAGTTTAAGTACTATCACTAAAAACAAAAAATTAATAATAACAACTGCAAAAGATAAGAGAAGATTGATGTGGTTAAGTATTGTAGTCTAATTAATTATCGGGTTAAAATAACTGGTCTGGATAGGGAGCTTTAAACACAGTAGAGAGTACAGTATATCTACAAGGTTGCACTAAAGTACATCTATCCCTAACAAAATTAATAAAAATCGGCTCAAGTCTTGTAAAGTTCGATTCGACAGGGAAGAACTTACAAAAAGAAAAGGGTGTACCGCGAATATTAGAACAGTAAGTACCCTGAATACTTCGACTGAGAGATTCGGATCAAGAATGAATTGTAAGGTGCCTTAGCTCTTTGGCATTGAGTGAGTTTCTAAATTATTCCCTAACCACATCTTATATATATAACTTATATTACATATAACTTATTTTAGAAAGGCACCCTAAGAAAATCTCTGCTTGCTAACTAAAATCTAGGATAACATCATCAACAATGAAAATGAGCTCACATTATTTCGAAATAAAACTGAAGTCTATTCTGGTCTTCGGTCCTAAAAGAAGGAATTAAAATTAGAAAAACTGAGTGCCAAACTTTAAAGATAATTTCGGTCTGAAATAATTCGCAATATTTCTTCATTTTCAAACAAGAAACTTTGCCAATAAGCCAGACTCGATAAATTGAGTTCTTTATGCAGCTATAAACCTGTTAAAATTATTATAAATATAACTTTCAAATCAGCAATCATCTGAAAACACAATACTAAAGCATATTAAAAGTCAATTAACAGAAAATCGCGTAAGCAATTTGATACTCCACCGATATCGAGGTGTTTTGTCTGTGGTAACAATTAGTGCGAGGAGTATGAACAGAAATACAAGTTATTTTTGTTGTTGTTGTTGTTGCTTGGCGCAGAATTGATTATTATTTCACTCCTTTTTTTGGTGTTGTTATTGTTGTTGTTGTTACGTGCGCCGCACATTGCCGCGTAGGTGTTTTCTTGCATTAATCAACTTTATGCGATTTTAAACGCTGTTGCTTTGCCTTCATCGATAACAACAACAACAGTAACAGCAACAACGACAACTGTTGGCAGAATTAAAACAGCAATTAAATGGCCAAAAGCCAAACCCCTTCCACGCCCGCTTCCTCGGCCTGGCGTTGGCGTTGGCGACGACGCCGGCGTCAGCGTCGGTCTGTGCATGGCAAATGAGTTGCAACTGAAATTCAATTAGCTAACAAAATTCCATTTCGGACCACAACATGGACACACACAACCACAGCCACAGCAGCCACAACACATCGGCACAAGCACAACAACAACATTGGGCAAAAACTTATAAACACTTTGGTCTAGAGCAAACCGAAACTCTTCTCTCGCCAAGCAGCAGCAGCACAGGCAGCAGCAACCCCTTCCGGGCAGCGCATCAACGCAGTTTGGTCAACAGAATTTTGGGTTTTGAAAATTGAATTAGATGCAGCAGACCGTGTTGCAGACAGACAGAAGGACGAACGGACAGACGGACAGACAACAGCAAAACCAAGATACAGATAGAGAGAGAGATAGAGAGAGAGAGACGCCGCCATTTCATCAACCTTGTCAAACTTGCCAACTCCCACGCAGCATTATTCGCCCCTCCCTCTGCCTGTGCCTGCTGCTGCCCTTGCCCCGCCCTACCCTTCCAGTGGCCGTCAATATTAACTGCATTATTGAGCATTGCGGCCTGCCACAAACATGTAATTGAATTGCACCCTTCCGTCCGTGGGTCCAGCCCGTCCACTTGTCCAATTGTCCGTTAGACAGTCATCGCCTCTGTTGTTTTTGGGGTTAACCCGTTGCCCGTACGGGGGCAGGGGCCGGCTGTGGGTAGTGTGGGGAGTTGGGGGGACTGTGCTACTTCAGCCGAGGGCTGCTTGATTTGTGCTGCTGCGTTTTTGGATTGTGCCACTCAAATGCGCTGCCAACGATTGCTCACCCCCACCAGCTGCTTCGTCTCTCATTCTCTCTCCCTCTCTCTTTCCCTCTGCCTGTGCACGCAAAATTTAATTGCTCATCGCAAAATTGTGCGGTTATAACGCTAAATTTAGAAATATTTTCACTGGAATTGCACATGCCAGCAGAAACTGGAAGCCAGTTTGCAATTGAGTTGGGAAATTTTCTGTTAATACAAGAAACTGCAGAGATATTTCTGCTTGACGAACCTTGTGGGGCTTTAAAAGGTAATCTCTAGTCTGACTTCAAATAAATTCTATATAGAATTACACTTAGTTATAAATGATGACAGAGTATTCATTAGGTTTTGGTAATAGGAGTATAAATAATGAATAAATTATTTATTTATTTATTTATATTAAAGTTAATTTTAGTATGAAACTAACATTAACTTATTGTTAAAGCACTGGCTGCTAAGGCCTTCGGCTTGGAGTGCTGTTAAATTACTTAACTAATTATAATAAATAAATTAATAAATTATATTCTCATTCATGTCTTAAGTGTCGATTGAAGCTGCTCAAAAGTACCTTCAGAAACATCCCAATAAGTATATAATTAGTAAAGGAATACTGAGCTCAAGTAGAGCCTAAGCTAACTACATTAAGAATTAAGTTTCATTTTCCTGTATCTAATTTGAAAATGTAATAGCTGCACAGTGTTTTGCAATGCAGTGTACACTGTATGCCATAAATATTTCATTCAGCAGCAAGTCTATGCAAATTTTTGCCCCGTGTGTGTGTGTTTGTACTCTGCTGCCGCCACAAAATATCATATCGTATATGACGCAAAATTAAGCCAATTGTATTTGATGCATTTACCGAAAACAAATTTTCATTGTTGATTTATTGTTGACTTGTTTATTTGGTTTCGTTGCGTTTCGTATCGTTTCGATTTGTTTTGTTTTGTTTTGTTAGGATGCTCAGTGGTGCCTGCTTTTGGGGGGAGCCCTAATGGGGGTATTGCCTCTTCTCTCCTCGCAGTGTTCGCCACTTTGGCCAATGAAAATGTTTGCGCCATTCAATTATTACCGTCATTGTTGTATTTGTTGTTGTTGTGGTTGCTGTTGTTGTTGTTGGTTCAATTACAAAATGCGCTTATCAAAGTGCGGTGCGATAGGACGAGGCGACTCCCTGTGGTTGCCCCCACTGCTGTTGTTGCTGCTGCTGCTGCTGCTGTTGCTGTAATGCCTCATTGTTAGTTGTGTTTAATGATTGCAATTGTGACAACAATGAAATCATTTCAGTTTGCCATTAAGTCATCAATTTAAATAAATAGAAATTAAAATGAATAAATATTGCGCTTAAATGTGTCGCCTCTCCCTCTCTCTCCCTCCCACTCCCCGTCCCTCTCCCACACACTCAGGCAATTGTCAAATGTGTCACGAACAATGCGAACCGCAATATTGATAAGCACGTGTTAGGGTTCATGTTCTGGGGTCAACGAGGAAGCGTACGAGTATCTCGGCTCTTTCTATTGTTTAACGGCAGCCAGCTGCCATACAAAATAAGTATGAAGATCGATTAAACATGTTTCCCAGATAAGATAAGCAAACCCAGAGTTATAGACTCTATAGTATTTGTAGGCCAACTAAACTCATGCAATCATTTTCATGCAATTCTCATTCTCATTAAATAAAGAGTTTTAATGAGAATGAGAATTGCAGTACAGAGGAAGTACATACTTCATAGCATCGGAATGCAGCGTAATTTATATACAAATATATCCCCTTTGATGGGGATATAGACATTGATACCATCAGAATCTGGAATTTTGCTCCCTTCTTCAAAGATCACTGGGTGCACTAGCGAAGAGACGCACAAATTCGGGCTGACAATTCTGCAAATCGAAACATATATGGAATATATATCTATAGATTGCTGGTACTTTTTGTTCACTTACATTTCGCATTGGCAGTTTGGCCAGCACAGCGATCATTCCCTTTCCCAAGCCCTCCCAACGTTTCGGCTCTCGTGTCCAGTTCTTCACTTCCGTAGAGCAAAAGTTCATTACCTCGTTACGTATTCGAAATATCCACATGATTACCATATAAGATTTAGAGTTGAATCAAGTAAGTAAAACGCACGTCTAGCTATAAAAAGAAATAGAAATAGAAAAAAGAAAAAACAAATGTGTGGCGAGCAGTTTATGTTGAATGTAATGCTGAATGCCAAGCATGATGCTCAAGCTAGCACACAATGTAGATCAATAACTGACAGCCTGCTCGATCGAGTTTCAGCAGTACCCAGTTGTAATTAAGCATATGTCTATATATAGCCTCGACTTACTTTTAATTTACAACGGCAAATAATCAATTTGTGCACTGTTTGTGCAAAGTCTGCAGATGTCCCTGTCTCTGTCTCTGTCCCTATCCGTGTCCCTGTCCCTGTCTAGGGTAGCTGTGTCCACAACACAACGCACCCGACTCCAACTGCCACGGCTTTGGCTGTTTATCAACACTGGCTGGACAGAGAAAAAAAGAGCTGAACATACAACAAATGTTACTCAAGTAAAATGTTTGCTTTTGCATTCGTTCTAAGTGCAGAGCGCAGTCACAATTACCACAGCGAATGGGTGAGTGCGGGCATGAGTATGGGTGTGAATACACACTCAAACTCACACACTCAGTCATGGACCCAACTGTACGCAACTGATAGCGTAGGCTCATCGATAACAACAATCGCCCATTGGACCATTGGGGTCCATTGCACTGCTGAGGCTGCGATTGACACTGCGAAAGGGGGAAAGAAGGGCATGGGGCATGGGGCAGGGAGGGAGGGCTGGCCTGTGGGCATGTTGGGCATGTAACTGTGGCGCAAGCCGCTGTCGTTCCACTGATAACATTTGGCAAACGCAAATGCAAACGCGTATTAAAAATGCCCAAAGAGACATCAACGATTCGCACTGAATGCCGGGTGCAATGCCCGCCGGCCGTTGACTGACCAGCTGGGAGCAGCAGGCAGCAGGCAGCAGGCAGCAGTGGCGTGTGCTGGGGAGGGGGAAGTACAGAGCAGTAGCTGTAGCACTGGGTGCAACAGCAGCCTTCGTTCTCGGCCATTCATTTGGCCCGGCAAACATTTGCATTGGCCATTCTCGGTCAATATAGACAGATTTCCATGCAAATTTAATACGCAAACATTCGGGGCGGCCCTAGCCAAATTGAAAATCTCATCTGTGCAAAGTGGCCGACGTGTTCGGCAGGTGGCCAAAGGTAGAGAGGAGTGACGGGAGGAGGGAGTGGCGGGAGGAGGTCGATTGGTTTGGCTCAGCTGCTGTCGTTGCTGCTACCACTTTTCCAGTACCCCCAACCCGCTCTTCTTCTCTCGACTGCTTGCGCATTTTGAGCAGCTGCCTAACGGTAAGGCAATCAATTATTGGCCCGTAAGCGCGATGCCACACTCGCACACACACACCAGACACTCTACATATGTCTGTGTGTGTGCACATCCGCGTATGCATCTCTTTCGCTGCTCTGGCGGATGTGCTAAGCGCGCTGCCAATTTAAAATACAAACAACATGGTCCAGCGAGAGGCGTCCATAGTGGGAATCGACTTCTCGACTGACTGCATCCGTTTCCGCCAAAAGGCGCTGCTGCTGGTCTGCTGGATTGCCCCGTGGGCGTGTAGATGGGGGCCAAGTGATTGGCATTGCCCTTGGGCTAATGCAACATTAAACACTTTTCTAGCCCAAGGCAACGAGTTGCAGTTGCAGCAGCAGCAGCAGCACCAGCAGCAGCAATAGTTGCAGTTGCACTTGAAACAGCAACTGAGATGAGCTCGTAATTGCGTGGCAAACAGAGAGCTTCGACAAACAAAGATGGCTAATGCAGGTGCGTAGACTAGTTTTAATTTGCAGCAGACTGAGACTTACCTCCCTCTCCCGCTCTCTCTCTCCTACTTAGTCTTTACTTAACTGCCAGTGCTGTAGACTATTAGCCAACTGTTTGAACCCCCGAGGCGTCTGCCCATTTCTCAACCTAAAAATCAATTAACGCATTTCATTGCCGATACTTTAACCCATTCTCTCTCTCTCTCTCTCTCTCTCTCTGTCTCTCGCTGCCTACTCAAGCGAAATGCATTTAAATATGTTTCGTGTGAACAGCAAAACGGTTACAGGACCAGCCCCTACTTGACACCAGACGCTGACGCGATCCACGCGGGACCACGACAGGACGACAGGACGACGCGACCAACCGCACTCGACAACGGCAACGACAACGACGGCGACAGCAGCGGCAACTTCCGGCGACTTCCTCGTTTCCTCTGCTCCTCTCCTCTCCTCTCCTGAACGGCGTCTTCGCGTTCGCGTACTCTGCAAATTAAATGCAATGACAAATGCACTCCGTCAAATTGAAAAGGGATTTCTCTTATTAATTATGACGCCGCCGCAGCCGGGACACCAGAGTGAGAGAGAGAGAGGGAGACGAAGAGAGAGGGAGCGATAAAGGGTTGCTGGCGATGACAACATGTCGTATGAGGGACAAGGACAAGTCGAAGGGGTTAGGGGCAACCAACTGTCGATTTTTCCTACCGGCATCTGTGTGTTAATTTCTCTCTCTCTACGTGTGTGTGAGTGTGTGTGCGTCTGTGTGCAATGCACATTTAAATAATAACTCTGCGGTTTGCCGCAGCATGGCCGCCTTTTGTTTTTGCTGCCGCTTTTATGTATTTTTTACTATTGTATTATTTCCCCCCTCCCCCCGGTCATCTCTGTCATCAGCTGTAAGCGCCTGCGCAAATTGCTCGCCCGTAGTTAATCCTTTGTGGGCAACCGATGCCAAGTGCCAGCTGGAAGGGGCCACTACTCATACAAACACTCGCACGCGCATTCATTTATATTCATTTGCCAAATCAATTTAATTCGCATTGACATTGGCCAGTCCAAGGTACTTACGCTTCGCATCATTTTACAACACTGAAAACGCAAGAAGAAGCACAAGCAGATTGCAGGCAAAGTGCTCGGCTCGTACGTGGGAATGATTGTGCTGTAATACTTCAAAGTTGTTGTTGAAAAACGCTTTTGAATGCCACTTGAGCATTGCTACATCATTACTGGTGCATTCCCCCCTCCCTCCTTAGCCCGCTCTCCCCGTGCCGCTCTTCTTTTAGCTGTCATGTCGCTTGTAATCAAGCGATTAAAATTATATTCGAATTTCTCGCTTTTCTTTCCCCCTGGTGAAAGATGAAAGTCTCTTTAAGGCCCCAGTGACAGCATAATTAAACCTGCTGCTGTTGATGTTGCTGCTGCTATTGCTGCTGCTGCTGCTGCAGTTGTTGTTGTTGCTGTTGTTGCATTTGTAGCTGTAGCTGTCGCTTGGTACATTTTCTATTTAAAGCGATGAAAATGCTTTTAACAAATTTCTTCATCAAATTATGCAGATGAGAAAAAGTTGTCGATGTTGCTGTTGCTGCTGCGATGTTGTTGTTGTCACATTTGGAGAGCCGAACAGATGTCTTTAATAATTACAAGTTCGAGGGTTCAGCTAGAGGTGAGATAAGAAATGTACCTGATCCATCATTATAATTAGTTGCCTTTGTCTCTCTCTCTCTCTCTCTCTCTGCGAACAAGTCTCAAGTTTCTCTGGCGATAAGCGAAGCGATTCTGTACTAAATTTATTACACTCATCTAGAAGTCAGTAGCTCAAAAGCTGTTGATAATATAAACACTTTTATAGTGTTTCGTAGAACCTCTATTTGAGGAATTCCCCATAAATCAGACGACAAAACTAACGAGCTGAAAACAAAATAATCAAATACGTATTAAAAGCTGAAATGAAAGAATTCCATAAAGATTGCATGACTTGTAGGCAGAATAGAACTGATTATTTCTATAACTCTGCAAAGAGGGCACTTTGTAGTCGTGCATTCTTTGGCAATGCTCAACCACCTTACACAGTGTACACATAATGACTATATTTGCCTAGACTTCCCCTACCGCGTCGAGTTTACTCCCTATACTCAACCTAATCTTTGCTGCCCAATCCCCCCAAGAGCATAAACTTGCTTAATCCCCCCACGTCGCTGCTGCTGCTGCTGTTGCTGTTGCTGCGGTAGTCAACACGACGACAACTTAGCTATTGTTGTTGCTGGCCCGATGTCGTGATCGAGCAGCCAGTTGTGAGTACACTCATAGTCATAGTCATTCACTCGCCGAGTCGAGTCAGCGGCCAACGAACGACACAATGTTTGGGTGTCAAATTGATAATCGCGTGAGTTGTTATCACAACAACGTCTCACACACAAAGGCACACACTCTCGCACACACACACACACACCTCTACACAGGTGTTGTGCATGTTGTGAAAAATGCATTAGCTCAACGTCGCCACATTTTAATGCAATTTACAAGTCGCAGGGGTTGCCTGCGTTGTTGGCCAAATTGCGTGTGAATGTGCGAATGTGTGTGTGTGTGTGTATGTGTATGTTGGCCTTTGTTGTAACCCAAATATTGCATTATTCGTTGAAAAACATAACGAAAATGTACCGTTTGTTCGCATAATTTGCTATCGCTGCCAGCAAATCGCTGAACAAGTCGAAGCCCATCGAAGCGCAGGCTCGACCAACACTAAAACAAACTTGACTGTCACTTTGGAGTTACCAGTTACCAGTTACAGCGTACCGGTTACTCACTACTAAGTACTGCGTGGTAACTCGCTAACTGGTCAGTCTCTTTTTCTTTCTTTCTTTTTTGTTTTTGGTAAAAAGGGGTTGGCTAAGGGCGAAGCGCGTTTGGGTTTGCCTTCGCGCTGTTGTTTGCTCACATGTCCCGGATGGAAAGGTGCAGATAAAGCGCAATTACATGCGATTATCACGGAATACGTAGCGAAAATTATGAAATGTATAATTTACAGTTACAGAGCTGCTGCTCCTGCTCCTGTTCCTGCTCCTGTCGAGCTGTTTGTCTGCCTGTCTGTCTGTCTGTCTGTTCGTCTCTGTGTCTGCTGCAGTCGCCTGCCGATGCACTTTTCCGAAAACATTGACGAGTTTGTTGTTGTCTTTTGGCTTAGGGTGTGTGCCAAACCATAAAAATGTTGTTAAACTTGCACACACAAACACAACAAAACACACACACACACACACACAGAGGGAGACGCTGATGTTGCAGTTGGGGAGAAAAGTGGCCGTGCGTGTGTCGCAGTTGCTGTTGCTGCATAAAAAGTAAACAAAATTGATTTGAAAATTGCGCGAACAGTGAACTTAAACCACAAGAGCCATGGGCAAAACGGGGCATGACAAGAGCAGCGACAACAACAGCAACGACGACAACAACAACAACAACAGCAACAGTAATGCACACATTATGATGACGACAGCAGGCAACAACAACAGCAACAAAGTCAACACAACTAAACACAACAACTCAAATACAAACACAAACATAAACACACGCAGAGCAACACTAACACAAATACAAATACAAACACAAACACAGCGACAACAACAACTACAACAACAACAGCAGCAACTACTACAGCAACAACAACAACAAGTACAACATGCTGGCGCACTAAAAATATGAAACATGCGCGAAAATGACTCGTTGCAAATTTCTTTGCTCGATCGCCCGACATTGCCCACAGCTCTGCAGCTCCATAGCTCCACAGTGCCAACTGCAACTGTAACAACTCCAAGTTCCAGTTCCAATTGCAGTTCCACCTAGACGAGCATGTACGGGGCCCCTACATACTACGTGTCCATGTCGTTCTCTGTTTTCTGCTGCCTTTTTTATGACGCTCGACATGTTTATTTTGGCTTAAATGTTTTGGGTGCTATTAAAACGAAAAGTAATGTGCAAATAACGGTGCCCGTGCCCTCAGCCAGCAATCTATCAAGTGTTAATAAGCGAGCTTCACTTACCCACTGAGTGTGACTGTGTGTGTGTGTGTGTGTGTGTGTAACATGAAATGCAACCGGTTCTACGTATTTTGCACTTGAAAGTGCTTTGGAAATTTGCAAGAACTTTTAGCTGGGTCAATAAAATATTAAGGCAAAGACTTGACTTGTGCAAGGGAACCCTGAGCAGAGCTAATAATTCATTTAGCTAGTAAATACTCTCATACTTGGTGGCTCAGCATTGTAGAGAATAGAATGGGGGCTTATAAGAAGAGTTTTTATAAAGAAAATAAGAATACAGTTCTGTAAAACCAACAGCAAATGCTGTGAAATTATCAGTGATATATGTTAAAAGTAAAGTGTTCTTATAGTATCATATTCTTTCTTCGGATTGTAATTTTTCCCTTAAGATTATATAAAATCAAAGCACATTATAGTTCAATATATTTTGATAACAAGTTCACGATATAAGCTCTTATTTTATTTATAAAAAACAGTGATAAGAAGTTAGCTTTGGTACTTATTTAGGTTCTTATAGCTTTCGTACATTAGTCTCCTAGTCACAGCAAAGTCGTAGAGCCCCTATGTATGTATATCATATCACATATCATCCCAATAAACTACGATTACAAAATTAATATTCATAACGCGTATATAGCCTATAAGAGCTTAATGCAAACTCGTTCGCGAAGTAAGCCCCTGTTTCATCATGATCCACGTATATACGATGCATAATCACCTCGTTTATTAGATGATATGTTATAATGGCAGCACTTGTTGTTGTTTACCTCTCGTGTCCATCGTGGGCTCTGCATCAGTTGTACGCTTCGTTAATCCGCATCGCGCGACCGCAATTAGCTGCAGTTCGCAACAATGTTGCGATTCTATTTAGAGAGCCCCTTTCCCTTTCCGCTCTTGGGTTTATTGATATATGATAACATTCAGTCAGTCGTCAGGCACTTTGAGAGGGCCTGTCATGCATGCAAGTATTCACTGCATCGAACCACTTTGTATTGAGCATTGGAATTTGCCGCTGTCCCTGTGCTAATCAGCTTAGCGATGTCCGATTTCGATGCCGATGTCGATGAGGATGCCAAATAGGGCAGCTTTCTTGGCCGATTGCTAAATGGATTTGGCCGTTTTAATTAGCAAGAAAATGCGGCAAATGCGAAAAGAGTCATGTGGATTGGAATTCTTTCCCGTTGTGGCAGGTGCCACAGCAGGCATGGTTTGAGCGGTAGTTGTTGTTTTCCTTTTTTCCTCTCTGGGTTTCGCTTTTTTTATGCATTCCTCCATTTGGCACACAGTCATCGCGTATAAATCAACTTTTTGTCATTGGCGAATTTGCTAAATAAAATACGACACTGCGAATTTCGAAACATTTATGAACGCCACAGCAATGACCTCTGGCTCGTAAATCACTTTGATTATTATTATTATTTAAACCTAAACCAAAGCAAACAAAATGAATAATTTTGTTGCTTATCAGCAACAGCAACAGCAACAGAAGCAGCAGTGGCAACAGTCGCAGCGCCAAATCTTTTTTAATTTGTTCGTTTTTCTGAAATTTTTTATGAATTTAGCAAAATACAATATTATAAATATCATAAATACATGTGAACAGAAGCAAACAGCTGCAGGTTTGTGCGCTCGAGAATTATTCTCGTACATTTATTTTCTTTTGAGAAATTGCCGTGCAGCTCTTGACCAGGCGACATGTTCAATAAAGAGTGCTATAAAAGAAATCGCTCTGGATTATTAAACAAATTTAGAAGAACGAGGTATGCGCTAATATTTTCAGAAATTTATCACTCTTTTCCCAGGGGTAAAATCGTATTTTTGGGGGCAGACAATTTCCGGGGAATGTATCATACGGTAAATTGTGTCTACCAAGAGACAACCAAATCAACTTATCATATACAATTCATACTTATCAATTTATTTCGGTTTCGTTTCTATACTTGTGTTTCTTTCTCTTTCGTTCGCAATTTTTTTCCGGTTATGTCAAGCAATTTGGACTTGACCTTCGCGATTTCAGCGTCTCATTTGTCGCCAGCTTGTAAAATCGGTCTATTAAATATACATTATAAAGCTATATATGCCAATGTACTCGTGCTGCGCGGGGGCTGTGACGAAAGTTTGCCAAACTTGGACGCACGGCAGCCGAGAGATGCCAAGGCAAACGCCTTGAGCGCACCACCAAAAAGTCAGCAAAATGACTAATTTTTGTATGATTGATGTCTACATTTTTTTTAGATTTTTTCCTGTTTTCTTGAGCGTTGATTCAGTGTGGTTGGTGTGCAATCAAACTCACAAACACTACGAAACTGTGGCAATCTTAATTTAAGCATTGGTCTGTTAGAAATAAACATATGCGCTAATTTGAGGAATTAAATGCGCAAAGTTATAGGCTATATACGCTATATTGTACAAATATCTATCGTCATACTGCACACACACAAATACACCGCCATAAATCATAAATGTATGAATCCTAAACACTTGTCAGTCAGCTGGCAGCGTCATAATTTATAATCAGTTTGCTTTTAAAGCTGATTCTTTTTCTTTATTCAAGCAGAAGGCAGGAATAACAAAAGCAACATCAACAGCTCCCTTGTCAGCTTGTCCAGCTGTCCGCTGCATATGTGTGAATAATATTATTTCTTTTTTTTGTATTATTTTATTTTATATAATTCGAACATATTTTTCCGCAGTTTTTATAGACGTTTAAATGAATAATGTTTTCGTTTGTTTCGCTGTCGTTTTTTATAATTTCGATTTTTATTTTTTTTTCCTTTTTTTTTGCTTTATTTCTTGTCTTCGAAATTTTGTTGAAGTGCTCATTTTGTTGTCATGTTGTTTCTATGCGCCGCGTCGAGGTGATTTAGTGCGTTCTGCTGCCAAATCTTCCGCCTTCTCAGTCATTTACTTCGCGACCAGAGAAAAGTCGAAGAGAAAGAAACAGCAAAGAAGAAGGTGAAGAAGAAGATGAGGAAGAAGAACTGAAGAAGACCTGCTAATTGAGATTATACGATGAGAGAGAAGCCCTCAAACAAGGTCTCTGAGGCGGATATATACTATAAACCATTGCCTATAAAGCAAAATGCTAGATGATACTATATCGTATATCTTTCAAAGTTCCCCCACTTTTTCAGTTATATACGGAAAGGTGGAGTGCAATAAATCTCAGTTCCCGATTGAAAAGACAACGGTTTCTGTGGCAATGATGATGACGATCTTCTATTTATGCCGTACGTTATCGGTTTCTTCAACTAGTCACCTTTTATAAAATTCTCAGCGTATTCGAAATACTAGTGGTGTATCTTTAATCTCTTGAAATTTATTGCCGAAATCTTTTCACATTCAAAATCAAGATTCAGCTTCCTTCCTCTCTGACTGTTCCCATGCCAGAGACCCCAACATGATCACCAAATTAGCCGAGCTCATTTTGTTTAGCACAACGCCAGCCATAAATAAAATTAATTAACAAACACAAAAAACCAAAAAAAAAGAAGAGAGCAAAAAAAGAAGAAAACAACGAATCATGCTTGCAGTTTTTATTTTACTTGAAATTTATTTTATTTAAATATCAATTTTTTAAATGTCTTCATAGTTAAATGTTATCTGATTGAACAATTAATTAGTATTGCTTTGTGTGCCGGGCAAATGTATGGACTGTGTATCGCATATACCACATACATGACGTGTGTATCGTATCGTGTGTATCGTACATGACATGTGGCATATATCGTATATAGTACTGAACAAAAGCAAGACACATAGCTATTTTATTGCGACCCCATGTGAATCTGCATAGATTGTGATCAGAAGCTGACGAAACAAAATTAATTAAACATTAAAAACAAAATTGTGAGCATCTTTTATGACAAGCGCGATGATGTCGACAGGCGGCACTTCATCATGTCAAAAGAAGATAACCCTCTCACGTCATATACCTCAAATATACCCTGTACTATTGAGAAAACTATCTCTCTCTCTCTCTCTGTCTCTCCATTTATCAATAACCGTTTCTAAATTCGATTTAGGCGCCGACACGTGCAGGAAACCTCGCAAAACTGGAACCATTAAGAACCGTTCATCGTATTGAACCTGGCTATAGCTACTATATATGCGTGTGACTGTGTGTGTGTGTGTGTGTGAGCGAGTCGTCGCTCTAAGTGGTTCAGCAAGTTGACAATTTGATATGAAATTCAATAAAATCAAATTAAATACGCGACAAAAATGCTAATTACAGCGCCGATGGGAGCGCTAGCTGCCACATAAATTGCGGCCCGATGCGGCCGCCCTAGAGCCGCAGAAAAACTAACTAAAGATATGAAAAACGAAAAACGAAAAGAAATATCGTACAACAACAACAACAACACGACAAAGTTGGTAGTAGGCGCAAAATATAAAAAAGACTATACAAAATTGTAGTTAGGTGTGGCATTTCAAATGGTTCGACGCCTCGCAAGTGACGCGGGTCTCTAATGTTGTTGTAGTTGTAGTTGTTGTTGTTGTTGGGGTTGTTGTTTGGTGTTTCGCGCTGACTGCTTGCCCGCAGTAGTCCCGGTTCAGAGGGAGTGAGTGTGTGTGTGTGTGTGCGAGCGGGACAGAGCAAGAGACTTCAACTTAAGGAAAGACTTGGATTATGAACGACTGAAATATGCAAATTTATCTACAAGTCTCACATATGAACTTATAAATATATGTATGCATGTGTGTGTGTGTATATGTGTGTGTGCACACTACACATATGTATAAATTTATACAGCTTCGTGTTGCTGTTGTTGTTGTTGCTGTTCTTATTGTTGTTCTTGTATATATTTTTCACTCGTATTTTTTCTAAATTGCTTGAAAGCCGCATTTGCATAAAAAGGGTTGAGTAACTGAAGATTAACTGGCAGCAGCAACAACAAAAAACAGCAACAAACACTGCCAGCAGCAGCAACCAGTTTCGGGCGGGGCTTCTTTCGGACAAGGTGGGGCCACCTCACACGCCCCTGGGCGCTAGCCTAGCCCAGCCCCAGCCGGCAAAAAGTCCCTCAGGTGGCCCCCTAAACTAAATTCGTTTGGGCAATCAACGAAATAAAAAACACGAATTGATTAATAAATAAGTTCTTTAATTTATTACTTTATCAGTATGCAGTAAGAAAAAAGAACGAAAAGAGTAAGATAAGTATTCAAAATATACTTTTTCATACCATACGCGCGACTCTTGGCATTATCGAGAGTCATAAATATCTCTCCTCTGCGAGCGCAGCTAACCAGATTCGAAAATATTTATGCACATTTAATATTAACTTTAGTATGCAGATAGTATGTGGGTAATCTCAATATTTATAGTGTAACTAGTACGATGCCAGACGATGTGGGCTGCAGCAGATGCATAAATATTGCCGAGGCTGCTAATGAAATCGTCTGCGTCTATTGATAAGGCAGGCAGCAGCGACACCTGTTGCTAGGCAGCACCAGCAGTGGCTGTGGCAGTGGCAGTGGCAGTGGCAGGAACACTTTGCTTCCTGGTTAAAGGAATGCGCCTTGTCGCGAGTTCATTGGCATTTTGGCAGAATCGAGAGAGCATTGAGAGAGTCATGTGGTGGCAGAAGGCGTCCTGTCCAGGCTGGCCAGCTTGGGCTGTCATCTGTTGTTCGCTTAGCCTGGCTAAGAACAAAGAACGTTGTCAAAAGGTTGATGACACGAGCCTACAGCAGAGCCCGATGAGCGTTTGGCCAATTGCGTTTACAGTTGCTTGAACTAGTTCCCTTTCCAGGCCAGGCCAGGCCAGAGACGGAGACAACGACGGCACGTGGCCAAAAGGGGCGCAAACTTGGCTGATTGCATAAGACTGGCAGCTGGCCAAGCAGTTTTTGTTATTTTCGTGTTGGTTGCTGCCTGCGCTGCCTCTGCTGCTGCTGCCGCCTTGGCAAATCATAAAAATATTTATGTAAATTAATCATTTAACCCAAATGGGCCGACAACTATTCGAAGCCTGCTTGGAAATGCGCAACACGCGCTCAGTCCGCTAAGAAATAAAGAAAAATACAAAAAAAATAAATAAAGTTTAAAAACTCTTTGAACAGAAATCTCTTCAGCCAGAGCTGGCAGCAGTACAAAAACGAAAAATGAAAAAAGTATAAAAATACAACAAATTATGGCGCACGGATTAGCATAAATTGTGAACAGGCCGCTCAGTCTAGGCTCAGTCTCTGTCTCAGTCTGAGCCGCAGTCTCAGTCTCAGTCCCAAGCCCAGGCCCAGGCCCAGTGCTTGTGTGTGTTTTGTGACCTGCCAAGTGGTCGTCAGTCTCCGTCGTGGCTGCCAATCCAATCCACGATCGATCTCTGGCTCATTTTGGGCTACAACGCGGCCTGATAAGCTCCTCGTGCAGCAAACTTGGCAGCACGAAATTCCAGCTCATATTTATGTCAAAATCCATCAAAGCTTATGTCACCGACGTTGATGCAGACCGTTAGCCATATAACATATGTATATATACTACATATATATGCCATATACGCTCATATGTAGATACCTTTTGCGAGATCTGCGCTTTGTTGTTGCTCTTGGCTGGCTGTCGGGCAGGTAATATATTTCGCCTGATATAGTTCTCGTATCTGGTTCTCAAAATCGGCTTAGGTCGCTGGCGATGCCAAACAATGCAGAGCTGTGGCTTTTGCGGACGGCAGTGGACAAATCCGACAGTGAAATAGTAGTACGAATAGATACAGATACAAGATACAACACACATCGTATGCGCTACAATGTTGCCAGCTTTCAGTATTAATTCACTTTAATGAATTACAAATGACTTAAATGATTTGTTTGGCCCACATGTAGGCGGTCTCCCTCTCCTCTTCCTCTGCTTCCTCCTCTTCTTCCTCTCTCTCTCTCTATCTTTCTGTTTGATATAGATTTCGCAACGTATCTAACACTGGTCCGACATTATTCTATGCCGTGTGCTGGCATCGTCGTCGTCCGTCGTCGTTGCCACAGTTGGCGCAAAGTTGAGAACGCTGAGTCAACTTCCGACGTGACAACCGGCAAGTTGCCCCCGGGGGCTCTCTCGCTTAAAGTACATACTATATACATATATAGTATATAGTATACTGTACTTGCATTTAGCTGTAACTGCTACAGCAGAATTTAATCGATTGAAAATTGATTCTTGCAGTAGTACGAGTATAATATATAATTGCCGTGGCTGACGTCAGCGTTAATTACATAAAGAGAAATATCTCCGTGTGCCCCGGCACGACTTTGACTTGGAAGTCACTATCGAAATTGGTAGCGGAATCGGGTTCGGTATCGGTATCGGTTTGATTCACTGAATCACTCGATATTCACGTGGCTAATTTATGGCGAATTTACGAGTTCTATAAACTTAAGATACTCTAGATATGTCCGAGTATGTTCGGGTGTCGACTTTCGCTCGAACAGCCTTGACCGTCGACCGTACCTTACTCAACTAACTGGGCTCCCCCCCACACACACACACAAAGCAATGGTAATTAGCATATTTTGTGCTGATATGGGTCAGCATTTGTGCTGAAACTGGGCGGGGCTGGTGCTCGCAACAGGGAACGACTTTTCAATTCAACTGAACCGTACCGAAGTGAGCTGAGAAGAGTTGAGTTGAGTTGAGTTCGGAATGCGGCTATGTGGGATGCTCTTTATTGGATTGTCTTTAACAGCTTGCCATACTCGTAATAGGCTTGTTTTCTAGCAACAACATTAAACTGGCGAACAGAACACAAGTTTGCAATAACCATAAAAAAGTGAACAAGACAAATTTCAGTTACTTTTGAAATTGTTTCCCCATTCTCTAAAGACCTAACTGGCTGCTTACCCGCCCATTCAATGCTGGCTGCAGGGCATTCAGCAATTGCCGCTTGTCAGCATGGTTAGCATATAGTATACCTATCTGGCCATAAGTACATATTAAGTATATTTGCCTCAGTTTGTTTACTTTATAGAAGTTTGCCGACAGACGGAACGGTCATCGTCATCATCGTCACAGGCACCACCAGCACCAGCCTTAGCACTTACCGAGTCCGCTTCCAAGTGCCCAACTCAAGTTGGACTTAGTCAGCATTTCGGTCGTGTCAACGATTAACATTTAACGACTTACAAGTATTGGGTTTGAATTATGCTTTGAGTCGCCATCTACATCTCCCTCTCAGTCTAAGTCTCAGTCAGAGTTTGAGTTCTCATTGTGATTGCGCGCCCCATTGTGCATTGTGGGGTTAACATTTTGGCATCAGAACACACCCAGTAAATACTTCTGTGTGTGTGTTAGTATGCTGGCCCAGCTATCTATCCAGTAGTTGTCATTTAGTTTACTATTTACTGTCACGCTCTCAAGTGCGCTTCAAGCGTCAAGCTTCGGGCTTCGGGCAACGGCTGCGGGCTTGGGTGATGGCGATGGGCATAAATAGCTGGGCAGGGCTGGGCCGAGAGCCACATGTGGGCTGGGCCAGGGACCCAGATCAATTACGTGTAGCTGCTTTATGTTGCCATGCAATTAGTATGGGGCGAGAGGGTTCCTTCCATTCATTGCAGTCGTTTGCTTTGACAGTCGATGGGGATATCAGAGAGAGAAGGCAGAAAGGAGAGTAGATATATAAAAAGAGAACAGAGAGAGAGAGAGAGAGGGAGATAGGGAAAGGCACTGAAGGTAGTTGGATTTCTCTGGTTTGCTTTGCTAATCCGCTGCAAGACTACAAATTGTATCTGCATCCACCTAAAATGTATCTACATATTCAAAAGCTTTATTTATGCACTTTTAGTTTTCTCTTTCACTTTATTTATCTTTCAATAAATTACAATTTCAATTCTTAACATTTTGATAAGCTTTCAGTTTGTCAGTTTTTCGATTTGGCCGCTTGAAAGTCCACAGTGTGCACCAAAAAGCAGCTGCCTGCAATTTGTATGCTGCCAGCTGACCAAGTTAAGCTGCCTTCGTTGTTGTGGCTGTTGTTGTTGCTGCTGTTGTTGTTGTTGTTGCTATTCTTGCTCTTGTTGTTTTTGCTGTTGTTGTTGCCATTGTTTGTCAAACGTCAAGCGGCTGTAAAGTTGACTAAGTTAACAGCTTCAGCCCCCAGTGTCATTTCCAGTTGCAGTTCCAGTTCGCTTTCAGCCTCAGCTTCAGTTCCGGCTGACTGTCTTCAGTGCCTCTCCGGCTCCGTCTCTTCCCCTCTCTCTACTACAAAAAAATTAAAATGAAAAGAAAAAAACTCAAAATGTGCGACCGAAAAATTGTCTCTCTGGCCGCGTTTGTGAGGCTGGCGACAAAAACGTCGCGTCAAAAACAAACATTTTGCGCGGCACAGTTTTGATTTATGAGCTGAAATTAAATTAACTGCTGCAGCTACAACAACAACAGCAACAACAGAGTGTAACGACAGTGCGACAACCACAAGAATTTAAAGCGTTGAAATGGACAACAAACTGCAGCAGCAACAACAATAGCAACAGCAGCGCTGCCCCAAGTCCAAGTTGGTTGTCCAGTTCTCCAGTTGGGGCTGACAGCGAAAAAGTGAGCAAAGAAAATAAAAATCAAGTAAAAAACTGCAAAATGAAAATGAAAAGGAAAAGAAACCAACTGAAATTGTTATTATTTTTGCTCTGTTGCTGCTGCTGCCGTTGCTGTTGCTGCTGCTGCTGACGAGGCTGCGAAAATTGCAAGCGGCAACATTTTCAGAGTCACAAGGAAACCAATTCCAATTGCCGTTGCCATTCGCATTCCCATTTCGTACGATAAAGTAAATATACATAGTTAATTCTGTGTTTTTTTCTCGCTCTTTTTCGCTCAAGTATTTTTACCACTCTGATAAAAGTGCGGCGATTGCGCTGTGTGTGTGTGTGTGCGTGAGTATCTGTGTGTGCTGCTGTTGGGTCTGCTACTTATACATATATTTGAATCCCTGCCTTATCGGCATAGCACACAAATAAACTTGTATGCATTTTGCTTGTCGCTATCAGTGCGGGCCGCAGCAACAGCAGCAGCTGCCTCCGCTCGCTTGTCCAGCTTGCGGCGTATCTATAAAATGCATATCTTTTGCTTATGTTTTTTCGACTGGCAGCGGCACATGTGCGATATACTATATACAGCTCTACATCTGTGTGTGTGTGTGTGTGCCTCGTCGCGTCGTCTCGGCGCAGTATCCTATCGCATCGCACTTTAAACCCAAAAGCTGCAAAAAAATGTGCGTGTGCAATTGGCGAGAGGCACTTGATGATGATGTTGCTGCTGCTGCCGAGACTGTTGATGCTGCCCTGTGGTTGCGCCTCCAGTTTTGCGCTCTTTTATTGTTGGCCCATTAACTCGAACCCGAACTCGAACTGCGTCTGGGCTTTGACGCGCTCGTTGCACTTTTCGAAAGTCAACTGCAACAGCAACAGCAACTTCAACAACAGCAACTCCAGCAACAGCAACAGCAGCAATTTTGCTGCATTTTTCTTATATGCCACAATTTATTTTTCCTCTCGGTTCTTTCATTTTTGTCATGCTTGCGGCAACATTTTGCCAAAAGGTTTTTGACATTGCAACTGTCGAAGGTCTTTTTAAAATGGCACAAAAATCAGAAAAAAACAAAAAATCATGAGAACGTCGAGAATTCGTTAAGGTAACTGGGGAATTGTGCTGGGTAGAACTATTTGAATTTTAAGTATGTACTTCAGCTCCTTAAAGGTTAAACTCTATAGTTGGTAAAGGGTTAATATATTGCTTGGAATTAAAAAGATTTCCATAGAAGTTTCAAGTTGGAAAGAAATGTTCAACTCATTCAGATACTTTATCTCTTCTAGTACAATTCCCAAGTAATTTAGTTAGAATATCTAACACTCCGATCAACCCAATTACATTTATCAAATTTATAGCATGAAAACGAAAAGAAAAAAAAACTCGTTACATAAATTTCTCATTAGGTTGCAGCTTGCTTGTTCTTTGCTTGGAATGTGCCCGCTGAGTATAATTATACAATTCTCTCTCTATCTCTCTCCCTCTCGCTCTCTCTTTCTCTGTCTCGTGTTAATCAAGATTTTCCATTAACTGTTGTTGCCCGGCCGTACTATAAGTACAGGTCGAGGGCTTACGAGAGTTATATTTAAACAAGTTCCTGCGGTTGGGGATAGATGATAATGTAATCCATCAATTTAAATGAAAATTATACCCGAATGAATATATGAATAGCGAAAAAGGGGGTAAAGTTATTTCACCTTTTCACTTAGGAACCAGAAACATCTAAGTTTTCTAATTGAGTAATTGAAGTAATTTGAAACTCAGCATATTCAGTACTTACAGATTAGAAAACATGACGAACTTTTGTTCAGTTTTCTAGTAATCTTTGGTATTGCACATGTATTTTTCATAATTATAGGTTAGGTATGCATTTCAGTTCATGATTTGCAATATAATCACCAGTTTAATGCTATTTTCTAAATGATTTTTCGTAAATTCTTTATATCTTTGAAGTTTCCCCAAATATTTGGGTTCAGCACTTAGCGCAAGACTCAAATCCCTTTCGAATCGTGCAGTACATATAGAAAATTGAAGACTGTCTTTATGTTTTACGGAACTTATCACGGATAGGACATTTCGCGCGTTTCTCGGGGTGTTTGTCATGGTCGGTTTGGCACTTGTTTTGCTGGCTCTCAGAGCACGTAATATTCTGATTTGCCAGCTCGATTCTGTAGTTTCTTATAGCGCACGTAGTAGGCGATGTTAAAACTGCATGCATGCGCAAAAGTCGCTAGCGTTTTTCGTGTGCGGCCTTTGTCGCTCACATTATGTTATTTCTTCTGTTTTTTTTTTGTTCATTTTCTCTGGCGTCACTGCGACGTCGTGTTCGGTGTTTTTTGGTCTTCCAAGAGCACGGTATGAAGTTCCTACGAGTATTTAAATTGAACGTAGGAACTCTATACCTCGCTGATGGCAAAAACCAGGTAGCATATTTTGAAATTCTTCGTTCTTCTCGCAGCATTTCCTCTTTTTCCCCATCAAGAATACCACAACACAACAACAACAAGTCACATATCAGCTTCGCAAAAAACTCGAGGTTTCTTTCAGCTTTTTATGCTTTTGCTTCGTTTTTTTTTTTGGTCTGTGAGATTTGTGTGTGTAAAGTGGGGAATTTTAGTCTGTTTTTTTTTTCTCCGTCCTTACTTTGGGAACTTCTTACAGACTTCAGTTTGCTGGCTTAATTTCAATACAATTTTTAGATTTTTTCTTAAAAAGTTGGTTAAGTTATGCGAAAAGCGTAAAAAGCTCTTACGGAAAGTTTTCATAATTCGTTTTTTATTGTTTCTTTTTTTATGGCATATTTTAGAATTTTTATTCGATTGATTTGTGAATTTTTATGGAAAATTTGATGCAAATTTATGGCAGTTTATGCCATAAACATAAAAGGCTCAATTTGAGAAATAGTTTTTTCCGTTTTATGGTAAAGTTCCGACGAGTCCCGTTATGTGTCAGTTATTTTCTATCGTTTATTCGAAATATATTTCAATTTGATTTTCTCTTTAGTATTTTTCACTTAGTTTTGGTTTATTTTCGATTCATTTACACACTGCGAAATGTTAACGAATATTTCTAATTTTTATTTGATTTTTCAATTTAGTTTTTGCGATGTTTTTTCGAAATGTAATCGCGCAAAAAACGTCGTCGCGACGGCAAACGGAACGCGGAGCGATTTGTTAGCGTTTAGTGGCAGCTCCAAAAGCGAACTGAGAACAACGCAACAAAGTCTCGCAGAAAACAACTCGGAATCGGGCAGAGCACACAGCGCGCACGGCGTCGACTGCGGCTGCGCGGCAGCGTCTCAGTCGCAGTCGCTGCTTGGCAGCCGCGGATCGGCATATGCCATAAGCGAATCGCGCGCGTGTGTGTGGTGAATGTGTGTGTCCGTGTGTATATTTTTTTGGTATTGCTGCTGCTGCAGCTGAGACGTTGCTTATCTGCTGCGACGGCCGCTGCTGCTGCTGCTGCTCTTGATATCAATCGATAATCGTCAGATTAGAAAACGTTGACGTTCACTTGGGCACGTAAGCAGCAGAGACGGCGACGGCAGCGGCAGCACTAGCGGGCCCCCATTCGCAGTCAACGGCAGCAGCAGCGCTACAAGTGCAACTCACACACAGGCGCAAGCGCATGCACACACACACTGACAGACACCCACACGAATGAACGAACGAACGAGCGATCAAGAAATTCCAGTTAAACAACAACAACAAGAGGGCAAGCAGACAGCAGCAGCGACGGCGACAGCAAACGCTTTACCGTTAACACAACTGAACACGTTCGCTGTCAATAAGCGACTGAGGCCACAAAGCGACAAAACCCGAAGCCGAAGCAGCTTGTTGTCGGTTTGTCGCTGCCGCTGGTTGGTTGTTTGACGCTGCCGCTGCGCTGTCGCTGCCTCTGTCAACGTCTCTGCTGACGTGCAGGCGCTGCTTACGTTACTCTTACTGTTCTTGCTGGCTGTGAGTGCTGGCGCTGCTGCTGCGCTGCTGTTCCTCTGCTGCCTCAGTCACTGCTGTTGCTCTGCTGCTGCTCTGCTGCTGCTATTGCCGTTTTGGTGGTGGTTGTTGCCCTCTGCGTGCCGATGCAGCGGCGACTGTTCGTGTGTGTTTTTGTAGCTTTGTCGCGCACGCAAACGCAAATATGACGCAAGCGAAGGCAGCAAACGGTGAAAGCTGTTTTTGGTTGTCGCGTCGCATTGAAGTTGCGGCTGCAGTCCCTGCTGCTGCTGCTGCTGCCTGCGCTGCTGCGGCTGCTGCTGTCGACGTTTGTTTCTTGCGTGGGCGTCGCACGCGTTGCCAACTCAATTAATAACAGAGAGAAAGAAAAAGCTGCTTTTAATTAACAAAAATTAAATAGTGACCAAATGTACCACACACATACGCAGCACACACACATAATTCAAGGCCAACGGCAGCAGCATTCGCTTTAGCACAACAACAACAGCAACCCCTTTAACAACAACAACATCAATAGCAACTCTGTTGGCTTTGCAAAGGGAGTTCGATGATCTGTTTACGATTGTTGTTGTGTACTTGGTCGTTGCCTTTGCCGTCGCAGCAGCACACGACGACGTGCTCCTCGTAGGCCTATGTGACGCCAGCAGCGCAGTCAGCGTACGCCGGTAGCAGTGCGTAGTATACACAGAGTGAGAGAGAGAGGGAGAGAGAGAGAGAGAAGGCAGACAAACAGACAGTAGCACGCCTCAAGTGTATTTTCACAAAGATACACACACACACACACGTGTACACACACTCAGATATTTATCTAGATACGCGCGCGCGTTTTCTGTTATTTACCGTAAGACGCACACTCAACAACAACAACATCGCTAAGCACACGACTCTTGAAGTGGCAACAACAACAAGAACAACAACTGGCAGATACAACATCCATTTATGATTAGAATTTGGCGCGACGAGTCTAAAAATTTGTTGACGCCTTTTTTTCTCTGCTCTGGTCTGCTCAGCTCAGCGTGCGTGCGCGGCTGACGTCGATTAACACCTCAAAGCCGTTGCTTTTTTTTGGGCCTGATTCATTAGCGAATTTGGCACGTGTTCGCTGCAGTTGTTGCCACGACGACTTGCTGCTTTATCGCAGCGCGTAGATAAAACCAAACATGTGCGGGACCTGTATACATGTTAATATATATACATACATATATATGATATGTATACCGTACTATATGGCCTTGTTAACCCAAGACGATCCTCAGTGCGGAAGCGCGAACCTTTGCCTTAGTCACGGCTTAGTCATTGCGGTTGCTGGATGGGGGCAGATAAAGCCGGATGACATCACACATGCTGCATGAGATTGTGACCAGAGATTGTACAGAAATAATCGAAAATGATTTCAATGTGAAGTGCAATCAAATTCGGGTGTCATTTGATTATTTATTTTATTATTTTTGAGTTATTTTTGGTTTGCTTTTTGGCTTTGAAAAAGCATAATGAAATAAATGTTAACAATAATACAGAAACTCACAAAGCAACAACAATAACAATAACAACAACAACCTGTTTCCAAGCGAACATCTACATGCAAAACTACAGATACAGATACAGATACAGATACATTTATAGTACAGATACGTTTAGTATGTGTTGGGTTTGATTTTCGCTTGGTTGAGTCGCTTTGTTGTTTTTGTAATTGTTGTTGTTTGATTTCTGTGCGTTTTTGAAGGTCAACTTTTAATTTGTGTATTTCTTTTTTTTTTTTTTTTTTGGTTTTCTACTTTTCTACTATTTTGTCTGTGAGGTTTAATGAGCCATTTGCGTGGATAGGTGGGTTGATTGTGTGAGAATTGGTCATTTTGATGACTCGATGCTCGTTAGTTATAGTTGCTTATGTAACTGTAACTAGACGTGCCTAGTAACAGACTGAAAGAGAACTCTGTTTCTCTATTTATTTCTTCCCACACTTAAAGCTTCTCTCGGCCAAATCAAAAGCACATTAAACACAGCTTTAAGTTGGTTCTCTTTTGGGGGATTTCCCCCATCCCCCAAAACATGCGTAGTGAAACTCGGAAATATGTCAAAGCGAAAAGATAAAGATAAATGCGACATGTCGACTCGTACAAGACCAACGATTAGCGTCAATTTTGCCAAGTCATACTGCTAGGGCAGACTGTGTGTGTGTAGGGGGTCAAGGGACCCCCCAAAGACGAAGAAACGTTTCCGAATCCACAGAAATTAACGCCATAAGCGGGCCAATGTGTCAGCCCGTAAATGACGTAACTGTCTTGACAGCATTTAATTGAAATTATAAGAAATAAAAACCAAAATTGAGAAACTGAAAAACGAATAAATCTCTCTTCCTACTTCTGTATATAGCGAGCATTTTCTTTGTGCTTTGACTTTGACCGAAAAGATGAACATAAATTTGAAATTTATTGCTGACACTTCAGCGCACACCTTGACGGGGGCCCCTAACTAGATTTATGATTATACCCACTATAGTACCGTCGCAACAACGTTTCATACTTCAACAGTTCCTTTCATAATCTATGGACAGGTTTCTATTTTACTATTATTAACAATATTATGTGTGTCTGTTGCTGTTTCTTTTTGTTCCTCCTCTCCTCGCTATATTTCTCTACATATTTAATATGCTTGTGTTGTTGTCAAACTCCACAAAATATAAATAAATTATAATTTGTTTTATATGCCAAAGTGTAGGGCGTCATTATGTGTGTGTGAGTGGATGTGTTTCTCCCATATATATAAATCTTGGGCGACGCGTAGGTGCAGCCAAAGCCAAAGCAAAAGCCACAACGGCCACACATTCTCATTGCTGGAAGCACGCCCCGTTTCGGAAGGTCTGTATACCCTGGCAGTGTTAGCTGCAAGCGGGTAGCTACAGCTGAAGACAGACAACTGAGAGTATCTTATTATATTCTTTGGGTTTTAAACGTTTCATGACAAAGAGAAGTTAAACTAGTGCAATTTCTTTTAGATCTTCTTTGCAATACAGAAAGTTGAATTCTTTTTACGTTTACAGTATGGCTTCTTTCTTTTAGGGTATCTTGTGGTCTCTCCCCTGCTATGTTCATTAAATTTTTCCTGATTTTTCGTATATTTGTTTTTGGAAACTCTCGCTTGGCCATTATGTTTTCATTTCGTACATAATTCTTGTTGATCACTCATGAATTTCAATGGAACTTGCGACATAAATCAGCTGCAGTGAATCCTACGCAGCGACAAGCAAATGACTTGTATATGCAGATAAGTCTCATTCCCGCCCCCTCCCTCAGCCCTTTTCTTTTGTTGTCGTCTCTCTGTGGGTTTCTTGTCGTCTTACGTTATCAGGCTATATAGCTTTAGCTATATCTTTAGCTGTAACTGAGTGTGAGTGTATCCGTATCAGTCGTTGCTGCCTGTCGTTAAAATGATGTCAAATTTCGCAACGATCGCTTATTGCTCATCGGGAGCGATTAAATGCGCTCCGATAAGATTAACACTTGCTCTCTCTCTCGCCCTCTCTTTTACACATACACTCTCTCCTTCATCGGGTCTAAAAATACACACAGAGGGACGATGACTACGATCAACTATGGCGCTACGAGGGTCGTTTGATAAGTCCGTGACTTTTTGAATAAAATATATTTTTTTCGTCAAAGAAGCGTTTTATTTCTCAACATAATCTCCTTTTAGCTCTATACATTTAGTCCAGCGTTTTTCCAATTTTTTTATTCCTTCCAAATAATAGGTTTTCTCAAGGCCCTCAAAATAGTCGTTTGTTTCTGTGATGACCTCTTCATTTGACCCGAATCTCTTACCGCCGAGCCATTTCTTCATGTTTGGAAACAAAAAATAGTCACAGGGGGCTAAATCTGGAGAATATGCTGGATGGGGTAGCAGTTCGTAGCCCAATTTATGAAATTTTGCCATGCTGACTACACACGTGTGCACCCGTGCATTGTCCTGATGGAACAGCACTTTTTTTCGCCAAATGCGGTCGTTTCTGCTTCAAATCAATATCGAATCTGTCCAAAAGCTCTGAATAATATTCGCCGGTGATCGTTTTACCCTTTTCAAGGTAATCGATGTGAATGATACCTTGTGCATCCCAAAAACTGTGGCCATGACCTTGTTGGCCGACAGACCCACCTTGGCCTTCTTTGGTGCACGTTCACCCGGAGAAACCCACTGTCTTGATTGTTCTTTGGTCTCTGGTGTGGTGTGGTGGATCCATGTTTCGTCTACGGTAACGAAACGGCGCAAAAATTCGTTTGGATTGCGGTTGAACATCGCCAAACACTCCTTTGAAATGGTCACACGGTTGCGCTTATGGTCGTGTGTGAGCAATCGCGGCACCCATCGCGCGGAAAGCTTTTTCATGTCCAAATATTCATGTAAAATGTGATGTACCCGTTCAGTTGAGATGCCTACAGCCTCAGCTACCTCACGCACTTTCATTCTCCGATCATCCAATATCATTCCATGGATTTTGTCGACGATTTCTGGCATGACGACCTCTTTTGGGCGACCTGAACGTTCGGCATCACTTGTACTGGTACGACCACAACGGAACTCAGTAAACCATTTCTTAACCATTGAAATTGATGGTGCAGAGTCCCCATAATATTTATCAAGTCTTTCCTTGGTTTCGGTGATGGATTTTTTACGCAAAAAATAATGCTTAATTAGCACACGAAATTCACTTTTTTCCATTTTCGTTAAAATTCACGAGATCGTCTGCTTTCAATGCCTATAAAACGCAAACCAAAAAACGCAGCTTTCCAAAATTTTACAGTCAGCTGTTAATCGATAACTGCTGACAGGAGCAGTGTTGTATTTAGAGCAGGTGCGCGGCAAATACAAAAAGTCACGGACTTATCAAACGACCCTCGTATATATAACTGTGTTTCCGCTGCACACTGACAGCCTGCGCCGTTGTGTCTCAGTTGAGCCAAGTTCTTTGCCAAGTTTTTGACACACTTTTCGTGTGTGTGCGAGTGGAAGCGAGACAATTGCAGGGCGACGCCTACAATTGTGTGTGCGAGTGTGAGTATGTGGTGTGTGTGTGTGAAGCCAACACAAATATGGCAGTCAAACTCGAAGTTCCTTCGCTCTGGGCCAAGAAACCACCACAAACAGCCACGAGGAAAAGTCACAAAAGTTATGAACTACCCAGAAAAGTACACACACACACACACACACACCGGAGAGAGAGAGAGAGGCGTGTGTGCCAGTGTGTATCCTGTGGGGGTGGCTATCACACATGGCACACACACTGCCTGAGTTCCTTTTTTCCCTGTCTGACAGTTGGCTCAGTATTCCATTTCAGCTCTCTATGGCCTATTGATTACGCTGTTCCATTAGCTTGTCATTTTCCACACACACACACTTAGAGGCACGCACATGTTGGAGTGAGCAGTGAAGTTGCCTTGACCTTATCGTTATCCTTTTCTCGCCATGTCTTGTTTATGGATTTTCCAACAAATTTTTTATTCGATTTCTGCGTTGCGTGACTGTTTAATATTCAGTTGCTGTTGCTGTTGTTGTCGTTGTAGTTACTGTTGTTGTTGTTGTTGTAGGGAAATGTCTCATAAAAATGATTTATGCCTAATTGCGTGTTTGGGCCGGTAAATAGCTGCGAGCCCTGCTTCACAAGTGTTGCCTCAACTATTGCCCTATGCTCTGCGCAGTGCCTCAAATGACACCAGCTGAAAGCAAGTAACAGTCGAGAATGTATTGAGAGTGGTGCTGACTCTTCAATTTGTGCTGTTCATTGACATACCCTGTAGTGCAGTTCTTGTTCTAAATGAAAATAAAGGAATGAATTCTTTTGACTTCCAAAATCGATTTCGAAACTCTTTTAAATTCATTTTGTAAACTAATTATGATTTGTTAAATTAATTTCCACATGAAAGTCGCTTGATTGTAGACATTATAATGAATGTTGACTTAACATTGTTTTAAAAAACGATATTACATTAGGTTGCTTTTCGAAATAGGTTATTTTAACAATATTTTCAACAAATCAACTTAGGAACTCTATTTACTATTACTGATTTACTATTTTTGAGTTCCAATCAATTACAATCAATTGGAAATCAAAGTCTTCAATAAAATGTTATTCTAAATGAAAATCGTATAAGTTTTGAGCTAGCTAAAAGATATGCGCATAATGTGCTACACACGAAACATAGACTGTAAATAACCTCAACTCATTTAATGCCAACCCAAATTTCAACTGCATTATCAGCTGTTTCCTTGTTTTAAATTGGCACTTGGCCAACAACAAGAGTTATCTAGCTAATTCGCACTCGTTTCGCGGCTAAGGCCAACGCACACACACCCGCACACACACTCATAGACACCTCTTTGTCCGGCTTTTGCATTATTGAGATAAGGATAAGCGTGTGTGCACACTTCAGAGCAGAGCTGAATCTACATATAGCGCGCCGCCAAGTGCAATATTAACAAATTTGAATGCGCAAATCGTATTTCGAAAAATATTGAACCAAAAAAACATTGCTAAATAAACACTTTGGCGGAGCAAAAGCTCTTCCACTCCCCACACACATAGAGAGCACACACAGATCGATTGATCGGGAAACATGAGCATGTCAATCAAATGCTATATATATGCAAGCACTTGGAAATCAACATATCATATCATATACCCAACAACAACAACAACAGCAACAGCAAAGGCAACTCGAAAATATAAAATAAATTCAGCTGCGTTTTTTTCTTTCGCTTTTGTCTTTTTCGTTTTGTTTCGGACTGTTTTGTGTGTTGTGTTTGTTTTGCAATTGAAAGTCAATTGAGCGACGTACAAACGGGTACAGCATGAGGCAGAGGGGGGAACACGGGAGGGAGGGGGATGTATGGGGAGAGGCTGCATTGAACTTCTTGCTTCCATTAAGCGAGTTCGACTTCGGGTTTGGGTCGCGTTCACTGCGCCATGTAAATGCAAATTCACGCAGAGCTGGCGGGCAAAAAGCCTTTTGAACTGTGCCTGGCTGCTGTAGGAGAAAGGTGCAGTCTGAGGGAGACAAAGAGAGAGGCGCAGTGAAGGGGAGAGGGAGAGAGAGAGAGAGAGGGAGCAGCTGCCTGCGTTCTGTTGCTGTCATGCATTTTAGCAATTTGCAAATTTACAAGTTCTACATACGCAGCGCATGTTTAATATCTAATTATGAAACAGTAGCTTCGCCAGCTGCTGACCCCCTGCCCAACTGCCCCCTCCCCGTTTACCTTCCTCTGTTGGCGTCTTTTACTTCTTCTTCGCCTTCTTCTCTCCTTCTTGCTCCTCCTGTGTGCCTTCCTTTAGTGATTGCGATTGCAGTTTCTAGTGCCACACGGCAACATTTGTATGCAAATTGCCTGGACGAGTGCAACATGTTGCCGCAGTTGTTGTTGCTGTTGCTGTAGTTGTTGCTTCTCGACTCTGGCTGCGGTCGCCTGCAAATAAAGAACGCATTGAGTTTTTATTAGTTTTTGATGATGCCCATAAAACGACGCGACGCGATGCAACGCGGCAGCGCGATGATAAAAATCTGTTTGCTTAAGTAAAGTGAGGTCTCTTTGCCGATGAAGAAGGCAGGCACCAGGCCCCAGACCAGGCACATTCACATTCCCCACGGTCGGCATCAGAATCAGAGTCGAAGTCAGTCTTCAATTGAATGTGGGGAGAGAGGGAGACGAGAGAGGCAATAAAGGGGAGTCTTTACTGTGCTTCTTTGATTGTAAAATGCAACTAACTGTTGCTAAATGTAATAAAACGAGGCAAGTGTTGAGTTCTTTTTGAGTGCTCGACTTTTACAGCCAATGTCTGTCTTCGTCTGTCCCTCTCTCTCTCTCTGTCTATCAGCATGATGTGTGTGTATGTCTATGCCTGCCGGCGTGGGCAGTCAAAGAGTTATGCGACTTCTCTATCAGCGATTGTGAGCGGCAGTTTAAGAGCGTGTTGAACTGTCGGTAAATCTTGTGATTTACTTCTGCATAATTGCAGGCTAATTAAAATCGCCATCCGGTTGCCAGCTAATCAAGGCAGGCGCACTCTCTCTGCCTCTATCTAAATCAACTCCCCTCTCTTTATATCTCTTCATCTCTCTTTATTCCCCTCTCTCTCTCTCTGAAATCAATTGCAACTGCAGCAGGACTTTGTAATGATGATGAGCCTCCTGCTGCGTGTCACACATCATAATAATTAAGCCTAGAAGTGCTTAAAAAAAGACAGTAGACAGAGACAGGCAGACAGAGAGAGAGAGAGGGAAGAGGCACAGCGAATACTTCTAAACAATTACGTTAATATGGGCAGCCCCCTTGCAGTAAGAATAGCAATATTAAATGGACTTTTAGTTGAATTAACAAAACCCACATGTGCGATAGAAGAGATAGTGCAGTATATTATGGATAGAGTCACAGAGAGTGACAGGGAAAGAAGGGGGGGTAACGGAGAGAGAGGGTAGCAGAGGGAGACTTGTCGAATCGCAGGCAAACGTCGAGCTCAGGCAGACGTGCCCCTTTGCATTGCTATCTGTATGCGCTATCGCTATCCCTATCTCTGTCTCTGTCTTGCTCTTGCTCTCTCTCCCTCACTCACACTGTGTACCGTCTGCGTCTGTTTGCTCGTTTCGCTCGTCTAATGACACAACATTTCATTAAAAATAATTTCACTAAACATTTGACGTATTACGTTCAATTGGCATTTCTAATGACAAACTCACACACACACAGCAGGCACACACACACACACACACAGTCACACACATAAATAGACTGCATAGAAGTAGAAATAAAAGCACATAATGGTACTAATCGTCAAATATGTATTTAGCTCTGTTGTCGCGCTTGTTACACACATGTTTCTCTTGCCTTTGTTGTTGATCTTTTTGTTAGTTTTTGGGCTTTGTGTTTTTAGTGTTGTTGTTGTTTTTTTGAGCAGGGTGGGGGGTGTTGGGTTTGGTTTGTTCGAGTTCTTATCAGTTTGTATCGCTGTTAAAACGTTTTTAATTTCCTATCGCCTGGCAACGATCATTTAATTATAGTGCTTGAAAATGTGTTTAGTTAGCTGCAGTCGAGCAGTGGCGCAGGTGAAGGGGGGTGCCAATTGGAAGAGATAGAGTAGTAGATACTTATGGACACATAGAGAGAGTTGTAGATAATTATGGATACATAGAAAGAGAGTTGTAGATACTTATTGGTTCCCCTCACTCCTCCTCTGTTCCGTTTCTGTTGCCCCCTCTCAGACTTCGCCTCTGCACATCTCTGTGTCTGCCTTATTCCAATTTGGCTGCCACTTCTATTTATTTCTCTCTCTCTCTCTCTCTCTCTGCTTGTTGACAGCCCCTGCTGCCATGCGATGTGTGATCCAAAATTGATTTTCACTGTAGATCACAATCTGAATGTGAGCTCATGTTTTCCCACTGATTAAATTGGGCCAAGCCGAAAGCGTTGCAAACCAGTTAGCAGCATTGCCATTGCTTGTTGTGCAGCTGCGACAGCAATTCATGTTGTTTACACAGATCACAGCTCAGATCTCACATGGAAATACATCCATCCAGCGTGGATCCATTAGGCCAGACAGAGAGTTTATTAAATGTCAATGAGCGAGAGAGAGAGAGAGAGGGGGGAAGGGGAAAGGGGAAAGGAAACTGTTACACGCTTAGCAACTGTTGCAGGCACCAAAAGCTCTCCCGCTTGGGGCAGACAGACTTGCAGACCATATAGATACTGAAATTATACTATTTGCTGTCAATCAATGTCAGTGCAAAAGCCGAGCCATAAACAATATCGGATTTCTGGCCACAGAATACTAATTAAATTACGCAAAAAAGGCAAAGGCAGCAGCAGCAGCAACAGAAGCAGCAGCAACAGCAGCAGCAGCAACAGCAGCTAAAAGTGAAGTGGAAAGCAAATTGTGAGATTTCCAATGTGCAGATAAGCGCGCAGAAAGGAAACGCGGCGAATGTATCTGCCAGATACAGCTACAGGCAACAGCTACAGTTGTTGTTGTTGCTGTTGTAATGCGCATGCTGCTAATAATAACAATAATAATAATGATGTTGCTGCTGCTGCTGTTGCTGCTGCAGTTAACAGCGGCAGTTGCTAATTTTAAATGGCAACAGCGACGACTCTTCAGCCTGAAGTTGCTCTGCCTTGCACTTGCTGCTGCTGCTGCTGCAGTTGTTGTTCATGTTGTTGTTGCTGCTTGTAATATATTTTAATTTATGCTTGGTTGGCAATACTTTTGGCCAGCAGCAGCAACGCTACATTTCAGACACGCTGTAAAATTGCGCGTAAATAAACATTAATTTTAATTTAATGAATTAAACACACACAAAACAACACACATACACACACACTCACTCACACAAATACTCACACACACTCACACGCATTCGCTCTCACTGCACTTGCTGACCAGAGTGGACATGTAGGTATAAAGACATCAGCAACGGAATTCAGCCCCCGCTCCCTCTGACCCCTTCTTCCCCTCCTGCTGCTACCAAGTGCTGAGTCACTTCGAGTGAGTGCTGCCTGTGCTCGTCGCCTTGGCACAATAAATACATACATATGTATGCAGTCGCTGCTCCTCTTTTTGTGCTGCCTCTGCTGCTGTTGCTCTTTTTTATTTTGGTCGATTATGCGCATAATGCAAGTGTTTGCCATACATTGTTCAGGAATATATATGTACTCCACAACGACCATAGCTACATACATATGGATCTGTGTGTATAAGTGTGTGCGTGTTATGCTTGAGAGTGTTTCGTGTGTGGGATTCGTCATTCATAGAATTACAGGCAACTCATTGAGCAGCGCGTGAAACTAGAAAGTGATATGCTAATGTGCTATATAGACTGTAACATACAACTGGGCCAGAGAGAAGAGTAAATCTCTAGAGATCTATATACGAAGTGGGGGCATTTTCATTGAAGAGTGTTCTTGAGAAATATGACATTCACTCTTCTCTGGTACTAAGAAACTAAAGCAAAACAAGGATATTTTCTTGTTGGTTTTCTATTTTATAGTTTATCTTATAGAAAACTGTTGGATTTGTATTGTAACAAGAGAATGGATAGTTTTAACTGTAAACCCTAAAAATTAACGGAATACTAACATATATCTTTATACTATATATACCAACTGATGAGTTACTCTAAGCATCTTAACAAAATCATATAATTTCGATTATATTTAGCCATATAATTCCAAGATTCTAAAGAGAAACTACCATATTTCTTTAATATAATACAAAAATCTAAAATAACAATGTTATTAGATTAACCTACAGTAAAATAAACATACATACATAAACTCCTTAGATTTAGATTGTAACAAGAAAATTGTTGATGAAATTATTATGATTATAATATTCCTAGAATTGAAGAAAAAACTAACAACGCATAAAAAGATTCTGCAATTCTATACATAAGCAATAAAATAATATAAGGAATGTTGTCCGAGAGTCATTCACAAGACTTTCGTCAACTGCAATTTGTCTCTTAGAATCTGCAGCAAACACACACACACACCCGTGTAACTCCTTGAGGTACTGTTAGATTGCGAAGTAATCACAGTTATTGCTCAATTTACAGTTATGTAATCTAGTGCACAGATAACTGTACTTAACTAACAGCTCAATATAGATATTATCCTCGAAAACTTGGCTAATGCAAACAGCAACACAGAGCAAAGCTAACAGAGCCAAGTACAGTCATCGTACAGGCAGCAACATGAGCAACAGGCTGCTTATTAGCCACGATATGCACGCCAGCAACAGCAACAGCAGCAATAACAATAACAATGAACGGTTAGTCAGTTAGTCAGTGTGCTTATAGCATAATTAAGTATGCAACCAAAAACTATGTACGATTCAATTAGCCCGAACAGCGGCAGCAGCAGCAGCAGCAGTTGCAGTTGCAGTTGGCAGTTGGCAGTGGCAGTGTTTGCTGCTGCTGTTGTTGCTGCTATTGGTCGGGGGCTTTATCTTTATCAGCCATGCATCGCCAGGTTGGCAGGTTGGCCCGTTTGCCTGTCGGTTGCTTGCAGCTATTTCCTGTCAGATTTTGCATAAATAATTTTTGATAATCAGAGCTGTTGCTGTTGCGACGGGGCACATAAATTTAATTAGCAGCATATGCTGCATTTAATTAGCAGTAAGCTCATGACTCCGAGTGCGTCTAACTGTTGCAACACACAAGCACACACACACACACACACACACATACAGCTACTGTTACTCCCCGACTCTGTCAGTTGCAGTTTGCCGGTGCTGCTTCTGTTGCTGTTGTTGCCGTTGCAGTTACAAGTTTAATTGAAATTCACACGATGCGAATGTTGCCGCTCATTGGGTAGGCCAACTGCGTGCTCTGCTGCTGCTGCTTGTTTGTATTTTTCATTATTTTGTTGATGCATTATTATTATAATTCCTTTCTATTTTTTTCGCATTGCATAAGCTGCAGCGAAACGGCAGCAACGGCAGCCTGTTGCCATTTCTAATGCAAAAGTAGGCAAGTGCGAGTGCGAAGGAGACAGACGATGAGCGCTTGGCTCGCTGCCTCCGCATATGTGGCATGCATAATTAGCAGGCCCAGAGCGCTGAGTTGAGTTGAGTCTCACTCGAGTGGCGAGATATAAAGAATTTTCATTTTCATTTTTATTCATATTACCGACAATAAATTTGTAATCAAAACACACACACACACACACATAGATACAGATACACACTGTGCGTGTGTGTGTGTGTGTGCCCCACTTGCGAGCTGCCGTTGCTGCGTTTTTATTTTTTGTTTTAATGAGCCATTAAGCTTTAGATTTCTGTGTTTAGATACGCCCCAAGTTTGTCTATCTCGAGCTCTCGGCAGAAGGAAATGCCAGTGATATTCAACGCGTTTCCACGAAACGAATTAAGTTATTAGATACGCCTGAGTTGGAAAACTCTGTGCCGGCCCATAGAATCAATTTGTGAGATTATGCATATGCTATATGTTATATGCATGCGTATTAAGTTCTTTCGAATGATAGATGATCTAGCAAGAATGGGAAGAGAGAGAGATGGAGAGGGAGAGCGAAACTCAACTGCAGCTCGAGTTCGATTCAAGTGCCCAAGCAGGTGAAACAGTTGCCTCAACCTGGCTTGCTTCTTCAATGTGTCTGTCTCTCGGTCTGTCTGTCTAACTGTACGATTGTCTGCCTGTCTTACTGTACGTTTGTCTGTCTGTCCCTCCTTACGATTGTCTATCTGTCTCTCTGTCATAAGGCAGCTTGGCAATGTCAACAACAAATGACTGTCATTTGGTTGGGCAAAGCGGCCATGCAACAGACAGTTGAAAACTTCATTAAAATTTTGCCCACAATTAGTGTGGCCAAAGGGACGGACAGACAGACAGACACAGTTGGATCGGGAGACCGAAAGTAACAGTTACAATAACAGTAACAACATTAGAAGCAACATAGAGAGAACTCTGGCTTGATTTCCAACTGTCAAAGTTTGTTTATTTGCATTTGCCAACTTTGTACGAGCTGCCTCCCTCTCTCGCTCACTCTCTCTTCTCTGGTTATTCACATGTTGATTTAGGCTAATTCCAGATACAGAAACCTCACTTAGAGAGAGAGAGAGAGCGAGGCCTGAGCTCGACATTGCATGTGAAAATTTGTTCAAACAATGATAGAAATATTAATAAAAAATAATCAACAGCACAAATACAACAACGATTCGTATTACAAAAGCAGTTAGGCAAACAAACAAACAGCAGATAGTGAGAAAGAAACAGAGAGAGCGCGAGGAAAGTAGAGTGAGATAGGTAGATAGATTGGACGAGGCAGGCAGACGGCCTGACGACAACTGACACTGAATTGCGGAGCCGTGTAGCAAAGTCATGCGAACTAACTGACAGGCGGACAGGCAGACAGAAAGACAGACAGACATAAAGACCGGCAGACAGACAGAGAGACAAGCAGACAGACAGTGCCAACGAAAGAGAGGGCCAGGCTAGAGCCAGACAAACAAATAATAATAAAATAATAATTGTTTGTCAACATTCGTTTAGCATGTGCGTTGCATATAGACAAACACAGTGACATGTGAATGCAACACACACACACACACCCAGTCAGCTATCCGTCTCTATCGCCAGCACGAGTATTGTAGATAGAATAGACTTTTACTCGCACTCAAGTGCTGCAAAAAGGGGTGTTTGAGCGTCGTGTTGTTGTTGCCGTTGCTCGTTACATTTTGGCATAAAATGTCACATAAATGTGCATGTGTATAGATGGATGGATGGATGGATGGCTACATGTGCATGTGCAGCGAGCAGGCTGCCGTTTAAACTGCGTTTTGCGGTTTGCCCCGACAGCGACTGCGACTGAGGTGAATGTGCCACACGGCAACAGCAACAGCAACAGCAGAAAGAAAGAAAGAAAGAACTATTTCAACTGGCATTCAGCACGTCATTTGCTTATTCAATTTCATGACACGATGTCGCCTCACACACACACATGCACACACGCACACCTTACTCACACTCGACTAGTCTCGCGTGCGTCACATAGCATAGTACAAACATTTCTCAGCCAAACAACACTGCGATAATTGATGATAAATGTTGTATAATTTGAAGGAAAACGAACAGAGGAGAAAAAAAACCGAAAACTCACCAGCTGAAGAACAAAGCCTGTGCAGGGGGAGGGGGGAGTGGAAAGCAAGTGGCACCCGCAATTATCGCTAGAAAGCATTTCCAAATAATTACAACACATTTCCAGCATGATAATAGTCGTAGTAGAAGGAGTCTTGTATGCTATACTGCAGTTTTGAAAATGTTATATACAAAAGAAGGAATATTTAGTGGGGCGTGTCTGCGTCATTATGGGCAATATGAGTGCAGTGTGAATACAATATGAGTGCCTGTATGAGTGTTGCCCTGCTGGGGGTGGCTAGTTAATTAGGCGACAGTTGGGTTTATTTATTATGTAAAATGCTTGAATATCTTGTGACATTTATCAAATTAGATGCACGAGGAGGAAACCTGTGAGAAATTACGTATACGTCATGTTGAATCAAGAGAGCGAGCCAAGAAATTTTTGAGACGTGAGAGCAGAATACAGTATAGACACACACACACACACAGACATTCACACACATACCCGCACACCGAGTGTCGATGAGTAATTGCCTCATAAAAATTATGTGGAAATTAATTTTCAGTGTTTTCAGTGCACGCTGTGCCTATCGTCACCATCGGCTCGCTCGAGTAGCGCGCTAGCTAAAAATAGCTAAAGGCAGCAGCAACAAACGAGAAACAAAATATTGAAATATGAATGCAGTTGCAAAGGAGGCTGCCTCTGACTGCTGCCTTTGCTGCCTGCTCCGTCTTGGGGCACTTGTCGTTGTTCCACCTGCCAAAAATTCGAAAATACACGCACACGCTACGTCGTCGCTTGACACTTTTGCCATGCACACCAGTCTCCGCCTCAATCTTCAATCCCTCGCACAGCTTCCTCCTGCCTCTGCCCCTGCCCCTGCCCCGCCCCCTACTGCATTCGGGTGTTGCGGCTTGCTTTCTCGTTCATTTCACTTGCCGGCTATTTTCGGATGCGATGCGCCTTCAAAAACCCGCGTGTTACGTATTAAAATTAGTATGCAATATTTTTGTTTCACAAACAACAACAGCAACAGCAGTGCAAGAGAGAGAGAAAGAGAGAGAGAAAGATAAATTCATGTTGCTTCTTTTTTTCATTTCACTCTTATGTTTATTTCTGAAGCGTTGAAAATAAACCGTAAATAATCGCCTTGGACGGGGTAGGGCAGCTTTACAATCAATTCACTTGCACACACACACACACACATAGATAACCACACACATACTATAAATATATATATGCGCATGTATGTGTGCTGTATGGCGATCTGTGGTTATATTTATAACGAGTTGCCCGCTTGCACTCGTCGCAACAAATTTCAAAATTATTGATAATAAAAATCCACCTTCCTCTCGGCCTGCTCGCATTATGCATCATAAAATCTTGATATTTAATATAGTATGTTTCCAAAGAGTGGCTGTGTGTGTGTGTGTGGCGTTTGTGGGATTTTAAATATTTAAAAATGAATTATATAAATATGCATAAGTTTAGTTTTAAGTGGGCATAGCTGACATTTAGCTCTGCCTGCTGTCGTCGTCGTTGTTGTCGTTGTTCTGTTTCTCTGCTTCTCGTTTATATATTTATTGTTCAGTCTTTATTATTATTTTTATATTTCTCTACACTTTTGCTGTGCTTCTTGTGACGCATACGGAAACTTCGATGCGAACTCACAGCGTGAGGTCGTCGTTAGAGAGACCGCACACACAGTCAGCCAGTGTGGCCCAAGATGGCTTTTATATGCCCGTAATTAGGCTCTCATTAAGCTACTCAAGTGTTGCAGCAGTTAAGAGACTTAATGGCCGATCGCATTAGAGATATTTCAATATATATACATACTCCATATGCAGATGGCAGGCAATGAAAATTGGTTTTGAATCTGTTTGGAATCTCTCTCGTGGGATCTGCTTGGTTGGGCGGCTACTTTAGTTCTGCTCGTAAAACGGACTTTGCAGTAATCCCCATTTAATGGCGCAACGAACTTGAAACTCAATTCGGAAAATTCACTGGAAATTCCTATATGAAAGTCTCCCTCCCCCCAACCATGATACATGATAAGTATAAATTTAATTTGCTTCCCACACGACGTAGAGAAGTTTTATTAATTTAAAACATGAAAACGCATTTCGTAGCATGTTATTTGTTTCGTTTCCTTCTTTTTTCCACTGTATTCTGTATTATCTGTATGTGTATTTTTTCAGTATTTTTTGATGACAAATTGTCACGAGTGCATTGATGCAAAAAACTTAAATGAAGCGACATGCTGTTGAAATGTCTGCAACGCCCTAATTCAAAATGCCCTGCGAGGTCTCCTTCCCTCCCTCTCTCCCTCTCTCTCTCTCCCTGTCTGTCTCTGTCCAGTCAGCGGTTAGCCCTTGCCCTGTTGTTCTGGGATTGCATGTATCTAGAAGATACAAAACGAAGTACATTGCGTGCACTTGCAGATACTTGAGCGTCAACGTTCATTGTCAATTTTTTGGGCTCGTCTTTTCGCAGTCTGAACTGTTTGTGCCTGTCAGATTGTTGTTGTTGCTGATGTTGTTGCTGCCCTGTGCTGTTCGTGTTCGGTAATGAACAACAATGCGAATGTGAAGAGTTGAAAACTAATATGCCGTGCCAGGGCAGCAGCAGCGAGTGACTAAGCCCGCACAATTCCAGCCCCAACAATGCTTCGCTTATCTGGCTACCTCTTTAAATTGTTGTTGATGTTGCTGTTGTTGCTGCTGTTGCTGCTCTCGGATTACGTCCCGAAAAAAGAAAAGAAGGAACAACATGTGAGCAGCGCTGCTGCTGCTGATGTTGTTGTTGCAATTGAAAACTGAGCTTGACATTTATTTTCGTCTTGCTCTTTTTCTGTTTTATGGATTGCCCGAAAAATTGAACTTCGACTGGTACGTCGGCTCTCTGGTTCGAGCAGGCTTTAGCTGGTTACCGTTAGAACACGTACGAGTCTGTCTCTCGCTCTCTCTCTGTCTGTCTGTCTGCTTGTCTGTGGCATTTTTAGGTCTTCCTGGAAGCGTAAGCAATATGTCGCTGCGGGTGCGGAATCGGTACGTTCTAAATTTCAGATCAGAGCGAGAGAGAGAGCGAGAGGGAGAGAGAGAGAGAGACGTTAAGAGAAGTGCCAATTAAACGAGCTTGAACAACAAAACGAAACGAAACGAGACAAAATAAAACAGAGAACAGCAAAACTGAAAACCGAAAACCGAAAACTGAAAACGAAATGAAAGCAAACGAAGCGAGTGCATGGCAGCAATAATTCAATTAGCACTGTTTCGTTTCATAAAAGTATTAGTTGATTTTTTTTAATTAATGTGCAGTTATCATGCAATCCGATTAAGAGACGACTACACTCCTCCTCTTCCTCTTCTACTCCCATTCTCCTTCTGCTGCACCATCTCCTGACTCAAGTCAAGTCTCACTTGGTTGTATTCGTAATTGCAACGTGTTTGTTATTTGTAGTCCAGCCAGGCAACGAACCGTTGTTGCTGCTGCTGCTGCTGCTGTTGTTGTTATCTGCCAAGAATGCTAATTATAAGATTAGTGCGGGGAATGGCGAACTATAGTTCGCCGAGGAGGAGGAGGAGGAGGAGAGTCGCCTCAAGTCGAGTCGATATCGCGCTGCATCGCAGGCGGCGGCGGCTCGCCTGATAGCGCGCACGCACGGCACAAAGAGGCGGCAAACTGTTGACAACATTGTCGAGTCCGACTTGGCTGGCTGGTCAGGCACACTCACACACACACACACACCGAGAACTGCAGCTGGCAGCGACAGAGTCACAGATCCAGCAACAGATGCAGCTACAGATACAGCTAGAGATGAATGTCGATCGTTTTTACGCTATCATGCAATATTTATTTCGATTCTGAAGTGGATTTCGCACTCGCATACAGGGATACCCTATAGCTAAAGATAGCAAGGTGTTTTGGGCTTGAAGAATACATTTAAAAGTTGGATACGTTTTCCATAGTAAACGAGAGCAACAGTCGCGCAAAACGCGACAGTGGGATACCCTTCGACCTATGTTCCCGTGTAGTTTTATTTGTTAAATTCATACACATATACATATGCACATGCTTTGAAATTAATCCCGACAGATGGCGCTCGCCCGCCTCCCTTGTTAGCAGACAGAAACACTTGGTTTTATGGTCATACTTTCTTAAATAACTTCTGTAATTATTGTCCGATCGGATTGTAATTTGGAGACTACGTATATATTTCATTCAGCTTAGTATATGTTAAAGTCAGAAAGTTGTATCTTTTATACAGCGCTTACAAATTGAGTTCAAAAATTAAATTATTGATTTGTGGGGGCGGTGGGCGTGGAACCTAACATTTGAAATAAACTTGATCAGCTTATAGTACACAGGAGTCTTCCTGCTAAATTTGGTAACTCTAGCTTTTATAATAGCTGAGATCTGTGCGTTCACACAGACAGACAGACAGACAGACAGACGGACAGACAGACAGACAGACAGACAGACAGACAGACAGACATCGCTCAATCGACTCGGCTTGTGATCCTGAGCGAGAATATATATACTTTATGGGGTCTCCCATGCCTCCTTCTGCCTGTTACATACATTTGCACAAAGTTAGTATACCCTTTTTTGACCATTTTCAATGGTCGAAGGGTATAAAAATACGAGAATAATGTCTTGCATACAATACATAAAAATATCGCACTCAGTAAACATCTTTACTGGGTATCTGCCCGTCGAGTACCTCGTCAATCGTTGCCTTCGCGCTTGGTTATGCATGAAAATTGCAGAAGGCAAATACAGTCATTCGCCCACAGCGTTAGATAATACTCTCTGTTTGGTACGTACACCTTATAAATGGGAAAGATTTATAGGTATTTTTGTGGGTTATATTGTCATGAAACCCACAGAACGTGTGAGAGTTACAAATTTATGCATGGGTATCTTGTCTCCATTCAGTTCTCTCTCTCTCTCCTACTCTCACTCTCTCTCTCTGTGTCTTCCCCTTTCTTTGTTTATATTAATATTTTCCTGTACAATTTTTGCATTTGCTTTCAAACGCAAATTCAAGTTGAAATATTTTTATGCACTTTTTGTTGTTGTGGCTGCAACAACAACAACAACAACAACAACAACAGGAACAACAGCAAGGCCTCAGCACACATCAGCATCATCATCAGCCGCCAAAAGCCACAGCAACCGCAGCAGCAGCAGCAGCAACAACAACTTGTAGTACGTCACCCATTGCAGCATGTGAGTGAGAGTGTGCGTGTGTGTGCATGATATATGTGTGTGTGTGTGTGCTCCCCTTCTCCCCCTACCAGTGTGCCTGCCTTGCTGCGCCACGCCTCTTTAGCATAGCATCATCATACAAGGCATACGAGCAGATACTTTTCAGTTTCTCAGTTCTCTTTCCCTTTCTCTCTCTCTTGTTCTCTTCTGTTCTCTTCTCTCGTATCTGTCGTGTGCATCTCTTGAACTATCAATTTAAATGTCAGTTTAAATTGTAGAATTTTTCATTTCGTGGACTTCGTGCATGAAAACTATAAAATGGTTTTATTGTTTTACGTTTTTGGTTCTTTTTGGTCTTTGTTTTGGTTTCATTTCAAGAACTTTGCTTAGAGCAGGCCAGGAAGGCCATCATCATCATCATGTACGTGTTGCTGAGTGTGTGTGTGTGTGCCGTATAGAGATGTTCGCTGATATGCGACGTGTGGAGGGACTTTGAGGCACTTTAGGCCATGGTCATAGCCCTGTCTATATGCCTGACTTCGACTTCGACTTCGACTGAGACTGAGACTGACTGTGACTCTGACTTGTTTTAGATTTCTGTACGGTTCTGGGCATGTTGTATGTTGTATGTGGGGACTGGCTGGCTTTCAACATTTGACAGCAGCTGTCAAAAAAACTTGAAAGAGTTTCGCCGAGACGTCGAAAAGACTTTGCCGAGACTCTTGGCCCAAAAGCCCCCAAGAGTCAAGTAAAAGTTGGCGATGTGTTTGTTCTCTTTGTTATTGCCACTTGGGGCGTTTGCCCCTTCTCATATATACTCATATATAGTTTTTTTCAGTTCTTACCTTTCGTTTAGCAGGAGCAGGGCGTTGCTGCCAGGTGGAGTCAGCTGAAAGCAAGACGAAATTTTATTGTTAGACATTTATTATAGAACATAAGTATTACAGCAAAGAAATCCCCGAAAACCAACACATTCGACATTACACCTTAGAGATCACAGTCTGTGCGGCAGCCTGTCCATCTATCTAGCTATCTATCTATCACGGTTTGAGGTTATCTTCCATAGAAAACAAAAAAATACACAAGACAAACACCACAAGCAGAAGAGAGAGAAGAGAAAAAAACAAACTATGAAATGTTAGACAAATCGATTTCATTTGCCAACAAGACGTGGGCTATTAATTTGTCTGTTGTGTTAAAGTTTCGGAACCACTTTAACAGCCTCTGTCCCCCTCGTTCAAGTCGTAACCTCTGCCTCTCCCCCCCACCCAACAACAGCACCAGAAACATAAAGTGAAGTCTCAATACACGAGGCCAGTTGCGGCTTGGGATTGTTGGATTACAGTTGAGATATAGTAGCACTAACTGAGCTCGCCTTATCTATTGAGAGTATTTTCAGATTTTTTACAGTATTTTTGCAGTATTTATTCAATATTTTTCCGCATGACAAAATAATTATAAACAATTTATGGCGTGATTTGTGCTTCGAATCCGGTTTTTTTTTGTTTGTCTTATGCAGCGACTTGTATCGCTTTTTAAATGCATTTTTTGTGTATATTTCTTTTTGTTTTTCTTCTACTATAATTTCTACATATCTCTTTTGTTGTGGCAATTAAACGTCTGACACTAATTGCTGCCACCGTGCAGACAATCGAGAGAGAGACGGCGAAACCTTTTTGGCGACCGTTTTGACCGTCAACAAGTTATCGAATTTGGCATTGATTGGAATTAGTTTTGACTGGCGAACACACAAAGATACACACACGAATACACAATGAATTTAATTAACTTGCTGTTGTGTGCAATTAAAACGTCATTAAGCTATTATCGGCCTGGCATTATGAGAGGTTTGTTGTCATCGTTGTTGCTCTTGTTGGCAAAATGCAATGCGCCCTTGACATAAACCGATATTTTTCGCACAACTGCAGCAGTGAGGGGAGAATTGGCAACGAGAGAAAGGGAGAGAGAGGGACAGGGAAACGTGCCAAAAGAGTCAACGAGTCAAAAGTTACCCCGGGACAAGGGACACGGGACACGGGCCACGGGACAAGAGGGAGACACACGCCGCGCCTTTGTCTGCTTTGTCTGCAGTGTAGTTGTTGTTGTTGTTGCCATTTCAAATTGCCAATTATCGATGAATTTGCAAAAATACAAACAGACAGATAGACAGGGACAGGCAAAAGGGCGCGGGGTGCGGTGTGCAGTTCAGCTTAAGCGGCTCACAGTGCTCGGCGAGGAGGTCCTGCCCAGAAATCGCTTGCTCGCTTGCCTTGTCCTGCCCTATGGCAGTCAATATTCTGCTAGTTTGGTTTCTGGGCAGGGCACAAGCGACTGCACGTTAGGGTTAGCTACCCATGCTCCCAGCCTGGCCAGAATTATGCAAATCAAATGGCACATATCGATGTCAGTTGCAATATTATTGCTGCAATTCAGCAGTTTGCCAAGCGAAGCAATCAATTGAAACGGAGAAGGGGACAGGGAATGGGGACAGCGACAGGGGCTGCGTTCGCTTAACAGACTTTGGGCGTTGCCAACTTGTGGATAATCCTTCAAAGGACACGCACACACACACACACACACACACAAATACAGGCAAATTGATTCCCTGGCGAAACCTTATAAATTTCAAACATTTCGAGGGATATTTGTGCAAGTGCCCTGCGAGTTTCTTTAAAGAACTTCCCAGAAATTATAAGGAATCTTTAGAAAACTACAAAAAATAGTCCGTTACATTCGCTGGAAACCTCTGGAGTTGCTGGAAATTATTAATTGAAATCCGAGCTCTGGCCTAGACAGGCAGCAGCAGCAGCAGCTGCTCGAAGACCTTCTCGCGCCTGCCCTTCCTTTCGCTATGCCACACCCTTTTTCTCAGCCTTTCTCAAGCTATGCCATATTTACATATGACTGCGTCTGTCAAAAACTTTTAAGAAAACTCCCAAAAAAAAACTAAAAACGAAAACGATTTTGCTTTTAATAGAGAAACCTAAGCAAACAGCCGAGAAGAGAATGGACTCGGAATCGATCGCGGGAGAACGGAGAAATGAAAGAAAATGAAAATAAAAGCTGAAATTAATTCAGCAGTAAATAGAATTTACGCAGGCATTAACGAGACTGCTGCCACGACTCCTGACGCTGCTATTTAAAATTCAAATTCAAATTACAAATCCTTTGGTTTTTTTTTCTTTCGCGTTTTCAGGTCTTTCATTTCGGGTCCCTGACGAACCCCTTTCGCTAAGCCCTTTGCTCGTTGACTTCATGCGCTCGAGCTGAACCCTGCGCGCGCTCTCTCTTTCCCTTCCTCCCTCCCTCTCTCTGTGATGTCATTGTCCTGGCGCAGGAATCGGTGTATGCTGGGATAGGCTGGGATAGTCTGCGATGTTGCGGCTGCCTCATCCTTTTGTATCTTCGTGCGTGAGAAAATAGTCAATTTTATTGATTCGATAATTATCGAGAGTTATGCGCATATTTAATTGATGTCCCCCATTTGTCTATCTGCATTTGCATTAAGTTGAAGTGCAAATACGGCAAATGCCGCAGAACGAGGCAAATATTTGCACAGCACCCAAAAACTGATTGACAGCCAGAGAGAGAGAGAGTGCACAAAGCAATTGCAATCGCAGTCTGAATCGAAATAGGAATGGAAACAGAAACTGCAACTAGAATTAAAATTGGAATTTCTGTGGCACATTCAAGTGTTGCCCGTGCCGCACAGCTGCTGCTGCTGCTGCTGCTGCTTCTGCTACTCGCACTGGCCTCATTTACATGCCGCGCAAGCAGCTGACCCTTGTCCTCTGGGGTCGGGGGTCGCTGCTGATTAGCCCGAAATAGAGGCGTAATTAGGCGACTGCCGACCATACAAAAAGGTCGACAGAGGCGGCAACGGCAACGCACAAAGGATCAAATGGTTTTTATAGCTACTTTTGAGCTCTCTACTATCTAATTTCAGCTTGCCGCCTTTTATATGCCCCCACCCCAACCTCCGGCTCCCTTATCTCTTAGTCTCTCTCTCCATTCCCTCTCCCTACATGGCTGACTGGCCTGGTCTGGCCTGGCCTAGCCTGGCCTGTGCTGGGCTATCCCGCTGTGCATTTGCCAGCGTCAGAGTCTTGTTTTGCATGCAGAGGGCAACGTTGATGAATGCCCTGCGCTGTGGCAAGTACAACGCACTTGCTCCCAAAGTCAAATCCAATGCCAGAGCCACAACCAGAAACAGAACCAAAGCCAAAAAGCCAAAAAACCAAACCCAACACCCAAACACCCTAGCTAAAATTCCTGACTAACTCAAAGTTGTTCTCGTTGTTGTTGTTATTATTGTTGTCGTTGCTGTTGTTGCATGTGGCATGTTTGCTTGTTGGCTCTTTGGCTGTGGCATTAATCAGTTGGCGTAGCTACGATGGGGTTGAGTTGGCTGCCCTGACTGGGCCCTGCCTTGTCTGGCTGCCAAACTATGCGCCATGGCACTGCACATGAGGAGCTGCTGCTGCTGCTGCTGCTGCTGTTGCTGTTAGACTCGCTGTGCCATCTATCTCTCTCGTTGCTGCCTTATTATTCCACTGTAATTAATAAAGATTAAGCGTTGTGACACAGCAGCAGTGGCAGACGAGGCAGGGACGGAGGCAGAAGCAGAGGCAGAGGCAGAGACAAGTCTAAGCAGACGAGCAGCAAAGTTTTCCCTGCAGTTCGCTTTAAATCCTTGGAACATTTTTAGTTGCCCTGTAATTTTCGGTTTGCTGTGGCAGACAGTGGGGAGGCTGATTATGCACTTGACAGTTTCAATATTTAAAGCGTAACAAGACGGAAAAGCCGAGAAGATTAATGAAACAATGTTCGGAGAGGCGCGGACAGTGCAGATACAAATTAACATAGCATAGCTTGAATATGTTTATTGTTGAGTTAAGCAATGGATAGAGATTATAGATCAATATTAGATCGATAACAGCATGAAACTCTAATCGGATCACTCTCCAGACTGCGTTTTGTTCGTGCCCACTTTGAGAGCACTTTCAAATGCATCTCTAATGAAAACTTTTAAATCATATTGTGGGGGAACTTTAAAACCTAATACTCGATCGTAAAAGCGCCATCAAATGGTATATGGCTAGCATAAATCGTATGCGGGTAGGAAGGGGGAGCGCATCGTGCCTAATTCCCGATTTAATAAGGCGATCGCATTGCACATTTTGCATAAAAACTCGATACCCCCCACACACACAAGACACGCACACAGACAGACAGAGGCCCATAGCACATGGTCATAAACATAAACTAAGATTAATGCATTCATATATCACTCAATATACAATGAAATGAACCATTAAGAAGCGAAAACTCTGACAAACTTAACGAGTGATCTAAAAACAAAATTTCGCCTTAATAACTGCGAGAAACTTTTCAAAAAAAAAAACAGCAACAACAAGAAATAACAAATTCAAATTGGGTCACAAAGTGCAGCAAATGAGAGAGTGTGTGTGAGAGTGTGTGTGTGTTGCTGTTTGACTTGACTCTATGGAAACGAAATCGACGCATTGCTCCCTCAGCACAGGGCAGGGAGTGAGGGAGTGTGAGTGTGTGTGTGTGAGTCTGTGTTGGTGTTGTTGTACTTATAGTTAATTACACTGGTAATTAATAATGTTATTTATTAGACACATCATGATAGAGAGGAAGAGAGAGAGAGAGAGAGAAGGAGAGAGGGCGACAGTTGCCTTTATAAAGCCACGATGACCTCACCCAAATGTGCGCGCGACTCGTGCCCATCTTTGAGATACATTTCTGCTGTGCTGCTCTTGTTGTTGTTGCTGTGCTCTTGTTGTTGCTTCGCTATGTGTGTCATTAAGTAAATTAAGTAAATAAACATATGCCAGCAGCAGCCACTGGGCCAGCACTGAGTCGAAGCTATGACCATAATTAATTGCCAGTCAGCCGGTGCCGTCGACTTACCCCCAGGAAAGCTGTCGCTGGCCGCAGTCCGCTGCCCTCTACCCCTGTGCTTGCCCCTGCGCCTACAGCAGACAGCTGCCCCTGCTGCTGTCTCATCTGCAAGTGAAGCGCGTTAGTTTTTGCGCCCATTAAGCAGGCGAAGTCTTCTTCCGAGGCAAGTCAAGCGCATTTCAACGCCTTCATTTGCATGCGTGTTATGGCTTAATAGAAAGAGAGAGGGAAAGAGAGAGGGAGTGAGAGGGTGCGCTGCTTATCTGGCCAACATTTTGGGCCAATAGATTCTTTTGATAAGCAGCACAAGCAACAACAAGCTGAGCATTTACATTTCATTGACGCCCCAAAAAGGGTCCAAGCTGCCGCTCGAGGCTGATAAAATGCCCAAAAAAAAGAAGGCGATTTTTTCCTTTTCGTTGCTCGTTTTGCATTTTTCATTTACTTTTTATTTACTGGGTCTTTCTACGTAATAGCTTGAGGAGTCAAGAGCTGCTATTGTTGTTATTGTTGTTGGGGTAGCTGGTTTTGGCCACGTTTGCGCACTTAACTCACGCATATTGCGGCACCTCATCGGCAAATTGAGACACAACTTGAAGACCGAAGACAGAAGCCAGAAGCCAGACTCGGCTGGTGAGGGCAGGCGTTCAATTTATTTTTATTGTATTCGCACGATTTATTGGAAATTGTTCATCGATTGCTGTCGGTGCCCCTTGATATTGCCAGAGAGGGAATACCCTGCATACTCAAGTAGGAAATCTCCATCTCCATCTCAGTTTAGATTTACGATCTTTATTAAGTCTAGACAGCCTCGTTTCTCTCTCTCTCTCTCTGTCGTGTCTTTCAATCACAAAATTAATGAAAAGTTCTTGCCGAAAACTGGTCCATCATAAACAATAAATTGACAAGGTGTAGGGTATCTGTGTGTCTGTTTTTTATAGCTGCTGCTTTCCAGTTTGCTCAAAAGTATTTCTGAATTCGATACAAAGATCTTGCGCGACTAAATCAATAGACTGAGCTTCGGATATAACTCTGACAGTAATGGAAGAAATTTCGAATTGGATTTTTATTTATTTTCTGTTGAGGTTGAAGCCTTTTGTCAAGCTCGGATACGATAATAATACTTATTTACGATTGTTTATTGTGGCAATTTATTGGCATCTTTATAGTTTGAATCGCTGTAAAAAATTAATGTTTTCTGAATACGATTTATATTTTGAAGATCGTCGCAGATTGTCGAACCTGATTTCCAAATTGGGGAGGGGCAAGCAGAGGCAACTGCAAGTCTAGAGTAACCTTTAGTTTGAGCTTTCGATTTGGCATTTGGTAGTCAGTCAGCCAATTATGCAAATCTGCAATTGATGCTTTTAATTCTGCTACTAAATTAGCCATAAGTACGTGTGTGTGTGTGTGTGTGTTGCCCCTGGGCCAAGTGTCGAGTCTGCCATTTAGTCAGGCACGTCAGCACATTTGTCAGCCAAATGTCGTCGCTCGTGCCGTTGCCACATAAAAGTGTAGATCGAATGTATCTGTATCTGTTGCTGTATCTGTATCTGCGATCGATCTGCATGCACTCTCGCCAGGCAGTTTGTAATCTGAACTATTTAGCTGCAGCATTTGCATATTTATAAGCATTCAGACTTCACAATTGCCAACACTGTCCATGGCTCAGTCCGAGTCCGAGTCGGAATCGGAGTCTGTCTGTATGTTAATTGCATTGCAGCTATGAAATTAATACTTTTTATCGCCTGCTCAATCGCAGCGAACTTGTAGCTCACATGTTAGCTGTAAATTAAGTTGACAACTCGACTGGCTGCCGGCCAAAACGAGCGATCAGCTGCTCAACCTGATCCAGTTTACCAGATACAGTCTGCAAGTTGGCCTAAATCGATCTGCGATCTGATGTTGGCAAAGGGCTCAAAGAGTCATGACGTTGCCAACTTGTCTGTCTCTCTGTGTGTCACTCCGTCTGCCTCTCTCTCTGTCTGTCTGTCTGTCTGTCTGTCTGTCAGTTGGGTACACTTTACTACGCAAATAGAAGCCACTGTCCGGCAGCAACTGCCATTAGCCCCCATCGACCATGGGGCAACTTGATGTTTGTCTACGCTTCGCTGGCTACGCGCCAAGCCTTTTGACACTGGTTCGACTCCGATTGTACTGTGTCTTCTCTATTATTTAGCAAATATTTAGAATATTTGAGTAACAGCAACAGCAACAGCGACAGCGACAGCGACTCCACTTGGCTACCGCGCGCGCTTGGCCAAACAAATCATGTGCGGAAAGCCGAAGGGGGAAAGAGTGAGAAGGGAGTAGTAGGGTAAGGGGAACTGCACGCCAAAGTTTTCTTTATTTATTGTTTAAATATTTAAGAGCGCGAGCTTTTGTTTAATTTTGACCAGCAACTGCGTGCGTGTGTGTGTGTGTATGTGTGTGCATAGTGCACGCCTTCGGGCCGTAAAACTTTCTATAAATATGCTTACGAACCTGAAAGCCACCTGCTGTTGGCCCCAGAGCTACCTGGTCTACCCGGTCTACCTGGTGTGCTGTGGAGCCGTGGAGCCGTGCCTGCTCTGTCGCTGCAGTGGCCTTTAACCTCTTTGGACTGGTCAGGCGCAGGCTTGAAGTGACTACGTAAGTTTTCGGTATCTGCATCTGCATATTGGCCCAGACGACGACGACGACGACGACGCAGACGTCGACGTTGTTAACAAGCTTGTTAATAAATTACCAACAAAATGGCCATAAAAAGTGCCAGGCATAAATCAATTCCGCCTCCTGCTTCTCCTTCCCTTCCCCCTGCGCCCTCTCCCCCGCCACTTGCTACTCCTCTTCTTGGCCAGCTTTTGCTTATGACTTGACGTCGTAGGTTGCAGCTCAGCTGGCAACAGTGCTCGGGGACTGGGGTTGCATAAATAAATAAATAATACAAGTGTGGACACAAAACACACAACAACGGACAGCGGACAGTTGGCAGCGGACAGTGGACAACGGACGCAACTTATAATGTGCCATCATGAAAATTGATAGAGCAAAAAACGAAAATTATGCTAGAGCTGGCAACCAATATCGAAACTAAATAAATTCAAATTAATCAAATCGAACTCAGAAGGGAGGGGATAGTGGAAGAGGTGATGGGAGGGGGTCTGAATACTTCATTAAAATGCGCGATATGCATAAATCAATTCAATTAGTTGGCATTATATAGTGGTCTTTATCTTTATCTCTCTCTCTCTCTCTCTCTCCCTGTGTGTACAGAAACGTTTCGTGTTGACTTCAGCAAAGGTTCGAAGTTCAAACAGAAGCTGGGAGTGGTTGCAAAAGCAGGAAATCTTTGTCAAACATGCTGATAACATACACGAACCGAGAGTTTAATTATTATATCATTTTAATTAGTTTATTATATAATAATCTCAAGACAATTAACCGCAGAGATCTTGAGTTTATGTACTGCAAATTATCAACTGTTATTCGTAACAGCAGCTTAACATAAGCTCCACACCTGTTGCCCAACCGAAAGGGGGTATGCAGGCATGCTATGGGAAAATAGTTTCGACTGTATTCACATTTCTCTTCAGTTTGCAGAACTCGAACAAGCCACAGGGCAGGGAAGCATCGTTATATTGCTCACTCGACTCAATTTTATGGGCCCCTGCTCATTTCGTGTCATAAAAAAACATTTTCAACACATTTTTTAACGACAAGTGACTATAAAAGTGCCTGGCAGCAGCAGCAGCAGCAACAATAACGATTCGAACAACATGAGGACAGCAACAATAATGAAAACTTACCCAGCATTTGCAGCTTGTTGCCCCAAGGCGTTGGCGGTTCTGCTATGGCGACTGCAATAAAACAAGAGAGAGAGAGAGAGAGGAAGAGAGTGAGTAAGAGATGTAGATAATACATTGTACAAATTATAATAATGATATGTGTGTGTGTGTGTGTGTGTGTTCGTTCGATCTTATATGTCCAACTCATTTGTACATTAGTTCGTCGTATTAAATTAGCCAAAATTACGTTAAGTTTATAAAGCAGACGCCAGGCATGTCATGTCAGATCATTAAGAAAATATGGTCAAAAATGTTTCAATTAAAAAACCAAACTAGACGAAGGCATTAAAATACACAAACACACACTCACACACATACGCTGGCAGCACACACGAAAATGAATGAAAACTGATTGTAGGCGGACAAGTTTGCCATAAATTGTGTAGGCTACTTTACTGTCAAGTCATCAACGGCAACAGTAACAACAACAATGGCAAGAACAGCGTGGCAAGTGAATCATTAGCAACAAAAGGCAACCAAGTGTTTCTTTTTTCTCTCTCTGTGTTTCTTTCGGTGTTCTCTGTTCTCCGTTTTATCTGCCGCCTTCTCATATGCATAGATTTTATACCTTTTTTTATTTTGTTGCATTTTGGTAGCCTTTAGAAGTCTTTATCGGCTTGTTTTTTACAGCCATTTTTAATACTTTTCATATTTTTTACGACTTTGTCATATTAATTATTGTATAAATTTTGCGTTTTCAACAATGTTTGACATTTGTTCTCCTGCGTAAAGGTGACGATTTGTTCTCAGTGTTTTCGCCAAATTTGCCGTGCAGTCTGTGACACGTGCTCGAACAGTTTATGCAAATCATTTGATGGTCCATAACATTTTGTAGCGCATTTGAATTAAAAAGTGGTTTTTATATCTTTCAGCTAGTCATAAAACAACGCTCAGCAAACACACACACACGCACACTCGAACACACGCGGTTTAGTTTGCGCGCACCTTTTGGGCGGCTTTTTTCTTTTTTTATGGCAGGTGCAATAAAGTGTTGCGGATTTGCTGTGGAACTTCTCAATTTCTCAGTCTGTCAGCTGGTGTTAGTCAATTTTATGCACACAGGCCGAAACACGTTGATTTTTATAGATACCAACAACAACAACAGCAAAAAGCTGCCAGCATTTGCTGCGGCTGAAAACGCATTCGAAACGCGCACAAAACGCGCTCTCAATTAACGTGGCGAATTGAAAAGCGCAAAATGAGCATTTTTGTATTGTACAATGCGCAAAGCTTGTGATATATAATGTAATAAATATATCATATGTTGTACTTTACAATTTGAAATGCTTGAGTAGTGCAGAGAGGCGGCAAAAAAACGCAGGTAGAACGCGAGTAAGATGCGGTAAGTGATTGACGCTGCTGTGCTGCTTGCATAGGAAACTTTTCTGAATTTATAGATTTGATAATCATTTTCAAATATATGATTAGTATACCCTATACCGTTTATCCTAAGTTTCTTGTCTGTTTTACATAATTTGAAAGGCGACAAAAAACGCACGTATAACGCTAGAAAAACGCCTCACATTGCTGGAGAAGTTCTCTCTTTGTAGGAGAAGTTCTTATAGTTTGTGGAAAATGATTTACAAATGTACCTAGCTAGCTATGTATGTACCTATGCAAATGTATCTCTGCACCTATATACCAATGCCCATGTACCCTATGTCCTTCAATTCATTCTCTCAGCTGTTTCCCACACGTTTCTCAGATTCTTTCGTGCTATCGCAGTCTTCTCTCTGCACATTGAGGAATCATTATGGCTTGCCGGAGAGTCAAAAAGCCAAAAACTTTTTTCGTCTGTGTTTGCTTTTGTTGTTGTAGGTGTTGTTGGTTTTGTTATGTGTTGGTTTTGTTCTTTTTTTGTGCACGTCATGGCCCAATGGCTTGTGTCAAGGCACAGACACCCACAATGATGCCGATGTCGGCACACTAAAATGAAAAAATAAATCTTCAGCAACAGCAACAACAACAATGAAGGTAGAACTGTCTGGGCAACAACAACAACACTGACAACGAAAAGTTAAAAGCCATGTAGCTAACAAAGTTTTTGAAAAAGGCGTTAGATTCGTTGCGGGCTCGCGCGTCGCTCGCGCGCGTTTTTCAGTTGCGCACATCAAAGCGTCAAAAGCCGCTAAACAAAATGCCCACACTTGGCAAGAGCACGCCGTATGTATGAGTGTGTGTGTGTGTGTGCAATACAACAAATGCCTAATTGTCTTGGCGGCACTCGTAAAACCTACAAAATTATTACGGCTGCAAAGAAAAAGAGACAAAAAAGAGACGAGAAGTAAAAAAAAACGCGCCACTTCACATGTTGAGATCGTTTCGGATCGAGTTCGCAACGAGAGCGGGGAGGGGGCGAGAGAGCGGGGCGACAATAGTGCCAAAGGGTAAACTAATGACAGTTTAATTTACTCCCATTGCGATGAAGTGTAACGACTCTCAAAACTCAATTAGAGCCGCCAGGTAGCCTGTGCTCGATGGCCTGAATCGCGCCCGCTCTTGGCCAAATGCGGCTCTAATGCGGCAGTGTCTGCGGGCTGTGGCTGCTGCTAGTCGTGTTGCAGGTGCAACATGCGACTTAAAAATGCATAATTTTTCGGCTTTATGAGCCGTCGTCAAGGCGGGGGAGGGGGCAAGGCAGGCCAGGCAGACCTGGGAGCAGGGATCAGGCATCTCTTTGTGGCTGCGCCAACTCAATTAATTCGCCTAGTTTATGTTTATATGCCACGCCGGGGCAGAGCCATAAGTTCGGATAAGGCAGTCTTTTACATAATGAACTTGCACGCATTGCGTATCTCATAGATACTCGTACAAAACTGCATGCCAGCGCAAAAGGTTATGTTCCCCTCACCCCCCCTCTCACTCTATCTGTCTGAAATTTATGTTATTAGCCTCGTAATTTTCTACAATATTATTGCATTTATGTTTCGTAGGCGATGCGCCTAATGAGTTTTTCAGTTCGTCTCCTTTGTGGATCGAAAATTTATGCATCGCCATTGTTTATACGAGCCCCGGCCGGGCCAAACGGTGGGCGGTTGTATTACCACTCTCTGTCAGGTTGCCAGTTGCCAGTTGCCAGTTGCCAGTTAACTGGTTGTGTTTTGAGGCCATTAAATTGCGCGATGTTTTCTCAAAACTGCTGAGGGTTTTTTAACATTTTTATAGCAACATGTTGTTGTGGTTGCCTTCGCCTCTCTGCTGTTTTTCTGTTTGTTAATTTGTTGTTATTGTTGTTGCAACGCCCATGCCCGGTCGCTTAACTTCAGCTCTTTGTGTGGGCGTCCCTCGCGGATCCTGCACTAACGACAAAGACATCAGGCCAAAGCTAATTGGCGGCAGTTGCAGCGAAGTGCTGTTATACGCCAACTTTATGGGTACTTACGGGTACCTGGCTAAGTGCACTAAGCCAACTAAGATCAGTTCAGAGAGAGAGAGAGAGAGACGGATCAGTTATAAGAGCCGCGATCAAAGCAGGCTCGATCTATGACCTGCTGCAGCTGCAGAGCACTCGCTCGTTCTGATCGTATCTCCTGCTCTGTCAGCTGAGCCTCTTTCACTTTTCAGCTCTCCCCTCCTGCCCTCTCTTGCATATCGCTTGGCCATCGCACCCATCAAAGTCAACCACAGAGCAACACCAATCCATCAAAATAAAAGGAACCCAAAATCGATCGTCGTTCGCGTCGTGCTCCAATTTTGAATGCTTTTCAGTGGCTGCTTAGCGAGTGGCTGCTGGTGCCGTTGCTGGTGCTGCCTATCGATAACGCTGCAGGTTGCCGGCACAGCTTGCCGCGTGGCCTTTCACGATGTTGCAGCGTCGCGCGCTGTCGTGGCAAGTAAATTCAATTAGAAAAAAATACAAAAGCAGTCAAAGAGAGGAACAAAACCTGTCAGACACGCGAAGTGAGCCGCAAAAGGCGGAGGTAAAGGTATTCTAACTAAATAGCATTCACCTGTTCACCAGAATAAATTCACAAACACTCACACTCACACACACACACACACTGCTGTACAGCTGTCAATATGTTGGCGCCAAACAAGCATATTTCCAGTAAAAGATCCATGGTCATCCATTAAATGCCTACCGTCAAATCATAATTCATTTTTTGTCTTCCTTTCCCTCTCCCATCTCCCTTTCTCTCTCCTTCTCTCTCTTTCCCGCTCTCTGCCTGCACTATTCTTTATGCCAGTGCCATTAGGCAGGGCCACTCCTAGGCACGCAGACCCCTAAACCGGGCCAGGTTCGAGCAGGCATGCAGCTGTGGACTGTGCATCGGGGTCCAGGTAGGGCGCACAATCTATGCAACGAGGCTGGACACCTTGCGCAACGACAAACGATCCTCACTTATTCGGTTGCATCGCCCGCGGCGCTGCACAAGGTTCATTGATACGAGGCAGCAGCAGCAGCAGCAGCAGCGACGGCAGCTCAGGTGCTCAATCAATGGCAATTAATGGGTAATCGGAATTTCATAAAGAACCAGAGGCAAATATTAAATTGAAGATGCAGATGCAGATGCAGTTGCTCGATCGGCTGGAAACGGCCAGACAGGCAGGAAATTCCCCCTCAAGGCAGGTTTTTTTTTTCCTTCTGCTATTGAAATGTCAGCATACACGTGTGTGTGAGAGAGTGTATGTGTGTGCGATTGCCTTGGCTAATTTGCTAGTTGGCAAGACACAAGTGCAACGTGGCCAACTTTGTTGTCGCACAGTTACACGATACAAAATAGCGAAATCGCCAAATAGCCAAATGCCAAAAACCCAGAAAAGCGAAAATCAAAAACCAACAAGTTATAGTCGGGAGTGCACGACTGTTATATACCCGTTACACACCCGTCTGGTCAATAAAATGATGTATAAAATGATTTTAATGTTCATCAATCATTCATAGGTGAGAATAAGTGCACACAGTAAAAATTAATATTCTAGCATTAAAATTACGCTGACAATTCAATATTTTTCGATTTAGAGAGGCGGAAGGGGGCGTGGCCAAATTATAAATGTTCTTAAATCTATGTGAAATGATTATCACAAAATTTGGTAGCCTTGGTTCTTATAATCTCTGAGCTCTACACGTTCATACATACAGAAATGAACATATGCTTGGTATTTTAAATCTCTGTTGATGCTGATCACGAATATATATACTTATGGCACCTCCTACTGCCTGCTACATACATAATAACCTTCTCCCGTATGTATAGCGGGTATACAAACCAAAAACCAAAAAGCAAAAAGGCGACACGAAACTTTATTAGCCCGTTGACGCAAATTAACGGTGACCGCTTCCATTTCGCATTTCAAAGCGTCAAACGGCAAGCGGCAGCCCGCATAGCTTGCCCCTCGTCCTGCCCCTACACCTCCTGCTGCTCCTCGTGCTGCTGCTGCCTCCTTGCCACATGCCCCAGATCGCAAGTTGCTAGCGGACACCCCACTGGCTGCTGCCAGCAAAATAATTTGTAAATGTCAGTGCATTTTGACAGTTTGCGGTGATGTTTTTCAAATTACAATTTACAACTGCAGCAACAGCAATGGCAACGGTAAAAGAAAAACTGAAAAACTCAAATATAAATGAAAACAATTTTCATCTGTGCAGGCAGAGTGACAACGAGAGGGGTGGCACAAAAAATGCAAAACACAATTTTTAATTTCAGTTTTTATTAATACTCTCGCTATTTTTGGCATATTTCGAGTTTCGAGATTTTTCCGATTAAAAAACATCTATCAAAACGGCTGAGCATTTACATTGTAAATGGAATCGAAAGATTCGAATTGACGTGTGACAAGTGAGCTTGTCTGACTGTGAATACCCGTATGAATACACTCACAGACACTCGCACAGTTCAATAAACTGAGAGAGAGAGAGAGAAACATATATAATACACATTTGTGGAGTGTTTCTTCCTCTGATATTGCCACATATAATTACGTTAATAAATAGGGTTTTTTCAATTTTCTAACGAGCCTCGCATTATCAACATGCCCGTCATTATAGTCGGACTGCTCAGTGTTATGCTAACTGTAAGATAATGGCTGCATTATATTAATGCGCCCGGAACATGCCAAGTTGGCGTTACGTCGACCCTCTATTCGAGTATATGGCAATTATGCGATTATTAATGCAATCTCTACGTACAAATTATGAAATTATTAATGCGAGCTTTCTTTTATAGAATGAAGGTAGCAATAGTTAGATAATATCTAAAGAAAACAGTCTTCCAAGGCGTCTTTTATAACACCAGTAATTCGCACCTCGTATTGTTTCCATTTTCAATTAATTTTTATCATTTATTTCTGCCATAACTTTTATTGCTTTTGTTTTTGGCTTCGATTTCTATTGAACTGCAGGCTTTATGATCTCAAGTGGGGAAATATAAATGGAAATCGTTTTGTGAAAGGCCACAAGATTGGGACTGGAATTGGGATCGAAATGGGATGCTGCCACTTTCACGAGGGGCAACTTGGCTTGGCTTGGCTTTATTTAATTAGGTAACAAGAGCCGAGATTGGCTAATAAAATAACCGATCTAAAAGAGAGAACAATTAAACGTGTAAATAAACTTTTGGGTGTGGTAAAGAGGAAAGATAAAGAGAGACAGAGAGAGAGAGAGAGGAACAGAGAACTAAGGCAGATGCCAAACAAATGCGATAATAGTTGGCCAAGTCAATGGCTAGACAGTTAAACCAACAACAACAGCAGTAACAGAAGTAGCAATAACAACAACTAAGAAAGCAACAACAAACAACAACAGAGAAAGAAACAACAACAACAGCAAGTTTGAAATTGAAGAAAATTACACTAAATTGGCTTCAATTATTGTATTAATTTGGGTTCCGTGTTGCTTTCCGGCTTATCCCTTTTTTTACCACGTTGTTTCTCCATCTCGTTGGTTAGTTTTGTTTTCTTTGGCGTGGTCGCAACTGGTCTGGCTGGGACTGGGACTGGGACTGGGACTGGGACTGGGACTGCAATCATTTTGTTTTCTAACTTGGTTTTGGCATTTCTCGATGGGCCACTTGGCCCAGAGCTGAGCAGTGCGGCTTGCAGTCTACAGCTTCCTTTGCTTAGTTGAGTTATTTCAAAATTATATTAGACAGCAGGCAGTAGCCAGACAGAGAGGGGGATAGTGAGAGGGAGAAGGAAGAGGAGGAGGATTGAGGGAAGCTGCCAACTGCAGCTTGGACAGTTGCAATGCGCTCTGGCATAAGTTATTATTGTTGTTGTCGCCGCTGCTGTTGTCTACATTGTTGCTGCCTCTGCTGCTGCTGTTGTCTACATTGTTGTCGTTGGTATTGTTGTTGTTGTTGCTGTTGTGTCGTGCAGGAAGCAGCGCCATGGCGCTGGCCAAAAGGAAGCTGGCGATTATGGCTCAGCACAAGCGATGCATGTGTGTGATTACTCTGTGCATGTGTGTGTGTGTGTGTGTGTGTGTAGACTGCCTGCCTGCCCAGGGTCGGGGTCGTGGACGAGGTCTGCTGCTGTTGCTGCTGCGCATGTGAAGTCCAAATCCACGTTCAAGTCCAAGTCCGTTCACAGAGCCGGAAGAACTTGGCTGCTTGACATTTGTCTTGCAACTGATTGTTAGACAGCTGCTAAGGCAGTCAACAACGTTGCAATGTTGCTCACTGCTGATTTGTGGTCAACAGCGTCTGCCTAAACGAATCTCACAAGTCTCGGCTTAAAATGTTCAAATGTTTTTGATTTATGTCATTTGCAAATTGAATATTTATGGAATTCTCAAGTGAACTCCTCAATACACATTCTTACAGCCAAAATTGTGCATTAAAATCACTCACAAGGTTTTCTCTACGTAAATTACACTTTAAACAGATTATTGTGACAGTTTAATTTGTGCACTTAAGCTCGGAGAAAGAGTGAAAAAAATGCTGCTCAGGTGGAAAATAAATTTATGTGGGAAACTAAATACGTTGACTTTACTATGGCGTTGCTTTATTTACGATTGGATTTGGGACAGCAATGGAGCGAGAAGCTGAGCGAGATAAAAATATTTTCATATTTTCAAAATTTAAAATTTATTTATAAGATTCGGAAACTTGGCAGTTCAATGTGCAGGTGATCCAATAAAGTAAGGGAATTATTATGGAAATACGCATGAATTGCCATGGATTATAAGGTAGGGAAAAGAAAGGGAATTTTGTGAATATAAAATTTATTTTTATAAAGAAAACTTTTGTTAAGATTTAAAAGAAATAGAAGTGTTTTGAAAATCATTGTAATCTATTATTAATTTATAGTTACGATATTTTGTATTTTATTATACGAGTATTATATTGCACAAAATGATCATGGAAACCTTTTAAAATTTATGATATGTTTCTTCTGGATTTATAGTCTTATAAATGATATATTTTCCTCTTCTTTTCCTTTAAAATTCTACAGTACTTGCCAAACTAAACACTTCATTAGTTAAAACTCACCAATTGACAATTAAATTTGCCGGCAGTAGACAAACAGAACCGACAAAAATCCAGCAAACATGCGAAGAATGCAAAGTACAAAGTGCAAAGTGCAAAATGCAATTTCCTCTCGAAATGTTTCCGCCAAAAAGGTCACAAAACTTTTGCCGTCGCCAATTGGCAAAGTGCGCGATTACAACAACAATTGTGAATGCTTCTCTAGTTTAGTTTTCGGTTCTCAGTTCTCGCTTGGATCACACACACACACACACATACACACTCGGCACATACAGTGGATAAGGCACGTAGTGTAGATTGTATTTTGGAACCGGCTAGGATACGAATTGAGGAACGCAGCGCGTGCAAAAACGTTTCTTTCTCGCTCTCTCATTCTTTCTTTCTGTTTGTGTTGAATTTTTGCTGTTGGTTTTTGGCTGCCGCGCGGCACGAAAGCCGAAAAGCGAATGCGGCAACGGCAACTGGGTTGCTAAAAAAGCAACTCGGACTCGGACTGGCAATCGCAATCGACAGCAGCAGCAGCACAAGCAACAGCAGCAGCGGCGGCGGCAACAGCAGCTTATAGGCCGGGCGGCAATTTTTGCAGTCGCTGCCGCTGCCGCTGTTGGCGTCGTGTAGCGAGTCGAGACCAAGCTGCACAGTACGTGTGTGGTTATGTGTGTGTGTGTGTGAAATTGCAATTTTGCCAGCAACAGCAACAGCAGCTGCAGCGACAGCAACTGCAACATGTTGCCCGAGTTTTGTTGGCGTGCAGCTTTGTCGCTGTTGTGCGAACTCACCACACAGTGCACGTTGCACGTGTTGTTTGTCGGGCTCAGGATTAGCCCTAGTAGAACAGCAGTTGTTGTTGTTGCTGTTGCTGTTGCTGTTGCTGTTGCGACTGCAGCTTGCTGTGGGCTTGTCGCCTGACTGACATTTCCTTTCGACTTGGATGCGCCTACATGTGGCCCGCCTGTGGCAGCCCGCAACGGGGCGGGCAGGTTTCACTCGAAGCCGATCGAAGGCGACAAAGCTCGGAGAGAGAGAGTGTGAGAGAGAGAGAGAGAGAGAGAGCGCCTCGCACTGCGCATGACTGAGGGGAAACCAAACGAGTGTTCAAGTGTGAATGAGTGAGTGAATGAGTGAGTGAGTCTCGTCGCTGCTCATCACAACAGTTTGCCAATTGGCAAGCAACACCCACTGGGCTCTGCCTCGACGATTTGCATGCAATGAGCGCGGAATTCAGATTGAAGATTGATGCGAAACTGCGCGTTGGCCGCTTAATTAAATGCCAAAAGTTCCATTCAGCCAATCGTCGTTTTCTTTTTTAATATCATAAAAATGCATTGATCTTCGAATTCAATTAGCGAACTTACAGTTCGTTCATTGCGCGCACTGAACGAGTTTTTCAAGCCCCCGTAGCAGTCATCAATCAACTGTGAGAGGCCAGTCAATCACGTTCGCCAGCGGCAGCGGCAGCGGCAGCAACAAAAACAACTTCACATTTGTCAGCTGCACATCTGCTAAAGGCAATGCCTGAAACTGTGGCAGACAACGTGGCGTATGCGTTACACCCCCCCCCTCCCGCCTGCTGCATCTCTGCCCCGCCCCGGAGTGGAAAAAAACTTTTCTGTGTGCTTGTCACAATTTGTGTGGTAATTTGTTTGCACTTTTTTGGTTTGTTGCTGCAGTTGTAAGCCAACACGACAGGGGGAGGGGTGAGGGTTGGGGGCGTGTTGTTGTAGGTGAAAGCAATAGCTACAATTTTGTGGTCTACTTTTGCAGCACACACAGAAAGTTTTGCCAGTTTGCTGTAAAACCATTAGAATTCATGGCAGACACCGATTTTGGGCAAGGACCAAAAAAGGTTTCACCCAAGCCACAGGGGCGAAGCAGGGGAGAGGGGAAGGCACTGCGAGAAGGTGCTCTAAATGCCACTTTGAACTGAAACTGAATGAAAAACATAACTCAGCAACGTTTACCACATTTCCTCGGCTAATTACGAGCAAGCCGAGCAACACTTGTGAGGCACACAGGCACTGCCTTCGTCCCTGCCCCTACACCTGTCACCACCTCTTCCTGCTTTATCTGACTTACATAATCTGCTGGCATAGCTGACCACAAAATAGACAAAGACGAGCGCGTTATTTGCTCGCTAATCAACAGATTCTCAACGAGTATTTATGGCACTTCCCTGCCAGGCTGCCACAACACATGTTCCCATTTTCACATGGCACACACAGTCACGCACACACAGGGACAGCTGGCGACGCACACAAAGGGTCGCATATTTATTACATCATAAGAAGGCACAGCGGAAGCAGAAGACGACGACGACGACAACGCAATCTCAGACACAGTCTGAGCAGCGCGAACCCACGCTCTGTCGTCGTTGAAAACCGAAAGTGCCACGGTAGCCTATAGACCTACTTACCATGCAGAGAGACCTACAACAGCAGTTGGCTCCAGCAGCAGCAGCAGCGGAGGCTCGATTCCATTGTTTCGCTGGGTTTGCCTTGGCAGCGGCAAGGGGCAGCGACAATAAATCAAAGACACACACAAGAGTTGAATGCACCATCCAGGAACGGATGCAAAAGTCGTCGCTCGTCGCTCGTCGGTCGAGCTGGGAACCTGAAGTCGAAGCCTGAACTGAACCCTTGCCCTACCTCAATGTGTGTCCAAATCTCGCAAGGCAAATCTCGCAAGCAGGGGAAGAGCAGGGGAAGGGGAAGGCAACAACGGATGAGAAACGTCAGCTGAGCGACGGCCACAAAAAGGGTTCATGCTGACTGAGTTGGAGAAGGGGAGAGTGCAGAGGGGAGGCGACACTCGTCAGCCAACAAGATGAAATGATGATAATCCCCCTTTAATTTGTTTGTCTCGACGGCTGCGACAAGGACGAAAGGGTTCCTGCTTCTGCTTCAGCTTCTGCTTCTGCAGTTCAAGTTGAAGTTGAAGTTGAGTTTGAATTGGACACGGCAAATGCCGCGTGATGCTGATGCTGAATGCTGCTTTGCATGCTGAGATAAATTCTTGCCGAGTAGAACGACAAGCAGGAAAAGCATTTGCTCGATTAAAACCAAAACTTCGTTTGTGCTGTCCGAGAAAAGGGGTGTTTGTCTCACAAAAAATGACATAATTTGCTTAAGAAAGTTTTCCAATTTATAAATGACAAACAAAACGACAAAAAGAACTCGGCATAATGAGCGCAACTTGGCAAGGACTTGGGGTAAAAGAACTTGGAAATTAACGGCACTTTTCCCCCCACCATTCTTTCTCTCTCTCTCTCTGCTGGAAAAGGAGTTTTCTAATTAAAGTGCCCAAGCGATTTGCATAAGACGCAGACGAAAAAGGAAAATGCACAAAAAGCTGAGCAGCAACAGCCGTTTAAGCATTAATCAAAAAATCAGCTGAAAATTAAAAGCAAAAAGGAAAAGTTGCTGATGATGTTGAAGGAACAAGCAACAAAGAAAAGGCAAGAGAGAGAGGGAGAGGGAGAGGTAGAGAAAAAGGATTATTGACTGACTGAATGGAGGAAGGAACTGAGACAGAGCAAGATAAGGCAAAGGGGTTTGCGATTGATTGATAAAGCCATCGCAAAGTGCTGATGAAATGAAGGCATTCAAAAGACGCTATGAATAAGTGAATATATATGAATACATATTATTTATATGAGCGATAAACAGCTGAACAGACAGCAGAGAAATGTCTTTTGATATGCGAGAAATATTAAATGAGATTTACGCTTGACAGAGAATTAAAAATACATATAAATTCTTTTATATTGTATTGTATATATATCTATATATAGCATAATATGTGTACTATCGAATGTTAATTAACTTCTTAACTGTACATCTTGCATATGTTAGGTATACCATAGTACACCTAGTTTTCTCTTAACTCAGTGAAGTATTCAAGAAGATTTAAACTTAAAAGAGAACTGCAGTCAGCATAAAGTACACTTGAAGTGCTTTAACAAAAAGTAAATTTAACTGCAATTCTTTATTGTATCACACTCCTTCTACGCCATTTATTTCGCCCGTTTTTTATTCAGTTCCTTTACCATATTCCATTCGGGGCGAATCCCATCACAATTTATGGGGAACAATGCGGAAAAAGCATTGCGGGGCGGCTTCATCAAATTTTAAATGGGTCAGCGTCACCTGATGCACGCAATAAATTAATGCGCACACATACAGTTGCACACACTCACACACATATTCACACAGACAGTAGATGACACACCTTTATTTACGCAGTTAACCAGCGAAAACCAGCATCGTCAGCGGTCTCTGCAGGCCTCTGCCACCTTGCTCATCCACTTGGAGATTCACGTTCACATTCAGGTTAACAAATATATGTACACTTCATATTATTTTTACTCGCTTTTGTTTATACACACGAATATCGTATGCACATTTCTCTCTTGCTTTCATTCTCTTTCACGTTGCAACGTTTCATTACCCTCGACTGGCTGCTGTTGCTCCTCAACTTCAGTCCAGCCCAGCCCATTGCCCAAATAATGTTGCTGTCAGTCCAGTTCTGTAGTACTCCGCTACTCTTCTACTCCCCCCTTCAGCTGCACTGAAATTGCAGGGTCAGTCAGCAGCAACACCCAAAAATAACTGCAAGATATCCCACTGCACAAGTCACTTGTGGCTGGGGCTGGGATGGGTTGAGATCGGGATTGGTATGGGGAAGCTGCAACGCCTTTTAAGTGCTTCATGATAAGCGGCTGGGACGAACGTAATGCGAACGTTGACGCCGTAAAGCGCTTTACTGTTTCTTGTTTTATATCCTGTGCCCCACCTCCCTGTACTTCTTGCCACCTCACTCTGATGGAATATAAATATTGAGGCGCAAACCGCAGAGGCAAGAAGAAAAACCAATTTAATTCGATAGCCGGGAATTTAAGTTCCAGGAAAAGCGAAGTCTGTCATTTCCATTAGGCAAATGAAAGCGAGGTGAGACCAGCAGGTCGAGAAGGGTTTCAGTTATAAGTAATTAATAAATTGAAGAGTAATTAAGGAGTTTGCATTTTTCATCTCATTTAAATTCATCTCATTTAAATTGCATTAAAATGGATTTTTTAAAAACCTAACAAATTTAAATAGAACGAAATAAAATTCTTTGAAAATGCTAGAATAATACTTTTATATATATATATATATATATATTATTGGTATATTCTATATATACATAATGATGCTCTCAAAGAACTCATTAAACTTTTCAGATTGAGTAATTTAATAATTAATGAACATGAATAAATCTCATTTGGAAAAAGCTATAGCACAACAAAGTCCAATTAGTTTTGGCTAAATGAACATATAAATATTACGAAATACAGAATAACAACAAAGGCAAATTAATATATATTATAATTTGAATATATTTAATTAAATTCACAAGTGGAATTAATTGAAATGTCACGAACGATAAAAAAAGTTACTGAAACTTTTTTGCATTTTCTGTGAGTTCCTAATTAATTATACAGTTATGGTATATGGCAAATGGTATATGGTACAGGTGTAGCGGCACTTACTTGTTGTTCCTTCCACAGAGACTGACTGCGTGCGTGTGTGTGTGTTAGTGTGTGTGCGGGAGTGTCTGTGTATTTTGTTTTTGTTTTTCAGCGAAAGTTGTCACTTGTTTCTCATGAAATTTATGATTTTTCATTGCAATGTTCGCGCGCTATAACGATTTGAGCTGGAGCTGCCTGCACTGGCCCTCTTAACTCTGTCAATGTCACAGCAGCCACAGCAACAACAACAGCCTCACATGGACACGCGCACAGTTCACCAACACAGAGAGAAACACTTTTTACAGTTACAGTTAGTGGCTAACAAGTTGAAGTTGACCAGAGACAGAGGCAGAGGCAGACAGCAGACTGTAGACAGTGGACAGCCACACACACACACTCTGGCACACTCGCACACACAGTCGCAGGCCCACACTCAGGTTGCAGACAATAGAATTTGCGCCATAAATCAATTTCAAGTTGCAAACTCGTCGCTGGCTGCTGCAAGTGTCAGTTGGCCTGGCCTGGTCTGGCCTGTCCTGGTCTGACTTACTGAGAGCTTACTGTGCCCGCCTGCCTGACTGCCTGTCTGACTGGCCAGTCTGCTGTTTTCAGTCTGACTAAGATTTATTTGTCGCGCTCTGCGGCGACACTGGGAACTGGCAACAGCGGCTGCTGTTGTCAAACTGCACAAGGCCAAACGGCAGGATAAACCACGGAGCCTGCTGCCCTGTCGAGCTTTGTAGCCGGCGCACGATCCCACAGCGACGGCAGCGACGTCGACAGCGCCAGACTAGCGTCCGCAGGGGGTGGCATTGGCCGTGGCCCTGGTGCGCCGCTTACTGTTGTTGGTGGTTGCGCAAACCGCCAAAAATAAGAGTCACAAAAAATGGGGGAAAAAACTACACACACTGGCAACAAACACACACACACAGGCAGCACACACACAGAGGCAGCGCACATACACACAGGCAGCACATACACTCTTCTCCACTCCAACAGCCTCCCGCATATGCAAATTAACGGCAGTTTGTCGGTGTCGAGAAAATAAAAATGGAGCAGCCGCTGCCGGCAGCGCTGCAGCAGCGACGTTAACCGCAGGACTCGGTGGCAGCGCTTTTTTTCTAATTTTTGAGTTCACTCAAAGGTCTCAAAGCGGGGAAAAAAGCTACAAGTGAAGGCGCAAAAACAAAAGCAACCCCAGGCGAAGGAAGCAGTCAGGGAAGGTGAATAGGGCGAACAAGTGAGCCAAAAGATACATCAATACACAGCACAGATACAGAGACACACACACAGGCACACTTACAGATACAGACACACACAGCCACACACACACAGATGGATCCGTCTAAGCAGCTAGTGAATCAAAGCCACAAATGAAGGCGTCACGCGAATAAAAATACATAGAAATTCTTCTCTCTCTGTGTGTGTGTGTGTGTGTGTGTGTGTGTGTCTCAGTTCACCTAGCAACAGTGAGGCACACACACACAGTGGCACACACTCTCACCAATACCAAGCAGCGGCTCAGCCATCAATACACGTTCCCGCACGCTATATACAAAATTTATGTGCAGGCGCCATGAATAAAAAAAACAAAATAAGGGAAAAAACGCCACCCTGCCGCACTGTGTGGCACTCACACACAACGAGGGTGCGACTCCATGCAACGCAACCACCCACAGAAACCACCGGCATTTGAGTCACAAAAAAAAGCATTGAGCAACAACAACAACAACATGTACTAAAATCCAATATGGCTACAATTTGCCAAAGCGCCCGAGAGCAGCGAGAGAACCCGCACGGCAACAACAACAACAACAACACGCAGAGAACATTGGGAAAAAATTGTACATGGAACTTTTATTTGCCGTGGCAGAGAAGGGCGCGCAATCTGGAAGAGGGGGGCCTGGGTGGGCGTCAAGTGGCGCGCAGAATTTATATCTAAAAAGAAAAAAAACTCCGCCCCCTTTTCAAGACAAGCGTCTGCGCGAAGGTAGCCTACGTTGGCAGCGTTGGCGCAACGCCAGCAGCAGCGGCAGCGACAGCGGCAGCGATAGCGACAGCGGCAGAGAGTGTCATCGTTCACTCTCTCTCTCTCTCTCGCTCACTCACTCACTCGCTCTGAGTAATTAAATGCTTATTAACGGTTCGCTGAGTCTCTACGCCATCTAAAAACTCGTTAGCCTCGATATAATTAAGCTCAGTTGCTTCGCACTCGATGCGCGCTCTCTCTCTCCCACTCTTTCTCTCTTTCTCTCTCTATCGCTCGCTGCATGCTGAGTGCGCTGCGAGAGTGCAGCGACGGCGGCAGCGGCAGCGACAGCAGGGTGGAATGAGTTCCGGGGGTTGCTGCTGCAGCCGGCAACCCCTCGACTGCAAGCAGCGCCTGCTCTTGTTGTTGTTGTTGTTGCCGCTCTTGTTGTTGTCTTTCTTTCTTTTTGCGGCTTCGCAATTCTTTTTTCGTGTATTGCACTTTTGACGCCATTTTGAAAATGTAATTGTGTGCATTTTAGCAAGTGATTGCCGCAGGCAGCTACAGCTAAGCTGCAACAGCAACACACAGCAAAACAACAACAGCCCCAGGCAACACTCTCTCTCTCTCAGACACACTCACACATGTGTGTGCTAAACAGAGAGAGAGCCTGCTTGCCTGATTAATAGTTTGATATCATTCTATTAGCCAAGTTTAAACAATTTACAGGGATTCCTCTGCCTGCCTTCCTGTTTTGGTCATCATTAATCTCGCACTTTGCGGCACATTTTAATTGCCGTTTTAATCTAGTTTCACTAAATACCTTTTTGGCTATAAACTTTTGATGCTCTGCCCCTCTTCCCACACTCTATGCTGTGTAATAATTCCATCTCAGTCCCCAAAAATAGTTTTCGCATTCGGCATTCAGCATTAAACGTGGGCAATTAAAATAAACTAATATCGCATGATAAATTTACAGCAATCTATCGCAGACTACAAACACACACACACACAGGCATACACATATACATACATTTATATATACATATACATACATATGTATTTAAAGTCCCACATTTTTAATTAAATTAATTAATTTAAGTCCAAATCAACGCTCATTTTGCGGCTCATTAAAATGTCATTAAAAACGACAATCGTTTTCGATAGTTTTGTTATTGTTGTTGTTAGGGAAGTTATCAACATTTGACGAGGTTTTTTTGTATAGTTTAATATAACATTATAATTTATTATAATATTTGCTTGATTATATAATTAAATAGAATATTTTAAAACGTTTGCAAATGGGAGGTTTTGATTTAATTTGCCGTATTAACTTAACAAATAAAATTTATGTTGGAATAAAATCAAAAAAATAATTTAAAATATTCAAAAATAATTTTAATATATATACAGAGAATATTTACCGTTGCTTTAGCTATGAATTCACATGATATGTTCCTTATTTCCTTGATCCTGTTTGCATATAAATTTAAATATTCTTTTTATTATAATTTTTTTATAATCAAATATTTTATTTTCGATAACTTCAGTTAATCGGCGTCTTTGATCATTTTCCTATGCACACACATTGTACACACACGCACACATAGACAGCGTAGGTTAAGTGTTCCACGCGTTCTTAACCCTTTGGCGACACGCACTCGGACACCCGTTTAAAAAACCGGACACGGCATCGGATCCGTGTGTGTTGCCGGACTCTTTTGGGGTTTCTCTCTGTTCGACGCGAGCGACGCCGGCAAACTGTCGGCGTTGAAAGTTGTTGCCGCCGTCGCGGAAAAACGCATCAATTTGACCGGCACTTGAGAAAAGAAGACAAAAGCAAAAGCTGCGTGCCCATTGTTGTTGTTGTTGTTGTTCGCCCTGTTGTCGTGTTGTTGTTGTCGTTGTTGTTTGTGCCACGCTCAAAACTTGTTCGATTTTGGGCACATGCGAAAGGGTTGAGCGCGTTATACGCAGTTAGTCAGCATTAGGGGTTGGGTGCGAAGGGGGCACAAGGGGGTTGGGGGTTAAAAACAACACAAACAAACGACGCACGCACTAAAAACAACTCACAAATGCGGGGAACGGAACGGGTTGCCCGGGCAATGTCTGTCTGTCTGTCTGGCTGGCTTATCTTCCGTGCCATGGAGAGTCCTCTCCCGCTCTGTGAGGCATGTGGAATGTGTGGTCAGCACAAAAGTGTCAACGTTTAAGGGTTAACCCAAAGGGTTGAGAATTAGACACAGAGAGAGGGCAAAGGGTGAGGGAGTAGGGTGCACCACGTTGAGCAACGCACACGCTCAACTTGCGCCGAGTCACTCAAAACAAACACACAACGTGTGGAGGGGCAACTCATGCAGTTGTTTCACTCGTCGGCGATGTTCGGCGATGTTTTCTGTTTGGCTCGCTCAGCTGTCGTCGCTGCTGCTGCGCTGCTCACTCGCGTGTGTCGTGCGCTCCGCCTACTTTTCGTATTGTTTGCGTGTTGCTCTCGCATTGAGTGAGTCGGCTGCGCTCTTGAGTGGAATCGCCGTACACATCGCAGGGGTGTTTGACTATGATTTGTGCGCGATGTTTTCTATGCATTGACTGCGCCAACTGTTCCCAGGTCCTTAGAAAACATCGCACCGAGGCAAAGGCTGTGATTTGCTGGTTTGTGTCTTGGCTAAATGAGGTGACAAATGACTTGAGTGAGTTTGCCACTCAATTTTACCTACTCGAGTGCCTTTTCTGTCTGATAAACGGCGCTACGTTAAACGTACTCAATTCTATCTTTAATCCATAGTGTGACACTGCGGCAATATCATCATTTATCTTTATTATCAACGAACGGATTCCGTTTCATTAGCTGATCCATAAAAGTGTCGCGGCGATGTCTTTAAAGCTATAAGCAAAAACTGCTTGTAATTGCTGCGACAAATTAACATAATTGATGTGCAAGCCAGACAGAGGCTGGCGGAGATTAGTGTCACAGACACAGCAGCAACATAGATGCTTCTCTACATGGTGCTACCTTTCCCCCCCCCCCCTCTTTCACTCTCTCTCTGTCTCTTTCTCTGTTGCTCTTGGGGAGCACAAAGGCGCAGCAGGTGGCCGGCAGCCCCATCGATTTCGATTTCCCATTTTCATTGAACGTCTACGCAATTGCTGTCAAAGCTCAGTTCCCATTCCCATTCCATCCCCCTCTCTCACTCCTTTTCTCCATTTATTTTGCTTGCCAAATCCAATAAATGCTGGCGATTTTCATTACAACAACAATAACAAAGCAAAGGCAACAAATTTGCAACATCATTGCAAGTTAATTGATTTCTATGTGCAGCGTGTTTTCCTTTTTCCGTTGTCTGAAATTGCCGACACGTTGTGGCAGCAGCAGCACGAGGAGGTGTCAGAGAGAGAGACAGAGAAAAATGATTGAATTGCCGTCCCGCAGTGATTTGTTGTGTCGCCATCTGGTGGCAGAACTGCAAAGCGTTGCGCCTTCGTGTCCTGGCGGGCACTTTCCAAATTCATTTGAAGCGCATTAGAAATGTGGTGTGAAACCTGTCTAAGATTCCAATTGGATAATTTTATTTGGAACTGGATGCCGAATTCTTTTTGATTTCCACTTCAATTCTCTTTTGGAATATAACTCCTAATGGTATCTGCCACTTGAGTCAATGCAAATATCTCCAATTAAAAGAATTGTGAGGTTTTTTTTGTTCAAATTGTTATTTATTTATTACATAGAGTATAGTACAATAGTACAAGGTGGTAGTACTTATCTCCCACAACAAATTATAATCACATAACATATTACATTTGTATATGTAAGATATCTTACTTTATATATAGTACATACATATATTTCTTACTTTATATATAGTACACACATGCATATTTCTAGCAGCTTAATCAGTTAAGGTCTTCATTTTCCGGCACCTGGCTTAGTGGGTCATCTATCGGCTTCCCCTCCGCTTGATGAATATTCATAACTTAACGCTTCATTGGCGCCAAACTCATCGAACAGCACCTTTTGTTTTCGTTCAAACAGAAACAAACCCTTGCTCTGGCTTACTTTACCGTTAATCAAGTTGATATGCAACGCAAATCCGCAATGTCGGCCAAATGAACCGTTATCAATTACGCAACGGGGCTGCACATATGACGAGCGCATCCTTCGGCTCTTGCAATTAAACGCTGCAATGCAAATGCCGTTAGATAAAGTGCTCGCGATAGGAATCCTCGGAACCGCATCATGTAGGGCGTGAAGGGGTTGAAGTTGAGGCCCGCTGCGAATTGCTGCCCCTAGGCCAAGGGTTCTTCTAAGAAGTACTGGGCAAAGGTTGATGAACTCCCCAAGAAAGTTGTGCATCAATTTGTCTTCTGTTTCCACGCGGCTCTGACCTTCGGAATAGTCAAAGAAATCGAATGAATACCCTACTCAAAGTTATGAACGTGTCAGAAATAAAAAAATACGATACTACGTGATGTGCTGACAAAACGGAAATCGGATATTTTAGCTATAGCTGAAATAGAAGGGTTATATCCATTTACATACGAAGGGGAAAAGAAGAAGATGATGGAAGTACTCTATGCATAATGTGGGAAAGAAGTATAAAGTGAAATAATAGTTAATATGAAGTACGATATATTGAAACTAGTTTGAAACGTATAGTCTGGTATTAGAAATATAATGGGGATATAGAAATGAGAACAAATATCTTTATTTTCTGAACATTCAATCTCCAAAAACAATTATAAAGTTTATGTGTACCAAGTAATATTTAATGTAAAGTTAATTGAAAAGCGAAACCATAAATATAATGACTTTTTAACGAAAACGGAATGATTTTTAAGAGAGTTGAAAGTTGGAAAGTATATACATATACAGTCATACACTACCATGTATGGAAAGTGTTTTAAATATTTTTTTTTTGCTTAGAGTCACTTTGGAAATTCATTTTCTTACAAACTCTCACTTTTTTAGTTAATTTTAATCAGCAATCATCAATTAGTTTAATTAGTTTAATAATAATAAATATGTGTTTTCACTGGGGTAAAAGAAACAATATATATTTTTGTTTATCCAAAATATTTTGATGCCAAATCAAAATAATCATTATTAAAATGCTTCTCCAAATACAAATTAATACAATATCAGACTGAGTTATAATCGTCACAAGTCGAAGATGTGTCCCGTCTCACGCACCACTTAAATCCAAAAACTTTTTTCACTTGCACTTGCACTTTTCACATTAAGTATTTTTAGAGTTATCAGATTTGCTGGTCGACAGCCCTCCAAGAGCACGGTATTAAGTTCCTACGAATATTGCGGTTCGCACGTAGGAACTCTATACCTCGCTGATGGTAAATAGGCTTCGGTATCTTGAGAGATCTCTCGTGATTCAGTTTGATTTCATTTCACTTGTCGCCTCACTTGTTGTTCACAATGCACAACTCACATGTCTACTTACCAGCGAGTGCGAGTGCGTAAGCCTCTCCTCTCCCACTTAACTGTTTGACTTGTCAATTTTAAGCTGCAATTAAAGCCATAAACGGATTATAGACAACGTTTGCCCCCTTCCCCTCCCCCTTTGTATGTTTGATTTTTTGCCAGCTTAATAACGAAATTCATTCAAGTCGCCCGTCTGTCTGGGTTGCTCCAAATAGGCAAAACCGAAGTCGCCCCGCTGTCTGATAGATACAGATACAGATACTTTGCGTACGTTGCCAGAGTGGATGTATGTGGATACTTTGGGTCTGCTCTTAAAATTTTATATATACACATTAGCCGCACAGGCGACCGGAAGGAGGGATAAGGAGAGTGAGACTGCGACTGAGCACACATTAGCTATAAAAAGATGTAAAGTATAAGATACACAGTTACTTTTAAGCTGCGCGCAAGTAAAAAACTGAAATGTATCCAAAAAGCAAATCAAATTGCCGCAATTCACTTTGCTAAATTGGCAAATCGCTACACACACACATGAAATTAAAACAATTCCGATTACTAACCTTGAATTATCTCTATAATTTTCCACCCGCTTGACAGTCTGAGATACAAATGCAGCTCTATCTATCTAGCTATTGCTTGAGGGTCTTGGGGAGCGCAAGTCACACCCGATAGAGCCGAGCCGGGCCTCGCTAATTACCTGGTGCAACACAAAAAACTAATCAACTTGATTGATTTATCTGACAGAGCTGCACAAGTTGACATTTTGAAAAGGCAACAACTACAACAATGACGGCTCTTTAACGCCCACGGCAGCAACAACAATCGGCAAAAACACTTGGCCGCACACAAATTATCATTTCAATTATATGCAAAATAAATGCATTTGATTGCCAAGTGAGTTTGTGTATCTGTTAGGTACATTCGCCTCGAAAGTGTTAACCAGTCTGCGCGGATTTGCATTTAGTTGGGCCTGCTGTAAATCAATTTGAAATCTGTTTCTCCTGCTGCTCCAAAACAGTAGCGCCGCCCGCTGCTCAACTGACTGACGGACTGACTGACTGCCAGACTAACTGACGGATTTCTCAATATGTTCGTACGACAAAGTTGCTGAGGCTGAAGCTTCTGCAGCTGCATCAGCGTCATATAATGGCGCCATAACTTTGGGGCAGGCTGAAGTACATAAAACTGGCGGACAGCAGAGGCTGATTAGCATCGGGCCTGGCCGAGACTGACTGCCTTTGATTGACAGTTTGCATACAAAGCAAAGTCGGGAAGAGGCAAAGCAAAGCAAAGCAAAACAAACAAACAAACGAAATTCGCACATAAATCGCTTGCTCGCCCGAATGTATCTGCAAGATACACACGCCGCGTGTATCCGCAGGCTTACGACAATTTCAGCGCACAGCTGTTGCCATTGAATGACTGCCTGGTTGACTGACTGAGCTGCACTGAGCTGCCGTTGTTGTTTTTATCGCTGGCTGTAATGTGTTGACGTTTGGCCTGCCTAATGGGCAGCCTGATTAGGTGGCTTCTTTATGGGCCCTGGGCCGTTAGTTACACCTGGTAGTGCAGCGAGTGCTTTAGTGCTGCCAGGATCGCGAGATACATCAAAGCCTGCAGCAGTGGCCGCTGTGCAGTGGAAGCTTTCCAATGCGCCACTCACATTTCACAATCGCCAAGCTGACAAGCAGCAACCCATTTCACTTTTGACAGACTAACCGAGTGGCAGACGAACAGACAGAGAGACAGGCGGACAGTGAGAGAGACAGAAACACAGAGGTACAGACAGATTGTAAGAGAGGCAGATAGAAAGACAGACATACAGATAGAGAAACAGACAGTAGCAGAGACCAGAGGGACAGTAAAAGAGAGAGAGAAAGACAGACAGACATACAGAGAGACAGTAAGAGAGACATACAGAAAGACATACATACAGATGGAGAGACAGACAGTACCAGAGACCAGAGGGACAGTAAGAGAGAGAGACGGAAAGACAGACAGACATACAGACATACAGACATACTGACATACAGACATACAGACATACAGACATACAGATATACAGACATACAGACATATAGACATACAGACATACAGACATACAGACATACAGACATACAGACATACAGACATACAGACATACAGACATACAGACATACTGACATACAGACATACAGACATACAGACATACAGACATACAGACATACAGACATACAGACATACAGACATTCAGACATACAGACATACAGACATACAGACATACAGACATACAGACAGACAGACAGACAGACATACAGACAGACAGACAGACAGACAGACAGACATACAGACATACAGAGAGACAGACAGAAAGAAAGACATACAGATAGAGAAACTGAAGCAGTGACCAGAGGGACAGGAAGAGATAGACAGACAGAAAGACAGGCAAACAGACAGAGAGACAGACAGACAGCCAGTCTTAACGACAGTAAGAGACCGAGTCAGACCGAGAGACAGACAGGGAGACCTACAGGCAGTAAGAGAGTCAGTCAGACAGAGCGACAGACACCAGGAGACACAAAAAGACTGCAAGAGAGAGACTGGCAGACAGAATGAGAGACAGGCAGACAAAGAGAGAGACAGTTACGGAGACGGACAGTCAGACCGACTGACAGACAGATAAAGAGACAGACAGAGAAAGAGAACAGGCTGGCATGCAATCTTTCACTTAGAAAGAATTAATTAAAACGCCAAATTGCCAAGCATAAAGCAAACTGGCAAACTGGCAAAAAGCGTGAGCAACTGAGATGCTTCTGCTGCAGAAAAAAATTAATTAAGTCGAGTAAATTAAAATGTATCAAGTTTTGCTACGCTATACGCCTGCTGCACAGCCACGCCCCAAGCGCGGCAAATGCGCAACGCCTCCAAACGGTACAACGTGCTGTGCAATTTTGATGAAGTTCACTGATGCCTGGGAATGAAAGCAAAGAACAAAGGGAGATACAGTGAGAGGGGAGGGGGGGGGAGAGAGATGAAAGAGAGGGTGAAAGGGAGACAGCAAGATAATGTTTATATTATTTAATTGTTATTGCTTTCCACGTTGGGCTCCTCGTCTCTCGTGCTGCTGCCTCCGCTGTCCTGGTTGCATCTGTATCTGACATCTGCTGGCCGAACTCGTTTGTCGCTCGTTTGTTGCCTTTGCAATTCCGATGAGATGCACTAAAGAGAAAGGGGAGACGGAGAGGAAAGATATCAGCATGAATACAATGTAGTGCAGGCTGTTGAAAGCTTTGATCCCTCAACTTTATAATACGTTGACTCCTTGGCACATGAAGAGTGTTAGATACGTTGAATGCCGTCAGAGGCGCCAGAGACGCCAAGCCGACGCTTGTCATATCCAAGCAAAAGTGAAGGTCTGACCATGGCAAGTGGCAGAGCCCTCTCCCCTTCCCCCACCTGTGTATGCTCACCTGCTGTGCAGTGGAGAGACCAGCGCTATTAGTGTAAACGTGCAGTTTTATGTTATGGCAAATTGCCGTTGACAGCGAACGCAGACAGCATGTGAGATACGTTTCTTGGCCAGGCAATCGAATCTGAATCTGAATCTGCATCAGCGCCAGCATCTGCGAGATACTTTCGCAGAGACATGTTCTTGGCATATATACATATGAAGCACAGCAATAGTCGTAGTCAGCTAAGCTGCTGGGGATTGTGTTTAATTGGATTGCAAATGCACAAGAAGTACATCCTCACTGCTTGAGATACATTTGTATCTCACTGAGATGAATGCACATCTCACATGCTGGTCACTGGCAGACAGACCGCAAATATTGCATCTATCAGATACAATTGCCACGTTAGCCAGGTATTTTGCGGCCTTTCATTTGGCCTTTCATTTAACGCAGCCGCAAATTCAACACTTTACGGCAGCTGCATCTCCAGCATCTCCAACTGTATCTCTGTATCTGTATCTGTATCTATAGCTGCATCTGTGGCTGCATCTGTTGCTGTCTGTAGCTGCTGCAACTAGCCTGCACCTTCTCTGCGTACGTTTTCATTATGTGGTCATTATTCGTTATTATTATTATGCTGAATTTTATTGCTTTATAAGCGCATTTTAATTTTTGCCTTTCGCCGGCAAATACTTATGTAGCTCACACACAGCTCCACTCAGCACGGACAGCAGCGTCCCCGGGCCTCGTAAAAAATGCATGGCACATAGCACGGCACGATGCGATGATCAACGGGCTGCCAACTGTCGGACAAAGACGCGACGCTGACGTCGCTGTGGCGACAACAAAGCTGTCCGCGTTTCCATGTGCGCCCCATGTCCGCTCTCCGCTGTCCGCTGTCCGCTGTCCGTTGTCCGTTGTCAACATTGTCCGTCTGCAGCACGTCAAATGTGTCTTTTGTGAAAGGCAACCAAATTACGAGCGCAGACACGTTTAGATACAGTGCGTATCTGGCAGACACAGCTTCGATTAATTTGGCAGAACAATCGAGCAGCAAGCAGACGGCAGCTCACTAGTGTCAGCTTTCGTTGGGAAAGGCTTGCGCAGGCATTATAAAGTCATCGTAGAGCTGGGTAATTATTGTTTTTTTTTTGCTTACCTGGGCGACAATTTAGACTGCCTTTGACGCTGATTGATTGCGTCTGTAACTAATCTGTACATTTATTGAGTTATCTGCCTGGCATTCATAATGTGAACTGAGCCAGAGAAGGAGGCAGAGACAGCGCAGGAGGCAGAGACAGGTAGAGGCAGAGTAAAGTCAGAGGCAAGGCACAGCTGGCTAGAGTTGATCAATTAAAAGCAAACGGTTTCTGCAACGCAATTAAACGGCATTTAACAGCAACGGCGACGGCGATGGCGATGGCGATGGCGACGGCCAAAAGCGGCACATGCAAAATCGCTTCCTCATTGGCAGGCAACACACATTAAAATTCCAGCAGACCAACATAAATTTTCGCACTGATTTCGAGTGTGTGTGCAGTGTGTGTGTGCAGAGTGTGTGTTACCAGTTTGAGAACATGTTGTGCCAGCATTTGGACATTGAACATGGCCACGCAGCACGCAGCTTATCAATCGTGCCACTGCATTCAGATGCAGATGCAGATGCACGTATCGAGTGCCCAGAGAGGGTATGCAGAGAGGAGTATCTGGAGAGAAGTATGTAGAGTGGGGTATCAAGAGTAGGTACCTCGATAACTCGCTGGACCCTCCCAACAGGTTAGAAGCTGCTTCAGCTACAAGTTTGCTATTAATTTGCCCACGCTTCAGTTGAGCCTCCTACCACTCCCCCAACCTCCGCTGACTGTTGCTCAGGCAGTTTTCAGCAGCTGCCTTGTTGAGTTGTCAGCTGGCAGCAGCTTCAACGGCAACAGCGACGTCAACTGCGACGGCAACGGCAACGGCGACTGAGATGGTGACTGAGACAGCGACTGCAGCTTGGCGCGTGGTTATTAATGAAGTCAATCAGCAGTTTTGACAGAAATTTATCTATAAGCGTCGGCATTCTGCCAGGCAACATGTTGCACAGTCACACGCACACACACACACAGGCACAGCACTCTCGGCTACAAGTTGCTAATTTTGCGCGGCGTTGAAACATGTTTACAGGCAAGTTGGCAACCTGGCAGGCACCTTGGCAACTCGAGCAACTCCAGGCCAAACTGACAGCGTTACCCCCCTCCCCACCCCCTTGCCAGCTTGTACTTTTATTTATTTAATTTTATTTTATGTTAATTTGAAACCTGTTTAATTACCAAGTGGCTTTTGTGGTAACTGCTGCATTTCCATTTGCAGCCAACTTCGATTTGGCATGACAAGAAATTAGCCACGATTGCGGATGCAGGCGATATTGGCATCAGCTGCTGCTGCTGCTGCATAATTGCCACGCTTGTTATCAATATATTAACCCATATATTTACTATTATTGTACCCCCCTAGTTGCCCCTCAGCTTGCCCCTCTCATAATTGCCAATTGCTGCCAAGTTGACTGCAAACTTTGGGTTAGTTTTATTTCATTTTTGCCGCTAACGGCAAATTTAATCTTCGTCATTTGTTGCATGGCAAATGTTTGCCTGCCCCCTCCCCTGCTGCCTAATGGCCTTAATCAATTTACGTTTTATGCTGCAACGAGTTTTGGCCAGTTGGAATAATTGTTGCAGTCACTGTTACAAAGTCGTTCGAGCCAATTAGCTGCAAAGAAAAAGAAGAGAGGAAATTTAATTAATTGCGAGAGTGCGGAATGAGTGTAAGTCATCATTGATAAACGATCCTAACTGATTATAATAATATACATCTTAAGTAATTAATTGTAGTGCTAACCGTACATATTAATTAACCAAAGCTAAGCAGCCTGCGAAGCCTTTGCACCACAGACTGTGCCCAATTGGAGGCCAGGCAACAGGTCACAACCCACGCTATGTTCCCTGCCTCTATTCCTCATCCTTCTGCACTTCTGCCTCTTTGTTCCCGCCCCCTATTCCTCATGCTACTCTACACTCTTGTCTCTCTTCTGCATTTGTTTTGCTCATCTCGTTCGTCTATTCATTTGCTTACCTAATTTAGCCGGCAATTTTCTTATTCTTTTCTTTTCATTTCTCTTTTTGTTGCCTCCCTTTTGCCGCATTTTAATTTCACTTTTCGCAGCAAATTTTCCCTCTGCTTTTTATGTTTTTCTTTTATTTTACTCGCCGACAACGAGCACAATGATGATGATGATGATGAGGAAGACGACGACGAAGCTGGCAAACTTTTTAATGTCGCGCGGCTGCTGCTGCAGCTAATTTAGCCGGCGGATGGCTGGAAGCTGAGGGGGAGGGGGTGGAGCGTGCGTCGACTTGGCGCACAGACTGAGGCAGGCAGTGTCTTTCTCTTGGCTTGACTTTGGCTTCATTTGCGCGCCCAGCTTGCCTGGCATTCTCTTCCACTTCCACTTCGTCTTCGTCCTTGGCTGCTTCGTTCATTTTCTTGCAATGAAATTAAAAACAGCAAGCAGTCGCAGCACACCCACACACACATACCCGCACACACACACAGGCTTACGTACAATGACACTGCCTGCCAGACGCCACGACGCCGCCTGCAGCTTCCAAGTTTGCCTCCTTCCTGCGCCCTCCTCCCACTCAGGACTAAATGAAAATGAGTAAAGTTTGCGTTTTTCGCACCCACAGGAAAGTAGAAGAAGGAGGAGAGGGGGGGGGGGCGGGAGCTGCCACCGTAGGAGGCAGCGTTGCCGCTTGTTGATTATGCACTTTGCGCCGGCACAACGTCATCATCATCTTTGTCCTTGCCTTGCTTATTAACCCAGTTCCAGTTTCAGTTTGAGTCTGCCTTTCTCTCTCTCTTTCTCTCTCACTCTCTTCTTTCTCGCTCATTGCTGTCAGGCATAGCTACGCCTGTGTGTGGGTTGTGGTGTTTATTTTTTGTGTCCTTGTTTTAATTTTAATTTTTGTTTGGTCTACGGTTCGTTTTTTCCTTCTTGAGGCTGCTTTTCTTGTTGGCAATTTGGTGACGTCGTTGCTGCTTCTTCTTCTTCTTGTGCTGCTGTCTGGCTGTGTCGTCATCAAGTCTGTCTGCCTGCCTGCTTGCCTGCCTTTGTTTCTAGGTCAAGAACTTGTGCCGGCTTTTTGACTTGTTTAGTGGAGGCACTGTTTTGCAGTCTGTGCAAACGTTGCGTATACTTAATATCTTAAAGTGTAGTCGCTCCAAAGGGAATACTTGAGCTGCCGCTGCCCCTCGCGCAATTTGTCCAGCTGGCTCCCCAGATAAATAGACGACGCATGAATAATTTGCACCGTCTTGATGGGCAACTGTCATGCAAATGACATCACGCACTATAGTCATCAATTCTTCTCTCCATAGCCAAATCCCCCGAAAACCCAAAGCGAATGGAAAAGAAGAAGAAAAACGAATGAGAATAAAATGAAAACCTTCCACTTAAAGCTTAAGCAGAGAGAGTGAGAGACTTTGACAGCGTGTGCTCGAGTTGGAAATATTCGCAATTGCGAATCCTGTCGTATTTGTCACAGGCAGAGAGATAAGGGGTGGGAGAGGGGAGCAGGAGGGGATACATGGCATGTATATACACTCGTATTTGGATTGTAGACTCTGCCACGCAAGACATTATTATGATGGAATCCTATTTGTAACAAGGCAAATGGCAAAGCGAACGTAGCTGCCAGTGCCAATGACAGGCAGCAGACGTGGCAGGGAAGGGGGAGAAAGGGAGAAGGGGAGGGAGGGGTGCTGTATGTCATGGTAAATGGCAGGATTGTGTGTGTGGGAGGGAGATGAGCAAGTTGCGATGCGCGTCGAGTAAATTATGCTAATGTCTAAATAATGCATATTCGATGATGTGGGGAGCGATAAACTTCAGCTACATATGTAAAGCAGATATGTACAGTACACGATATATATATATATAGCAAAGAGTGTATACATATTTGTGTATCTGTGTAGAAAGTTGGCGCTTCTTCAGATTGATTTTGGTTGCCACAAAAGACTGTGTGTAAATCATATTTATGCGCGGCTTCAAGTGCCGCAACTAATGATGGAAATAAATTCACGGCCAGGACAGCACGGGACAGCACAGAACAGGACGGGACAATGCTGACTTTCAGCTGCCAACTGCCAAGAGCAGCGTACAAAAATATTGTAAGCAACTTGTAGTTGGGAGTAGCAGCAGAGGGGGTGGGACACCGAGGGGGGGGACTCGACTGCGGCGTACAATTTTCGGCTGCTTTTGACGCCAGGCCAATATGCAGTAAATCTGCCAGAATGTGCCTCTAGATTTGGCAACGCAGCAGCAGACGACGACGAAGACGAGGACGAGGATGGGGCAGCAGCCAGGAACAGGGCGAGGACCAGCATCGTGGCAGCTCACTCGCCTTGGCTCCTTGAAATGGGTTACATATTTTATGCTTAATATTTTGCATTTTATTCCGCTGATGCGCGTGGAGTACGCGGCAGAAGGAGGTCTTTATGGCGCAAAGAAAACTCTCTTAACTGTTAACTGTACTGTAGGAAATTGAAAATTTGCTCAGAGGATAACAAGAATTGTTTGCTACGCAATGAAAGCAAACCAGTCGCAAGTAAATGAGCTTGACTTTGGTTAACAGAAGAGTTCCAATCCAGCAGATCTATTCCAGTTCAGTATATAACATTGTATAGTGCAAATTGCTGCAAAGTTCTCTTTCTCACTCGGCACAAAAATCGATAACAATTTTTGCAAAAACACAATTTGCTTGTCAACCCTCAACCCTCTGCAGGGCGCAACCCTGCCCGGGGTCTGTGCACATTGAATGGCACGCAAAACGCAACTTCAACTTAATTTGCATATTTTCCAACACTCACACACACGCACATTGGGCGAAACTAATAAAAAATGTTGTACGTAGGTGACAGTAAAAACTCTCTCCCTCTCTCTCTCTCTCTTTCTCTGGTGGCAACTCTGACAACTGACGTTTGCAAAAAATTTATGTAAATTTTGTGCGATCCCGAATTCGTTGTAGATCGCAGTGACTCTCGGGTTTGTTATTGATTTGCAAAGAGGAGGGGAAAGAGGGGATGCGCTGTTGATTTGCATAATCGCCAGGACGAAGGATTGCGCAGCGACAGTGCCTTGTTAAAGGATTTGCGAAAATAAAACTCTACTTTCTCCCTACTCGTTCCTCTCTAATAAGCAAATTGATTGCATTGTTGACTCGCTCTCTCTCTGTCTGTTTGCCTGTCAGTCTCTCTATGTGTGTGTGTGTGTGTGAGTGTGTGTTGGGTTGTGTGTACATTCGGTTAGGCAAATATTTTGCCAATGAGTAGCCTGACAGCATCTGACAGCTTCGCTTGCTCAGCTCAGCTCAGCTCGGAATACCTAAGTGAAAATATTTGAAAATTGGTTTTGGCGGCGCACCTGACAAAGGAAAACAGCATGGAAACTGCTGCAAATACAGGCAGTAGTGAGAATTGAGTTGCACAACGTGCATATACCCTGTACAGGTTTGTCTTGAAGTCATAACTAAGCCAAGCGAGCCAAGCAATTCATGTATGCACAGATATAAATTCAATTCCCTGCAAGACGACGTGGCAAGACGACAGCAACAGAAGAAGAAGGAGCAGAGGGCAATGGAAGAGGGGAGAGGGGGAGTTTAAGGAGGGACTGCTTGGCAATCCTGTCAGACATTTTCTACATTTTGATATGTATTCGTATTTTTCGTTTGCCTGCTAAAAAGGATTACGCTAACACAAAGCAGTCGCGCAGAAAGAGAAGGCAAACGGCAAAGGCAGTCGACAAAGTCAGACAGAGAAAGAGGGGGCGAGAGAGGGAGACAGACTGATAGAATATTTGGATTTTGCACATGCCAATATGAAAAGCGCAGAGAAGCGCACAGAACCAAACCACCCCCCGCCCAGTTAGAAGACCGAACCAGTCTCGCATTTTCCATGTGTGTGTCGCACGCTTTTGTCGCATTTTCCTCGTTTTCCTTTTTCCACTCCTCTTTTTTTTATGTCATCGTTGTCGCTGTCGCTTTATGCTTTGTTCGCCAAAGCAATCACCCCCGCACAGCGGTTGTCTCTGTGACTGTGTGTGTGCGTGTGGTTGTTGTTTGTATTTGTACAGCAACCATCAAACATTTGCTCATGTGTCTTGTACAAGAACCACGTTCAAATGTGAGCGGGTGTGCGGGTGTGTGCGTGTGTGTGGGCAACAAATTTGCAAAAGCCAAAAGAAAATGGTCGGTCTACTCTGCTCGGGGCGAGGGTTGCGCTGACAAGGCGTACTGTGTGTGGGTGGCAATTTCCACTTTAGTTAGCGGGTTGAAAGCGTTTTAGATTGAACTATGGCTGTCATAAATGGCTCTGCTGCGCATATCTAAAACGGCTTAAGTGCAGATTGATGGCAACGCACAAAGAGGCAATGAGTACACACAAGAAGTTCGAGTTGGAGTCGAATTAGTGCAGAAGTGAGTCGAGTGCACAGGCAACCGATAAAGTTGATATCAGTTATCGATTTTCTTATGACTGCAAAGGCGTTGCTCATGTTTTGATAATGTTTGAAGAACATGGAGGTTTATTATGTGTCACTTCTCTTTGGGTATACTAAATAATATATATAGATATATACATAATTAATCAATTAGATAATAATAAAACTACTATTGTTTTTAAATTGCAGTCATGCGTACTTCAGAAAGGCATTGGCGATAATTCTGCTGATTTGCCAGCAGCAAAAATGTATTTAAATTGTTGAAAGTTATTCAAATTAATAAGGAATCTATATATCGTAAAAGTTAATTAATATTCATAAACTTTGCCTTAATTTAAATGTATTAAAAGTCAAAAGTATTGAATATTAAGAAATTCAATAAACATATCTGGCAACTTCTTCTCTACAAGTTGAACAAATATTCTGCAAAAATTCAATATCAATTCAATATTAACCTATTCTAGCAACCTATTCTAGCAACCTATTCTTCCCTCTTCTTTACGCAACTGCAACCTTCAGCTTGTTAACTACTAAGCTCATAATAGCCAGCATATCCGGCATACTTATTCCGGCTGCTCGACAAGCCTTCAAGCACTCTCATTGTGCCAAAAAACAGCGCAAATGCCAATCAATAATTGACAGCAGAGTCGCGCGTCGAACATGATTTGCGAATAATGCACTTGAATTTGCATAAGGCTTGCAAAAAAAGAAGAGAAGAATTGCAAACAATTTATGCAAATTAGCTTGCAACGCGTTGCAATTAAATCTGCTCAGAGAGTGAGAGGGGGAGCAGCTGCAGCACAAACTATTGTAGAACTCGAGTCGGATACGACTCAGGTAGACAAAAAGCTCATTTGCATAAAGAAGCGGGATAAAAAACGAGAGTGAGTCGTGAAAGTGAAAGGGGTTGAGCCAAGGGGTAAGCTTACCCCCTGAACTCTGACCCGACGGCGGCTCATTAGCATAAAATTAAAAAAAACACGGCAAATTCTGATGCTGGCCGGGCCTGTGTGCCTGCGTGCCTGCCTCTGTTGGCAGCTGGCAGCCAAGTTCAACGAACTGCGCCAAGTTGTCTCACTAACCCAAATTAAAATTATGTTAATGAACGAGGGAAGAGCGAGAGAGAGAAAGAGAGGAAGATTGTCTGCCGGCACAGCCAAATCACGGCCAAGGACGACGGCAACGTCCTTTTCGTCCTGTGCTTTTCATTTTGCCTAATGAGCGCGCGACTGCGACGCGGCGGCAACGCGAATCCTGACCGTGACTCTACCTCGCTGTGGCCTCGTCCTCGGCCTGTTCTGCGGCCTCTGCTGCTCCTGTTACTCCAACGACGCCTCTCATTAATTTCGCAGTCGCGTTTTTCGCATATTTCTGCTTTGCCTTCCATTTCCGCAACACAAAATTTCTCCTCTCCCTGCTTAATTTTCGTGTTTCATTTTTCACTTTGTACCGCGCTCATTTGGTGACGTCACAACGCAGCCCTCTCACTCGCACTACCACTCTCCCTATCTCGCTCTATTTCAGAGGCTCGACCTCTGCCTCTCTGTGTTCTCAGTCGCTCTGCCGCTGCCGCTGTCTCTGTCGACGTCGTCGCCGCAGTCTCTGCCGCCGGCAGCGAGTGCCTTCGCATAATTAAGATTTTAATTTATGCAATTATTTTGCCGGCTGTGTGCGAGAGTCCCTTTTACGCCCGTATATAGGCCAGACAACGACGAAGGATTCTTGTTGCCTTGTTTTGGTTTTGTCTCATGTAAAGTTATTTCCCCGGCTCGGTTCGTTGGGTGCGGTTGTGTTTTTATTTTTAGCTCGAAACAGATTTAATTGCCGAAACAGAAAACATTTCACTTTATATTGTACAAATTTAGTGTGTGAGCTACTTGTGAATGCGGTTCTTATGAGATCAGCGAAGTAATAACTTTTACGTGTCTTAAGTTGGAATTTACAATGTTGTGCAAAAACTATAAAGTTGTTGGCAATTGTACCTTCTACTGTGTGTGTTTGTTTCATAAATAAAAGATAAATTAAACTTGTTGTAAACTTGAAGAGCAGCTTAAATGGAAACTCAAATAAAGAAACCATTTAAATTATTTAAAACTTCTTGCAAAAAATTAACAAATGTTATCAAATGTTTGTTTGAAAATGAATGTCAAAAAATGAATGTTAAGAAACAACAATAATAAAATAAAACAATATAATAAAATTATGTATTGTTACAATTTTATTATATTGTTTTATTTTATTATTGTTGTTTCTAAATAATAATAAAATAAAAAAATAAAATAATAAAAAAAATAACTCAATATTTTTAAAAGCACTTAAAAAACTTTGTTACTTCAAATACTGCAAATATTTATATCAAATATTTCACTTTCATATTTTAAACTTCTTTCAAGTTGAAATGTTTTATTGTTTCAAAAACTTCTTCAAAAAAAAGAATTTAACAGCACTTACCTGCTTTATAAATTTTAAATGATTTATATATTTTTTTAAATTTTGATATGAGGCGTGAGTAGTGACTTTTAAAATCCAACTTTCATTTAAAATAAATTTATTCTTCAAAGGTTTTCTTTGTTATGTCGCACAGTTTGGTCTATATAGTTCACTTAGAAGTCCCACTAGAGTACTCAGTATTATCCATGGGATATGTTAAATGGTGCTGGTGACAAGGCACAAAGAAGAACAACCGAACCGATACACGTTCCGTTAAGAAATGATTTCGACTTTGACTCCAAAAATACTTTGGCGCTCAGTTCAGCTGGCGGCGTCTCGCGTTTCTCGGTTTCTTATCACACGCACACGGATTGGAATTGGAGTAATCACGCAAGATGAAGGCGGCGAGAGTTCGCGACGTCGTCGCCGTCGCTGGCAGCGGCGTCGCTGCCAAAGATGTGAATTTCGAAACGTCGTCAAGGCAGACAGGCCTACAGCAGCAGGCCCAAGACCAAGGACAGGACAAGGCAGGACAGGACAGGACAGGACAGGACGCACCAGCCGGGCGCAAGGCCCAACTGCTACTGCCCACTGAGTTGTCGGCTGCGTTTGTTTTCGCGCTGTGGCGGCGGCACTGAAAGCACTCGAGCAGTCGCAGCCGCAGCCGTCGCTCGTCGATTTGCCACCCCCGAATTGCCGTCAAGTGCTACGCTGCGCTGCAATCGTCGTCGTCGTCCTCGTCGTCGCCGTCGGCAGCGTCGGCCATGAAGTTCAAGTTCTGCGCATGCGCACTTGACGCTCTCTGCAGGAGCAGCAGCAGCAGCAGCAGCGACAGTCGCTTTACCCCCTCAGGTGGAAATTTCCCCTTAGAAGAAAAAAACTGCAGCACGCTTCCAGGCGTCGCTGTCGTCGTTGACGTTGACGTCGACGTCGTGGAAAGCGCAGTGCGTGGTGCGTGCTGCGTGGGGTGCGTTGCCCCTGCGACGCGGACCATTGGGCAAATCCACCACAGTTTGGAAGCCACTCGAGTCGAGCCGAGCCGAGCTGTGCCTTGTCTTGCCTGGCTCCATCAATAGTTGAAAGAGCCGCTGCCGCTGCTGCTGCTGCTGCTACTTCTGGCGCCTTATCAGGCCGCTGCCAGGCCACGCATTTTGTCATTTTTTGGTTTTGCGCACGCAACAAAGGCAAACAGAGGCGCAACGGCGAGGCAGCAGGCAGTGGGTGGTAAGGCGGCGGCGGCGGCGCTAAACTGAGCAGCTGAAGTAGAAATGCTTATACGCTGGGGATTTGAGCTTTACAAGCGTAACAAAATATGTAAAAAGAAATAAAGAAAATCCCCGGCATGAGAGCACACACAAATACACACACACACACACACACACATAGTGGGGTATCTTTCTCTCTCTGTATGTGTGTATGTGTGTGTGCTCGCGTATCTATGAAGTTCCTTCCGTTTGCCGCAGACATTTGCGCCAAGTGTTCGCTTGCCGTTGATGAATGATAGATGGATTATGATTTTGTTTGGCGTAAATTGAATTTTGCATATTTCTTACGCTTTACAAGCACCAACACTCCCCTTCCCTTCTCTGCCACCCCTTGCCAGTAAACCTGCCAAATATTTAGACAGTGCAAATATTCAAATAATAAAGAGCAGGGGGAAAAAGGACTGCTGAACTACAATTTAAAGTTGAGTCTGAAGTGTTGAGGCCTTTCAGCCTTTTCAGCCGCTTCAAGCTGTCAACTTTTTCGATGGCTGCATTCGTTTGGCAGCGGAAATCAAGTTAACGAAGTAAAAATGCAAAATGCAACAGCAGCAGCAGCAAAGCAACAACAACAACAACAACAAGCACAGTAGCCAACATGCCAAAAGCAGCAGCAGCAGAGACTGCAAAGTAGTCGGCGGAGGCTGTGAGGAAGCGCCTCAAATCGATGCAGAACCAAAAATAAAACAGCTACAAGCAGCGCAGGCCAAAGAATTGCTTTGCTTTAATAAAATGATTGCCTGCAGTAAAAATGGAAGAGGAATTTAAGAGAGATTCCTCTTCCACTAAACTGTTAGTTACTTTTGCAGAACTTGCTAGAAATGAATAAAAATCATTAGTTTAAAAGATTAATAAGTGATTTAAGGCTTTATTTGCAATTTCATATGACATATTTGTAATTATGGATCTTCAGCTTATTGAAATGGAATCTTGAACATACTTGAAAAATAATTTAAAGTATTTGAAATGCAGTTGAATTAAAATCAAATGACAGCTAAACTTTCTCAGTCTGTATGTAACAGGTAAAAAAAGGCATGGCAGACACTACAGAGTTTATACAGACTATTTATTCTTGCTGAAGATCACCGAGTCTATTGAGCCATGTCCATATGTCTGTCCTGATATCCGTCTGACCAGATGAACACACAGCTCTAAGCTGTTACAAAAGCAACTTTTATTAAGTTTAACTCGTCGTAAATTGTAAGAATAATTCCAGAGATACAGCTATAAACTTTTTAATCACATTCTTTAGTTCCACCTTCACTTTCAGCTTGAATTTTCAGCCTTTTTTGAGGCATTTTTATCAAAATTAATTGAGTTAAGAATGTTGCCTTTTGCGGTTGTCAATGCAAGAGTTGCCAATGCTTGACAATATATCTGCTTTTGCTGCTGCTGCTGCTCCAACTGCTGCTGCTGCTCCTCCACTGTTGCTTCTACTCCTTCTTCTTCTGCTGCCTCCTCTTGCTGCACTCGTTAGTTGTGCTGGCTGCTGCCACATTTTGTTGTATGCGCCTCGTTTTATGGCGTACTCTGGCAATGGGGCTGGTAAGTAGCTGCACTCGAGCAATGCTGCTGTAGTTGTTGCTGCGTTGCATGCAACATACTTTTATGGATCAGCTGCAACTTCAGCAATGGCAAACAAGCAACAACAATGAGAAGAACTGCCATGCCGAGGGGTAGGTTTAACTTTCAGTTGTGATTTGCCCCAGCCAAGGCAATGCCAAAGCCAAAGCGAAAGCCAAAGCTTTTGTTGTGCACACGCACACTCACACACACATCCACACACACACACACACACATACAGATAGATATTTTATAACTATATAAAACATACTGTGCAGTTGTCGACTTTTATAAGCAGCAAATTTTTATTTTCCTCTCAGCATTCGCATGCCTCATAACTCAATAAGCAGCAGCAAAGGCAGCCATCAAAAGCTGCTGCCACTGCCTCTGCCACTGCCGCTGCTGCTGCTGCATGCAACTGGAGCTGAGGCAACTGTAAGCTAACTGTAATCCTAATGAAACTACAACACATATTATGCATATTGCTCTGAGCCTGTTTCCCTGGCAACATTTGCATGCAACAATTTGGCCAAATATAAAAAACGAATGGAGGAAAAGGAAGAAGTAGTATAGGAAAAACTATGTGCTGCAAACTTGAGGAAAACTGGAAAACTCCTGGCTTCGTTCATCATCAGAACTCGGTTGCACATATATGAAAATACGAATACGAGCAGCAGCAGCACCAGCAGCCACTCATCGTCGTCATCTTGTTGCCCGTAGTGGAATTTATTATAAGATCCTTTTCTTCTCTTTCAACTGAATGAGGAAAAACTTGTTGTTGCTGTTGGTGTTGTTGCCTTAGCTTGCATGAATATTTTCTACAGCATTAAAAAGGCATTTCGAGTTATTTGGCTCACAAAATATTTTATTATTATTTCTGTATAGTTAGCCAGGCATGTGTGTGCGGGGGGTGGGGGGCGGTAGTGGGAGGGCCAAGTAGTTGGCGATTTTGTGTGCTCAACTTTGGCATCCAATAAGCAAAATTCCTGAGCAGCGACTAATGACCGTAAAGCCGCTGGCAAAAGCCAATCAGCAGAGGGGTAAGTGTGTGTGTGTGTGTGTGATGTGGCAGGCAAATTGCGTTTTTAGTATCATTAATCTGCCACACTCGAGGCAAACGTCAGCGTCAGGCATGGCATCGAATTGGGCGACTCAGTCCACAAAAGGGAACATTAATTTCCTCTGCTCAGGCCCAGACATTACCTAGGCAGCGATTTGCTCGATCCGATAGCTTTAGCTGATTGCACAAATGAATCTGCAGCAGCAGAAGGCGTAGCTGCTCCCACTCGCTTAAAAGAACTCAAACCCAAATTAAGCTTGAGTATTTGGGCCAAGAGTTTAAAGCGCTCAAATGCGATTATGAAGCGGAGGCATCCTTTAGGCAGGGGCAGGGACAGGGGCAGGCAGGATGGTGGCAGGAAGAAGGCGTAGCTCGAGCAGCTCGTAAAGAGCCGGCAGCGACTGCGGCAAGTGTGCCAAGTTGTGTCTACACCACATTACGCATACGCAGCGTGTCGCGTTATGCCTGTTTGATGTCTAAGCCGGTCGGCTGAAGTGTGTGTGTGTGTGTATGCGTGTATTTGTATGTGTGCGTTGTTCTTTATGATGACATGCCAAACATTTATGCAAAATGCTAATTTAAAGCCAAAGTCTTAGACATTTTAAGCGCCGCATACGACGCTACATGAGGTGGCAACTTGCGCCTCCCTCTGTTGTTGCTGTTGCGCTTGTGCGGTTGAGAGGGCACAGGCACAGTGGAACGGAGTGGAGTAAGAAGTGCATATAAATGGAAGTGTGTTAAAGATATTCCTTAGTGTGGAAGGTGAAATAGAAAACAGAATATGAATGATCAAACTTGAGGAAACTTGAAAGAAATTTAAAAATAAAATATAAAGCAACGATTAAGCAGCTTTCTATGAATTCTTACTCTTTGGTTTAGCTGCACTTGAGCTGCACTATTTCCATCACTTAATTAGTTAACTTAGCCCACTGTACCGCCAAGGTAACCGCCTTCTCATCAGCATAACTCGTCATGCATAACTCTGCAGCTCGAGCGCATGTTCTACAAATGTCCCATAGGCTGCTTGCCTCATTGACTGCCAGACTGCCAGACTGTCTGACTGACTGACTGACTGATTGAGTGACTAGTAGCGTACTTGGCAGTGGGAACTGAAACTGGAAACTGGGCTGTCATTTGCTTGGCACGCCTTTAATGCATGTCGCTGCCATTTTGCCGAGCACTCAACTTGATTATGCGAAATATTGAAAATGGCTTAACAGGAAATTAAGCAAAAACAGCAGGCAGAACAGGAGGACGGCTGGGCGGATGGACGGATGCAGTAAGGGAAGGGGGCAACGGGGGGAGGGGGGGCTGATCTCAATCTGTGAATGCGAATTTGATATCGAACTGGTGCAAATCTTAAAGGGAAATTAGCTGCGAAAATGCTTAACGAATGCCAAATCGAATGCCCGCTCGACATAAAGCTCTCTACCCCCAGCCCAGACCTCTGGTACACACAGGCATGTGTGTGTGTGTGGCTTTGTTGTTGCAAAATGTTTATTGTAATTCGGCAAGTATTTGTGGAATATGAATTGCGAGTATTTGCATAAATGAAATGTGTATGTAAATGGCAACTCGTAATGCCAATCAATCACCCCAAAAAGAGCGGGCACACACACTCAGACACACACACAAAGCTCCTCCCACAGTCGCACACAAAACCAATAAACTAAATTCGCATGGAAAAAATGTGTTGGAAAATGAAAAAAGAAAACGAAACGTAGTAGAAATCGTCAACAACAACACACATACACACGAAGAACATGTGAAGGAATATGTAAGAGAGTGTGAGTGAGTATGGGGTGTATTCCAACCCTTATCCTTGGCAGGATATTACATGCTTCAACAATGTTGTAGCATTCCCAATAACAACAGCAACAACAACAACAAGCAGCAGCAGAAGCAGAAGCAGCGCTTGAGCATTCCTGCCGAAAATGAAATTCTGTTTTGCATTTTATGTCGACGACTCCGAAGCCAAAAGCATAAAGAAGCACAAGATGAGAAGAACGCGCAGTGGAGGCAGCAGGCAGCAGGCAGCAGGCAAACCAGCCAAAAACATGACGACCAAAGGAGAAGCAGCAGCAGCAGCAGCACAAGAAAAAAATGAAATCTAAACAAAATGCGTTCGAGCGTGTGTGTTCAATTACAATGTGTGTGATTGCTGCGAGTTGCTGCGGGGGCAGGAGATGCCGAAAAACCGCCCACACACACACACCAGCACTCTCGCACACACACTTACAGTCGCTGACATAAAAATTTACAATGCGAAATAAGCGAGCGAAACGCTTTTTGTGTTTGCCCGGCAAGCGAGCGAGAAACCCGAAGCGGCACCAGTATCAAGGATGCGGACCCGCACCCAGAGCAGACCGACCATCCTTATGCAAATAACAGCGAGGGCACATAAAAATAAAATAATAACAATACAATATTTTTTGATGACAGCCGACAACAAAACGTCGTTGGACAGCCCCCGTTACGGTCCCGCCTTCACTGCCTTCACCCCCTCTCCCCAGCTCCCCTGCTCCCGCTGGCAGCCATTGCCCCATTTCGGTTTCGAGGCGCACTCGAAAAAGACAACGCATAAAAGAAAGGTTTAATCGACGCGCATTTCACGAGCAGCAGCAAAGGGGGGGAGTCAGAAGGGGCGTGGTCTGTGTGGTGGCAGAGGGGGACGGTCGCAACACTTTAAATGTGTTTTAGTGGAAATTGTGAAATTTTCTTATGGCACCATCATGATGCGTCATCAATTTGGATTTTATGTCGAAGCTGTACGAATTTTCCAACGGGGCCTCATAAACAGCTGCGGAACGTGTTGGCGGACGGGGCAAATCCCCCAACATCCTCCTCCCCCCGTTGGCCAATGACAAAATTCGAGAGCAGATATAAATCTGTGACAATGACAGAGATTCCTTTTAAAGGCACTCGGAAGCAGATAAGCTGCTTGCAAGAGAAATTGTGTTATTGCTGAAGATCTTGAGATTCAGTTGGTTTGGTAACGAAAGAAAGCTTATAGAAGAACTATAAACAGCATTATGATATGGTCAACTATGTTGGCCAACAATATTTTATGACTTCAACATCAGATTAGTGTATTTTATATCATCTGATTGTTATTTCTTCTATTACTCAAAGATATTCCAAAAATATTTTCTATTCCATGCAAAATATGAAAAAACATTATTTAATTCTTCTGGAACAATTAGAAACATGTCTTCAATATAGTCTTTAACTGGTCTTCTCCATATTATTCACTAGTTACATTTTAATTGAAGTGATTAAATCACAAAACTAATTATTCCTATAGCACTAAATCAAAAGTATTTTAAGAATTAGTTCTACTTCGTGCAGAACAATCAAGCAATATCAACTGTTTGTTCCTTCTTCAGTTACTTAAAGACGTTCCATAAATACTTTCTATGCCTGGCAAAATAAAGAAAACATTACCAAATTTATACAAAACAATAAGAAACTTGTCTATGTTATTGTCAACTGGTATTCCCAAAACAATTTACTGATTTCATTATCATTTAAGTAATTTAGTATATCAACTGCAAGTTATCTTCTCAATTACTCAATGGTATTCATAGAATTTGTTCTATTTTATGCAGAACAAACAAAACATTAGCAAATTCTTGAGCCACTCCCACTCTGGTAAGGTCAAAGGCCTCACACATAACGCCTGGCTGAGCGCACATGCAACTCAAACCCAAGATCGGAGTTCACAAATCAAATTCCTCGCATGGCGAATGCAACAATCTAAATAATTATTTTTGCATACAAAATGTTAAGCAAACAAGCAACATGAGGAGAGAGGGAGAGAAAGGGGGAGGGGGCAGGGATGTGAGGAGCAGGGACAAAAAGAAACTGAACACTGAAATCACATTTGAATAACAATCATGGCCCGCATGCAAGTTATTTTGTCGATTCGAGGGGAACGGAAGCGTTGAAGAGATATTGAAAATATGAAAAGAAATACACAACGACAGAACGAGAACGTAAAGAGACGAGTGGAGAAGAGAAGCGCAGAGAGGGGAAGAGAAAAAAAATATAAAACACGCGAAATCACAAAGAATTCATAATAAGCGTCATTGTCATGCGAGAAATGAATAAAAATCAAACGACAACAACGAGCCGAGTTTGTTGAAAAGGTAGAAAGGGGTACGACAAGAGGGGCAACAGGAGGAGGAGGAGGAGAGGGAGTTCGCATAGGGAATGTTGAATTGAATGTGTCGCACAGGATGCGTGTGCTCGTTTATGTGTGTGTGTGTGTGTGTGTGTGTGTGTGAGTATTTCCAAGGATCGTCAACAAACATCATCTGCATATGTGAAAGGAGCAAGGAGCAAGCGACTGCCTGCCTGCCTCACTGCCTCACTGCCTCTGCCTGCGTGGGCTGCATGAATTTTAAATGCCTCTGCCAAGCAGCAGCTGAAGCAGAAGCTGAAGCCGTTGCCATTGTGCGCCATTGGCAAGCGGAACGCGCCACTTCATGCAGGATATGCCCGGCCTGAACCCATCGATACACAGAGCGCACGTCCTCAACCTCATCTCCTCCTCCTCCTCACCTCATCCTCCTGGTGACGCACCTGAAGCAGAGCAAAGCAATCGCCTTGGCCAACATTGACAAATTGTCGCCCGTCGCTTGTGGCATTTAATTTCCATGAGATGCGACGGCAACAGTTGCTGTCATAATTGATTTCATTAAACGTGCCCTCAGAGAGTAAGAGAGAGAAAGAGAGAGAGAGAGGGAGAGAGGCTGAAGCAACAAGTGGCAAGCGCAAACTTTCAGCTGAAAGTAAAAACAAATTAAGCTGCAAATAAATGAGGCAACGTTGGTGACGACGACAGCAGCAGCAGCAGCAGCAGAAATAATTGAGGGAATTCCCACGAACGCGCCAGACAGCTTAAAAGGACGAAGCTGCAGATGAAGAGAAGGAGAAGGGAGGCAGAAGGACAGCAGAGACGACGACGAAGTAGCAGGCAGCGCCAGACACTTTGACATAATTTCCCAAGCAGACGAGGACGTCGCTGCCGCTGCCAACGTCAGCGACGACGACGACGACGCCCGCACAAGGACACGACCATAACCAGCCCCAACAAAGTTTTAATTAATTGCGCTGAACACACACACACACACACACAGCCACCACAGACACACACACGCCGCGACACCAAATGAAAATGAGGCAAAGCACAAAAAGTTAAGGGCAAATTTTCATTTTCATTTTCACGTACACAAAAACACTGAAAATTCGCCAGAGCACGGTGGTGTTCTGTGAGGGTGCTGGGTTGCCTGGGTGGGTGGGTGGTTGGGTTTGCTTGGGTGTACCAGCAGAGACACAAGGCAGTAGCTGAGACATTGACTGAGACAGCAAGGCAGCCTTAATTTCATTTGGTTGCTACTTGAAGCAGCGCCTTCTGCTTTCTCTGCCTTTTCTATTTATTCTGCGGTTAGGTTTGGCAGAGATCGCAACTGCTGTCAACTCATTAGGCTTATTTACTCTTTATAAATAATGCAGGATGTTTGTGAACTAACTCATGAGATATGCATCTCCTCGAAATTAAATAGATAACCTTATCAATCAGTCAATAATCTTAGTCTTTGTTGAATGAAATTCTTATTTGTTTTTTCAAAAGTTCAACTTTATTTCAATTCTTAAATTACACTATTCTTAATGCGTCGTTCAAGCACAAGCGCTTCTCTTATTCAATGTGTCGATCCTCGATAACAATTGCCTTAACTCTCGTTCTAATTGCACAATGAATCCAAAATATATGAACAACTATCGGAATTTCTTAATTTATCTTTAAACATCGATTAATCGTTAACTCCGATAAAGCTTATTCGTATATATTATAAATACAATAATATAGATATATTGATAAGAAATACTGGATTAATAATGCATTCTAAGCACCACTGGGAAAGAACCTTCCTTAAAAAAATATTAAGTTAATCAGTTCACGAAGAATCTTAATATTCCTGTCTGATAATAGAGCCCAGCAGCAATACATTAGATTCTTTACTAAGGTTGCAGTACAGATTCCCTTACCAAATAATATAACTAACTAGTCTCTTATCTGCCGGCCAAAAGTCAGCTTTATATATGGAATGTCAAGTTAAGTTTCCTTCTTTCTCTTTTTCCTCATCACCTTCTCTTGCCTGCCCGCCTAACTTATCATTAACAGCAACTTCTGAGAGGTTTATCGGGCCTTGAAGTTTGCCTTGTCAAGGGCAAAAGTTTTTTTTAGCCTCCACAAACCAAACTCTCCTCGCCGCACACTTTCACTTTCGAAAGTTTTGTGTAAACACATAAAAAAAGGAAAATACAAATTCCTGGCAGACTTTATTTGCCACAGTTCGATAGCGGTTCAAGCGCCATAAAGAAAGCTGCATCAAATTATTAAAAATAAAGCATAAAATCCTCAATCAAATTCATGAAGCGTGAAGGCAAAGACAATGCCATCGATTCAGGTAGCTATGATGATATAGGGGCAGCTATGCAGATGCAGATGATGTGCCCTGCGTCATATGCAGATCCCACATCAGCAATTTGAGCATGAAATCTAGTCGGATACATCGCGTGTATTTGCTGTTTATGAAACTCTAATTATGTCGAACCGCACAGACACTCGAAACGGAGTTACAACTGAGCTCTGGGACGTTGTCTCTCTGTCTGTGCGTAGCGAGCGGTGGAAAGTCAGGTACCCCCCACCTCAAGTCTGTCTCTATTTTACCCTCTGGCAAACTGGTACGACAGCAAAACCAACAAACACACACACACAGACACACTCACAACAAATACACATACAGATAAAGGCCGAGAGGATGCTCTCGAAACCCTTTTGTTCTGTCTATTGTCTGGCGTGCCATGCGAAGGCGATTTATTGCCGATTTGCGCCGAAAATCGAAAGTGGTTTGTGCGCATTTATCGATAGATAGGCTCGGCAAAGGGTTGTGGTAGGGGAAGGGGCAGCAGGGGCAGGGGTTGGGTGTGCGGTTGTGCATGGCATTATTGTAAATTTGCCTTTTAATTTACGTTACGCCGATTTTAAACAATGCTCGCATCGCGAAATCAAACTATGAATATTCATAATACCCCCCGAAGCCGACTGACAATTGTTAATGGGCGAGCATATGTTAAGCTCAGGGCGCAGGAAGAGGGAGGGGCCGACGGGAAACGAGCTCTGTTATCTCTATGGAACAACAAAATTGTTGATTTATGTGCCCCGTTTTGAATTTTACGCCGATTTTTCTTTATGTCCTGCACGAATTAACATGCTGCTTGTTTTTTAGCTCATATTTTACGATATCTCGAATTCTACAGGGTGCTCGTAAAGAGTTCAGCTTGGTTTGTGTTGTACTTCACTTAGGTTTGTACATGTTTGCAAATAGGTTATTTCTTTGGTTTTTAAAATGCAAGTGGAAGCGAAAGAAACTTATTTTTGGTACTACAAATTAAAGCCCTGGAACTTATAAGGTGCTTGTGTTCTCTGAAATATCTTATCATATCATTGGCTTTACTCGGATTCATTAAGGTCTTTAGCAAGGTATGGAACACGAATTTGAACTGCTTTGCAAATATAAAACATATTTATTTAAAGTCAACTAAGAACAGTCGACTGTAGGTAAGAAAAATATAAAAAATTAGATATAAAAATTAATATTACATTTTTTATATTAAAATTAAATATGAATAAAAAGTTTAAAAAAAACCAAAGGAAAATTAAAATTTACGTTAAACAGTGAAATGTTAAAAAAATTAAATTTTAAATTTTAAATTTTAAAAGAAAAATTTTACAAAAACTTGAATTTTGGCAAAAGGAACTTTCTTTTTGTAGATGTCAAATTGGTTACTTAACTTACAAGCTGATTCTCTGCTCGGTTTTATGATATCAAAGTTCCTTATATAGGTTCCTAAAATAGACTGCAAATATAGTTTCCTTAAGGGTTTCAGCTTGACAAACAATGTGTTGCAAATGGCAAGCATCTTTGCTTCCGCAATTGGAAAGTAGCTGAAACAAACTTCCTTTTCGTAGATCCCATAATGCAAATGAAATCCTCAGGACTTAAGCAGCGGGAAGACCCGTTCATCAATCAAATGTCAGCGACTTAGGCCGGAACGCACGGAAATTTGTCAGCTGATAAGCCCGCGCGTCATGAAGGAGGAACCTCCTCGACTAGGCCTACGCACCGAGGCAGCGACGCAACAACAACAACGACAACGTCGACGATTGATGTGGGCATTACGTGACCTGCCGCAGGCATTGGCGGCATTGCGACCAGTTGAAGCTGCCCCTGCAAGAAAGGGGTTTCTCTGTTTTGGCATACGCATTTGCCTCGTTATTTATGCGCCTGCGTAAACGCCTCGCAAGAGACACGCCACGGCAGCAAACACACACACACACGGAAGCTGCAAGCGATGCGCCTACCTGGGCAACCCCTTGGCTCGGATGAGCTCGCAGCGGGCTGCATAAATTACAATTTATGGCGATTTGCATGAGTGAAACACGCTGGGATGAGCCTAGCCCAGGCCCAGGCCCAGCTGCCACATGCCCCGCTCAACTGCAAACTCTGCGTTCAGTTTGTGCGTGAAGTTCGCGGCGAGGAGTTGCTCGTGAGGACGCCAGCGATGCGTCGTTCTCGTAAATTAACAGAAATTCTCTCGCAATGGAAACGTAATGAAAACGTTAGCTGCAGGCGCCACGCATGCGTTCATTTTACGGTCAAGTGGCAACGCGATTGGCAGTGGCAATTGCTGGCCCTCCTACCTCCCTGCCTCTCTGCCTGCTCCCTCTACAGACACTTGTGAATGGCGGCCCTTTGATGCCACACACTCTCATGTGTGAGCTCGTCGCACTCGAGTCAAGTTAATAATACGAAAGAAATCACTTTGTGCATTGTTAAAAGTTCTTAAGCCGCGCCTCAAACAGACTCGCAGACGCAGGCGCTGCATATGAGTAACTAGCATGAGAGCGGGACAGGAGAGAGAGAGGGGAGAGTGAGGCAAACAAAGTTGTTTGTGCTAGCGCTTTTGTGGTTCCTCCTGCCCATAAGGCAGTCGTCGTCGTCGTCGTCGTCAGCTATGGCTCCTCTCCAGTTGGGCGCCAGCAAACTTTGCTGTTTGCAAAGTTTTCCTTTTTTTCGCTGGCAGTTTTTTGCGCCATTTCTTTGTCGAGCTTTGCCGAGCTGCGTAAAACTTTTCACTTTGACTCGACTTTATTGTATTTCTAATACTTTGCCTTTCAGCCAGCAGCAGCAGCAGCAGCAGTAGCGGCAGCATGTGAACAATGTAAGCAGCCCAACACGTTGCCAGCACACTGTGCAAGCAGCTATGAAAATGTGCTGCCCATCGCAGTCCCCTCTTCCCCTCTGCAGGCCTGCCCTCCACACAAATTGTAGACAATTGAAAATTTTACATTTTATGACGCTGCGCAATTTGTGGCTGAGGTTGCAACTCCCCCTCCTGCACCATCTTTGCACAACTTTTCAGCAGCGGCGACTTAAGCAAATTATAGCTGGAGTTGGAGCTGAAGATGGAGATGGAGATGGACATGGAGCTGGAGCATGGTCAGGTAGCTGGAACGTGATAGGGCAACTATGATAAGCTGCGAACTGCGACGACTTCCATTGAGGCACATGTCTAGCAGCGGTTCCACTGGACACTCTCGAGATCAATTAGTGCGATATGCCTTGAGTTTGATGTGGGAACAATGGATAAGTCTGATGAAGCTGCCTGCTGGAGGTGAGATATGACGGTGCTAAGTTGCCCAAAGTGTAGATAAGGCAAAACTGCTTGAGAGTTTTCAATAATAACTGCAATTTGGAACATCAGATTGTGGAGATTTTTATCTTTTATTAGCGTTAAAGTGGCTAAGGTTTATTGCAAACGTTTTCAGTAATGAAGTATAGAGAGATCAGTACTTAATTTAGTATGTTATATAGGTGCAAAATGTGCTGACTTTGTTTACAAAATAACTAACTATATATTAAATTGCAACAAAGTACTCTTGAAACTCTTTCATTAATTACGGGATTCTGTGACCATTGAAAATATCTATAACTTTCTTGTCATATCTCCATATGTGATTTGACAATTTTCCCACTTTTAGTATCTATTTTAAAATCATAAATTCCTTTGCTAAACTGTTTCACTAACGAACTCTTACAAGATTAAGTTTGCATTGTTTTTCTCCCTTTGAACTAGGTTTTCCAATTGACTGCAGAAAATTGAATTGTTTACCTCGTCCAATAAAATTAACTTCAATTAGAGCGCGACTCTCTACTCGCGTCATACGAGAAGTTCGTCAGAAAAACCCATTAAAAACTCCCACTGCCAATTTGGCCAGAAAGGCGAATTGGAAACACATTCGCAGTGCGAACAGGAGCGGAATGAGAGCGTAACAGGATAGAGGGGGGGAGAGAGAGGGTAGCATTCTCGTTTGGACTCTTTGACTGTTTGACTCGACTCGTCGAGTCAAATGAAATGTGATGAATTGTGTAATTTGGACTGAGAAATGGCATTTGCATGCGAGGCATCCCAAAGTGAGCGAAATTTGTTTGGTCTGCACTAAAAGCGCAAAGAGGCGAAAAGAACCGAACCGAACCGAACCGAACCAAGCAAAAACGTGGCAAACTGGCGAGAACTGGCAACTGGCGAGAGCTGGCAACTGACAGTTGGCGCTGCCAAAAGCTGCGGCACTCACATCTCATTAATTTGTGATTGATACGCTCTGCCATTGCCGCCTCCCCTCCCACTCCATCCTCCCGCTTGTCTGTCTGTCTGTCTGTGTGTTTGTGCGTAAAGCGTCACAAATGAAATTGAAGTGTGTTTGTGATCCCATTACAAATAAGCGAACGCACTGAGCCAAGTTCTTAGCCGGGCTCGGTGGGGTTCGTCCTCCTCCTCCTCCTCCTCCTGCTTGTCGCATTTGATGGATTTGCACGCGTTGTGACACAAGTCACTAAAATATCTTATTACACACACGCACACACACACTCGCACGTATGGGTGCTTGGCAGCCATTTTAATTTTAGCACACACACGCGTTCGTATAGGCCGCATAAACAAACAGGCAACAGGACACGGCAACAGGACTTGCGAACCCCGTGCAACATCCTCAGTTGTCTTCCATTTATTTTTCAACTTCGATTTTCACTCCGCTACTTGCTTTTTTTTTGCAAATTGACACCCTCACACACACACACACACACGCATACCGCGAGCTTGTTAGTGTGTCCTGGCTGTCGTTGTTGTTGTTGTTGTTGCGTCTATCTGGCTGTCAAGCTGCGGCAGCTTCATCAATGTTGCTCGCATGCCGGAAGCGTGAAAATCTACAGCGTTCAGCGCAAAGGGAAAAGTTCACAAATGGAAAATTACGGGTGCACACGTGCAGTATACACATTCACCCACACACACATACGCACACACACGCACACCCACCCTGGCAGCACTCACCCCCAACCCTCACTCCGTCCCTGTTCGTTCGTTCGTTTGTCATTTCAGGTTGTTTTATTCAATTTCGTCGCAAGCGAAATTCGCAAAAAACTCTTTGAAAATACAACGCGCAAAATGTCATGCGATATGTCACACATGTAGCTGTAGCTACCGCCGCCCCTACCCCCTACCCTACCCCTGCACGCACAGGCCTGCCTTATCGGCTGCCATATTAATGTACTGGAAATTTGCCATTTTCTTTTGGTGAAGGTGGAGAGAAAGAAGCTTTTCATTTAGCTCGCGCTCGTCGCTCTTTAATCTCATTTACCATAAAGAGCATGCCAAATAAAACCCATTAGGCATAAATATCAGTTGGCATAAACCAAGCACACATACAAATATATGTTAGCACGACCAAGACGATATCATATCCATACCTTCTTGCCATTCGCTGTCAGTGATGCGTGTCGCTCGATTCTTCCGATTCTAATCAAGCAAACATTGCCAGGCATGAAGCAGAAACTCAACCAGGCAGCAAAAGGCAAAATGAATCGAAGTGGGTGAAGTCAGTGTCCCACTGCGAGAGGGGAAGAGAGGGAGTGGGCAGTGCAGAGGTCAGCGTGGGTCCTTTGCCTTTTGGCCTGCGACTGTCAATTGCGCTTTGCTGCGACGCTTTTGTGCGTTCCCCCACTTTGTCGCTATCTTCCTTTCCCTCTCTCTCTCTGTCTCACTCTGATTTCCCTTTGAATCGCTAGAGAAATGAATTTTTGCTCGGCCGCACAAAAGAGTTGTCGTTGGGCAGGACAGGGCAGAACTGACTGGATTGCAGATTCATTGTGGTATGTGGAGATTGAATCTGGTTAGGATTGTCCAGTTTGGTCAGATAGACAGCAGAGAATTGGCTACGGAGCACGCATAGAGGACTGACAAATAGCTGAGATGGCGAATAGATTGAGTATAGATTAAGATCGGATAAAATGGGAGAAAGGAGAGAGCTTTTAAGGAAGATGTTGACTAGAAATATATGAGGTTCTCTTTCAATACAGAAAGATATACTGTTAGGGCTTATAGGGAAAGTAGATAGATAAAAGATAAATATATGATTCCGTTGAGGGACTTTAGAAGTGAATTAAATGGATTAAAAAGATACCATATAAAGTTAGTTGGGATATAAAATGAACAACAAACGAATCTAATTCGGTTTGCAGTATATTAATAAATAATTAGTTTTTAAATAATTCTTTGTATCTAATTCAGTCGACTGTATTTTGTCGACTTTAAATTGAATTAAATAAAAATAAAAATAAATAAATATAAATAAATTATATATATGGTTCTGTCGTAGTATTTTATAAGGTTCCGAAAATTTAAATTAGATTAATTTAGAATCTAATAACTATTGTAAAAGGGATTACACACAAATAAAATTTGATATTCGTAAGCAACTAAGCTATACATAGTTTATGTATTCCTTACCTCCTTCATACTTTATTTCCTTGCTGACAATTCTCTCAGATGATAAATGGTTTGTGTGTGGATTAAACGGAGTTCGGGTGGAAAGATTGTGAGAAACACAGAACATAGAACATAAGAAATAGTTGGGGTTTATAGGGAAGATATTTTATTTACTATAATTATATGTGATGATAATGATTATGTTGGGGCTTATATGGTAAATAAAAACAAACGAATCAAACGAATTTCAAGTCTATATAAAACAGTTTCTTTTTGTATTACTAGACAGATCAGCAATGTCTTTTATATTTTATAAATCTTCTTTATATTCTCTTATTCATGCTCCATTCCTTTGCAAATCAGTCTGTCATTGCCTCATTCCTGATTACTTTCCTTAGTAACCTCAGTCACAATTGCTTAAGTATATTGCAAACTGTAAATCCATTTCCGGCTGCTTCCTGGGGTATCCCTGGGGTATCGATAATTGAAATTCGTTTGTAATTTGCATATGCCCACATTGACACACATGCTCAACTGCAGTTGCGCCTGCTCCCATTCCCTTTCACACTCCCCCTCCCTCTCCCACTCCCTGTCTAACTCTCCATCTCTGTCGTTCTCGCACGATTTGGCCATTAATTTATTTTGCCATTTTAATTTCGCTTTCGTTTTCATATTTCGACTGCAAGGCCAACTTGCAGTGAGTGTCAGTGGAGGAGGAGATAGTGAGGGCAGGCGGCAGGCAGGCGGAAATGAGTGCGCCAAAAAAACTGTTGCATTAAAACGGGGGCGCAACAGCCAACGACGACGTCATCGCTGGGGCTGTGTGTGAAAATGAGCCAAGTTCGTAGTTAGTCAGGGAGCATCGGTCGACGTCGACGTCGTTGCAACGTCTGTGGCGCGGGCTGCTGCTGTTGCTGCTGCGCTCCGCTTGTTTCATTTCATTTATTTCAGGCTGTTGCCGTGCCCCCATTCCCCTCCCCTGCCACCCACCTGGCAGCTGGCTGCGTTATAATTTCGTTGGCCCATTAAAAATGTACCTTGGCTGGCAACCCACTCTCGCCTGGCTTCGCTGGCGTCGCGTCGGGCTCGCCTCGTTCGCATCCTCCTCCTCGTCCCCCTCCTCGTCCTGCGCTCCTCCATTCGTTAGTTTGTTTTGGCGCAAGCCGCAAGAGAGCGCGAGTCTGCGACGCTGCCGCCAAATGAATGGGAATGAATGAAACGAAAATGAATAAATGATAATGAGAGCATTCGCAGCTGATGAGGCGACTGCGCTGCCAGCGCCAGGACTGAGGGTGGCTGCCGTCGCAGCGCTGCCTTCGCCTCTGCTGCTTCGCTCATTTTCATTTTCGTTGATGAGATAATGGCCGTGTCTCTGTGTTTTTACTTTGCCTCGCCGACGACGACGACGACGACGATGATGAAGTTGATGATGATGATGAAGCTGGTGCTGCCGCCGCTGCCTGCGCTAACGAGTGAATTATTTTAAATGTGGGTTTCAAGGTCAAGGTGATGCCACAGCCGCGACTGCCGCCACTTGGCAGTTATTGTTTTGCATTCTGCTTTCTGCTTGGCATTCATTAAGGGCGCCAGTGTTGGCAGCGACGCTTGCTTGATTAGGCAGAGCAGGCTGGGGAGGAGGCAAGGATAATGAAGCGAGGTGAATAACCTAACGGGCAAACTGCTGCGGCAACTGGTGGTTCTCTAATTAATTCTGCCAGTGTGCACAGTGGGCAAAATGTGGCATTTTTTGCCAACCTTAAATCTTTGTCGACAGTTTGATGAAATTTATAAAATGCGAAAATTGCAGGCAGACCAGAGTAAAGGCAGTTAGTCTGTCTGTCTCCCCTGCTCTCTGTATCTTTCTCTATCTCTCTCTCTCTCTCTCTTGCTGTCCCTCACTGTCTCTCTTTGCATCTGTCTCTGTCTGTCGCTTGGTTCGTCGAACGACAACGACGCACATCAAAATATGCAAATTGGAATTTCAAAAATACAGCAATATTGTTGAAGCGCCTGGCGCCTCACTCTGCCAGGCAGTCCCCTCTCCCTTCGCCCTCCCTCCCCTGACAGTAGCAGGCAATACGCCTCAGTCTCTGCTCTCTGGCTATGTACACACACACACACACACACACTCGCAAACTCGCACACACATAGTTAACCCGATTTTGGGCGCATGCAAATTTCGTGTACAGCCCCTGCGGCTGCCAGCGTCGTTGCCGCTGCTGCCTCTGCCTCTGCTGCAGTCGACGCAGCGCTTGAAGGCAGCAACAATAACAGTAACGGTACCCAGCCACCATTATTCGCCTTTAGTGCTGCACACGCTGCTTCGTAGCCGGCAAACAGGGGAAACAGGGCGAAGGCGAAGGCGGAGGTGGTGGCAGCAGCGACAGCAGCAGAGGCAAAGGCAGCAGCAGCGGCAGTGGCAGCGTCCAGTGCGCATGCGTTCTGCCTCTGTTGTTGTGTTCTCTCTCACTCAGCCACCTCAGACAATGCAGCCCTCTCGCTCGCACAGCGTAGTTAGAGTGAGCAGCAGAGCCACCACCAGCAGCAGCAGCAGCCACTTCTGTCTCTGTTCCATTGCCAGTTTGTGCCGCATAATTGCTGCACGGAACGTTGTGGCATGTGGCACGAGCAAATTAACACTACGCCCCGAACACGCTGCCGATGCGACGCTCACTGTGTGTAATGAATGAAAATGAAAATGAGAAACAAAGACTACCGAAAATTACCCAAAATGAAGTTTTCCAGCAGCGCAGCGCAGCGACGGCGCGTCGGCAGAGGTTGAGGCTGAGGCTGAGGCTGCCGTTGGCTGCGCAGGAAACAAAAATTTAATGACGTAACCTGGCGACGTCGACGTCGCTGTCAGCAATTAAGCAACAGTTAAATTAAACGGGTTTCTAGTTCAAGGACACCAGTCAGCTGCAATAACAACAACAATAACAACAACAGCAACGACGACGACGACGTGCCGACGCAGCAGAGGCCGCTGTGCTGCGCTGGCGCTGGTGCCGTTGCTGCCTTGTTGTGGGTGCCCTGCGTCATTGCCATTTTTGTTGTTGCTCGTTTTAATTGTGACTCAGTTGAAGCGAAAGATAGAGAGAGAAAAATGAGAGAGAGAGATGGGGGAGACAGAGAGAGATGGAACTGGAGTTCAATGATGAGTCTGGGTGCGTGTTGAGTTTGGGAATGAGCAAGTATTGAATTTATTTGGATATCACGTATGAGTAAGCCGAGCACTTAGTAAAGTGAAGGGGGCAGGGGGAGACAGTTGACAAATGTATGCATAGGTAAATGTAGATGAGATACAGGCACAATCTATATGTAAACAGACACAGTTAGGACAGATACAGGCACTTTTCAGATATAAAAAATACATACAAAACATATATATATTTTTCATAATATAATCTAAAGTTCTTTGGCTAACAATAATTGGCGGAACAGCTTAAGTATCAGAAATTTTATTACAATAAATATTATGAATATTATTACAATAAATAAAGTGAGAAGCAAATGTAAAATAAATGTTAAAATTAAATAAAATGAAATTTTATAAAGAAAAACAATGTATTAATTTACTATATATTGTATACTGAACAATATATTATATAAAAAGATGAAGATTTAATATACATAGGGTACATACATACATACCTAATGTAGATTCAATTAAAAAACTAAATGATTAATTAATTACGTTAATTCTTCAATAATTTGTATTATAATAACTAGTAGCAAATTTAAATTAAACATCAGTTAAGGAGCATTTCAGGTTGTGATTGTAATAAATAAATTGTAATGTAAAAAAAAACAAAGTAAAAATATTATATACATATTAATATATGTACAAGAAAAACTATGTTTTAATTCTATAAAAGCTGTATTGAAATTGTTTTCTATACAAAATAAAATTTTAAAATAATAATCGTGCTTTTTATACCTTTGCAGAGGGTATATTTATGTATATTAATTCCACAATCCTGTGCTATTTCGAGCATATAACAACTTGAACTGCTCTAGCAGTTTCCCTTTTACAACATTTGCTTGTAAGTGTAAAGTGCATTCACCCAGAATCAAACACAATTAGTTTTGTCCGGCTTCTGCCATCTCTAAGCACGCAGTCCCCTTCCTCTCTCTGTCTCTACCTCCCTCTCTCCATCTATCTCTCTCTCGTGCTCTCGCTCGCTCGCTATGCGAACCGGCAACACGTGCTTTAGCGCTCATTTTCATTTGCGCGCTTTTCATTTTCATTCATCTCGCCCACACTGCCTCTGTCAGCACCCTCAGCCTCTCCCTGCGCTGCCCTTGCTCTCACTAATGACGACAGCAGCAGCAGCAACAGCAACAGCTGATGACGTCGTCGTTCATTCATTTTCTTCTTTTAATTTTTTGCTGCGACTTGTTTTGCGCGCTTTCTTTATTTTTATCGCCAGCTTCGCCGCGCAGCTGTTCTCATTAGAGCAGCAGCAGCGTCAAATTAAACGCGGCGAAAAAGAGTTGCGCTGCGAAGTAGGCAATGGAAATGGGAAGAGTGCCGTGAGTTGGAGTTTCCTTGAGCTGCTTGTGATTTAGAATGTAGCGTGTCTAATCCACGCCTTGTTCCACGTCGGACTTAATTGAGCGCATAAGAAATATCGATTGTTGGCCACGGAAAACAACTGAGCAGCGCAGCACGGCGAGGGCACCCAAAGGACAATGCCAAGAGAATCGCAACATAAAAAAAGATATATGTAAGGAATGTGCTGTGTTGTTGTAGTTGTTCTTGTTGTTGTTGCCACGGCCTCGTTGCGCATTGAGGGTACAGTGTACAGTGTGCTACATGCTACAAACATATATTTTTATGAGATAAAATAGAAAATTTTGTTATCAGCCAGCAACGGCGAAAGGATATAAAGAAGCAGCACACAAACACACACACACACATGTGTGTGCTTTTGTGCTGTGTGTGTGTGTGTGCGGCACTTGAACTGGCAATGGCAGCTACCCTCAACATGCTTGCAAGCTTCATTCACCGCACCCCCTCCTCTGAGGAGAAGCCGCTCTCGGTTGGCGTTGCCGCTGCCAACGGAAGATGTCTTCGGGTTGAGTGCTTTTCCGGAGAAAATGTAATTTTCTCATGGCAGTCAGGCTCACTCGTTCCTTGTTGTCGTCGGTGGCGTCGCTGGCATCGTCGTCGTCGTCGAACGTCGCACGATTGAAGTGTCGGTCGGACTGGCTGCCAGCCAGGCAGGGAAGGTACCTAGGCGAAAAGGAAACTTAAAGGATGCGCCCTGCTGCCTGCTGCCTGCCTTGGCTTGCTCCTTGGCAGTTTCCTGTTGCCCTTTTTCACCAGCGCCTTGCAAATTGCTCACGCTTGTCTCTCGCATGTGTGTGTGTGTCTCTCTCTCTCTCTCTGTGTGTGTTTGTGTGTGTGTGTGCGGCATTGTCGTGGCTGGAGCTGTCTTTGTCATTATCCTTTTGGGGGTATTGCGACGTGTCAAAGCAACAACGCCACGCTTGGCTGTCTCCGGTCGCCGCTCCCCACTCTCCCCTTTCCACACTCCCCCTTCCTTCTCTCCTGCTTCGTGTGCAGCAGTAGCATCCATCAATTTGATGGATAAATATATGCAAATTGTGTATTAGCTGTCCTTGTTGTTGTTATCCTTTAGCAAACAGACACACGCTCAGCAGCAGCTCACACACACACACACACAGACATCAATAGTCGCCCACCTTGTGGGGAGGGGAGAGGGAGATGAATTTGGCACACGTGTAGTTGAGCACTTTTTGGAGCAGGTGGGCTGCGCGGGGCGTGGCTGCCACATTCGATAAATCATGTTAACAGTCAGTCAAAGCAGCAGTAGAAACAGTTGCAAGTGCAAAACTTTTGATAAATCATAAGCCGAGCACGACGTTGACGCTGCTGCCAAGGATTATCACATACACATCCAAGGCACGCTAATTGAATCAACTTCGGTTTCACACGCTGCAGGCCAAAATCATCTACAGTTCCTTCGTTTTCCACGTGTGAAAATCACAGCAACCCTTTTCACCTTTGCTGCGCTGCCTTGGCATGCAAATTCCTTGACGGGGTTGCAATGCATTAAAAAGAAAAATGATTTATATGCAAAATGCTGCGTAGAAGAAGAAAACACTCTGACAATGCCGACGGCAGCGACGAAAGGATCGCAGCAGCCTGCGAGAGCTGAGGCCGTAAAAAAAAACGATCAAATGTCGCCGCTGTTGTTGTCATTGTTGCCTCATTTGCATTTGCATTTGAATGCGGAGAAGGGAGGCGAGAGCGAGGGCAGCCTTGGCTGCCTCACACTGTGAAAATTAATATTTTTGCTCGTTTTGGTTATTCGCAAAACTTATGCAAATTTTTCACTGCATGACACAAAGGAAGTTGTAACAGTTTTTTTGCAAAACGGAATTGGATAAGGTGTGAAAGGGTTCGCCTTTGTTTAATTAGTAGACAAAGGAGCTAAGGTTCAGGCTTGCACTGAGAGAAATTTCCAAGTATATAGTGCAGAATGGTGCAATAAAACATGTGAGTAATCGTTAAGTTTACTTTTAATAATAATCAAACTGCTTTACACATTACTTTTTTTCAAAATACATATTAAAAAAATAATTGCTTAATTTAATTGTAAACAAGTAATTTTAATATATCTATAAAGTTTTCTCTTCAAAATTCATTCAGAAACCCCAAACAATTCAGGTTGATATTAAAAAATTATAATAAAAACTATGATAAAAAAATTTAAAATATATATAATGCTATAAAAAATATAGTTATTTGTTATTGTAATTAGTAACAAGTTATATTAATAAATTCAAAACATTTCCCCTCTAAAATTCTTTCAGAAACCGCAATAAACTTCAAGCAAACTCACTGAGCAGTATCCAAACCAAGCGAATAAAAATAAAACAGCTGCAATAATTGTTATGATTTTAAAAATATATAAAACCCTCTTAAAAATATGAAAGTTTCTTTATTAACTTGTTAACTAGTTATTCTAATAATTACAAGTTGTTTCCCCTCTAAAACTCCTTCAGCAATCGCAAAAAAAACTCAGTAAACCCGCAGCAACCCTCACCAAGCCAAAATGAAATCACAGTATCCACAGCTGGCGCCATCTGTGGCACAACCTTGGAAGCAGAGAGCCGGCGCTAGTCGAGCAAGCAGTGCAAGCAAGGATGCTGCACGCGTGCAAGCAGTGCAAAACGTGCAAATTGCGAAAGAAATTCCAATAAATTATGTTTTTTCCTTCTTCTTGCTCGTTTTTTTCCATTTATTCATTTAGTTTTTGCAGCTGGGAGATGAGTAAAATAAAAATTCCCGCATAAATATCAGAGAGAAAACTTGTAGCAATAAATTATGGGGCATTTCTCGTATGGGGGGATGCGGAAATATGTAAAACTTGATAATGCAAAAATTAATTTCAATAATTTCGTACAAGATGCCCGGCATGACGCGGGGCTGGTCATGTAAAATGCGAAATTGTTTTGCAGACTGCAATTATTAAAAAGCAATTAATAAACCCGGCGAGAGATGGCAACAAGTTGCCCAAATGCCTATTCATAATTATGGGGCAGCAGCACAGCGGCGGCTAAGCGGTTCGCTGGACGAATGAATTATGTTGTAAATGCCGCGCATACTAAGCAAGAATCTTCACGAACAGGGCCAGGCTTGTTGTCTGTCGTCTGGGCCAGGCCTGTTGCCGGCTGGCCAGTCGATGCCGTTGTAATTTCAATGGTTAATGAGAATACCGCAAGTTGCAAGTCGGCTGTGGCAAGTTGGTGCCGTTGTTGCACTGATGCAGCTGCTGCTGCTGCTGCTACTGCAGTTGCGCATTGCTCGAGCTCGTCAAGCCGCGCATTAATTTCAAAATAAACGCTGTCAATGGAACGAGGAGGAGGAGGAGGAGGAGGAGGAGGAGGGAAATGGGAATAAGAATGGAGAACGTGCCCAGGAACGGGTACCAGATCGAGATACTTCGATTTGATGATTGCTCGTTAATTTGCGTTAACGATCGGAGCCAGAGCAGCACGAGAAGAAAGGCCGGAGAAGGAAAGAAAACAAACAAGGAGAGAGACAACTCGATACTCGTCTTTGGGTCTGGTTAAGCCGTTAAGCAAGCGGAGCTCGCAGGATCGGTGTTCAATCGATCAGTTTTGGCCAGCAAATTATCTCCTTTTTTTATGCCTGTTCCGGGCTGCAAACGGGGATAATCGCCAGTGTAAACATGCAGCACTTTGCGTGCCGATGCCACAAGACATGAAACCCTTCAATCAGCCACGATCCCAAGACAGGAGGGAGTCAGTCCCTCGTTGCTGGTCAGCTGTGGTCGGCGTTAGGATTCGCACACAGTTAAGCAAACAAAGCCAAGCAAGGGGGGGGCAACAGATTGCAGAGAGTCAGAGAGGAGTGAGGAACGAGGAGGGGTGCGCAGGCATTTCACAAAATGCTGTTCGTTGCATTCTGCAGCGCGCTTCACATTCATTCGCATCAAATTAAGTATAATTATCCCCTGAGCTTCTCGCTCCAAAATGCGATACATCCATCAGGAGCAGGCCGAAAAGTAAAAGTTGCTAGGGCCCAAAAACGTGTTTCGGCTTGATGAGGTTCTTCCTGGGAAAGATGCCACAAATGCGTTGATTATTATGCTGCATGTGAGATATGTCCAAGTAGGTTAAGGACGGCGAAAGGCAGCGGAATATGTTGCAGAAACTTCTGCAACCAGTTCAAGTTGGCCGCAGCATGAAGTTTGCACTTCCTTCATGTAGAAAGCTCCTTGGGGACTTCATATCATGTCAAGGGGAAATTACCAGAAGCGCCAAAAAATTAACATGAAAAGCGCATAATTCCGCTTTGCATGGAACATCGATGTTGCGATGCATTCTAATTACAGTTCCACAAACTCCTCATGCTGCACGCAACCTCGACCAAAGTGAGTCCAGTTGTCGCGTAAGTCGTTATGTCTTCATAAAGATGGCAATCGGGCGGGCAGGCCCAGGCAAACTGGGCCAAACTGGCCAACACGTGACCATTAACTACTGCTAATAATGATAGGCTAGACAACAATGTTTGCGACACACTGTGCGTACCGTGGCTACCGTCGCGTCTGCTGTTAATTCATGTTATTATAATTATTTTTAAATATATCGCACACTTTGTATGATTTTCTGCTCGAAAGCTTCATTAAGTTGCACGACTGAGAGGAAGAGGAGAAGGCGGCGGGGGGAGGAGAGGGGAGACCAGCCATTTCAATGGCACTCGAGAGTGCATACAGACGACAACGCTGGGCAAACGATCTGTTAATAAACACCTTCCTACCTTACAGACTGTCTGTCTGTCTCCCTCTTACACTCACACTCTCTCTCGCTCCCTCTCCTCTTGCGCATCTATACAGCACCTCCTGCCTGTCTCTGTCTGTGTCTGTGCCTGTGCATCCAGCAACCCCGACTGCCCACATACTTCACATATGCATGCATTATTTTAATGACAGGGCAGCGCACGCTGCTTGTGACGCACGCCTCAGACATTAAGTGCGACAACGAGGAGCACAACGAGGAGGAGGAGGACGACGACGCTGCCCCAACTCCAAGTGCAACTGCATCAAGCAGCGCCTGAATATGCGAAGGACAACGAGACGCGCCAGTTCTGGGAACGGGAACATCGTCGCTGGGCACTTGTGTTAATTGCAAGGCGACATTCGCCGCCAAGTGGGATGAGTTGGGTAACGGCAACCAGCGATGGTTGCAACCGGCAACCGACAACCGACAACCTGGAATTGGGCAAAGGTAACTGAAAATTTTAAATTGAGCTCACACAACTCGGCACTTGCTACTTGCAGGCTGTGTCACTGATCGAAAGCTCCAAGCCTGCTTCGATGCGTGATGGATCGATGCGCAGGCTGTGTGAGGCACTGGGCTGAAGCAGAGGCAAACGCAAAAGAGGAGGAACAAGAGGAGGCATAAGCAGAGGTAAAAGAGAAGGCACAAGAGGAGGCACAAGAACAGGCTCAAGCAGAGGCAGTGGCACCGAGCTGAGGCACCCCTGCCCAGCACTGGCAAATTATAATGCAAACAGTTTGCCCAGTTGCAGTTGTTTATTTTGCATTAATGACTTTGTAGTTGAGTGTAATGACAGAGGCTGCAGTGCAGTGCAGTGTAGTTGCCCTACATACACGTGAGCCCAAATTAGCGAAAGGTTAACCGAGCCAAAGGCGGTGCCTACAGTTTCACAGGCACTGCCTGTGCCTGCCTGCAATGCTACTCAGCGCTAGGCGGCGCTGCTGTGTGCAACACATGTGGAATATCGATTTAGGGGTTGCTCACTCTTGATTGGGAGATCAATAGTTATTGGAAAGTAGAGTGAGTAGACGAGCGAATGAGAAAAGGCAGAGGAGAGGGGTAGCAGAGAAAGAAAGAAATCGCTTGGCAGAATACTAAGTTAATAAGGACTCTACAAATAGTTAATACAGATTAAATTTCGCTCTAGTATGCAATCCAAGTCGACAATTTAATAGCTGAGTGAACTCACTGCATTATGCTACTACCTCATCTCCCTCCCCATCCTGCCTGCCCCGGGCAAAGTTAGAATCCTCACCAGCCAAAGCAAACAAACAAACTAAACGTGTCTCCGCTTCGTTCTCCTTCTCTCCCCTTTGCCTCACCCTCCCCGCTCGGCACTGTGACCTCGGGCACAAGGGCTATGCCGGGCCAGACAACCCTTTCTTTGCACAGTGCCCGTATCGAGGTCGTGGCATCAGTGTTCAGTGTGTGTGTGTTTTTTTTTCTGTCAAATCGTCATGATTTAATGAAAAAATCAAGGGAAAAAAACTTATTTGCATAGGGATATAATTTAGCATTAAACGAGCCAACGACAGGCAAAAAGGATTTTATAGCGAGATTTCCTTTTTTTCATTTTTCGTTTCTCTCGTTTTGTGTGATGGGAAATGGTTCGAAATGGTTCGCTATCTGTTTGTTTGAGATTAATATGCCGTGCATCTGTCGGTTTGTGTCTGTCTATCTGTTCCGGGCCTGTCTATCTGGGGGATTGTTCCATAGTTCTGACTGTCAGCTGGCTCGAAATTAGCAGGGATACGATTTCACTTTTATAATCAGCGACGTGAGTGAAACAGATATCATTGAAAGCGACAGTGCCACGACGGGGAATCAGTGAGAAAATAGAAGAAGAAGCATTAAACCATCGACGAACCCAAGTTAATTCGGTTAGGAGATCTAATTATAGACATAAGTCCGAGATAGATCGATTGCAATTAGAAATTCGAATTTAAATCCCAAGAGGATTCTTTTCTCAACTTTAATCCTTAGTTACAAAGTTACCAGCACCAAGATAAGGTATCTGCAAGTCAAACTCACGCCTTCAATGGGACTCCCTCGACTTAAGGTGCCAGTGAAATATTTATTATAACTTAAATTACCTTCTAATTACAGTGAACGCCTTCAAATTAGCATTTGTACAAGGTTTACCTGTTCGACTAGGTATACCCACTCCCACTCGCAGAGAACACGCCCAATTTGGCCCCCCTCTTGCGTGCGCCCTGCGGAAAGAACAACATGCAACGCGGCATTTACATAAGAAATTAGCTTGTAAAATTAATCCGCAATAAGCTCGCCTCGAACAGCAGCCGAGCAGCCAAAATTACCGTATTAAAAAGCAATTAGCATTTAAATATCGGGGCAAGATAAGAGGCGTGGCAGGGAAAGAAGCGGGGCAGCGAATGAAGGTTGAAGTAGCGCAGTGGCAAGCAGCGCAGAGCTGCGGCATATGGGCAGCATTAAGTGGAGCTCACTTGGTCTTGCCTCTCTATTCTCTCTCTCTATCTTTCTCTCTCTCTCTCTCTCTGTCTGCGTCTTCCCTCTCTCAGCCTTGATCTGGTCTTTGCTCTGGGCCATTTCTCATCCACACAGCCCAATCACGCTAAGCCGCGAGTTGCGCTGTGCTCCAAGTTGCTGCGTCAAAAGTTGCTTGGAAATTAAATTTCCGTTTAGTTGGGCGAGGCGTCGACGATGGTATTAAAATTAAATTTGCGCTGGGCGCTTGCGAAAATCAAATATGGCCAAATCACTAACCGTTGCCGATAAACAAACGCGTTCGGAAGCCATTAAAAATTATCATTTGCGCATATTGATTAGGACTGCGCGGGGGGTGGTGCTGCCTTTGCTGCCTGAGTGGGTGACAAGGAAGAGTGGGGGGGGGTGTGTGTGTGTGTGTGCTGTACAGCACGGTAAACATCGTCAGGCTGGCAGACCCTGAGACGTGCACGAGGCGCATTAGATTAGGCCGACGTCTGTTGGCAGCGCTCGATGCCTGTTATGGAAAACAAATATCGATTCCATCCCTTAAGTTTTCCACCCACAGCGCGCAGCGTTGCGTTACCCTCAATGGCTGCCAAACAAAGGAAATGGAAAAGCAAAAAAAAAATACAGTGAGTAGCAAAAAAAACGCACCACCCACCCACAGAGCCAGGGGTCGCACCCCCTGACAACGCCAGACGACGACAGCGACGGCGACTAAAACTGCGAACTGCGAAATGGGAAATGGGAACTGGGAACTACGAGTTGGCAAGTGGGCACTGCAAAGGAGAGGAGAAGCGGTAGGGAGAAGGAGAAGGGAAGCGGAGTGGGAACTCTTCAGCGCCTGCTCAGCGGCGCGAGGCAGCGCAAGGCAGCAACCATTAAAATTTTGAAAATCTATCATTGGAAAAATGGTCGAAAAAAGAGAAGAACACGAAACGAAACGAAGCGAACTCTGTGCACCACTTCCGTGGCCATGTTGATTTCTGTTGTTGCTTTTTGGCAAGCTAGGCAAGGGGGACACAGGGCGAGGGGGGAGACGTTTTTGCACTGCAAACATTTCTATTTAATTTTTCAATATTCATAAATTTTCTTGCATAAACGTTGCGGCCGAACGAGACGAGCAAGTGGGCAACTGATTTGATTTTCTAATTTCGCCGCAGCGGCCCAAAAAACTCAAAACGAATTTGAATTTGAATTTTCGCTGTGTCTCCCTCTGTGTGCGGGTGTGTGTGTGTGGGTATGTGTCTGTGTCTGAGCAGGCAGCCATGTAAACACAAATCCAATCAAATAAACGAAATTAAGTGCACGTTGATTGGAGGCAAATCTGTTTTTCAGCCTGAATGATGACAATCAGTCCGAAGAGCCGAGTCAGAGCCACAGTCAGAGCCAGAGCCGGAGCAGAGCAGCGGCAGAGCAAGTGCTGAAACTCAAATCGAATCAGCATCAGACGGCGCCGTCGACAGAACGGGGCAAAAAATTGATTTCTGCAAACGTAGGCACAAAATACAAATGGCAGGCAGGCAAAAAAAAAACATTTCGAATTATTTTTATATTTAAATTTTGTTGGAAAAAAAAAGCCAACCACAAAATATGCCACACAAATTTGCATTAGGTACCTGTAATTTCTGCAGAACTCGGCTGCGGCAACAGCGACGACGATGGCGACGGCGACGGCGACGGCAATTTCCAGGCCAACAGCTACGCTTATCCTGCGGCCCGAGATTACGCTGAGGCTGCCAGGGCAATGCCAGGATATTTTGATTGTTATTTGTGGGGACAGTAAAAGCCAAAACGCTTGGCCCACAGCGAGGCGCCTGCCCCCAGAGCAGTAGCAGCAGCAGACAGGACACCAGATACGGCAGGCAGCACAAGGGCAGCAGGACATGGGGCACCGTCAGTGGCAGTGGCAGTGGCAGTGGCTTTTATTATAATGTGCGTCCATAACTTGCACCAAGGTGGAAACCTCGCTCGGCCTACGCAGTCTCTGAGGGGGCACGCAAGTAGGGGGAGTGGTAGTGGGAGGGGCACAAGTAAGCGAAAGATTGAAATGTGGAATATTTTTAAAAACCAATTTCGCTGAGCTGCCGCCGCCGCCGGGCGGACGTGGGCGGGGCACAAAAATGCCCATAAAAGAAATTGTTTTGTGCTGAATTTTTATGAATTTTATTGAAGATGCAAAAGACAAAGACAAAAGACGCCAAACAAACGTTAAGGCAAATGTTTGTTTGCCCTCCAGAGTTGCCAGGCTTTCCTTTCCTACCTTCTGTATTAATAATAATCCCCGTATTGTTTACTAATTGAAATCCCGAGCTGACTGTCATAACTGTCACTTCATAATTAGCACACCCAGCGAAATTGGCACACTTTTCTCTCCCTCTCTCTCTCTCTCTCTCTCTCTGTCAACCCCCGTCACGGTTGAGGGGAACAAAAGAAAGCGATTTGCGGTGAAAGTGAAATTGCGAAAATAGGCGCAAAGAGGCAGCAAACACACAACAAAGGGAATTAGCAAACATGACAATGTAAATGACATAAAAAGACAAACAGAGTCGTCGACAGGAGGGGACTGAGTTACCCCTTACTATAATTGCTCTGACATTTGACTCTGTCGATTTGGCAAAACTGCAAGAGATCGATACCCGATTGGCAAACAATCGCGAAAGGGGAGGGTTGTTAACAGAGAAGAGAAAGAGGGAAGGGGGTAAACTATCAATGGGTATTTAGGGATTAGCAAGGCATTTGGCAAATTGCCAGGGAGTTGCAAACCTGTTGAGCTGCCAGGCTAATTCGATTATTTGCAATGATATCGATAAACAAGCGTGCACTGAGCAGATGCAGCTGTCGATCTGCTGTATATTAATTATCGTCCTGTGAGTTTCTCACGCGTCTTTTGCCTCTCACTTGCATAATGCATGAGACTGCAGGGGAACCTTGCTTCCAGGAGGCTGTTCTAGTCTTTCTTTCACTCTGAGGCGAACGTGCTCTGACTCACAGTCTCATCGTCAGTCCTTTCAATGCCTGCAGCCCGCAGGCTGCGTGACAGGAAGCCCATGTCCTGTTGTGTCACTCATATGCAAATTGGCAGGCTGCCAGGCTTCTTATTAATTAGAATAATAATTAATAAAGCAACTTCTCAAGAACGTTGCACGTGCAACGGCAGCAGAAGTTAAAACTCGCCAACCCTTTTTGTGCTGCTGCGTTTCGTGATGTCTCTGCATAAATTAGTTGCCTCATTGGCTGAATGGGAAAGGCAACTGGGAATGGGGCAGGTAACCTGCCAAAAGCCAAACCAATTAAATTACAACAAACAGCAAATGATGCGTACTTAAACACGTCGACGTGATGTGAAAACGAACCGAACAGACTCAGGAAAGAGTTCTGTAACCAAATATGATGCCACAGCTCAGTGCAGTATGGCTCGCCTGGGCTGGCACTTTTAGGGTTAATCGAAAACTCAATTTGAATTTGCATATGATTTCTATTTAATTTCCGAGGAAAAAAAACAACACAACACCCATTTCGAGGGGTCGCCGAGGCTGAGGTCGAAGTTTTTCCCGGGGCAGATGTCGAATGACTGGCAAAGTTTAGCGGCATTTTGTAGCCATTTCTTTGACGCTGTTTTCACTGGATTTCTACAACACTTCCTGCATAGACAGCAGCAGCAACAACAACTACAACAGGAACAACAACAAGAGTACCGCATCCGCATCCTGTTCGCCTTTCAGCTGCTGCTGCGTATGCAAATTTAGCTGGCAACATTTTTCGTTGCGTCTGCAACCTTTTTACGAGGTTTTTTTTTTGGGTGCTTGTTTTCCCATTTGATAGAAAGTGAAGCATTTTGTTGTCCCGACAATATGTAACTGACACTTGAAGGGGTGTCAGTACAGCACAGCCGCGCATTTGATGCTGTTGTGATAACCGAACCAGTCACCCAACTTGCCCTGGCAGCAATCTCTAATGTAAGAAGTCCATTAGCAGCATTAGCAATAAACAGGCTGACGGTCGCTCTCAAAGTTGTCGCGTGTTTCTGATGATTTACTGAAATATAAGCCTGATTTATGATGTTCAAAATTCACTGGCAGGCCGCTAAAACAACTCGCCAGGCCCAGCAAACTGGCCGAAGACTCTTGAGAAAGTGCGGATGAAAAGACCCAAAAAATATTAAGTAAACAAGTAAGCTTGAGGCGCTAGCGCGTTCGACCAAGAAATACCCTAAGGACAGTTGGCAGAGAGATTTGTAAATCTTAGATGCAGAGTTGTTTATAGAGATATAGATTTATTACAGCATAGAATTATTATTATCTGGAGATATCTTGAGAAACTTAGTACTACATATTATTAAGTAAAGCCAACTTAGTAATGCTTCTTATACAGTTTACAGGGTATTAAGCACATCAGTAGCAGCGCACATCCTCGGCCAAATTGATATGAGCCATTAGGGTGGCTGAGTTTCCTTTTGGGTTGATTTTACTGTGGTTTTGCCATCAAGATGCACGTGTGCCTGCTAAGATATTAAAGAAATCTACAGAAATTTGTGGGATTACAGGGAAATGCAAATGAACTGCGTTAGTTTGTAAATAGCTAAGAAGAAAATAATTGTAGAGAAGAAAAATAAATGTACATATTTCAAGTTATGTTTTAAAGTAATAAAAAGGAAGATGAAAAATATTTGGCATAAAGTAAATTAAATTTTACATTTGCTAAACGGAAAGTATGTGAGGAATTTCCACAATTCTTACCACAAAAAGAAAAACCTCAGAAGGTCTTAGACATGATATGCAGTCAGCTCTAAGCATATTCGAAGTTCCAAACTTCTAGCCACGAAATCAGCCGCAGAGCAAACAAATATGGCGTCGGCTTTCTCACACACACACACACGTCTGCAGCTCTGGGGGTCGTCTCATCCAGAAGCAATGATGAATAACGGTGCTTAGGCGCCGGACACTTGATTAATGATGCGTTCACCGCCAAAGTGCGGGGCAGCTTGCGCGCGCGCACACAATTTTCAACGCCATTTTTTGTGGCTAAATATAAAAAGCGAACAGTGCTGCGCACACTATTTCTCACAATTTCCAGTGGAGTTTTTTTATGCCGGGGCATAACTTTATTTTATTAGCACTACGTGGCAATCTGCTGGATTTTCGTGGCATTAAAAGACAATTTTTACAACTTACCAGAGATGATTTTTCCTCTACTTGTTCCGTTTTTTTTGTTCTCGCTTGTTTTTTACTATTTTTCACTGAGAACAACGCAGACGTTGGCCATTTTTTGTGGCCCATAAAGCGGACAGTGTGATGTTTATTAAATTCTTGCGGGCAAGTTCATTAGACAAAAAGCTAAAATTAATCAGCCGAACAGGAGCAGACCGCCCATTTGCCATTCGCTCCCTCCCTGGTTGGGGTCACTAATCCCCATTTCTCAGTAGCAGCGGCATCTGCAGAGTGTGGACTACGTTTGCCAGATGGCCAAGTGAGAAGGGAACAAGAGAAAGAATGAGGGAATATGATGCGGGAGGGAAGACTAGGAGATTGGAGAGTGCTCTGAGGCTAAGATCACAGCAATTACAATTAGAGTAAGTAGATGAGTTGACAATAATCAGATGGTCAGTCTGGGGTGGTCTAGGAGTAATAAAGATGACAAATTCTAGAGATATATTTGATAGATGTTTATGGACTGTTCTTTAGAGAATTACAATACATTAATATCGTATAATAGTTTATGAATGGTTTATGGTTCATTTCCATTTTTAAAGCAATAAATATTTCTCTATAGAAATCAAAAATAATCTAACTTGTCCAGCTTAATAATGAGCAGTCTCTACTTTGTATTTGTACTCACAATATACTCGTAGTCTGTCTTCTTTATAAAGTCCTCTCGGGTTCAACTTAATTGAAAGAAAAGACATTGTTGATTTAAGCAACTCAAACAAACAAAAGTTTAGTAATAATTACATCAGTTGTTACAGGTTAAATTGCTTCAAAATGGCCGAGAAGCAAATCAAATGCCACTCACACTGCTGCCGCTGTTGGCCATAATGTGATTTACCATCTACCATTTGATGTGCCCTCCCCCACCCGCTTTATGCATGAGCACATTCAACACCCCAACGGAAAGCTGCACGCAATTGATTTAATACACAATTTTTTAATAAAATCTGCTGTCGAAAAAAACTGTAAACCAAATGAAAAGGACAGAAAACAGGAATGTATATTCAACAAGGTAGACGACTGTATGCTCTAAAATAAAGTATGAACAATGTAAAATATTAGCTGTAAAATGTTTAAAATTATGAAATATTCTTACTAAAGAGTTTTTTAAAAGCAGCTAAATTTCTAAGACTTTACCTATGAATTATAAAATATATTTTTAAAAACACTTATTTAACAAACTCTGTGTCAAATTACCTATCAATTTAAAATATATTTTTAAAACATTTATTTAACAAACTCTGTGTCAAATTTGTTATCCTCTTTGCTATATATTTGTTGAGCATTTCTCGGGATGTAAACTAACTTTAATAAATTGTATATACTTTTTTTTTACATATTTACAATACAAGAAACATAACAAACCTTCTATCAAAGTAGTTATACCCTCTGCTGCCGTACGCAAGCCTATTTGCACAACGCACACGGTCTCACTGCGAATCCTGTGAGTTCCTCACGTTCTCCAGGCCCCTCATTCTTCTTCCCTCTCCCACTCGCAGCTCTAGCAGGAAGTGCAAAAGAAAATGTAATGCGCCTAAGCTTTGGCCCAACAACTAATAAAGGCTATCAACAACAGTTCAAACAGCAGCGCCAGCAACAACAACAACAACAACAACGACAGCAACAGCAACAAGCCTAACGACGTGCAATGGACAATGAAAAACTGGCCAAGGAAAACAAACAACAGCAACAAAAACAACAACAGTAACAGTGAGCAGAGGCAACGCGATGCTGGCCGCGCAGCTGAAAATGTTTCTTCATACGCACTCAAGTGTATATTTTCTCATTTTCTTGCATTTAACTTAAATTTGCTTTGAAGTTTTGACATTTCATAAAGCAGATTTCGTTTCCCACCCAACCAACCAACCTACCTCGCTGCCATGTAGATTTTTATTTATATATATAAAAAAAGCGTAGGCAACAAAAAGAGAAAAAAAACAGAAGAAAAATTCTTCTCTTTTGCTATCGAAAATCCCAAGTAAACAAAAGTAAAAGCGACGTCGTCAGCGGCGCATGTAGAAAATTTCAGTTTCAGTCACCCCTGCGGAAGGTGTGGCCTCGCAGAGCAGAGGCAGCAAACGAAAAAAACGACCCTCACGTTCTGTGGGCTGAGCTAACTACCCGTCGAAATCCCTCCTTGCTGCCAAATCTTACCCTGCGCTCTCTGCTGTGCTGCTCTCGTGCTCACATGAGCCCAATGCGGCGTATACTTAATGTAAAAGAGGCGATGACGACGCTGGCTTAAAGTAGCCAGGGCAACGTCGAGGCACAAGTTCAGCGTAGGCCTTTGAGGCAGCATTAGCTGCCTCACAAAATTACTGCCTCGTTAGTTGCCAGGTAGCAGCGCAGTCGACAGCGGCAGCAGCAGCGATAGCGAGTTGCTGCCTCTCTCTCTCTCTCACTCGCACGCAGTTTGCTGGCTCGCTCGCACACGCAGTGTTGGTGGTGGTTGCGGAGCAGGGGTAGTCGTGTGGCAGGCTCAGGAGACGTTTGCTTCCAGGCACACAATTCCATTGGAAAGTGCGTGTGCGACGCAGTTGTTGCTACCTCTGCCTGCGCTGCCGCTGGCCAACAGGGGGCGCCACTGTCTATGGCCAGAGCTGAACTGAGCTCTGCTAATTGCCAGCGCTTGTTGCGGACTTGTTTCGACTTGTTCCCCACTTGTTTCGGCTTGTTTATCTCTAATTATATTTTAATTTGCACAATCTTTGTGTTTACTTTTCTTTTTTGCTTGCCTGCCTGCCTCGGCGGCGCCCCAAAGTGTTTGCACTTCACGCGCACATTTTAATTGCAATTATGACAGGACGCGCGCCAAAGCGCCGCCTTGTTGGCTCTTCAGGGTTTGTCCTTGCCGCAAGGCGTTGTGCTTGGCACGTAGGCAGCATCAATGGGCCACTAATTATTCCGGCCGGACTTGTCCGTCGCTGTCCGACGGTTTGCCAAACAAATTTATGCCAAATCTTTTGGTGCTGGCGAGGTAATTACTTCGTGGACTCAAGGAAATTGAGCGAGTGCACAAATTTGGAATTTTAAACAGCACAACTTAAAGTCAGATAACTCCTTGCCACGCCCACTTTTAACCCACTGCAGGCCAAGCAATTTCTTTGGAAATGTTGCCAAAACTTTGCACCAAACAATCAGACAGCCAAATATTTTCAATGAGGAAGAGAGAGAGAAAGAGGGAGCGAGGAAGGCTTTGCCGAAACCAGTCACGTACGGGGCAGCTCATTTCCTGGCCACGGGGCACAAAGGTGTCAAACGGATGTAGAGACGTGCCGCGTATGCTCAATGTCCTGTCAGCAGGAACAAGGGGGCAGTGCTGTGGATGCCACACGGCAATCAAAGAAACCCGAGAAAACCGCGCCCCAAAAATTCAAGTTGAAGCCAACTTTAAACGTTTCTTAATTGTTAAACTGCCGCTGGCCAACGCCCCCTGCAGGACATGACAAACAGGACGAGCAGAACGAGCAGTGAACACAATTAAACAGAGCAGCAGCAGAGAAAAACCGCCAAAAGACAAGAAAATGAAAAAGAAAATATCCAGTCAGACTGAGGAAAAGCTGCAGGCGAACGCGCGCCATGTTAATTAATTTGCCAGGACATCCGTGACGAACGAACGGGAGCGGGTGCGGGGCAGGAAGCGGACCGTAGCTGCGTGTTTATTTTATGCCGTCGCGCTTAAGTGGTAAGCCCCATTAACAACTGCCTGTCGTTTGGCAGCGAAATAATGGCGTTAGATCATCGTCGCCTTGGCCAGGGCCAGGGCCAGGGCCAGGCAGACGCCTCGTGCTGTGCGTCATTTGAGCGCTGAAAGCTTTCAGCGTAAATTGTTGAAAATTAAGAAATGTTTTTACCCACAGAGCAACGCCCAACTACTCGGGCCGCCCATCTGAGGTCCGGCCTCGGTTTAGCTGATGTACCCCAGACCACATCCCCTCGCATGCGGGTTCCATCATCGTCATCGTCATATTTCATGGCGATTCCGGGTTCTCTCTGCTCTGTTGTTTTATGAGCGCCATTTCGAGTTGTTGTTGCTGTTGTTGTGGCTGTAGTTGCCATTGTTAATGTCCTGACAACCACAAATGGCGACCAATCTGCGTCTGTGGCACCTTTAGCTGTTTGGTTTGTCTTTTGCGGCTTCCTTGTGTATTTCTTTTTCTCCCCATCATCGTCTCCATTCTCGTCTCCATCTTTGCCTTGTTTTCCTTTAATTTAGTCCCTGAGCAAGTGGCTTCCTTGTGGGCGCGCTAACAATAATTAGATGTAACGGATATTGTAATTGGTGTTAAATTGCGTCAGAGGCCGTGTTAATGTTCTGTTTTTGTTGTTCTTTGTGAGGGTGCAGAGGGAGGCGTGGGCGTGGCAACAACTTGCTCTGCAGGCAACAAAGACGTTTTGCTTTATTTAATGTGTCGCATATTGAATTGAATTTTCTTAGGTTGTTTATTAGCTTAATTGAACATATTTGGGTGCACTTATTTTATCTCTATCTGTATATTATCTTGGGTAATATCTCTTCACTCTCGCGTAGAACCTCACGCGAGGACATTAAAGACAGAACTAAAGAAATAAAAGCCGTTGATGCGGCGACAATCCTACCTGACTGCCGGAAACTCTCACACTCGATCTTCTCCGAGCCGCGATCTTCTCATGGCCAGAGCAATTAGCATGACAATGTCTGGGCACAAGTTCAGGATGCGACGGAACAATGCCTTCAGAAGGGGTAAAGCACAAACAAGTTTCGAAGGCCACACAAAGAAGAAGGCTCGAGTCTTATGACAGGCATTTGATTGAGTTGGAATTGAAATTTCTGAAATGAATATGAATACGAAAGTCTAACGGCGACGGCACAAAAGCGCAACGCGTGTGAAACCGGCTACGAAAATCTTAAATTCAATTTACAGCAACTCCTCCTTCTCCCTCCGTCCCGCTTCTTTATCATTCTCGCTGCTCTCTAGTTATCCCCGAGGAGCAAACTTTGCAGGCAAACAGGCAGCCAGGCTGCCAGGCAGGCCAGGCAGCTGGGCAGGCCACATAAATCACAACGCAAAATTTGCATAAGTTGGCAGTCCACAACGAACTAAATTGGCGCCAGCAAATTTTTACGCTGCTTTGGCAGTTTCTACCCCCTTCCCAGAGGAGCTCAGAGGTTGCAACTTCTCTAATCAAATTAGCAACAGTTAACCGGAAGTGTGCGACTTTCACTTTCACCTTCACTGCGTGTGTTCTGTTTGTTTTGCCATGCAGTTTCTCCTTTGTCTCCCTCTCTCTCTCTCTCACTTTGTGTTGCTTTTTATTTTGATTTGATTGTTCGCAGATCAGCGGGTAACCTCTGACTGAGTGTGCCCGCCTCCGGCTGCTGTTGAATGACCCGCCTGAAATCGCATTGGTTGCAAATTTTTGCAATTTGCATTTCGCATTTGGCATTTGCGATTTGCATTTGAATGTGGCTCGCGTGCGAGCTATGAATCATTCATTCACTCAATGCTGTTGTTGCTATTGCTGCTGATGATGATTCAAGTATCGATTTGCATTGATTTGCATTTCAATTGCACTTTTTCGACACTTTACAATGGATTATTTTGCAGTTGCATCAACTCAATGCGATGCGCTGCGCTGTGCTGCGCTGCGATTCAATGCGATGTGATTTATTTATGGCTGCATCACATTTCAAGTGCATTTGTTGTTGTGGTTGCCGTTGTTGGTGTTGCAAATAATGAGGCCTTTGTTTGTAATTGTTTGCGACTAATGATAGCTCTTGAATTATGACAGACAGATGATTGTGGGGCACATACATATTCACCATGTGCTATATATAATACAGCTATGATGCCATGCCAACTGAGCCTTGAAGCTGTCCGACTGACATACGCCAGTTGGACACTCGATTGGTATCTACACGTACATTCATAGACTCTACTTCCTGCTCGACTGCATTTTTCATATTTTCAGATTTTCACATTTTTCACAGCCGCAATATTTCATTGCAATAAATCAGAGGGAAATTATAAAACAATATGCAGGCTAAAACTCATTCACAGTGGTGCAGTCGCAACGCAGTCACAATTGCCTCTTCTGCGGGTTGCCAGCGCACCCAATGGATTTGAATGCCCTCACGGGAGGAGTTGTCAGTCAGCTGAGCTACTTGGCAGGGATTGTGGTACATATGGAAGACAACTGAATGGATCTGTAGTGTATTGCTTAGTCGTCAACCCGAATGAAAATACTGTTTTTTTTCTGGTATTTTTTGTGGCGTATTTTTACCAAACATATTGCCAACGGTTCAACTAAAAAAAAACGATAACAAGTTACGAAAATATAGGCACATAAGGGATAGGGATAGGGAAAGCAACCCAGCATAGTCGCGTCGAATATTGGGTATGCAAATTAATTTTTTCTTACCTGACGACCGCGCTGTACCCTGTACAATCTGCACCCCCCTCTAGGAGTTTTTTGTGTCCATTTCCAGACACGAGTTTTTGTTTCCGATCAGCGATGCGATGTACTCGCCTAATGTGCAGGAAACACGTTTCAAAAAAAGTTATCTATCTTTAAAATATTAAACATAATTCTTTGATAGTTTGAACTTGCATCAGAAATGAAGTCACGCGGTCTCGATAATATTGACAATGACTTATCAACTGTCAACTTCGATTCGATATTGAATAAATGCACATCTCTAGCACTGACAGCATCATTGGCTGAAAACTTTGCAGCGAAAGCCTGAAGTTTAAAATGAAGAGTCGTAAGTCACGAAGTAAAAAATCATTAAAACGATCAGTTCAAGTATCTGATGAATCGGAGACTGCGAGGGTTGAAAATGAAGATGAATTGGCGTCTAATCAAAATGTAAGTTAAGCATATTCTATACACAATATGGATTACTAATCGTTTTGACAGCAGTCGCTCAATTGTGCTGCAAGTTCAACATCTTCAACACAGGAGGCCGTAACACTGAGCCTGGGCACAGAAGCCAAACGCAGAAAAGTTCCTGATAAGAGTCCCGATGATTCTGTTAAAATAACTGCATTGGCAGGCTCATCCTCACTAGAAGCAAAACCAAAATCTCCAGAACATGACAGTAACATGACAAATCCGAATATCATAGATAAAGTTCCGGTAAGCCCAGATAAAAGAGTTCGATCTCCAAGTATTGAGGTACTGCAGACTAATTTTAAGAAAATCGAATTAACCAAATCGGATACATCAGATAATGCAACTCGTTCAGATATTTCTGTTGATAACGAAGAAGTATTTAGCGCATCACTTTCTAATCCAGAAACACCAGGAAAAAACCTTACCCAAAGAGATAATCATACAAACGCATCACAAGTAGAAACAGCAGCGTATGATGGATTTCCAGAACTGTCTTTCGATTTTGAAAAAAATTATGAACAATTAGAGGCTCCCGAATTGGTAGAGGATAGAATATGTACGACTCCAGAAATTCCTGAAAGCTATAAAAGAATTTTTAAACTGTCTGGCCCCAATAAAATGGAGTATCCGGTACCTGATGAAGAATCTGAAATGCAAGGTAACACTTTACAATATAGTGAAGAAGAAGCCGTAAAGGGTGACTATGAGAAACCCATATCAGAATATGCACAAGAAAACTATGAATCTACTAGAGAAGACTACGGGGAACCCATATCCCAATATGAGGAACAATCTCAAGACGCAGAGGAAATTCCACAATGTGGATGTGGTTATGAACATGAATATGGTTATGATCATGAATACGAATCTACAAGAGAAGAATATGAGGAAGAATATCAAGAAGGAGAGCAACCCTTACCCCAATATGAGGGAGACTACCAAGAAGGAGAGCAACCCTTACCCCAATATGAGGGACACTACCAAGAAGGAGAGCAACCCTTACCCCAATATGAGGGAGACTACCAAGAAGGAGAGGAACCCTTACCCCAATATGAGGGACACTACCAACAAGGAGAGGAACTTGCACAATATGAAGGTAGCCATAATCTTGGATATTTTCATCAATACGAAGCTACAAGAGAAGACTACGATGAACCCATATCTCAAAATGAAGATGAAGTTTATGATGAACGTGATAAACTTATATATGGAGATAATGAAAACTATTCTACAAGAGAAGAATATGAGGGAGACTACCAAGAAGGAGAGCAACCCTTACCCCAATATGAGGGAGACTACCAAGAAGGAGAGCAACCTTTACCCCAATATGAGGGACACTACCAACAAGGAGAGGAACTTGCACAATATGAAGGTGGCCATAATCTTGGATATTTTGATCAATACGAAGCTACAAGAGAAGACTACAATGAACCCATATCTCAAAATGAAGACGAAGTTGATGATCAGCAATCTGAAAACGATTCTACAAACGACGACTCTGACGAAGCTACATCACAATCAGAGGAAGAAGTTGAAGAAGAGGAATCTGCACAATCTGAGGATGCACAATCTGAAGATGAAAACGATGAAGACTCTGAAGAAGCCTCTGAGGAAGCCACTGAGGAAGCCACTGAGGAAGCCACAGAATCTGAGGAGCAAGATGAGGAAGAAGATGAGGAAGAAGTATCAGAAGAAGTATCAGAAGAAGTATCAGATGAAGAAGCTGAAGAAGTATCAGAAGAAGAAGCTGAAGAAGTATCAGATGAAGAAGCTGAAAGCGAACAAGAATCAGAAACAGATGCACAATCAGAGGAAGAAACCGAAGAAAATGAATCTGAAAATGACGAATCCGCAGCAGAATCTGAAGAAGAAGAAAATGAATTATCAATGCTAGATGATGAAAATATTGACAATAACGATCAATTAGAAATCGAAACGTCAGAAGAAGTTGACGAAGCCAAATTAGAATATAAAGATGGTGAAAAACAAACATTTTTTAAGGATCTTAAGACCGATGAGAATTACATACTCGAAAATGAGAAAGAAAATGTGATGGAAGAATCAATAACAGCGCATTCTGAACATAAAAGCACGGAATCAATGACAACTAGCAAGGAATCACAAAATAAGTCACCTGAAGCCTTGGATAATCAAACACTTAATCAATTAGGAGAATCCACTGAAGAATCCTGCGATGAAATAATAAGTAAACTACATACTGCGTTCTCTGGAGAATCTGAAGCAGCTGGGGGAGTTAAGCTAGTAGATAACTTACAGAGTGGGGTTTCTGATAAATTATCAGTATCAGAAGAATACAAAAGGAAGACAAAAGAAAGTTCACTTGGTAAGTCTATAGATAAGAGTCTTGATTCAAAAAAAGGATCAAATTCTGACCATGAATCCGATTCATTTTCATCCATTTCTTTTGGGCATTCAGAAGATGATACGTCAAGTCATTCCCCAACCATGAAAGTTGAGGGTAAGCGCAGCAAACCTTTTACTATAAACATTACCATATTATGTAAATAATTTATTCTTCTAGGTATTGATTTAAATCTTAACTCAATAAGAAAGAGTCCTACGAAAACGATTGATAGCTTGCCAACAAAAGATAACCAAGATGAACCAGTGACTACGCAAATTAGTGAGAAACCTTCAAACTCTGAAAGGTGAGCTGGCACTTATAAATATAGCTTTTAGCCTTTGGGTACTTATCAAACTTCTCAACACTATAGCCAAGTAAAAGAACCTCTCTACTTCATAGCAGAGGCAATGCAAATGATTACTCAAGATGCAGATAAACCCAATAACTGCGGAAATGAAGAGAATGTTGATGGCTTACCTTCTTCAGTGATCGAAAAAAAGGAGACAGTCGAAAAGCCAATGATTAATATCATTACAAAAGTACCACAAAAGTCAACAGAGACGGAACAGAAGCCCGTAACGGCTGCAGATGTAGTTTTCTCCACCGGTTTCGTCAAGGAATCTGACAGCGAAGAATCGAATTTGCAACGCAAGTCAAAGACTCTGAAGACCGAAACAAACAGTGGCAAAGATTTCTTTGAGGATGAAAGTACTTACGACGAGGAGAAGATCAATTCCGAAGAGGATGAGGAAGAAAAAAAGGCCAACGCAGAGCCTTTATTCGTGGGTGTGATCAGCGATTACGAAATGATGTTCCTTGAGATACGCAAGCTAGTCGGGAAGGTTCCCAATCGCCATAAGTACGAACTACATAACCTACTCTTCCCCATTATGGCCCTGGGATATCTGCGTATGATCTTAAGCGGAAAGTATCGCAAGGGCAAGACGTTTGTGGAGAACTCACAGCGCTACTTGGATCATTCCTATGTGGGGCGCATAGAGAAGCTCATGGGGTTGCAATCCGGTGCAAACGTGCCGAAAAAGGCCAGAAGATTGCTTATCGAGGGGCACGAACAGTTGGGGATACTGATTTATGGCGATACTTATCGACTGCTGGTACTCCACATGAAGTCTTGGAGTCGTTCCATACAGCAGACATTTCTTACACACTTCGATCTGTGGGCCGACATCTATATAACGGAGCCTCGACAGCATCCTATAATTGGAACTGCACCGCCAGAAAAGATTTTCTGGGCTAATCCCGATTCACTCAAGGAGAAGAAGGAGAACAGTCCCCCTTCGCGTCGTAAGCGCTACAAGAATTTCAAACCTTCGCCAACTAGAAATGTCAATCTGCCCACTTGCACTCGCCTTTTTACACCAACTCCGAAGCGTTGGGATGTGGAACAGATCAAGGAGGACGAAGAGCGTCGTGTTCCGCTGAACCGAGAGAATCTACCATCGGCCTATCTATACACGGCCATTGAGCACGTAGAGACGGTGATCTGTGCCGCCTTTGCCAACAATCTAACCATGCTAAGCATTGGCACCAACTGCTCCACCATACACGTTTACTCGCTGACCTCGTCCAAGCTGGTGCATATCAAGCCAGCCGATTATCTGAAGAATCTGGACACCGGTATGTCGGGCATAGATGAGAGCATGCTGGATGCCAGCAAGAAGAAGATGAGGCGCACTCTTGTCGGCCACCAGGGACCCGTCTACGGCTGCACCTTTGCACCCCACGATCGCTTCTTGCTCAGCTGTGCGCATGACCGCACTGTGCGCTGCTGGTGTCTACTCTCCTGGAGCTGTGTGGTCATCTATCCTGGCCACGCCTCTGCTGTCTACGGCGTGTGCTATGCTCCGCTTGGCTACTACTTTGCCACCGTCTCAGATGATCGCACTGCTCGTGTCTGGGTGCAGGACAACAAGAAGTCTCTATGCATACTTGTCGGCCACTTGGCCGAGGTGATCTGCTGCATCTTCCATCCTAACAGGCACTACTTGGCCACTGGCTCGGGAGACTGCACGGTGCGCATGTGGGACATTGTCAAGGCCGTCCAGGTGCGCGTCTTCAGTGGGCACAGAGAACCTGTGAACACGCTGGCCTACTCCATCTGCGGACGTTACCTAGTCTCTGGTGCTGATGACAAATGTATTGTGGTTTGGGACACCGAGAGGGAGCAGCTGGTGAGGGCGCTCTCGCATCACACGGAGGCCATAAACTGCCTACAGTTTGCTATGGACAACAAACTCTTCGTGGCCGGCGGACAGGATTGTCGGCTAAGCATTTGGGACTTTGAGCGCATTATTCAAGAATATGATTTGGAGAAGGAGAAGCTTACAAATAGTTCAAGTAAACCAGTGAAACCGGAGAACAATCCATCCATGCCGAGTCTTAGGAAGCGGTCAAGGGAAGTTCTAGTCAAGTCTTACCCAAGCAAGGGAACTCCCTTCTACATGGTGCACATTACTCGACGCAACTTGCTGCTTTGCTTTTGTGTACAACGTGCAGAGGATATCGATAAGGAGTCGGGCAAACAGTCGAGTTACGCGGAAGAAAAGTATCGGGAGTGGCGGGAGTTTCTGGACATTCTGAAGTTCAAAGCGTGCTTTGCAAATGGAGAGCAACAGCAGCAGAATGAAGAAACAGAAAATGAAGCAGAAGCAGCAGTGAAAGAAGAGGATGAGTCGTCAGCTGATGAAGAGTTGAAACTAGAGGACAATGATGGGGACAGCATGAGTGAGTCTGAAGTACAGACAAATTGAGGCAGCGTAAACCGATTTTGGACTGTAAAATATGCAGTTTGTATTATGAAAACGAGCAGAATAAAAGACATTAATAACTCCTATGGCAATACGCGCTGCTCGTGTACTACCCCCAAAGGAGCAGCGGCAGTAACAATTTGACAGTTTCAAAAAAACTGGCCATGCCACGTGCAACGCCCACCGTCCGCCCCTTGCCCTAGCGCACGGCCACAAAAGGCGTGCAAAATTTATAGACGCACGCATTAAAAGCCGTCGGGCACGCTCGACTAACTGCCTCGTCCGCGGCATCCTCCACAGCCAGGGCTGGATAGTGTCCCCACCTCTCCACCTCCAACCCCACCCATTCCAAATAGCGACAGGACAATATATTTACGCAACTTCTTATGCTTTTTGTGGTGGTTGTAGCTGGACCCAGTGAAAATAGAAGGAGCTCAAGTGTCCTGGCTCCTGTTGTCATTGTTCTTGTTGTTGTTGTTGCTGTTGGCAGCATCTTGTGCCTCGTTTGTAGCAGTTATCTTTGGGTCCTGCTGAGCTGGCCGCGCGAAATGAAATTGTTTACTCCACTGTCATGTGCACGTGAGACGGCGACACAGTCGTGTCCCGGCTACTCCTTACGGCACTGCCCACGCCCCGCCCCAGCCCTGCCCAGCATTCTCCCCGGTGCTATCAAAAAAACGAGATTTCTTTTTTCCATTGCGAGCAAGAAAAACAGAAAAAAGTCCAAGAAAATTCAATGTAATAATTCTTTTCCGCTCGGATAAGGTGCGAGCGGTTTGAGCGGGGAGTCCCAGTTGAGTGCGGATCGTGGGTAGGTAAGGGGATAGGGGGAAGGCAGCGCGGGAGTTTGTCAGGGCTTCTGCCCTGTAATCGTGCGCAATTTCTGCGGCGTTTTTGCTGCCCGCAGTTGGAACATCTTTTGCTCAGCATTTTTCCTTCAGTTTTCTTCAGCTTTGTATTTTCCTTCATTCATTTTTCGTTTGTGTACGCTGACTGGCATTTTTCTCTGCCACTCTCTCTTGTTCTCTCTCTATCCCTTTCTCGTTCTCTGCTTCTGCTGTCTGTGGCCAATTGTGCGCCGTTATGCATCGCCATTTTCCTCTGCACACACATGTGCTGCAGCCTCACCCACACACATGGCAGGGCAACTGTTGCAGTCGTCCTTTTCCCGCCCCCTTTCCCCTGCTGCCTCGCTAAGCCGCGGCCATTATTCATGAGGCTTATTAGGGAGCAGCGCGTAAAACTGTCACAGCATGCAGAGCAAACAGCACAGTCCATTTAACCGATTTGAGCAGAGCACAAAAGCAGAGCATAAAACAAATATTTATAATGAAAACAATGTCCTGTCGTACACGAGTCCGGGCGTGAGTCCCAGCCCGAGTTGTTGTTTCTACTGCTGATGATGAGCAAACAACTTGAAGCGCGAGCATTTTAATTTACAATTGTCGCAGTCGCAGTCGTAGTCTGTACTTGGGCTTCAAGCAGCCTGCCATCCAAGTCCAACTGTCCATCTGTCCTTGTTCTGACGGCCGACTCCTGTGGTGCGTTCGCCTGCACTTGACAGCCAGTCAGAGACTTGGGCATGCTCTCCCTCCCTCTCTATCTCTCCTTCTCTCTCTCTGTCATTCTCGCTTTCTTTTCTCCCCTTTCCAGTAGCCCGTCGCTGTAGCATTTTGGCAACTGCGTGGCTCACATTAAACTTAAACCGCATATTAGCAGGCCATAAATACAGGATGTGTTTTCGGACTCGGTACTTAAATATGATAAATGCGCGTATTGTATTTCATTTGGATTTAGGGCAACCTCAAAGACAATAAATTAAACTCGAACACACATACACACACAGACAAATGGATAATTGCACACATGCTGCGCTTGCGCTTGACCAATTGCAACTACCTAAGAAGACAAAGCTGATCAAGGTAAACCCAAAGCGAAGATACTACGCAGTACAGAGATATACGAGAGCAGATAGTTTACTTTTACTTTATTAAATTGGATATACAAGAATAAATTAATACATTTATAAATTAATATTAATAATATTTCCAACACTTAACTGCAAATGTTAGATAATGGAAAATTAAATAGAAAATTGAATACAAATATTTTTTAAAAATTATTTACAAACTTTGTGAAGAACTCTTCCTAAATTTTCGTTACTTCAAATGCTAAATAGAAAATTCAATAAAAATATTTTTTAAAATTATTTAAAAACTTTGTGAAGAACTCTTCTTAAATTTTCGTTACTTCTCACATAGTATTCATAATATTTCCACACTTAATTGAAAATGGTAGATAAGGAGAACTAAATAGAAAATTAAATAAAAATATTTTTTTAAATTATTTACAAAACTTTATGAAGAACTCTTCTTAAATTTTCGTTACTTCTCACATAGTATTCATAATATTTTCACACTTAACTGAAAATGGTAGATAAGAGAACTAAAAAGAAAATTGAATACAAATATTTTTTAAAATTATTTACAAACTTTGTGAAGAACTCTTCTTAAATTTTCGTTACTTCTCACATGTAATTTACTATATTGTTGTACCCTCTGTGGACTAGGGTATGTACATACATGCAACCCGTAATTATGGAACCGCGGCCACATGCAATCCTCCTCCCAGTCGGCCTGGTGTTTGCCAAATTTACACAAATTCCAATTGCCCGCAGACGGACATTGGACGACTACCGACTGCGGACTACTGGAGTTGGCTGCTTTATGAAGATTGGCCCGAAACTCGTTTTCGTTCGCGGCCAATAACGAGAGGTGGCCACCGGGCAACTTGCAACTTCCAAAACTTCCACTTCCACTTCGGCCGGGCCGGGCCGGGTCGATTATTATGGGCAGCGGTGCGCTGCAATTATGTCGTCCAATTAATATCAACACAGCGGGAGGCGGCAGTGGGACATGTGGTGGGAAGGGGGGGAGAAAGAGACTGCAAAGGGGCTCCCCATGTGTAGCTTTTGCATATGCGCCTTATGCAGAGGCCATTTATGCAATTTATTGTCTTTGATGGCATTCAATGTGCCAAGGCAAGCCGAGCCGAGCCAAGTTGGACCACCCGTTGTCCATTGGCCATTTGGGAGATCGCTGAAACTTATGCAAAAACTGTTCGATCGATTTGCGATTAGGCGTAAAAATGCTAAACAGACGTCGGGATCAGGCGGGCAGGCCGTGCATCAATCAAGCTGTCAATATGCCAATATATGCATACATATGTATGTGTGCGTCTGTCTGTATGTGTATGGCCAGTGCAAGGTGTCTGCATAATTGCGGTGCCCAAACTCGAAATTTATTATAATTTCCACACTTCGGTCACGCGCTGCTGCCGTATATATATAGTACTATATATATACACATCTCTACTTTGTGGCGATCATTTTTCGTGTAAGTCAGTGTCATTACTTTGATAGACATGACTCGCGTGGCAGCTGCTGTCTGCGCGACGTGACAAGCCGCAGGCAGAGGCAGAAGGACTCAGCCTGGGCTACACTGCACAGAAACCTGGATAGCTCACTTCAGCACCCTATCCACAATGACCCTACACTGCAAAGAAAAGTGCATAACATTACTAGAGCAATGATGCCTTAAATTTAACAACTAAATTTCAGGTCTAGTTTCATCATCTAAATTCGATTTGCTTTAAAAGGAAACCTGTGTCAGTTTTATTCAGCAATCTACGCTACAAGATCTTTTGCCTTTTCTTAACTAACTTTTCAGTCACTTCTTTCAGTGCATTGCAAGCTGCCCTTTAATTAACGATTATTTCGCAGCTTTACGTTTTACAAAGTTGCTGCTTAATCCTGTCGCCTGTCGCCTGCACTAGTCCTTATTGAATTACGCACGCAGCTCGTTTGTATCAAGTGAATGCCCCCAAACCCCCATTCAACTGCAGCTGCCTGCCTGCCTGCCTGTCCAGACCGCAGATCCGACGACAATGATATGGGTGCAGCAGCAGCGGCTTATCTAGCTTCGACTCTGGCTCAGGCTCAGGCTCTGTCTCGGGCTTCAGCTTCGGCTTCGTCCTGCCACTTATCGCCGAAACCGGCTTTAATTGAATTTGCGCTCAATACTCATGGCACGTTGCAGTTTTGCATGTGCCATTTTATTAACATGTTAAGGGCCTGGCGGTAATTTATGTTCCGATCCCCATGCACTGTCGCAGTTGTGAAAAGTACACACAGAACGCAGCCAGAGGGTTGGCCAAGTGATGCGCTGATGGATTACAGGCAAATTGCTGGCAACTCTGCCATAAATTTTGATGCAATTTTAATGAAATTAATGGACTGACACACAGCGCGAAGGTTAAGCCAGATAAACGAAAATACACAACAAAAAAACACGTTCGATGAAAGCGCATAACATTTTCGAAGGTGATGAAAGTGAGTCGCAAACCCGATAATACTCTTTCTTGGGGGCACCTAATAAACAAGTATTTTCCGGTGTGTGTGTGTTCAGCTCCCTCTTTCTTCTCTTAATATGCAGTTAAGAAACGCCTCGGGGTGTGCTTATCGTTATCCCAGCAGCAGCAAAATGATATTGTATGCCAGCACGGGGCACTTATGCGTTTCCTTTCGTTATTGCCGAATTAAAATTCTAAACATGGCTCGCCCCATGCGATAACAAGGCTTCCACATACAATTTGAAAATGCATTTTACATTAACTTAATTATTTACAGAGACATGAGAATGGCACTGCGAATGGCACTGCGAAACTGCGGGAGACCTTAAGCTGTGCGCGGGCCCATTGTTTATGGGCCTGGCACACGCACTACTCTAGCACAGGTAGCACAGGTAGATGCAGGCAGAGATAGTCAACATAGATGGCAGTTCTATCTATGCGAATGAACCCGGGCCTGGGGTAGTGCCTCTGTAAAAAGCTGAAACAATGTTGCATGCATGCAAGCAAGTGCGGGGAGGCGGGGAGGGGGATAATGCCTAATTATGGGGCGGCAGTTATCGCCCGCAAATCGGCCATCAAATATGCAGAGCCAGTGCAGGCCGAAAACATAAATTGACCAAGATATACGAGCTGCAATCATGAAAGGCAACCTCGCAAATCCTACGGCAATTAACACATTTCTCTCTCAGCTCGATAAATTGAATATGTTTGCCGTATGACACTCGTGGGGAACTCAACACGTGGTGAGTAGTGCAACGAACGAACGAACGGTTCTCTCACCTGTCTCCGTATCGCACTCAGACAAAGTCCCTCTCTCTGTCTCTCTCTCACACACTCGTGAAACAACAAAATCGATATGCGTTGCATGCCAGGCCCAGTCCCAGTCCCAGTTGCTGCTCCTGGCACGGCCTCTGATAGCATGACGACATGGCAGGGCGCACAGGAAGCTGAAGCTGAAGCTGAAGCCGAAGCTGAGCGTGGGGCAAGCGACAAGCGACGCAACATGCGCCCGGCATTATAATGCCAGACGCGACACAGACCGACCCCCCCCCCCCCACACACACACACACATAGACAGGGGCAGTGGGAGCTGTGGAGGAGGGGAACGGGGGAAGGGGAGGAGCAACTGCTGAAACGAACTGCTGACTGGCAACGTTAAAACCGGTAAATCTTCATAGAGTTTGCTGCGTACATTGCTCTGCCCAGCTCAAAATACCCTAACTGTGCGCGGGTAGCTTACTTGCTGGTTTCTGAAATACTACTGCACTGAAAGTACTGTTAAGTAAATTATATTCATTAGTATAGAAGAAGACACAGTATCAATGCATTTCGATTAGAAAGTTTACTTTGCTTGTTAAATGAAAAGAACAACATCATTGACTCCTTCTTGCAGCTTCTTTTACAAATGGGCTAAGCATTTAGCACAGTATCAATGCCTTTATCTAGCAAGTTCTCAGTCACATCTTTAAAGGTATTGATTCTCTCTTAAGATGAGAAGGTTCTACTTTAGATGAGTAGTTGCTTCTTAAGATAAGAAGTTTCTTGTTTAGAAGAGGAGTTCCTTCTTTAGTGAGAAGTTCCTTCCAATGACTAGTTTATTGCATTACTCTCGATTAGAATGTTAACTGTGCTTGTTATATGAGAAGAACAACATCATTGACTCCTTCTTGCAGCTTCTTTTACAAATCTGCTGAGCACACTTTAGGTAAATATGTATTAGATATCCTATAATCTTCAAAATAATAGACACAACATTAGCATTTCTTTTCTCCAGCAAGTTCTTTCCCATTTCTTTTTCATCTCTACCCTCTTATACAGCCTCACTCAATCTTCATAGTGCATTGCATCTTCGTTTTGTCACAGAGCTTCCCTTTATCCCGGCTTGCACTGCAGACAACGTAGCTGTAGCTCCCGTTGACGATGAGGGTTTATTTCATGCTTACTTTGGCTTTCTTGCCGGCACCGTAAGCAGCCCCCAATCCAGCTACCTTCCCACCCAGCTAACCCCCCCCCCCCACTCTTCACTCCACTTTTCTCTCCATTCGGCTTGCTACTTTTGCACATTCTTTTCAATTTCAGCTCTGGTTCGTTTGGGTTGGCTGACTGCCTGACTGGCTGAGGCATTTTCTTCTGCGAAACTTTTGCAATTTTCTATTAAAGCAATACACATGCACACATGGGTGGTTCTCTCTACCTTCCTGCCTGGCTTCGTGCCTGGCGCCGTGTGTGTTTGTATTTGTTTTTCATATAAAATGGGAATTTTCTTTATGTGTTGGCGCATGGCTTTTGTTAGTTTTTGGTCCGTTGGATCGGGCCCGTTTGGGTCTCTGGTCTGGTCGAGTCTGCTCTGCTCTGGCCAGGCCATATCTCATTTCTCTCTCTCGTACTAATTTCGCAGTTATTCAGCAAATGTATTTACAAGCAGCACCGCCATGTTTGTTCGCACATAACCTCAAAACTTTATACGCATTTTGGCAAATTGCGTGCGCTTTCTTCTCAACGTTTCGACTCAACTAAAGAAACCGCCACAGAGAACTTTTTGCCTTTGACTCTCGCCAGTGAAGCGTTGCATAGTTCTTAGCGTTTTGTGTGGCTTTTGCTTTTAGCCAAATTTGCCAGCTGCGGCTAAAGTACACTAGACAGCCAGTGGCAGCTTCTTAAAGCCTTAAAGCTTGGCTGAAGCAGACCCATTGGGCTGTGCCTAATCAGTCAGTGTGTTCGAAGCTCGTTCATGCCTCAATGATGAAATGAGTTAACACTTGAGCGCCACACGCAGGACTACACACACACATGTCTGTGTGTGTGTGTGGCTGTGCTTGACCAACAATCGGTCAGCCCAGAAGGGCCTGCAAATAACATCAAAGACCCAGTTACAGTCACGGCCAATGTGGGAGGGCAATGAAACATTTTAGGAACCCAAAAACTTAATACAGACTTCAATTTCAATCTTTTTAGATACGGCACCCTAGCCGGCACTAACTTGACTGCAACTGGGGAGTATCTGTGTGAAAAGTTGTATTCAAATGGCAGCTGCACCTTCATATTAGACGAGACACTTTGCCCGTGGCCGCACTCACCTGAGTCCAATGATATTTTATCGGCTGCGTGTGTAAAAAGTGCCATCAACATTTGGGCCAGTCAGCCAGTCAGCCAGCCAGGCAGGTAGTCATAGTCGACATGGTCACTGCTCCCAGGTTCGTATCAGGCCCTTGGCTACTACTTCGTCCTGCTTCTACTCCTCTGCTCTGCCTTGCGGCTTGTGGCTGCAGTCTAATGTGCTGTGTGTGCCAGGCGTTCAAAGCCATTTTCTATTTTTATGTGCGCACAAACTGTAAAAAAATTGCAAGGCAAAGAGAAGGAGAGAGAGAGAATGGGAGAAAGGGCGAGAGAGTGCGAGCGCAGCTGAGTGTAGACGTTATAAAAAGGCAGTTTCGCAACGGTGGCCATAACAACACGCCCAGCATGGGAACCTTTACCTTACCCGGTCCCGGCTCCCCGTTCCCCGTTCCCAGCTCCCGATGGCACGGTCGGCTGTCCCAACGACCAAGTTAACTGCATTTTAACGCGCATTTCAATTTGGAACGGATATAATTTATAGACGACTGACTGGCGCTCACCCCCTGCCTGCTCCTCCCCTCTGCTTGCCTCACTTATGTGTCCAAGTCCACGTTCACGTCCAACTCGGGAACAGCACAGAATGTTTGTTGCCTCAAAATTGAACTGTGCGCTTCACTGCATCCGCCTGCTGCTCCCACTACTCTGCTTACTCCCCCTTCTACCTCTCTTTCTGCTATCTGCCTGGCATGTTTATCTAGACTCTGCCCGCTAATGTGCAAAATTTAATAATAAAGTGTTACGAGGCAGTTAAAGAGTTGCATGTTGTTGTTCAATGTTGCCGTAGTCGTTCTTGTTGTTCTTGTTGCAGCTGATGCGGCAAATGCAATTTCGCGTAATATGCAGCAGCAGCAACGATGTCCGCACGCCTTAAAGTATGCTTCAAACTATTCACTCGCCGAATTCGTCGTTCCACCGGACTGCAAGTGACTGCCCAGCACCGTGTGCAGGCCCAGTCCCAGGCCCAGTCCCAGTCCCAGTCCAGCGACAAGTTCTGCGAATCTGCTGTTGTCCTTCTTACTTAGTTTTCCTTCATTCTTCTGCGCACCCTGTAAAATAACAGTGCCTCCAACGGGGCATGACAGAATCTTCTATAGAGTTTGTAATAATATATTTATCTTATTTTAAAGTTTACATAATTCAAATGAGTTCAACGTTGTCGTACTTTAGTTGGGCAGTTAATACTTGGGCAGTTAATACTTTCTTTCTTTCGTCATTTTCTTCTTCTATAGCTCATCTTCAAGTCGTGCACTCCCTCTGCCTTTGCTTCCTTTGCAATGTCGAGCACTTTTCTACTTTTCCAAATGTCTGCGTGTTCAAATTGAACAATAACCCTAAGTTGTTGTCGTCGAAATAATATAATATTTTCTGTGCCCTCCAATCCTGATTTTTCATACAAATAAAATGTGCGTCACTCCCTCTCTCTCTCTCTCCCTCTCTCTCTCTCTCCCTCTCTATCTCTCGTGCTTTGTCTCGCTATAACAGCGAAAATCGCAAAGCAATCAAATAAAATTTGAATAAAAGATTTTTGTCTGTCGTTGATTTGCGAAAAGCTCAGCAAGAACAACAACAACAATTTTGGAAAATAAGAACACGATGAGCGTCAACTTGTGCGCATTTTGCATGGGGTTGTACCGGGAAGATACACACACAAACAGACACAAACACACACTCACGTAACTGCCTGTAGGTAAGATGTAAGTACAGTTTTTGGCAAAGTTTTGGCTGAATATGGCAGCAGCGGCGCTGATAAGTTGCCAGACAACGTGGAAAATTAAAAGAAAATATGTTGATAAGCTCAAAGAAGAAGAAGAACATGTAGAAATAATAAGGTAAATTGTAAATAAATCGTAGTTACTTAAGTTCCCTCAGTTTCATTCGTAACTGATTAAGTTCTTTCTTTAAATTTGCCTGCGCACTGACCTTCACCCGCTCCCCCCCCCTCTCTGTCACTCTTTCCCCCTTACCTGACACTGAGCTGACCCTGAACGTGAATTTATGTCGTCCTCGTCGCTGGCCTTGACCGAGATGGCTTGTCCCAAAATGCAAATTAGCCAAGAGCCGCAGCAAATACAAAAACAAAAGCAACGGCAGCAAAACTCATTACCAACTCTGTTGCTGCCCCAGCCTAATTTCATTTCATACCAAATTACACACAGCCACACGACCCACAACGATGACGTCACGGCCAGCACACGGAAGCCGGCAAAACCTAATTAGCCAAGCAGCGTCGGCGTGGCATCACTTTGCGCTGTCACGGGCTGCGGCGTGCCGTGACCCACAGCGTCGTTTGTGCCGCCCCAAGGATGACCCCGTGCCGGTTCGAGTGGGCCGCATTAAATTACCGACGTGGTCGCCAAGGAGAAAAAGTTATTAACGCGCCAAAAAAAAAGGGAGGCAAAGAGGAAACTGGAAAAGTTGCCGGCAAAGGCGACAACAAAAACAAGCAGCCAAAGTGCGTAGGGGGGAGGAGGAAGGGAGAGGGAGCAGGGCAGCTGTCGCCCCTTGTTAAGATGCCTGCCTGACCTTATTGCGAAAGTGTTGACCGCAAAACGAGCAGCAGGCGCAGACAGCAATGCGAGTGAGCAGCAGTGAGTGGGGGGGAGGCAGGCGGAGGCGTGGCACCATTTGGGTCAATTTTAGCGCCAGGCTGTGACTAATGTAATTAACGCCAGCTCGCTCTCTCTCTCTCTTTTGGTGCTCTCAGTGCTCTCTGCACTCAACTCTCTGTTATGCTATGGCCATCTCGCTCACTCCCACTCACTCACTGCACGTCTCTCTCTTGCTCTCTTTCGCTCTCGCCGGCAAGCAGCGCAATTGGCTGTCACTTGTAGCAGGCGCACAGCATCAGCAGAGCGAAAGTTTTTAATTAACTTTTGGCGCCAGTTATGCTTGCTCTCTCTCTCTCTCTCTCTCTCTCTCTCTCTCTATGTTTCTGTCTCCCACTGCTGCTCCCTTTGCTACTCTCTCTCCCAGTTCCCTCTGCCTCTATTCTCTCTCTCTGCTGCCCTGTAAATAATTGTGGCTGCTTCTGCTGCGCGTGCCACAAACTTTGCTGTACCCTGTGTGTGTGTGGGTGTGTGTCTCTGTGTGTGTGAATAATGTCCTTGTCCCAGTGCGCCACAAGTTGTAGGTGTGAATTGGCATCGAGTCTGGAGCCAAAAAGCCACTGGGCGAACAGCAAATTGTGAATGACATTCGGGAGAGTGCGAATAATTGTGAATGGAAACGGGCAGAAATAGAAAGAGCAAAGAGCAATAAAGAGAGAAGGAGACAGAGAGAGGGAGAGCAAAGTGGGGAAGAGCTGTGGGGAATGAGCTGCGCTGCACTTGACAGCTTCGTAATTGTAATGATGATTAAGCTGCGTATGCATTCATATCTCTGCTATGCCAGCCAGTTAGTACAATATATTTACTGTGGCAATTTTTAGCTATGAAATACAGAAAAAACAGCTAAAAATAGCAGAAAATAGCTATAAGTTGATTAAAATTCAGAGAGAATTAATGCTTTATATTATACATTTAACTCATAATGAAGCTTTTTATGTTAAGTAAGTATTGTTATTAACATTTACCCTCATCCACCTCTCCCCCTCCCATCACACAAGTGTCAATTGCAATCGAAATCAACCCTGACAACAATGGAGGCAACTGACAATGCAAATTATCGCTTATGCCACTGATTATTGCCAATTCCCAATCAATTTCTGACGCTGCCAGTTGCCAGAGTTGCCAAACAGGGGCGGGCACAGCAAGTATCAATTGCCAAATGCCACAACAACAGGGGGTAGGGGAGAGAGGAGAGGGGGCAACACTGAATTCTTTTGTTGCTGGCAGGCACTGAAAAGGCGCTCAGTAAAACAAACAGAGCCTCATAGTGTGTTCCGGCTGCACTTGACTTGCAGTCGAACAAAGCACACACGAGGCAGACAGAGCATGTTGCATGCAACATAGTGCAATTAAGGCACAGCAGCAGATCCTACCCCTATTGGAACTCTATCGGCATCCTGGCAGACAGCACAGGATCTCTCTCTCTCTCTCTCTCTCTCTCTCTCCTGCTTCCCTTGCTGCGTGCATTTGCATAATTTGCATATAATTCTCTGTCAAACATTTTAGAGATACAAGAGAAATACATAAATATGAGGAGTGCATATGAACAAAGAGGTAAAACCGCTGAACCCAAATGCAAATTTCGCTTAGCTCAGCGTGTGAAAATTCCATGCCGCTGTCGAAGTCAAGACAGCTGCGAGTCGAGCCGAGCCTACTGCCAGTCTACAGTCTCCGCAAACAGTCTTCAATCTGCAGTCTACAGTCCACGCACAGTCTATAAATATGCAGGCACTGCATTGACAGTTCGTGGCAAAAGTTTGCCGTAGAAGTTTTTAACGCTGCGACAGCTTAAAACAATAAAAATACCACGCCTGGCTTGGTCAAGCAACGGAGATCTTCGACGTAACTTGCTTATAACTTGTGCGAGCAGCCAAAGTTAGCGTTTTGTAACGCTGATTTGCAGGCCAGTGAGGAGAGAAAGAGATAGAGACAGGGAGAAGGGGAGTGGGGGAGAGGGAGTAGGGGATAGGGAAGTACAGAGTCCTGGCAAGTTGGAAGCGTTAAACTTTTCGCCACAAAATGAACTGCGTGACGGAAAGTGAGAGGAGAATGCAGCCAGCGGGGCAAGTGCAACAGTTTATGGTTTTATAAATCGGATTGTGTTGAAATGATGCAAGAGAACAAAGGGCAGGGAAGGAGAGAAATGTGCAAGAAATGATTTCTAGCTGACTTTGATTATATTATAGTAGATGAAGTAAGTTAGTAAAGAGTTCCCAAATGGAGCTCTTCTAATCACTCCTTCTCCTAAGTGTTTCTTACTATATGATAGCATAAGCTAACATATAAATCATAATAGAAGAATGAAGAGTTCTTTGGTATTCTTATAAGTACTTGAAGTATCGTTCGGGCAACCTTATTGAGCGATTCCTATTATTCCTTTTCTCGGCTGATTTCGACAAAAAGCCAATATATTGTAATAGGCTGGTAGAGGGTCACACTGTACATCGGTACTTACATAACACGATGACTATGTTAAGCCTATGTATATCGATACTTATATAACACGATGAATATGTTAAGCCTATGTTAAACCGATGTAAAACTATTAAAAAACATTCTGTGTTAGCGTCAAAAAAAGGAAGACGCAACGTTGTGAGTGAACAATTGCCTTCCACAATATCAAATTAGGTGTGATAACATATATCAATGATATGTTACCTTAAGGAGACTGATAGATGCCTTTAGATATTATACAAATTTAGGTGTAGGTGTAATATAATCACTTCCATTTAAGTTATCTTGGTACTCTTCTCTTGATATCTCTCTTTATAAGCCTTTAGGTATTTAATTAGATTTTATTTCTCTTGATACTGATAGTCTCCTTTTACTAAGAATACATATTATCAGATCCATTTAAGTTCTACCAGACGCGCAATTAACTGCTTATAGAGCTCTTCAAATTGTATTATTTCCCTACTCATTTTGAATTTATATAAGGTATAATATACACATAAAGAAGTAGTTTCCTTGATGGTCTGCTACACCCCTTCTGCAGCACTTCTAATAGCTACTGCAAGTGCACTTCACATTCCTTTCATAATCAAGATTTCGCTGGCATTTAGAATCTCATTCATTCTGAGCGCCATAAAAAAGCTGCTCGAGTGAGGCCTAAAAAACTATCGAGCAGAGCTATTAACACGCCGTAAAAGCTGGCGAAATGAGCGAGCGAGTGCAGCAGCAACTGGCAACGGTAGCGCCTCGCAATTAGCCTGCTCAATTAAGGCTCGCACATAAACAAAGCCCTAAAAACGACGGTGCATAATGACTGAGAATTTGCATAATTAAAAGTGCAACCAGAGAGGGAGACAAAGAGGGCAGAGAGAAGAGAGAGAGAGAGAGAGAGAGAAGAGAGTGCGCGCTGCTCTTGGCAGCAGCTTCTGGCAAGGCAGTTCCCGCTCTCCTACTCCGCCTCCTCCCCTTTGGAGAGTTGCAGTTGAACTGCAGTTTTGGTAAGTTCAATTTATATGCAACCATTGGGCAAGGCAATTCTGACCAACCCCCTATGCCGTGTCCCTGCTCTACCTCCGCCACTGCCTTTGGGCCATGCATGCCCATAAATTTGCCCAGTCGGCCATGTCCGAAGCAAATGGCGAACTGACCCACGTCGCAGCCACAAACTTAATTTCGTATTTGTTGCCAAAACAAAGGCAGCCCCCGGGGGAAAAAACGGACACGTCATGCGAGGCTCCCCCCTCAAGCCAGCGTGCCACTGCCCCTCCTACATGCTCCTACATGCAGTTGGCAGCAGCAGCAGCAATCGTCTCGGTTTAGGGCCAGCCCATTGGCCATTTGGCCAGACATTTGTCTGCCACAGACAGCGGGGCGTGCATTTTGTTTACATTTTGCCAAAAAACGCAGCAAGTTCTCTGTGCTCTGTTTGTCTGTTAGCAAGTTTATTAGGGCGTATGATTAATAGCCCCTCTAGCAGGCAGGCGCCGTACAGCCTCAGCCCCAGCAGCAGCAGCCTTAGGGCAGCTTCAGGGCAGCACTCTCTGTGGTTAATAAAGAATATACGAAAATGATTTTGGGGCAGGGGCAGTTCTTGGTAATTAAAATTGATGTGACGAATTCACGAAGCGCAGTGTGCAGACTAAACGAAGGTAATTAAGTCAAATGACATGACAGCAGCAGGCCAAGATAACGTCGAGCATTTGCAGTGCCAATTTGGAGAGTTCCGAAATGAAGTTAACAATTTGTTATGTGCAGACAAGGCAACTGGTTTCAGCCACAACAAATGCTTCTAATTGGCAGCAGATACCAGCTCTCTTTCCCTCTGTCTTTCTCCTTCTATTCCTGTCTCTCTCTCTTCCTCCTCCAACTGCGCTCATCATCATCTCTCAATGGGCTTACTAATTTTTTGCAATTGTATCTTTTGCTTTGATTGCAATCAATCTATGAAATCCGCAGCTACTTGTTACTGTAGCTCTTGTAACTGCCAGTGTATCTGTTAATGTATCTGCAGCTGCAACTGTATCTGTATCTGCAACTGCAACTGTATCTGGCGCTTTGTGGCCCAGCGAGAGCATTTCAATCGAAACCGCACTAATGAAGCCCATTGAAAATGCAATGCTTAAGCAGCAGCTTCCGATTGGAGCCTATCCACCTTGCTGCCTCTCTACTCTCCCTTCTCCCCCCCTCTCTGTGTTTTCCCCCAGCGTAACCGCAGTTGAAAGCACAGAGGCAAGCTTCAATTCCCGCGGCGCCTGCAGCTTTCCGCTCGGCGTCAATTTTAATGGGCTCGCAATATTAATGACATTTTCAATTCCATTGCATTATAAGTATCTCTATGAACTATCTATCTATCTCTGTCTCTAGCTGTGGCTAGCTGTGTGTCTCTATCAGTATCTATATCTCAATCTGCAGTTGTATCTGTATCTTTTGTGTGCAACTTGTCAGCATAATTACGAGTCTCAGTCTGCCTCCCTTTCTGCCCTCCTCCCTGCTCCTCCCTCCTGCCTGCTGCCTTCTGATTTGTTGTTTTTTATTTATTCATTCATTTTCATATGCATGAAAATTCGCGCAGACCTCGCACCCAGTGGGCGTGGCAGTCAGGTAAAATTTTTGTATTGCTGCTGTTGTTGCACGCTCCAACGCATTTCCACTTGCCATGCAAGAGGACGCACCACAACGGGGCAAGCCACACACCACAAGCAACCACTGGCAAAATAGAGTTGTTGTTGTTGTTGCTGCCTCTGCTGCTGGCTCTGCCTCTGCCTCCAGGTAGCTTCAAGTATTATTTTTCCACATTTCTTTATTTCCATGTTGCCATAATTGCGTCGTCGTCGTCGTCGTCCGTCGTTGGCGGCTGCAATTCTTTCATCCAAGTGCGCCTCATCAGCGTCGAGCAACAACGTGAAGGGGCCGCTGCCGCTGCCGCTGCCACTGCCTCTTTGCCTCCTCTCCCCCCTCCTAGTGCACTTGTGCAGTGTCTCACTCACTCCCAAACAGACAGTCAGTGCCTTGCAGTCTCTCCCCCCTCTCTCTCTCACTCTCTCTCTCTGCCCGCGGTAATTAAAGGCAAACCGCTGCAGAAAAAATTTTTCGGCGCTTTTCAGCGCTGTAATTAAAAATTGCAAAAGTATTTTCTGCTTTTTTCTGCTGTTTATTTTCTTTGCTTCCTCTTCTTGCTCGTTTTCTCTTTCGCATTGCAGAACAAAAACCGAAATGCTGAAAAGCTGTGTGGGAAAACCGCGTTAAAAGCAACAGAAATGCATTGGGCAGCAGCCCTTTTGCTCTGAGAAGTTCCTTCTCTCCAGCTCTCCAGCCCCTTTCCTCCCTCTCCCCTTATTCCCAGCTCTGCTCTGCTCTTCTCCTTTCTCGCCGCCCTTGGCTGCCTGTCTGCCTCTCTCTCTCTCTGCTCTTCCTGCCCCAATCCTCCCACGCCCTTCAGCACCTTTTGTTTCTGGCATTGATATGGCACTGGGCGTGGCTGCTGCCTGCTTAAAGTCTGCCAGCTTAAAGCAGCCGAGGATCTGCACTCACTGTGTGCCTCAGTTGTCACTGGGATTTGACAAACCTCCCGCAACTCTCACTCCAAATTGGCAACCGAAAAGCGGCCACCAATCAGAGAAAAACTGTCAACTAGCCATAAATACAGAAATGCACAAATTAAATTAGGCAGGCAGAGCAGGTGGGAGGGAGGAGAGAGGAGGGGGAGGGAGAGTGAGACAAAAGGCGGTCTGCAATTTACAGAAAACTGCCAACAAATCAAATTGCCTTTATAACCAGCACACGAAGCGATGAACGATCGCTGGCCAATTCCCGCGTGGACAATTGCAACGAGGGAGTGCGAGGCAAGAGAGAGAGAGGCAGAGAGAGGGAGAGAGAGAGGGAGAGAGAGTGAGGAAGCAGGGGCAGCTGAGTAAATAATTTTGTCTTGCCGTAAAAGTGCAGACTGGCAGGCGAGGGTGGGCAGTAGGAGGAGGAGCAGCGGCTGCCTTGTCTGTCCGTCTGCTTGACTGGCTCGCTGGCAGCATCTGTCAATTGCTTGGAGATTGATGCCCCTGGATAATAACGACGCGAACAATTTGCAGACGACAACACGCCACAGCGACAGCGACAGCGACAGAGACGGAGATGGAGTCAGAGATGGAGTCCAAGTTGGAGCGGGCCGAACTGGCACCGTCGGTGGTCGCATGTCGCGAGACAAAGCTGAAAAACTGAATGACAACTCTTTAGCCTCGTTGGCTTGTTGGCTGTTGGCTTGTTGGCTTGGCTTGGCTAACGGGATTTTAAAGCAAGTTATTTGCCCAAAAATGGTGGCGACAGGCGAAGGCGATGGCAAAGTGTCGCAGCCGGCGACAAGTGACAACGGCGCGCATGCGTGACTTGCCAAGGCGATTGGCAATTGGAAGACACTCATTGTTGTTGCCAGCATGGATGGATATGGTAAACGCAATGCCCCATGCAGCAGGCAGCCTGCCACATGCCCCAAGCCCCATGCCGAATGCTGACTGACTGACACTTTGTCAGCATACGCAGCCTGGACAAATTTGCCTTGTTTCCCACCAGCAACAGCAGCAGCAGCAGCTGCCTCTGCCTCTGCCTCAGTCTGCGGCGGGGATGCGGGGCAAGCTAAGCCGCCAGCTGCATGCCTAGACATGCCTAGACAAAGGCGGCATGCAGCAGGATGCAATAAAACGCAGTCACAGGTGCATCAAATGTTGCTGCAAGTTGCTGCACGTTGCACGTTGCCAGCAGTTGCAGGCGGCCAACATGTTGCCAAGTCATTAACTTGAGCCTGTTTTGGCTTTTGTTACATGTTTGTGATTACAGGCAACTCCCGGGGCGGAGGGTGTGTGTGTGTGTGTGTGTGTGTGCAACAATAGCGCCAGGACATGGACACGGATGCGGACACGGACACGGACACGGACACAGACACGGACATGAACATGGCCTGTTGTTGTCGGCTGCCGGTTGTGCCTTGTGCCTTGTCGCTTGTCGCTGGATAATTGCAGAAAACAAAACTTGAGGGGCAGCTGGCGATGGAGATGGAGATGGCGTTGCCAGCGCCTTGAGCGTTTAGGCCATTTGAAAATTGCAGCAGCAGCGGGGCAGTGGCAGTGGCAAGGCAGGGGCAGGGGCAGTGGACAGGCAGGGGCAGGGCTGTTGCCAGGGGTGCAGGGTGCGGACTGTAGTCGCAACCACTTTGGCCAAAACCAACAACTGCTGCTGCTCCTCCTTCTACTCACGTTGCCGCGGCTGCAACTCGCCATTGTCTCGTGGCTGTTAAGGTGTGAGTGTGTGCGAGTGAGTGTGTGTTTGCGTGTATGTGTGTTTATGTGTGTATTCGTGTGTGTGTGTGTTTGTGTTTTTCGCTCATGTGCGAATTTTTATGGCCAAGGAAAACAACCCCCAAGTGGCAGAGACACACACACACGTGCGCACTTGAACAATACACGTGTATGCAAGTGCGTCTGTGTGTGTGTGTGAGTGTGCGTGTGTGTTTGGCAATGTCAACTGGGGCGGCTACAAGCTGCTAAGTGCACTTGCCCAGCATTTCTTTGCCTTTCATTGCTTTTCCTTTGGCATTTCTCATCCTCTGCCGCTGTCTCTCTCTCTTCCTCTACCTCTATGTGTGTGTGTGTGTGTGCAAGTGTGCGTATGTGTTTGGCACAGGCTGTGCCTATGCCACACCCCCTCACTGCCGCCCTACCACCGCCTCAGCTGGCGTCTCTGTTTTATATGTTTTTTATCTACTCTCATGAATACATAATGCACTGCACTTGAGGCGCAGCCCCTGCCTCACTTCTTCTTCCCTTCTCTCCCTCCGCCCTCCCCCTGGCTCAGTGACAAAAGCAAGCAGCTAATTTAAATGAAGGCTCAGGCTCAGTCGCAGCCTGCTGTCGCCGCCTTAGTCCGTCGCCAGATAACTGCATTCTTCAAATGTTGCAAAAGGATGCAAACTTCCTTCCCCCCACACCCTCCCCCCGCACAGCTGCTTTGGTCACCCTCTCTCGCCTGCACGCTTTGTTTGTCTCGCTTTGGCGCTGCCGGTCGGCCGGAAAGTAATTAAAATCTGCGCTTAAGTGCAGGTCCTTAAAAAAATGCATAAAGCCAGGCAAAGAGTAGAGGGGAGTAAGGTTAGGGGGCGTGGCAAGCACACACAAAAAAGTGTTGAAAGAGCCACTGAAACATGCAAAATATTTAATAGGCCTCGCTAAACAAAACCTTTGAGAAATGCGACAAGATTGAGAGAGTGACGCCATCTATGTGAATCTCGGGGAGAATTAGAGAAGGGAAACTCAATGGAATCCTTGCTAACATCGCGCATAGAACTCATTAGCATAGCGCATATTGGCACACTAGCGCCATCTGGCGCAAACATGCAGCGCGCAACTGGGAACAGTTGAAAACATCGCAGTGAGAACAGTTAGTCAAGGCAGGCAACTCTTACCCCTGCTTGGCTTGGCCAAACATCGCGGCGATATTAACATCGCACGACGAGTTTCGCTCAAGCAGGACGCACTCAAATTGTCACTCAGACTCTCAATTACCCCTCTGCAGGAGAAATTGAGTGAGAGAGAGAGGGAGAGAAAGAGAGTCGGAATTGAGTGCAAGGCATAGTGAGTGCACTGTGAAGAGAGTAGGGAAGGGAAGAGTTAGAGAGGAAAGCATTCCTAGCGCTGTGCTAATTAATCGAAACTTGCATTGAAATATTGACAGCAGCAGCAGAGGAAGCGGCAGCAGAGGCAGCAGCAGAGGAAAACTCTGCCCAGGCCTGGCTCTGTTCGCCTTTAATAATTCGCTGCACGTTGACAGCCTTGCCTTGCCCATCTCGCATTGAATTATTCACATAGCTAAAGTTTTTCCGACACACACGACCCGCCGAAAACTGTTGCCAAAGAATGCCAGAATGCCCCAATACGTTGTCCCCCTGCCCCTGCTATGCCCCTTCATGCCACAAAACATTTCTAGTAAAAGTTTTTTCTTTTGGTCCACGCAGCTGCAAGCAAAAGTTTTTTGCCAAACCAAATTCAACAAAAAAATAAAGATGAGAGTAAAAAAGCACAGAGAAAAAAAAAACAGAACCCAAAGAGTATCTCCAAATGCTGCAAATGAGCAAAAAATGTTGCAAATAGTGGGAAGGTGGTCGAGCAAAACTGCGAAAATTGAAATGAAAATTACCCATTGTGGCAGCGGCAGCAGCATTTCAATTTGAGCTGCCATTTTGCACGTGCCTCATGCTACATTTTCCGTTTTCCACTTTCCATTCCACCACAATCTCAAAAGCCTCCGCCTTTGCATTTTATTCATGTCGCACCGTTCGACTTTATTAGTTATTTTCTGCTCAATTTGTGCTGCTGCTCAGCAGTGGAAGGAGGCAGGATAACAAGAAAAATTATTTTCATTTCATTCAACTTGAACACATTTAGCATAATGCAAAAGAAAACGAACGACCGAACGAATCCATTCATTGGCACTCGAGCGCACAAGCCCCAATTTGATGGGGAGCTGCTCATAATTCTCGCCTTCTCTCTGGCCTTGCAGTCCGGGCACGTACTAGACCTGGTTTCCAGCTGCAACGTGAGATTGGACGTATTATAACGTTGCTGTGCTTTGCTTTGTCATTCACACTTATTCATGAATCGATGCACAGTGCTCGTATGCATATTGAATCATTTCTGCCATGCACTCTTTGCCATCTCAATTGACCCAATGAAGACTGCAATTAGAGAGAGTGGGAAAGGATACTCAAGGGTATTAATATTTAATTAACTATCTTAAGGTGTGTTTAGAGATAGTTTTATGCATTATATATATTTAATATTTATTTTTATATTATATAGTTTATATATATATCGTATATATATTTTTCTAGTGCTTTCTTCTGCAAGTCTAACTCCAGAATCCCCGTTATTTCGAAATTGTTTTATTCCTGAAATGCAAAGAGCTGAGCATTCGAATTAAAAAACATGAGTGAATAGAGACTTTTAAATTGTTCAATAGTTTATAAATATATGTTAAAATATTAATATAGTCTATGTATATCATATATTATATCCAGTATTTTATTGAATATTTTATAGTTTACATAAATGTATGTCAAATCATTTCAATTCATAAATTATTCATATTAATATATCGTTTTGAATTAATCAAAATTTTTTTAACGATTCTTGAGCTCACATTAGAGGTTAAGAAAGTTTAAAATCTTATTCTTTTTAAAAACTAAATTGATATTTAAAACGTTTTTCAATATCAAAATAGTTTAATATCAAATCATCTATCGTCTCAACGCAAACTTCTCTCGATTCTATTTTTGAAATTATTTAGCTTTTATAACATTAAAATCTTATTTAAATACCAACAAATGTGAATAATTGATATACAATTCTGTATTCTAAAGTATTGAATATGTTATTCTAAATATTCTTTAATTTCTTCTTTCCATCTTTCTCAAAATTAAAGACAGCAAAATCTTCTATAGCATTGATTAGCTGCACCAAGAGAAGTTGCTGCAGGTCACCGCGCGCTGAGCCAATTAGCTTGTTCGGCTGCTCCCTTTTCTTGCCAGCCTTTCTCACCCGCCTCCTGTGGGAGCTGCACAGCTGCAAGTTGGAAAACTTCGCAGCTCTGGCGGCTAATTACATTGGCAGTCTGTAGTTTAGTGGGGAATACTTGAGGAACAAGTGAAAAGTTTACGCACAATTATCAACACTTGGCCGGGGCGTCATGATGAGACACAAAAAGAACTTTGACGCGCCACGCCCCTTTCGTTGGACTATATAAAAGTCAAGTACAAGCCACATGCACAGTACAGTACAGTTCAGTGAGGAATCGAATATCAGTTAACTAAGGAACAACAATGAAGCTAGTCGAGGTCTTGAGTCCCCGCTCCTTTGCGGACATGATGCGGGCTCCAGTGCGTCTGTACAAGACAATTGGCGAGGACATCTACGCCCACCGCTCCAGCAATGCACTGAAGTCGCTGCTCCTCAAGATCTATCTATATGCGGGATTCATTAACTTCAATCTGTTGGTCTGTGGCGAATTGGTTTTCTTCTACAAGTCAATGCAGGAATACGAGACAGTGCGTCTGGCCATCGCGGTGGCTCCTTGCATTGGATTCTCCTTGGTGGCGGACTTCAAGCAGATTACTATGGTGCTGCACAAGAAGACGCTGACGCAGCTGCTCGATGAACTGGAGGAGATGCATCCCAAGACGTTGGAGCAGCAGCGCGCGTACAAGATGCCCGACTTCGAGCGTACCATGAAACGCGTCATTGGCATCTTTACCTTCCTCTGTCTGGCTTACACGACCACCTTTAGTTTGTACCCCGCCATCAAGGCCTCGATTAAGTTCAATTTTCTTGGCTACGAGACTTTTGACAGGAACTTTGGCTTTCTCATTTGGTTTCCCTACGATGCCACTAGTCGCAATTGGGTTTATTGGATCACCTATTGGGACATTGCCCATGGTGCCTACCTGGCTGGCATTGCCTTCCTCTGCGCTGATCTGCTGCTCGTCGTGGTCATCACACAGCTGTGCATGCACTTCAACTACATCTCGCTGAGGCTAGAGGCTCATCCCTGCCGCGAGGATAGCGACAGGGAGAACTGTCGCTTTCTGGCCTCCATGATCAAGTACCACGACAAGTGCCTGACGTGAGTGGCAAAGAATATTGATTGATGCCTTGGAATACCTTTCTCTCCATTCCCTTGCAGCCTCTGCGAGCACATCAATGATATGTACAGCTTCTCTCTGCTGCTCAACTTTCTGATGGCCTCCATGCAGATTTGCTTCATTGCCTTTCAGGTTACCGAGTCCACTGTGGAGGTCATTCTTATCTACTGCATCTTTCTGATGACATCGATGGTGCAAGTGTTTCTGGTCTGCTACTACGGGGATGCCTTGATAGCGGCAGTAAGTAGGGGAGTCTACTGTAGCCCCCTATTTTTATCTAATCACCCCCCTATTCCCTTGTAGAGCCTGAACGTGGGCGACGCTGCCTACAATCAGAACTGGTTCCAGTGCAGCAGAACCTACTGCCTGATGCTGAAGCTAATGATCTTGCGCAGTCAGAAGCCCGCCATGATTAGACCGCCCACATTTCCGCCCATTTCACTGGTTACCTACATGAAGGTAGGGCGGATATAGAGTAGAATACTCAGCAATAGTCTTATAGCAAGTGTTTTTCTTATGCTTTGCAGGTGATCAGCATGTCGTATCAGTTCTTCGCTCTGCTGAGAACTACCTACTTCAGGGATTAAGTCGCAGAAGCTTTAAGTTGTCGCCTCGTAGTCCTGTGATTTTAAAGCTTAAAGCGAGCTTAGCTCGTGTTGCCTCTCCTGGTGATTCTCACGTCCTGCTCGTTGATTTGCTGTGACAGGGCACGACACACTTTGATAACATTTAATTAAAAATCGCATTTAAAATTAATAAGCTTAAATTGAAACCAATAGCGCCTCAACGAGCACGAAAAGCCAAAGAGAAATGCCAAGAAAAAGCAGGAAAAACAAAATACACAAAAAATATAGAATAGCACACGAAGCAAACATTTTTCAAAAGGAATATAACAGCACCAATAATAAAAACTCGCACAGGAGAAGCACGACAAAAAAACGAAATAGAAAACAAAATAAAACTCCATAATGGCTACCCCCTCTCAATACGCCCCTCTTGCTGTAACCTCCCCCAACTGGTAATAAAAGGAACAACATAAAACGCAATCACAATCATCGACAATAATCCGGCAGCGGCAAAAAATGCTTATTATAAAATTTCACAGTTTTTCAATGAGCTGCAAAAAGAAGAGCGAAAAAACGAAACAAAAAACGTAGAAAACGAAATAGCAAGCCAGCGATGGCTTTTCAAAATCATAATGGCAGCTAGTAACAAGAGTTTTGTGTACAAATAAGTGGAAAAAAATTGCCCCGACTGTGCCCCGCATGCCCCCCTTGCCACGTCGTCGTCATCGTCATCGTCGTCGTCCATTTCCAGTGTCGGCAAATACCACGTCAGCAGCTCCAATGGCATCCAGCAGCACCGCAGTCCCTTACCCTCTTTCCCCTTCCTTCCCTTCCCCTCCCCCTCGCAGTTCGTCGTGCACGTCACGCGCAACCACTTAAAAAACCTTGAGCCACCCAGACCCCGACCCACAGTCAGTGCCAGCAAGAGACCCAGCCAGTTCCATTCCCCAGCCTCCCAGTCAACAGTGAGAGAGGGGGGTGTGGTTGGAGGGCCGGCCCACTTCCTCGTTGCATTTTCCCTTAACAGGCCGTTAGTCGTTATTATTTTGGTCCATTGACGCTGCGGGCCATGGCAGCAGCATCAGCAGCAGCGCTATATACACTCGCTATATATACAAGCTCGGCCATATACACCCCCTGCCTGCCCTTGTGCTGAGCTTAATGCGCCGTTCAGGCCAACGGCAGTGCACGGGGCAACGTTATGTACCACCACCACCACCACCAGCAGCAGCAGCAGCATCACTAGCACCATCGCCATCATCATACTCATCGCACCACCAACTACCCGGCCAGTCCATCAACATCAACAGCATCTCCCTCCTCCTCCTCATGCTACCACCTTAACCACCCACCATGCCTGCCACCCTCGTTGACGTTGATGTCCCGTATTGGAATCGCGTTCGTCTCGCCTCGTTCGTCCTCGTCCTCGTCCTCGCCGTGGCTCGTTCTCGTGGCGCACTCTCGGCAGCGGCACCACCAGGAGGGCAATTTTTATAATTTTAGTCTCGTTTGCTTTGAATTTATTTTTATTTTTCTGTTTTCTTTCGCCCTCTCTCTCCCTGTGTGTGTATTGTATGTGTGTGTGTGTTTGTGTGTTTTTGCTGCCCGCTCGACTGGGCTGACTCCTCCTCTCCGTGCACAGCTTTCTCGTTGCCCTTTCCCCCTTGTTGAATTTCTATGCCGGCTGCTTCTTCCTTCTAACATTTCTTGTCAGCTTCGAGTTGTTTTGTTCACACACACACACACACACAGACAGTGGCAGGTTTCGTTATGGTTTTGTATTGGTTTCGTTTGACGCTTTTTTGCATTGCACAAAATGGCGTTGCTGGTATTGATTTTTGATTTGTTGCCAGATTTCGTTAGCCTGTGTAGGCCAAAAATAAGCCAAGTCACGGCTAATCACAACTTTTGAGTGCGGTGGCAACTGTACTTTATGCTGAAGTGGCAAAGAAGGTGAGAGATTTGTATTAAAGTAAGTGCTAAACAATTAACTGTTCATTGTTTATTTGGGCCTAGATAATTGGGCAAAACTTAGCCATGAATTTATTATAATACAATATGTCTCTATGGCTATGGCAATAATTAAATATGTTCTTAAATATTATTTTTATTTTATATTTTATTATATGCTTCAACTTAATATTCTCTCCTCTAAGTAAACATTATTATTTTTGCCATGTAAACAGTTTTTCTCATTCTCATGTCTCTTACATTTATCTACTAAAGTGACGCTGTCTAATCTCGCAGTTGGCTCAATCTGTTTTCATGCTATCCCCCACACTGTTCTCTTCTCATCTTTCTCTCTCTTCTCTTTCCTCTTCCCTCCTCCCGCTTTACACTGTCAGTCAAGAAGGCAAACATTTTGTATTGAATTGCTGCAGGACCCTGACAACGTCTACAAAGTGTGCGCAAATACGCAAAATCTTTTTATTTTGCTCGTCAGCTTTTAATTTTATGCTGTCCCCGGGGGAAGAAGGAGAGCGAGCAGGGAGGGAGACAGAGGGGAGCACGCTTCGTGCTCTTGCTTTATGCTTTTTTCGTTTGCTGACCAGCAATGGCTGCCATTTGGACGGCACAAGAAGCCCGACCACGACCCCGTATGCCTCCCCTACTCCTCACCCTCCTCGCACATGAAAAGACCTCCCGTTTGCGTCCCACTTTCGTCCTGGCAACGCTAATGAGATCCCAAACGCAGCAGGCGGAGGAAGCAACTTTCCATTACGTCGACTTCTTTTTCTTCTGCTGCTTCTTCTTCTGCTCTTCTGCATTTTTTCCTTCGCCTTTTTTCGTTGTCGTTGATGTTGTTTCATTTTCGCCCGTGTCCCGGCAAATGTCCTTCTGGCTTGTTAAGAAAATGTCGCTCTCTAATGCCCGGCAAGTTGAGCACTGGAAAAGTGACACGCCAAGGGATGGGGGAGGGAGTGGGTGGGGTAAGGACGAGGGTGTCCGTCCGCTGGTTGCCGCTGCTGCGTCGCGCTCTTAAATTAGAAAAATGTAAATTTATTTTAATTAAGATAAATAAGTAACAAAATGTTTTATGGAAATTACGTTAACAACGTGGGGACAAGAGGCAACGGCGGCAGAGGTAATGGGCTGTGTGGCATGGTGGGGCATGCTTTCGTTTTGGCTATTACTTTCAAGAGGCGACACACTCCACAGCGACGCGACGCAGGCGACCGCAGCACGAGTCGTGGGAGCCGGGGAGCGGGGCGGGGCATAAGGCACTGGCAACTGCTTTAGCATGCAAATACACATAATCAGCAGGCAGCCAGTTCAGTTGAGTTCAGTTCAGGCGCCAACTACAACAACAAGTGCAATAACTACAATTGTAGTGGGTACTTTTGCCCCTAGGCCTCGCCCCCCGCCCACTCCCCAGCAAATATAATTATTTTTTCCATTTGCAAATTCTGGCAGCATTTTCTTTTTTTAATGGCTTTGTTGAAAACTTCACCATTTGCAGCGATCGATGTGTTTCTTTTTTTTATCATTTTGTTTTCATGTTTCACATTTTTATGTATTTTATTTTATTTATTGTGGTGGCGTGCACAGACTTTTGCCAGCGACTGTTATCGACACTCATCGAAGCGGTTTGATGGATGTTGTTGAAACTTTTAATTGAAGCCAAGCCGAGCCTCCGCCGTCGCCGCCGCTGGTCGAAACCTTTCGCAATTAATATATTTGCACTTACATTTACCACACAATAATTCAAAAAAAAAAAAAAAAAAAACACCAGAGCCCAATAAAAACAGTCATTTTTTTCCGGCATTTATTCAGAGCGTACAAAAGTTTTATTTATTTTAATTAAGTCGCTTAATTTGTGTGCGTTTTATTTCTGCTGTTTTTGTCCTTAATTGCCCGTTCAGGCGTTACGATAAATGGCCCGACTGAAATTTATGAACATCAATTGAAATCGCAATGTTTTTCAATATTTACAATAACCCGAAAAGGGTATAATACTCGATGTGCTTGTAATGAGATCTTTCAATTCAATTAAAACGAAAATTTAATAATGTTACCATACATTGTATCAAAATGATTTATGATTATGGCAAGATGCCTTTAGTTTTCTTTTATAAGAAATGTCAATAATAACTTAACCAAAATACTTCTTAACAGACACAGCGCACTTAACAAAAAAATACTTTAGAAATTTGTTGGATATTTATTATTATTATATACATATATTTATTACTATAAATATTATATATATATTCATTGAACTACCAACAACTATAATTATATAATAATTAATTATATATTATATTATAACTATGTGCCAACTGTTTGTCTGTCCATATTAATATTTTAAAAATTTATCACGCCCTTTTCCACCCTATACATCGATAATAACCGAATTCCAATCGTAATTTTAATTCTTTATTGATAAATTCTATAACTATCAACGCCCAAATGATTGCTGAAAGTTTGGTTGCGATCGGATTATTAACATAGAAGATATTTAAGAAATAATTTCAAAAGTTACTGATTTCCAAGCCACCTACTTTAAGTATGTAACACAAAATACGCTAAAAATATAAATAATATAGAGAATAAAATCGATTTGAACTGTAGCTTTCTTGCTTGTTCAATTTACGTGCTAAGTTTGTTGTATTGAGTTCAAAGATTAAAGATTTCTATTTAATAAATACCAATAATGACAATGTAAAGTGATACCCTTCATGGCCATCATCACATTGTTGCCTGTCTTTCTATTTACTATTTTATTTATTCTCCCCCTTTCTCTCTCCCCCTCTCTCTCTCTCCCTCCCTCTCTCTCTGTCTTGCTGTAGGCAGTCCACTTTTCAGGCTTAATGGTTTCAATATTTACTCGTAATTAAAATTCAGCTTTATGCACATCACATCAAGTGCATAATCACAGCCCAGCACCATCCAGGCAAGGCCATTGAGACGATCTTTGAGTGAGTTGACGCCCAGTGTGCCCAGGAGAGGGAAGAGCAGCAGCTGACATTAGCCGGGGTTGCGTGGAGGAACTGCAGATTATGTCGCCTGCCCCCAAAGCAAATGAAACTTATGCAAAAATTACACAAGTCAGTTGACGGACTCCACTCCCGGACCAGTCCAGGACTTCATCCTGCCACTTCCCTCCTGCACTGGCTGTGCTGGCCAGGACGAGGCTGCAGGACGAGCCTGCACAGACTGGTTGGGGGCTCATAATTAAAACTGGCGCTGAATGAAATCGCATAAAATGAATTAAACATTTGAGGGCTATTTAGGGGGCGCACTCCAGGCAGGTGGCAGGGGGAGGAGGCAACTGTAACTGTAGTTGTACTCGGGGGACAATTGCAGCGTTAAATGAAATATTAATAACGAGCTCTGCGAAGGCAGCTGTGGGGCAGCAGCTTCTCTCTAATAACGCAGCGAGGACTTTTGCGATTTGTAGGCGGCAGGCGAAAGGGGGAGTGGCAACGTGGAACGAAGCTCTTAATGATTTCTGTTGCTGCCTCTGCTCTTGTTGTGCACACACCCACACAGACAAACACACGCACACTCGAGTACATTTTTCAAGTGCATCATTATTTGTTGCGAAATGTGCTGGGGGCGTGGCAGTAAGGTGGCTGCCACCGCGTGCAAATTCAATGCGCTGCATTTTTAATTCTGACGCAAGAATTTTTTCTGTTTTGCTGCGTTTCTGTTTCTGTTTTACTGCCGCCACTGCTGCTGCTGCTGTTGTTGTTTTGCTTTCAATGCCGCAACTGAAGTGCATGCCACGCCCACTGCACTTCACATGACGACGACGCAGCAGTCGACGTCGCTGTCGACGCCAACTGCCTTTCGCTGTGGGCACAAAGGTAGTCGGACTTCTTTTGTTATGCATCCCCCTCCCCTCTTGCAAGGGGCGGAGGTAGGGGGTGTGGCACATGTGTGGGCCGCTTGTCGAGTGCAGCGTCGGTTGCATAATGGGATGTCTGATGAAGCTCTTAGTCGGCATAATTACTTTTTTTTGCAGCCGCTGTCGAGCAGCAACTGATACGCGCAGCTTTAGCTCAGCAAATATGAAATGAAATTATTAATTATGGCAACAACTACAGCTGCTACTGGCCAGCAGAAGAAGAAGAAGAAGAAGAGAAGCCTCGCTAATGAGGTGAGTCAGTTTGCCAGGTAGGTAGCCAGCTTGGCAGCTCGGCTGCTCGGCAGCCCTGCAGGAGGTGGCAGCCTTTGATCGCCACCACTTGAATGCCAATTAAAAGCGTGTAAATAAATTTCCAACAATTGCCGAGCACACACAAAAGCCGTGCATACATTAACACACACACATGGGTCGTATCGGAGTTCGACCTAGACTGCATTAGCATATAGGGATAAGGATAAGCAGAAGGATATGGCAGAGGCAGAGGGATCTCGAGTGGCGCATAGCTTGACACGGGTTTGGGCAATCTTGAGACACAAATCGTGAGAAAGAAAGAAGTATTCAAATTCAAATTAGGCGAATGTCACTTCACGCAGGACACGCAGGACACACAACAGTAGGATAACTCGCGCTAGAGTTTTGTCAACGACAAAATAACTGAATGAATAAATGAATGGCATAGGTGAAAGGGTGATTGTTCTCCTTTCTCACAATGTGCGCCCAAAAGTGGCGATCATTTTGTTGTTGTTTCTCTCTCGGGGTCGCCCAGGATCACAACGGATGATGCCCCTGATGCTGGGCGTCTTTTCAAGCTGTCCCGCAACCCTTTTCATTTCACTACATCTTTTTTTTCTTTTTGCATATTTTCCAACCAATTTTAATTGAGATTTTTACCTGAAAACTTCGCTGCGCAGCTGCGTCCCACCCGGGAATATTCCTGGGGATTAATGTACATTGTACAATTCTCTATTTATTGAAATGCGCCAAATATTTTCATAAAAAATACCACAATATTTCTAATGACAAAACCGGTTAAACCGGTTGGAGATCTACGATTTGTTTCACTCTACCCCTCTGTGGCATCTGTCATCGAGTTCATCTGGACCAGGACCTTGAGATACTCTCGCGAGATATATCGCGCCTCGACGTTCCCAAGAATAATCTTAAGTTATGCAGCAAACTGACTGCAGATGGGCAAACAACCGGGAAGAAAGATATCAGATATATCACTGAATAAAATACCTATCAAAAAGTGTAAGGGAAGAGTAAAGGATCTAATTCTGAATCGATATTAAAAGAACACATGAAAAAAGCATATTTATAAATATTTTATATTATCTTTAATAAGTTGTCTTAATATTATATTATTTTTATTAAAAATTAAGAATCGAAATGGGAGTAATTTTTATTCAATTTTCCTTGTTTTCGTATTATCATAAATTTGTCGTACTGCTTGGCAACGTGCGCCTGTGGTTCGCATGTCTTCCAACTTCCGGCTCCACATGAAAAACTTTGGCAATCTTCTCAATCTATCACGAAACTTGAACAACGACAGCTGCGGCGACGGCGGCGATGATGACGGGTAGATGGAAATTTCATTTTGCCGCCCCGTTGCTGGCAAAAGGCAACTTAATTTACGCTGAAATCCATTTGACTTTATCTGACATTCCAATCAAGCCGTCTAAAAATTTGTAACAACATAGGCAAAAAAAAAAAAAAAAGAAATTATAATAGAAAGCATAAAAAAATGCCGAAAAATTAAAAAAAAATGGTTGCTCGCAGTCACGTCGTACAACTTTGGCTACAAATTTTTTCAAAAGCATTTTTTTTCGATGTGGCACCATGGCGATGATGAGAGGCACGATGATGAAGACGGTGCTGGCGATGGCGATGGCAATGGCAATGGTGATGATGATAGTGGGGTGGTGCTCTACTAATGGGCAGCGTCCCACCCCTCGCTGATTTCACGTACAAAAATAATTCAATTGTTCGTGCGACGATAGCGCGCGATGTGAAGTGAGCGAAGGACTCGGAAAATTAAAATAGTGTGGCAAAAAAAACAACAAAAAAAGAAAATAAAAAGCAACAAAAAAATGTGCCCTGACATGCCAACAATATGTGCTGCGTACTTACAGATCCGGTGGTCCCGGTCCCGGCATGGTCGAGCTCGTTTGGGTTTCCTTTTAGGAGGATCTGCTGCTGCTGGTGATGCTTCTTCTGCTGCAGCACGCACATAATTTCCGGTGCGTTTTTTGCTGCCCTGGAAATCACATGCTGACATATTCTTCCTCAATACAAAAAGGACCCGCGTTTCGTAAAAAAACGGTAATTTTATAGTCAAACTGTAACAGTTTTTTTTTTTTTTGCTTCGACTTTTCATTTCGGGGTGCATTTCAGAAAAAAATATATACAAATGAAATTAAAAAAGCGCACAGTTTACGCTCTATAAATTTTAATGCAAATGGATTTTACTGTTGTTGTTGTTGTTGTTGTTGCTGTTGTTGCGTTTCGCTTCGCACACGCTTGTTAGCTTAAAAGCGCATTGTTCCTGACAAGCTGTCGGCTGCGTTTAATGTTATAAATTTCGACTTGTTTTCCTGAAGAGCAGCCATAAAATAAGAAAAAAACAAAACAAAAGACTAAAAAACGGAAAAGAACAAATTGTGAAATACGGTGCATAAAATGCAAATGTTGGACAAGTTCCCTGCTCTGTCCGTCTGTTTCGGGAATTGGCTTTGGGCAGTGAGCTTTATGGCTGTAGTAATGACTGCCATGACGAGGCAGCGCATCTCCAATGATTTATGTAATGTATATTAACAAGTTATTGCACATTTAAATGCACGAGCAAACATTTAGTGTAGTGTATTATGTAAAGTATATCGTTTTTTGAATGCCTAAAACTAATAAAAGCCTTGCATATGTGTAATAACTGTTATAACTGTAAAGCACATGAAAGCTTTGTTCATGTTGAGCAAAACTCATTAAAGCTTTTACTCTATCAGGTTACCAGCTGATCCTTCAATTATTCCATTGTATCTACCACTACACGCCTTCAATCTACTTTCAATTCATTAGAGCTTTCAATTAATCTCTACTTCGCGTTGATTAATTGCACAGCAGTGTCTTCGCTTTTCCACTTCAACGATTTTGCTTGTCAACAACTTCATCAAATGCATAACAAGAGATCGCACAACTTTTCCACTAACTTAAAACCACATTAATCTCTTGGCAGCTCATCGCCGCGCCGGCTACGTGAGCACATCAATCAACAGCCAATTTGCCCGACCCAAGCCAAGCCACCAAACAGCAACAGGCAGCCCACAACATGGCTGCAACTCAACCTCTCTGCCCCTCTACCTCTGTCTCTTTCACTCTGTGTCTGCCTGTGTCGCGCCCTCTGCCATCGGATTTTTTTGCAAATTTATTGACATACAAATGGGATTTTGACGGCGCCAACAAGTCAATAAAGCAAAGTCGCCGACTTCAGAGAGAAGCGAACTGACAGCGAGAATTGTCAGTTTCAAGTGCTTGGGCAAATTTGACAATGCACACCAACAAAAAAAACATCAAAGTCGAGACTCTGCGACAACAGCAACAACAACAATGAGAGCTAAGCCTATTAACCATTTTTTTCATTGTGTCGACTCTGACGGGTCGCATTGGGCCAGAGGTAGTGCCAGGGGTAGTGCTCACCCCTAAGCAGGCACCCCTCACGCACGTACGCACGTGAATTTCACACCGAGCGATCAATGCTCACTTTGCCGATTGTTCCCGTTGCTGTTGTTGTTGTTAGCATTATTGTTGTTGTGTCTAAGTGTCGATTTGCGATCGATTGTGCGGTCTGCATTGATTCCATTATTGATTATCGACACTTTTCCGGGCACCGTTTGCCATTGAGCCTGTCATTAGTGCATGGGGGAAACCCTTCTCGATTTCCGCAATTTGCTGTTCATAATTTTATTGTCTGCTCACTGTTCCAGTTGGCAACCCCCTCCCCTAAACATTGGGTATTTAATTATCGTAATACCTTAATTTGCAGCTGAGTTCATTTGCGAGCCTCCTTCTCCTACCATTCTCTTCTCGTCTCAGACGTCTTCCCAACAGCAATGCTAAATGGAAATGCCTCAGACGTTTCTCATACTTGGCCACAAAAAGTACAGTCACCAGTCAGCCACGCCCACTCAGAAGGATACTTACTATAGGTTTGTGGCAACGCTTTGCAGTTTCCTTTGACTTGTCAGTCGGTTTTTTACGCAGTGCTAAGTTGTGCATTCGAACAGTTTTAGTCCACGATACAGTATAAAATAAAGAGAGAATAAAAAGAAAAATTCTCGTTACAGAACGTTCCACTTTGCTTTCAAACTTTTCCATTATAACGTATAAGAAACTGTACTATAGGTTAATTGACTTTTAATATATGAGTCAGACCTTTTTTTAACATAGATTTGTATATTACTTTGGAGTTGATTTATATAAGATAATGAGTATTTAAATTTTCATTGACCTTTTCAAAATGCTGATGGAAGATAAGAAATATTAGAATATTAACGGTTATATATAAAAACTCAATATGGTTTAGGAAATCAGAAAAATCAATAAGTTTTTGACAATGTTATGGATTCTTAAATCTGTCAGTATCATAGTGTGAACTTCCTTTTTCGTTAATTCTCAAGAAAAGCCTAGGAACCTTTCTCTAATAATTTTGTTAGACCAGTTGAATCAAATAAAATCAGATACAAACGTTTTAAAATTGTGCAAAATATTCAAACTTTTGAATTCATAAAGTTAACTAACTCAACCATTAATAAAATGGTTTTCCAAAAAAAAACTGATGATTTTAATGAAAGTTATACGAGTTGAAATACTAGATAAAAGTGGAATCTGCAGGAGCTAACTAGTCAGCAAAAAAACAAACTAAAAGACAGAGAAATAGAGTAAAATTTGTATAAATACAGCGAGAATTTTTGCTGCTGCTGCTGCCTCTGCTTACCGCATTTAATTTGAAAATTGCGCAGCTTTTTAATTTGCGGGCAATGAGAAATGAGATGGAAACGGGAATGCGGGGTCAAAGGAAATGCTGAATAGAGTCAGCGATTCACTAATATTTCTTAATTACGCGCATATTTCGCTGGTCAGTGCTTTAGCCACAAAAATATTTTGCAGTTCATAAAATGTACACCTCCCCCTCCTGCATCCATTCGCCTTCTCAACCTAACTGGCTCCACGATTCGTCGAGCTCACCGGAATCGCTGCGGGAAAGTTCAGTGCATTTAAAAAACTATTATTTTTCACACAAAGTACAATATAAGCTCGCCGGGGCTTCCTTATTAAATTTCCAGCGCGGAGCAGGACGACAGCGACGACGACGACGACGACGGCGCGTGTAATTCCTTCAAGGGAAATCTTTTCAATTACAATTCGTGCAGATGGTTGCGTTTCCCTTGCCTCACCTCGCTTTTCCGCACCTTACTTTCCTTCCTCCTCGTGCCCTGCCTCGCCTTGTGCCTTGCCTTGCCCTTTCTCTTGCCGTTGCCTTTCTCTGCGGGCTTTGCCCCTTTCACTGCGCAACTCTTCACTCTCTTCTCCCTTCTCTCCTCTTCTTTTCTTTTCTTTTCTGTTTTTTTCGCTGCTTTTCAAGCCCGGCAGACAGTGGCAATTTCTTTTCATTTCGTGGCGCTTCCCGCTACCCGCAGCCTGTTGACAAACTGTTGTTGCATGCCCCACGTCTTTGGGCTTTGCTTTGGGGCTCTTCGAGTGGCGCTGCGACATTACAAGTGTCTCTACTCGAGACCCGACTTGAAAGCTCCCTCTGCGAGAGCATCTTCTGGCCCGCAACGCGCAGTTAATTAGTGCATGTGCTGCGCCTCCCTCTAATTGCATATGACAGTCAACAGGCCAAGGGGGGAAGAGAGGTGAGGCCTGAGCAAGATCTACAGCTGTAGGAGGAGATGGACCCATAGCAGAGCACCTAGCTGGTATCGGCAAAATGGTTTCGCAGTCTTTACGACTTCATAAAGCATCACCCCTGCTTGACGGCCACAAACTCTTTCTTTATCACGCTGCACCTCCTGGTGGTCTGCTGCTCTGCCCAGCTCGTAAGTTTTCATAACCAATGGCCAATTGGAAAACCATTTAGTGGCTAATGGAGATCAGCCCATTGCTTGTAGCGCCAGCACATGTAAATTATTTATTGGCTTATCTCCTGCAGAAGCCAAGGCGATGGAGGAGGTGCAACAAAGTAAAGTAAGGTTAAAAAAGTTGGCATATTAATTTAAATAAAACTCAATTATAACCACAAGAGTTGAACATTCCTAAAATAATCGAATATGTAAAGTCAGTGGGCCTAGCAGGATATGTAAGATACATATATTTATCAATTTGGTAGATTTAAATATGAAGTTAAATTTAAATAAATACAATTGGAGGCAGAATAAAGTTTGCTTATTAAACTGCAACTCAATCTGGCGTGGCTTGAAGTCTTCTTTGTATTCTCCTTCTATTCTTCTTCAGTATGCGGATGATGGTATTGTTGAAAAGTCCCTAAAGAGGTTCCAACAAACCATTATCTAGTTTAGGTGTGTTAACTACCTGAATTAACTTTATAGTACATATGAAATGACAAGAATAAAGAAACAAATAAAGATAATTTCAGTTAAATATATAAATTCTGATTCTCAGGCATAGCCAAAGTACCTTGCACTCTACAGGGTAGCGCAGCTGCCTTAGCCACTTGCCACATGGCACAGCTTCGCACCAATAAAATGTCTTTATGCTCGACAATGATTGAGGAGATTTCATAATGGAAGCCCCGGCGTGAAGTGGGCCATCAATAGTGAAGCCAAGCTGGTGGCATTCCGAGTGCGACTTGCCACTTGCATGGAGGAGGTTCCAAGAGCATTTTTCATTTGTTGCAAGCGGCAACACCATCATAAAATTCAAGTTCAAGCTATTTTCGATTGACCAGCGAAACCTCCTCTCTGAGAGCAAATATTTGGCATGATCTGTGCACTAATTACATTTGAAATTCCACTGCAAAGTCGTTGCAACTTTGTGTTGAGGCTTTTGCGACAGAGCTGACAAATTTTTGTTTTGCCACAATGAAAAATTGCTGTGTTTTATTAACAACTGAAATGGTAAAATTCTGACATAATCCGCTTAAATGTATGCAGCTTTTGTCATAAATTCCAGTGCATTGTTCCATGTCACTAAATCATATCAACAGCAATTTATGCAAACCCACACAAAGCATCGAGAACAGACCCCAGACCCAGCCGAGACACAGGTCCAGTCTCCGAGTCGGTCTCAGTCGCAGTTTCTGCCTCTTTGTCTCTGAGGCAGTTCCAGTTCCAGTTTCAGCTTCGGTTCGCCCAATTAAAATGCAAGAATTGTTAATGCGCGACATTAAAATTCATTATTATTACATACGTTTATTACTATTACGGCTATTCGGTATGCCAATCGTTGTTGCTATTGTTGCTGTTGGTATTACTGCAGTTGTTAATCTTGTGCTTGCTCCATGCAAATGCTCAAGCCAAGCGCTTTGAGCGCTTTAAGCAGCAAATGGACGCAAGGCGGACAAGTGCAGTGAGCAGAGGCTGAAGCTGGGAGGGGATACAAAGTGCAGTGTTGGTAAGAAACATATTTAGAAATCCATTTGCAATACAGCGAAGAAAAGTAGGGAAAATTCTTCAAAGGTTACCAGGCAACTATCTTGTTGGAGTCTTGGGTTATTCAATATTTTACAACCGGACATATGTAAAGTGTTGCTAAAAGAATTACATATGTATTGTTTTGCAACACAGTAACTTGTCTATTACTTCAGTGGGAAAACTGCTTTACAAAGGGCTTACCGAACTAATAACCATTTAAATCTTCTGTTTTTGTAGACTTGCAATCAAGCGTTAAGTGTAATGTTGATAAGTTATGTAAAAGAGAAAAGTTATATAAAAGGTAAGTTAAAATTTTAAATTTTAATTTTTTAAATTTAATTTTAATTTAAATAAAATAAATATTAATAATTTTTTAATTCATTTACATTTACATTTCATTACATTCATCCATTGAAAAACTTATTACTAATGTAACAATTTTAATTCTTAATTTTTATTGTTAACTCTTTTCCCAGTCGATTGGTAAAGTTTTGACATGGAAATAACATTTTAAAAGTTCCATAGTTGAAATCTCCTATTTTCCGATTTATTCTGATTTCAATATGTCTATACTAGTATATAATATTATTTAGATTAGTGAAGCATTTTTTATTGTGTAGCAGACTATTATAAATTTCTTACCTAAATGATTTTTAAAAACTAAGAACTGAATATGAATTCCTGCTTTAATCTAGTTCAAGGTTTGGTTTGGACACAAAGTACAGTGTTGGTAAAGCAGTCAATTATGCTCCTGTACATGTACACGTGTATACAAGAAATGTACATATACAACTCTTTCATAGTGTTGCGCAGTCAATTTCTTAGATCTTGCACTAGCAGCTTCTGCTTTAGTGCTCCCCCTTTGCACTACCAAGTACCGAAGCCACTGTGCTATCAGCAACTCACACGCTTTTCAACTCCTACCGTCTGTCAAACGCGTCAAATGCCGCCACCAGCCAGTACCATTGTAATTATTGACAATAATTTCTGTTATTTCTTGTGTCAGCGAAGTTCAGTCTGTGGTGCGAGCCAAGTTCTTTCTGCCTTCGGTGTGGTGTCATTAAAAATTGAAAAATGTTTCAGTGTGGTTTCTTTTTTTTTCTTTCCATCTCTTGCTTCGATGTTTGCTCAACCTCAGCTAACGGGCAAGTTGCCTTTTAATTTATGAGCAGCAACTCAGCAGCAGCTTTAGCTGAGATTCCAAATTGTTCTCAAGCTGATGTTGTTGTTGGTGTTGCTGCTTTGGCTGTGCTTTATTGTGCAGCCTATGGACCAGTCCGACGCGCTAGTCTGTAAAAACCCCAAAAAAACACTCAGCGAAATCGTCCATCGATCAACCCCGTCGCTGACCCTTTAGTGATAGCCCCGACTAGATAACGACAGCTGCGAACCCGTTTATACCTACGTAACATATATGACCACACAAACACACACACGTACACACACACACAGCGGATCAGAGGACCTCAGCGCACAGTTGGCTGCACAACAAAAGCCTTAACCCTTTAGTAACCCGCGTCCGCGTCCGCGTTCGTTCTGGAAATTTCATTTTAAAACATTTTTAATATGCACGCATGCGGTGCATGTTGAGTTCTTGTTTGATTTGCAGTTCATTTCGATCCTGCTGCCGCTGCTGGTCAGAGGACAGAGGACATAGGCTAGACAGCTGCCCGGATGGCTACTCAGCAGCCCTGTTCCTCGTCCTCGTCCTCGTCCTCCCCTGGCCAATAATTACACGCGGCATTTGCTTTGGCTTTGTTTTCAGCGCGCATTCTTTTTTAGCTCTCAGTGTTATCCCGGACTAAGGATGAAGGACGCAGGACGCAGGACGTGCGCGCTTAAATAAGCAATTACCGTGTGCCAGCATCCTGCCCAAAAGTTCTGCCCAAAGTCCGCTAAAGGGTTCACAATGCGAAGGGGTTAAAAAGGGAACGAAGCAGAGAACAGACAGAGAGAGAAAGAACGAAGCGCAGCGCAGTTTGTAAAGCTGTCAGCTTTGATTTAAATCTTTTGGCCCTGACATGTGGCCACCAGACTGCAGGCAGTTCCCTTCCCCTCTCGCTCTGCTCCCTCTCTCCATCACTCTCAATTTTGTTATCTCTTTCTGCTTTTGGCAAGGAAAATCAATAAGCCCCAAGGCGCAGCTCGCAGCGTGTCTCGCCTGAGGCGCCAAGTTCAAGTTCAACACTTGATAATTAATTGCGCGCCAGATTCAGTGGCAACCCCTTTTCTGCCTCTCCCCTCTCCATCCTGGCAGAGTGCGTGCCGTCTCATTAACGCGCCCGGCGAAAAAGGGTCGCCAGCGCGGGTCATTGTGCTTTTAATTAGAAAACACTGTGGAAGGGGCAAAATAATAAAACATGGAAAATAAAATAAAACTCATTAAGATTTGCCTGACCGGGAAACCCTTTTCGAGCCGTGGCTGCCCGGCTGACCCAGTTTCAGGTCTGTCTTCCCTCTCCTTCTCTCTCTCTGCCTTGCTGACCCCTTTGGGTCTAGACCAGTGTTAATTAAGTAATTAGGCTAGAAACACTTTCGCTGCCTTTTTGGCCTTGTTGAAAACTGACCCAGGACAAGCTGAGAACACATTGCGAGCCCCTCTGCAGTCTCACCTGCCTGTGCGTGTGTGTGTGTGTATGTGTGTGTGCATTTCCGGTCATTCTTTTGCGTGATTGCAAGGCACACATGACCTCGCTGAGGTTTTTTTATGTTGTTGTTTTGCTTTGCTTTTTTCGACCAGCTGCACTTGACGTAGCCAACAGTTGCCACAGCCGGCCAAATGCAGTCCCCACCAGCCTGATGTTGTTGTTGTTGTTGTTGTTGTTGCCCTTCACATTGACACATTTGCGGCGCTGCTGTTGCAACTCTTGCTGTTGTTGTTTTGCTGTTGTCTGCAGCAGTTCCCACACATGTGAAAATGTCACTGACCCAGCGCAATGTGCTCTTTATTTGCCTGCGATTTTTGGCGAATTTTTTAGGGAATTTGTGAGTGGAATTTGTTGGTGAAAGAAGTGAAAGTAATTGAGGAAGGTGTATTCAGTTGAAAATGTTTGAAAGGTACGGAAGAACTTTATATGAACTTTTTAATGAACTTATGAATATATGATCTTTATTTCACATACATTATTAGCTCTTGATATGGACAGTTTTGCTTAACTAATCCATTCAACTAAACAAGGCAATCTTGAACATTTTGTAAGGTTAAGTACCTAAAAGGGTTTCAGATGTTCATTCCATTCTATTCCTATATACATATATTATATCTATATTATATCTTTACCTTTAAGATTAATCCTCTTTTAGCAAGAATTCTCCGTAATCTACCCGACTTCGCATTCTTTTTAGGCACGCGTCAAACTTGTGCTGCATCTTGTTGCTGCTCTTTTTGTCTGCCCCCGATATCAGTCCAAGAATATCGCCAAAACAGCAGATGTTTCTGCCACTGTCTGTTCCCATCTCTCTCCATTCGCTCCCCCTCCCTCACCTGTCTGTCTGTGGCAATAAAAATGCAAACTTGCCACGCGGCAACACGCTCAGCCCATCGATCAATTGGCAATGTTTGTTGGAGCACATTAGAAGCGTGGACAATGCGAAGGATCAGCGAGGAACTTGATTTATAGCCGGCAACTTTTGCTTTCACTAAACGGTTCTCCACACACACGCACATAAATAAGATCGAGCTAGCAATAAATTAGCAGAAGGGTTTCTCGATTAAATTTGTTAGTTGCCATGTTCAACAGCCAAATGCGATGGCTAATGAGCTGCCCCAGACGAGGAATCTTTCGACAAGATGACGAAAGCAGGCAGCAACTGCTGCTCCTTCTCCTGTTCCTTCTCCTGTTCCTGCTCCTGCTCCTTCTACTGTTCCTACTCCTTCTGCAGATCGAGAGCAGGAGTAGCGCCCGCATTCAGTTTGACGGCTGTCTGATTTTTCAAGATTTCGATGCACTCAACCGGAGGCAGCAGCAGCAACAGCAGTGCCGGCAGAGCTGCGCCATGAAAGAGTTGAGGTCGAGGTCGTGACGGGGTCGTAGTCGGGCAGTGGGAGGTGGCAGTGGCGCATTGCTTGTGGGTAGCCAGTGGAGCTGCAGCTGGGGCTGCTTTTGTGTTCGTTGCCAACCGCAAAAATGCTCTCTGACTCGCAGCGGACGCGGTTGCAGTAGTTTTTGTGCTGCTGCTGCTCCTGCTGTTGCTAGGCAGGAGCAGGCAATGGCAACTAATTGAATGTGCTAAACTTCCACACACACAGACACACACACAGTCGCAATAATATCGCGTTATATGGCGCATTAAGGCGCTCATTTCAACATGATTTTTTGCTGCTGCTGCCCTGACCCCCGTGCCAGGGTTCATTTCATGGCCCCCAGCGACGGAAATCCAAAGCAAAGTCGACGTGGCTCACAGGAGGCGGCGTGGGCGAAGGGCTGGAGAGGTGGGCGTGGTAGCTAGCGAAGGAAGAGTGGGAGGTTTGCCTCATGATGATGCTGACTTTGCCGGCGCGCGCTCTGCACTTGTATTGGTAATTACGATGTCATAGTGCGACTGTGTATGTATTGCCTGTGACTGTGTGTGTGTGTGTGTATTGCCTGTGTGTGTGTGTGTGTGTGTATTACTGAGTGACGTCTGCTAGCTGTCCCTGCTGCCACAGGGTGGATTCTGTTCGCATTTTTTCTACACATTTTTTTTTTAGGTTTTTTTCTCTTTCCGCTCTCGCTCACACACACATACAAACACAAGGGGCAGGCAGGCAGGCCCAGGCTGAGGGCGACTCCCTCGTCCGGCAATTTTTTCTCTGTTTGCCTGCGTCGGAAACCGCCATTTTTTATGTGCCACCCTCTCCTCGCACTGCTCTGCTTGGCACTCTCTCGCCCGCTTGCACACACACTCTTCGGTCTGCCCTCTCTCTCTCTCTCTCTCCCTCGCTCTAGCCTCGACCCTGGCCACACCTCGACAGCAACCTCCTGTCACCCTCGCTCCCTCGCACTGAATTTGCGCATTAGAAAAAATGTGGGTTGAGCAAACGCCCTCCCCCTGTCATTCGTTCTTTCTCTCTCTCTCTCTCTCTGTGTGCCTTTTGCGTGTGTGTGCATACTAACAAATGGCGGTTTTGTTGATACAAAAATGTAGATAAAGTAATTTTTGTACAGCTAAATAATAAATAAAGATAATAGGTCGCTTTAAGGGGCACTGAGGATCACACAGGACAAGCAAAAGAGACTGCGCTCAGGCCGGCAAGGCGCCCCAGTGATCTGCGGGACGTTTGCTCTCATTTTAAGTTGTTATTTAAGCAAAAACCACGCCCACAGCCCCCCTTCAAAGCGTACCCTTTTCGTTTCGCCGGGTGTGGCTGGGCGAATTCAACCAGTACCCAGTAGTTCACTGCCAAGTAGTGTACTGCTTGCAGAACACAAATAGGATCGTGTCTTGGAGTAAACGAGCTCTGTTAGCGAAAAACAAGCAGTTTTTCCGTTGTTCCCATTGCATACTTTTGAGGTACAGATTTGCAGCGCCCTCTGCATGTTAAAGTTACTTGTGACGCCACCTATTGGCAACAGTAATAACCATTCTCTGCTAAGAGTTGCCTTGCGCAATACTTTGCTGGTGCTGCCTATCGATAGTTAGCAACACTAGGTATTGCATGCATTAACAGCAACTGGCCACACTTGTGTGAGAACCGTATCAGCAACTCGACTTGGATACACAAATATTTGTTAATATTTGCGGAGTTCAGTAAAGGCGAAAGGTAAGGGATCAATAATTCATTAAGATCGACAAACCACACTTAAATGCATTCCCCTCCACAGCTGCAACTCGTGCTGTGTGCTTCCAGGAAACGCAACTTCCGACCACCTGCACCACAAAACGCACAACAACAAGATGAACATGAACAATGTGAATAAAGGTGGGTACGTGCCTCCAGGATATTATCCACCGAATGCTCCCCCAGCCGAGGGTGGTGCCCCCTATGGATCACCAGGAAATGCCCCCTATGGATCACCAGGAAATGCCCCCTATGGATCACCAGGAAATGCCCCTTATCCGCCAGCAGGTCACGGTGCAGCACCGCACCCGGGAGCACAACAGCCAGTGAACTATGTGAGTACCCGCTGAATTTGGGGGGCGTTGCTCAGGCGAAAGTATGAAACACACACACATATACATACAGTTTGCATGCGCATAATTGATATATGTATGTTTGTATATATATATTCTTAAAGCTGACGTCATACGGCGGCTTGTGCAGATAATTTAAAATGTTGAACAGTGCTAATTGTCTATAAGGGTCAAATGAATACGCAGACTAATGTGTATCGACAGGGGCCTTAGAAGACTCAGATCTACCTGTTGCCTTTCTACGCTTTGTACGCTGTAGAGACTGTATATCATTATAAACAAGCTGACTGTGCATTTCACGCAAAAAGTGGTTGCGGTTTAAAAAAAGAGATGACTGGTTTGTTCGTTTGTCACACTCTGTAATTATATAAAACAGGCACTGCTAAATGCAATTGGAGTAGAAAACCTATATTGCGTGCTTAAGGCTGTCAAACATGTACAACTGATAGATAGAGTCATATACGAATGCATTTATTGCTTTCAGTAAGCTTTATCATTATTTGCTTAGTTGGGTGGGAAGAGTTTGTGGTTTCCTAATGAATAAGTGTCGATTGTAGTAATGAATTTCATATGTATTTCATATATGTACTCACTATACCCTTGTGTGTGTATATTTTCTATTGATTAATATGTTTGCATTGACCAATGGTGAGCTAATTCTCATAAAGAAACCATTAATGTAAACTTATTGCTTATCAGACATTGATAAGGGCTCCCCTGGGATAAAATGGGTTTATAAAGTGCTGTGGCTGCTTAATAATATAATACTTGCTGTCGTTGCTCTTGAATGATCGTTTTCTGATAAAAGTAATTCAATTATTTAAAGGGCTTTACGCCGGGTCAACCACAAGGCGGATACGCACCAGTTCCCCAACAACCTTACAGTGAAGTGTACGGCGGCGGTGCTGGCGCACCATTTGGAGCTGGAGGAGGCGGCGGACCTGTAGTACAACCTTACGGCTATCCACCTGGACCGGCTGGACCACCGCAACCATTTGGATATCCACCAGGACCGGCAGGACCAATGCAGCCCATCATCACACAGCCAGGCATGCCGCCAGCTAATCCTCATCCTGGCATGGGGCCAGGCGGACCAGCAGGTGCGTCTATCACACAGCTCGAGTGCTTGACCGCATTCCGAGTGCAGCAAACAACACCCTATCAGCAAACGTATAGCAGCAGATATGGGTTCAGCAATCAGGGACCGTAATATGCAAATGAGACAAAAGAAAACGTTGTCCGAATCGAAGAACCGAACGAGTTCTACAAACTGATCATGCGGTGTCAATGCACTGCAATGCATTGATAATGCTGCCAGTCTACCGACGTCAGATCTGTTGATGCCGCTGCTGCTGCTGCTGCCATTGAACCACTCGCCACATGCTGTGGAGGTCGGCAGAGAACAAAGTAGTTTACTATTAACACCCGAACTAAGGTTAAATATTTACGAACTTCATCTCTGACTGTTATTCTACCTACTATCTTTATCTCGCTGATACTGTTGTTGGTCTTGTTCATCTTTTTGTTTGTCTTCATCTTCGTGTTTGTGTTTGTGTTTGTTTACATACCAAAACACGAAGACGAGCCGAAAATCAGAATCCCAAGCGCAGCGTGTTCTTATCACGACACGTCGTGTTTGCCTTAATTGGACCAATAAAATAATACAAAGCGCCATTTAAAACTCGTTCGGCTATGCTGATGCCTACGATGATGATTTTTCCGGCACGACGCAGCGTGTCGACTTGTCTGCCCTCATCCAGACGAACGCTTCAGTTCAGCTCGATGCAGCATCGAGAGCAGTCACAGTCACAGCAGCAACCTGCAAGTTTGAAAAATCGATTTGCATCTTCTACGATGCCAGTTAACGCAACAACAATAGCCTCAGCCTCTGCCACGGCTACAGCTGCAGTTGCAGTCGCAGCTTGCAGCTCGAATTACATATCGACATTGGATCTGACCAGAAACGAGTCTGGCGATCAAAAGGAAAGCCCAGCCTCGTCTGGCGGTGCCAGCAGCGGCTCGAAAGTGTTGCGCATCATTTGGCACACACTGTACAACAAATACAACTATTTCTGTACACAATCCCATACGCTGAAACAGTTGGTCTGCCGTGAGGCCAATAAACCTTTGCCCAAGAAGTTTCGTCATACAATGCGATTGAACAAGTCAGCAAAGCGAAAGGGCTACGAGTTCTACATGAGCGATGAGGACAAGAGGTAAGCTAAGAAGGAGAATCAAGACGGGGTGTCCAACTAGTGCAAATCTGTCTTGATGGACGTGCCAAAGATAGCATCCATTGTGCTTTACATAATTCTTTGTGATGAAATTATATATTTGCCTAGGCCCGTGATATATTGGGACTGTCGTAAACATTATCTGCGAAGATTAGATATAAAAGAGCGACATTGACGGGCGTAAACAGCACAATAACCCGCCGTCGCCACCGCCACCGACAGAGGTCGGGGTCGGTCCATTGTAGTGCCCTCAATTAGGCGTGCCGAGCAATTGGCACGATGACAACGACATTGACCAATTGACACGCTTTTGTGGGCGGCTGGGTCGCACTGTGGGTCGGCTGGTCTTGAATCTGCCAACAGCTGCTACTGCTGCTGCATCCCACATACGCAGATTGTATTTTAGTTGTGTGTGCTTCTGATTGACGATGCATTTCTTTTCGTTAACAGGCGACTGGATGAGTATACCTTCAGGAATTCCGAACTGTCCGCGCGGATTGGAATACCTTACGAGTATCGACCAGCTTTTAGTTAAGCAAAAGGTGGAGCTTCTCGAGGCATTCACCGGCTTCGAGACCAACAACAAGTTTTCAATCAAAAATGCGCTTGGCCAGAAGGTCTACTATGCGGTGGAGGACAACGATTGTTGTACGCGCAACTGTTGTGGTCCGGCACGACCCTTCGATATGAAAGTATTCGACAATTTCCAACAGGAGGTCATTCACATGTACCGCCCCCTGGCCTGCTCGGCCTGCTGCTTCCCCTGCTGCCTGCAGACCATGGATGTATCGGCGCCGCCAGGCAATACCATTGGATCTATTGAGCAAGAGTGGAGCATTTGCTCGCCCTCGTTTCGCATAAAGAATCACGTTGGCGACACAGTGCTGCGCATCGAGGGACCCTTCTGCACATTCTCACTGTGCGGTGATGTGGAATTCAATGTGAGTGCTGAGATTATCTATCAATTACACACGATATTAATAAACTATTTGCTTGGCAGGTGGTCTCCCTCACCGGCGAAAAGGTGGGCAAAATCTCCAAGCAATGGTCTGGTATGGCACGTGAAATCTTCACAGATGCCGACTTCTTTGGCATCACGTTTCCACTGGACTTGGATGTGCGCATGAAGGCTGTTCTGCTGGGCGCCACGTTCCTCATCGTAAGCATCGTTCTAACTATTACCACACTTGATTTCTTTATTGGGAAACTCATGAGTCGTTTGCAAAGCACATTTTGTTGGTATCGAGGTAAACGGAACCCCGAAAACCTCTACCTTACCTGCTCTGAATATGCTAGCACATTACCCATCAATTACCTTTGCATTTCTTTATATCTTAATACTAAAACCTTCTCCTCTTTCAGGATGCCATGTTCTTCGAGAAGGCCGGCAATCGTGAGGGAGATCGTCCGGGAATGTTCTAGCCTTTGTGGGTCTGTTGTGAATCCTCTCTTAATTTTGTTTAGTTAATTGATCCAATTGCTAGACTTTACACATGTCGCCAGTAAATCTTAATGTCGAAGCCCTGTGAACTATCGCATACTAGTCTCCTATGGCCAAAGCTTCCTTCAAATTGAAATAACCAAAAAAAAAAAACGAATCTTAATTGCGCATAAATAAGAATCGGATACAAGCACCTTAAACTAGCTTTGATGAATTTAGTTTATATTTACCCCAGGGGACAGTTGAAATATTGTTATTTATTTACGCTTATTTTAAGCATTTTTTGCAACGAATCGCTTTAATCGATTTATTAGCGTTTCCGTGACTTTACAACGATTAATCAAAAGAAGAAAACTGTACTTTAACTATTGTATGTATTTTGAGTGTCTTAATATATTCAATATAAAATGAACATGTACGTGCAAGCACGAACTATAAACTCCAAGTAAACAACAACAACACCAACACAGATGTATTTTAATGTTTAGCTTGCAGAGTATTTAGAAACTTTACATATACCTCAAATGAAACAAAATATTGCTCGTTGAAAGATAAATACCAAACTATAAATCTGTACTTGGATGTTCCTTGATGTATTTAGTCTTATACTGTTTAATGATTGAAGACAAACATGTGAATTAAGGTGAATGTATTTACGATATATGTATACATGCCAGTCGATTGAATCGATATGCAAATGAAAGGGAAACACAAAGATAATCTTGTTAACTCAAATGATCATTGTATGTATATTATGTCAATCTATGTCAATCTATGTACACCAAAAGAAATGGTTTGATGAATGTTTCTTGATATATTTACTGTTATACTGTTTAATGATTGATGACAAACATGTGAATTACGGTGAATGTATTTACGATAACTGAATGGGAAACATAAAGATAATCTTGTTAACTCAAATGATCATTGTATGTATATTATGTATTATCATTAAAGTCGATCTATGTACACCAAAAAAATGGTTTGATGAATGTTTCTTGATGTATTTACTCTTACACTGTTTAATGATGTTTAATGAATACAAACATGTGAATTACGGTGAATGTATTTACGATATATGTATGCATGCCAGTCGATTGAATCGATATGCAACTGAAAGGGAAACACAAAGATAATCTTGTTAACTCAAATGATCATTGTATGTATATTATGTATTATCATTAAAGTCAATCTATGTACACCAAAAGAAATGGTTTGATGAATTTTGTTTCAGATAAATAGTACAAAAAATGGGAAGCAGCAGTATGCAATAGGTGTTAGTTATTAAAGAATTATAAAATTGATGGCTACTCAATTCGCCTACGCTGTTGGTTATTTCTATGGCACACGATGTTTTTCATTTAATTAATGACCGCACTTTTGATTTTGCACTTTCAAATTTCGAACTTAATTTTTTATCTAGATGTATATTAGTTTTGACGAGAAGTTTGCATCGTACGTTGACATTCGAGATACCAATTGTCAAAGACAATTGCAAAGGTTTTTATGAATTTACGAAATACATTTTAAAAGGTTTGTTAACTCGGTTTAGTACTTACGTGGCACCTAACATTTGAAATAAACTTGATCAGCTTATAGTACACATGAGTCTTCCTGCCAAATTTGGTAACTCTAGCTTTTATAATAGCTGAGATCTGTGCGTTCACACAGGCAGACGGACAGACAGACAGACAAAGCTCAATCGACTCGGCTTGTGATCCTGAGCAAGAATATATATACTTTATGGGGTCTCCGACGCCTCCTTATGCCTGTTACATACATTTGCACAAAGTTAGTATACCCTTTTTTGACCATTTTCAATGGTCGAAGGATATAATGAAGTAATAGCAAGAATTGGCGATAAACTTGATCTTTGTATGGTATACAGAACTCTACATGCCAAATTTGGTGTCTGCAGCTCTCATAATATCTGAGATCGGCGCGTTCATCCAGACGGACAAACAGACAATACACATGGCTTAATCAACTCGGCTATTGATCCTGAGAAATAATATATAGATTATTTTCAATGATAATATACTTATAAAGTATAATGTTTGCTAATACTTTATTAGCACTCTAAAAGGGTATCATGTATTATTTTTCCCATGAAATTTTTGCTAACTGCACTGACTCTGACGCTGTTGTGACGCACGACTTACTGACTGACTTGGGATGAGCGTTAAATGAAACCGGCTTATCATAACACAGAATAAGAAGAGCGTAATTAATAAAAAGAACGAGTTCTTCATTGCTTAAAAATAAACTCAGCTATGCACATTTTTTGAAGTTCAGTACGATTCGAGATGCAGTCGCGACAGGATTCTAGTTCTGCTCAGCGCATTGCTTGTGGCCTTGTGCGGTAAAGTGCAGACAAAAGATCTGAAGGAATGCGAACAGACAGTAGATAATACATATATATGTCGCGAAATCGAGCAGCTTGAACAACTTGCAGAGTATATACAAACAGACTGGCAGCATGTGAAGATTGTTAACGCACATACAGGACTGGAAATTGATGAGCAACCGCTGCCGCAGCTGTCCACACTGCCCTCATTGGATCTCTCTGGGGCAGGTGGCTTAACGTTGGGGGAGCAGGGCAGCTTTAGGGATTTCACGGGGTTGCAACAGCTCAACTTATCACACTGTGAACTGGAGGAGCTGCAGGCTAAGCATTTTGCTGACAATGCGTCTTTGGTCAACTTGGATGCCAGCCACAATGACTTGCTGTTTATTGGAAGGACGCTAATGAGGCAGCTGCCAAATCTTGTGTACGCCAACTTCTCGAATAATAATATAGCCAATGTGCAGCCGGATGCCTTCAAGGACCTTGAGTACTTGCTGTTGCTGGACCTCGACACCAATGAGCAGGAGAACATAACAATCGGTTCCAATGCCAACTTGCGTTATTTGTCCATCAGCAACAACAATGTGAGAAATGTAAGTGTAGATGAAGAGAGAGGAGGAGGGAGAGAGGGAGAGAGGGAAAGGGAAAGGTAACTGAACTGCTCTTGTTTCTCGTTTAGTTCAAGTGGTGCCAGCTGAGTGGTCTGCCGCAACTGCAGGAGCTGCATTTGCATAGTAATTGGCTGGAGATACTCGACGTGGGCATCTTCTACGCACTGCCGCAGCTGCGTGTGCTGAACGTGTCCAATAATAATATCGAGGGTGTACAGTATTATCTGTTCCTGGGTCCAGGACCCGATGTCAGTCCGCTGCTGCAGTTGCTCGACTACAGCTCGAACAATGTGAAGACGTTGCCCGATGACGTCTTTCATCGTCTGCAGGATCTGGAGACGCTCAATTTGTGGTCCAATCAGATCAGCAAGATCTCTGCCACCGCCTTTCGTGGCCTGAGCAGACTGCGTTCTCTGCATCTGCAGGACAACAAGATACGCGAGCTGCCCACGGAGGTGTTTGCCAACCTGACTGCCCTGGAGCGATTGGACTTGAGCAAGAACAGCATAAGGCAGCTGGGTGCGGATGTCTTTGGCCACACATTGCTGCGTAAACTGAGCCTGCTGGATCTGAGCAACAACAACATTGATCAGTTGCACCCTTTGGCCTTTGCCTCGTTGCCTTTTCTGCAACAGCTGCGACTGCGAGGCAACAAGTTGATGGCGCTGGACATTCGCATGTTTGCACCCATGCGTCGCCTGCGTGTGCTGACGCTGGGCGAGAATCACTTGATGGAAATCGAGGAGGATATCTTGGGGACTCTGGACGCGCTGACCGAGCTGGAAGTTAACAACAATCTATTAACTTTTCTGCCACATCTACAGCAGCAGCTGCAGCAATTACGCCACATCAGCATCGAGGGCAATCCCTGGCAATGCCTGTGCCTCGACGAGCTGAGCACCTGGCTACACCAGCGCCAGATAAGCTACGCCAGCTCGGACAGTGCCTACTACAGTGGCCGGAAGCCTCTGTGTGTAGTCACGCCCATCGAACAATGCGTCAGGGATTTGCAGGCGGTGCGCGCGCACGGCATTGTCGAGAGCTACGAGCAGATTTAGAGATTGAGGTGGCAAAGGAGCAATAAATCAATAGCACTAAATGCTGTCGGAGTTGTTCAATGACGGAAGGGGGGAGGGGGAGGGGGGCAAGGCCTGCTGGTCTGGGCTGAACTGGCAGGGGCTGCGTAAATCACAGACAAATGAATGACCAACATCAGGCGCTAAAGTTTTGGAGCGGCCAAAGTATTTGGCCAACTGTCGTAAAACAATAAAAGCAGCAGCAGCACAACAGGCTACAAGGCAGGGAGGGGGAGGTGGGGTAGGTGTGTGCGGGGTGTGGCAGGATATAGAACAGCACAGATTTTCAAATACTTAACACCACTTTAGCAAACAGTTGGACAATGACAAGGACAAGCAGAACAAGTGTGGAAGGGCGGGGGAGAGTACTACGAGGGAGGAGGGAAGGGGAGGGGGAGAATGCTAGGGGAGGGAATATCTGTGGCAAGAACGCAGCACAAGAATTTTTATTAAAATTTAGCATCGCTTTGTTTTGTGCGCAGAAAGTTTGTGCCGATTCGGCCATGACTTAATGAATAAATGATTGATTCAACGAGTGTGGGTGTGAGGGCGTGAGTATGTGCGTGAGTAAGTGCGAGTGTGTGTGTTGGTGATGCTGCTGCAAAGGAAGCTCGCTTCCGGCGTAACGGAAAACACGGCAAATTGAGCAACGGGACTTGTTAGTGAAGATTTTCAAGATTGAATGCCAGTTGAAATGTGAATGAATGAATAATGAATAAATCATCAGGTAAATGGCGTTAAAATCGTCGAATATTTAATGATTGCAGCGCGAAAGTAATTGGATTAATTAACAATGAAACAGGCCCCCGCATAACGGCGTAAATAAATTGCCAATGCATATCGCATTAAGCGATGAATAAATGAACTGAATACACCCCCCTCCCCCTCGCCCGCAGGTAAATCATTAATGATTAAATGGATAATATTTCAGGCCGTGTGACAAGTTTTTCATTCTGTGCATTTCCGGCCAAAGCGAATAAAGTTGCGGCAGCTTGTGCGCTATTTCTGACTGTCTATCGAGGTATTTGCCTGCTGTCAATGTGTATAACTATGCACAAGTCGCACACTAATGCACACACACAGAGGCACACTCGCACAGACGTTGTTGGTAAATAAGTAGTTCAACTTCAGCGTATTCACGCAAATGCATTGAAAGCCAGCACAAGTATTTGAGGTATTCACACGCACAGGTGACAAAAGCCAACGTCGATGCGCACAGACAAAGCAGCAGGCGGGCGGAGGCGGAGGCGGAGGCAAAGCGAGAATGAGTACAGCATCCAATGCGTGTGTGTGCACTGAATGCGGCAATTATAGGAGTGCCAAGGGGGGAGGAGAGTAGAGAGACACAGTTCTGTGTGGGCACAAAAGGATATAGATCCGAGGAGCTGCTGAAGCTGCTGCCTGGCTGCCGTTGCTCGACAGCGACAATAAAAGTTCTACTTAGCCTGGCGCACAATGTAGACCAACTCACTCAGGTGGCGAAAGGAGGGCAGGGGAGAGGAGGGAAGAAAGGTGGCACATTTAAGGATATTCATACTGGCGAAGGGTCGCTCCCACATCAACGTTGTGTGCGCATAAAATGTAAACTAATTTAATTACTTTTGTCCCTTTTTTTCTGGTTGCCATCTCTCTCTCTCTCTCTCTCTCTTCTTTCGTCGAATCGTTACGTGTTAAAGGTGAAACTTTTCCACAGGCACTTTTCCCCCGGCTTCGTTATCGAATTTCTTATGAATTTCTGCGGTCGCAACACAAACGGGACAAAGTCCTTTCAATTAATTTAGGTACAGAAACTTTTGCCACACTTTTGTTTGCACAATTTGATAACTGTGAACAGCAGGCTTTCATTTCCTCTCTGTGTGTTTTGTACGCTTCAAACACTTGTTGCACGTGCAGTGTGGCAAATATCGAACCCTCATCAAAGCGGAGATGACGTGCAGTGCTGTCAGAGGCAACGACAGACATCAATTTCAGTTGCCTTAAGTTTTATCATTGTGCTAACATGGCGATTTTCAATTTTGACCCACCTGGCGCATACGTAATGTGCCAAAAACTCAAATCTGCATTTGACGTGCGTCAAGTGGGCACTTGAGTGACCTCTTTCCTCTCTCTAGCCACCTCTCTCCCTCTTCTCTCTCTCACTTCTCTCTCGCTTTCTCTGCATTTAACTTAATTGCGCCTTTCCCGGGCTAATTGCATTTCTGTGGCTCGTAATGCACCACAGCAAAAATGCGTTAACGAAAATGTTTGGCAAATATTTCTATCATTTATTGCGCAATTAGCATGACAATTGTTTATTTTTCAACCGCATATTCATATATAAATTCGCATTCACATTTACAGTCGCTGAAATTAGCACAAACTTAGCACAACTGGCGGCCGGATGTGGTGCAGACTCCACTATACAATTTACAATATTCTGCGGTTCTGCGGTTCTCTGAATTCGTAATTATCTCGCTGTCGATGTCGCGCAGTGGCAGTTTTTCTTTGGGGTGGGTGTAATTGGATTAAGGGTGATATAATAACCGGGAGACTGTGTAGCAGTTTGATTATGCGGATGTTATTTATTAATAAAGATTGTTGAAATTTATTTTATAGTTATTTGTGGGTTTTTGATTTACTGTTCAACTTAAAGTTATTGTCAGACCCGTTCTATTGATGAATAGTGACCATTTTAGCTTAATTTTGATACCTTTGCATATACTCTTGCTCCCTCTTCCCTTCTACTACTGCAGCCCCATATCCATGTCCATGCCCTGCTGCCGCTGGAATTCTTGTTTAATCTGCGCGATTGTTGAAATTTATTTTATAGTTATTTGTGGGTTTTTGATTTACTGTTCAACTTAAAGTGGCCATCAATAGTGGCCATCTTGGCTCAATTTTGATACCTTTGCATACACTCCTCCTCCCTCTTCCTTTCTACTACTGCTGCTCCATATCGATGTCCATGCCCTGCTGCCGCTAGAATTCTTGTTTAATCTGCGCGATTGTTGAAATGTATTTTATAGTTATTTGTGGTGCAGTATTCAGTTTTGATTTACTGCTCAGCTTAAAGTTATTGTCAGAGCCGTTCTATTGATGAATAGTGGCTTAATTTTGAAACCTTTGCATACACTCCTCCTCCCTCTTCGCTTCTACTACTGCTGCCCCATATCCATGTCCATGCTGCCACTGGAATTCTTGTTCAATCTGCGCGTTGGCAGGCAAACCAGCTGCACAATTGTTCATGTCGCCAAGGAATTGTCTCCATACACAGCACGTGCAAGTGTGCATGTCATCGCCTGCTGCTCTGCAGTCCTGCTGCCTGCTCATGTAATGAAAATGCCTTGGCTGGCGCCATGAAGTATGCAGCATGCAGCAGGCGGCAGGCAGCTGAAGCCGCCGCTCGGGCCAACATTGCATGCCAAAAATGTTACTCCATCGGCAACTTGGGCCATCCACGGCATAAAATACCTTTGCTAATGATTTTTAATGGCGAAATTGCATGGCCAGCCTTGAGTTTGAGTAGAGAACCTCCTGGGGCTTAACAGGGAACAGGACTGGGAGGGAGGCAGGCATGGCTGGAGCACAGCTGCTGACCCGGCCCACATATGTTGTAGCAGCAGCACACAGCAGCTGTTGTATCAACTCGGCTCTCTGGCTTATTAAAAGGGCATTTATTGCCGCTGCTCAATAAAGCTGGCGCTGATGCAGAGGCTCAAGCAGAAGCTCGTCCAGCCAGCCAGGGCCGAAAGCTGAGGCTCTTACACGTGCAAACACAATTCGATGCGAATTTGCGGTCTATAAATTATGCATGCCAACAACGCAGCAGCTTGCCACACGCCTCTTAGGAGGAAGGGGAAGGGGCCACAGAGCGTGGCCAGCGGGCAGCGGGCAGCGGGCAGCGGGCTCAAAAAACAAATTAGTGGCGCTTACTCAACAAGATTGAGTGGCATTTGTGGCATCGTCATTGTCAGTCTTGTTGCGCCGTGCGTTGCGGCAGGCAGAGGCGTCCTTCGAATGGGGTAATATGTAATTGATAGAGCACCCCTCGCCCCCTGCTACATGTGCGTCGGCGCGCAGCAGGACAACAAAAAAAAAAAAGCAGCTGAATTCGAACTTAATTAATGAAAGAGCTTCCGCCCGGCGTACTGTGGTCAATTCCCCCCTCCCCCACCCCTCTTCCTACTCTCTTTGTGTGTGTTGTATCTATTTATAGTGCCGTAGATATTAACCAATGAATATTCATTCCAATGAGTGTGTGGGAGTGAGTGGGAGTGAGTACACTCATATGGCACATGAAGCTGACGCGGCAAATCAACAGCTGAATATAATGTTGTTTATAAAAACGTGTAATGCTCGGTAATTTGTAGCATTGCCGTGGGAGTAGGGCAGGCAGAAGGGAGGGAGGGTGTGTAGTGGGGAATGGAAATGGCAATTGGTAGGGAACTGTTGGGAGCCGCGACGACTGTTGGCAATTGGCCTCCGCATCTGTTGCAAATGAAATTATGTAAATGTGACAGCGCCAGCTGCCAAGCTCTCAGTATGTGTAAGCACGCGTCTGACAGTCTGCCTGTGTGTGTGTGTGTGTGTGTATGACAGTGTCAGAGGTTGACCCACAAATACAATGAGCATGTGGTTTGGTTGCGCTGCTGTCGTCTGCCTAAACATGGCTTAATGTTGATTAGTTGCATAAAACAAGGCACGAACGACGCCAAAAACCGTTGCATACTTTTGCGGGCCATTGCGAAAACAATAAACGGGCGGCGTGTGTGTGTGTGTCCTGCACAAATTAGCGTATCATTTAAACATTAGGCCAGGCAATTGAATACATTTAATTGCAAATAAAGCCTATTAAGCAATCAACTGCAAAATGGAAATTGTTGCGGCTGCCACTAAAACTTGAAAAGCCAATCGATGTTGCAGCAACATGCAAATTGAAAGGACAAGTCAAGCGGGCCCTTTACCCCTCTCCCTCTTTCTCTGTCTGTGCCCGCACCAAGTGCCCGCAAGCTGTTTACGACACAAGTCGCGGCGAGGCAAACTTTAATAGTAAATAACAACAATAACAAGCGCAGCAGCAGCAGCCGCGGCAAAGTCGCCCAAAGAGTCGCCTCAGAGTCGCCTCTCGGTGTCGCCAGCTGCGCCACGTACAGCAAAAAGTTACAGCTTAAAACTTGTGCCCAACTCAATTCACATTGTTAACCATTTTGGGTTTTCTGGTATTGGAAATGTTTTAACTGCTTTGTGGGTGCAGTTAACAAAACTTGTTTAAAGAAGTTTTGCTGTGAACTCTATAAGTATTCTAAAGGGTATGCGCTAGTTGCCCACACTTGCTACTTGCAGTTTACTTTTCTATTTAAAGGCAGGGCAAATCATTATTGATTTTGCTATTGGCTGGGCTAGGCAGCAAGGCAGTGAAGGGGGAGCGGGAGCCTTATCAGAAAGGGTGCGCCTCGAGTGTCACTTGGTGCCCGCTTTGACAAGTTTCTTTATATTATTTATGCGCCACCCTCCACCCTGAGGGCAATAGGTTCTTAATATGTTGTTTATACGTTTTGGCTGTAGCAGCTGCTTGGGCTGGAATTGAAGACGATATATAGTAGTGGCATATATAGCGAAATGTCAAATGCATTCCCGGCCAAAGGGCCCAAATGCTCATAATGTGTTAAGTTTTTGGCATTTTCAACGTTGGCAGTTTTGAGAGCTGCCGCTGCTGTTGCTGTTGTGCTGCTGCTGCTGTTGCTGCCACTCGAGTTGTTGGCAAACAGTCTGCGAGGCAACTTCGCCACTTGAAATGCCAGAAAGTTTACCCAAAAGAGGCCAGCAAACTAATTATTTAGTTTCATTTCGAGCAAAGTCAAACGCGGCAGAAGGCGAATGGCAAACGTCAGCGCGCTAGCTCCCTAGCTAAATATCAATAAAAACTCCAATCGAGATCTATTTCAATTAACTTGTATGAAAACTTTTTAATTAACGGCACTGCAGAGAGCGAAAGAAAGACAAAAAGACAAAGAGAGAGAGAGAGAGAGAGAGAGATAGAGCGAGAAAGGGAGCCCGCCAAAAACACAAGAAGTCGTTCTTCACTTCCGGCTTGCTTCACTTAGCCGAGCAATTTATTGCTGCGTCTAATTGGCCAAAGAAGGCGAACACTGAGAATACACAGCGAGAAAAACTGAGCGCGTGTGTGTGTGTATGATATGTAAATGTTGATAAATCAAGTGGCGACTGTGTTGTCTGTGACAAGCGGACAACTGGACAGGCGGACAGTCGGATCGCTGGACAACTTGCTTGGAGAGTCACTATCCAAATAAATAAATAAATATTAAGCAAACGAGCAGCTAACATGTTTATGTTGACCCCATTGTGTGTGAGTTGGTGTGTGTGTGTGTGGTTAGTTCAGCTATTTGTAGTATACTTTCCCGCGCGACCCTCGTCAAAAGCGTGTCCACGCTTGCACTGCACACTCCAATCTCTCTCCCCTCCCTCTCGCTCTGTGGTGTGCCGTGACACCTTGTGATTTAAAAGGCAGGTCAAAACTAAAGTCTTGCGCCTTGACTTGGTGATTTATTGGAGCTAAGCTGATTTAGTGCCAGAAATGCTATTAGCCGCAGTTGAGCGTCTCGCCTCTGCAAGAAGTGGACACACGATATGCCGGCCACAATTACACCGTCTAGACTCGCTAAGAACTGTCAAACTGTTGGCTTTCTTTCTTTTTCGTACACTTAACGCAAGACTCAACTCAATGGCCCAAAGTTTATTATAGAAATGACAAACACAGCGACATCTTGAATTGAGACGAGCCACTGCGAGAACTGCGAGCTGAGCTGAGCTCTGACAATGAGCTGATTTTCTATCCAGCTGCTTGATAAAGCGTGCTCAGTGCCTTTCGCCGACTGGAGCTATTAATAAGATAAACGAGCGACAATAAGTGGCAGCGCTTCCTTCCGCTGCACAATGCGGCGTATGCGTAATTACCATTTCATATGCATTAAGCTGCTGCCATTTGAGCAAATATTTGGATAGGCCAAAGAGGCCTCCCTGCCTCCCTCCCTCTCTTCGCTGGCTGGCAAATGGCAGCGCAATGTCATTAAGCGCATTTGTAAAATCATCAACAATATACCCGATACGCCAGCAAGAAGCGGCGCAGTTGTCGTTGACGCCGCTTCTGGCGGCGCCAAATGGATTTCATTGTAAGCGAGGCATAAAAAATGCACAACAAATTGAAATACGATCAATAATAATTATTGCTGGAGCACTCACACACACACACTCGCAGTCGCACACACTCAAAGTGAATACACAGAATAATTGCGTTTCCATGCAATTGCTCAATTCTCAATTCCACAAGGAGCTGCTTAACGCACAATGCCCACGATTATCGAAAGAAATTGATGGTGCTCAAATAGTATCGGGTGACAGACGCAGCTCTCGTCCCTGTCGCAAATCGAAATGGGAATCGGAACCGTGTGTAAGCTGAAATTGTTCAGTGACCTTTGAAAGTGGCGCACATTAAACTGAATTATGCAGCTAGCCGAAGTTATCGTTATCGATAAAGTGCGATCATGCGTAAGGGAATATATAATTGCTGAATATGTATTAGATGTATGATGTGAATATCGATATTGATAGCGATTAATCACATATAACGATTATAGTAATAATCAGTTATCAGTGAAGTATGTTACGTTTATCGAAATGGGAATCGGAATCAGTGACCTTTGAAAGTGGCGCACATTAAAATGAATTATGCAGCTAGCCAAAGTTATCGTTATCGATAAAGTGCGATCATGCGCAAGGGAATATATAATTGCTGAATATGTATTAGATATATGATGTGAATATCGATATTGATAGCGATTAATCAGACATACGATTATAGTAATAATCAGATATCAGTGAAGTATGTTACGTTTATCGAAATGGGAATCGGAATCGTGTGTAAGCTGAAATTGTTCAGTGACCTTTGAAAGTGGCGCACATTAAACTGAATTATGCAGCTAGCCAAAGTTATCGTTATCGATAAAGTGTGATCAAGCGTAATGGAATATATAATTGCTGAATACGTATTAGATTATGATGTGAATATCGATATTGATAGCGATTAATCAGACATACGATTATAGTGATAATCAGATATTTATTTATTTATTTAATGTCGACTAATGGCAGTCGACTGGGAAAAGAATTACAATAAAAATTAAGAATAAAAATTGATTACATTAATATCACTTAAGAATATTACGTTCATCAATATCTATATAGCCTGGTCACACTTAAAATCACTCTTCACTTGCTGCACATCTTTCCAATTTTAACTTGCAATTCCTTATCGAATAAACTGTGATTTTTAACCGCGCACTTGCAACTGCACGCCCATTGTGCAACAGCTGCCGGCGGCGGTGGCAGCATCGTTTAAAAAAACATTAGCTCGCCTGACAGTGCGGACAGAGTGGCGAACACAACATTGCCGGTTCAACTTTAAGCCATAAAGTAGTAAAAGTTTACGGCAGCCGTCGGGGACCGCGTCGCAAGTCTCTCGACTGTCTCGTTTGAGCGAGCGCGACCGCGACGGGGACTCGACTTGCTCACGGCCTTGTCCAGTTCGTCACAATGAAAATCCAATTTAATTTTACTGATTCTGCACTTTGGCCAAATCGAAACGAGCTGAGCTGCGGACCGAGCTGAAATCTCAATCTCACAAGGCAGCAGCCTCCCTGGTGGGATGTGTGCGTGTGTGTGTGTGTGTGTGTGGCGACTAACGTATGCGGAGATCGGTTGAGGGCACATCTAATTATTGTTTACCGAGCTTAAACGCCGAAGAAAATTGAATTGAAATCAAAATAAAATGCGACGAAAATCGAATTTGCGTCCGGAAGTTAAGTTGCGGGTAAAGAGAAACTCAGGGGAAGGTTGGCTGGGAACAAATCCTTAAAGATTGCCCAGCCAGGTCCATGTCCCGAGGCAATAAGAAGCAGAGAAGCGTAACTGAAAGACGCCACAGCATCAGGTAACATAAAAAGAGCAGTCAACTGGGCGGGGAGGGGGTACAGTGCACACGACGAGGCCAACGAGGTCTGTCAAGGTTAGGCCGAGTCTTGGCCTGGTTAGCCAACCTCAACAACGACGACGACGTCGTCGACAACGACAACCAATGTGTGTTTGACATTTGATTTCAAAAGGGGAAAAACCGAGCGCCTTCCCTCGGCTTGACAGGCAACCTGATGCGACGTGGGAATGGGAAATGCAGCTGACCAGTCTCCTGTTTCAGTTGCCCACAAACGGCATCCAATTAAGGAAAAACACCAAACTAAACAGAACCCGAAAGCTGTCAGTTTGTTCAACTTGGCCAGCTTGTTCGGATTTGAGATACATTTGCATTTGCGAATGCAAATTAAATTCACGCTGCGTGTGAATGAGCCAGAATTTTTCGAGTAAACTTGCTAAGCAGTCGATGCACGAGCAGGGAATACCCTGTAGGAACGAGTGAGCAATAAACTTTCTTTTATAAATTTAACTGCTCTAATTTGCTTGCCTATGCACAGTCCCCTTTTGCTCTGCACCCTCAACAGGGTATCATAAATGTTTAATATGCAAATGCAAAGTGGCCGCCAAGTCTGCCTGTCATGCACTGACTGTAGGCGGCGGCCTTCTTTTCCTCTTCTTCTGCCTCATCCTCTTGCTGCTGCCTACCTTCTTCTGATTTGTGTTTCTGTCCACTCGAATTTTAGGCAAATATTTGCCTTATTAACATTGCGGCGGCCACGCCAAACTGATAAGCGACGCGCCGACGTAGGCGGCTGCTCACGTAATTTTGTACACAGCCTGGAAGTATGCTATGGCCGCAAGTTATGCAAATGCCAAGGGTGGAGGCGTGGCGAGGGGAGGCAGTGGAGAAAGGCCGCGTGGTGTTAATTCGAATGACATTATTTAATGCACAGCACACGCAGCATTACTGAGTGTGTATGCGTGTGTGTTTGTGTGAAAAGAAAGTGCCTTTAATTAAATGTGTTAAACGATTTGCAGAGCAAGCTTGCATAACTGGTGCGTGATAAGTGAATTTATGTCTGTTCGAAGCAGACATTGCGCAACATACGATGCGACAACAATTACCCGGGCTGGGCATCTAATAATAGATGGCCACTAACGGTAATTTAATGCGTATATGGCAATTAAAAGTACATCAGCAGCAACAATATCAACAATATCACACAGGAGACGTAACACGCATACGCCGTGTTGTTCGAACTGCTGACTGGCAAAGGCATTTGCAAGTGCATGACACAATAACAGCAACAATAAGAAGATACTGAGGTAACAGCAACAACTACAACAACAGAAACAACAACAATAAGTAGAGCAGCAAACTTTAGCAAGGAAAATACGAAAATTTTCATGTAATTTTACACGAACAAAATTTGCATATTTATTAAATTTCGTGATTGAATTTGATAAACTAGAATATGCACGGAAATAGATAACACTACAGGTGTGTGTATGCAAGAGAGAGAGAGAGAAAGGAGAGAGGGAGAGGGAGAGAAGCAGCACATATTTGCAATTGATTGACATGGATTACCTGGCCTTGATTTCTATAGCTGTAGAAGGTGCAAAGTTCTCTCGTCTCTCTCTCTCTCTGTGTGTGACTGCAAATTGCATAAACAAATTCCGAAAACTCATTGATTATGTTTGTTATTTGTGTTACCAGCTAAATGACTAAATGCGTGTTAAACCCAGGCATAGCATTAGTCATGACAGCGTTAAACGTAACACGTTACCGGAAGCTGCCACTGCCAAAAACTTGCAAATGAAATGCGCGTTTGAAACGTTTCAAATTCCGCACAATGAAAGTTAAATGTGTCTGAATTTGAAAATTATATCAGTGATTCGCATATTTAATGAAACTGTATCGATTTACGATTATTTAAGAAATATAAAAGTAATTTTTTTCGCATCTTTCTTTAATTTTCTTTCTTGCTTTGCATTAAAGTTCTCTGCTTATCATTTTCCATGCCATTTCCATTGCCATTGCCGCTGAGCTGAGCTGACATTGATTTGAAATTTCAGCTGCTCTTTGCCCGCTTTGTGGCAGCAGCAGCAACAACAACAATAACTACTACAACAACAACAACAACAACAGCAGCAGCAGCGAGCGCTGCTCTTCTCTCAGTTGTCGCTGCTGTTAGTCAAGCTGCCACTTCAATTTGACAGTTTTATGAGCATAAATGGCATTTCGTTAATGTTATAGTCACGCTGCCACGCCCCCTTCTGACAGACAGAGCACTCTTCGACGCCCACGCAGCCTGTGGCATTCATTTCAATGCCTTAAAGTGTCAATTACCAAGCGGAGAGGGGCAAGTGTGTCTTGAGTAGTATCTGCCCATAATCAAATAAATGTGAGTGAGTGCAAACGTATCCCTGTGTGTGTGTGTGTATGTGTGTATGTTGTGCTAAATTATAAATTGCTTGGAGGCTGCAAGAACAACAACAGCAACAAAAACACGGCAGCAATTGGTCTATTTATTTTTTATGTTTGTCGTTGATTTGTACTTCCCTTTTTTGCTGCTGCTGCTGCTGCGGCTGCTATCTGCTTCTATTGTTACCTGCCTCAGCAGCTGCTGCTGTTGCTGCTTCTTTGTTGTTGTTGTTGTTATTGCTGTCGCCGTTATCGGCAGTGAAAGAAAGAGAAAGTGCCTGTAGCCAGTTTTTGGTATTTCTTCTTGCCGTTTGCCATTGCTGTTGTACTTTTCGGTATTTACTTATTCGAATTGCCTGCAGTGCACGTGGGGGAAGAGGAGGAGGAGGTGGAGGCAGAGCTGACGGCGCAGGCGGGAAAGAATGTCAATTTCTGGCTGGTAATGCTCATGTAGAGGCCACTGCGGACTTTTGCTTTTCTTTGAAGCTGCGAGCGAAACAAGCCGCACATTAACTGCCACTCACACAGACACACATACATCGCTGCTGCTGCACACAGAGCAACACGTTCGGTCCGCAGCTTTCCCTTCCTGTGCGCGAGAGTCGCTTCGTGTCGCGTCGCGTCGCGTTGCTTCTTCCACTTCTTAACTTGCGTCTGTCTCTATCTCTTTCTTGCTTGATTTTATTTATTTATATCTCGATAGGCTTTGTTCGGTTTCTCAGTTGATTGGTTATCGGCTCAGCTCAGCTCAGTAGAAATGGTCATCGCTTAATGACGTCGTTGACAACTTTTTCTTTTGTGGGTAGAACGAACGATTAATATGCAGATCAATGTAAGACTTCTTGCAGCTGACTTTCGCTAATTGAAAGACGAGTTTCGAGTTCTTCCCTCCCTCTCTCTCTCTCTCACTCTGCATATTCATTGCAATGCGACACAATTAAGTCTAGGCTAGATATAGATATGTATATAGCTGGAGATGAGTATGGACAGGCAGGTAGACATTGCCGTTGCCGCTGCCGTTGCCCAACCCAAAACACGCCGCGTTGTCGTTGTCGTTGCCGCAGCGTACAAATTTAGAAAACTTTTTGAGGGCACTTTCATTTACCTTTTTTTCGCCGATGCGTATTGAAATTGCTTGGCTTGGCTTTGCTTGTCGGTTCGGTTTGGCTTTCGTTCGATGGATGCGCCGCACTTTGAATGCGAAATGAGCAGCGGCAGCACAGGAAGGCGGCTTGGCACTTGCCACATGCCACTTAGTACTGTGTGGACTGGACTGGACTGGACTGACTTAACGGTCAAGAGAATTGAAGGCTACGTGAATGAATTCATCGACAAACAGCAACAACAACAATTGGGAAGCATGAAAAATTGAATGTAATGTGCAAATGAAATTCGAACAACAACAATACAACAATACAAATCCCCGATTCCCAGTCCGTTTCCGAAACGAAATCCGCAGCGACATTTGGCTGCGGCTTTGGCCTATGCATATTTTCAACAAAATGAAATTGTTTGCACGCATTTTGCATATAATCAGCGGATGACAGAGGCGAGAGACGACTAACTAAGCGACCTATCGATCGATTAGTTGGCATCCGCACGCACCTGCCCCACTCCCACCGGCTGTGCCCCTCCCCCTGCTGGACTACTGCTAATTATTCTGGGCACAGAGCGACGCTTTCGTGCATAATCCCCACTCACACATACACTCGCACTAACAAACACTCAGACACACGTGCAGGGAGAAACATTTGCCAAGGTATTTTTATTTTCCTGCCGAAAGAAAAGCGAAACTTTTGAGACGACAACGACGACGTCGAGGTAAATTGTTGGTAATCAAATAATTTCTAACATTTAATTGTCAGCGTAAATGTGGTGTGTCTCTTAGCTCTCAGGGGCTGTACTCAGGGGAATTACATGGGGGAAGGGGAGGAGAAATTGACTGCAGACAACGATGATAATCGTGAGCGTTAAATGAGCAGCGTCGACTCTAACTGGCACTTAAATACTAATTGTGCAGGAGTTTCTAACGGTACAACGACCGACATGCACTTGGTGAGTAGTAAAGGTCATAAAAAAGGCCACATAATGCCCAAGGTATATATTTAAGTGGAGTGTATCAGATTGTAATTGATATAAATTGATGATTGATATGATTGATAGTTTGCATTTATTGTTGTCATTATAATTGGAAGCGTTGAAAAGCTTGAATATATTCCTTAAATTATCTAGGGATTATTTTTTATATATAAAAATATATAAAATATATAAATTTATTAAATATATCAAATTTATTCAATGATATATATTATGATATTTAATAGTAATTCAGAAGAAATAAAGAAATATATTAGATAATTATTGATTTTTATTAAAGTAATTAATAATTTAAATAGATTTTAACATTATAATTAAAGAGATTAATAACTTGATATCTCTTGATATATTTTTGTGATATATATCGGACTTGCAATTTTTATTTAATATTGTTATTTTTATAAAACATAATTGTAAGCTTAGTAGAGGAATATATACGATTATAATTAATTTTGATTGTGGTGACTAATATGTTGTGTAATTTTTTTTTTTTAAATATACTTAATTATATATTATATATACTTAATTGAAAATTGTTTTAATATTTCGCAAAATTTTCTTTAAATTAAGGCAAAAATTCTTTGCAAATTATTCTTTCTTTCAATTAAAATACTTACTTAAATTGTACCTGATAAATGTCGACTTTGACTACCGTTCATAAATCAAAACTTTGCACAGTTTTCTAGTTTTCTAAAACTTCTGCTCTCTACTTTTTAATAAGTTCTGCTGCACAGATTTCCAATACCCACTTCGGAAAAGTGGCCAATCAACTCGAACAAACCCGAAAATTAATAAACTGGAAAAACTTTTGTATTTTGTGTTGCCTCTGCTGAAACTAATCAGGCCCGAAAATGCGCATTTCCATCTTTGGCCCGTTGCAAGAAAGTTGAGCACATTAATTAGTCAAATGGAAGAACGCCTCCTGCCCATGAGTGAAGAAAAGGTGGAAGGGGGAGGGGCAGACCACAACACGCCCCGTTGATTTGTTCATGAGTTTGTGTATTTATAAAGGCGAAAGAGCAAAAGACATTTTGATTAGGTGCAAATAAAGTTCAACGCGGTTGCTTCTACTGCTGCGATGGCCATATACACGCCCAACTTTGCGGCCCCTTTCCCCTTCTCCCCCTCAAGTTGTACAATACGCTTGATTGTGTTTGTTTTTCGAGTTTGTTGCCACCTGAGTGACCCATCGCCTTGCGGAAAGTGTCAAAGCGTATTAAGCAATAAAAACTGAAATTTATATGAATTTTGAACCTGCGTAGCACCTTCCCCTCCCTTCTCTCCCCTTACGACTCTTTACCCCATCGCAAGGCTTTAAAATAGTTCGAGTTTTGCCAAGCGAAAATTTGTTTGCCTCAAATGAAAGTTTTTTTACTCTTCTCAGTCTTGACTATTGTTGACGCTAGTCGAAGCTATTCTTTGTTTTTGTCATCTCTCTTTCTTTCTGCAGTCGTGGTTGTTGTTGTTTTTTCGGCACATTACATAAAATTTCGTAACATTCTGCGGCAAAAGTCTGAAAACGTCTGAAACTCAGCGACGAGTCGAGGCGAGTCGCGCAGCGTCGAGCGTTAAGTTTTGTAGTTGAGAAAACTCCACTGACCTGTTAACTGAAATGCTTTGCCAAAGACTTGCATACTTTGCCTGTTGTCTCAATAACAGCAGCAGCAACAACAACAACAACCACAGCGACAACAGCAAGTTGCGAAGAAAGTTATAGACAGCCCAAGCTCTTTGGCTACAGTAAAAACAACTTTTGCCCAACTAGTACAACTCCAACAACAGCAACAGTAACGACAACAACAACAAGCTGAGGCCGCTATAAACGAGTAGAACACGTTTTACTGTTGGAATACGTTGACTGCGCTGCTGCTGCGCTGCCTCGAGTCTCGTCTGTCTGTGTGTGCGTTGTGTGGGAAAGCTTCGGCATCGGCATCGGCATCGACTGTCGGCACATATCGCATCTCGCTGACTGTCCATTTTGCCCACTCTCGGCCCACTGTATCCCGGACATTGAAAATGAAATGCAAGTCAAGTTAATTACATTACAACTTGTCATAGATATGACTAACTATATTTTCTATATGTCGTTGCTTTTTTTTCGACTGTAGTCAACTCAGCTCAATAGCTTGCGATTTCACTTTGATGAGCGTTGCTTGCAGTATTTGCCACAAGAGCCAAGGAAATTAGCACTTCCAGCAGACGAAGCGCGAAAAAACTCATCAATAAAAGTCACACATACGCCTCGATATACTATAGAGTATCGTATGCGTATATATTTATGAGATTTATTGAGTACGAGCTGAGCCAGGCATGTCAGGAATGGGGTTAGGGTGCGTCGTGACAGCAGCGAAGGTAATCGTCATGAAATTATGTAGAATAATGGGAAAAATATAATGTACACTAATCTATTGTAATTTAATTAAATAAATATTCTTTATTTATAATATACAATAATAAATATAATAAAATTATTGTAAAGCAGTTTTAACTTATTCTAAATTGGGCAATAAACTAAACTAAATTGAAAACTCTTTAAAATATTGCTTAGAATTTAACTATGTTTTGTTTTTCCTGTAATCAAATTAATAATAATAATAAAAACATTAAATAATATGTACAACTTTTAGAGTAATTTTATATGAATGAAAATTAATAAATTAACTTAAGGTATGTGGAATTAAAGGAAATATATAATACAATAAATGTATAATAAAAACAAACAATATATAAAACTGTTTACGCAATTTAAACTGATTAAAAATCAATAAATAAAATAAAGTTCTATATAATATATATAAATATTTAAATATAGACCATTATTACTATACATAATAAACATTAACAAATAATTAAACCTGTTAAAGCATTTAAACTTACAAATTCTTCATCTATAAACTAAACTTCTATGAAAATCTTTATGAAACTGTCTGAAATTAAGTTAAGTTTATTTTCTTTCTATAGTAAACCAGTCTGAAATACTTTGAATAGCCAAAGCTAACTGCTTAGCTGCCTAGTGTTCTTCAGGCAGAGTGCAGCGTCAGCCTGTTTGACAGCTAACTGTAATAACGAGCCGTTTACTGTGCCAAATACTTTCCCATAGGAACCGCCCAAAGAGCGCGCACAGTCGAGTCAAAAATTGATTGAAAATCAAGTTGGCTACAAGGCAGACAGAGAGAGAGAGAGAGGGAGACAGAGAGAGAAAGAAAGAGAGAGAGAGACAGTGACAGTGACACTGAGCCAGTCCGACCTCGAGAGAGAGAGCAAGAGCCGTCAATGCTCAAGCGAAGAGAGCACAAAGAAAGCAATGTAAATGAAATGCAGGGCAGGTGGAGGAGGAGGAGGAGGAGGAGGTGGTGGTTGTGAAACGGAAGGTGGCTTTGGCTGGGAATCGGTGTCTTCATGGCGTTGTCTACAACTATGCTGGTAACTGAAGATTCCAGCCACGATCAGTTGAAGACGGTCAGTCGTGCGAGACAGTTGAGTGCGCGGCGGTGTGAAAATTGCCAACAGCGACCAAGCTCGACCACAAATATATACAACAAACATACACAAACTAAGGCGGCAACCAGAATCTCTACAATCACAACAACAACAACAGCAACAAGAACAGCTACAACAAGACAACAATCACAGCAATCAGAAACCAAAAACTCCCCCCCAGCGAGAAACAGGTAAAAAGCAAACGTTGAAAAAAAGAAAGTCAGCCAAGAATCGCATCGAGAGCTAAAAACCATACGATAGAAGCCCAAGCAGCGACAGTCTTCAACGGGTACTCGAGGTGTGAGCAACGGTTTACCATAGCTCAAAATCGGTCAAAACTATATAACATATCTATAACGCAACATAAACTGAAACTGAAATCTTACGGTGTGTGAACTGAAACTGAACTACATACAATATATACACAATATCTACAATATACGATACAATACACGATCGTCTAACACAATCATAATCGAGGGTTAGCTTTGGATTAACAGTGCTATAAGCTGAGGATTATCACAAGCAAACGTGTCACTTCGCTTCGCTTCGCCTCGTATCGTATCGTGTGTGTGCCATCTTCTCCTCCATCTCCTCCTCCTCCTCCTCCTCCTGTTGTTGTTCTTCTTCTGTGATAAGCCTGAGCAATTGGCATGCAAAGCGATTACCCCTGCCACGGCCGCCCACTGACCCACAAAGGAACTTCGAGTGCCTTGGCAGAGCGTCTTAAGCAAGAACTTTTAATTGATTTTCATAGCACACACAAAAAGCAACAACGCAAACCGACAACAGAGACTTCAGCTCAAATTCAGTTGGACTCGTAGTCGGACTCGGACTTGGACTCTTAACTGGCCTGGGCCATAAATTGTATCTGCGCAGCAATTTAGAGCCATCCCCGGGCTTTTTTTATGTGTGCTCTGTTCCAGATAGAGGCCACACGAGCCACAGTCTGCTCCATTTTCATGTGTGCTCTGTGTGGTCAGTGCTGGCAGTGGCATCGTTGAGTAATCTCCCATGCCTTCTTGCAGGTTTCTTCTTACCAAACTGACCCACATAGCGAGCCAGTGGCTAATTTAAGTGTTTCCTGGCATCGCAGTTATAGTTTACGCTGTTTACACAGCTTCTGCACTCAGTTGCCAAAACAAAACAATCTCGAGTGTTGTTCCGAACAGTCGCAGAGCATGAAGAACTAGAAGAAGCAGCAGCAGCAGCAGCAGCATCAGAAACTGAAGCATCCAGTGCACTTAAGCGGGGCAGAAGCTATTAACAGAGAAATATTCGACATCGTCATTGTGGTTTTTCTCTGAAATTCGAGTGGCTCCTCCTGCACATAGTGCATCCGCTAACACACTCTTTCTCTCTCTTTTTCTCTCCCTTCCTCCCTCTCTAATTCAGTTAGGTAACTGTTCGGCACATGCCCCGAAAATTTGCCTCATCTTTTTTTTCTGCGTTGTCTTTCAAGTTTATGACAAGAAATGCAAAAGTTTACGCAGCTCAAGAAGTGAAAAACAGAAAAAGGCAGTTGGTATGCGCTGATCGAAGAGAAAATACCCTGTCTGTGGTTTTCGGATAATTGAAAGTATATTGAACTTTGCATAAATTACTTTGAACATGACTAGCAAGGAAGAATTAAGAAGCAGAATGGTATTTCTTCAGAGACTGAACTTTGCAGTATAATCTCTCAAAATCATAGGGAACACTAAATTATGCATTGTAGTTTGAGACATCACTGAATCACTGGAACTGTTACACTTGCCTGAGGGTGTTCTTGCCTCACAGAGTGTGCTGCACAAAAAGAAACTTTGACTAGACCTTGTCCATTAGTTGCTTGAGTTACCTGCACAGGGAGCAACTGCATTGTTGTTCCGCCAGGTGGCGCTGACGCGACGATAACAGCTTCTAATTCATGCGACGTGCATGTGCATGCATATCAGGAGAGAGAGTGAGAGATAGAGATAGAGAGGTGTGTGCGGTTGCAGGTGCATTTGGGTGTGGCAGTTCAAGCGGCACGTGTAAAGCTTATTTTTCCACTTTACTTCTTCTGCCATTGTCTTGGAAAATTAACTGCAAGGGCAGCAGCCGGCAAGACAACGACTCCGCCTGCCCCAGCCCCTGCCCTCTCCCTCTGCACCACACACACAGATGTGTGGCAAGCTGGAACAATGAGTCGAGACTGCGTCGATGGTAACAGGCTGATATGCAAATCCTGTGGCGCTGTGCCACTGTGTGGCCTTTTGTGCGGCCTCCATATTTATTGATATGACGCTGATATGACAACCCTGGCAAAGCAGAAGAAGAAGAAGAAGAAAAAGGTGCTGCAGGAGGGTCTCAAGTGCCTGTGAAGGTGCAGCAGGCGCACGTCGGCTTTAATAATCCCCTAGCATTGTGTGTGTGTGTGCAAGTGTGTGCGGGTGTGCGTGTGTGTCTTTCTATGTGTGTGTAAGGGGCTTAAGTAATTTTGCTGGCTGTCGTGAAAGTGCATGGCAACCCACTCGCAATGCTGCTCGTCCTCCTCCTCCCCTTCTCCTCCTCTCCTATATCTATCTCTTTCCTTCTTGTCGCCCTGCCCTTCTTCAACTCACATGAATATTAATGTAAAATGCACACACGGTTAGCTGCGTTTTTCTATGGAGCATTAAAATATATTGAGAGCAACGTTCCATATGAGTTATTGCCTACAATGGAGAACAACAGCAACAGCAACAGCAACACCAGCAGCAACAACAACACTAACACTGGTTGCCCAAGGGCGTAGTGTAAAGAGTGGGGGGCGGGACTTTGCTCCTGCACGTACTGCGCATCCCTCCCCTTCCCACCCCTCCACCACCACGCTGCACTCTCTTGTCAAAACTTTTTCCATTGCTTGGCTGTTGCTTTAGTAGAATGATGCGTGAAATGTTCCGAGTTAGGTGAGAAAATGGCAGAACATTGAGCAGCTCAAGTGTAGGAGGAGCAACTGCTGAAGGTGGGGAATAGGCAGGGGGTGGGGGGGAGGTGTGTGCTGTACAATAATGTCAAGACGCATGCATGGGCAAAGTAAATGCAATTTCGTAGACTTCAATAACCAGAGTTTATAAGTATCCCACTGAAGATGCGCTGCTCGTGCACAACTTGAAAAAGTGTCAACAAAACGATAGTGGAACAAAGAGACAAAATAGCTGACAAAATATAATATAAAATATTTCATTGCAAACTTTGCTATTACCAAAACTGACTTACAACCTTATCTCTCTCATATGTGAGTTCAGTTCATTTCATTTGCTTATTGCTTGCTTTGCCCCACTGTAGCAGCTCTGCTTCTCGTTACCAAGACAGCCCGCGGCACTGTCAGCCTGTGCTCGCATCTTCAACCCAGGTGGAGATATGTCATTCTCGCCTGAGTGCCATTCCCAGTCTCTTTCGCGCGCCCACTGTCAGCAGCCTCCGCCTTGCCGAGGGCTTCAGATTTTAATAAACGCTGCGCGCTCGAGAGCGGCTCGTAAAAGTTTTAATTAAGCGGAGCATCGACTCAACGCGCCCTGCAACCCGCTGCGCCCCTCGCCCCGCATCTGCATGGCAACCACATCATGCCAAGGCACTTCTTGGTCGCCATAAAACTGCGCTTTTCTGGCTTATCAGCGAAGCCGAGCTGGGCGCGATCTCGTGGCCCTTAACGGAAAGTCGCTTGCCGCAGTGCAACAAACTTGAGCAGGGGGTGTGGATGGGGAAGGGGCGAGGGGCGAGGGACTGGGCGTGGCTTGGGCCAGACCGGCAGTAGGTCACTGGGTTTTCACTTTGGTTTATGGGCCATATGGGGACGCCAGCGACGGCAGCGACGTTTGCTTATCAGCGCAAAGACTGAACTCGATTTTGAAAACGTTTTACTCATTTTTTAATAAGTGGCCAAGCAGGCAGTTGGCCAACAAAAGCAGCAACAACTGCCACTACAACAACAACAACAGCAACAACGGTCAACAAATCGCTGCGGCAACGCGTTGCCGCACAAAACTTGTTCATGGCAGCAGCGGCGACGCCGACGTCGCTTTCACTTGGGGCAGCCGCACTTGACAGTGCGACAATAACACCAACAACAACAGCAGCAGCAGCAGCAACACTAAACGAAACAGCAGCAGCTAAAGCAAAGCCAGCAACAGCAACAACAACAACAATCACAGTCAGGCAACAGCAATGGCAACAATTGTTGCGGTTGTTTGTTAAAGCCATTGGCTGTTGGCCATGCTGATTGTCATGGCCAACAGCAACTGCAGCAACAACAGCAACAATACAACAGTTACAACAACAACAAAGACGCTGCCAATGAGAAAGTTCAGCAGGGGCACGTGGATTCCGTAAATACTCTAAAAATAGCCGAGGATTATTGCAGCTGAAGAGCTTAGCAGAAATTTGAGGAAAAGAAGAAAACAATTTCTGTTAAGCTTTGCAATTTACAAAGCGATAACTTCGATAGCACTGCCTATCGAATAACTTCGACTCTCTCTCTCGCTCACTTGTAATGCGCCTTGCAGCAATGTGGCAACTGTGGCAACAATGTGTGTGCTGCCCTCTTGGCATACCCTCACTTTGGCCTGTCTTTGCCGCTTTACCTGCCACTGTGGTGGCAACGACGACGTCAAACGGCGCCTGCAGCTGTCCAAAAAGTGTTGTTGTTATTATTGTTGCTGTTGCTGCTGCTGCTGCTGCTGTTGTGTGTCAAGTGCCAACAAATGGACATGTGGACACCGCCCGCCGGAGGCGCAGTTCAAAAACATGTTTACACTTGCACACTCTCTCAGACACACACACAGGCACACACACACACAGGCAGACACTCGCACAGTTACAGTGGGTACTTGCAGCCACTTGGCTTGTCTTGACTGGCTTTCTTTGATGTCTTATTGACCGAGCGAGTTCGATAAATATGTTGGTAATTTATAAGCCAAGCGATGTGAAAAAGAAAGTGTTGCACTGCCACAAATTGGGTCAACCGCAAAAGTAAAAGTTCTGCAAGAAAGCAAGCACTGTCGCTGCCCCCTTCCCCCCTCCCATATCTATCTCTCACTGTCACTCTCTTTGTATCTCTGTCTCATCTCTCTTTCGCTTCCTTTGCTTTCATGTGTTGCAGAGACGAACCAAATATGAAATTCGTGATTTTACTCTGCGTGCTGAGTGCGCTGCTGCTGCAGATCGATGCGTCGCCGGTGCAGCTGCTGTCGCGCAGCGAACGTGCTGTGGCCAGGCAGCAGGCGGTAAACAATGATGTCGCACCAGCGGCGGCAGCATCCAGCGATGATGATGACGACGACGATGAGGACGACGATGATGACGAGCCAGACTTGGGCGATTTGGTTGATGACGATGATGGTAGGTAGCAAAGGGAGAACTCTCTTTCTCTCTCTCTCTCCTCACTTACAGATCAATGCACACAAGCACAGCAAACACACAGAGACACCTACACACACCCATACACACACTCACACACTCACAAACCTATACACACACTTGTACACACTTGTACTCCCTGTCGATCACTCGCACCTTCGATCACTTGCTGCACCTGCAATCTACGCACTGCAAACGAGGCACCCCAGCAACAACGAGCAACTATTGCAAACGAAACTATCGATAACTATCGACAAGAGCATTAATAAGTGATGATATTAACGTGCATTTTGTGCTCTCCTTTCCTTGGGTAACACAGTTATTTTGCTTTCGGGGTTTGCAGATGATGACGACGAGGAGGACGACGACGATGATGAGGAGGACGATACGCCACAGGGACAGGCAGCGCCAGCGGCCGCAGCCAGCGACGATGATGAGGAGGAGGATGACGACGATGATGATTATATCGATAGACTGTTCGATGACTTCCTGGGCGGTAAGAGGGGAACAGTGACAAAGGAACAGTTTGCATATTTTAAAATCACTTTCTTGCCCTGCAGACGATGATGATGAGGACGACGATGATGATGAGACGCCCGCCGCGGCCAGCCCAGCACAGCAAGCTGTTGCTGCCCCCGCTCAGACCCTCGATGAGGTTGCACCCGCCGCCGCCAGCAGCAGCAGCTCGCTGAGCTCTGGCATTTCCGATGGCGTCGATTTGCCCGCCGAGAGTGGCAACGCTGCCGAGCCCATTGCAGCTGGCAACGCTGTCGAGGATGCTGCCATCGCTGCCGCTGTGGCCCCAGCCAGCAACAACAACAACCAAGAAGGTGAACTAAATGTTTTTTACGATGAAGATGCACTTGTAGATGGTATTAGTGGTGGCACCCATAGTAGTTTAAGTAGCACCAATGCAATTGACCAACAAAAACAAAACATACAACAAATACAACAACAAGTACAACAACAAATACAATCACAACCACAACCACAACAACAACTGCAACAAGCGACACATCAAACCATTACAACAACAAATCAAGCATCATCACCACAGCATGCAACAGCAACAACAACAACAATAACAGCAACTGCAACTGCAACAAAGAACACTCTCATTAACAACAATAACAATTTAGCTGTCAACTCCGCCTCGGCCCAGCCAGCGGCAGTGGGCGCTGTGGGCGTGGCAACGGGGCCAATAGCAGCGCCCGGTGCTGCCACAGTTGTTGCCGGGGCAGCGTCTGACAACGCCGACAACAACAACAACAACGACGACGATGACGATGACTATGATGATGATGATGATGATGAGGGTGATGATGATGATGATGATGATATTGATGATGGAGTCGATGAAATTACAGGTGCGCTGACAGGTGACGACGAGGAGGCTGACGACGATGATGATGACGATGACGATGATGATATTATCGGCGACGATGTCATCGAGGCCAGACGCGAAGCACGTGAGTCCAAGTCAACAGCAGAAAGCAAAACAGCCAAAGCCAAAAAATCAACAAGTGCTTCCAAGAAGTCCAAAAAAGAGCTCAAGCATTAAGAACCAACAACAACAAACAACAACAACAATCAGTACGAGAAATATGACAGGGACAACAACAACAACAACAACAAGAATGAAACGACTTATAGACGTTGCAAATGCCAACGACTGTTTTTTTGGGTAGGACCACATGAAATCTCGGACATTGCATAATTCTTTGCCTGCACTGACTATCCTCACACCCCCCGCCCGCCCCCTACCCCATTCACTTCAATGCAAACGATGAAACAAACTGCAACCTATTTCTAATTTATTTATTTATTTATTTTTTGAGTTATAGTTTAAATTGCAAACCAGCAAATCTCTAGTTTACTCAAAGCAAAAACAAAAAGCGAAAAACAAAAACAAGAAACAAAAAACAAACACAAATTGCATTAATTAAGTAAAAATCTACATATATTTTAACAATATCCTCGAAATGAGTTGAGAATTGAGAGTTTGGTGCTAGTCAAACTATCTGCAAAATGACAACAACAACAACAACAACAGCAACAAGAGCAAGAATGCAAATCTCTTTCACGCTGCACTCGCACGCACAGCCCCCCTTGTTCACCCCTCCCCCTTACACACGTTTGTTATGTTTTTATATCAAGTTATTTACGCACGGACTGTTTCACACGACCACAACAACAACAACAACAACTGTAACAACAACAACTAAAGTACAACACCAGAGCAACAACAACAACTGCAAAAATGTTCAATGCCGAAGCACAAATTGTTGAAAATAATAATCAGAGCAAAATGCAAAAAGAAAATCACGAAAAATTCCGCAAATTTTGGAAATTCTACCACTCCCCGCCCCCGCACTTATTCCAAAATTCGAGTGTGAAATGTGCGGCGCATGGCGACGCTAACGGGAAATGCGGCTGAGCTGAATGTGCGCCATTTTGGCAGCCATTTTCCATGCTGGCGCGCCATGCTGCATGTGTTCACTTGCACGCAAGCACAAGCACACACTCACACACACACACACCAATAGCTCAATTTATGTATGTAAACAACAACAACATCAACAACAGCGATAATTGTTCACTTAGTGTAATTTATTTATTGTAATTTTAATTTGCTCTGCTTCTGCATTTTACCTTGTAATTAATTTATTGTTTGTGAACAACAACAACATAGAGCAGCAGCGGCAGCAGGAGAGAGCAGGATAAACAATTATCTGAATATATAATGCATATTTCTGTAGCGCATATAAAGTCCCCCAAAGTCCCCTATATATCCCCCATATATATCTGTGTAACTGTAACTGTATCTACTTTTATGACACTTGTATTTCACTCTCTATCTCTGTCTCTGTCTCTCGCTCACTTTCCCTTTCACTCACGCTTTCACACATTTGGCTTACAATTGACCAATCAATCAATTAATCGTTGACTATTTTTGGCTTCTCTTCTGGCTCGCATAACTTTCCGTATACGTAAATAACGCAAATTGTAAAAAGCAACAGAATCAAATTAAACAACAAAACTGTAAATTGTAGCTGAAAGTTGAACGCTTGAAAGGTCATCAAAAACAACAACAAGAACAACAAGAATACAACAATGAGAACAAGCATAAAATTGGCGCATTGAAAGTGATCCATGTGAATCAGTTTCAAGGCAACACACACACACAAATTGTTAAACTTTGCATTTTAGGTTCATTTATTTTGTAATTTATTATTTATTTATTTATTTATTTATTGTAAAAACAAACAAATTGACAACAACAACAAAGCTGCACACACACAACACACGATACGAGAATTTGCTTAAATAAATTTGAAATGAATTTTGTGTACAACTTTTTGACAAATCAATTGAAAAGAACAACAACAAAAACTGAATTTGTGTTTTATTTCAAGTATTCCATAGCATACTTTCAAGCGTCACGATTTGCATAACGGTCAAGGTAATGGAACACCCTATCTCTCCCTCTCTCTCTATTACTATATCTATCTCTATTTCTGTATTTAACTCTTCCTCTCCCTCTCATTATATATTAAGCTTGTCGCTTCTGTTGTAATTAGTTTGCCCTTTTGTAGCTATAACACCCACACAGCCAATTCACTCATTCACACCTGCACACCCTGCACACAGCTCTGGTAACGGTACACGCTATTAAAAGCCCGACAATTATCTATATTCCATATATGCTATTTTAAATATGTCAAATGTACAACGAGCGCAATGAACTTAAGAACAAATTCGCTTCAATTAACCGAAACAAAAGGACAAAGTTGACGCGAACAGTTTAAACTAACTAACCGTGTACCGGGGCCAGACTGTCTGTCTCTCCCTCGCACACACTCTGTTTGTCTCTCTCTCTCTCTAACTCATTGTCACTCTCTGCTTGTGTACTTAACCAGCTCGCAATAGAGCATAATGAACGGAAGGAGACACAGCGAAAGAACGAACAAGCCTGCAAGAAAGAGAGAGAAGAGAGCAAAGCAAAGTAAAACAAGAGAGAGAGAGAGAGAGAGAGAGAGCGAGAGAGTGGGAAAGTGAGTGTGAGTGAGAGCGGCAGACTAACATGTAAAAAGCACATTAGTAGCTCATTATTTCTAACGATGCCTGGTACAATGTACACTCTGTATAGGGCTGGTAGTGTGTTCCGTTCAGGGCTGGGCGCACATTAACGATAGATTGATATTAAGTGCTTATGTAGTTGTAATATATTATGAATACCTAATTGATTTATGTACATTTGCATACACATTAATCATCTGCTTGATCAAATTAAGGTCTTGTAAATGAACTCGGCATAGAAACAATTGAAAGATGTTATCTTATCTAATTTAGTACTTTATTGGACTTTAAAGTAGAACCCTTATAGAATTGATATTCTTATACAAATGCATATCATTATATATATATGTATATTTACATTCCTAGTACTTCTCCTCCCTCTCTCTATGTTAGTTTATTATTGCCTGCATCCCTGGTTTAATCGCTCAAGGTATGAGTTGCGGTATTCATTTATATAAGAGTTTATGGTGCGCTGCTTCAATGTCAATGGTTTTTCTAACATTATTTGCTAATCCAAGCATGGTGCCCTCTCCCTCTCGCACTCACACACTGCCACAAAGCCACACACACTCTCACACGGTAATCACCGACTGAGTGTGCATGGGTATTTGTGGTGGGCCCAAACATCAGCTTATAAACACGCCTGCAGGCACACGCACACTCTCACATGCGCACACACTCACACGCAGAGGTTGACACTCACACACTCCCACATACACCACACACACACACACACACACACATGTAATTAGAGAGAGACAGTTAAGCACACTGCTGCAAAATTAACCGCACAGGGCTATGGAATCGCAGAGTTGACCCCTTCCCCTCTACACACACACCCCTACACAGACACACACACAAGTGAACCCACAAAATGAACTTACATGCACTGCTTATGCCAACAACGTATTAACGTGTCGTCTTTCTGTGGCGCGGGGCAGGTGATCTGAAAAACAACGTCATCGACATGTCCACGGATGCATTCCAGGCGCGCCACAATCATTTCATCGACGCCATATTTTCCCGCATAAATCGCATCGTTGCGGACAATTATGATCCCTTTGTGGTGCGTCTGGCTGGCCGCGCAGCAACCACGCCCACTCAAGGCGGCCCAGCACTGAAGAGTGCAACGAAAACAAAGGCAAACGCTGGTCACAAGGCTACCACGCACAAGAAACTGTAAGTGCAATGGGACAAAGGGAAAATGAGGGATCTGCTTAGTGCATAGTGGAACTGAAGATGAGGGAAATGTGGAAGAACGTTGAGTAGACTAGGGATTGTACTTATAGGAAATAATGGGGAAGAAGCTAAAGATACACAGTAGAATTTGTTGGGAATATATCTGAATTATTTTGCATTCTAATTGAGAGAATTTTCTAGGATGGATATATTAAAAAAAAAAAAAAAAAAAAAATTATTATATTTATTAAGTGAAGAGTCCATACATCATAATATCGTATCTTAGCATCACAGGGTGGGGAATATTCTTAAGAATAACCAAACACTATATTTTGATATAGTGAAGTAGGAACAATTGTCTTGGCAAGCCTTGCCGTTTGAAAAACCATGCCGTTCCCCCGGGATTCGAACCCGCAACCCCTGTATAATAGTCAAACGCCTCAGACGACTCAACTACAGGAGTCGGCGATGGATATATTGGATGTATATATTGAAGTTTGTTATTTCTGAATTAATACGAGTCTGAAGCATAGAATCTTCAAAGAGCTTTGCCTATTAAAATATCATTCACTAGAAAGTTAAGGAACTTTAATTTATTATACAAATTTCAATTTAATATAGTATCACAAAAGGAGGAAGCATTGCAATTGATGCATAACCTCTCTCAAAGCTCTCTTGATAGCCGATGGTCTAGTTAAAATGTAGCCCCCTATCTGAACAGAACGCACTAATAAACATAGTGGCCCCTCCCCCAGCTGAGTTAGGGTGTAAGCATCGACAGCAAATCAGTGGAAAGTCAAAGCAAATGATGCAAATTTGTCAATCTCTGTGTGTGACTTGCAGCAAGAACACTCGCTCGGAACCACGCGCTGCCACGGCCGCTGTCAGTGCCAGCACTGAGTCAGTCAAATTGCAAGAGCAATTGACGCAATTACAGACCGAACTTGGCCTCAAAGCCATCGAGCAGCAGCAGCAGCAGGGGCAGCAGGGGCAGGAGCAGGAGAAGGCACAGCAACAGGAAGAGGCCGTAGCATCCGGCTCTGGTAAAGCGGAAACTCGCACCGTGTTCACTGGGGAGCAGCAGCAGAAGCAGGCCGTGGTCAAAGCCAGCCAAAAGAAATCGACAACCGGACAACAACAACAGCTACATAAGCACAACCCAAAAAAGCCACCATCTGCGGTGTCATTGAAGTCGAGCGGCAACTACAATCAGCCCGCGGGTGCTAGCAAGGCGGGAGCCACTGTCGGAGCCGGTGCGGAGGTGGAGAAGTTGCAAAAGGCCGAGGGCAGCCTGTCGGGTCTGGCGTCGCTGAAGCGCGTGGGCAATGTGAAGGTGATCAGCGATGCGGAAGGACGCAATTCAACCATTAAGGCAAAATTCACACTGGGCCCATTGACGCTGCGCGTGGAGAAGTCCTTCAAGCGGGGCAGCGTGCGCAGCGTGAAGAGCGCCACGGCCCGCACCAATGAGATGATCGGACGCATCAAGTTCAGTGTGCTGGATGATCGGGCCACCTTGATGTCAATCAAAGTGCAGCAGCCCAAGCAGGTAAGCAAAATAAACGAATTTCATTCCCTTTGTGCAATTAGCAACCTCTCATTGTCTCCCTCTCTCTCTCTCTCTCTCTCTCTTTCTTCAGGTCGAGGTGGAGAGCAAGGATAACCATGACCGCACTCGCGAATTTGTCTGGCGCCGCACGCCTAAAATCGCCAAATTGGTCAACGAGAAACTCAAATTGGCTGCCGAGTCGCTCTTTACGCCGCAGGGTGTCGAAGTTGTCAGGCTCTAAAAGGGGAAGCCAAACACAGAGCTTCCTTGCTAAGCCCTCCCTTCTCCCTTCTTATTTAGTCTACTCCTAATTATAAAGTCTAATTTATTTATTTAATTTATTTGCTGTCCCTATCGATAATAAAATTATTATCTGCACAACTTAAAAGCGTATTTTATGCCCGAATAATGTTGGAGATTAAAGGAACCAGGAAATTGTAAAATATTTGGCATTAAATTTAAGGCTATCAAAAGTTTTTACCTGCTGCAGAGTGTTGTTTCTTTCGGTTACATTTTAATTAATGCAATTTTGGGCAGAAGTTTAGCACAACTTTATACATGCCATGGCTCTTGTTTAAACTCTATTATGTTAGGGAGCTAACAGACTGAAAGCATTCTCATTCTCAATATGAGACAAGTTTGGGGAGAAACTTTCTAAATTTAATTTTGAATTTTAGCTGTATTTTGCAATGAAGCGAACTTAATTTAGAAATTATTTTAAAATTGCCTTAGCTACCTTTGCTTTCATTTCTTACGTCCCAACCTGCGTCACCCTCATCCTAATTGCAGCTGCAGCACATACACGTAAACCTCGCACTAAATAGCTGTCAAGCAGCGCTCAACAAAGGATTCAATTGACCAGCCCAGCAGCGTTTTTCAAGGGGTAAGCAGCGGGAATGGGGCACGGAGAGTGGCGGCAAATGAGGGACAGGTGCAGGGACTGTCTCGCAAACTGCAGTGTTGGCAGCACTGTCAGCTCGCTTACAGTTTTCATTAATGCAGCACTAGCTAAGGGGGTTAGAGGCTACTTTCCCCTGTACCCACTCCCCTTATCCCCTCTTTCCCTGCCTCCCCCCCTTTTCCATACCCCTCTCCACAGTGCACCTGCTGTCTGACAAAGGTAAATATGAGTGCGTATATTGTGTTGCATCTAAGGCGGAAGGACATGCAATTTGTTGTTGTTTGGCTTTGTTGTTATGTAGCCTGGCGTTGTCCGTTTCGTTGTCATCCTATTCAGTTGCCTTACAACCCCTTCACTCTATCCCCCCCCCCCTCCTCTGCTAGCAAATACAGCTCGCCTCTTGGCTTCTTTGTCGCCATCATGTATGCTGTTTGTTTTGTCTTGTCCGACGTTCGTTCGTTGCTTCGTTGTTGTTCTTTGTTGCACCTAAATTGACAACAATATCGTTTCATTTGCTCAGTGAAGTGAACTCATCAGTGCCGAGATCCTTCATCTCCCCACTCCCCTTCCACCTCTGCCCTCCTTCCCTCCTCTTCCATGTTGTGCACACACAGACATTGCCACCTCATTTTTTGTCATTTTGTGCAGCTGCCGTTGGGTGGTTTGATTATATTGACTGTCAGTGCAGGGAGGATGGAGGGGAGATGGAGGGGAAGCCCGAGTGAATGTGCTCGGCTTTAATTTTAGCTCGACTTCGGCTCGTATATATTCGTTAAATTGCATTGTGCACTCACAATTGTTGCCTATTTATTCTGCAAATGCTTTTTGCACCAACAAATTAAACCAATTCAATTGTCCAAGAGGGGAGGGAGGGCAGTGGGGCTGGGAGGGGATGCAAAACTCATCTGTGCATTTGTCTGTCAGAGCGAAAAATACGAAATTTTAGTTAGTAAATTTCTTGAGCATTTCATTTGCATTTGTTATTACTTTGTCGGTTTGCCGGTTGCAGTTGCAATTCATGTTGAATATGCAACAAAGCCTCCCCCCACAGCCCACCACCCACGTCCACGCCCTCTAGCTGCATACACCCGACGGAGCGCCGCCTCAAGACTTGCAGATTTAATTCAATGCCGAAAACTGATTGCATTAGCAAGCTGAGAGCTCGGGGAGAGGAAGAAGGGAAGGGCTCTGCCCCATCTACCACGAGGCGGGTGAATTCTTTCATAAGTTGCAAAAGTCGCTACGCTTGTTAATTGGTCGATTCAGTTGGAATCTGCCTGTTGGATTAGGCAAGATATTATTATAATAATATTGTTATTTCAAGTTCGCAAAGTTGCAGAACATCTGCATTCGGTTCATGTCATAAACACGAGCCTAAGACAAATTATTGGAAAGCACATTACAAAGTTTTGTGCTGCGAAAACTTATTGGGCTACAGGCAATGCTGAAAACTTGAATACCTACTGACTTGTGCCACATGCTGTTCATTAGACTAAGACACACACACACACATACACACATGTATGCATTCCCTTTTTCCCCCTACAACACATATGACAAGCTGTGGAAAAAAAGTTAGGGCCTTCTGCCTGAGTGGCAGGGTCAAAAGTTATCAAAACTATGCTCAAGTTTGGCAGCCAGCAAGGGGGGGGGGGAGCAGACAGAGGGAAGCAGCAGCAACGTCAAGCATAAAACTTGCCGTTAGCAACTGAGGCAGCTAAACAGCCTCAAGGTCAATAGGCAGCGAAATTAATCAACTTGTTTAATTAGCCCGTTAAGCTCTCGATGGGATTTCGATGGGATACGGAAAGGGCTTTACCTGCTGTCACGGCAACAGCAGCAGTCAGGCAGGCAGGCAGGAAACCGTTGAGGCTCCCCACATAAGCGACATCTAATTGCCACATAATCAAGAGCGCTGCTAGAGCGACAATAATACAACCACAACAAGCAGTGGTAACTATTGTGGCAGGTCGAGGTTTGGGTCTGGCTCGCTTCGCAGCAGACCTAAAGCACTTGCGCTTTTTACCAACTCAATTTACGCTAATTACTGATTTTCGCCACCGCGATAACATTGCCGCAGTTTCCCAGAGATGCCCGAAGAAACATAACACACATATCTACAAATTTATATAGATTCAAATTGAAGTTCATCTGCCGAGGGGCAGCATTGACAACGGCAGCACTCGTTGTTCATCTGCAGCAGATTCCCACTCGCCATCTGAATTTATATTGTCATTAGCTCTTTTTGTGTGCAAATGCCACGTAAATTTCATTAAAATTCCTCCAATTCGCCGTAAAAGAGAGGCAGCAGCAGGAGAGAGAAGGCAGGCAAAGAGAGAGTGAAAGCGCATGCGCGCTCTTTACACAGTTTTGCTTCAGTTTTTCTTAGCACTGACCTACAGCTCTGTGCTTGCTGAAGCTGTTGTCTAAGGCAGCTGTAAAACTATAAATAAATATTATATGGCTTAATTTAATAAGAACACTTTAATCATTATTTAATTATATTTTAATTTTATTATTAAACGCAATTGTTTATGAAGTAAGTTTATTAAAGACAAAAAACTAAAATTATAGATTAATCTGAGCCAATCATGGTATAATAAACATATATTACAATAATATATGTATAATAAAATAATATGATATATATATATATTAAAATTCTTTATTTATTTCAGCTATTTCTATCTTTCTATGTATAACTTATTTAAAAGTTAATTAAAATATTTTTCTTCTTACTTTACATGTACTTTACTTTAAGTTATTCTTTATTATTTATTTACAATATTTATTTTAGTTTTTTAGCTCCTCAAAACTCCCTTCATCATTACTCAGCTAACACTATAAATAGTTGCTATAGGTAAGTAGTTAAGATCTAGATCTAGAACAGTTTCCATGCTAGATGCTCGAAGAGAACGCGAGTTCAATGAGTCAGTAAAATTGCTGCGATGAGAGCGAGAGAGAATGCGGCGAATTCAGCAGCAATTCGGCAATCGGTTTCGGCCTCGTATTGCCTTTGCCGATGCGATGGCTCACGAAGACGACAACAACAACAATAGCAGCAACAAGAGCAACGACAGCCGAGAGACGACAACGACAACAACACACGAGGCCTCATCCTGATAATGGAGGAGGCTAAGGCTCGTCTGGAACGTTGGCTGGCTGGCTGACAAGTGCAAGGCCCAAAAATAAGTTTCAGTTTCAGTGCGACGACGACGGTGAACGCATGCGATAAACGCGCAGTGCAGGCGAGTGTGTGAATCCGTATGTCAATCCGAAGTTTCGACTCTCGCGAATTCGATTGCTGATAAAGAATTTTCTAATAACACAAACAAGTCAAAGTGTATCAAATGCCCAACGAAGGAAATTAATGTGAGACGGCGTCTGTACTTGTATGTTTTAATGGGTGTATAACAATATGTGTGTGTGTCTGTGACTCTGTGTGTGTGTGAAACAGAAGTTGAGAACAACTTCCTCAGAGCGACTAAAAAAGTGTCAGAGTCGTAAATTTTGAACGTGTGAAAACGCAGGAAAAGCCTCATTGCCTCATTGCCGGCCTGGCTGGAGATGAAATTGAATGGGGCTTTTGTTGTTGCCATTGTTGTTGTGATTGTTGTTGCTCTACCATTGTTGCTGCCGTTAGCTTATGCCTTTTGGGGCAGTTTAGTGAAACGCGCGACGCACGCGAATATTTTATGACATCGTTTCGAATTATATGCGATTTTTTCTTTTTTCATCGCCTGCCCCGACGCGTGTTCGCAACTTGTTAGCGGTGGCAGGCGACAAAAGACGAAACTAATAAAATAAAAACAGCCAAAACGCACACACACACACACAGACACAGCAAAAAAAAAATGTGTTTACGCCTACAACGCGCCGCTGTTCCCCTTTCCCCTCTTGCCTAACCCATCGTGAGAGAGACTCTTAGTGCCCGCTGTAGTCTCATTAGCAGGCAGCAAATTAAGTTGTTTTATATTTAGATGAACAACATAAAAATAAATTAACAAATTAGAAAACAAAACTCAATACAAACGGGGCGCACTAAATCGTCTTTGATCTTTAAAAGCAGCGATAAATGGAATAACGCGTCAAAACAGACGGCAATATTTTGTAATTCAATATTTTTGAAAGTGACAAAAATTAATAGAAAATACATAAAGCAATCAACACACACAAACACACACACATGAATTTGTGGCGAGAAAACTATGCGTGAAGTGGAAGACTAACTGTAAGATCGCCAGCGAGGGCGCACAGTGCGTATGCGCATTGCGTAAACGAATTTCCAACACATATGCAGCGTGTGTGTTGCCTGAAAATCGCACTTGTTGTTACCGAACTTTGCCAACTAAGTAGTTGAAGACAGCAACGGGAAAAGTTTGCGTGCGGATTTCACAAAAAAGAAAAAGAAATACAAACTAAAAACAAAGCAGCGAAAAACTCAAGTGGCAAGTGGCAAGTAGCAAGTTCTTTGCTAGCTGTTTTATCAGCACTTGCCACGCAGCAGCAGCAGAGGACAATCCCTTCAAAGTTTGCTGGCTTGCTATCTCTCTCACGATATAGAAAAGCAATTGAGATACTTTTAATCATGACATAAATAAGCTAAGAAACCATTTCCCCCTCAGGTAGTTGCCACATACACGCGCTGACAACGTTCCACGTACTTGGAATACCATTTGAATTGCAACTCCCTTTAGCCATATCAAACTGGGGGCCATAATCATTAGCTTAAATGCAGGGAAAATCTGCGTAAATTGCTTTCAATTTAGCTAAACAGGCAAACTGAAACTGCAAACAGAAACTAAACTAAAGCAGGCGCAGTCTGCGCTGGGAACTCTGTGCGTTGTATCAATAAAATATTCATGAACAATACGAGGCAATGTCGCACTGGGAATCACTGTAGCACACACACACACACACAGTCACAGAGAGCAATGCGGAAATGCGAAAAGACAATGAACAGGGGGAGGGGCAGAGGGGGCAGGAGCAGGGGGCAATTGAAAGCGAGAGCAGGAAGGGGAAGAGCTTGTCATCTAATCACGGATACTAAGCATAATGGCAAGCGTCGCCAAAGGGGGCAGGACAGCAGAGCAGCTCAAGAGCTGAGCAACAAACTGCAGACGTTTACAATTACACACACAGGCACACACACACGCAAAGATATATACTATACACATATATAGCAAATCGCACACTCACACACTGCTAAACAGCCCGAGAGAGCGACAAGTGGACTTCACTTGAGCTTTCACAGCCTTAGGCAACAATTACCAGCCAGAAAGCACGCCCACACACACAAACACACACACACACACACACTGGCGCACTAAGACAACACACAAAGAACTTGAGTGCGTTAACACTTTTGAGAGACACGAGAGCACAAGCTTGGCGTTGGCCTCTGCCTTTCTGACTGCTGCCGGCAACCTGCTCCTGCTCCTGTTCCTCCTCCTTCTGTTCCTGCCACTGCCGTCTCTAATTCCATTACGGAAGCAACAGTGACAAGTGGCCCACACAGGAGGAGGCCAGCACACGGGCACAGTGAAGCGACACCGAGCTAAGCAGGGGCTAAGCAGCCTGCTGCCGCTGATTGAAGCGCCTGCCCTGCCCTGCCCCGCCCTGCCTAACTTTCCTCACCCCACCATTGCTGCTGTCAGTCAATGTACCTTCTAGTTGAGCCACCCCACTCCCACTCCCCACCCCCTTACGCCATTTGCAGTTTGTAATTAGTCAGTGGCAGCGTTGCAAATTTGCAATTAATTAGGTTTTAATTAATTTTACACGCTACCAACAAATTTTCAAGTGCCGTGCGAATAACCCCACAACGTCGACAACTGCTCAACAAATTGATGGCAGTAGGTACCCAAATATAATATATATATATATATATATATACTTATGTATATATGTCTTGCCCTATAACGTTGAACTTGCCACGGGACAGACAGGCTGGCGGACAGCTGTGATTGATGCCCTTCCGAATGTATTCGAGCATATAGAAAAATGACTGACAGTCTCGAGGATATGCCAAAGTTTGACCGGACGGACAGACGGACAGACGGACAGTTATGGGGTTTCAATTTTCAGATGGGTCCTGCCACTGGCATTGGCACCCTTGGGTCAGGTCGTGCTTGCCTTTCCCTTCAACTATTTACCCATAAACACATTTATATAAATACATATTTCAGTCTGTCTGTCTCTGTCTGTCTCTGTCTGTCTCTGTCTGTCTCTGTCTGCCTCTGTCTCTGTGACCTGGGGCTGTTTTATTATTACAAGTGTGTGGAGATTTATTTTTGGATCTGGCCATCAATATATGCCTCATACATGCGTGCCAGTCGTGGTTCACTGCCTATCCTCATAAAATATGCATCAGGCAAATTACAGTTAAAGTTTTAGTTAATTATATGAATGAGTTTATGTTTTGACTGGGTGAGGAGAGGGGATTCCCTGAAACAGAAACCGTTTAATTGATTTTTTTAAACTCGCTCGCAAAGGTGTTTAAAAGTCGAGTGTGAGTGGGTTAAGTATTCAGGTCAACTGTGGGGTACTCGGAAAGAGGAAATTATATATAGAATAGACGCCCCATTATTAACAATAGACAGAGTTTTAGTTTTAAATATGTTTTTTATTTTTAAGTTAAATTCAAAGTACAGTTTAAATATGTTTTCCACTTTGAAGTTGAATTTATTTGCTTGATTTGGATTTGTAGTGTCTCTCTTTCTTTTGCTTTTGGCTCGATAAACACAATTTTCCGAGATCAATTTATTTGGCTTTCATTAGGTGAAAATGCGAGGCTGAAACAATGCGAACAGGCTTATAAAAACAATGATAAATTTAATCAATTTAAATTGGCAGCACAGCGTGCTGACAAAATCAATTTGGGGCTGGCAAAGACAGCGACGAGAGAGTGAAAGAGAGAGAGAGAGAAGGCAGCAGCGAAAATGGCATCAATAAAAGGCTAAAAAGAGAAACGGAAAAACAGAGAAACAAATAATATTTGTGCTAGGCCAACAGCAGCAACAAAAACTACAACAATAACAACAACAATACAAGAAGAGCGGGACAGTGGGCAGAGAGTGCGGAAAAAAGGTTAACAAACCAACGTTAAAAGATTAAATTGTCTGCCGTTGGAATTAAGTGTTTTAAATGTCATGGCGAGAGTGTTTAATTCATGAGGCAGCCAAGCATTGTTGTTGTTCCTGCTGTTCTTGTTGTTATTGTTGTTCTCTGTACGAATGAAAATATCATTTACAGTGGGCAAAAATCGAGCTAAAAGACCGACTAAAATTGCAGGCTGTAAATGAACACTTGGAGCTAACAAATTAAGTGCGAATCGATAGCGAAATCAAAGGAAACAAACAAGGTGAAAAGTGAAAGTGATAAAGAGACAATCGAGGAAACAGTTGGAGCAAGCGAAGAGGGAGACAGCACTAGAGAAAGAGACGCAGTGAAAGACGGCGCTGTGCGCCTCCAACGGAATCAGCATGTTGACCCTCTCGACGCTGCTGTGCTGCATGATGGGTAAGTCATATATACCCTACACAAACATACACACACACACGCATACATATCTAGGTATATCCTGTTTAAGCATGCATAAGATTATCAGCGATTGCTGGCGACAACGAACCCCAACGACCCCCAGAAGTTCTCGTTGCCTGCTCACTGCTCGGTCCCCACAGCGAATCCTTTTAAAAACATTTGTGGTTCGGGCTGCGAAAATCCTGATTTATGTCTGCCTGCTGCGTTGCGCTGTGCTGCTGCTGTCATTGTTGTTGTTACTGTTGTTGCTGCCGCTCTGTCGTTGTCCTTGCCAGCGACAGCGGCCAATGCCAACCGCAACAGGAGCAAACAAAAATGCGGTCGCTGCGGCTCATCCCGCCCTGGGGGCATATCGCATAACCAAACTGAGTTTTGCAGGAGTTAAAGGCGGCAGGAGGAGCAGGAGGCGTGGCAGCTGCACTTTAAATTCGTCGAGTGGGCAAAACACACTCACAAATTGCTGCTCGCCACATAATTATGCATAATTGAAAAGTGTAATTAAGCCCGCGACAAGTGCGAGCGCGACTTTATGAGGCGCAGCTTCAAGCTCAATCAAGCACAACGGGGAAGGAGAGCAGCAAAGGCAGCTGCTGTTAAAAGCTGCCAGATGCAGGGCGAGAGGTGCCAGCGCTGCCTTAGTCAAGTCGCTAAAATAAACAATTAGCCTTCACTTAGGCGCACTCATCGTACTCTACAGGTGCAACAAGAGACAAGGAAAAATGACTGTACACATTTTTGCAGAATTTCCCTGCATTTTCCACGGTGCTTGCGCTGACTTTATTAGCTCCTCGTAGTGAACTTTGATGGCATTTGGGTCTAGCATTATTTATGTAGGTTCTGTTAACTCTACGGTCAAGTTGTTATGGCCTTCTTGAACACAAGAGTGCCCTCTGTCGGTCGCTGCTTGCCCCCCCCTTGCCTGCCCCACCCCCTGCCACCGTCTCAGGGTACTGCAAGTTCAGCCTGTGCCCGGCTTTGGGTGCGGTCCCCCTCCTCCCGTCCACCGTCGAGTTTTGCGCCCGTTTGCTTTCAGCTTTTGTTGTTGCTGTTTTTTGTTTCCTGCCATGTGTTTTTATTGCATTAATTTTTATGGTCTTTTGCCGCCGTTGTTGTTGTTGCTGCCGCTGCTTCTGCTACTGCGCCGTTGTTACGTTTCCTTGCCGCTGCTTTTGTTTTACTTTGCGTATGCCCCAAAGTAATAAAGTGAATTGGTTTCTCCCGAATAATTTCCATTTTAAATCCAGTCAGCAAATCCGCACAAGCTATGCCCCCCCTCGCTCCCTCTATCTCTCTTTCATCTTGCCCCATTGTAGCAGTTGCCCACGCGAGGCTCTTTGTCAGCTCTCTGCTCTTGTTGTTGTTGTTGTTGGAAAAGTGGCTTCATTTTGTCGCATAAAATTGTTTTGTAAAGTTTGTTGAGATTTGTTTGGCGACAGCATTTGCAATTGTTTTTGTTTTCCTTGTATTTCTTCGCTTGTAGCGTTTGTTGTTATTGTAATTGTTGTTGCTGTTGTTGTTGTTGTAGATGTCGTTGTCGCTGTCGCTTTCTATTTGCATTGGGTGTCCAATACGAATGTTGCCCGTCACTGTCAGCGAGGCCTCAAAATTTAATTGAAATTTAGTGTAAACACAATGACAGCCTGTCGATTATCCTGTGCACACAGCCGCCTGCACACACACAAACAGACACACACACTCACAATTGTGGCAGCCCCTCTTCAAGTCGATATTTCCGCGTAATCCTTTTGCGCGCAAATCCTGTCAACTTGGGCCTCGCTAGCAATTTGCCAAGCGCCTTTTCCATGTCAAAAACTCGATCCGAACACGGCAAACATTTCACACGTGTCACTGAGTCAAGTGAAGTTGTTGGCCTGGCTCTCTGTGAAGGATGTGACTAGGTTGAGGAAGACGCCAACCCCTCCCCATCGTTCCCCTTTCCCCTCTAGCAGTAGCTCACTCAACAGCTCCTCCTTCCTTCATACTAAGTTTTTGCCCTGACATCAAACTTGGCTGTCAAGGCAACCACCAACATTGTATCCACCCACACACACACACATACACTCTCTCACACACACTCTCACTCTGCTGCTCAGTCTGCAAGTAAACTCCAATTGTTTACTTATTTGCTTTGTGCATATGGAAATGAAATGGCAAATAAGCGCAGGAAAAGGAAAGAAAAATTACGTTGACTTACTGAAATGTACATAAATGACGTAAACACACACACAAACAACACAAACACATAAATATATAGATATATACATCCCCATTCACACATGCTCTCCAGCATTGATTGCGCCTTAGCTTCCCTCGCTCGCAATTCATCTCTGTCAAAGGAAAAGCAACAGTTCCTCGAATCCGATTCGGGATTTAGGCAAAGCTAAGCCAGTTCATCTGGGTCGTGTCAGTTCCCCCAGTTGAGTCCTCTTTAATTGCCTGCAATATAAACATTTTTTGCCATATTGTATAAGCTATATTTATATCTACTTATTCACCTTGATAATATTTTAATTATTGCAAAAAAAACGAGTTCCACATTCATTTTTATCCCTTCGCTTTATTTTAATTGCCCAGCTGAAAATCCGATTGCCACTTTTCCTGGTAACGGTTAACCGTTTTACGGCTTTCATTTCATTTTATTTCGTGTTGTTTTCAATTCGCTATGGTTCTTCTCTGATTTTTCTCTCTCTGTCCTTCGCGCTGTTCATTACTTTATTTTGCTTATCAAGCGCATTCAAATGTAGCCAAACACAAAGAGAAGAAAAAAGAAATTGTCGACCAAGAAAGGCATGAACAAATTGTTTACGGATGTGTTTGTGTCCTGCTTCTAATCTTTGTTGTTGTTGTTGTGGTTGTTGTTGTTGCTGTTGCAAAGGAAGCTTGTGGGGCGTAGCGTTGTGGCAGTAACCCGAAAATGAAAAAGGATGTAAGAGAAATTCATAACAAAGTACATTTCATGGCACTGCGAGCAAGTCGTTTATCCTGTTCGGTGTGTGTGTGAGTTTCTCTCTCTCTCTCTCTCTCTCTCTTTTTTATTGTGTGTCTGCTTGGCCTGCAAAGGAAATTCACTTGACTTTTGGCTACAATAGTTCGCTGCCTTCTTCGCTACTGTTGTTGTTGTTGTTATTATTTTTATGTATTTTTGTTGATGCTGCTGAGGTTGGCCACGGGCATAAATAAGCTTAGAGCGCGAGAGAGACTGCTGCAGTTGTCGCCGCTGTTCGCTGTTCGCTGCTCGACTGCGTTTTTGGCCATGGCGAACAAACAAAGATATGCCCACACACACACACGCACACACACACATACGTGAATACTGCTACTTATTTATGGCAATTTGCCGTAAGTGCTTGCCAGGCACAGGGCTGCCTTATTTATTAGAAACAGACTGAGTTTTCTTGCGGCCAAACAATAAAAAAAGAAATACGAACTGCAATTTTGGTAGCCAGTTTAGCGGGTTTATCTGGACATCATCAACAGTAAACTTGTCTGTTATGTCTACAGCAGAAGTGCAGCATACTAAAGTTCCTACAGTTGGTTTATCTGCCCTTTTTAATCCCTAATTACTTTCCTTATAATTAGTTTCAATTACAATCTACCCCAATTTCGCTTGACCAACTTTGCTGCCAATTGTTGTCATAATTGCTGCCACACATACCAAAGCTCATAATACAAACAACAACAACAATAACAACAATGTGAATGGGCACCAGAACATCGCCTGCTGCCACACCCAAACTGTGTTTAATCCCCACTGTCCCCCGCCCCCACTCTGCAGCACATAACGACCCTGGTTCGCTTTTATTATTCCGCTAAATTGATTTTGAATTTAGTTCAATGTTTATGGTCAAATGGCTGCGTTTTTGTGTCACCGCTCTTCGTGTGAGAATAGCTACAAATTCCTCTACATATATCTATGTTCGTAGTATCTACAGCTGGGAATAGGAAAAGCTTCAGCATGCCTCCCTCTCCCTCTCTCTCTCTCTGTCTCTCCCACTGATTTTGGGGTCAGTCAGCAAGGTGCGGCAACAATTTTTGTTGTGTCTACCTTATAAATCATTTGTGCTTCGATGCGTAAGCGACAGCAGCCCCTACTTAGGAGGCGAAACCACCCCACCAGGCCGATCCCAGAAGGGATAGAGCTCAACTAAGCCTCTCCGGGGAAAGGGTGGTCCCCCAAAAATAAATACATCTCTAGTAGTATGACCCGAAACGAGGTAAAAATGAAAAGCATTCGAGAGAGTAATCCCCAATCGATTTTCAAGCTCGTTCAATGAGTTTCCGGCCGCCATTTTGTGACTTTAAGGCGCCTTTTTGTGGCAACCTTTTTTATATTTATTTCTCGCCTCTCTGTATTCTTTTCTCCCTTTCTTTTTTTGCATATTACTCCTGCATATGCTTAGGACGCGCTGCGTGTGCCCCGAAGTGAGTTTATACATTTTTTATTTATTTCATATCCATTAAGTTCAAAGCGAAATGTGTCAGAGGAGCTGTCTAATGTATTGGCTGCCACGGGAAGGGGAGGGAGGGAGGCGACTAGGGATGCGTACGGATTGCTCTCTGGGCACACATTGATTGCCCTGGCTTCAGATCTGGCCTGACTTGGCCCGCTTTGCTGTGGTGTGGTTTGCTGCGATGGTTCCAGCGTTGAAATTTCAATTACTCAGGCAAATGATAAATGAACATGTTGCCGCAAATTTTCTCGCCTTTTGTCTGGCAGGCCAAAGCATCCATTATGAAGACACACCGCAAGTCGCCCACTTAGTGTGTGTTTGTGTATGTGTGTGTGTGTGTGGGGGCGTGTCACTCACTCACATGTGCTAAAAGTGCAGTCTGGGGAAGAAACTTGCTCAACTTGGACCAGATATGCAAAGCCTGCTGAGGCGCAACATGGAAAGAGTTGAGGAGGCGGCGGGACTGGAAGTTGAAAGAGTGTTTATTGCTATTTGCCGGCAAAGTTGCCGTGACTTTGCAGCTTTAGCTCGGAGCAGCTTTTGGCCTCCAGTCCATGGCTGCCAAGTCACGTTGGCATTCGCTTAATTAACAGCTGAACTCAGTTTAGGTGTGTACTGGCTTTAAATTAAGTTAATTAAGTGACGCATCTGGCATGTCAACTGGATATAGGCATGAATACACTCAGAAATAAACTCGGCATACACTCACTCGGGTTAATCCACTCTAAAAATGCTGCTCACTTGACTCAACGTATTCATTTCCGCTTCGCCATCAAGTGGAGGCGTTGTTCTGCGTCCCTTTTGCAATGCATCAATGTGGCTTTGTTAGTCATTCTGTCAGTCACTCAGTCAGTCCGTCAGTCAGTCAGTCAGTTAGACACTATAAACATGCATCGACATCAACTTAATTGCATTTCATTCATTGCTAAGCAGCAGCAGCTGCTGCTGTTCTGGCAAACATTCGATGAGCAGCAGGGGGCAGTGTGGGGGTGGCTTCGGCAACTGGTGTGAAGTTTCACTTCACTTTGGTTCTCTTCGCAGCAGAGAAAAAAACAGAAAAACAAACACAAAATAAAAGCAAACCGCACACACAACAGAAATGCAGTGCGGAAGGGGTGCGAAAGGAATGAAGTGGAAGGGGCTAGGAAGTGTTCAGGAATGCCTCGCTGGAAGCTGCCACTCAGTCAAGTTGGCAAAGGGAGCATCCCACTCCTCTTCCTCTCAATACTCGTCAAACAATGGGAGCAATGACTGAAAAAAGGGTTAAACACAAACATCGCATTACGAAGTGGTTTTTGTGTGTTTCTTTCTCCAGTTTTCAAGTCGAATTGTTCTCTGAAACTTTGAGCAACGCTGAATGACTTGTAAATTGCCTAAAAATGATATTCATCACAATAAAGAAAACAATTCTGGGGGAGTCTGTCGCATATGTGTCAAAAACAAACATGTTTCCCTGCAGCTTTCTTTAAATATTGTATGAGCATTAAAGATTTAATTTAATCTGTATTTTGTTAAGTTACTTGTTTTTATTTTAAGTCGTATGTTAAGTGTGACCTTATCGTTAGTTGATTTAGTTAACGATAACCCTGCCGATATCCATATCGATAGAAGAGTGTTGAATAACACTGATGGAGCGGGACAGCGTCAAGTTGAAATTGTGTGAATACATTTACAAATAAAAATAAAACAATAAAGTTGTGGTGAACAATAGTTTTGCTAGATGCTTTATGTAATTAAATGCAATGGATGTTGTTTGATGCTTATGATTTATTTGGATGAAAAATGTTTAAAAAGTTACGCAGTGGCACGTGTTGTGTGCTTGACAGTTTGCAATCGAAAGAGAAGGAACTTAACGATAATTAAAAGGATATCGATAAATTAAACAGATTAATATCTATTGAAAATAAATATTTAAAAAAGTGTGAATGGCAAATTGAAAGGGTTGCCAGATCTCCATAAAGTATTATCTCCACAATTTGAATATGATATCATATTAAGTTATCATATTGAAGTAAATACTTATTTGAATATGATATTATTTGAAACTATCATATTGAATTTTAAACAACTTTATAAACCAAATATATATTTGCATATAATATATCGAAATGGAATCGTTTCTTTGATTTATTGTATTGAACTTGTCTGATGTGTTTGCCAACTAAACCCATTGTAGCTATTTCTTTTTTTTTCCTTCTCTATTTACACACGCCTGTTCTGGCAGTTTTACACTCCTCCTCCTCCCCCTCCTCCTCGTTTCTCCTTCTGGTCCATCAAACAAGCTGCCATTTGCTCCGCAGCATCGCCGGAATGGCAAAAATTGAGACGTCACCGTCACTTTGCCAGCGAAAGGAAATGCCAGAGAAGAGAGAGAGAGAGAGAGAGAGAAAGTGTGAGTGAAAGAGAGAAAAAGTTTTTAATTGAATTGTATGTTGCAGAGCTTGAACCGATTCCCGACTCGGGTTTGGCATAGAAAAAGAGTTGGGTTTGGTTGGGATCTTCTTCTCTTGGATCTGAATCTCTCTCGCTTTAGCGACACTGTCCATGTTTCGACTGTCAAGTGTGTGAGTTGCAGTTGGAAGTTTCGACGTCTGTTTTAGCTTTTTGGCACGTTTCACTTGTTATCTGTCCCACAGTTGCCTCTCCCCCTGCCTCCTTCCCCGCTGCCCCATCCAATTTGGCTGCCACATCCGCTCGTCTAAATGCGCGTGCTTAGATCCAAACAAGTAATGTAAACACTTACGACCACACAGCTGCTGCCGGAATGTTCCGACTGGGCCAGCTCCGACTCCAGCCTTGCCTGTGGTTGTGGCTGCTGCCACTGGCTGCTGGCTCCGCTGGCTCTGACTCTGTTTTTTGTTGTTGCCTTCCCTTCGTGGCTTTTATTAACACAAATATTAATTTTTGCGGCACTGCATGTGGCAGACTTGTTTACACTGACGCCATCGGCAAGCAGCTTTGCCTTGGAATATCGCCCGTCCACCTTCTTCTGCCATGCCTGGCACGCCCAGCTCGTTTGTGTTGTTCGTTCTCGTTGCTGTTGTTGTTCTTGTTGTTGCGTGTATCTCATTAAAGTCAAAGGCGCCCAGCACGCACTTCAATTTGCATGGAACAAAGATTTGAGATGTCCCTTTTTTTGTGGTTGCGGACATAACAGCTTTTTGCCTTGGCTATGGCTTCATTTTGGCCATTCTTTGTATAACTTAACAGCGCAGGGTGGCGCTAGCAAGAAAATCTCATCATAAAGCAAATGCATTTGGGGGCCGTGATGGAGATGGAGCTGGAGATGGAGACGAAGGAGCTGTTGCTTATCGCCAGAACAGCAGGAACAGTGAAAATAACGATGTCCATCAGCACAGGAAGAAAGAAAACTTTACAGTAACGACAAATTGCATGGGCCTTGTGGGGGAGGGGGCAGTGAGGCAGTATGGGAAGAGGACGCGTGAGAGGTGGCTGAGGTGCAGCTGATGTAAGGCCTGAGGCATGTACACAGCATGGCAATCGCACCTGACCCAATTCAGCGTTGATTTCGCTGAGCAGCAGAATGAATGAGCAGCTGATGTGAAGTGAAATTGCTTGGCAACACAGGCACCCACTCTTAAGATACTCTATAAAAAATGGAGATCTCTTTCATAGATATTAAATTAAGCTGTGGTAAAACGAGCTTTAATGTCACTTGAGAAATGCAACATAGAATGTCCTAGAATGGGCAAACTTTGTCAGCGTCTTATAAGCATAGAGAAGTTTCTTTATCGAATGTCAAGTAGTAACATTTCAAAAGAAAAAGAGAGAGAGGTAATAAGAGAGACAGAGGAAGTTCCTTAACAGCGCATTTGCAACTGCAATATTTATTGTACTTTTATTTCTCATGATCTCATCAGATGTTTCCAGAAAAGGCAACCTTGCTCAAACTTGTACAAATAAAAAGATATTTCTTTATTTAATGCTAAAAAGTCAATCTTCTTTAAAGAGAGATAGAGAGAGTGGGAGAGAGGGAATGGGAGAGAGGGATCTACCGTATCCCATCTGCAAATGCAATATTTACTTTCATTTCTTGTGATCCCCAAGCTTATCGACTTGTCGCAACAGTGTACAGCAATGTAGTCATATAGCGGGGTACAGATACTTACACACATCCTGTTCTTATTCATATACAGTTTCCTTTGGCTGCAAGGCCGGCCACGCCTTCATCTAGCACTTGCTCTTGGCACACAATTGCCGGAGAAATGTTTTGTGCTGTTTCTGGATGCAGCAGAGGCAATCTCAGCAGGGGCCTGTGCCGTGTGTGTGTGTGTTCGAGGCAACTTGAGGCCTTGGCACGCCTGGCTGCCTCTTCGACCGCATCCTTTCGCCCTGGCACTGGCGCTGGCACTGGCACTGGCAACTTGGCAGCCTCCTGCAGCAGCATTTGAAACGCATTTTTTCTTAGCCATTTTTCGCATTCTGCCTGGCTCAGTTTGCCGTGCGATTGCTGAGCAAATATTTTCTTAATTAGTTGCCTGAAAAACTTCACCACTTTCTCTCTCTCTCTCTTTGCTGGCTGACCAACTGTCAAGTGTGAAAAATTGCAACTCAAATTGTTGTACAAAATGGCTTTAGGAGCTCGTTAAAAGTCACGCAGCGAATTGTTTAATTTATGCGTACGAAATGTTGAAAATTATATTAATAACGACACTGCAGCACAACTACTACCACAACACGCAGCTGCAGCAACGAGTTGACCCTCGACAACAAGGCCCCCATCTCCCTCTCCCCATCCCTAAGGAGTCGTCCCTGACTTTCCCGTCGACTTGCTCCCCCAAGTGCGGTGTAAACAAAAAAAGCGAAATGCATAAAATTTGCATGTCAAAAGTGCGTCGACATCGTCCCCAAAGTCCCACAACGATGACGTTCTGCCCACCCCCCCAGTTCCCTCTCCAAGCTCTGCCTCCCTACGTCCTTGGCTTGTCGTCATCATCAGCGCGTTCTGGGCAAGCCACAAGCGGTAAAAATTTTGCAATCAACATAACAATTATGTGGCATGACGAGGGAGCAGCAAAGAGAGAGAGATAGAGAGAGAGAGGGGGGCGGCGGGCAGCACCAACAGATTGTCAAATTGTTAAGCGGAAACATCGTGGCAAGATGTCGCACAGATTTGTCTTGTTTGCATATTAAAAAATTCCCTTGTGCCGCATGCTTTAATAGTGCATTTAAATTTTTAAGGCCTACGCAGCTAATTACGTGGGCTGTTTATACGAGTCGCTGCTGCTGCTGCTGCCGCGGGGTGTTTAATGCCGTCGCATAAATGTCGAAATTCTGCGGCTGCCTCGCCACATGTTTGATTTTTAGAGGCAGACAGGGAGGCGTTAGCGAGTCCCCTCTCTGCCATCGGTGCAAGATAGAGACAGCCTAAGCGACGCAGATGGAGACGTTGACAGCGACTTCGACTGCGACTGCGACTGCGACTGTTTCATTGTCTCGTCTGGCTGGCTTCCGACTAAACAAGATAAGCGAAATGTGCACAACACGCACAGCAAATGTCAAAGCGTATTTAATGAGCAGCGAGCACTGGCTCCACCTCCCTCTCTCGCTACTTTTGTGGCACCCCTCGCATGTTGTTGCGATTTTCTGCGAAAATCAGAAAATCAGTTGGCAAGAAATCAGATTGAGCGCAGGGCTGTAGCTGGGGGTGGTGCTGTAGGGAGTCGGAATGACAACCGCGGCGGCGACAAGCCAACATCGACAATGTTGTGGCAAGCTGGGGAAAAGAGCAAGAGAGAGAGAGAGAGAGGGGGAAAGGGAGACAAAGTGGGGAGGGTGTTGCCACAACAACTGGCAGGCGGAGCAGCAGCAGCTAGATGAAGCCAAAGCATATGCCGCGATGCGTGTCAGCGAGTGTCGTCTGTCTCTGTGCCTTGTCTGTCTCTGTGTGTTGCATATCGAGCGTGGCAGACACACAGCGCAAGGCAAGACGCCACCGAGGGAGTCAATGAAGACGACGGAGACAGCGACAAGGTGGCACAGACAATGTGCTCGGCCACATGCCAAGCGAAACAAATTGTTCAGGCCGCGACAAGGCGATGTCTCAGCATATGTATGTGTGTGTGTGTGTGTGTGTGAGTTACTGTGTCTGTGTGCTAGGTAGATAATGTCATCAGTATATCACACAATATTGGCAAAATGCGGCCTTGAACTGTGGTGCCCTGCTCTGCGTGCAGATCAAATTAGTGCGCTGATGGAATTGTATTTACTTTTGTAATGGAAGCAGCGAAGAAAACCGCAGAGCTTAAGCCTGCTTAGCATACGCTCGAGGCAAACAAAAGCGCTTGAAATAACATTACACACACACGACAGCGCACACACACACACACACAGCCATACGCACATACAGCTATGGTATACGCACACATAGACCAGCTTAAGTGGCACTCATAACTTTTTCACGAAATACTCTAGAAATGTTTCCCCAAAACGTTTTGCTTGAGTGAAATCTCATGGTATTTCTGGGGCTACTAGCAGCCGTAGCGCGAGAATGGCATTCTCTCGTCTCGGCCACAAGACTTTTCATTAGTGCAAGTGCTGCAGCAGCATGGCCAGCAAACACAAACACAACCACTCACACACATGCTCGCCTGGGCATTCTGCACGCGCTGCAAGCATTGCGGAACGTGCCAAAAAGCATTGCATAAGCGCAGGCGGACAACGACAACGCAAAATAAATAAGGTAAAAAGCAAAAGGCGAGCGAACAATATTTTCTTTTCCCCCAACGCACTGGGAAACGACAAACAAATCTCAGCTATTGTGGAATCAAGGCACCATATGTGCTTGAAGCCGACGAGCAGTTTCTCTATGTTGTTAAAAGGAGAACTCTATCTAAATCAACTGTACGTTGAATATTATAGTGTAACGAATCTTAGCAGCTGTAGCTCTATTAGAAATATCCTTAAAATATTTATATATATATCAAATAATGCATTTATTTTATTTCAAATATATATACAATATATCAAACATAACAACTATATCAAATATATGAAATAAATAAAACATGAAATAAATCAAATATATCAAAAATATCATTTATATAATTTATAACAAAAATATTATAAATATATCGAGTATATCAAATATATCACTTATATCAAATAAAAAAATATATCATATTTATCGAATATATCGTATATATCACATATAATAAATATTAAAAATATCCCTTAAATATATATATGGTATATACAAGTATATATTTTATCAATATATCAAACATAACAAATATATCAAATATATGAAATAAATAAAATTTATAAAATAAATCAAATATATCACAAATATCATAAATATCATTTATATCAATAATATAAAAAATGTATCGAGTATATCAAATATATCAGATATACCAATTAATAAAATATATCATATTTATCGAATATATCATATATATCACATAAAATAAATATAACTAATACACAAATATATCAAATAATTAAATATGTCAATTATATCAAACATAAAATATATCATATACATATATCGAATATATATTTAATAATGCAACATTGCAGCTTGCACAACATAATCAAAGTACTCTCTTAGTGTACTCTCTGCAGTACAGTGCATGCCTTGGCGATGCGAAGCGCCCTTTAAAGTGGGCAGGGCTGGCATACACAGTCTCACACACTCCTACTTCTGCCGACATTGGAATTGCAATGCGTTTAGCAATCAAGTCACAAGTCACGCTGCGAGGCTGTGGCAAGGCAGCAGAAAGGCAGCCTGTCGAATCAATGCTGAGTTGGCTGTCGCTAAGCGTTGCGCATACGCCGCGTTGCACATGAAGCTGCACAGCAGCAGTAGCAGCAGCCTGACTGGGCTGGGCTGGCTGGCAATGCGGCACAAGGGCGTGTGTTAATAATGCGTGACACAAACTGAAGCACAGGCAGTTTCTCAGTTGGCTGACTGCTTCGATGCGACGTGACAATACGAATTGAGTTGAGCATTTTAAGTGACAGGACATGGGCGAGCGCAGGACTGGGCCAAACAGCTGAAGAAGAAATGGCTGACGAGATTGCGACATTGTCATTGTTTTATTGACATACCACACACACACTCGTACATGTTCAAGCAAGTCTGCCTCTGGCGTGCAAAACATTTAAATTTTAGCCTTTAAATATGCAAATAAATGCGGCAAACTGAGCGAAGGAAGCAGGCAACAAATTCAAAACTCCCCGAGCTTGGCCTGCATAATGCGAGTGTGAGAATGTGCGAGAATTTCAATTTCCGTTCTGGCACACACACACACATACCCATATACAGTTATAGCATGTGTGTGTGTGTGTGTGTACTAAGCACACTGCCAATTGCCGCCAATCAAAAGAAAACCAAAGTCGAAGGACGCCACTGGCAAACGCGTTGCTGATTTTTGAGGAAATTAAATGAAATTGATTTTAACCCCAAGTGTGAGAGTTCATCACAGCATGTGTGAGTACGACAGAGAGAGAGAGAGAGAGAGAGACAGGGACTGTGTGTTTGCCCGCTGGGGCATACCGAAAATACTTTGTATAACATTTTACTCTTTAAATATTCAAAATTTTAAATTTAAATTGACATTCGAGGCGAATCGGCAGAGACAGAGATAGAAAGAAGGAGAGAGATAGAGTAAGAGGGCGAAAGACAGAGAGTGAGAGAGCGTCAGACACAGAGCTAAAGGTATGTCGCCTCCGCCTGCTGTCCAGGAGCAGCATTTAAGCTGCTGTCCTTTGCAACGCTTAATCCCTGTAAAAATAATTACAAACTGCAATTATTAGCCCTGAATGAAGGTGGGGGGAAGAGGGAGGAGGCGAACAGAAAACGCGATGCCAAAGCAAATCCAATTAAGTGAAAAGCAAGTGTAAGCCGAAGCTTTCTCCCGCCCACTTCCACCTCCACTCCACCTGCTCCTTCTTCTTCGCCAACGTCCTTCGGCTGTTCAGTTAATGCGCGCTAAATGCCAAGAACTTTGCTAGGAAAATTGCAGTAACTGCCACTGACACGTTGTGCACCTGCGGATGATTTTCCGAATCTCCCCCGTCCATTCCTCCCCTCTCCATCATTCTTTTCTTGTCGTTTCTCTTCCTTCGGGCAAAACTTTGCATTCGCATTTTGCTTTGTTTGCTGCTCGACAATAAAGTATGAAATTAAATTGGCTACAGCAATAAAGATAATAAAAATAATAACGATGGCAGCATCAACATCTAGAATAAGCTAAGATTCAGCTGCTGCTGATCCCGAGTAGCCCTGGGAAACAGCTGGTCAAGCTGAAACATCTCGAATTGCTCTTTGCCGTGTGGCTCGTCTCGGGTTTGTCGCTGCGGCGCTTGCTCATTTGCTGGAACGAGGCTGAACAAGAGAAAACAGCAGAGAGAAGTGAGAAAGGGATGGCAGAGGGAAGGCAGACACACGGAAGCAACAACGAGGTGTGCAAGAGAATTGTTTAAGTGTTCCCAGAAATCAGTTAGCAATTCTTTCTTTGTTTCCTCTCTCTCTCTCTCTTGCTGTACCTATTTCTATTTCTCTCCTATCTGAAACATTCCAGGTCCTTAGCTATAAAATCAATAGCTCTTCTTCCGTTCTCTTATCTCAATAAATTTACCTACTCGTTACACAGCACTTGATTTATCTTCTCGAGCTGCCCTCGCACTTGCGCATTGTGGCCTGTAATGAAAGTGAAAAACTGTTGCAGGTGAATGTCCACTTGGAGTCCTTGCAGTCCAGCAAAAACTATTTCAATTGAGGTAGAAAATAAACGACAAGGACACGGCGGCATTTTCATTTTACACCCCCTCCCCCGACTCTTTCCCTGCATTTGCCACTTCTTCTTCTTCTGCTGTTCCTCCTTCTACTGAATCGCAGCAGAGATTCAACACAGAATTCTCGTTTTTTGTGTTTGCTGTTTAAATTGCAGCATGAAAGGAATTTTTGCGCTCACATTTCAGCTCTCATCTTTCTTCGCTTCTATTTCTTGCTCTTCTTTTTGTTGCTTTTGCCTTTGCACTGTTTTCTCTGTTTTCTCTGTCAAGTGCGGCAGGGCGAGGCGGCAAGCTCTTCACTTGAACAGTTTGTATACCTTTGCCATTGATAGTCGCAGGCCCCCGTCTCTACCCCCACACAGATGACATTTGAACCAATAATGCTCTGTTTGGCTTATTTGTGTTAGTGTGTCGCTGTCCATGTGTGTGTGTGTGTGTGTGTGTGTTTCTGCTTTTGTGCTAGATTATGTGTCAGCATGAGCTAAGCTGCATAAGCCTGAGTCAAGTGAAAGGCAACAGCTGTTTTTGGGCCAACAAAAGAAAGAAAACAGTTGTCGTAGCTCAGGCTACTATAAAAACCTCAGCACGCTGCCAACTGACCAACAATCGCTGGTTATCATGCAGTCCCATTGCCTCCAACTGTCGATCACAATTCCATTGCTGCTCCTGCTGTTGGCTCTGCAGCAGGCTCACAGCCAGAATGCCGGCTTCAACTATTGCCAGCCAGGACTTTGTCCTCTGATGAAGAAGCACATTGCCTGCAGGAACAATGGCGTAAGTAACGAAGGCAGCAGATTCTGCAAGTGTTGCTGATTTCCACATCCTCACACAGGAGCTGGCCAAGATCTGTCCAGCGAATGCCACTTTGCTGAACATTACTGCGCATCAGGACACCATTCTCCATGTGCACAATCAGTTGCGCAATAAGCTTGCCACCGGCAAAGTGGAGCACCTAATGGTGCCCGACAAGATGGCCGCCATGCAGTGGAGCGATGAGCTGGAGCAGCTGGCCACGCTGAATGTCAAGCAGTGTGCATTTGTCTACGATTGCCACAATACACCAGCTTATCGCAACTCGGGACAGAACTTGGCACTGCAGAACATGAGTGTTGCCATTGAGGTGCCCGATGCGGACCTGATCAAGAACAACATCGATAACTGGTGGGACCAGCAGACGAATGTGACACAGGAGAAAGTCGACAGTTTTCCCACTAATGTGAAGCTTATCGAGTGGGTTTAGTCAGCATAGAGTCTTTGTTTCTCTTACTACTTCTTTCCCTCCCCCAACTTAGACCGATCCGCAACTTTGCTCTCATTGCAAAGGACAACAACACACACGTTGGATGTGCTGCGATCAAGTATACCAAAGGCTCCTTGGACTACTTTCTAATGGCCTGCAACTATGCCGGCAACAGTGTACCCGAGTATCCCATCTACAGGGCCAAGGCTCAGCTCTGCCAGGGTGGCTACGATCGCGTCTACTCGGGTCTGTGCAAGGCTGGCGAACCCTTTCGCGATGTCGAGCCACTGGAGCCCAACAAGTTTGGCAAGTAGAAGTAGTAGACATGTTGGAGACAAGAAATATGCATAAATAAAGTGCAGCCTGCACCGCAGTAACCCCTTAGCGAAACGAACAGAAAACGAGACTCGTCTTTGGTCTATTTAACATGTTGATTTGTGTGTCACAGCACAACCATATATCATCGCCTTTTTGACAGCCATGGAGTGGGGGCACTTATGAGCACATATAGAAATGTGGTCGGTGCTAGCTCATCAGCATATCCCGGCAAAGACAGCATCCCATCACCATCAGCATCAGCATCAACATCAACATCAACATCATCAGGGGCTAAAATATGATACGCGTTGTTGTTTCAGCGTCGACAAGTTGGCATCTAATTTTAACGTCAATAGACGAAACGCACGACGAACGTGTCTTCATCAACGCGTCGCGGCTCGTAATCTCCGACCCACCGTCCTTGCAGACCGCCCTCCCCTCTCTAGTTTATGCTCCCTCCTCCCCCACACACTTTTAAGTGCCTATTAATAATGTTGCCCTGGCTGAGGCCATTTTTTCTGCTGTCGTTTTCCGTCTTCTTCTACTTTTGCTTTTGCTTTGCTTTGCTTTATTTTTAGTGTACATCGTTAGCATCTCATCTTCATCCTCATCCTCTTGCTAGCGTGCTTCTTCTGCGTTTAATATGCCGTTATGTCGTCAAATCTCGGCATCATTAAAAACAAAAACAAACCCAACGCCACTAGACCATCCTCATAGACCTCTCCGAAAGTAATTCCGTCTAGCTTTTGTCATATTAACAGATAATTAATAGACACACCTTAATGCCAGCTCCAGGTGAAATACGACCGACATTAAATGACATTACAAACCTAAAACATTTCCCAGGTAGTTACCATGTGAACCGTTCTCGCTCCCGTTCACTCTCCGCACTCCGAAAAGCACTTTATTAGTGCAGTACACAGAATTATGTGCACTTCCCCGTTAATTGTGTTGTTCAAATTTCGCTTGTTCATTTAGTAAATTTAATTTTTGTTGCCATATAACGTGCGTCCTCATTAAAAGCATGTAAAAACAAATTTTGTGTTATGTAGAAACACATGAAAATAAAAATAACCAAAATATTAAAAATGTGCGTTGGCGGAGCGCTGCTAATCATAAATCATATTACTACGCTGCTTATGTGGGGTATATGGGCGCTGTTCGTAGGAAAAATAGTATTTGGAATATGCAGAATTGTGATTAAGTGCATACTACGCTGGCTAATTGCGGGAGATTCTTTGCTAATTTTACAATTCCAATTAAAACATTAAAATTGTGTATATAGCTAGAAATGTGAGTTCTAAATATAGCTGAGTTTTATCTGTGCAGTCCATAAATACATTGAAACAAAGGTCCGATTGTGGACGTAGGTAGACGTAGGTTTATTAAAGTTGAGTTGACGTAATGTTCCAAATGTCAAATTAAATTAAAGCGGTCACTATACTATAATTAGAGATTGATAGAGAAAGGTATTAAATAAAGAGATAGGTACCTAATGCTAGGGTATTGGAGACTCTAGCCGCCTTTACCTGCTCGCTCTATTTATAAACACAAACTAAATAAATGTGTATCGTAGAATATTCGATGGTGTTTAGCTGATATTTTGGTAGCATAAAAAACATATATTTATGCGATTTAAATGCGACTCCCTCGACGCACCACACAATTCATTGTTGACGTGATAGTCGAGGCCTTGCGAGGCCTTTCGGCTCGGGCGCTCGTAAAATCGAAATAAATGCGCGAATTATCGCAAACAAAATATGGCAATGGTTTTGTAGCGAGCTACTCATTCTTCTTTTTGCTGCTTTGTTGCGCAAAATGTGGCCGAGTTTAAACATGTTTAATATTTTAATATTAGATCGAAATGAGCATAAATTACAGAAGCGTGCAGGCAGAGCCAGAACAAAGCATGCATGATTTAGTATATGCCCGCAATGGGCGTCATTTAAATGTTTAATGAGCACTCAAATGTGTCAACAGGCTAAATGAAAATTTATTTAATTATGAGTCGGACAGGCAGGCAGGCGGTCAGGCGGGCAGGCGGGAAGAGAGACACACAGTCCACTTGGGCCAAATGAAAAGTGAGCTATCATAAGTTTGCTAAGTTATACGTGTGTGTGTGTGAGTGTATCTTTGAAGTCGTTCCGTACGTCTGGCATGCAAAGTAGTCCTGGATGGTCCTCTCTAGAATTGGTCCGAAAAGGCAATCAAAAAAGTTTGGCCTAAGAAAATGTTCGTTGTTGGGCTGCAAAACTTTTGATTTATGAAATTTGCGCTAAAAATACAAATGTCATTTGATGATGACATTTGTTGTTAGAGCCGTATCGTAAACAAATACCCGTACAAGTCCAATAAAAAGCGTAAGGGTCTTTGATTTATCATCCAAGTGGAATTCCCTGAATGCTGCGACATTAAATCGGCCGCAAATGTATTTTCACCCCCCCCTTTTAGTGACACCCTGCCTATGTCATATGAGTCGCAATAAATAAGCCAAATAAAACTTTGTCCCCGTCTTGGGCAGGCAGATCAGAGCAAAAGGATTGTCAAGTTTTTGCTGTCTACAACTTTTTGGCAATGCAAATTACCAAGAAAATTTTGCACAAACCCAAAACGTCGTTGTCGTAATAGGGGAGCATGTGTTGGCCACAAAACATAACATTCGAGCCACAAAACATCCCATTGCCGGCTCATTTATTTTATAGCCCCGACGCTTTAAGTTATTTCTCTTCATTATATTTTATATGCAGCCAGTGAGCAGGAGAGCCCGCAAATAACCGACGGCAGTTGGCAATCAGCGCAAATGTTACGTTTGTTTGCCCATATAATTTGCTATATGTGTGATATGTATGCCTGCCTGTTGTGTGTGTGTGCGTGTGTGTGTGTAGGCAAAATGTCAAATGGCCGTCTAAGCTGGCCATCACACATACGACCCGTTGTGCTGGCCTGCAAGTGTGTGTGTGTGCTGTCGTTCGCTCATTTGCAGTTCGTCAGTTCATTTCTGGGGGCTTAGCGCACAGTTCATTAGCGCCTTCCAACAAAACTTAGCTTATTAATCCTCAGCGGAGCAGTCGCCAAGAACTAAGCCCAGCAATGGCCGCCCGTCACTGCCGCCAACTGACGACGACTGTCGACAGTTATCATTAGGTCCCGGCATAAACAGCAAATTAAGTTTTACTGTTATATATATATAGTATATATATATCTAGCTCTCTAGTTGAGCAGTTCTAGTCTGGCTTGGGCGGGCAGGGGCGTCGCCAGTCGCATGGCGCGTGTAATTTTAGTGCGTCCTATTGGCATTTCATTGTTTGTAATGCGCTGAGGGATAGCACGGCAATTGTTCTTAATAACGTCGTGATTTAATAGGCAAGAGACGTATTACCTTGACTAAGAAGGCCATAAAATAAAGAAACTAACTGACGACTGCTACAAGTGACTGCGTGCTGGTCGAATAAATACCCTGACTAGGCATTGACAACTACAGAGTAACTTAAAAGAGTGGAGAGAACTTTTTTATCTTCATTATTTTCAATATGAAATCCTTCGTAAATTAAGATTAATTGCAGACTCAAGACTATGATTAGTATACGATTCTTTTCGGCAAAGATGAAACTACTGAGAGTCCAGATACAATATAACAATATCTCACTCACCTATCATACCCCATTTCCGCAACTCTCCACATGTGCAGGGTAAGGCAAGAAAAGACGCTGTCGAAAGCGCAAAATCACCTTGTTTATTACCTCTTACTCAGTCAATATTTGTGTATTGTCAATATTTGGGGTCATATTTTCGGAAAATTAGAGCACAAATAGTCATGCCTTGACCTTGTAGATAAATCTAATGTAGCATGCCAGCAGTAAACTATGAAATTGTTCAGGGTATTCAATCTCCTACGTCACATCAATGTAACCTCTTCATATTTCTAATTAGTTTAATTGTTGCTGTGGGCTGCCTTTTTAATCCTTTACAGCTCGTCATGCTTCACATGGTTTGTGTATACATTCATAATGCCAGTGTCTACCACCAATCCTCTCTAAGCTGCAGTACATCATGACCAGATTGAATGCAACTGCATTGAACAGATGGAGAGAACGAGGGCCAGTTCTGACGTTTGACTTGCGTGCTGTAATTGATTTGTGCGGATTGCTTTGTTGCTGGAGCGGTTGTAGCTTCAATTGGGCGGCAAACATAATTCAATTAACGCCTGGTCAGTGGATACGCAGCAAACACAAAACATACATACACAAACATACACTCGCCAGCCCCAGGGCAATGTTTTCTGGCCAGGCTGACTGAGTTGCGACCAAACTCGACGCTCGACTCTGGTTGGATGGCCATGCAAATGGCCGGAAAGTGGCGTTTTACAATTTTGCAATTTCCGCCGCCGCACAACATCAAACAGAAAACTCTTCTCTGGCTTTTTTGTGCAGCTGCCCCCTCCCCCACAACTTTCCTCCTTCCCACTCTAACTTCCCCCGTTTTGATGTGTGCAAATATTTTTGTTACAAATTGTGAACTTCACGCCTGCAAATTCATTCTATATGTATGACTATATTCACTGACGAAGTTTTTTTTCCACGAATATATTTGTTTTGTGTTTGTTAAATTGAATGCAAACATTTGGAACATTTCACATAATGTGATTAACGTCTATTTTGGTCTATTACCTGCAAAAGCGACACGGCCAAATGAAATTGAAAACGAAAATCATTTTAATTAATAATTGACTGTTCTTTTTGTCCTTGCTCGTGTTCTTGTTGTTGCTGTTGTTGTTGCATGTTGGCAAAAAATTGAATTTTAATTTTGTGTCCTGTTCTGTCTCCATTTTCATTTTCTGCACGGGTAATTGCAAAAGCAAATTAGTATTGTTCAGCCGCATGCCACGCCCCTCTGCGATGTGACACAATAATTGCCTAAATAAACATAACAACAAAAGCGCATTAATAAACTTCAGTCAGAACGACAAGATATATCGAGGGAGGGTGCGCCTTTAAACTTGACATGCGATGAAGCGCACACGAAGCGACAAGAGCGCAGCCAACTTAATATGTGGGCGGCACAGCCGCCCCGCCCCCTTAACATTCACTTCCGTTTCCGTTCGTTGGCGGCACACATTATTCACATGTTGTCGTGCCGTGCAGCCCGCTGCGGACCCAGCTCAGTTGCATGCACTTAATAATAACTGAGCTCAGCTCGGCTCGACGCTGGTCATCGACATTGTCCGTATCGACTCTGGCACAGACAATGCGTGAATGTGGGGGAAGAGGAAGGGAAAGGAAAGGAACAGGAACAACTTGCTGTTGCTCTGGTCTGGCACTGCATTTATGCATTCTTAATGAGGCGCTAAGTTCCTGGAAAACGCTTAGCCTATTGATTTTCAACCTAGTCGAGTAGATATGACACATATTCAAGTTAATGCGAGGCTCGTTGCAACATTTTAATGAACCTAATCAAATATGCCATCAAAGTGCAAGTGGAAGCAGTTTTTTTACTACCTCCTCCCCAGCCTTGTTCGCAGATGCATACAGAAATCGGTTATGCAACTATTTTGCAACACTTGAAGCAGAGTTCTTGCAAGTAACAGAGGGAGATAAGCAGACAGAGAGAGAGAGAGAGACGCAACTTCAATTACAATTTGATTTGCAAATGATTCTGGCAACAGGACAAGCAGCTCAAGTTGAAAACTTGTCTTAAGATTCAAGTTAAGTCTGTAGATTGAGAAGAAAGCGACACTGCACAGACAAAAGTTGATAAATGTGCAGAGTGGATATGAATGCATAAGTTTGTCTTCGACATATATTTATTCTTCGAGCTACTAACAATTTTATATACTACTTTTTGATTTATTCTTGGCCAAATAATTGAACGATATTCTCGCCTTTCTGTCTAGACTTTAAATGAGGGTTATCAACTGCCTATCAAATTATTACTCTGATAATGTGAAACGAGCCTAACGAACAACATGTGCGCATAATTTCCTTACAACGTCTTAATTAGTTCGACCCACATAAGCCGACCGAATTTGATGCGAGTTTGTCGTTGGCAAATTAAGTTCTAAAACTAATTGTGTATAGTTAGACGGAATTTGAGTAGCAAAGTAGTCGAACACGACAGAAATATACCCTGTAATTGTGACAGTTGCTTGCTTTATAATTTACTGAGTCCAGGACTTATTACGAGTAAATTAAGAAACTTTTTGTTTTTCATTTGCGTCCTTTCATTTCCCCTTGGTCAACAACTTTTCAAGTGGGCCCCTCTCCCTCTCTGCATATGCCAGATGGCCATAAAAATGTGCAACATTAAATGGGCGTTTCACATAAATAAAAACCCGGGAAATTGGGTTAAAAATTAACTACGCCAAATTTAAATCAACTGCATGGCGAGCCCACAAGAGCTGGCGGAGCTGCAGTTGCTGCTGTAGTCGGTCTGCCTGTCAGCGGCTCCTGTTGCCTTCGGGACTCGTAAAAAATCACCTCGATGCCAATGGAAAAGCCAATGGCTGCCTGCCTCGGACGGGATCGGACGGGCCTGCCTGCCTGCAGGCCGTAAATAAAGCCCCACAAACATTAATAACTCCCATTGGGTGTGTTAACAGGCAATGACCAAAAGAGGGCAGGCCTGGCATGGATTTGTACTATGTAGTTGCTCGTGGAACCCCCCCCTCCCCCCTCCATAGTCAACCCTTTTCGGTGGCTCGGGCTGCCCTCCAGTGTGCATAAATTGCAGCGAAAATGGCACAAAAATAACTGGCCATGTTGTTGCTGTTGTTGGTATTGTGCCAATGTTGCTGTCTATGAAAAACGACGTGCAACAAAAGTAACAAGCTGAGGGAGGGGTGGGTAAAAAATTGCGCATACGTCAGGTGCGCCCGGCAAGACCGGCAAGCAACGTGTAATGCTTGTAAGACAATCATTTTGACAAGGCAATGGCAGCGCCAGCCAACGAGCACCAAAGTACAGTGTTTACACAGGGCGCGCACCACGCCCATCAACCTAGACACTGTCTGCCATGGACCCCATGGCTCCCCAGTTACTCATTGGCCCGTCGCTCGCCTGGCTGCCTTTTGATTATTATGCACTTTGATACTTATCTTTAATTGTGGTAACTTTTTACCCTGAGACAGGTTCGACGTACATTCTCGTTTCGCTCCTCCTTTTTTCTCTGCATTTCACGCTACACTTAACTGACATTTATCTTGTCTCTTCTCTCTTCTCTTATTTCTGTAATTCAACCTGCAATTTACCTGCAACAAGCTGGCACGCAATTTGATACAGTGCAGATAATTTCTTTCTCTAGATTACTCTTAATTTATACTCTGCAGGTAGCAAGCGATTCTTGACCTTGTCAAATAAATTGCAGAGTATTTAAGCGTCGGTGCTTTGAGTTTGAGTATTCCTGAGTTATTTACATTGACTTGATGCGTTTGCAGTTTGCTTTTTACTTTTGTGGTGGCTTACAGTTTGCTTTTGAAATATTGAAGACCATTAAGCAGACAACCGCTTACACACACACACACACAAACACACACAGCTTACAATCGTTTACAGCTTGCACACCCACACTTGATGGCATTGTTGCCACACAACCCCCGGCTAAGTGCTGAGCTCATAGTTCTGGCTTCGGTACGAGCTAATCCACATGCCCAGCTGTAATCGTGTGCAGCTTGCACCTGTCTATGTGTGCGTGTGTGTGCGAATTGTTTTGTCGTTCAACGTCTGCAGCGGATGTCAAGGCTAATTTTGCGTAAAATGAGTCCCCAAGCTATGCGCCAATGATTCATTATGACTTCAGTTGGTGCAGAGTCATGCGAGTCGAGCCGCAAACTGCACAACACGGCTGGCTATATATGCAAATGACTCTGGCCATGGTTCACTGAGTTCCGGCCTAGTTGACCCACTCCCACTGCACACACACACAGACACACACACACACACACTTCCGTCTCTCCTATTGATGGGCGCAGTGACCGCTCTGCCACAAACCGAATCAATCATAAATTGTCAACGGCGGCGTTGGCGTGTGCGTGTTGGCCCACTCGGCGTATGCGTAATATTCCAACATTGCTGGCATTGTGTTAATTCCCAGGATGCATGTCTGACAGCGAATTTAATTGATTTATAGCTGAAATTAAATCTCGTTTGTGTTTGCCAACACAAGCAATAGATATATGACGCATACGCCGCGTACGCCGTCACACAGTGTGATGACTATCCATTTTGATTGGCGTAATAAAACGGTACTAGTGCCACCTTGACCTTTCCACACTCAACTCAACTGAGTATTGAATATTAACCCACAAATGCTGATGGTGATTGCGTAGGGTGGCTTTAAGCATTGAGGCTGAGCTGCTGCTGCTGCTGAATGAGCTGCTTGAATGGAACATTGCGCAACGGTGCCAAGCTGCCATTCCATTTGTGCAGGAGCAGACGAGAGAGGAGGGGCGTGGTGGGTGGTAGGCACTGCTCTACCTGAACATTATTTGCTGTTTTATAAAAGCAATACGCATATGCCAAACAAGCCAGTCGGGCGTTTCTATTTGCATTCACTTCGTTGCAGTGTTTGCACGGCCAGTTGGCCATTCGTAGCCCCCTCCCCTTCCCCTTCCCTGCTTGCCTCTACTGAGCACTTCTGCTGGCATTCTACTGCTCGGCCTGGCACATTTTAATCCTGTCAAAGGCACTTGCAATGCTTCAGGTCGGCGCTCTTAAAGTTTCATGGAATTTACCAGCAAGCCCACTTCCTTCTCTACTCTCTCCTCTCCACCTGCCCCGCAGACCTGTTGGCTAAACGACACTTGGATGCTTGAGTAAACAAGGCAAGAGTCGGTGCAGCAGTCAGCAGTCAGCAGAGAAGCACAAATTTGATTGGCATCGGACCTCAGGAATGCACTTCTTTAAATTTACCTCAAACTCGACTCGAATGCGATTTGAGGTGCTCAATTGAATTGCCAGCCGAGCATTTAAAAGAGACAGACAGGCAGAAGGGGGAAAGAAAGAGGGAAGGGGAATAGTTTTCTCTTTTCGAATTCTCGCATTCATCTCAATAAAACATTGTGTTGAGTGTTTCTTTAAATTTTCTTACCTCACCAGATTTTCTGTTTAGTTTTATTAGACTTGGGCAAATTCTTTGCTCTCTATATATAATGCAGCTTGCTTTGTTTAATTTTAGTTTGCGGCATTTCAATTGAAAACTATTCACAGTAATTTAAACTGGAACTTTGTGCACTTGTTTCAGTTACAACATTATTTCAGCTCTGAAAAACTTTCACACTGTTCTGTTCCCCCTTTTTTCGCTCTTTGCCTTTTGCCGGATATGACATTAACTGTTCGTCGTATTCGGCTGTTCTCTTTTTGCAACACTAGACCACTTTGCACTCTCCCACACTCCCTCGCTCGCCCTCCCTCTGCCCCTCTCTGGTTTTCTGCCCGCTTTCTGGATAGCATAAAAAGCATTTAGTTTTCATTTCGCAAATGTTGGCGAAGTCATAGAAAGTCGACGCGTCGAGTAATTACAAAATTAGCCCCTGCCAGCGGGCCATAAATGAAATGCACAGCAAACTACAACAATAACAATGTCGTCGTATACAACTGGCACTCCATAAGAGGCGGCACACTTGACGAGTCAGCGGAGCATATGCAGCTGCCACAGGCACTCGAGGCTGCGGCACAATGAGTTTGTCATTTGCGCAATTTTAGCTTCTCTTTCGCAGCAAAAGCAGCACCGAAAAACCATGTTGCGGGGGTCCATGTGTGTGTGTGTGTGTGATCTCGAGTGTGTTTGTGCTCGTGTCAGTTGTGTCATCCTTTTAATGAAACTACAATTACGACCAAGTATTAAGGTGCAGTTATGGCGCGTTGCCACTTTCCGCTTCCTGTCTGACACATGCTCAAGTGTGCCATAGCCTGCCGTGGTGTGTGACGTCAGCTAAATGTCCTTGACAGCGTACAAGTGGCGTTATCCTGCCACTACTGCCGTTAATTTATTATAGACTGACAGCTCCCAAAGTTGGCCATAAAGTCGACGCTCGCACACTTGAGGCCATTGGCAACGCTGATGGAAAACTTACGCATGATGTGCGATATTTTTCATCATTTTGATTTGAAATACTTATGTTCTACATATTTATATATATACTATATACTCTGATTCTTTTTGCAGGACTTACACTGTGCTACCAACGGCAATCGGTGAGCAACAACAATCACAACAATGCCGACGCAAAGCCAACACATTTGCCACCATTACATTATCCGCATGGCCACAAATGGAATGAGCCCTACTTCGATCTGACAATGCCAAGGAACATCACATCGCTGGTGGGCAAATCCGCATATTTGGGCTGCCGAGTCAAGCATCTGGGCAACAAGACGGTGAGTTGAGTCAACCACAAGCACTGAAGCAGTAGATGCAGGATAAGCATAAATACAAATCATGAGATGGCAATCTAACGGCAGCTTGCCATAGTTAAGGGGAAATGGAATCACAACATCCCACGCAGCAGCAAGCTGTGCCGTGTGTACGCCGTAGTCTGTTTCCGTAGGCGTTCTGTTTTAATAATGTTTATTTTTATTTACATTTAATAAACAAAAATGTAGCGACAAGTGTTGGCAATATGCCGACCCGCTCAGATAGTTGAATATTGGCCTAGGCACACACACTCACACACACACACACACTTGCCCCATAATGTGGCAGACGCTTATTAAATTTGCCGTCAGTTTATTATGTATTACGTGACATTGAAACAATGAACCGCTGTGCAGTGTAACACATGTTGTCCTGCTCCCAGAATATTGTCATTACTTTTATGGCGTCACTTGATTTTCTCTGGCTCAGCTCTGACCAGCTGTGGCTGCCTCTGGGGAATCGCAATTGCTGCCTCACAGGCAATTAACATCTCGTTTTGCCCCCTAAAGAGGATTACCTAAAGTTTACTTCTTCTGCACTGTAAGAAAATATTGAATTTCGGGCAACCCAATTAAATTTAGTTGCCATTGCTTTCTGTGGCTTTACCTGCCCGGCACAATTTGTCGTCCGACATTTAACTTGAATTCAATGAGATTTACCAGTCAAATAGACACACGCACACACACACATGCACACGTCTGTTTGACACCTCAGCATTGTGAAAATATTTGCACGCATGCGAAATACATGTGTGTGGAGCGACTGCATGCAGCAAATCGTGAGAAAGTTTGCAGCTGTTTTGGTTTTGCTGGTTTATGGTCTGCGCTAGCGTTGATTACGTTAAGCGATTTAGCTGTTGTTGGGGTGGGGGGGGAGGTGAGAGGAGAGGTGCCACACCTACCGACGACGTGGGGTCGTAGATAGTCCCGTTTACCCCGCCCTGCCCAATCCCATTGCCATCCACATAACCAAATCCGCTTCCGCAATCAGTAAACTACACACATACACACACACACACACACACAGAGAAGGGGGCAAAGGGGAGTGGCCACACTTCTCTAGTTAACTGGAGGCTCGTTTTTGGCCAAACGGTAAATTTATGTTGGCAGTGCGGCAAAAACTCTGACGGAAAAAAGTTTTTCCTGCTGGCAGGCTCGGACTGTTATAGCAGAATTAGACAGACGGCAACTGGAACTACACAGATGGATGCCTGGCACAGTTGGCTGCGTCTGACGCAGTGGCCACCCGGCTGGCTGTCTGGCTGCCTCTGTTGGTCTGCCAGCTGTCTGTGCATGAGTGTGCGTGTGTGTGTGTGTATGGATTGCACACTGCCAGTCGCCGCATAAACAAGGCGCCCGAAAACTTGCCAAAACAGCAGCAGCAGCAGCAGCGGGAAAAACTGGAAAATTGTACAAAATGTAGTGGGCAATGCGGAAAAGGAATGTCGAGGCTAAGAGCACGGAAGTATCATTTTCCGGCTCTCTCATGCGTGCCGCACACTAATTTTAAGTTATTTAATATTTAGATAGCGGAATGCATAAATTTTGCTCTTGTGGCTGCCACGTTTGGGATGAGATGAGAGACAGCGAGAGAGAGAGAGAGAGACGCAGCAAAAGCTTTTGGCCAGCCGCAAATTGACACAAGTTTTTTTGCGCTTTTCGCTCTGCGCAATCAAAATGCAAATCAGAATCTGCACAAAAGCCACTTAATGATATATTCAAATGTTATTTACGCCACTCTCCCTCTGCCACATTGAATAATGAGTTGCAAACTGTTGGTTAGAACGTAAAAAGAATATTTGGAATTAGCTGCGAGGATTATGCTTAACACAGATTTGAATTTCTAACAAATTGATTTAATGCTTTCTCTATGCTCCATTAGGTTGCCTGGATACGACATCGGGATCTGCATATACTCACCGTGGGCACATATACGTACACCACAGATCAGCGCTTTCAGACCTCCTATCATCGCGACATTGACGAGTGGACATTGCAAATCAAATGGGCCCAGCAGCGGGACGCGGGTGTCTATGAGTGCCAAATATCAACGCAGCCGGTGCGCAGTTATTCGGTCAACTTGAACATTGTGGGTGAGTGGCGGCCAAAAAACTGTGTCATGGTACACACACACATAAGAACATTCACATATATATACATACATGTATATGTCTCCGTGTGTAGCAGCAGCCCCTTAGCATTGGGCGTTTGCATATTTCAGCCGCTGCCGTCGTTGCTGCTGCTCCTGCTGTTGTTGCTGGTGCTCGGAGCGTATACGTTATATTTCGACACGCTGAAAAAACACGTTGCGATGGGTTTTCGCATTTTTATTATTTGCATATTCATGCAATTTGCAAAAGTGTAAATTATGCACACTTGACAATTTCGCTTCAAAAATAACAAAACAGATATAACAACAACAACAACAACAGCAACAACAAGAGCAGCAACAGCAGCATCAGCAAGCAGCAGCAGCAGCATCAACAGCTGCGAGTATAAAATAACAGGACATCACTCGCATGCCCCTGAGAATCCGTAGAGATGTGGAGGGGAGAGAAAAGGGGACAACATTTTGTTTGGCTCTTGGAAAATATGTGCACAATTGACGAGCCAGTGAAAATGTTGGAGCAGAGTGAACGTTGAACGTGGCCACATATATCAGATACTACGGGGGGGACAGGAAGAAAAATCAAGCATAAATCTGTACAAATTATGGACTGCATTGTTTTGTATTTTTCTTATGAATGATTTAAATACTCTGTAGATATATTTAAAATATTTATTTGTATTTTTATTTTACTACAGTTTTATTTGTATTCTTTTAATTACTTTATCAAATATTTTTTCACTACAAAGTTTTATTTATTTCTTTTCATTTTTTTCATTTACTTGTATGCTCATTTTTTTGGCACCTTCCCACGAAAGACATGATTGATGAGGAGACAAGCAATCTGATGCAGCAGTACTACAACGACGACGCCTTCTACATAGCTGCAGATCGAGTCTATCAGTCCAGCGATGACGAGTTCGCCGGCATGTTTGGACCCATCCAGACAGTTGCGGGTTTGTACCTGGTGCAATATGGCAAACACGTAGTGCACACTCCAAAGAGGTAGTGGGAGGGTATACAACAGTGTTCAGCTAACTGACAGGTTTATATTCGCCCATAACATGCGTTAGTTACCGTGCCAGGGACGAGGGGCATGGAGGTGAAGAGCTGCCAAGCATGCATATTATTTTTTAATATTTTTTCGCATATTTCGTGTCAGTTTTTTGCGCTCTTCAAGCAAGTGTTCCTCTTCCAGCAGCTGCAGAGCCGAGACAAGTTGAGTCGAGTCGAGTACCTTGTGGCTGGTTCGGTTCGGGCTGTTGCAGCGCTTTTCTGGCTCATGACGAACAAATTGCTTTAGAAAATACTTTTCCCCAAATAACTTTACCGTCGCTTGTTACTTTTTCCATTTTACCATTTTTGTGAGCTCCCTTTTGCCTTTTACCTTGCTGCATTTTTCGCTCTATACAGCAATTTTCCATGGCACACAGACTGAAGTATATATATTGTACCACAAATGATTTCATATCTCGACTTGCTGTCACATTTAATTAGACGCGATGACAACAATTGTACAAAAACTACAAGCTCCTGGTGCGGTTTGCCTAATTGGAGTACTTAAAAATGAATCAAGTCCTTTCTAGTTCCACTCTTCACTGTCTGTTTGCGCCTTGCAGAGATGCGGATAGGAATTGCTGCGTCCATGTGGACACTGCTCTGCCTGAAAGGCACCAGTTTCATAGATCGGTTGGGTAAAATTGAATGGCTCATCATAGTAACAGATGAGTAAAAACTGACTCCAATGACGATCAAAGTACTCAGCTGCCGCACAGCCTACATAGGAATTGTTCTCATTAAGTATGTTGTAGATCTCATAGACCTCATCATAATCAGAATTATGTTTGTGTACGTGCATATTATTGTCAGAGGTAGGATTGCTGTCCTTCAGACTATACACTTGGTACATCCATTGTTCTGTCTGCAGAATGATCTTCTCGGAGTTAATTCTTGAATGATAATCTGGCATCGATCGGATATCTATCTGATTGAAGCCGTAGTTAACTCCGGGGTTGGGGAACTCTGGCAGCGCAATGCAGTAATTCTGCAAGTTTTCCAGGCAACGCTTCACATGATACTCGGCCAGCAGAGACAGCTTTGAATGCCACAGTATTTCGTGCAAGTGAACAGCTCCACTGACACCTGTTACCTGCCCCGAGGCGGCCGCTTCGCGATACCTATTGTGCATCGTGGTCAGATAGTTCTTATATATATCCATGTCCACTGGCACTCGATATCGCAGGCAGCTCTTGTGGAATTCCTGGAAAGAAGGAATACATTGAAGCGATGATCAACGTGGAGAAAACCTTAAGCAACTCACCAAACTGTTGTTGCAACCTAAATGCGGTAGTTCATTGCATTGGGGCATATTACAAAAATGCTGGGCGTGGCAAAGTCCAAGCAAAGCCAGAAGCAAAACAATCTTCACACGCGACATTCTCAGCGAACTGACTGCGATTGACTGCTGTTTTTAGCCAATTACCTGTTGTTTATCGAAACCCGTGTGTGACAAGTGTTTTAGTTGTGATAACAAACCAGCTACAGTTTGAAAGTAAAGTAAGTGCTTCTGTGCTGTGAATGTAGTAAAGTCGAGGCATGTTTAGCAAAGAATGCTTGATGATTCATTGGACACGGCCAAACTGGCTGATTAAACTTCCTGCCATTTCCGGCAGGTTTATTAAGGAAATAGCTTTTGTTTTACGTTCTCCAGGGGAAGCGGGAGGAGAGAGAGAGGGAGCATTAGCTTTCAGTGCTAAAACAGCAGCAGCTTTTGCCCGATATGTGAGAGCTGCTAATGGAGCTCTAGCTCTGTTGGCCATTGCTCATTTCGTAGTCAACAGGCGAGCGAATTCTGTGAATTTTGCTGACGTTCCTCAATGCCATTGATTCAGGTTACACACACACACACGCACACGCAGACATACGTGTACACACATCAACCAACTGTTGGCAGAGCTGGAACAACGGCAGGTTGCATAAGTGGCAGCCGCAACAAAGAGGCAAGTTGCACGAGCTGTTGCCAGTCGGCATGCCAATGGCCTGCCAGACTCAACCAGCGACTTCTCACAGTATTCGCAGGAGAAGCAGACACGGCACAGGCTGACAGGTTGCCTGGTCTGGGATGACTCAACTAGGGACAGGTGCAAGCTACTTAGAGAGTGAGCACGTTCTGTGGGTTTAGCCAGTGCCAGCCTTGATTGAAAGCAGTTACGTGGACTTTGATACGATTGACAGACTCATTTCAGCGCAATCTTCATGTTCTTGCTGTCAACTCTTTCTTTGCAGTGCCCACAGCAACGATTCTGGGCGGACCCGATCTGTATGTGGACAAGGGCAGCACCATCAACCTCACATGCATCATTAAATTCAGCCCCGAGCCGCCGACTCACATCTTTTGGTATCATCAGGATAAGGTGAGTGCAATCAATTTATGAGAATGAAAGCAGCAGCGCAAACGAATTTAAAAGTCTTTTGAGCACATCAAATTATCTTGCAATAATTGAGTTTTGCTTCCACGCGACCCCCCCCGCCCACACCACCAGCCCCATTCACGCACAATCACAGCTGTGGCACGCCCACATGCTGCGCCTTGAGCAGCACTCAAAATGAAACTCATCCTCATCCTGCTTTGGTCTGAGCCAGCTCAACGCGCAGCCAATTGCCGCTGGATAAACGTTTTCAACTTTTACGAGCTGTCGCTGGGCGCGACGCATGTTTTTTGTTTCGCCTTTGTTTACGCAGCGTATACGCAACGTATTTAATTTTAGCTTTTATGATTATGAGAGAACATGCTTTTGCATTTAGCTGCCTGCCAGCCCGTAAAAATGTCTCTTCCTGCCAACTCATGCCAAAACACACACACACTCATACACCCACACACTCACACACACACACACTGATATATACATTCCTTCACCCACAGGTGCTAAGCGAGGAGACTTCAGGGGGTCGCTTGAAGTTTAAGACCATTAAATCGGAGGAAACCAAATCAATACTGCTTATATACGATGCGGACTTATTGCACTCGGGCAAATACTCGTGCTATCCCTCGAACACGGAGATTGCCAGCATACGCGTCCATGTGCTGCAAGGTGAGTAAGATAAGGGGGGAGGGGGATGTGGCAAGTTTAAATGTTCGATAATTGGATGAACCGATGAACGTTGAACGATAGTTGGCAAATAAACAAGCTGCAGAAGAAACTCGAAGGGAAGCCACAACAAACCTCGGCAAATTGAAGAGGCTTCAGGTCTGATAACGGCATACTTGACCTTTTTGGGCATGCACGAGGCATGCAATCAGCTGCCAAAGAGAGAGAGAGATAGACAGAGGGGCATCAAGAGGGTGCTGGGTCAAATGTTGTGCAATTTTTCATAGCTCGACAAACTTTATGCATTTTTGAACAACAACTTTAGCGTAGGAACCACAACAGAACTAAGTACTTTGGGACGCTTGGTGGTCTATGTGTTTGTGTGTGTGTGTGTGCAAGTGGGTGTGCCTTGTGCCAGTGAGGGTCCAACAAATTGTAACTCATTTATGCCATGTCTGCATTAATTTTTCTTCTGTGTTTGCTCATTTCGCACAGGCGAGCGACCCGAGGCGATGCAAACGAATGCGGCACCGGCTGCCGTCGCCCTGGCCTGGGCCTGTCACACCAAACAGGCGACGCAGGCAGTCAAAGTAATTAGCACAATGGTTGCGGCATTTGTATTGTTGGAAGCCTGCTGCACCCTGCTGCTCCAGGGAACAGGCACAGGCGACGGAGGCGGAGGAGGAGGAGGAGGAGGAGAGGGGACTTCACAGGCAGCGCAAAGTCAAACGTCACAGGCAAACAGCAGCAGCAGCAGCAGTAAAACCGACTGCGGTGATGGTGGCCAGCCAACGACGTCGACGTCGTCTGACCATGTCAATACAAGTGGGACAACTGCACGGTGATAAATTAAAGCTGCACAGTTGGAAGCGCCACAGAAACAACGCCACCGCCAATGCTGCAGCCAAGCCAGCGACTGTAACTAAGTGGCCAGCCCACTGGAAAACAATCAAGATGTGAAGCTTGGCTGTCGCACACACAATGATGCAGTGCAGCAGCAGGAGAAGGGAAGGAGGAACGGCAGCAGTCGAGCCAGCAGACCGTGCCACATAATGATAACCCCAAAAGTAAAGCAAACCAGTTTAGCTAATTATGAGTTGTTTGGGGTAATCTCGCGACAACTGTGGCTGCTGCTGCTGCTGCTGCTCCGTTGCTTGCCACTCCTGCGAGCATTGCTCCCTGGTATACTCTCTAAGTTGTAAGTAAGATTAGCCACGTCCCCGGGGGCAGTACGAGCTAGTGTGTACAAAGTACTCTTACATAGATCCATTTGCCAGCCCTGAGTGGTCGGCTACTTGCGCAGTAAACGCATAAGATACAAGTCATGCAACTATAACCAGTTAGGTACTATATATATTCGTATTACCCGCATATATCGCAGCTAAAATGGGGGAAGATCCTTAAGTTCTTTAGCAGTAACAACAGAGTCCCTTCACATTTCCTTGTATATACTATGGATTGTATGTGTGTCTAATATCGATCGATAATCCCATGAATATTTATAAGCCATGTACATAGGCGCAATTACTGCCAATTACTTTGAGACAGTTAATGATGATGCATTTTTTTATATATATGTGTATTACATAGACGTTTGTACCTTCTTTATATGCATACATATACTTTCACAATGTTCCTATCTACATCTTTCGCTTTCCTGGCTAAGCTCCTTCACCAATTCCTCAACCCACCAGTACAAATCCGTTTCAGCTCTTCCAACTGTAACTATCTATGTACGTTATACTACTATTTTAGCAACTTTATATATGATTGTAAAGATACTTTGAGTATTCACGACTTCCCCCATTTCCACATTTCACATTTCCTCCAAAAATGCCATTCACCTGTCCTGAATATCTCATAGAGTACTCGTGGCACGGGGCAACTTTTCGCTTGGTCTGTTTGATTTGTTCGTGAAAACTTCTGCTAGCATTTCTCTCTATTGCCCCGTGCATGTCCGGCAATGTTTTCCAAGAAAACGCCAAGTCACTTTGCCATTCGCCTGTCAACAAAATATTTGCATTTCCATTTGCCAAGCGCCCGAAAAACTGCAGTTTGTCTGTGTGGGTCGATAACACATGCAGGTGGAGTACTCCTTTGACTTCCCCACCTCTCCCTGCTCCCCTCTCCCCTCTCCTGCTGTGTCCACTCGTCGTCGTCGTGGACATTTAATGTGTCACATTTAAAAATGCATGGGACTGTCCGCCTTAATGGCCGGGCGACTATTAAATATTATGACCGCTGGTCGTTCGGCTGGCAGCACATTTAACTGATCAAAATTGTAAATAAAATCGCATATATGTTACGAATAAATTAACACAACCCGAGTATTTAACCATTTACTCTGTGTGCTAGTTATAGTCTGCAGTTGCAGAGATAGAGAGAGAGAGAGAGGGAGAAGGAGGAAGTATCGTGGCTAGTCGTAAATATAAATATTAATTATTAAAATTATAAATGAGCGCCCGCAAAATTAGTCGCGACATTTAAATGAATGTTTAATGTTTAAGCGAATGTTGCTACAAACCGTGAACAGAAACAGAAACAGAAACAGAAACACACACAAAACAGAAACACAAGAGAGAGAGAAACATAAAAACAACAATAATTGCAGCTAAGAGCAGAGTACATACTTATAGAATTATGTATGTACATATAGGAGAATTAAGTTGAGTATTATAATCGGACATATGTAATAACAATTAAAACAGAACAGAACTACTACGTATATGTATATGGTATGTACTTAAATGTATTTGTCACATCACGATAATGATGCTAATGAAAACTTTTGTTGCAAACAAAATGAAGAGAAAAACGCATTGTAATGGATTATAAAGTTGTTTTAATGTGTAAGTGAAAAAGAGAGCAGCGCCCCGCTGCGCGTTAATAAGCATTAGGATTAACTTCGTATATATAATATATATATTGTAACAAATAAAGCCGGCAAACATTTAAATAAAGTTTTTAGTTATTATGACAATGATAAATACAAAAATAAAATCCCTGCAAGTCTTTAACTTCTTCCAACCATATATACTTACTAATACCATAAACGGGGCTAAAGAAGTTATAATATATTGCGTACACATTGCGTATGAGCAATATAAACAAAGTAGCAGAAATGTAGAGCGTTCACTGTGGCCCGGTAAGATTTATGCAAATATTTGCCATACAACCATTGTAACTTCTGCATTTACCCATGGTATTTTAACGCTCTGCACACACACACACACACACACACACTTACTCGGCACAATAGACACACGGATTCCTCGGCGAACATTTTCATTTTTCAGCCTAATAAAGAGGCAGGCGAAAAGTACGAAAACTGTTAGCCAAACCCAGCAGGACTCCAGGACAGTGCAGAATGCGCATAAAGTGTGCTGTCTCCGGTGCCAGGACTGCAGGCCATGTGTATGTGTGTGTGTGTGTGTGTGTGTGGGTGTGCTGTGAGGCATCAAAGGCCGTTAGCATAAAACTTTATTATATGACAAGTAAGTACATATATTTGTATTCAGCAATGTAAGCTGAGCTCAAGTCTCGCTCGCTCCATTCCACAGTCCAGGTTTCCTTGGCCAGGCAAATAACGGCAATATCATGCCAAAAAGTTTAATAGCGCAAAACGCGTCAAGCCGAATTGGCTGGAAAACGTAAGAAAACTGACAGCAACACTCATCGCATATGAAGCGGAAAGTTTCATGTGGCAGTCAGAGAGCGGAAACATGAAATCACAACGAAATCTCAATACTCTGCAGCGCATAAAAGTGAAACGTTAAGGCTTAAGGTAAGTCTCTTTGAGCTTTAAGATTCACTATTGCTCGTCATTCCACGCTTAAATGTTTCCCAGCAACAGCTGTTGAGAAGTGTTCACCTCGCTGGCTAATACGATTATTCCCTTATCTTGTTTCCTACTTATTGCAATATTACTCACTCAATTAGTGTAAATGTTCAGTTTCTTGGTATCCTTGAATGGTTCTTTTCCCGGAATTCAGTAGCCGATAAGGGCATTCAGCCTTTTGTGTCCGACACCTACCCGACTCGACAATTGCGAAAACGTTACTTACTTTTAATTGCGCGCCCTGCCTGGGATGCTTGGGTCACAGCTGGCAGCAGGCAGACGACAGCTGCCATATGTAGCGTGGCTTGAGATGAAAGCGAGAATGTCTGAGAGGAATGTTTACCAGCTGGCGCGACTGGGGCAATTGACAAAGGCAAAATAAATTATCATCATTGTGACATTTTCATTTGTCAACGTAATTTGCTTTGAGTCACAAATTTGTTTCACAACGCCCGCGCCTAAAAGCACACTACACTTTGTGCACCTTTGACGACGCAGGCAGAGGGAGCCAAAAAAAAGCAATTTGCTGTGGAATTTGCTTTGGCAGCTGATGGACGTACAGGCGGGCAGGGCAGGGCAGAGCAGGGTCACCAAGGTTCAAAAGGCAAACGCATGGAGCTGGCATTCCTTTGGGCCCAGTAATGTGCCCGAGTGCCCGACAGCCCGGGATATTGCTCTTATTATTGCTGTATGTATTTTTAATGTGGAAATATGATTTGATTTTTTACATTTATTTGTTTGCATTTGTCGCTCGCAATCTGCAATTTATTGAAGCTGCGCGCAGTGCTCAAAAAAAAAGTAAATATATATTCGCATGTCCTTTGATTCCCTTTGGGAAGCTTGCCGACGCGCATATATTGAACATAAATCAGACGACTTATGTGCGACATGCAAAAACAACTACACCAAGTCTCTCTCTCTCTCTCTCTCTCTCTCTCTGAGCAAGTCTGGCAACTCAGGTTGTGTGTTTATGTTGTGTGTGTTGCTGAAAATCCACTACATAATTTATTGACATGGCATTGAAGTGCTCCCCCAGCTCCACGGGCCACACGCTGTGTGCGCCATCCGCCGTGCGACAGGCTGCCAAATGTGCCTGGACTGCCAGTTGGAATATTGTGCAATATTTGTGACTGTCTCGCTGGCTGTTCCAGTCGCCGCCGCTGCCGCCACCATCATCTAACGTGCTGTCAAAGCAAATGCCTGTGGCGTACGTTGCATGCCTCACAGCGTTTAGCTGCAAGCAACGGACATTTCGTTGCATCCGCAAAGCGGTTTATTCAAATGAATTCTGAAATGACTCTGCAACTGACGGCGCCGCATATTGCACAGACAGCCCGACAAGCAAGCCAGACCCCAGCCAGGCCAGCAAGTGAATGCAACATTGACTTGGTCTTCCTTGAGCACATTAAGAAGCAAATATTATTTATTGAAGCAACTCCCTGGAGGGGGGCATTGAAATAGGGGAAAGAAGTCTATTTCAAAATGATCTCTCGTATGATAACCTTTTGATAAAGCTATCCAATTTTATTTGAGTGTTGCAAGTGCAAAGTGCAGTGGAAACTGCCAGTTGAACCTGATTAATATTATTTTATTTTATTCAATTATTCAATTATTTTAAAGATAATTTATATAATAATCTGCAGATTATTTCTGCTAACTTTGCATTTCTTTACACAGAAAATACTTCCGATTTATTTCTTACAGAACAACAACAATTATGATTTCATTATTAGGTCTCATGCAAAGTTTTGCCGAGCATTAATTTATTTTAATTGTTGAAAGCTCATTTTTTACTGCTGAATACACCAGCACACCCGCACACACAGACACGCTCCTCTGAAATATTAGAATAATTTTTTTAGCTTCCGTTTTCCCTCGCTTTCACCTTGTTCCCCTTCCCTCCTGCACTCGCAGCGCTTTCTTATTTTCGTGTTTGCCAAATTGTTTCGTATATAATTTACACATGTAATGAAATTTCTGTGGTTATTCGTGCGAGTAGCAACCACCCCCCATACTCCCCTCCCCCACAACAACAACATTTTGGCTTCACATATATTTGGTAATTTTTCATTTTTTCATATTAATTAATTTTCTCGCCTAGCAACAACAACAACAACAACAACAAGAAAAGCAATAACAGGAACAGCAGAGGAAACGCATGAAATCTTTGTGGCTTTGCGTATAATTAAATTTTGCATTGAGAACATGTTTCCGTATTTGAGGCCAGAGCAAGAGAGACAGAAAGAGACAGAGAGAGAGAGAGAGGGGGAGGGAGAGATCGAAAGAGAGCTGACCTTAGGCCATGCAGTAATGCGTTTTGATTAGAAAATCGTTTTAAAATTGTTGTCGTTGCAATTGTTGTGTTTATGGTTTTGTCTCTGTGTGTGTGACAGTTTGTATGGGTGTGTGTGTTAGCGCTTGTGTGTTTGAGTGTTTGCTGTTTGCTTTTGTTTTCATTTGCGTCGCGCCAAATGTGGTCAGAAATTCAGTACGAAGCATGGCCCCACTGACCAAATCCCTATTTGCAAGTGTGTTTGTAACAGGATTACACAGGCACACGCCCGAACAGACACACACACAGCCCCAGCAAATCCTTCTAGCCGAGAATTGCTTTTTGAATATGTGCAACATTGTTGCAGCTGCAACTCTTGTTATTAGTTTTATACCCTGGGCCAATACTTAGGAGTGGGCGTGGCAATCTGTATTGCTGAATGCCCCAAGGGTTGCTACTAATTTATTTATATTTTTAGCATACAAGGCAAGAGAAAAGTGTTGCCACAGCAAACGTAAGATATTAAACAGGGTATTTTCTAGTCAAATACTTGCCCCAAGCATGGATTTATTTGCTCGAGTCTTTTGTTGTTGCTCTCTCGCACACACACATACACACACGCTCACAAATGTGGCGCCTAGAACCGAAATTGTTGCTTACTTTTTACACACTTTGTACTGTTATTTTTGCGGTCATCCTTGCTTTGTTGTTGTTGTTTGTTGCTTGTTGTTGTTGTCGTGCTGCTGCCCTAATGCAATTTGTCATTTTCAATTTTTGGGCTCCATGTCCTTTGTATCAAATGGAATTTTTCAGGCATTTAGTCGTCATAAATAAGGCCCACATTTAAATTGTGGCATAAATAAATAAAGCATAGCCATATGCGGTGCGAAAGTCCGGCACCGATAGTCTTGGCTTAATAAATGCATATATGCAAATTGTTTATACACAAGATCCATTTATATATTCCCTTTGCCTGCCAAGCTAATTGGAGCGCTTACTTGGGGCTTCAGCAGTCGCTTTCACACGATGCAGGCGCATAAAATGCAATTACTTTCAATATGCAATATGCAATATGCGCTTGCACTTAATGTAATTTAAACTGACCATGCCACGCCCCCTCCTCTCTTACTTTCTCTCTGCCTGCCTGCCTGCCATGTCTTTTTGTGCTGCTGCAACTGCAGCTTCGACTCTGCCTTCGGTTTTGGGTTTCGCTTGCCGTTGCCAGGCACTTAACTTAAATACGTTTTTATGGCTTATACGCAGCGTGGAGCGTGGGAAACAGAAATCCTTTTGTTATTTTTGCTGTTATTGTTGTGTAAAGCGCTTTTTGTTGCATACTTTTGTGCGTCGGGGCGCCCAAGTTGTGGCTTTTCTCACATCCTTTTGTCACATCCTCCGCCTCCTTGCGACTGCATAATTTTCAGAAAATATTCACTGGGTTTTATTTTGCATGATTTACTCTGATTTCCCCTCCTCCTTTCCCTCCATCCCTCAGCCTGCCCTTCACTTCCAATGTCACACACTCATCTTCGCGCTTGTCTCTCAGCCTGTCGCGGGTTGTGTTGCTCTCTGTGTGCGTGTGTGTGCGTGTGGGAGTGCGAGTTTGCAAGTGTACGCTAGCTGTTTTGCCCGCTTTTGTAGTTTTATCACACACTTGACCCATAAATCAAACATGTGTAAATGTTTTCACTTTATATGCACACTCATACATATCAAATATTTTCGCTGCCTTCTATGCATAGCGCATAAGGCATCCAGCAGAAATAGGGGCAAGAGCAGCAGCAGCAGCAACATCACAAGAGCAGAGCAGAGCAGGGCAGAGCTCTCGAGCAGGAGAACCTTCTCCTTCTTATTCGTGCGTGTAAATGAAGTAGAGAAGCGTGTAAAATATGCCACAAATAGCTCTCGCTGACTGCCTTGCAACACACATTCTATATAGTCGTTGCGCCATTTTGCTCTCACATCGCACATCTCTCTTCTTGTTTCTCCTATTATATTCAGTTTGGCTTCCTTTTTCGCTTATTTTTTGTTTTTGGCTGCTTGCCAATCCCGTTTGACGAGTGCCTGACACTTTGCCGGGGCTTGTCATTCTACAATATTTTGTGTGAATATTATTGGCTTAACCGGGTGGGACCACAGTGTGGCCGAATGCGCCGCGAAATTTCCCAAGAATTTCTGTAAACGTTTGCAGCAATTTACAGTGCAATTGTTGAAGTTCTGCGACAACTTTAAATGGAATTAAACTAATGGAATTATTCTGAGATAAAGAGAGAAAATATATCGCATTCAAGGAATTATAAATGCTGTGCAAGTATATGGCAACTGTCAATTAAATTTACCATGGCAAGCTCAGCATATTAAATAAACTATTTTAAATAATTGCTGGCTGGACTGACACGTCAGTGTGTCTGAAGTATTTGCCCATCTGCTTACGCTACACGGAGACGCAGTTGTTGCTCCATTTCGATTAGCAAACTGGCATTAAACTATCTATTTGCATATCATTATTTATGCTGACATCGAGTATTCGTATTTGCAGCCATTTTCAATAGTTATCAATGGTTATTTCCATTGTTTCATTTATTATTTATATTGTCCTAATGCTCCGCAATCATCATATCAATTTGGCTGCCTAGTTCAATTGTGTGTGGAAAATAAATTAACAATATCAATAGATGATGTGATGTGATGTGTTCGGCAATTCAATATGGTTAACTTAATTAAACATATCATTCAAGTTAGACGGCTTATGGTATTATACACTATTTATACCTGCAGTTTTGCCTGTGGAATTTAAGTTTTATACAGAGAAAATAGCTTGAAGGGCAGCGCACAATTACCGAAACTAAACCCCTTACTAAGCTATGTCTGTGTGGCATCAAGCATAACTGTGCAACACCTCGTTCCACTCGTGCCACGCCTGGCATAGCTCAGTATGCTGGCACTCTAAAAATCTGCTGGAGCACGTTTATGTCATATTCATTTTAGCAGACGTTGTAGTTGCCGGCACTAAAAGTTATGAGCACTCCGCCTGATGACCTCCGGTGGGGTTTACTTTCTGATGGGGGCGGGGGCAAGCAATAGATGTGCAGGTGGGCAGGCAGGGGGCGTAGGCGAGAGACAGATGCGAGTTCTCTGGTTTCAACTTTTTCCATTTTACGCTTGAAAGCCTTTTAAAATGTAATTTTTGCCTAATTAGCAACAAACAAAGCAGGCATCCCGCTGTCTGCCCGTCTGTGCTGTCTGCATCCTGTCTACCCCGCTCGCTCGCACACTCTCTCTGCCTCTCTCTCCCACCCTCGCTGTCTATCTCTGTTCGTCCAAATCTAATTTGCGCCTTAACTGCTGAGGCCAAGGCTAAGAAAGCTGAGCCAACACAGAAGAACGCAGCGAGAGAGTGGCTACTGTACGACCTTGAATGGGAATGCCTTAAGTGGTCTTAACTTGAGGCATTAGCTGCGACAGAGTGCTGGCACTCCCGTCGTGGAACCCCAAAGCCACCTAGGGTGATATATCAGCAGCTTGTCTACCCTTTCTACTGACACGCCGCGTGTGTCCATAATCCTTTGAGGCGGATCTCGCATGCGTAACCATAGCAGCGAAAAAGGGCGAGAACTTCACATTCGCACGTAAACAACGCATTGAGAAGAGGCGGCACCTACTCTGCCCCCTCTCTCTCTCTCTCTCTCCCCTGCCCTTCTTATATTGGCTGCTAATCCTCGTCCAGCTTGCGGGGCCATGCCCTCTGGCTCCGCTGGTGCTCGGGTAACTTGCTATGTTAAATAAAAGTAAACATTTCTTTCCGCGTGACTAAATACCTTTCACTTGCTGTCAGAGCTGCCACGCCCACCACTTGGCCGTTGCCCTGTTTTATTTTTCTTGTTGCTCATATTAATCGCGTGTCGAGTTTCATGCGTTCGTAATATCAAATAGAGTTTTAGTCGCTCATGTTTTGTTTTATTTCTATTTTACTTTTTCCCTCCTTATTCCACATGCTGCTCGTATTCGTATTCTTTGTCTCTCTCTCTCTCTCTCTGTTGTTGCTGCCTGGTGAGCTAATTAAAAATTATAATTAATTGCATTTGTTGTGCGCACAAGTCGACTGCGTGTGTGTGTGTCTTACGGGTGTGTCCCAGCATATCTTGGGAAATTCATCTAAGTTCTTGCCATTTGCTACGCTCCTCCTTCCGTTTCATGCCGGCAGGAGCAGCACATTAAGCTTATTAAATTCACAGAAAAAGAGAACCAGAATGAAAACACAAACAAAATTAAACGTTACACTCGCAAACACACACGCCCACCAGCACACACACATATGTATTATGTTATTAAAGAACGTGAAGAAGAAAGCGTTGGGTATTCTCTGCCATAAGCCGAGATGTTAAGCAGCGATTAGTCAATACCAAACGTGATGCTAAGTGCTTATTAAAAATCATAATTTAAACCTGACTGACTGCCTGCCTGCCTGCCCGGCAAATAGGCACACTCGACCATTCGTACTCATCTTGGCCATAAATATCCATAAATTGTTACGCTGTGTGTTTGTTGCATAATTCATTTTACCTGCCACCATATACAGTGGCCCAGCAAATGTTTTCGTAATTAATACAAGGGAGAGAAAGAGAGAGAGAGAGAGGGAGGTGGAAGGCAGAGCGACACTGACAACAAATTAATATAAGAGAATTGATGATGAAAGTTGATAACAGCACGGCTCATTGCCATCATATCTTTATATGATATATATCAAACTTAATAGCATTAGCCATTGGTGTGGGCATCTGCCAGAGATCTGTTCAACGCTAATGAGTTGAGCCGTTAAATTGAATTGAGTTTAAGAGTGCACTTTTTTTAGAGCTTCCGGTTTTTATGATAAACTCTTTTTTCTTTCGCTGTAAAATCATGTTTAATCCCTTAAGCAAATTAATATATTGTTCTTTTGCAGTGAATGTCATTGGATTATAATGTTGAAAAACTTGTAAAAAAGGGAAAAGAAAGAACTGGTAACTCGACTGGCAGATACCCTGCGAGGAATACTGTTGAGCAAGTCAAGTGTGCTTCGCACTCCCAACAGCCTGTTATACCCCTGGCTGCTCTTTCTTTTAATATACACTGTCAGCATTTCATATAAAATACCTTACACACACACACACACCCATACCCACAGGCATATGAATGAAAAAATTCATATAATTTCGCATTGATTTATGCTGGGTAAGTTTGCTGATCAATGGCAAATAATAAATTAAATTACTTTAATTGCGCATTACTTGGACAGCTGCGGCATTAATGAGGCCCATAAAACATGAGCTACGATTTACAATTGCAATGCAAATTGAATGACGGCTGCCTGTGACAGTTGTTGTTGTTGTTGTTGCTCTGCTCCTTGTTTCTGTTGTTGTTGTTGTTTATTTACTACTTGTTGTTGTTGCAAACTTTTGGACTGCCTTAAATGGTTTTTGCACCTTTTCATGCGGCGCAGCCACAAATCAATTAATTTGCTTTTATTATTATTATTATTATTTGGTATTATTATTGAAGCGGCAAAAACTGCTGACAGCAAAATGTGCGCCAACTCTCTGTTCCTTTTCCATCATTATGATGAAGATGCTGATAATGATTATCATTGTTGCTTGTGCAGGAAAGTGCTTACAAGGCTCTTTCGGTTGCCGCGCGCCGTGTTAATTATTTCCGCTGAGGCTGTAAGTTTTATTTATTGTATTATGCGTGAAGTGTTTTGCCGGCAAAGGAGTGCGAAGCGCGAACAGAAAGGGAGAGGGAGAGAGGGGAGAATGACAGGGAAGATGTTGCCATGAAATATGCATACACTTTGCGTTGTATTTTGACATAAATTGTGTTTAATTGATATTAACAGTGCGCACAGTTCTGCGAATTTCTTACGCTACAGACGTAAATATATAATATATTTATATATAGTTATAGCTGTACATTGGATGTAACTGTTGTCGGTGGCGTATAAATTAATTAATACAGCAGCAGCGGCTTGTCGATTCCCGGAAAATCAATACAAGCAAAGGCATTGTCAATCCGCCTACTTCATCTGCCATTTCTTATTCAAATTTAAATTTGAAATATATTTGTTAATAAATCATAGAGTGGGAGGGGATGGAAGAAGAAGCTGCTTCGACAGCTGTTGACTGATTGATATGCTTATAATTTACATGGCCAGGACTTCTGGCTGCGATTTGCCCCGGCAATCATCTCAAGCGAAGCAAAACAAATGCCAAGAAAAGAAGAAAAACTGTAGTTGGCAACTCTGGTTTCATGCGCGGCAACTAATTGACAATGATCGACAGATGCCATTTGGAGTGCTGCCTTCAAATAATTTATGGCCTTGCCTCCGGGGTGACGTGGGCGGTTGGGGCGTGCCGCACGGGTCGTTGATGCTGATGCTGCTGGTGCTGCTGCTGCTGTCGGACCAATCATTTATTCATTCATTAATTTTTGTTTGTTTTATGTTAATTTATTTATTGCTGACTGCCCCTGGCCACCTGGCGAGCTAATTACCCACGCTGCCTGCCCGCCGCGTGTGGGCATAAATTGAGAGAAAGAAAGCAAGCGAGAGAGAGAGAGCGAGAGAGAAGAGAAATTAGCTGATATTCGTTTGTGACATTTGACATGTTGCCTTCCGATTGGCGCACGCGATGGCATCGTATTGTTTTAATATCGCACATATTTTCTGTTAATTTGCTTAATTATGCCAGACGAGTACTCGCATCGCATTCACATCGCAATCACAATCGCAATCATATTCGTCAGGCATTCAAATTTATTCACCTTGTAGAATTGAATGTCGGCAGAGTTATCACTTCAGCCAAAAGGCTTTTTGGCAGTTTTCATTTCGTTTTTTGTGCGTTTACGTTTGCGTGTGTGTGTGTGTGTGTGTGTTTGTGTATTTTAATTAAAACACGTACCAGAGGGGGGCGCATGGCAGTGAGGGCGTGGCAACATGCATGCAGCAATTAAAGCCAAATAATGGCAACCGGCAACGCATACGAAATGGAAATGAATGGCGCGCAAAAGGCTAACAAGACGATGGAGACGACGACGACGGCGGTGGCAGCCCGCGACAATGGCCCCTGGCGATGGCATTGCGTATACGCCTTGTGGTGCCCGCGTTCGTTTGTTCATTCGTTTTTTTGCCATTATTTTCTACTTCTGCAGTGACGCTGCTGCTGCCGCTGCTCCTGCTGCTGCTGCTGTTGGCGTTGTCCTTTTCTGGCAGCTGCTGCTGCTGTTGTTGTTGTTATTGTTTTTTGCACGGCTGGTCACGCGCGCAAAGGTCGCAGCATGTGCTGTGCGAAAGGAGCGAAAAAATTGTTGCGCAATTGCTTCGACAGTTGCATGAATATTTGCAAGTTCCCCAGAGGGAGTGCGATGCGCAGAGCTCTTCAAGACAATTTACTTGTGCCTTAGAAGGTAGCGCCAGTTCTTTTTGGGAATCAGAGTGGCTGAGAGGGGGAAGAACGCGTCACTCAACCTTGCTTAATTATGCTAATTTATGCAAACAATCAGTGCGCAATAGGCAGACAAGTGACAATGAGAGCGAGAGAGAGAGGGAGAGAGACGGAGAGAGAGAGAGGCGTGCCTGAGGCCCAGATAAGACACACACACGCTAAACAATTGAGTCGAGCCAAGACAAAAAGATACAAGATACATTCAAGCAGGCACACTTAGATACAATTGAGAACATTGTTTTACAACTGCAGACAAAGGCATCAAATTTAACTTCTCTCCAGTGTGTGTGTGTGTGTGTGTGTGTACACACTGGGTATGTGTGTTAAGTGACTTGTTTTACAACGACAATGATAACACACTCTCACTCGCACATGTATTCAAACAAACATCTTGATAAAACAGCCAACAGCTCAGAATGTCAAACTGCTGTTGTTGCACTTTGTTATTGTTATTGTTGTACTGTTGTTGTTGTTGTTAGTACTTGTGCTTGTTATTGTTGTTTGAGCTCGCTATCTCTGCCTCTGCTGCGGATTGTCTGACATTTTGTAATTGAAATTTTGTTGCAGCCTACTTTCGGGCGCTGATTAGAATGTGCAACTACACAACCAAACCCAGCACAGGCCCTCTCTCTCTCTCTACCCTGCAGGCAACTATCGCCCTGTAAATTCACCGCACACCGCATTTCACATTCCACATACGCCAAGTGAGCACTTAAAGAAATTAAACTAACTATTTTACGCTCAACTGCGTGTGTCTGGCATTTCTCAGTGCGAGTGTGTGTGTGTGGTCTGTGTTAAAATGCCATTTTAGAAATTAAAAAATATGTTGAAGCATGACATTGGCTTCATTACGTCAACACACAAGCGCACACGCAAGCGCAGACACTGTGCAACAAAAATGGGAGTTTTGTTTTTGTAAATAAATCTAAGCAACAAATAAATTTATAGAAACAAAAGAGAGACAATAAATTCACAATCCAACAAAATTGCAGCTTATCAGTGTGCAGAGCACATTCGTTTTCCACTTTGTTTTCATTATTTATTTTGCTGGATAGTTTAGATTTATATGGCCAAGTGCTACATCATGTTGTTGCCTGTTTTTGGTGCGTTGCCTGCCCTGATTTTGAGCATAAAAACACGCTGCAAGCACAGCGCGCATAGCACTGTGGCAGCAGTGGGAGACAGCACCAACAACTTGTTGCCCGACAGACGAGAGGGAGAGGGAGAGAGAGAGGGGGAGGAGCAGTGCAGGGCGTTTGCCTTGTCTGTTTATTTTGAACTCAAGGTTAACGTAGCGCATATTAAAGTGCAAATTTGTTTTATTTGCCAGCGCAAGTTGCATGAAAAATGAATGAAACCGACACTGTAACTGTAACTGTAACTGAAGCTGAAGCCACAGACTGTCTGACTGTCTGTCTGTCTGTCTGGCTGACTGGCAGCATCACTTCAGTTTTGCTTGGGGACTGGCAGACCGAAAATTTCATTGAACCTAATCAGTTCTCAGGCCAACAAGTTGGGCGCACGTGGCAAGCATATACGGGCGTAGCCAAGCCCCTAATCCCATAAATAATGCAAGGGCTCAAGAAGCCGCACTGCTTGGCCAGACACGATGGGACTCGCATGGGCTTGGACATGGTTTAGGTCTGGGCCTTGTTCCTGTTCTTGGGGTCTCTCGGAGATATGGCCAATCATTTCAAGGACATAAATTCACGCAAATGTTTCAATCAATTTTGTGCGGCTCGGCTCAATACAAATTCAATTTGACCCACAAATTGCTGGCGCAGCCCAAAAGGACAACGCAATGGAGGAGTCCCTTTTGCTTTTGCTCGTTGCGATTTCGTCATGTTGTTATTGAGCCATCTTTATGCGATTACACAAACAACAACAACAGCAACAACAACAACAGCAAGTCGAGGGCAGCGGGAAATGGACACACACAAAGGACCGAGAAGGGACCTAGCAAGCAACGAGCGTCGCACTAAAAAGGACAGCGCACCGGAAATATCTAACGATTGAATGAAGCGGATGCCCCTGCCCATTTGCCCTTCCCCCTTGGGAGTCGCGAGGGCAAGCTAGGGGCATGAACTGGCAGCCCTGATGCAAACGGTAATAAATGACATGAAAGCAGAAAGGAAAATTCCTTTTGAGGCGACAGCGACAGCGACGGCGACAAAGCGATAGGCAACTGCATGAGGCGCTCACATTGCGAACCAAAAAGCGCTTACCGAATGCAAATAAGGTGACGCCTCCTCCACTCCCCTCTGCCTACACAACTCTGTTGGCCACGCCCTTTTCCCACAACATGTGCGCCACAGTTGCTCATTAAAAACTGACTAAATTGAGTTGTAAGCCGGGGAAAAACATTCGAAAAGTAACTGCCTGCAAATGCGCTTAGTCGCTGAAGAAGGAGGCGGAGAAGGAGATGGAGAAGGAGGAGCAGTTCCGCAATGGCTGCCACTTGCAAATGCCTGGCCGGGATTTATAATGTTGTCCTCGACATCGTCCTCGACTCGACTCGTTCGCAAGCAGAGGCGCCTGCGACAACGACAACGACAGCAGCAACGACAGCAGCAACGACAGCAGCAACGACAACGACAGCAGCGACCCTCGAGTCGTTAAGTGCACGCGTTAACCTCGTTTTTGGGTTTTGCTGCGGCAATAAAAGAAAGTCCTGCCCGAGAGTGCAAGAGTTGCAATGAAGTCGTAATCGTAACTTAGCCAAACGCCTCAAAGTAGTTCACTTTCGCTACTTGAGAATCACACAATCCCAACTGGTAGAGGGGAACTACACGGTGCAGTAGTGGACAGAGAAGAGAGCAAGACATGAGTTTTAATTGCAAAAGATTCTTTCATTTTGTACTTTTTATTTTAATTGCAAAATCTGAAAAATACCTGCGATCTCTTGCTGAAATTCTTGACTTTAACTCTCAACAATTTGCCACAATTTGCCTATGGCCAGAACACAATCTACTCGCGCCTATTGCTCAAAAAACTTTCTCCTGTACATGCCACGGCGAGTGCTATAAATTTTATTGAGGCAACGCGCATTGCATAAACAATGGAGCCAACAGATAAGGGGCGTGCCATGGGCTAAATATAGACATGGTCGACATCATTGCGGCAAGTTGTATACCCTGTAGAGAAGTAGAAACAGGGTTGGGGGATTTGCACTGCGTGTGCTCAGCGGAAATGGTGAAAGTGAAAGCCGGTTTCGTATGCACAGGGTATCTTGTAGTCGCCTCAGCTGCGCTCGCGACTTGTATCTGCTGGAGCACCCCGTGACTGCGGCCAGAATGGAAAATGCAACATTAGCCGGCAGGGTTTTTCGCTCTTTTGTCTGCGGGTCTGTGATTGGGAGGAGTGGGCGGAAAGGGGTGTACATAGACATTGCCCCGCCATTGTCTATGTGTGTCAGACAGATGCAACAATGGCCGTGAGTTGTCTTGTCCTCTATCTCCATCTCCCTCTCCCTGTGCATATGCATTCTATTAGCCGCGTCTGCAGCCTCCAATTGCATCTGAGCTTGGGCTTTTATGGCGAATCCTTTGTTTATTGTTTTCTCTATTATGTGCATTGTTTTAAGAGTTCTGTAAAGGTGATGATAATACCCACAGCTAGTTGGGCGTATCATTTAAATGCGCTTCTATTGAGGCAACAAATCTGATTTTGTTTGCCTCAAAAAGTCATTAAAAAATATTTTATTATCGCACAAGAAAAGCAGCGAGAATAATGACTGCAGGCTAAATGAACTGATTTTAATCCCATTCTGTTTATATTGTAGGCTAAATGAGCAATAACTTGCCAAAGCCATAGCCAAGAATTCAATTTTGAATTCGCTTTTCTCGTTCTGTGATGACTTTACGTTTGTTATTGCTATTGTGATTATAAGTTGTAAAAAAGATAGAACAATCAAATGAAAGGCAATAAAAGTTATGAGGCTCAATACTAAATTAATCAGAGACAATATAAACACTGCCTGCTTATTCTTCTTCGATTCGTTCAATTCCTTCAATTTGCCAATAAACAAATGAAAAATTCATTCGTAGGTAATCTTTTCTTCTATGAAGCTCGCGCAACTACTCACTTATCGTAATCATCTCAACAACGAGTAATTTCATAGCAATTTCACCAGCATATTTTAGCCCCAAAAGAGAGAGAGAGAGAGAGAGGGAGCTCAATCCATCGCTCATTTGGTATCCGCTTTATCACACTTCATTCGCCCTGCTCATTTTCCACAGCATCGTTTCAACTTAATGACGGTCCAGTGTGCTACTACGGAGCAGGCAACTGACCAGGACCAGCACCGAGAATGGGGTTTCTGTTGCGTTGGGACTACGCTCACGCTTTCTATTAAGTCTGTCTGGCAGCTGCTCATAAATTCAAGCTAGCAACGCTTACAATATGAATTGATTACACGTACCTTTGCCTGCAGCTCCGCAGGAGGGTCATGCAATATCAATAACTATGTAACACACACACACACACACCAACACGCATACAGGTAAACTAACACGAACTGTAACCACATGCTGGCAATTTTTCATTTCGATTTCTCAAATTTATAGCAAAAATGCTTTCTATATAAAATTTTTTGTGATTTTTCTAAAGCATAACCTGTGCATGTGTGTGTGTGTGTATCTCTGTTTGTGTACGTATTTATATTTATATGTATATTTTTCCAGCATCATCAGAACTTAGTAAATTAAAATGGTCAGCGGGGCGCTTTAGTTCTTGTTTCACAAGCATTTACGAGTATTTTCAATTTGCGTGGCAAGCTTTTAGGCGCGCACGTTCCACGCTCCCTCAAAACCCAACACCCTCCCTCACTCCTCCCTTCCCTTTCTATACTAGTCTTTGCGTATGAGCCTGTGCATGTATGCGTGTGCGTAAAGCATTTAGTTTAGTTTTTGTTAAGCCACAATTTCGGACTGGAATTCGGAATGGGGCATAGATTGAAACCGTTTGTAACGTGCATTTGTTTGCCTGTGTTTGTGTTTGGAATATTGATTAAATTGAAAGGGCAGGCTACGCTCTACGCTCTACGCCCTACTCTGCCTGAAATGGCCAACAATTGCAAGCTTGCATTAAGCGCTGATTGCACAAATAAAAACTTAAACAATTGCGCCCATTGTTGGGCCCCCGAGGGCAATCTATTACGACACGTGTACGCCATGAACTGTGCGCCCAAAGTGCTGGCAATTTATCTAAATTTCTTGTTGTTGTGTTTTCTTTTTTTTTTGGGGCAATGCGTGTATAATTAAGCGTCGGAATGTGCAGACTTTAAAACCCAGGCGCGTTGATGAAAGGAGTGAAACATTAGCTAAATCATCTGTTAAACCGTTAGCTTTGGGTTCGCAGACCCGCCAAGGGAGTCCCTCACTGCCTCACTGCCTCCCTGCCTCACTGCCTCACTTCCCGCCTGTCAGTCTCAACTCCCAGCAGTCTCATTCTCGCCTGCGGGCACTCCCCAGTTGAGTCGCTTTGAGGCGGCCTGCCTCGTTTGTGCTCATCCTGACGCTTAGCCAGGCTTTCAGCAGCAGCAGCCATGCCGCCAAGGAAGTTGTTTGTTAAACTCAGACGTTGCCTGCCGCCCTTGGCGTCTCTCTCTCTGTCTCTCTCTCTTGGCCTGCTCTCACGAGCGCTCCATTAAAAATGCATTTATCATTTGGCATTTGAAAAGCTTCCTTCCTGTTGGCAAGCGACTGACACCTCAGACCAGCACCACAGTGCATAGTCCCAGTCCCCGCCATCCTTTCGCGTTGCCATCTCACTCGCTCATTCAATCTAAAATGCCACAGCCTTTTAAACAGCACTTCCTCTCTCTCTCTCTCATCCGCCCTCTCTCTCTCTCTCTATCCTCAAACTTGTTGGATGTAGCGCAAATTGTATTTGTTTTCTGCCGAAAAACTTTACAACTGAGCTAAGAAATATGCGCAAATTTAGTTTGCAAAAGTGAAAACTAACACACGCTCGTATGTGTGTGTGTGTGTGTGTTGTGTGCACTTGAGTTGAGCGCAACTTGGGCATGTTTAAGCGTTAAACTGTTACTTCCACATGCGCGCGCACTTAGCCAATGGAGGAAGCAGCTACAGCGGAAGCAGCGCCGACTCCAGCTGGCCATCAATGCAGTTTTAACCAAGAGCCGAGACAAAGCCGTTCCCCAAAGTGTTCATAAAATGTTCGAAGCCATAGACGAGCCCAGCTGCCTGTGCCTGTGCTCAGAGTTGAAAGCATGCCCCACACCTGAAGTAGGTCAGTGAAACACACACACACACACAGCAATTGGTGCCGCATTGTAAATTCCGGCTAGCGTCAGGTAAAAGTTATGTCCATGTGTTGGTGAGCTGTACATGTCCTGTAGTTGCCATTCAGCAGCAGCCGCATTGCAGCGCCTGCATAAATTTCATTAGATTTTAGCTGTGGGCTCCCGCTCTCCCTTCCCCTCTCTACCTCACTCTCTTCATAAGCTCTTTCATTGTTTTGTTGCATCGAATTTTATGTCGCATCAATTGGCTTTCAATGCGGCGCACATAAAATGAATAAGAGGAGGGAGGAGCAAGCAGAAGGGAAGCTGGCTACACACTCTCGCAAATGTCTTCCTAATGAAGTCATAAAGAGGCGTCGACAACTAGAAGCCGGCCTGTCCGTGTGTGTGCGTGCAAGGCCATTAAACGCACCTTGAGCCGCAGCCGCAGCCAATGCGCCTAGAAGTATGCTAATAAACGTAAACCGTGCCGCCATTATGTATCCGCTCATAAAAAGCAAAAGCTAAAGCGATGGCCAGCCTGATAGACTACGCGATGCCCTGCCAGACACGACTGGGGACCAGTTGGGGAAGCCAACTGACAGGCTCATTAATCGCGCGCTTAAAAGTATCGATCTGATACATTTGCTGCCATTAGCAACCCAATTAGGCGTCTTACTTATTGATACAGCACCTGCTTGGCTCCGCTAATCAGCAATATAAATGTTCTATGGACTCCAAGGAGCCTGCTCCTTTACATTTTATACACTCTTCGATACGCCCCGCCCCCGGCTGCAGACCATAAAAAGCAAATGCGGCCAAGTGGCCTGGGAAAAAGCATTTGCTCGCCTCGACGGCAACTTTACGTATTACACACGTATACGTTATGTTGAGTGTCTGTGTGTGTGGGTGGGTGGGTCAAAGGGCGAATGCAAAGGGAAAACCGCGGACCGCTTTGAGCACACTTTTGCAGCAGGCAGCAGGCTTACACATACGTGATGTGCTGCTTAACAATGATAATGACGTTGCCAGTGAAGCAAAGAAAGAGTGAGAGGTGAAGGGGAGGAGAGAAGAGTCAGGGGGAAGGAAAGGGTTGCTGGGAGACGAACAGCGTTGTGGCTTAGGGTTGACAGACAGACGTTTTCTAATGCTCCAACGCACAACTCTTGTCTGTCTGCCACGCCCACTCCTCGCACACTTCTTCCACTTCTTTCCTGCCCACTCAGCTGGCAGACAAAAGTGCATTCTAAAGCGCTGCACGCTAATGCACCATTATCAAAAGCTGCCCTACAAGACTCGTAAATCTTCACTTGCATCTGACTGCGAGGCTTTAATAGATATTTATGTGTCAGTGTGAGTGTGCCTGTGCGTGTGTAGACGACGCGAGTGTGTGCCAGTCTGTTGAGGTTCTGTGGGGGAGACGCGCAGTATTTGCAGTTGGTCATAAATTTTGATAAATTGTTCAACTATTTGCCGGCAAACAAACTAAAAGCTTTAACTTGAGGCGTTTAGGCAAACAACAGCAAAACGCAGTGAAACCTAAGCCAAAGCCAAACAAAATGTGGCAGCAACAAACAGTGGCAACAACAGCGAGCAGAACAAAAACAATTTGCCATGTATTGCAGCAACAAACTAAAAAGCAAAGCCTCAAATGACAACGAGGAATTTCTATTCTATTTTTGTTGCCACGTGCCCTGCAGGTGATGGTGTGAATATAGTAGTGTATGGCAGGGGTATAGAGTATATACTCCCCAGTTCTATAGCGTATCTACTAGTCGCACATTCAGTGCATTTGCATATGCATTTTCTCGCCCGTTTCGGCGCTGCAGGAAACCTTAAAAACGAGCGCCGCTTCAAATTTATGTGCTGCGGAAACGGCGACTTTTAGTTTTTCCAGGTGTTGACAAGAGCCAAAGCGGAGATGAGAGCGACTAAGAGAGGGCGAGAGTGACAGAGAGAGGGAGGGAGGAAGAGAGAACAAGTAGAAAATGGAGTTGAAGTAACCATGTCACATGCAATCTGACTGCGCTCAGCAAAAGGAGATTTAAAAGTCACGACTCGCGTCGATTCTACTCGATTTCGTTTTTTGTTTCGACTTTCCTGGCAGCTAATCGCACATTTAGCTCGCCCCTGCACGTGCATTTCAATCAACTGAAGTCGCACAAAATAATCGAATCGAGTCGAGGCAAAGGAAATGGAAATGCAATCGCAGAGCTAAGCGGATTGCGCCTTAATGGATTTATTAATCAAGTCAATAAAGGGGGAATCAAGTGCAGCTAAATGCGCTTCATTGGTCCACAGAAATCCACATATAATACGCTGGCTCAGTATCAATTAACTGACAGACAGTCAGCAGCAGCAGCAGTTCCCCTAACTCATAAAAAGCTTAATGTTTGACTTTGACACTCCCCGGGGGGCGGGGAAACATGTGTTCAGCTCGTTCAGTCTCGTCGACTCGACTCTGCTTGACTGCAGTAAAATGTTAAGCTTCGTTGGTGGCAGCCACCAAACACTGCACTGGGGACATCTTTGTGGCAAGCACAATACGTTAACAATAAATAATAATTTTAGCTGACATCAATTGGATAGTGCAAGCTGGGGGAATTAAACAGATCCCAAATACAATTGAGTTCACAATTAAATATAAGAATTATTGTTATGTTATTTTATTAATGTTGTGTATATATTGTTTTGCATATTTATATGTGATTAATATATTATGTTGCATGCAACAAATTTAACAGTTTTCAAGCGCATCATATTGCACTTTTCACAGTCATTTTCCAGCTAAATCCCTCCCAATTTGGCAACCATCTTCCGCAACGGCAGCAGCAACTGCTTTTGTCCAGGTAATTGCTTTGGCACATAACAGCATCAATAACCGGTTTCCCGCCTGTTAGTTATGCCAAGCGACTGTTAAAATGAGGTAAGTGGCGGGGAAGGGAACATTGACGCACCCACAGGCGCCGCAGGGCGCTGCAATGCACAGGAAATTGGCAGAAATTCCATTTTGATGCGGCGCCATTTGAATTTTGCCCGCATAATCATTTTAAATTTTACAATATACAAGAGGGCGAGGGAGGGAGAGAGAGAGAGGGGGGGAGAGTACACAGTGAGCAATGATATTTGAGAGCTTGCTTTATTTGTTGCTTGCTAGGGTATTAGTTTCGTATAGGGTATTTGTATAGTTGCATTTGGCAGAGCAATGGGGCTGTTTAGGAGAAGATTTCCCTCTTGGAGCACAGGCCACGGTACTGGATGTGCATGCCGGTCTGGCAGCCCACGGCGCGCATGTGATAGATCGGTTTGCCGCACACAAAGTCCTCGGCATAGTTGCAGGTCAGCTTGAAGTAGGTTATCTCTTTCACCGCATAACGGGAGGCAGCGCAGCCGACATGCGTGTTATTCTCCACGGCCATGACCGCAAAGTGGCGGAAGGGTCTACAGGAGGGAAATGAAAGTGGAGGGAATTCGCATGGCTGCAAGGCGAGATTAGCTTGGCTTCGGGCCACTTACTGCTTCTGTGTGGGCTTCTTGGGCGAGCAGGGATAGTGCTGGACATCTGTTGTGGTCATCAGATTGCTGCTGTTGTCGGTGGGCTCAGACCACCAAGTGCGCCCGGCAAGTGTCAGCAGCTGGGGATACATTTTCTCCAGCAAGTCCTGCTCCACCAGGCGCGTCATGTTGAACAGCTATTGGGAGACAGGAGAGCAGCACGCTATGATCGGTTTGGCCTTGCCACACGCTTTGTACTCACGATAATGTTCTGGCCGGAATGCTTGAAGTTGGCCGTGTTGCGACAATCGTCGTACTTGGGCTGGCACAAGCGCGCATTGTAGCTGGCCAACGTTGCAAGCTCCTCGCTCCACTGCATCACCACCAGGCGGGCAGCACGTGGCAGTGTCATGTTGCGACCAAGGGCCAAGCGCTGACGTGGTTCGTTATGCATCTTCAGTATGACATCCACATAGTCGGTCAGATTGACGAACTGTTGGCTCTCGTTGCTGCAGGGCTTCTGATAATCCTGCGAACATAAACCAATCAATTGAAAAAAAGGATCTCTTAACAGAAATTCTCATCTTTCTTACACTGGGAAACTTCTCGCAGGCAATATGACGTTTTCCTCGGGTACACAGACTCTGATCGCAGTACATGTTGAAGGGTCCTGTTGGCGCCGTCTCCTGTGTGACGACGTACAGCACGCACAAGAGAAGAGTGAACACAAACGACACATGCATTTTCGAAGCAACAAACAACTACTTCGATCTACTGCAACTGGCGCGTTATATAGTCCAAGCTGAAGGCGAATGTGAATCAAGAATTCCCACAAAGCAGTTGACAATTGGTTTTCACGGAGACTGCTATAAAGGCAACTGTTTTTAAGTGTTGACTAAGCAAACGAGCAAATCAATCAATCAGCAATAAGTGCGAGGTAATTTAAATAGCTTCATTGCACCTTTAACAAGTGTAAAGCGTGTTGAGATTTGTTCAATAGGTAGCTGGGAACTTGAGAAATTTGTATGGCTAATTGTATTACTGAATGTTGAGATTATTTCAATAGTTAGCTGAGAGTTAAAAGAATTAGCCGTATAACTAAGATTATATGGCTGCTGATATCGATTGATTACCCACCTATTACTTTCCTTCTTCATTACTTTCCCTTTCCGTTAGTTAAAGCCCATAAAGATATATACTGTATACTTACTATATTTACATTACTTTACAGTCCAGCAGTCTTGCGTCATCATCGCTGCAATCCGCTTATATAGATAACTCTCTTATATACTTACTTATATTTCAATTAGCTCATCAAGGCAAAATTTATCAGCGCAAAGTTGTAATTGTTCTTAGCATGACATAAGCTCTTCATTGAGCGCAAACTTGTCAGCCTAAGTACCGTCGCTGTACCCGCCCCTTCTGCCTTTTGTATGCTCTTAACTCGGCCACCAAATTAGCCGCAAACACTTGGAGAAACAAGGTCTGCTCCCAGGGATTGCTACCACCCCAGACCCTTGCGACGATTTGAAAAATCTGTCACCATTGTTGTTCTTGTCCTTTCTTGCTGTTGTTGCTGTGTTTAACGCTTGAGTGCCTGAGCTGGCTCTATCACTCCTCGCTTGCTCCTTGCTCCTGCCCCATCCGCCTTCGATCAATTTGGGTTTCTTTGGCAACGCGACAGTCAATGGGGCAGGCATTAGGCAACATTAAATGGCACTTCATGAATACACAGACAAGCCGGCGAAATCCTTCCGCCAGGCTGCCAATGCTAATAACTCAAAATCGCACAATTGATTAGGTGGAAAGGGGGAAGGAAGTAGAGGAGAGGGAGGTGCCTATCTTCCAGCTGGCTTGGCCAGAGGTCCACAGAGTAATACGTAATTGTCTGGCAACTGATGCTCGGCTGAGTTGTGTAATTGCTGCGCCAACTTAATTGAGCATAGCACAACCTAAGCTAGTTCCCATTCCCCCCACCTGTCTTCCACTCTCTCCGTCTCCCTTTGTGAAGACTATCTTAAAGATATATGCCAAAATTATGCATGATTACTCATTCATATAGGGAAATTCGCGCGTGCAGCCTGTCAACTTTGGCTGCGCAGCGCCGCCTTGTTTAGTAGGTTGTAAATTTTAATGCAGAGGCAGCAGAGGCAAAAGGCCACAACATTTTTATGTGATTTATTGCCTCGGGCGAGGCATGTGAAGGGGCATGCATTAAACAGCAGCAGCACCAGCACCACCAGTAGACATGGGCCAGTCTCTGGACCCTCTGGACCCTCCTGCCATTTGCCGGAACTCAAACCGGAACCAAAGCTGGAAACAGCAGTATCTGAGGCACGCGCGTGCACCTGTTGCCGAGCAGCCCTGGGTATCATCCTTCCCCTGCGCCCTCCCCTCCCTAGCAAGGGCCCTAGGCAGAGAAGAGAGTGAGAGAGACAGAGAGCGCTCTGTGGCCATAAAGTCAGTTTGGTTTGGCAAATTTATGGCCTACTACGTGGCCCCTATACAATTTTTCGTACTTTGTATATAATTCATTTTTAATAGAGAAACAAACTTGCTTTCTTTTCACTTTCTAGCATTTTTTTTCAGCTGCTCCGCTCCTTCACTTTCACTTCCTCTCTGCATATAGAGATATTTCTGTGCTCGGGGCGCCATAAATTACCCGAGACCGCAGTGCACATCAAAGTGCGGCCATTGTTATCAGGCGTTCAATTATGTAAGCGTTGTGCATTTAGAATGTCATTATCAAGCCAAAGGATGCAGCTGCAGCTAGAGAGAGAGAGAGAGAGAGAGAGATGCCTCAACGTGTGCATTCCCAGCATTGTGTGGCCTTTGCTATCTCTGGGCAATGCATCTTCGCATTTCCTTCAAAATGCCGCTGTCTGAATTTCGCAATTGAATAATCAGACTGAATGGCATTTTGAAATGGGGAGGGGAAGAGAAGGAGACTGGTTGTGGGTCTTTGGGCTGATTTATTGTTTAGGCAGGTCGCCATAAATAAATTATCCTCCGTTAATATTCGCCTAATAAAATTGATGCAAGTCTGAAGGTACATTGGACGACAACCCTTGTCAAAGGAAAACAGCTAAAAAGAAGCTAAAGCCAAAGCCGAAGCTGTCGTTGTGCCATCAATATGCACATAAAGTTCAATATTTCACGCAATTCACCGAATCCCGTTACAGTAAGCCTTAATTTTATGCAAATCTCGTCAAAGCAACCGCTTGCAGACAACCAACAGCTGAGAGAAGCTGCCCTCATCCTCTATGTCTCTCTATGTCTTCTTCTCTCTACGCCCCTGTGCTGAGCTTAGTTCACACAATCCGCTCGGCAAGTGGCTCGAAAAGTTTTTAAGCGCCGCCGTGTAAAACTTGTTCGTGTCCCGCATGCCAAGCAATGTGTCAACTGTGTCAACTGTGCCAACTCAGGGCCAAACTCACTTCGCATAGAGTTTCTCGCTGCTTAAAGAACGCGATGCGAGTCGTAAAAATAGAGACGCTGCTTATCGTTTCGAGTTTCAGCTTCGGCTTTTTGGACAAGCAGCTGCAACTCAATTTAAGTTAATTAAGTAGTTAAATTCTGATCTCGCAGCTAATCGTAAAAGTAGCAAGAGACTTTGTAATTTGAAAAGCATCTAATAAAATTTGAGCAACATATAAAAAACTAACTTCTAATTAAATAACTGTAAGTGTAGGGGCTTTAAGAAGCTGCTGCTGCTGCTGCCCATTTTGTAGCTTTAACTTTGCGGTCACCTCGCTTACAGTTTTATAATTATAAAACCCACATTTGCCTTGCTGTATAATTGTGCAAACATTTTATTATAATTTTTTCACAAACTGCAAACACACAACTAAGCACACACATACACACATACATTACACACACACACACTTGTATTTTATATGTTTTTATTGCGCTTTTTCTCTTTTAAAGCCGCGCGAAATATGCAAAATTTTTGTGTTGTTTGTCGCGTATGGCATGCGGGAAATACATATGTGTGTGTGTGTGTGTGTGAGTGTATTGTTCTTGCACATAAATTTTAGGCAAGCACACACCAACACTTCCACACACACACACCAACATAAGCTGCAACTGGTTTATTTAGGTGAAGGCCATGCACAGCCCAAAAGGCGGCAACAACGTAGCAGGAGGCTGAAAAAGTAACGTATACGACAAGCTTGCACACACAAACACACACACACAACAAAAATCTCAAAATTAAATGCAATTTAGTGCAGCAAAGTGGCAACATACACAGGCAGACAGGCAAACAAACATCAACACACACACACACAAACACACACTCAAAGCACAGCTGAGCCTGCAGAACGACGATGACGGCAATCTCACAGAATCAACATAAGCATAAGCACAACAGCAATAGCAACAACAAGAACGAAATTTGTCGAAAAACTTTTTACATTCTGCTTTTATCGAATCTGAATTGCAGTTTCTGATGTATGTTTGTTGTAGTTCCCTCCTTTCCTCACTCTCGCTCTCTCTCTCTCTCGCAAAACCCATCAAATTACGCAATTCATTTTTAGCATAACATGCCAATTTGTATGCCTAATGCCAGACTATTCGATTCGATTCGATTCGATTCGATTCGAAAAAGGGCTCGAGAAATCCATATCCTTTGCCAGTAGTAAACAAAATGTCCCCAGCTTAGACGCGCTTACAAGGCCATTAGACTTGAGAGCAGCACTGAAGAGGGAGCTGTGTCAAAAGAGGAGGACTAGAGCGCAAAAGGGCTGGCTATGCCAGATGGCGATAAGACCCAAGCAATTGTCTGGGGCAACTTAAGATTTTTACCCGGCATTGCTCACTCTGATTTCTACATTTGAATTTGAATGTCAAAACAGAATGAAGGGCGGTAGGGGTAAACTCATGATACACGTTTGCCACACGTAACAAATCCATCAACAAGACTTCTAAACCGTCTCACATTCATCACAATTAATCCACAGGTTAGCTTCAGCACGCAATGCTTATAATAACACCAACTCTTTTTCTCTCACTCTCTCGTCCGTCTCGCTGACGAAAGTCAAATACAAGGAACATGCAAAACTCGGCAACGAATTGAAAATGCAAATCTTTGCCAAAGCTCAAAAGTGCAAAGCAAACAATATAAATATGAAGATACAAAAGCAACAGCTCGAAAGCAAACTCGGCAACTGAATAAATTGTGCCATACTTTACGGCTGTAATAATTGCAAAGCAGTTGCCAGCAAGTTTCGCTGGCTCAACTTACCTGGCAAGAGTTGTAAGTTTCAACCCACTCACTCTTCGCACCGCGGGGCATGCAAATTTGTTCGTCTTCCGTCAACTAATTGGCTAAATAAGTTCTATTTAACATCACGAATTGGTGAATACTTGAAATATTACGTATACGCGCCACCCACGCCCAGCTGTAAAATATAATTGCAAATTTATAGCGCCAAACGTTGCGCAATGAGCTTGTAAATGTTGGTTCAGCCAACGTGCTGCTGCTTGCCTGGTGGCTGTTGGCTGGCCTGCTTCCCTCTTCCTGGCCTGCCCTGCTCCTTCTTGACGTACCTCCCATTACCATGCTCCTCTTGACTCTTACAATGTCCGTGTTTAAGTCCTTTATTCCCACTTCTTTTGTGGCTTTGTATGCGGCCACTTTTTATTGCTTTTTTGCTTTGCTTCTGACTTTAATGCCGCTTAATCTTTGCCGTTTACCAAAAATTGTGCCCCGAGGAACGGAACAAAATGAATTGCATTATGATTGCCACTTAGGAGTCGACATTGCTTTAAAGCCCTCGAGCATTCCCCTACAAGTGGGGTAAGTCCAGCCACGAACTGATATAATTGACAGAAAAACTGCTCAAAGCCAAGAAATCTATTCAACGTGGATATCATAAATAAGTAGAGAACTTCTTCGTTATTTTCTACATTTTATTTAAGAAATTATTTGTAGATTAAATTGTATGCTATTTTTTTGTGTATTCTTTAAAACTTTATACACTTTTTTATAATAGATCAAGAAAGAGTTTGAACTACAAGCAAATAATAAATAAATTTATTTAACATTGCAAAAAAAAAAAAAAAACAATTCAAACGTTTTAAAATTTGCATTTTATACTCAGTTGCTTTTAACATATGCCTTAAAGCAGCCAACATAATAATAAAAGCAATACAAAACTTTCCATAATAAGTTCCTAAAAGCCTTTTCAATTCATGCAAGAAATCTTTAACGACATAAAAATGTATGTAAACACGATAGTAAAAACTATTGCGAAGCAGTGTTACAGTGTTACAAACACCCTTACAAGCTTGGCCTTTTTTAAACTACAGTGAAATCAATTTCTGTACCGCGTGCGACTATGCGCACACGATACGTTGACTTTATCACATTGCTGGCAGTTATTAGCCGCCATTGTTGTGCAGTTGTTGTTATTGTTGTAGCCATTGTTGCCTTTGACGCTGTCGATGTCGTCGTCGTTGTTGTCGCTGATGTCGCTGTTATCGTTAGCCTGAAAGTGTGGTTTATAATATGGCGGGGCCAGTACAACGGGCGAGGAAAGTCGATGTTTTATGGCCACACGATGCTATCAGGTGGTTGAAGTGGGCCGAGTGGCTCGGTAAATTCAATGCATAATTTTGCACTCAATTATAATGGATGCCAACGCCTCCTCCGGCTGCCTGGCTGGCTGGCTGGCTGGCTGACTAATGAAGTGGCCAAAGCGTAGCTCGGGTGCTCGTTCGAGTGCCACTCGACTGTTTGAAATTAAGAAATTGTGCCACACACGTCAGCAGGGAGTTCATTTTCCCCAGCGAGATTAAGATGTAGCGCGCTAAAATTAACATTAATCAATCAATCGAAGAGATCGACGCTGTTCCAGCTACGGGTCATATCTCTCTATCTACGTATCTACTGCTTGGTAAGTTTGGGTCAAGTACTGCACGGTGGATCACGATTTGGGTTAAGCCAGTGCATATTAAAAAACATTTCAAGCATTTTATTGCCGCGCCCAGGAATGAGTTCAACTTTGAGCGATGTTGTTGGGCGTTGAAGTTGCAACTTCAACTTCAACTTCAACTGGCGACTGGTAACTTTCTGGGCGTATAGCGGCAAACCGCAAGCTGCAAAACTGCGCAACCTGCGCACGGATGATTGAAACTTTTTCGATTTCATACTCATAATTTTGCAATGCTAACACAACAGCCCACAGGGTACAAAGAAGGAAGAGAGTAGCGGGCAACGGGCAGCGGGAAACTGCTACTGCACACAACTTTGTTGGAAAATTAGCATAATTATTGTGCTATAAAGTTGCGTATTGCCAATGGCAATACGACTGCTAATACCGGGTCTTATATGCAAATGCAAAGAGGGGACACTGCAGCAGCTCCCGCCTGAGTTGACGCAGCTGCACGCAACTGAAATATGCTGCTACTGCTGCCAGCGAAAAGTTGTAAGTACAGACACAGCAAAAGAGGAAGCACCTGCTGGTCACCCGCAGGCTTCTTTCCAAATAATCTCAAAACTTGTAAAAATATTTGGACTCCGCGTTGAACTTATCGTATTTGTTTTACTTTGATGATTCTCTGCATAACATTGGATTCTTAAGTTCTCAAAACAAGTTCATAAAAGCGAACCGCATAAAGCTTTCTATAGTGTCTATAATTAGACACGTGCAACACGTATCTCTGTCCATCTGTCTCTCTTCCTCTTGCGTGCTGTACTTTTACTTAGAGCTCAATAATCGCATGTTGCCACAAAGCTCTCAAAGCAGTTTTATTACCCTTGCAGCCGACTTGAAACTTCAGCTGACATATTATCCTTGCAACCGCAAAAGCCACAAAAACTGCTAAGCAGGCAGCAGGACTTAGAAGCTTCCACTCCCACTCCCCTGCTTGCTCGTACTCGGTACTCAACTGTTTTGTTGCAACTTCGTTGCTGGCAAACATTTCTTGTAACCCAAATTGTCAGTCTAGTTGTGGGCCAGACACATCTAGTTGTTGCTTCTGCTCCTGGCCGCCTAAGTACCTAAGCCCGACCAGACACACAGCTGTGCCCTGAGTCTCTCGACATGTGTGTGTGTGCGTGTGCGTGTGTGCCCTATAGATTTAGCACATGTGCCCCTTTTTATGGGATAGACATGGACTGAACAAGTGTCTCCGGCGAGGCCCGGACACTTTTATTGCTCAGCATGCAAGCAAAAAATAGTTGCGGTGGATTTTGTGTGCGATTTCGGGACCGCATGGAGACATTTTTATGCACATTTTCTTCTCCACACTCGGACAATAATTTTGCGTATCAGTGTGTGTATAAGCAAAACCATGTGCTGAATTGCTAAGCATGCGGAATGTGAAATGTCGTCGCATGCCCATTCTTCTGCTTCTGTCAGTCACAAGTTGACCTTCAGTTGGCCACAGTTTCTTTTCTTTTTGAAACTGATTCTGCTCTCCTATCATCAGCAACTTAGTTCGCATAAATGTCACAGACAACCTCGAGCTTTGCAAGCACCACTTTTCAGTTTAAGTACTTTGCGAAGTAGGTTTAAAATGTTCAGCATGCATCGGAATTCCGGGCAGTGCTGACAGAAAAAAGCCCGAGGAATATAAAATCAAAACAACAAAAGGGGAAAATTGCTTAAAAAAATATGACTATAATTTGATAATCATAAATGGAATTTCAATTATACAAACAATATCAGTTCTGACAGCAGCACCCAATGAATCAATGAACTCGAAAATATCATAATTTATATCATCATGCAATTGTTAAAATAAACAAATGTAATAATCATTTGCTTTTTATATTATTGCCTTACATTTTCACATGCAAATGAAACGAATAAATTATTTATTTTTAAATAATTTGGGTTATTTTTTTTACATTTTATTCAGAAATCAATTTCTATCGTATTTGCTTCTCTGTCCTGAATAACATGAATACCTTTTAAAGTAAATGAATGTGCATAACGAATTATTCTTGTTGCTTTAAACAAGAATTACAGTAGATGAATGTTTATTGGTTATTTTATCAGTTACTTATATTAACAGGAAATTCATTTGCAAATATTCAACAATCAAAACGAGACAATTGCAACTGTCAACGGATCAAGGACACTGCAGTCAGTGCTCTGTGGCACATCCTGTCAGTCTGCTGCGCGTGTTCTAAGCCAAACGCCTTGGATTTAAAATAAATTGAGGTCAGGCTGTGTTCTTCTTATTGTCATTGCAGTTGTACTCTCTCTCTCTCTCTCTCTCTCTCTGTTCTTGTTGTAGAGCTTTTAGTGTGTGGCCATAAAACGAAATTCGGCGTGCATAATGGTAATTGCGTGTTTTTTTCCACTCTAATTACAAGTTATATGCACTCGCAGTAGTTGTAGCAGCAGCAGCAGCACAATGTGAGCGGGCCTGGTTCACATCCTGCAGCCAGCGCACATCCTTGCCACTTCCTTTTCAGCCTGCCATGGAGTGTGAGTGCCGCAAGAAATGCCAACCTAAATTCGCAGGCCGTCGCAGGCTCCGCATAAAAATGAGAATTAAAAGAAAATGCATATAAAGTGTTGCATTTGCCACATGCCCCGCTGCTCGCTCACATCTTGCTGCTCCTGCTGCTGCCGCTGCTCTGCCACTTTTTCTATTCTCTTTCTTTGCTCACACGCTGGCTGCTAATTAAAAACAGTGCATGCCGCCATTAAAGCCAAAAGTTCAACTGCCAGCAGGAGGAGACAGCGTGAATTAGACGACCCGCTTTGCCAGGATTCCTGTGCGCGCCATTTGTACAGATTATCTCATTATGTTTGCGGTTATAGTTGCTGCAACATTTTTCGGCCATGGGCGTACAACGTGACGTATAATTAATTACGTAACGAGCGTCTGGACGAGACTGACGCACTCGAAACGCCAATGAGCATCGTTTCCCTTTCTCTCTTTGTCTGTTTTCCTTTTTTATGGCACAAATCACGGCGCGGCTACGACGCTTTTTTTTCAGCTTAGTTTCATCTTTATTGTCCAATGCTCTGTGGCTTCTGCTGCTGTTGCTGTTGTTGTTTTTTGCCAGTCACTCTGCCTTTTGTGCGCTATCTTAAGCACCTTTTAGTTTGCACACACACACACACACAAACACAGGCCATAACAACAATTATCACCAGTCTGCACTTATCCCATTGTTTTTTGTGCTCAACCGGTTTTTGTAGCGCATTTTGCGCTTATCGCGCTGCCATTAAAAAAATGTCTGCTTTACTTTTGCTTTGCGCACAAATCAGCAAACCGAAAAATTCAATTTGGAAAAAAACTTGCAAATTCCAGATTCTGATAGTGTAATTTTTATTGGAATTTCGCAAAAGGACAAAATAATCGCTGGGTTTCAATGGCTCATTGGCTCGATTTCTGCGTACATCGGTGCGTATGAGTAATGTGCAGAACAAAAAACTCGAATTTCTGTATTATGCCTAGGGTGGTTCAATGTAAATTGCAAATTTAAAATAAATACTTTAGATTAAGCTTCTTACTTATGCATTGGCTTTATACTTTTAAAAGCATTCAAATAAATATTCCTACAACAAGAAAATACTTATAATTAAAAGCTAAAAGCTCTTCAATTTGAACTCTTGACTTTTAATTCCCAGCTTAATTCCATTGCCTGAATCACCCTACAACAAACAGAGGCTGCCACAAAAAACAGTGCACAGTTATCAGCGCAGTTTGCTTTGCTACACAGTAGCACAGTACTATTGTATACATACTCATACATATGTATACGTTTGTAGCAGACTTTATTGCCAACTTGTCGTATAAATATATCGCTGAATTAAATGGTCTATGTGTCAATATTTATTCGGACCACTCCAAAAATGTGCAAATAAATAAATGCAAAATATTTCAATTCAAATGAATTAATTTCAGCAGCTGGCATTTACCCCCCTCCCTCACTCCCTCTCTCTATCTCTTTCTGTCGCTCTCTCCCACACTCCCCACTCCCACACTCACATGCCGAGCGAGCTTCCCCATAGCCAGGCGGAAAATCGCAGGAAAAATCTTTGCAATTAAAATTTTGCACCGAGATTTTTTGTTTCTATTGTTCCCCGTTGAATGTGTGCATGGAATGCGAAATGATTGTTGAATGATTCAGACAATGATAATTGAAAATTAATAAATTGACAAACAGTGTGACAGGAGGCAAATGACAAAGTTGAATAACCGCTGAAAGTCGCAGCAATGAAACGTAAAAAGAGAAATTCAAATGAATTCATTTACGTTGAAATATTTGCCCGAAGTGTTGATTAAAGCGGAAATCTGTTTAACTTCTCGCACCCACAGGGTATGTGGCAGTCGTGGTCAAGTTGAGTGGCTGCGCTTGTTTATGTTTGCCATGTTCAACAACAAATAACGGGGAATATTCATTGCACTGCTCAAACAATTCATGCGTGAATTGAAGGCAACTGTAAATAATTCTGCTAGAATTTCTTTCTTCAATTTATTTCTTTCAATACTTTAAACTATTTTGCGCGCCGTCAGCCAGCACGACCTACATCTTCTTGGGTTACCACTACCCCCTCTCTCTTTCCCCCCAGACAATAGTTTATGGCACAAGTGTTAAATATTTTTGTTTGGCACGCCAAAAGGGCCGCAGGCAGCGACGACGACGACGACCCCTAACGGCAGCGAGGCATTTGCAAATCCAAAGCGACTCGGCGCGAGTTTGTCTGCTCGGCACTACTCTCCCCTCCCTGCTGCTGTGCTGCTGCCCTGGCAACAATTACAGCAACGCCAAAATGGCATAAATAAATGTAGAAATTATTATTAAATACCAGCAATCGGTTGCCCCACTGCTTCCTCTGTCCACCCACTCTGGCCCCCTCCGATTGCCCCATATCGATTTAACAGTTTTTGGAGTGCGCGGGTATTTTACAATAAATAACTCCCCCCTCCCTCGATCATACAGTTCCATTCCACTAGTTGGGTTAGCCCATAAATTAGTCTGTCTTAGGGCAGGAGAAGAACGACTCCCAGCAAATTAGAAACATTTTTGCATTCGCACGAGCTGCGGAGTTCGCCTTCGACTTCAATTTATTTCAATTGCTGAGTTTTTTAAACTATTTTTAACTTCCGTAATTGTAGGCCCAAGCACACACAACAAATCCCCAGCAACAGCAACAACAACAAGTCGTATAAAAAAAGGTGCACAAAATTATAATGCTTAACCTTTAAGTCCCTTTTTGGATTGCGTGCTAAGTCGTCCGAAAGTTCTTGCTTACTACTTAGGCAAGTTGTGTTTGATGCTCTGCACTTTGGCTGGCGGATTATAAGGGTATTATTATTTTGTCTACAGCCAAGCCATGCTGTGGAAAGGGGGTGTGGACGAAATGGCAACTTATTGCAGAGGTGGAAAAGCGTGTTGAAAGTTTCGCCAAAGCTGCGATCTAGAGAGTATGATAAGATTAATTTTATAGAACTTGCTCATCATAGCAGAAACTTCTGAGGTTGATCTAAGTAATTTCACTTTTTTAACGATTCTTATATTGTTTGCTTCTACCACTCATATCTCCCTCTTCTTCCCCCTTCGCCTGCTGCCAAACTTGACACACTCTGAAGTAATAAAATCAACATTAGCATATTTATTTTGCAGTAGGCGTTGCAGCGTATAGCACGGTCGAGGTCAGGCACTTCCGGCCACATCCCAGCTGCCTCTCTCATTCGCTCCTCTCTCTCTCTCTCTCTCTCTCCTCGCACGCTTGTTTGCACCTTGCTACGTACTTCTTTCTCCATTGGCCCCGCTTAAGCCTTGCCAGCCGTTAACGACCTTTGCTAGTTGCGGCTCGTTGGCGACCCAAGCGTATGGGCGTGCCAGCCATTGAGAGAGAGAAAGAGAGAGGGAGAGAGAGGGAGAGCAAGAGCAGTAGCTGAGCTGAGCATGGATGGCAACTTTATGAAATCGGTATATATAAGTTTTTCGAAAATTTATTACAATTCGCGCGCTAAACTGAAAGCTATAATTTTCAAGCGGTTTTACGAGCACGCCTCGAATTGAGCATGTCGAGTTTCAGTCGATTTCTGATATTTGCACTTGACACGCAACACAGCAGCACCGCAGGCGCTTTAAAGTGACCCCCCCCCCACACTGTCTCCTGGGTCACAGTATATGGCGGTATATACTGAAAATATCCATAAATCAATTTTAAGTTGATTCAAGTCGCGCGTCAGGCAAATTGAATGCGAAGCGTAGGAGGAACTTTCCCTCTTCGCGTAGGCGTGGTATACGGCATATCTTTTGCATAAATTTTGCAGTCATCCTTGGCTTATTTGGTGTGTGGCACTGGAGTGCACCGTGGTTGAGAGGGGGGGAGGGATTTTGTGGGTTGCGGAAGTTGAGTATTTGCTTGGTCAATAATATCGGTCCGTCTCGCATTTCAACACTTTGCGCATATTTCCCACGCTTAATTGCAATTTTAATTTTATACCGTTGTTTTTCTTTCTCTTTTTCACTTCTCTCCTCTTGCTGCATAATTTAAGTGCGCAGTCCCTTTCGGGTTTTACCGGTTTCGCCTCGACAGATTCCCTTCGTCAGTCGCTGTCAAAAGATTTAACAGTTTAATGAGGTTTTGCAGAGCTCTCAGCTGCGGGTATTCACTCGTATTCACTCGCATTCGCACTCTCACATACGCATTCATGTGTCAGCATGTGTATTTATTGTATTTATTTAACGCTGTGGTCAATGCAGCCGCCGCCGCCGCTGCCGCTGCCGGCTATGAATACTCTTCATCCGCATCCGGTTCGTCCTTGCGGAGTGTCGCTGAGGCTGGCTCTGCGACTGCGACTGCCGCTGCTGCTGCTGCTGCCGCTGTCGACGCTCGTCGTCGCATGTCAATGCTGCTGGCCATTGTTGACAGAAGGATTTATGTTTCAGCAGAGCCACACACACACACACAAACACACTCACACACGCAGCAAAGTTTTGCCCATTAACATATTGATTTTTATGGCCAACAAATTTACGAGCTTTGCTTTGCGTGGGCATTTTCTTTTTTGTTTCAGCTTTTGTTGCTGGTATTTCTCGTGCATAAAAGGTTTCAAAAGTAACGCCATTAATTTGTGCCAAACGCCTGGTGAATTATACGGTGGCTTTGCCATTGTGAATTAAAGTAAAGGCCATTTTTGCCAGGCATTATCTGAGAATATTCCGAAATTCCTGCACTACTATTCAACGCTAAGCCAATGATGTATGCTCAGTGTAATCAACTCAGCAGCTTAAGCGATTTTCATCAAAATTATGAAGCCACAATGCAGAGCAAAATACAAACACACAGACACACACACACACACGTGCACAGACACACCTGTGCAGGGTGTACGCCGAGGCATAAATAAGCAAATAGTTCGATAACACTTAAGTCAAGTCGAGACGCTGGTAAACAACAATGTTTTGATTTGAAATTGAGTAAACCAATATGCTACTTCAGTCCATGCGGCGTATGCGTAATTGCCTACAAATACGTTACGTATACGTATGCGTGTGTGCGTGTGTGTGTTTGTAGACTTAGGTCCTACAGAGTAATTAAAAGCCAAACTCCATGAAAGTGAATACTTTTGCTTTGATGTATCACTGAATAACGGTATACATAACGACCTAGTCCGACTTATGAGAAACAGGCCCTAAAACTATTGCAGGCACTTGGTGCGTTAACCACAGACAGAGCACGCCCTCTCTCCCGGCCTCTACCTCTGCCCTTGGTTAGCCGCTCAGCAAATATTTGCTCACAATTATTTGCGCTAAGCGGGCGAAGAAGGTAAATGGGTGAGGTGGGGGGCGCTCTTTAATAAATGATGTGGCATGCCTTGAGTTTTGGCAGCGCGCTGCCTTTGTTGATGATAAACACGTTCAAGCCATAGCGAACCGCATAAACCTTTACAATTACTTATAAATTTCAAGCATTTATAACATGCTTAATGAATTTCCACTGGAGCGGAAGCTGCGCAGCACAGTCCCCACTGCCCTCTCCTCTACTCGCCCCTCTCTCAGTGTCCCTCTTCAGGCAGCTTGCTTGGCAATGTTTTCGTTGAATTATGATGCTTTTAAAATGTAATTTATTTTTCTTCTTCTTCTTTCTTTTTTGAAAATAAACACGCAGCACAACTGCTTTACCCGATTCGGTTCAGAACAGTTTGCTGCGCGGAATGGTTCGCTTTGGTTGGCGCTCATTTTGACTGCTTATTGCGCCACGCAACGGCAATTTGTAATGAATTTCATTTTATTTTATTATTTCAGTCAAAATTGTATTTTCCGCCGGCATCTTGCAGGCCTTTATGAAAGTTATGTGCGCTGCTGATCTTTAATTTCAGTTCTGCCTTTTTTATTATACCCTTTTTGATTGCCGAATTCATGCGATTTTAAGAGCAGTCGAATTTTCGAGCTGCAAATAAAGCAATTATCAATTATCGAACTTGTGAGCCATAGCAATCGAACTGATTGAACTGCAGAGAGAGAGAGAAAGAAGAGAAGACGAGAGGGAGATAGGCAGGGAAAAGGACACAGACAGACTGGAGTGATGAATGTTTTGGAAAATCAGAATTGTGCACTTCTGCTTATTGATATGTTCATTACTGAGAATATCTCAAACGATTTCTCCGACTGTCTGCACCCAAATTGCATATTGGCAAACCAACTTTGTGCAATCAAATTGCGCAAACAACACTTGCTCCCTCTCCCTCACTGTCACTCTGTCCTTGTCTCTTTTGCTCTTTCTACCACTTCAAAATTCAAGTTGTGCATATTTATCAAAACATTTTCGATGGGAAAATTGGAAAAACTGCACGTAGAAGGCAAAGGAAAAGTGCTTGGAGAACTGACAGAAGGCAAGGCAAATGCATTCGCACTCGACGAGGCGCAGCAAATGTGTAAAGTATTCAGGACAGAAAACAGGCGGGAAAACAGAAAGGTCGGAGGACTGAGGAAAATATGGCACGCGGAAAACAGCAGAAGCAGCAGGGAATATTTATTGTGTGCGGATGGAAAATTGATGTTCGTGTTGTGCTGCGCTGCACAGTGCTGTGCTGTGCTGTGATTGATGCCAGCCATAAGCAACATGGCGTATGCGTAATGTAGCTATAGCAATAACAGATACAAGTCGTATGATAGCACCCTCCCTTCCCTCCCCTGGCGCCTGTCGGACAAACATTAATTGCAACTATTAAGCTAATCGTTTTTGTTGCCTCTGCCTTGCGCAATTATCCGCCGCCAGCAATGCGGCAAGTTTGCCAGCGTGGCAGATAACAAAAAGGTATCGAACGGGGGAAAGGGGCAAGAAGAAAGGCAGCCAGACAAGGTAAGCAAAATTTTACACCTGTCAGCAAATAAAATGTTGATAGACAAATACAACAAACACACACAAAAATCCGTTTAAGTAGCAAAATTATTGTTGAAAGCACACGGAATCGACAAAGGAAAACGCAGGAAAAGAACATGAAACAAACCAAAAAGGCGGTAGCCAAAAAACAGCCAAAAGCCAGTCGAGACGTTAGCCAAAAAGCGTTGGCCTTGCCGCTAAGACAAAAGGGACAGCGCATTGTTCTGCCTCGGATGCTCACCTTTTTGGTATTTGCCTTTTTTTTTTCTTTTGTCTGGCGTGGGAAGAAGGGGAGGAATTTTCCACGAATTTTTTTTTGGTACTTTCTGCTAAATAAACATTTATAAAAACAGCAAAAGTTTTATTCCCGCTGATTCGGCTGTTGTTCCTTTTTTCCCCCTGTCTCCCCCACGTAAAATTTCATTTTGAGTTTATAGCGAACAATTCGCCGACTTTGAGTGTGACGCGTGCCAAAAGTTTTTCATTTCGGACACGACAAACTGTCGGCTAGGTTGGTGTATGGGATTTTATATTTATACAATTTATAGCATATATTTGCAGTTCATTCAATGCTCTTTTAGTTAAGGGTTAAATTATTTTTATCAAATTTAAATGTAGCCTTGTAGGCAATCAAGTTATATTTATCAGTATGAGACTGTATTATAAATGGATTATGTTATCGTTATTGTATTATGTAAATATCTTAAATATTAATTTCTTTCCTTTCTCTTTTCTATGCATTTATTTCTTCTTCGAAAACCCTTTTTACATTGCGTAGCCAGTTAAATTATATGAAATCTTCTCAACGTATTTGAATAATTCAGATGGGAAGTACACTTATCTCTTCGACTATATTTTATGGGCTTACATTGTCTGCCGGCGCTGGCACTCAGTGCGTGGGTCGAGCTTTTGATGTGCGTGCAGCCAACGGCCTCAAGCTAAACATCTTGGCCAGAGATCTGTGCCACACAGCCAAAGATAGCAAGAAGCAACATAACCATAGTCAACTGTAGCTACAGCTCTGTACTGTCTCTGTCTCTGGCTTCTGCCGCATACTGTATTCATGTGAGCCACACGACTTCTGGTCATACATTTGAGCTGAGTAATGGGCTCCATTGTTTGTTTTAAGCGCTGGCGATGCCTTCGCTCCGATAACCGAGCATATGAATGCAGCCAGCCAAGCCAGCCAAGCCAACCAGTCAGGCCACTTGGCTATGCAAACGAGGCGTGAGGCGAGAGGCGTAACGGGCCAAGGGGCAAACAGGGAGTCGAGGGGGGCGTGAGCGTAGCTGAGACGTGACGTCTGGCGCGCCTTTAACATGTGCAGTCGCTGGCCACGCCCACTAAATGTTGTGCACGCTGCACTTTGTGTTTTTGCAAGGCGCTCGAAGACATGACGATGTCATTGTTCATGTTGTTGTTGTTGTTGTTGTTGTTGTTATTGTTATTGTTGCCGCTGCTGTTTGCGCTGGCTGATAAGCGTCAAGCGATGTCAGGCATCAACGCGACAGCGTATCAATGTATAAGCGTGTCTGTGTGTGCGTGTGTGTGTGTGGGTGGCAGTGTGTGTGGGTGTGCCTAGTGTGTACTTTGCCAAGTTGATGTCTAATTTAACGCTATCGCAATGTTGCCAGCGTTTGCTTTATGTGTTCTGTTGTCAATATGTCAGAGCCGACAGAATTTGGAGCTTGTGCAGCGCGGCGCTGGAAAACACATGTTACTGTGGTGCTAAATCAATGGCATTTTCTTATCTGAGACGCGTGTTGTTGCAGTAGCGTGGTACAAATGTAGCTGGGGAAAGAGCTACAAGCTGTTGCAATTGAAGTGTAAAGCAATTATAGTGGCAGGCAAGAGAAAGGGTGGGAGAAAAGGAAGAAAGAGTAAGAGGCAAATAGGACAGAGAAAGAGGGAATTATGAGGAAAGACAGAGCTAGAAATGGAGCTGATGATTGAGAAAATTTGAAAGAGATACCTAGAAAGAAATACGAGAAATACCCTGAGAAAGGTTAAGAGACAGAGAGAAAAGAGGTTGCACTACACTGAAATATAAAGAGAAAAGGACAAGGGACGGAGAAGTATTGAAAGAGTGCAAGATACACAATGATTTTGTATATAGAAAAGGAGAAATTAAAAAGAAGTAACATATCAGAAAATCTTTCGCAATGATTCATAATGATTTATGCATTCAATTTGCACTTCACTTGTATGAAACCAATCTTGGTTACATGTACATATATGTATGCCTATCTTAACTAAGAGCTAAGGCGTACATTTCTACATGTTTCCATTCGTTTTGCAACAAGTCAATTTATTATTTTCACAACCATGAACTATTCAAGTGGAATGCAGAGCGAATCTTTCACTTGCTATCCCTTCAGCTACAACATTTGTCATCAGCTCAATAATTGTCAACAGCACAAGGTTCCTTCTCTACTCTCTCTCCCTCTCTCTCTCTCTCTCTCTCTTCCTATCTGTGTGTGTGTCCAACATGATGTTCTGCAAAGTGCTGGGAAATGTTTTTACATTTATAAGAAAACAAACTCAATTTAATTTGCCGAAAAGTTGACAGCCAAAGGAAATGGTAAAGCCCCATAGAGCAGTTGTTGGCAGTGAGGGACGGAGGGACAGAACTTGCAGGCATTTTAACTATATAAATAGGCTTAACACTGTTTGGCTGCTAATCTGCCTGGGGAACCAGGTCTGGCAGCAGTAACCAGGAAGGAAAAGGGCCAACTGACCTTTTTGGGATTTGCGCTCTGCTTTGTTTTGCACTTTTCGCTTCGTCTGCTGCTGCTGGTGCCGCTGCTGCTCCTTGGTCCCTTGACCCTTTCAGGGAGAAGGCCACACTTGACTGCGCCTGGTGGAAATCTGCATATTTCAGTGCTAATCCTACTTTGGAATTTATAAAATAAATTATTTACTCGACATGCTTGCGCCAGCATGCGAAAACAAAGCAAAGAAAAATGATGTTCACGCTGCTGAAGAGATGAAAAATTGAAAAGCTCTCACGGCGTTGAGCCAATCGCAGGCGACAGGCGGAAAAGAAAAAGAAGAAAAACTCAACTTCTAGTTCTTTGCCATTGTTTCCGTATATGGCCAACACAACCGGTGTCACATGTGTGTGCTGACATCGCACAAAATGAATTGCACTCGATTCTGGCAGGGGGCAAAGCACCCCAAGCCCTTTGCCAGTGCAAAGTGCATCGTTAGGCGAAATTTACGTGGCACCTTAGCACACGGCTGCCAAAAACATGCCAGCAGCCTTTACTACTCACACCCCTTTCGCCAACGCTCCAACAATTTATGTGGCTGAATTATGAATGGCCACGCAGACACTCAAACTCTCAAACGCACTGGGCGCCCCCTTCCTTCTGGGGGGCACCCGAAATTTATTTTCAAAGTCAGCTGCACCAAATGTTGCCGTTTTCGGTGTGCTTATTATAAATTCATATGCGTCGCCGATTAATTTCAGTTTCCGTTTCAGTTCTCCCTCGGTTATTGCCCCATTACTTATGCCCTTTTTAATTTGCAACGTTCGATGCACGTGCCACACACACAAGTCGTCTGAGCCAAGGGAGACAATAACCCAAACATAAGTGCCAGCTCCTCCGTCTCGATGGGGAGCTTAACCTCAGCTGTAACTGCACACCAGGCAGGCAGGGAGAAATAGAGACAGAGACGTGGAGAGAGCGAGAGGGTGAACGGTACGTGTAACTGTATCTTGAGACACTTTTCCCCAATGGCCCCAATTGTCATTTGCAAATATTTGATTAATTTTGAGAACATTTCAGGCATGACTGATGATCTGATTTATTTGCCTAATAACAATCACAAGTTTGCAGTAATTAGTGCGCTGTGCGCTCCACTGACAAGCTCTGAGCTGATTAGTGAAGGTGGTAAGTAAGAGTGCATGAAATTATTAAGCAAAGTTTGAAGCAAACTTTGCATAGTTCGTATCTCGACTTTAAACACTCATAACTTAGTTGAAAACAAGCATAAAAGCTACAAGACAGTAATATACCAAAAAGATTCCATAAATAAGTTTTTTAATATTTAAGGCACTTTATCCATATTAGTTTTTAAGCTAAACAGTAGGTTAAGTTCAGAAGGAACTGAGCGATTCCTAGTGACTATAATAATAATAAATAATAATATTTTAAAAATTTAAAAAAAAGTTTTTAATATTATTATTATTAATATTTTGTGTTGCATACTTTTGGTTAATTATGAGCGGGTAGGAAATAACGATTTCCTGAATAATTTCTTTGCTATTGATCCAAACGCACAAATTCAACTTTCCATATTTATTTCGTTTAACAAAAAAGAAGTGTCCTGCATGAAATACTCGTACTATGTTTTCATACGAACTGACGGGCAAACGCTGATTGAGATTATATATATTTTCTGTCGTCTGCCACGCCTCCTTTTGGCTGTTACATACATTTTCGGTGTGACACAAATATGTAGTAACTATCTACCCTGTGTGTAACAGGTATTAACAGGCAAATTTCTAATGGCTTTTATTCTCTTTACAACCCTTTCCCCATCACACGTTATACAGCCATTCCTAACCGTACTTCATAACCTTATCTTAATTATATAATATATAATAATGTAATATTATAAACCGATAATAATGCAAATAAATGCTCCAATTAATATTAAATTAGACACAGAACTGAAAGATTTAATAGTCCTAAAATAATCCGTACCCTCAGATAATCCGCAACTTTATGTAGTCCGTACCTTTTTACCTAAGCTTGCGGGCATAGTCCTCTTGTGTGTATCCAGTAATTTCCTAGAGCAAGGCAACTATGCTAATAATGCTCCGACGTGCGATTCCCATTAGGATAAGAGATGCAGATAGCTCCGATTCGGATTACATTCTATTTTGGCAACATTGTAAATCATTACTCCCCACTTGCCGGCAAAGCCTCGCAAGCATACCCATTTCGGAAGCCCTTTTTTCCCCAAGTAGTTGTTGTTGTTGCTGCTGCTGTTGTATGTTTTTGTTTTCATTTTAACAATCAAATAAAAATCCAATGTAATCCTTTGGCAGCCAAGCGCAAAAGGGCGCCCAAATTGGCAGCTCCGTCAGTCCCATCGAGTGCTCCATGCCATCTCAGCGGCCTCTCGACTTGCTGCCGTCTCGTCTTTCTGGGCTTTTCCATTTCCTTTTGTGAAAGACAATTGAATTCTCTTTTTGGCCCAACGTGTTTTAATATTGTCTCTTCTCGGCACACTTTTTCCTCTTCTTATGGGCTGTTTTTATGAAGCAAACATTTCGCGGGCCAGTTTTGGCAAGAGAGAGAGTTGGGGGATCGACTTCTATGCATTATCGTATTGTGCTTCAGTTACAGCTCAACAGCACATAAACACGCAACTCGCACACACGCACACGCACACGCATCTTTAATCTCCATACTCTTCAAATAAAAAGCAATAAAAGCGCACAAAGGATAATGCGTTTTTAATGGCAACGAGTTTGGCTTTTGTGTCCTGTTCTTCGCCTTCATCTTCGTTGTCTTCATCTCTTTGCAGGCCTTCGTTTTTAGCTTTTGCGCGAACTTTTTCATCTTCATTTTATGCCGTTTATTAGCCTTGTATGCCGCGAACAGATAAAAATGTTTAAAAAATAATATTTATTTTGGGAATGCATAAAACCCTCTCTTGAGACTCGAAGTTTATACGAGCCCCGATACGCGAGTGTGTGTGAAAAATGAAAAAAGCGAAATTTAATTAATTTTGCACAGGCTGTGAAAATGTAGGAGATGCAGGCGGAGGCGTGGCTGGGAGTGGAAGGTGAAATTTATAAAGCATGCAAACAAATTATGTAGGTGAAATTGCAGACAGGCAGACAGACAGTGATGGAGAGGGGGGGGGGTAGAGGCAATTGCTCTTCTCGCCAGACAAGCGTCAGGCCACACGTGTTGATTAAGCGCATTCACTTGACTCTATTAACGGCTCGAGCTGCTGAAAAGTTTGAGCTGCTCAGCGGGGAGGGTGAAAGGAGACTCATGCTGCATGTGCCTCAGTTCGTTGGCCAACTAGACAGAGCTTGCAGCGCATGTTGACGAGACTTTTAATTTTGTGTAATTATTCAAATTTCGAGCTGAAAACTTACTCGGCCTGCTGCTGCTGCTGCTGCTGCCGCTCTTGATGTTGATGTTGATGTTTCTCCTCGCGTGCTTCATTAGCAGGCTGACACAGAGCAGACAGAGGGACAGACGAGGCGCCTTTCAGCGAGTGCGTTGCCATCATGGCACGTGACTACTCATAAGCCATTAGACAGGCGTGCCAGCTCGACTTCGACTTGCCACTGGAGCTGCTGCTGCTGCTGCTGCTGTTCCTCCTGCTGCGTCGCCAGCTCAGATTGTCCTCGGTAATTGTTCACTAATTGAAGCGGCCAGTGGACACTGGCATTGCTCCCCAGTCGCAGTCAGAGTCACAGTCGATTCGTGTCAAGTCGTGTCCTGTCCTGTCCTGTCCAGTGATTTAGAGCGCCGCTTAGCAGTTCGGACATGTGTCCTGTCTGTGGCGGCTAATGAGCTGCAAATCGTGCCACCTGCCGTACGTGCTAAGGTCTCCGTCTACAGACGACTGGCTCGTCACGTAGGCAACACATTCAGCTTTCTATATTATAAGGTATATACTGTCTCTATATAGATTTTGTCTCTAAAAACTCAGTTTAAAATTGAAAAACAATTTTCAATGCGCTAATAACAATTTGCATTAATTAAATTGTGCATTATGTATGCATTCATTAATACACGGGCCTTAGGCCTTGAGCCACATGGCGTATACCATTTAATTTTGTGAATTCTATTAAATTTTATAATTATTGATTAATTCAATTTTAGCTTTTCGGCTCGCTCTATTTATTTATGCATTAGCTCATTAGGCTCGCCAGTTTTACGACCACAAGAGAGCCCAAAGTGCTGTTTGTACACACTTTAAATGGCATTTTTATTGCTTAACATACACGCACGCAGACAAACAGACAGACACAAATCCATATATATGTTTTTATGCACGCACACTACACATGCGTGTACGCAAGGCAAGGCAATCAAATTAAATCATTTTTGAAATTTAATTGTGCCAATCGCAATTTAAGTGGTTAAAGTTGTTATCCTTCTCTTTGATTCTTACTCTGATTCCCTTATCCGATAATCCCTTTCTTTTTCTCTACATCTATATCTATATCTCTATATACTCGTATGTTATGCATATCTTAATCTTTAGCTATAGCTATTTGAATCACTATGATTCTTGCTTTCCCTCTCCCTTGATATTTATATCAGTCACACTCTCCTTTAATAAATAACTATTTGGTAAGAATTTTGATCTCTCTCCATTGCCTTATCCCTCCTTCTCTCCCTCTCTCTCTACTTCTTTCACATTCTATAGACTTGTCTCTCATTCTATCTATTCACCTTGAACCAAACTTCATTTTATTTGTATCATGCAGTCTTAGGGTCTTCATATTTTTTTATACCTATTCATCTCTTTTCCACTCTCTCTTACCCTATCTCTCTCTCTCTCTCTCTCTCTCTCTCATTTCTTCTCCCTTGCTCTCCCTCTCCAAAACTGTCAAACCAAATGAAATCGTTTACTGTTTGTCGGCGCCTTCTCACTGCTTTCACTTTTGCTGGCACTTTCCCTTCCACTCACTCACTTCCTTTCCCTTTCGCGTTTGCTTTCCCTTTCAACTGCGTTTGCTATTCGTTTGCCACGTTGTGGTTTGGTCAGCGAATTGTTATGCAAATCGGCGCATTGAAAGAAAATCAATTAACTAGAGTAAACACGGCAACAATGAGATCAGCTGCGAGGGCGAAAGGCAGCAGAGGAGGCACCCGGCACGAGAGGAGGCAGCGAGGAGAGGGGGAAGGCAGTAGGGAAAGCAGGCTGTCAAATGCGTTTTGCGTTGGTTGAAAATTAATTAAAACTCATTTGGCTCTGTGGATCTCCTGGGGTTGTTGCTGGCTTGCGCTTTGTCGGATGTCGGATGTCCGCATATAGTTTCGGTCTCGGTTACGGTTCGCTCTGGCTCTGGCTCTGGCTGCTTCACTTGCCAACAATTAGAGACGGTTAAGCATTAGGACCAGCCTAAAATCGACCCTAAATTCACACAAACACGCACGCACACACACAAACACCCACACACACGGACGGACACGCATTGCAGAGTGTGTCGGTGGCGGGGGAGGGGGTTGCTGCGGTTATGGTATATGGCATGACTGTCATTTGCTTTATGCACGCCGAAATATTCATGATTGTAGTTAACAAGGACAATTATGATTGATTTATGTGCCCGGTTTATACGCGTGCCACACACACACATACATATACCCAGCCTTTAGTTTGCGGCAACTTAGTTGAGCTTTATGGCCGAGCAGCTTTAAGTTCTCATCGTTTAGACAATGCGAACGAGGCCATCAAAATTATGACTTCTCGTAGGCCTTGCCAGGTGGCATTAAACTTTTGAGTGCCTCGTTAAAAGTGAAGCCTGCAAGTTTGTTAGGGTGTATGTGGCTGCTTAATTCGCAACATAAGCATAACATTTAATTAGTTTGCTCATACGCCGCGTAAGACGGCAAATCAAAAACCGACAGTCAGGCTGAGGCAGGTGCAGGCTGCCAGCAAGGTGTAAGCCTCTCTAAGCCTTTATTATCTTAATATTGTTATTGTTGTTATTGTTTATGCAAATGAGCGCAGTTCACGCCGCAGCAAATTACCCTGAATATGGCATAAATTAAACATCGTCGCTATAAGTCGTATGGAAAATTGGTTATTGCTCCACTGGGCTTGCAATGAGAGGGAGAGAGACAGAGAGAGAGAGGGAGGCTGGGCAGGGACTGACTTGCAGTAAATGCAAAGAGAAAGGGGGATCATAATTGGTTGTGTTTTATTTATGCACTCACTAATCCCACAGGTCATTGGCCCACAGCACACTCCCTTACCCACACACACACACACTTGTGACCCGTTTTATTGTTGATTATTTCGTCTGCTTGTCCCTCACCTTGCCTTGATATTTTTACCGCCTGCCACACATTTTAATACAATTGTTTTCAATTATTTCTAAACCTGTTTTGGTCGCTCGCAGCGCCTGCTGCGTTGCCCACTGCGGGTGGCCCCGACGCAACCCTTAAACGCCCAAGTCGCTCGTTATGCATAATTAATTTAGAGCAACAACCAGTAAACAGTAAGGAGGGAGTTACAGTTGTCTGTGCTGGGCCATGAAATACCCTGCAAGGCAAGAAAAAAGAGAGAGACAGGAGTTGACAGAGAGCAATTGCAGAAAGATAAATTAAATAGTAGAGAACAGAAAGGGGAAAGGCAACTCTGTCTCTACCTTGCAAGCAGAAGGACAGACAGTCAGAGAAAGTAAAAAGAAAGATGGTTAGATAGAAGGAACGTTAGACAGACAGACAGATTCAGGTGAACTGATTGACATATATGACGAGGAGGACACGGAAAACCAAAACAGATCAATAAATAGTCCACATCTAGAAGAAAGGTCAAACAGATACACACACCGAGAGGCAGCTGGACTGATTGACATAAAGGAACATCAAAACAAAAGCAGAAACTTCCAATATACTCTCATCTCTTTCATTCACAGGGTACATGAACAGGCAATGCAACAGCCCCAGCAAAGGGATTATTAAAATGTTGTAGTGCTGCAAGCGCCAATTGGGGCAGCAACAGCAACACCAAGAACAGCAACAACAACAGCAACAGTTAGGGGCACTCGCATAATGCAATTTTAATTACTTGTTTACGCACTTCACATTGAAATTATTTGCCATTGGCATTTGGTAAATGCTCTCATAGCACATACATGCCATGTATAGAGCAGAGTCGAGCGATAACCGTGACATTTATCGCTCAGCAACGCCAATGCCATTCGACAAGGCCAACCCTTTGGGCAGCCAGTGCGAGGAGGGGTAGGAGGGGTACAGTGTGGTATGGCAACCATGTCGTTTGCCACAATCGATGTCGTTTATCTTCTGATTTGTTGCCAAACGAAGCAAAACAAATCACTTGCTCGAACGGTCACGGCAAGAGGGAGCGAGAGAAAGAGAGAGAGCGTACTGCGTGGAGGGAAGCCCCAGTTACATCGCCAGCTTTGGCTTTGACTTCCAGCTACAGCTCCGTCTCCATCTCCATCTCCAACTAAAGCCTCAGCCCCTCTCCCTTCGTCTTCTTTAGCTACGTCTCGCTCTACAGCTTCATCTTTCTCCGCAGTTTCATCTCCCTCTCTAGCTCCATTCCCCCTCTAACTTCATCTCTCTATCCCCCTCCAGCATCTTCATCCACTAAACTTACAACAACGCGCACACGGAAACTGGCTTATGGCCACCCCCCAAGCAGCTGCAGTTGCTGCCAGCTTGAGAAGCTTGACGAGATTTGCGCTGCTGCAAATGAATTGTTGCCATTTTTCAGGCATTTCTTGGCAGTGCCGGCAATAAAGACAGCAAAAAATGGCAGCGACTGCCAAGCGAACAAAAGGCAAAACGCAAAGGCATGCGGCATGCGGTATGTGGCATGCGGCATGCGGCCGCCTTGTGTGTTAACAATAACGGCACGCCCCGCCGTCCGCCTCCAAAAACCCCAAAAAAAAAGGTACAAATGTCGCTGAAATTTATTAGCACGCATTAACCAACACACACACACATGACACGTGTGTGTGCGTGGGTGTGTGTGTGAGTGTGTGTTGCTTCACAATTGTTTTGTCTTCCTGGCTTGGCTTGTGCTGCTTATTCTCTTCTTTTATTTGCTGTCGCATCTTGCGTGCCTCGAAGTTAATCAGGATTTGTGTGTGTTGCCTTTTGCAGATAAATTAATTTGTGATCTGCCCTCGGGCAGCTTCATTGAAATTTGCATAAATATCATTTGCCCTAGGTTGCATGTAAATCTCAGCAAAGGCCATAAAAACGAGCCATGCCACGCCCCTCCTGCTCTCCGATATTAAGCGGCGCTCGCAGCTAGCTTGAACCTTAAATCGAGCACTCGATAAGCAGCCAGTAAAAAGCTAGAAAACAAAGCCAAAAACCAAACTACAAACTCTATTATTACAGTACATTAACTTGGGATTTATTGTTTATGACGGGAGGGCATACTCGCTCATGTGTGTGTGCGTGTGTGTGTGTGTGTGTGTGTGTGTGTCTGTGTGTACGTACGTGCGCCCACTTGTGTGTTTGTGCGCAAGCAGACGCCGCCGCAATTTGTCACTCAGTCAATGGTCACAAGCAAATAAACTTCCCATAAAAAGCTAGCAAAAAATCAAAAACTTTTGCTTCAGATCTTTCTCAAGTTGCAAGTTCAACAAGCTTGGGGTAAATATTGTAGTTAGAATAAATAGTAACGTATATTTAGCTTAGCATATCGAATAGAAAACTCTCAAATTGCTTTATCCAATCGAGAGTAAACAAATTGTAGAGCAAACTTTAAATCCAATTGTAGCTACCTTTAAATTCAAACAGCTTTTATGGCAACGCAATGCTCGCATGAGCCAAAAGACTTTAACGAGGCCAGTTGACGAAGTCCTCTTCAATTGCTATTCTAAAACAGTCACACAGGCTCATACTCTCACACACATACATAAATGCCTGTATATACACTCCATCGCATACATTTTTATGGACTTCCCCCTAGCATTTTGGGGTCGAGCCATTTCGCATCTTCGATTCGGCCATGTTTATGATAGGAATTTTTGGCCAAAGCTCGTAAATCTTTTAAAATGGAAAATTGGCCATTTTGTGTTAGCATAAGGATGCTTCATAGAGCCCCTCAAACAGCAGATCAATAAAACATTTATTTACATTATTGCGTATACGTCGAACGTCTGAGCTTCTAATTAATAAGCCTGCGTGCAGACTGCAAATCACTAAGCAGGACAAGCTGCACTGCTTCGGCGATTTATAGTAGGTGTGAATAGAGAAAATACTGTAAAGTTTTTCAAGCATGTGTCGCACAGTTCCCCCTTCCCCCCTCTCCACAACCACTTTCGCTTGCCACTTTCGGCGAGCCTCTGTGGCTGTGCCAAAGCTATTTATGTAGCGATAAAATTAAATTTATTTTAATGCCACAGACAGTCGACACTGCCACGCCTACCAGTCGAACATTATCGCGAACTTAGTTGCTAGTTCAAAACTTGGCTAGTCCTTCCTCTGCCCCTGCCCTCCCCCTCCTTTCACTGTGCAACTGCTGTGGGCGGAAATCGCTTAAATTTGCCGTAAAAGATGCGAGAGATTCCGCAACGGAGGCAGGAAAGGTAACTGCGATAAAAGTTTCTACGCCATTTTCCACTTGCCTTATATCACATGCCGCGTGTGTGTGTGTGTGAGTGTGTGTCTGTGCCATGCCGGCAACTTTTTGGATGGGAGGCGGGTGTACACAACGCATGATGCCGACACTTTTGAGCTGACACTGGTCACCAACGCTGGTGGCTGTGCTGGCTAATGCAGCCCATAAACAAACTGACAAACGCAATGGAAAATCTCCAGAGAAGCAGAGAGAGAGAGAGAGAGAGGGAGGCAGAGACTGACATGCAGTGGGCGTGGTCAGCGTAATCAACACGATTTTCGCGATTCAGCTGCAGTGGCAGCAGATAAACACAAGCGGAAATAGAAATCGTAATATGCGTTGGAATTTCTGGCAAACCATAAACTTGTGACGTGATAGCGATGAGTCGCACAGTGAAGGAGTCACTGCGCAATATCACGATATATAGCACAGAGCAATCGAGGAAATGCAATATAAGTTGGAATTCCAGCCTGGCCATAAACGAGAACAGAACAGTGATGAGTGGAGCAGTGACTGTGAAGAGGCAAAGTAATAATTAGAGCAGTAAGACAACATAATACTCTGTGACATCTTTAACTGATCATAGGAAGACCATTAATCAATCAACCAGCTACTGTACAACTTAAAGTATATTTAATAAATATTCACCAACAGGTTCCGTCCTTCTAAACCGTGAATCATTATTGTATCTTGCATGTGACTCCCCGTAAATAACGTGAATATTAAATGATAATCGCCAACCATCAGCTCGTACGGGCGCGTAATTCGGTGAGCTTATCGGACATATTAATGCCCGTTTATAGCATCGAAATAGTGGCGATTTATAAAAAGTCTTAATTTGATATTCGATTATTGATTTTCGCTGTTCGCTGTTCGCCTGCGGATGGATGAGCTTAACGCTGAAATGGGCCTCTGGGTTTATGGTAATGCCGTGCGATAAGCTGATAATTCCCAACTGAGCGTGACCGTTGAATAGCATAAATAACATACGGCAGTTCCTGCAACTATGCAGTACGCCAATGACAGGCGACAAGTTAGCAACGTATCCGAGTGTTTCCCTGCCCAGCGAGAGGCAGCCACAGCCGCAGCAGACAAGAGTGAACTGCCAGCGCAAGCAGCATGAGCAGGAGCCACGCAGCTGGCTGAGTCGCAGTGGCAAGAATCAACCACAATGGAATGCACTCGGAGCCAGTTCGTTTGTCTTTCTCTCGGGTGGCATGAGTCTGGCCTGGGGTGCTGGCTTTGCAGCGCATTCGCGGCATTTTGCGCTGCTCTCGCAGTCTCTGCACATGCAGATCTGCTGGTTCGGTGCAGCGCTGCTCGGTGCACTGCTCAGTGCTGCCCTCACACATCGCACACCTCAACGTCCACTATATGTAAGTTCCGAACAGCTGCCTTGGATTGGGATATACTCACTTTCAATTGCTCCTTCTGCAGATCTTTAGCTCCTGCCTGGTGCTCGTGTGTGGCATTCTCTTTCTGGCACTGCCGGAGCAGGCTGATGCCATTATCGCCGCACGATATCTTGATGGCCTTGCGAATGGTTTGGTCTTTGTGCCCACCATGAGCACACTGGGTGAGCTGTCTGTGTGCGAGATGCGCGGCGTGCTGGCCGCATCGGTGGAGCAGCTCAGCTCCAACTTTGGCATTCTCATCCTGCTCTTCTACACCTCGATCTGGCATGGCGACTGGAACTCAACACTTGTGGCCGATCAGGTGCACGGTTTGCTGAGCATTCTCTATGGCGTCATTGCACTGGGTCTGGCACTGACACTGTGCGTCGAGTCACCTGTGTACCTGTTGCTGCGCCACAACGAACAGGCTGCCGTTGTGGCACTGCGGCACTTGCAGCGCCCATCGATGGTGACCTGTGAGACCTTTCTGCAGCTGGACGAGCACAAACGCTATGTTGTTGCGCATCGAGATCTCAGCTGGAATCGCAGCATGCAACATAGTCTGGTGCCGCTGCTCAAGCTCATCGTGCATCGTTCTCTGTGTGTGCTCAGCCTGACGCCGATTGTGTGGAGCGCTCTCTCTGCCGCAGCTATCAAACTGACGCCGCAGTATCACACCTGGCCCTATGCTGTGTTCGGTTTACTCCGCTGGACTGGCTGCAGTTGTGTCGTCTTCCTCATGGACTCGATGGGACGCAAGAAGCCTTCGCTCTTTGGCACCTTCGCCGGAGGTGCCTTTGCCATCGCCTTTGCCATGCTCTTTGACAGTACACCCCATTTGATCTCCGCCGTGTCGATGCTCCTTAGCTTTCAGTTCTTTTCGGGTGTGGCACATGCTGCCAGTGCTGTCTACCTAACAGAGGCATTTCCACTGCGCCTCAAACCGTACTGTGTGGCACTGATCTTTGTACTCGAGCAGCTACTTCGCATAGGGCTGAGCCTGTTCACGCCCTCGAACGAACAGATTGTCATCTATTTCTATGTCTTGGGTGGCATCTCCATGAGTTTCTTTCTGCTGGGTGTCTTCTGCCTTCCGGAGACTAAGCTAACCACTTTGGCCCAAGCACACATCAAGATACGCACGTGGTTCAATGAGGATTTCTGAGAATATGTGTAATTTAGTCGAATTTAAAAAGAAATAGATATTCTATTATCGAAGCCATTAGGCTCATTGCAATTTTGTTTTTCTTAACAACTTAGGCTGTTTTATTTTTATATGGCTCGCTCTGTTATCGCGCATAACCTGCCGTAACAGCCCTGAATCACCTAGCTAGCCCCCCCACTTGGAGTGAGCATGATTGGTGAGTTATGGCCCTCTTCAAAGGGGAAGCACGTACGCGCCTACCCAGCATAGTATTTTTACCCATCTACAGCTTAGCAATATTTCATGAACAACACGATAAGCTGCTGCTATCACCCATTCGCATTTGGCATTCGCCGATTGTGATTTTTCCAATACGTTTCTTATCACTTGAAGCGACGATAGTGGACTTATCTAATACACCTATCGCTCTGCGTTGGCTCTGCTTGTCAAAAAGAGCCGCGACTGGCCAAAAGGCCGTCAGTTGCCATTGGGGAGTAAACGAAATTGGTGCGAGAAACTCAGAAGATCGCCATGCAGAACGACAAATATTTGCCACCACAGCCACCAGGTGGACCACAGGGATATCCACCACAGCAAGGATATCCAGCACAAAACTACGGTCCACCTCCACCACAGCCATACGGACCTCCACCACCACATCCCTACGGGCCTCCACCACCACAGCAATATGGTCCACCTCCGCCTCTGGGCTTCCAACCTCCACCACAAAGCTATCCACCACCTCCACCGCAGCACTACGGAACTGCGCCGCCGCCACCAACAACCACAACAACAACCACTGTGGTGGTGCAGCCCAGTGGCTGGTACAATCGCAACCAGAGGAACAAACCACAGTCGAACGCTGCGAGCGCAGGTGAGTTGTCACCCCCCCCTGGGGCATTGAGGGAATTAGTCAACTGACAAGAATAGAGAAAACAAGCGATAAGATAACTGGTTACTGGGCATAGCTGCGACATTGCTTCGACACTGATAAATCTATTCAACTGACGAGTTCAAATTCCCAAGAAAATACGTACTATAATTGTTACTTTTGACATCCTCCCCCTGCGTAGCTTCGCTCATCTTTATGTCCGGCGGAATGAACATTGCCTGGAGCGTTGGCTTCCGCTCCTTTTACTCTTTTGCTTTGGCAAAACACACGATCTTGGCCTGGTTTATTGGCGGTATTATTGGCGCGGTACTAAGCACTTTTGTGGTTAACAAAGTGCCCAAGCGAGTGGTGCTGGTAAGTCTAAAATATTGAATTGCCTTTGACTTAAACTGATCTCTAACTAATCTTCAGGTTATTGGCTCGGTGCTGGTGATGGTGGCGGGAGTTATTAGAGCAGCCACAAAGTACAATGTCGAAGCCACCGAGGCTTCACTTTATCTGGATGGCATTGCCAATGGACTTGTCTTTGCGCCCAGTCTGGCGTTGATGGGGGAAGTGGCAATTCCTAGTATGCGTGGCATGATCGGTGCAACGCAGGAGCAAATGTGCGTTATGCTGGGCGTCTTTATTCAGATCATCTATGTAGTAAATTGGACCGATGGATATTACACTTCATTTACCAGCGAGCAAATGCACGGTGTGCTGTCTGCCATTTACGGACTGATCGCAGTGATCACTGCCAGCCTACTGTGCATTGAATCGCCAGTGATAGCGTTGGCCAACGGTGATGAACGAGGCGCTATCGATTTACTGCGCCGCCTGCAGCGTCCAAGTGAGATCACCAACGAAACATATGCCCAATTGGAGGAGCATAAGCAGTATCTGGCACAGAACAAGGATCTCAGTGTTGGCCAGAGCATCGCACGGGCCTTGCCTCCCTTCTTTCGGCTCGCATATTTGCGCATTCTTAATGCCATGAGCCTCTCGACACTGATGTACTACGCATTGTTAGTTTCCCTTATTCCCAGCTTAAGAAGCACCTTCCTGTGGCAATTCATCGTATTCGGAGCCTGTCGCTGGCTAGGAACATTCATTGTCAGCTTGTCCATGGAGTCATTGGGACGTAAGAAGCCAACGCTATTGGGATTACTGCTTGTCGGTGGTTTTTCCTTTGGCATTGGCAGCATGCTGGATGACTTTCCCTACGGAGCGTATACATCGATGTTGCCACTGCTCTGCCTCATTCAGTTCTTCGCCGGGTTTGCTTTCACGGGCACATCGGCTTACCTAACCGAGTCGTATCCACTGGGCGTGAAGCAGCATTTCATTAGCTTCACTTTCATAGCAGAATTGCTGATCTTCATAATCATCGGCGCCACAGACATCAGCACGAACGGTACTGTCATCTACTTCTATATCTTTGCCGTACTTTGTGTGCTCGGTTTCCTCGTGGGCATATTCGTTTTGCCCGAGACACGAGGAACCACACTGCGCGAAGCACAGTCCAAGTCCACTGGAGTGCTCAACCAGGGCTTCTAAAGGTAATGAAAATCTTCGTTGTTTACCTTCACTTAAGAATCGCCCCAAGGAAAACGTCATTTCAAATAAATATTAATTAACTAAATAAAGTATTTAATTGTACGAAAACATTTACTTGTTTTCCCAGAAAATAGTTTGGACTTTGAACCGTGGGATTCACAGGGACAATCTATAAAATCAATGGGGATTTTGGCCAGTTCGCTGAAGAGCAAAACCGTTATCTCATTAAGGGTTGTCATGTGGACATGTAGACAATTGAAGGTATCGAAGTATGTGTACTGCTTACATTGGATTAAACTCTTATTTTTAAGGGTCTTTCATTTTCAATTAAAATCATTGAGTATATAATCTGCGGCACTCTTGAATGGTGTTGAACTTTAAGAATTCTTAAACCATGAATCAGTTCATTTATAATAACAATGACAATCGTAGTGTAATGTGTAGACATTCCATTAATAATTGATAACACACGTTTTGGTTTTGTAGAGTTCTGACTTGGGTTTTTATTTAGTTTGATTCAATTCTTGCTTGGCAGAAACGGTTCTGCCAGTTCAACTCTTCAAAAGTGTCTCTTGTCATTCTTAAATATATTTCGTCTCAGGCTAAGCCGCGTAGCTGCGCTGCCGGATACGCCAGCAGCGGAGCGGCTCTCTTATGTATATCTTATATATCTATGCTTATCAAGAGAGCGAGTTATGCACTTATGTATTATGCATTTGGTCGGCGTGGGAATGCAGTCCATGCACTTATACTTTGTAGCCTTCAAGTGGACGATCGTGTTACATCCGCCTTGGGCCTTATTAGTTACATAGCAACAAAGTGCTGCTATGTGTTTGTATGCTGTAAGTACTTAAATGTTCTTAATATTACATAGGCGCATACTACAGTAGATTGAATTGATTCTTTGCCTAGATTACCCCTTCAAGTACTTATCCAGCAACGGGGAAAAACATTTAGTACATGCGATAATAATACATTACGCGACTACCTAATCGAAAATGAAACTATTGGCCAGTCGTGTTTTAGATTAGCCTAGACTTTCCCAAACACGGTCGTCAGCATTCTTATCTCTTGCTGTTCGTATCAACTTCATGCTTATCAATCAGAAATGTGTAGGCGTGTTGCTATTATCGATTGGTTTTGCCGCACAAAGCGGAGGGTTCTTTAAAAGCCTTTGTATTAATTTGCGAGCTTTTAGTCGCAGATAAATATTGAAGTGAACAAGTTCGGCTGCTGAAATGAACAACAACAACAAATATGAACCACAAGAACCACCGACCTTTGGCTTACCATCGGCACCGGCAGCAGTCGCACCACCACCAGAGAACTATCCGCCTCCAGCAGTGAACTATGCGCCTCCTGCAGTGAACTATGCTCGTCCCACAGAAAACTATGGTCCGCCTACTGGAAACTATCCGCCTGCTCCTGAGAACTATGTGCCTCCTCCCGGAAACTATCCGCCTCCTCCAGAGAACTATGCGCCTCCTCCCGGAAACTATCCGCCACCGACCCACACGCAGCAGGCCTATCCACAGCATACAGGATATCCCCCACAACTGCATCCTGCTGCAGTACATGCCCAACAAGTGTATGTACAGCCGCCATATCCCACACAGAACTACCAGCTGCCAACACCTGGAGCAGCACCGCCACAACAGTACGGACCTCCACCACCACCACAGTACTATGGAGCACCACCTCCGCCTGCAGAACAGCCACAGCCACTGCCGCCGCATATTTTTCTAGAACGACCCACCAACTGGTACTCTCGCATGAGACTAAATCGACCTCAACTGAATGTTTTGACTGCAGGTAACATAAATAAATGAAATTACAGACGGAATGAGTACACAATAATAGATAACGACATCAGATCTTACCACTTTGATAAACAGTGAATATTTAAGTAGTAGTAATAGTGTAAATTCAGTCAAGGCAGGGTCAAAGCAAAGCAAATCGTTTTTCAACACTTAAAGGTTCTGCCACCAATTAATCTGACGAAGATTAGATTATATTCGTGTTTTGTTAATATATTATATATAAAATATCTATGAATATTACTAGTAAAACAATTACAATTCTTTCTCATGTAGCTACTGTCATATTCATTACGGGTGGAATGAATATAGCCTGGAGTGTTGGATTCCGAAGCATAGGATTCCTTCGCCTGACTCAGCACACTCGTGTCGCTTGGTTTATTGGCGCAATCATTGGAGCTGCTATTGCCAGTTTTCTCCCAAAAATACTGCCAAAGAGAGTGATAACGGTAAGCTGGAAACTAGCTCTCTCTTAATAAAAATTATTTAATAATTCTTCTTCTTCCTTCTCTTCACTCAGTTAACTAGCTCGGTTCTGGTGCTTATCGGCGGCATTGTGAACGTGAGCAGCCACTACGATTTGTATGCCGTAACCGCAGGCCTCTATCTGAATGGCATAGCCAATGGACTCTTGTTTGCTCCAACGCTGGCATTGGCTGGCGAACAGGCTGCCTTCTATATGCGTGGCAAGTTTACTGCATCCACAGAACAGCTGAGCTTCAACTTCGGCATCCTATTGCAAATAATATTATGCGATACCTGCGAACCAAGTTATAATCATTCCGATGGCTTCAATCCCGAAACTGTACACGGGATAATCAATTGTGTTTTCGGATTCTTTGGACTTTGCTTTGCTGCTCTTTTGTTCATCGAATCGCCAGTGAATCTGTTGGTTGCTGGACGAGAAATGGCCGCCCATGATGCAGTGCGTCGGCTGCAAAAAGATTTTCCGCCACACAGTGATCTGCAACAAATGCAGGAACATAAGTTGTATGTATCACAGAATGAGAGACTGACGATTGAGCAAAGCTTTGTTCAGGCTAGTCCAATATTTTTCAAACTCAGCATATTGCGAGCTCTGAACGCCATCAGCATATCCACCTTCATATTCTATGCTCTCTATTTAAGCTATGATAAAAACTATATCGGATTCGGTGTCTGCCGTTTGGTTGGCAGTTTCTTTAGTTCAATTTTCGTCGACTCGTTGGGACGCAAAGGATTAACTCTAGTGGGCCTGCTGATTAGCAGTTGCTTTGCCTATGGTACCGCCAGTCAGATGTTCTATCCCTATATCAATGTCTTCATTCTGCTCTGTTTCTTTCAATTCTTTTGTGGTGTGGCCTTTACGCCTTCCTCGGCGTATTTAAGCGAAGCGTATCCACTCAAAGTCAAGCAGAACTTCATCAGCTTCAGCTTTATGATCGAACTGCTGGTGTTCATCATACTCAGCACATTCGATCCTTTCAACTTGTTCTTACATGCCATCGGGGGAATTTTCTCGTTGGCCTTTCTACTGGGAATTTTTTGTCTGCCCGAGACGCGACGAACTACTCTGCGGGAGGCACAGCAAAGATCAGTCGACGTGTTTGTGATCTGCAATAGAAAATGTAAATAAAACAGAATACAATGAAAACTAACTATAATAAACCAAAAAAAATTGACTTTGTTCTTTGTTCATCAACTTCAACGACAAACTACAAAGTAATTGCAAGAAACCTTTATAAATATTATTTCGGAATATTTTCTTTAATAAAACTGATGCAATTCCACTTTTATTTTAATGGCCGTTAAGCAGAAATATTCTACTAATTGGGGAATTCCAAATACTCTGTGCAATAAAATGTAAGCAAATATGTTGAGTCACAGTTTATCAGAGAGAGAAAGAGAAAGAGGTAGCGAGAGGTGGCTACAAAGAAAGGGATGTAAAAGAGCGTGTTCAAGCACTAGCATGAACATGTACTAGCACTGCACTCTACAGTACGACACTTGAATAATAATTATCCTACGCTGCGTCCTTCAAGTGCAGCATGTATAAATAGGGATAAGTGAAATAACCACCACCGCGGTTTCGTATAACACCGCATTAGATTCTAAGATCACTTCTAAATAAACTCGCAAAGTGTAGAGACATACAATCTTCTACATGGGCAGTTGAAATAAACTCATCAAAGTGTTTAGAAGTGTCTTTTCTTTACAGAGTGTGTACAGAAAAGAAGAAGATACTCTATGCACACAATAAAGGTAAGCTACTTTCACAACACTCTCACGCTCTCCTATCGGTTTGACCTCTTCAAATAAAGGAACAACAAACGAAAACCCTGAAAACAAAGTAACATATGCTTCCATAAACAGAAGATAAGTGTGACTAGGTAGAGCCAAACGCTCCGTGCTCGATAGCGATAAGAACTGGCACCTATGTACGTTTATCAATCAATTTGCGATAAGATTTATTTACCAATAGCTAAACCTAGCAGAAACCTGTTCGACATGACACTCTTAAATTCGACATATTCGTTTCTTTCTCCCATTTTGGTGTAGTTCTCTCTAGCGACTCGACACAACCGGACGTATCGATCGCGTATCAAGTGAATATGGAAACCAAAAAAAATGAATACGAACGCACGGCGTCACAACCGACGGTGGGTTACTCACCGTTGCCACCGCAGGAAAAGCGTCCACAACGTCAACACCCTTACCAGCAACCATCGAATTGCTGCAACCATGATACGCGCAATCAGCCACAGGCAAATGCCTTGGGAGCAGGTGAGTGAACAAAGCAGAAGAAGAATTGAAAGAAAAATGCCTTCTTTATTCTGCCTGCTTGCGATGTGGCAACGCTTTGAGTGCTTTACTAATGGAATTCAACCTTCACTTCCTGTACAGCTGCTCTGATCTTTCTCTCTGGCGGCATGAACATTGCCTGGAGCATTGGCTTCGTTAGTCCTTCCTATGAGTTGGTGATCTCAACGCATTTGCGCATCGCTTGGTTCATTGGCGCCATCATTGGAGCACTCGGAGGCGTCTTGATAGGCAAACGTCTCGGCTACAAACTGCTCATGGTAAGTGGCAACACGTGGAGTTGTTGAAACTTGAAGTGTTACTGATAACAACTTCTCTGCACTCCCTTAGCAATTCTGCAGCATGTTCGTCGTGCTTGGTGGCGTCTTGTTTACCACAACGCAGTTGCAACCACAGGCCATGTTGGTGGCACGTTACCTGAACGGATTCGCGAATGGACTGACGCTGCCCTGCACACTGGCCATGGCCGGAGAGCTCGCAGTGTGCTACAAACGGGGTACCATTGCCTCAGTGACAGAGCAAATGTCTTGCACGTTGGGCATATTCATACAGATCGTACTCAGTGTCAGCTGGAGCGAGGAGTACGACATTAACGTGGATCATCTGCAGGGCATACTCTGCTGCATTTATGGTGGCCTTGCGCTCTTCCTGGCCACTGTGTTCAGCATTGAGTCGCCAGTGGAGCTGCTGGCACAGGGTGATCAAGAGCTGGCCATCGATGCTCTGATCCGCTTGCAGCACCCAGGATTGGTGACCACCGAAACGGACGATCAGCTGGCCGAGCACAATGCGTACTTGGCTCACAATCGTTCACTGAGCTCCACGGAGGCCTGGTGTCAGGCATTGCCGGCGCTGCTACGTCTCTGCCTGCTGCGCATGCTGTATGCCATGAGCACCAGCATTCTCGTTGTCCACACAGTCACTCTGACAAGCAGCACTGTATATGGCATCAGTTCGGGTCCGTATGTACTCTTCGGACTGCTACGTCTCGCAGGCAGTTGCGCAGGTGCCTTCGTACAGGACACACTCGGCCGGAAGCTAACCCAGTTGACTGGCTTCATGGTCTGCAGTGCTGCTTCGATTGGACTTGCGAGCAGGTTGACCGCCGTGCAGATTGTTAGGTTTGATGACTATCGTATGGCACTGTGGCTGCTGCTCATGTTCCAACTCTTTGCCGGTCTCGGCTTTGCGCCCAGCTCCGTCTACCTGACGGAGGCTTTTCCACGCTCCGTGAAGCGCATGTGCATTGCCATTGCTTACATTCTTGAACTGGGCATACAATTGGCTACCTTCATGCTGTATCTGACCCTGCAGAACGTTGGCATCTATTTCTATGGCCTGGGGGTGTTCCAGCTGTTGGGTTTCCTCTTCAGCCATTGGTACCTGCCAGAGACTAAATTCATGACGCTACGACAGGCACAGCAGAAGTTTCGTGACTTCTCGTGATCAGCCTCGGGACTGCAAGACTATCACTACCACTTAATGCTAGCTATATTTAGACCTAGAACCAAACTGATTAACCGCATTTACCGTACACACTTGCAAGTTAGACGACTGACTGATAAATAACAATATCAGCGAGCATTCGAAATAAGTTTAGCAATTTCCAATCTGAACCCAAATTGGCGAAAAATGCTCGAGTGCTCGCACGAAATTTTGCTGATCACCATGGGAATTCAGAGTTATCTCAAGTAGCTCAGTTTGAATTTAAGGGTATGAAGGGATTTAGTGTTATATTAACCCTATATAAACATAAAGATAGGCACAACTTTTCAAAACCAGACTAAACTAGAGTTAATAGAGCAAAAGTCATTATTATATTTGAAACAAAATCAGGGAAATTGAGAGGGAGGAATGAGAGAGAGATAAAGATTGGAATACAGATTGTAATAAAGTTCTATCACATAAATATTTGGAATAAATCTTTACAATTATAAATAACAAATGAAACTTTACTAATTGAATGGAAATAATATATTTTAAACAATATCAATAAAATATAAAAAGAAAGAATAAGATTATGGTATGAATAAAATATGAAATGTAATAAAAAGCTTGTGTACAATAATTTTCGATTTATCTTGCATATTTTAAACTAAAATTCATGCAATAAATTTCTATTATGATTGCCAAAAATATGCGAATTTCATTTTACGAACGGTTATTTGGTTTTATTGATCGCTTTAGGGCATCCAAAGTTCATGCTGATTGGATAGTCGACTAAAGTCAGAGTTTTATTTGCGCTCTCTCCTCCCATTCGGCAGGCCGAACGCCTTCTATTCAAATTTAATTAATTTATTAATATATCCAGTAATCATATTGATAAGCGAGCGCGCAAAAACTTTCGTTCGTCCCTCGTCGGTTCCCACTGTCCGTCCGTCTATTTGTTTGTTTGTTTCTGTATTCGACATTTATCTTATCAGTGCTTCGACGTAGCCCGCCTCGAGCACTTCAGACAACAGTTCTGTGTGCTCTAACCGTTTATCAACTGCACAGGCAACCGGTCGGTCAGGCGAACAGCAACTGCCCAGTGCTCTCTCTCTGTCAATCCCAGTACACGGCGTCGGTCGGTGGCGGGCAAGTGTAACGAGGAGAAACGCGAATTTGAAGTGAAATTGGAGGCCCAATTAAATGCAGATACTCAGTTCGTGAAAATGACGGATACGAGCACAACACGCAGTGACAAGTTCGGAAACTAAAAATAGCAAACGCGAAAAAGCAAACGCAACCAGAAAAGTCGGCAAAAACTTCTAGTGATAGTGATAGAAAACAAACAATTGAATCGATTTCAGATCGATCGATTGGATCGTGCAAATTGCAGCATTAAACTATTGCCCTGTTATTAATTACCGCGAAATTGCAAAATGCCACTACTACCGACCATCGAGGAGGAGGCCAAACTGTCATGGCTGCGCCTCATGTGGCGTTATCGCCTGCAGTTTCAGTCAATGACCGCGGGTATGGCCAGTAGCTGACCCTATTGTTGACTCTGATTAACCCTTTCCCCTTGCTTTGCTGCAGCTTCACTTGTGTTTGTGGGCAGTGGCATGCGACTGGCTTGGTCGATTTTCGATTCACCCGCTGGCAAATTCAATAGCAAATACGATACGCACAATCTGATGATGAGTTGGTTCATTGGCGCCGCTCTTGGTGCCCTACTGGCAGCAGTGTTTGTGCAGCGCGTCACCAAAAATGTGGCCTACGTAAGTCGTCCTGCCAATTATCGGCTTATCTCACACACACACACACACACACATTGACACACATAAACTGATAAACCGTTAAAACGATAAACTCAAATCGCATTTGCCATTAATTTTAACAATCTTAATTAGCGCTAGCTCTTGTCAAGAGTCGCCCCCCCAACAATTCGGGGAATAACAGACTCCACCAAATGCAGGGAAAATTTCATGTCAATATATTCGGTATGTTTTTTTTGGGATATTATCACCGAATGATGATAATGCAAATCTGTTGATACATGACGTAAATTATTTATCTGTTATTCAAGTCAGATAACGCAAACGGTAGCGCCGCCATATAATGATATTGACAGCTGAGATATGGAAAAATATATTCTGAATAATAACAAGATATAAAATATTTCGGTTCCTGGAATAGAGTAGAGAGAGAGTTTTTCCACTACAACTAGAATACGATATATAGTTTCCTGTCCCCATTCTGTCTCTCTTTCTCTTCATGCTCCCTTGAGGATATATGCAGTAGAATTATCTGAAGAGATTAAATTTTTTCCACTACAGCCATAACACGATATATAGTTTCCTGTTCCTTACTCTCGCTCTCATTCAGTCTGTCTTTCTTTTCATTTGTTGTATTTTACTAACAGAGTCTAGAATAATCCACTGCTTTGTCAGTTATAATATGTATATTATTTAGTTCTCAGACTCTGTTCTCTCACTCTTTTTCTCCTTCATTTATAATCTCACTGTTAATAGAGTCACTACCCAAGAGTTTGTAGTATATTCCAATCTTCTCAGTCTTCCCATCCATTTACCTAATTTAAGACATTGTCTTCTATTTATCCAATTAATTTCTATCTCTTTCTCTTTGCCTCTCTCACTTGCAGACCTCCAGTGGCTTCCTCATGCTGGTGGCTGGCATACTGAGCCTGGCACTGCCGCGTCACTTCAGCGCCGCCTGCTACAGCAGCGTCAGCGTTGGCGCCGCCTACGGACTGACCCAGGTGCAGGCACTGGTCACGGGCTCCGAGGTGGCACACAAGTCCATACGGGGCATGTTGCTCAGCTGTGAGCGCATCTTCCTGTGGCTCGGAGTGAGCATACAGATGTGCTACACGCGTCTGTGGTACTCACTGGAACCCGTTGAGCGTGGCCATGACATGTACATTGATCAGCTGCACGGCATTCTGCTGGGCACGCTAGGCATCTTTGCTGTGATCTTGTCGCTGGCACATCGACTCGAATCGCCACTGCTGTTGCTGCGCCAGCAGCGTGACATGGCACTGGGCGACACACTGAAGCAGCTGCACGGCCAGTCGCAGTCGGGCACGGAGCTGCTGCGTCTGCGCGAAGATTGTCGCCAGTTGCACAATGCACGTGACTGGGAACAGTTTGCCGAGCTGCCTGTAGAGTCGAACTGGACGCGAAGATGGTGGCGTCTGTTGCCGCTGCTCAAGGTGCTGCTGCTGCGCTGCTTTGCCGCGCTGCCCATCTCGTTGCCCTACAATCACGCCTTCCTTGTGGTCAGCGGGCATGGACTCGAGTGTGATATGAATTGCCTATACTGGCTGGCATTCTGTGGACTGTTTGGCAGTCTGGGCGGAGCACTACTGGTCGACTGGCAAGGGCGTCGCAAGCTCTGCTCGTTGTCGCTCTTCGTGGCGGGCATTCTCATTGTGATGATTGGCGGCGTCTTTGAGCATCTGGAGGCGGCCAAGAAGACATATTTCGACATTAATCTGCAGGCCATAGCACTGCTCATGCTGCTCTTCGTGATAATTATAACAGGGGGCGTGGCTGTGCCAGCCCTTGTGTATACGGGGGAGGCATTCAGTGTGGTACATAAGGCGCAGTGCTTGGCAGGCGTTCTAATTGTTGAGCAGGCTCTGCAATTGGCTCTGATGTACGCCTCCTTTGAGAACAGCCTGAGGTCTTCTGTGTTCTTCTTCACCTTTGGTGGACTGAGCTTTACTTTTGGGTTGCTCGTCTTCACGCTGATGCCCGAGACACGGCAACTGACGCTCTACGAGTGTCTGCTCAAGTTCAAAAAGGTTCCTTAGAGGGTAGCAGTGCAACTGTTGCTGTACCTCTCTCCCTCCCCTCCCTCTCTTCCCCCTCTAGCTAACAAGTACCTATCTCTCCACCTATGCTAAGTTGTGTGTGCATTTATCTATAATAATAATTAAAGAAAACTTTCACTATTGTGCAGAAATAACGTACGCTATGAGCTTTATAAAAAGCACACCCCTGTAACATATAACGAACCAACTTTCATAAAGCTCATTAAACTTTCGGGTAACAGTGGGTTAAGTGCAGCCAGCACAGTTTTTAACCGCTTTCGCTGCAGCTTTTAGCCATAATAAAGCTCTCTTTCTCTCTCTCTCTATGAACCTATCTGACTGTTCCCACTATACCGCTTCCAGTGCTTTGCCTGGAAAGCTAACCTCAAATTTACCGTTATTTGACATGTAAACAATTTACTTTTTTTCTCAGCCGGCTTGCGTTTCGCTTTCGAGTTGTACAACTTATTGGGATTGCCTTACTTAAGACATGGATTTAAGAGAGCCCACAGAGAGAGTGCGAGACAGAGAGAGACCGCCTTAAGCATTGACTGAGCGAGACAGCTGACAGCAACAGAAATCAAGTTGATGAATATGGCGTGTGATGAGTTTGAATGGCACTCGCTGCGAATATCCAAAACAGTTGCTGGATAACGCGAAGGAAACAAGCGAAATAACTCCCGGGACAACTCACTCGGAGAGTGCCGGCCCTGGCCCTGCCATCTAATGATGTGGAAAATTTGTTCGCCCACCCAAAAATGTTGATATGTGAACGCACACTCACACACACTCACACACACATGGCAAGTTATTGATATGCAATATTTGTGTTTTTGTTGCAATCATCTTCGTTTCATCGAGGCAGCAATAGCACTTTGGGGTTTCGTTTGTGCATAAAGTGCTGTTGGTTGTGGAGTCTTCCCTCTTCTACACCCCCCTTCCCACCCCTTCCCTGCTCTACCTGCTACTTCACTGGCTTCTCTTGTCTCTGGTTACTTGGTTTCGAGGTCTTCAGCTTCTGCTTTGCGGTTGCTACGGTTGCTTTGAGACGATAGGGCCAAGGATAGTATGCCCACAATTAGCAGTTGCGGTAAATGCCGATACTCTCTCTCTCTGCCTCACAGAGGTGCCCAATAACATGCAACAACAACAATTGACCTAAAAGGACCCTCGAGGCTCTGACCCCAAAGCTAAATGAAGCGTCGGGAATTGAGTTTAAAGTTATTTAATTTTTAATTGTATTAATTACTTCTCCGACAACAACAACAAACAACAAAAAAAAATATGCAAACTTGTGCGAAATTTGTTTATTTATGCAGTAGCAAACATCTTTTTGACGCTGCCCCGTTTCCTGTAGTTGTTGTTGTCTTCATTACGTTGTAGCTTCATTTCCCAGCGGGCACCGCGAGAGGCAAACTTAAAGTTAAGGCTAATTATGCAGCTTGTACCACAAAAGTTGGCGCTTTATTTGGCTGCACATTAAAACATATACACGATAAGGCATTTAATTAACTAGATGGTATAAACTTCATAATAGCATAATGCAGACACACACACACACCGTACACCTTATGCAGCTGATAAACTTATAATAAAGACAAGTTCAAGTTGGGGAAATTATAAGTTAATATGCATACGAAATACGGAGTGTAGCTGGCAGCTAAGACATTAGAATTGTCTGTAGTAGATATACAAAGGGCTGCAGGATTAGCTAAGGTTGTTGAAAAATGTGTTAAGTTTAGTCTCTGCTAATGTTTACGAACTCTATTTCATCTTGCTTTCAACATTGTTTTGCTATACATTTCCAGCTCTTCATAGAAATATTTTATACTGACTTATACTATATATCTGCTTTCATTAACTGACTTAACACGTACTAAATAGGTATCTATAAACACCAACCGTCTCTCTCTCCCTTCTTCCCTCTCTCTTTCTTCCATTCTCCTGTTTAAGTTCAACACTGTTTAACAAAAAGTAACTTTTTGCATTGGTTTACAAAAACTGCAGCATACTTTACGGCGCAAAGAGCATGAACTGAAGCTGCGTCCGTTTGCTGCTGTTGCTGTTGTTGTTGTTGCGCTCAAAGCCAAAGCAACGCCAACAGCTTCCCAGAAAACTTTACTTTGAGAGCTGTGAAATTTAAAAACTAAAGTTACAAAAAAAAGCGAAGAAGAAAAACAGAAAAAAGAGAAGGAAGGAGCAGAGGGAGATAGAGAGAAAAGAAAACACTGCGTATTTTTGGCACTTGGCAGGCGAAAGGACATGCCAGCTGAAGGATATTCAGGATATGCTCGACTAGCTGCAGGCAAGCAGCTTTGTCTTTGTATGTGCCACTGTCTGTGTGTGTCTGTGTGTGTATGTTGGGGTGTTTGTGTGCATTTCAATTAACTGAAATGGAAAACGACAATCGTAAACATTAACATTAACAGCTGGCAGCGTGTGTGTTTGTGTGTGTGTGTGTGAGCCAGCTACCACATGTGTGGGCGTCGCAGAAGGGGCATGGCAGTCAATTGGCTTCGTGAAAAACAAGAATTGCTGCAATGCAAAACGTTTTGTTTGATGCGGCTAGAAAAAAGCGCACTTTGACGAGCGGCAGTCAAGAAAATGCATTTCAATAAGCCAAGAAAACGAGCGAGACAGCTGCCGAAGAAGCAGATGAGGGAGGGGGAGAGAGCGGAGATTGAGGATGGGGTATGTGTGGGGGGTAGATTACTGCGTGCCGGCGTCGTAAATGAAAAAGCAAACAAACGTAAAATTTTATTTGTGCGCAATTTTCTATAAATTTCCATCGATTGCCAATGGGATATTGGCGACATTTGCGTTTGGCATTTTGTTGCTTTGCTGTTTCCCTTACCCACACAAGCACACGCACACACACATACTCTAAGACTGGCATGGACACACATACAGCACCAAAATGTTGCCACTTTGCCGATGGTTAACGCAGCTCTTGAGGTGTTGCCTCTGCTGCTGCTGCCATAACTTTTGCTGCACTTGGAATTATGTTTTGTTGCTGTTGTTGTTGTTGTTGTTGTTGCTGCTACACGAAATTGAAAAAACATGCACAGCAGTGCGCCTGCTATGTGTGTGTTTGTGTGGGTGTGTAGATTTCCAATCAGCTTGGGAAAGCAATGAAGTTTCTTGAGCAGCAAAAACGAGTGCAAATAAATTATGTTCTCATACCGAAACGGAAACGGAAAGCCCCGGTAAGAGGAAGCCCAAGTAACAACGCCAGCAACAACAACAACAAGAGAGAACAACAAAAGGCAACAGGAGTCAGGCAAAAATGTAAGAGGCAACAACATTGGACATTGGCATCGAATTAATGTCTCAGCATGCCACAAAATGGCCGACGTGGCGGAATTTATGACTGCCGGAGACAACTCTAAAGTGGCCAACGCTGCGGTGTGACAATAAAATGGCGTCAAATTGCCATAAAAATGAAGCCCGAACGAAACGCCACACACAAAATGTAGCAGCATCGTCCAAGAAATCGTTGGCCAAACCACAACCAAAGTAATGTCGACCATATAAAAGTGAAATAATAAATAAGCACATAAACACTGAATTGAAGAAGGGGCAACTACGGAGTGGAGCAGGGGCTGCAATCTATAAAGGAAAGGGTTTCTGACTGCCAATTTTTGGCATTCGCCTCATAAATTTCACTCGCAAGAAACACTTACTACATGTTTGACTCGGCGACGCCTTGCATAAGTGGCGCAGTTCGAGCAACTTTAATGTGGCTGAAGTTAATAGATAAACCTGAAGTAGATCAGTTATAGTCAAGGATTGCATGCATGCAAATGAAGGGATTGAATATTGATCTGTACAGGTGGTATAAAATAGATGAAGGAAAATGAAAGGAATGAATAATGATCTATACATATACATATGTATTCTGTATATAAAGGCAGTGCATATAGCTGTTATACCTTACACATATACATATACCATATATATGCAAGTGAAGGGATTAAATAATGAACTGTAGAATAAATAATTATTATTGACTAATGATCTGTACAAGTTTGTATACTCTACATAAGAGCAGATTATTAATAACTGTTATTGAATAATGAGCTGCACAGAAAAGTACTTTGTATATAGTATAAGAGAAGAGTATATTACTGTTATTTTATTTTATTTAATTAATTTAAATTCGACCAAATACAGTCGACTGAATTGGATACAAAGAATTATTTAAAAACTCAATTTAATTATAATAATAATTAAGCATTAAGTTTAAGTTTACAAAATTTAAAGGTAATTAAATTTAAAATTTAATTTAATTTGTTTAATTTAATTTAATTTAGTAGTTTAATTTATTATATCTCTTAGATGAAGGAATTGAATAATAATCTATACAAATATGTGTACTGTGCCATATATATAGTAAGAGACAGAGTATATACCTGTTATACCTGCTTCTTCCAAGTAAGGGATTGAATAATGATCAGTACAGATAAGTACACTGTATATTAAGCAGTTACAACTGTTATACAGTATTCTCGTAACTTATACCTCCTTCTATATTTGATGTGCTACCTAAGACAATCAACTTTAATTTGATATACACTTGAAAGCTTTCCTTCAACTGCTCAAACAGTTGTCAAGTCAGCAGACATATATCAAATTAATATAGCATTCATATCTACAAAATCATATCACAAATTATCACATATTTCATTTGCCGTATTGCCAGAGTTGCCACACCAAATTGACACGTGCACGTGCACGTTCACATTCCTTTCCATTCTTTTGTGTCTGCTGCCTGTCGCAGTCAATTGAAGTGTTTTGTTTTAAGACTCTGTCAGAGTTTTAGTAGAAGAAAACTCTGCTAACAATACGAAGTTTTAATTTAGCCAATTTCATAGGGTTTTTCGCACGTTTCAAGATTGTCCGAAAAGCGTAATGAAAGACAACTTTGGCAGCTGCTCGAAATGCAGAATGACAGCTTGCTCCCCCTCTCCCTCCATTTCTCTCTCTCTCTCTCCAGTTGGCATGCAAAATGTCACAAAAAGCGCATTAAATTTAATTAGCTGACATAAATTTTGTGGCATCGGAATAGGAATCGGAATTGGAATCGAAATGTGCAGCTGACATGCTGGACTCGACTGGCCTGGACTGGCCTGGACTGGCATGACTGGGTCTGTCTGTACGCTGTCTCTTTCTCGACTGCATCAAAGCACGAAAATCATTCGAGTTGACATTTTTAATGGCAGAGGAAGAGCTTGATGAGCAAAGCAGAAGAGGAAGGTAGAAGGGGAATAAAAAACAAGTCTGGACGTTTCCTGTCGAGCTGAGTGCATGCATTTTCATGACTTATGCAAGTTTTGACGGCAGGTGCACGTGTCTCTGTTTGCAGCCCTCTTACACAGTGTGTGTGTGTGTGTATATGAGTGTGCGTGTGTTCGTGGTAAATCAACTGTCACTTCCTGTTGGCAAACTTTGTCCTTCAAGCCAGTCGTCCAAGCCCGACGTGGCAGCCACTTGGAGTTATGATAGCCTCATGCGTACTAACAATTTACTTAACTCTCTTTCTCTGTGTCTTCCTCTCTCTCTCTCTCGAATAATACCAAGTAAGAAACAGGAACAAGAAGATGCAGCTAGATGAGGAAGCGATAACGAGCAGGAAATTTCGGCAGCTAATAACGAGCGAGAGTGCAGAGCAGAGACGCAGCTGGACAAGTGTTTCCAGTCGTTGATTCTCAACTGATATTGGACACTTAAGCCTGACTACATAAGCAAGTTTTGCTTATTCTTTGAAATGCGATAGTACTGTGCACTCGATGATAATTAATGAAAAGTGGAATGGGTCCATAATTGCTATAATAAGCTACCAGCAGAAAGCAGCAAAGGAGATTCAATTGTGCTGTTTGTTTAAAATTAAGTTAAATCTGACAACAAGTAATGCAATCGATGCTGTGGGGCAGAGTAGACTGAAGAATATCCTGTACAGTTGTTGCTATAGAAACTGAGCAATTTAGTGAACTCTTTTTTTCAGTTATTTCAGGGGATTTTTAGTAGTTGTAAGGGAAAGAGCACTTTAAAGAGATTTCTAGATGTTGAAAGGGAAAGAGCAATAGGCAGATAGGTTGGTAGGAAGGTAGACAGATAGATAGTAGATAGATGAAACAGTAAGGCGAGAGAGGCAGTAAGAAAGACAGGGAGATATATAGGCAGAAGAAGAGGTAGTTGAGTAGCTGAGGTCATAAAGAGGAAAGGGCTGCAGAGAGTTGGAAAGAAAAACAAAGATAAATAAAGAAAACAAATAATACTTTAAAAAATAGAAGTGAGAACTCCTAACTAACTTGCCTCAAATGTGCACTAAGAATTTAATACATTAAACAGAAATAAATTGAGTATTATCTTGATTACTTTCTACACATAAATTGAGGATTATCTGGTTCACATCCTGTTGCTTTCCACAATGAATAAGCAACAATTTACTCTGGAGAAACTTGTATCAAACTTGTATAAGTAATAACAACAGTTTGTCTATCACATTCCCATCGGCCACTTATGACTGCAGGGTATATCGATAGATTGCAAATTGTTGCATGCAACTCGACAATTTATGTTGCACTTTAAGCTCGGCTCACTGACTATTTGCTTTATGCGCTGCTCGTGTGCAGTTGCTGTTGTTAATTAAGTTTCCTTCTTTTTTTATTTACACACAAAATTGAGCGACAGCAGAGGCAGAGACGAGGGCAGAAACGGGGCAGCGACGGAGGCAGAGCATCATTTATGGCATGCAATTAACGCCATTAAAAATCACTGCATGCTAATTAACTGTGACTGAAACTGGGGAAGGGGGAGCGCAGGGGATTGCCTGACTTTGCACCTGGGGAGTGTTTGTGGATGCCACGCGGGTGTGTCTAGCTTTGTGTGGGCAGCTTTGACACGCGAGCTGAGGCAATAACAACGACAACAAAAGAAAAGCCACAGAAAACAAAGCAAGTTCTTGCATCCGCAGCACAAGTTTCCCACAAGGTAAGAACAATTAGGACACAAGTCGCCAGAGCAACCTGCCAGCGTGTGATAACTCCCTCTCCATCCCTCTCTATCTCCTTCTCTCCCTCGCTCCCTCTCCCTCCCCTCACTGATAATGTCTGTTCAGGGTATTGACAACTGCAGGAGAGCTTTGTGTACTCGCCGCGTTATTTGACTGCACCGACAAACGGAAGCCGCGATTCAGACGCGACTTGAGTTCTTTTTGTTCTGGTTTTACCCAACACCCTCCCTCCCTTCCTGGTGTCCCCTCGGTTACCATACACTTTCTGCTTGTTTACAAAATAAGCGAAAGCTGTGCCAATAAGCCTCAACGTCGCCTGCACTTAATTTATTTGCAACAAAATGTGCAGAAACTGAAACTTTTACGCAAGTGCAACTTTGCTTTACGTGTTTTTCACATCCGCATTCGCATCCCCATCCGCATCCACGTTCACTTGGCATGCTTTCAACACGTTCGCATATGCGGAGGAAGAGGAGGAGGAGGAGGAGAGGACATGCAACTCGCTTTTTGGCGACCGCAAACACGAAGGCGGCGGCAGGAAGTCGACTCAATTGGAAAGGATGTGGCAAGGAATACGAGACGCAAAGAAAGCAGGCAAGTAACACAGGAGAAAGAAGTGGCGAGGGGCAAAGAGGGCTGCAAATGGAGGCGAAATCGATGTGTCTGTGCGAACGTATGATTCACATACCCTGCAAAGCAAAGCAGAAGGGTACATTGAAGTGAAGAAAGATAAAGCTCTTCTACTGCTCTACTATTGAGAAAGTTCTAGCTTCATAGAGGGTATCTGCTAGCGCAAAACACTCCACTGCACACTTTCCCTACTTGTTTTCCTTTTACTTTATGTCACAGCTGTGAAATTAAAGCATTTGCATATCGGCAACTGCATCTGCGCGTAGGGGACCAGAGTAAACACAGATGCTCAACCTTTCACATTGATTCAGCTTTCGACAGGGGCGGGCGGGGTTGCCACACACAAATTTGTATTAAAAGCGATGCCACATTAACGCACTCACACACATCAATTGCCGTGAAAAAGGGGAGAGCTCTGGGGATCTGCAAAGCTTGTGGTATTAGTCGCATTTAAATGGTGCAACTAACTGATAAACGGGCTCAAGTGCGAGCTATTTCACACGATAAAAGTAACAGATATGTAAGCGTATATATAAAGTAACCATTATAGCATCATTTTATAGCATTTTTTTATGGATACACCCCCTCACTCCAATCGCCTGCTGCCAATCTTGATAGCTCGCTTCGCCTGCGTTTCCTTGTCGGTGTCAATGTATTATTTGCCTGGGAATTCAGACACGTCGCTCTCTCTCTCCGTGTGTGTGTATGTGTAATCAAATAAAATGTGTCACGAGCACACAGTGCGTACATTTATAAATATTATTTGCCGGCACAAGACGTAACAAGTGCGAAGAGCGTGCCACACATTTCTGGTCTAATTTTGCATATAAATTACAAGCAACAAATAATCAAATGCAAATATGTTCTTAAGATTCAATTTTTGTGCAATCAACGCACTTAAACGCATCATCAGCGAGGGGGGGGGAAGATAGAGAGAGAGATAGAGAGTGTGAGAGAGAGTGAAAGTTTGATGGCCAGGCAGGCGAGATAGATTGCAGACATTGCCAAGACATTGAAATGGCGTTGAGCGACAGACACAGGACATCCTAGTGGGGGTGTCGCTATGTGTGTATGTCTCTGTGTCCGTGTGTGTGTGTGTGCCAGTGAGTGGCTGCCTGTCTATCTCGCACTCTCCGTCTGCCTGTCTGTCTGTCTATGTGTGTTTTCCTGGCTGCTTCTCAACTTTACGCGTTGTTTGGCAGCGCCTCAACATGCCACACAGCAACGTTGTCCTTCATGACGCGGCTTGCCTCCAAACTTCCCCCCTTTCCCGCTGCCTCATGCCACGCAATCAAATTTAAAATTGTAACATTTGACTGTCAGCTGCGCTTGTTAACCAATATAGCCATGATAGTTGCCATGACTTGTGGCTTAGAGTACAATGCCATCAGCTCAAAGACACTGTTGACGGGTACACTATACTCGTATTGTGCAGCTTTCCTTCCATATAAATAGGGCAAAGGTTTTTAAATTGATAATATAACTATGTTTATTGTGCTGCTGCACTGGTGTTTGCATCAGATTGGTAAACATTAACAGATGCTTAACAGCCGCTTAGAATTAATATAACAGCTGCTTAGCACACGGGTTAACAGCTGCTTAGAACAGCTGATTCTAGTTGATATGGCAACCTTAAGTATGACAATATACATACATACATAAATAGTAAATATTTTAACGAAGTAGTGATCTGAGACAGAGAAAGAGAGAACAGAAAGCAGATGAAGCTCAGTTGCCACTTTAGCTGGCATTGCATTTCTTTAATCCCTCCAAAAGCCTTTCTCCCGGCTAAATTAGCACTGGAAATTGCCCCGGGTGAATTGAATCTAACTGATTTATGATCACACTTAATGTGTAAATATGTAAGCAGGACACTAAGTCGCTTGTTTGCCTGTCCTGTCCTAGTCCTGTCTGGCTGCGACTGGCATGTCTATTCGCCCAGCCAGTTTGTTTGTTTATGCACTGCACATAGCCAGAGATAGAGAGAGAGAGAGTCATGAAGAGAGGAAATAGGGCGCAAGGCAGGCAGATAGCGTCTCCCGACTGGCTTGACCAACATTTGCTTAAGCAGGCGTGTGAAAATTGACCATTAGCAATGCAATATATTCTCAATCTCGTTGTGATATAACTTGTTGGCTGCGCCTACGTGTGTGTGAAAGAGACAGGGAGAGAGAGTGCGTGTGTTTTTGGTGTGTGTGCGTGCGTGCCTGCGCGTGTGTGCGTGCGTGTGTTACTATGATAATTGGTGTAAATGCTACAAAGCATTGGCAGGGGACAATCAGAACAAGTCGCCATCCCTTTCTCCTTTCCTCACACACACACACTCTCTCTCTCTCTTTCACGCACACACATGCGTTTAATATGCAGCTGCATAAGTTATGGCAATGGCAGCCATTAATTTGAGTGTACACAACTTCAAGCCATGGCTAAGGCAGTAGAGGGGCAGAGGTTGCAGAGGTTCCACAGCCACAAGCGCACGTGCGTGACCAGAGAGATATGGCACAACACTGCCAGTTCGCGCCAGAGTTGCCAAGCCTTCGCTCCTCCAGCGACCACATAACATATTTTATTTTAATTTGTTTAACAAAAGCGAAAGTTGCAACTCGTCGCTATGGCACTGGTCATCGCCAACTCTTTCTCGCATTGGCATCTTCATCATCATTACGATCGCTTCATTTGCCTTATTCAATCTGGTACACGTTCTGCCATAGTTCAGCCTCAGTCCGAGTCCGAGTCGGAGTTGGAGGCGTGGCAAGGAAATCACAATGCCGGCACAAAACATTATGCAAACAATTTTTACCGTTACATGACTGAAATACACAAAATGCCGAACGCAGAAGAAAGAGCGAGACAAACACACGTATTTATGGTCACGTGCCTTTTATATGTTTGTATGTGTGCAAATATACATATATATTGTAATGTACGTGTATGTGTGTGTGTACGGTTCACAACTGACCAGACACCAAATTGTTTGCTGCACGCAGCATGCGACGCCGCAAGTATGAAAATTGCTTGCAAAATGACAAAGCACAAGGGCAGCCGACCCCCCTTAACCCTGCCCCACCCCCAGCCCCTTACTCCACAATCACATTTATATTTATAGATATGTATATAAGTAATTCCTCTGACTGCCCTAAGCCAACGCAATATATATTATTTTTCTCGCCATTTGTGGGCATAGCAAAAAATTGTTATTTAATAAAATTGTTATGGCGCCGCCGGCAGCGACGCATTGCGGTCGATGGAAAAAGAAGAAGGGAAAAGGGGAAGAGGAAAAACTGAAACTGGCAAAGCTCGCAGCTGTTTTGCATATTAATTAGCCGGGGTCATTCCAAAGTTTGCACACTTTGCGAGGCTCAAGTTACCCTTTTTATTGGGCTCGCATCTTAGCTTGATCGACATTTTCCTCTTTTTATCGCACACACACACAGAAAACTTGTCTGTCATGGCGACAATAAGCGTACGTGGGCGTGTTTTATCGGTGTGTGCATATGTGTGTATTTGTGTGTAGTCGTGCGTGTTGCTGCGTGAGTGGTCGCAGTGATTGATGATGTGAACTGGCCACGGTCAATACGTTGAACAATCTCCAGTTGACAAGCCAATTATATACATATCGTATATAGTCATAGTACTATTCCCACTAGGCAAACAATATTAACAGGGATATTATGTATTGAAAAACAAACTAGAAAGAGCAATATTTTCGATTTGTTCTGGAAAATATCACAATTCACACAAAGGATATTTCAGTCTGCTAAATTTATACCAAAATAGTATATAAAATAAACAGCACGTATAACAGCTTAGAAATGTTAAGAAAGAGGAGCATACGGTGTGGAGTACATGTGGAGCAGTTTCGTTCACTGCAGTGTGGAGTAAGGTAATTTTTGTGTCGCTTACGTTCGTTTAGTTTAGAACGTTATGCAGGTATTCGTTAAGTAGTTAAGCTGCGACTGTCACATAACAGTGTCCTTTCTTAACGTATCGTTGAGTTGCACCATAACATTCGTTAAGTTGTGGGAGGGTGAAAAATACACCAACCGCTGACTGTAGAAGCAATGTTAATTCTTTATCGTAAGCCATCCACATTCGTTTAATATTCGTTCAGTAATAGCAAAGACACTAAAATATCTTTGGTAATAGTAGATACTACAACCTGTAATTTAAGTTCTGTTGGGTTAGCAGTTTTGTCATTTAGCATCTGTAGTTGACTGTTATTTCTGTAATATATATCGATTACTGTAATTAATCGATATAAGAACAAAACGATTAAAGTACTGCCCAAATTTAGTAAATCTTTATTATAATAATTCGTTAGTTACAATTTCGCTGTATTCCAAATTAAACACATTTATTACAAACAGAGTAAACCTTTTTCAAGTAAGTAACTTATGTAGAGAAGTTCTATTGGTTCAATACAGAAACTAGATGCAGTAATCTCTCTGAATCGTTTGCTTCATAAGACCCGCCAACAGCTGTTGAGCAATGTTTGAACGTCTCACTAGTTTGTCCAGAGCCAAACTACCCATGTCCTCCAAGTCGATCAACTTAAGGCGTGGCAGCAGCCCACTACAACCTCTACATGCCTTGGGCGGCCCCTTGGATGCTGGAGCTGCTGCTGATTTACCTGGCGACTTATCAGCCTGCGACATTTTGCACTAGTTTACACTTTCCCAGACGCCGCAGATAAGCAGAGCTATAACTAACGATGCGACGCTAGTGAACACACAATTCCCACTGATATCGCTGGCGTTGCAGCTGCCGGCCTTTTAAGCAAATGGCTAAACGTTTAACCCCCACCCTCGACACGGTCCCGGCCCCGTCGCATGCCCAGCAGAAGTGACTTATTGTTTGCATAGCAAACATTGCCCGTCTTATCTGGACAAACGTTGAGACCGGCAAGACAAGTCGGAAATTTATGAAAATACTCGATTTGTTGTATTTTTGGTAATTACTTTTATACTATTATATTTAATCGTTTTCGGTTTTGCATTTCTTTTGTTTTTACATTAATAGTTTTTTTATTTTGTAGTTTTTCTTTTTTTGTGCTAATTATATTTTGATAAACATAAAAATGTTCATTGTTCTCATTATATTTTAATCATATATTGTTGTTGTTTTGTTTGTTGTATTGCATTTTGATTGTTTTATTTTGGTTTTCATTTAATTGCCATCTCTCTCTTTTTTGATTTGTTGAGTTTGCTTTGCTATGTTTATGATTCTCATTCATTTTGTTTTAATAAATTCGTAAAATTCGATGTTAAATTTAATAAACCATTTATTACATATTAATATATAATAATAATAGTATAAATAAATGCATATAAAAACGGATAAAAACTCTGCAGCGTCCTGCTCTGAATATACAATACAAATATCTTTGTTGCTTTTCTTGTACGTAAATTATAAAAAAGTGCTGCACATACATTTTATTAAATATTTAATTGTAATTTGTTAATTGGTATTTTTTTTTTTTGTGGTATTTTTCGTGGTCTTGAAACTGACGCTGCAGCAAATGAAACTCGAAAATGCAGACTTGTCTTTTTGTTTTGGCTGCCAAAGGTTCTTTTATAAATTCCCTCGACGACGACTGTTGTTGGCCGGGAAACCCAGACTTGCATACTATATACCACTGCGGTGTATATATAACTATTCGTGTATATATATATATACTATATATTTGTTTCTGTTATTTGTGGCGCTTAAGTGTATAATTCTTTGCTGCTAATAAATCCATTTTAGGGCTCTGTTTATTGTATATTTTGTTAATACGTTCTTATATGGTTTTTACTTTATTTTGTTTTCTATATATCTGATCTTAAACAAATTTTGGCACATGGTTTCCGAAACGGTTTTGAAAATTCTCTTCTGTTTTTTTTGTGGTTCATTTCTTTCTTCTTCATCTGCTATTGACCTGTTGCTAAGTTCCTTATGATCTTAAGTGTTGTTGTTGCTTGGTTAATTTAAAATACAGCTAATTATTACGCGGATTACTCATGTGGGGAGAACTAATGTTAATTTGTAGTTTCCATCTATACTTATGCGTGAAAGTGTCTGTGTGTGTGTGACGAGTCAGTTAATGCTTTTCAATATGTCAAAATTTGATTACGACTTGCTATTTGATTTCTATACTTTCATTTTAAAAACATTTATCTACACGTTGACGAACGACATTTTGTTTTTTCTTTATGTTTTGGTTTATTGTATGGGAAACACTCACTAATTGCGTAGATATACTGAGGAGATTATCCAGTCATATCTGGTTGAATACTGATTCTTCAGCTGGCGACTTGTATCCTTTTATACATTGAGTATATATCGAATACGTTAGTTATTTAGTTAACATTTTCATGGGTCTATAGACTTTCTTGATTCTTGTTTCTTTTGCTTTGCTTCTCATTCTCAGTCAATATTCGCTTTGGGCCTATTTACAGAATGTAGCGCTAACAACTAAGTTGAAATACCATTATAATATATCTGAGTGTGAGTGTGTATACTTCGATATATGTAAGTGTGTGTATATATTGTATATGTACAATAAACTATAATACTCTCATCATGTATAATATGTTATGTGTATAAGATCCAGTAATTACTTGTAGTATTTAGACATAGATATAGATTTGTACACAGCATATGTCTTGAGTTCTAAAAGATTAGTTCAAATTTCGCAGTTTAAATTCCTCGTTACACTTTTGGGGAGAAATGCAGAATCAATTGTTGTTCGGGATGGAAGCTTACAAAAATACTCACTTAGCATTAGCTATACGTAATACGTAAATACGTAACTCAAGTATATCAGTACGATAGTTAGTTATATATGTTAGAAGAGTGTAACCAAAGCACGTACAAATACAAGTACCATATATAGTACAGATACTATAGTACTATAGTACTTACAACCTCTCTACATCCAATCATCATACAAAAAACAGTTTCGATTATGTTACGAGTACGAGACGACGTTACGTTTAGTATTCAATTTTTGTTTAGTATTCGAGTTAGTAGTTTAGGTTCGAGTTACATCGTTAGTCATAAGTTAAGAGTACTCTTAACACTAGGTTTAGTTAGTAGATATAGTATTAGAAATGCATTAATTTATATACAATACAACATCTTGGAAGTTCGATAACTGACCTGGGTTCATATGGGTACACATGGCATGCTGCGTAGTATGTAACATGCACAAATCGTATTCGTAATCGTAATCGTAAGTAGAAATTACCTATACTATACATTTTATTAGGTATATGGTATGGCAGTATATACGGTTGGTTATATGAGCTTTATAGTATTAGTTGGGGAATGGATAGTGAGAGAGAGTTATTAAATGGGAAGTGTGGGTGAAGAGATTAGACTCTTTGCAGGATGGTTGTGCATTAAAATTTTGATACTGATTGTCCGAAAGTTTTACATTTTGGGAAAATGGGGTTTCTTCAAGCTGGAGTAGGGGTTAGACGGGGGAAGTGGTTTCAGTGTGTGTGTGTTTGGTACTAAAACGGCTCAGCTGTTGTTGTACTGGAAAACACGTTCAACAAAGGTTGCCCCAACTTGTGTGCGTTTGCGTATTGTCGACCTGACCTCATCATCATCATTTACTGATCGTGCTGCGATCAGATCTTACCAATATCTCACACTGATATCGAATAATCCGATTTCTCACTTAGCAATTTTTGGCCTGGAGCGGGTGAATGTTGTTGTGGGCGTTGTTGTTGCAGTGGCTGCTGCTGTTGCGGTTGCGGCGATTTTGAGTGCGCTCGTTTGTGTGGTGGTTGCTGTTGCTGCTGTTGTTGTTGCTGCTGCTGCTGCTGTTGTTGCTGCTGACGTTGTTGCTGCTGCTGCTGCTGCTGATGTTCCTGCTGCAATTGCGATGTAGTTGAATTGGGACGGGACCACAGCGAGGAACGCTGTCCCAGCTTCAATTTTTTGATCGTATCCACATCGCATTCAACCTCGGCCAGCTCTATGTGCTCGCCCCCAGTATCGCTATGTCGGAAAGCACCAGCGGTGCACTCGGCCTGCAGCTGCAGCGGATGCAGCGTGCGCAGGATGCCAGCTCTGCATGGTTGGTGAGAGAGGGAAGAGTACCCAGAGAGAGTTGGTTCGAGTTGAAATTTGACTTAGCGCTAGCAACCCCACACTCAGAGAGATAGATAGAGAGACTTAGGTGTGTTCTTGTTGTTCTAGTTGTTGTTGTTGTTGTTGTGTGTTGTTGGTGTGGTGTGCTGCTGCTGCTGTAGCTGTAGCTGTGGCTGCTGCATCAGTTGCTAATGGGCGCCCTCAGGTCCGCACACCTCACCGTAAGCCAAGTCTCATGTATGATCAATGGGATCCATATAGGTGCACGATATCTCGCCGCTTGTGTAGCCAAAGCTGCTGTGACTGTGGCTGTTGCTGTTGCTATTGCTATCAGCAGCAAGACCATCACCACCGCCCGTGTATTCACCTCCCCCATTGGCCGTATCCTATTTGGGCAGCGGCAGCGTCGGTGCCGTAAAGAACTTTGAGGACAGCAGAGCCGTCGATGGATTCAACAGAGCTGTGCCAGCTTGTACACCACCAGCACCACCCCCCGAGTGATGATGCTGATGCGACGGATGACTACTCATGTGGCTCATGTGTGGCTCATGCGCGTTGGGCATTATGGACTTGTGTGGTATGGGTCGAAATTGTGAAGAGGGTGGCATGCAAGTGACGGGCACAACAGATGCTAGGGTACTAACGCCGCCTCCATCCAGTCCCAGCCCAAGACTGCCATCCTGCCCGTTCGAGGCATGCGTTGATTGTGGATCGAGCGAATGGAGCTTGGGCTGGATCAGCAATGGTTGCTGTTGCTTCAAACTACTGCTACATGGTGGGTTCGAATTCTGATTTGTTGCTTGATTCTGACTGCATTTATTATTTTGTTGTTGTTGCTGCAGTTGTTGTTTGTGGAATTGTTTCTGTTGTTGTGTACTGATCGATGGCGATTTAACCAATGTGGGTATGTGACATTGTATGGAGTCTTGTGATTTGAATGTGCTCGATATGGACTTGAGATTGCCACTACCATTGCGTGGCGATAGAATTTTGTTGTTCGTGCTTGTGGCTGGGCAACTAGTTGCCGATGTGGCTGTATTTGTATTTGTGGCCGTGTTAGTGGTATGATTGTTGTTGCTTTTGTTGCTATTGTGATGACGCGGTGTTGTATTGGTGGAAAACTGATATTGCTGATGATGATACCTGGAGCGACCGCGTCGTGGCAATGATTTTTGTTCGGACATTGGTGACAGATCGGAGGATGTGCTTGATTGTGCTCCATGGTAGATGATGCCTGCATCGCATACACCAAATTTGTTTATTTTTTTCATTTTTTTTTTTTTTTTTGGTTTGGAAGAAAGAAAGAAAGAAAATACGGGCAAATACAGATAATTGGCATGTGGAAGTGGGGGAGAAACACACACACATATATAAAGCTTAGAGCTAACTTAAAACTATGCACTATACGTAGTATTTAATCTTGATCTTTAGATTTTGATTTGGTTTAGTTTCTTTAGTCTTTGGCTTTGATTATTATATTAAAACTCTTATTGGTCGCATTTGATTATCGATTAATTTGGTTATTTGATCTACTACAGATAAGTTATCGATATGTTGTGATTTGGAAAATGCTGTATTAGTCTAGAGTCTGAGTCTGCAAAGTAGAATGAGAGAGCGAGTAGATTAACTCCATTTGATAGGCCTATGAGCACACTACGAGCAATTACAGGGGGAACAGTTTGAACAGTAAAGTCACGAAAAGAAACTCAATCAAAGGGCCTGAATACCCCTGATTGACTTCTTTATGCGACCGATCATATTGCCGATGCTTAAAACTGGTTCTATTGGGGGTTCATCATCACTACTTACTGTGCTTGATCTTGCCCTCGTGCTGATTGGAAGACTCGGTGCGACTGGAGGTCAATTGATCCTGATCCGATTCAGATTCCTCGCTCTCCGGTTCGGTTTTGCGTGAGTGACGACGACGATTCTTGGACTGCACGAAGAACAGAGCATGAGATTAGTTTGTGCAGCAATTTCCCTCTGCATACGACTAGCGACTACAAAAGCGCTTCGGAATGGTAGTTAACGCTTTCCAAAACAAAACAAAGGATCAACTCAAGACTTGACATGTGACACGGGGCAGAGCGCGCTTTGCTCTGTGCCCCATGATATGATTTAAATACGCCGCATTGCACTGAAGAGAACTAAGAAATTGGGTGAAAATAAGACACGAGCAGACAGAGGAAACAACATAAAAAGCACGTAGTAGTCTATAGAAAAGTACACACAAACCCCCTTCCCCCCGCAGCGAGGGGGGAATGAGAGCAAGAGCGAAGAGAGAGAGAGAGAGGAGAGCTAAAATCAAAGAAATGAATAAACAAACGCACGATATTATGAAACGGTGAGGTCTGATAATAATTATGAATTGTCTTTTGTGGACGTTGGTTGTGGTGGTGGTGGTGGTGATGGGTGGTGGGTTTTAATACCGCAGCTGGTGGTGGCGACGAGCAGCCCTCGGCCAGTGCCCTCTCATGGTACATGAACGAGTGCAATAGGGTATTGGCGGGACCGCCGTGATGCGGCTGTGACATATTGCCAGCTTCCGATAATTGGAAGGTGGCGTATGGCGAAATGTCCTCAGAGGTTTCTGCAAAAAAACAAAAACATAACCGCAGGACATTAGTCTCAACTGTGATCTGAAGTGATGGCAACACTCGCTTTGCTTACCCGGAATTTTGTCATTGTTCTGCATGGAAACCTTATGAATGGTGGCATAATAACGCTCACGCTGTGCCGCCTCCGAGTTGGCACGATTCTCAAGCGATTCCTTTTGTATATGATTGCTTTGTTCTGCAAGGAATCAGAGAAAACAATAAGTGTGCCTTGAGGAACAGAATGAACTTTCATTTGTGGTACTTACTGTGCCGATAGCATATAATGACCAGGGCTATGGTACAGATCATGCCCGAAACAGCAGCTATGGTGGGTATCAGCAGATTGATGTTGCCATAGAAGACACTCGGGCCACGTTGTCCGCGCTGCACAATCTCTGGCGGTGGTGGATCACCATCTTTGGTTAGGGTAACAAAGCTAAACTCAGCCTGCGAGACGCCTGCCACGTTGTGCGCCTCCATGCGCAGCTGATAAAGCGTCGATGATTGCAGATTGGAGATGACCACGCGACGCTGAGGCTTGAGGGCGTTGGAGACCAGTATCCATTCCTTGTCGGCATCATCAGTGACGGCACGATATTGCAGCACAAAGTACATGAGAGGACAACCATTGTCGGGCCAGGAGTGCAGACGAATCATCACCGACGTTGAGTTCGGGGCCAGCAGACTAGTCGAAGCGGGCAGTCCTGGTGCCTGTCCCTGAGTGCGCACATGCAACATGATGCTGGCCGGTGAGCTGCCAACCTTGTTATGGGCATTCAAATGGATCTGATAGGTGCTGCCACAAACCAAACCCTTCAATTCGTGACTGGAGGCATGACGTGACAGCTGCATCTCGTCTGTGTTGCCTGTGGCACGACGATAGAACAGCGTGTAGCCAGTGATGGGAGCATTGCCTGTGAAGCCGCATTTCCAGTGCATCAAAATGCTACTTGAGGTGGCACTGGTCACATACAGTACTGGCGCTGAGGGGGGCACTTGCACCAGCAGCAAGTGCGTCAACCGATCCGTGCCGAGTCCATTGTCCACCTGGCAACTATAGTTGCCACTGTCTGCCAACTGCAGGCTGGAGATTATCAGATCACCAGTGTCCAGTAGCTGTGAATTGTGCAGTCCACCCTGACGCAACGCAACGTCTGCCTTGAACCACTCTCGCTTCGGTTTACCCACCGCTGTGCAGGGCAGCGTGACTGTAGAACGCCAAGGACGCACCACAGGGCCGCCAAAGGAAATAATTCTGGCTGGCACTCGATTTGTAGTGATCTGTGATGCGACTCTCGAGCTCTTGCCTTCTCCCACTCGCGTGGAGGCAGTCACCCAGAATTGATACTCCATGTGCGGATGCAGATTCTTGGCCTCGTAATAAGCTTGCTGTGACGGCAGGCTGCGCTTCTCATTGTTCAGCTCCTCGCGTCCATTGACTACCCGCGTGTACAGGCTGAACTTGGTAATGACCCCGTTGGGCTCCGTGGGAGGCACCCAGGACACATATAGGGATTGTGGCGAGCTGACAACAACCTTGATATCTGCTGGTGCCTCAGGCACATCTTCCTCTGTGTGACAGAAAAGTGGCTTCGACAATGCGCCATCTCCCATGCGAGTGTGCGCCAACACCTGAATGCTGTAGTTGGTGTACTTGCGCAGCCCTGTCAGCACAGTGGTCAATGCGGTGGTCTTACGCGACTCCACCTCATCCTTGTTGGGTGTAATGTCATCAATGATGGGTTCAAAGACCAGTTTATAGCCCTGCAGCAATCCATTTGTGTGGTAAATTGGCGGTGGCTGCCAAGAGACTTGCAACGATTGAGAGGTCAACGCGGCACAGCGCACATCCTCTGGCGGGCGACTGGGAACTGCAGAGAGAGAAATATGATGAGTGGAGAAGTCTGAGAAAGTTTGTTTCTTTGCTTACCATCTTCCATGGTCTGTGCAGCAGTTGGCTCTGAGAGCGGACCTGGACCCACTTGATTGAAGGCCTGCACCACAATGCTGTAGCGTGCAAATTTGGAGAGTCCACTGAGCAATAGCTCGCCATTGCCTCCTTCGCCGTCTCCTGCCACCGAGGTAAAGTTGTAGGCAGTGCTGCTGGAGCTGGCCAGTTTGTAGCCCACATTGTAGCCCTGTATGTCGCCATGTCGCAGCTCGGGCAACGGTGCCACCCAACTAATAAGCAGCTCCGTGGAGGAAAGTGGACGTGCCGAGAGACTTAGCGGCGGCCCAGCGGGTCGTTGTGGTTCTGTGCGCACAATTAGCTCCTGGCTGGGTGCACTACGACCCGCATTGCCCTCGGCTATGACTCGGAAGGCATAACGCGTTGCTGGCTTGAGATTCTCAATCAGAGCATTGAAACTGGGCGGATCCTTGATCTCCAAGTGCTGCCACTGATCGATGAAGAGCACAGCTGGAAGAAGAGTGAACTGAGTGAGTGAGCACATAATGACTTGGAGTGCCACTTACGATCTGCTTCGCGATACTCCACAAGGTACTTGGATACATCTCCCGAATTGAGTGCCTTGGGTTGCCATTTGAGATTCACTGAGCGACTGCTTATCATGGCTGCCTCCAGTACGCTGGGTGGTTGCGGTGGTTCCTGCACTTGCAGCTGCACCAGTTGCTGATCATTGCCATAGAGATTAGTGGCACGACAGAAATAGGGCCCGCTGTCGGTGGCATCTACAGTGCGTATTTGCAGCTCCGCCGAAACGCCATCTGGTGTGGCCTCCTGCTTCACCGAAATTCTAAAGGGGATTGAATGGGATGTTGCCAGGTCATTGGAGGCGAACTGATTAGTGAGCACTCACTTGTAATTGGTCGATGGATTCAATGTATTCTTGCCCGAACGCATCCACACAATGTTAATCGGCTTGTCCCCGCTGACGGAGCACTGCAGCAGCGCTGTGTCGCCCTTCTTGACGGTAACCGAGCGCGATGAGGAGGAGAAATACGGCGAGGCTGCAATTAACAACATTTCAATATAATTCGCTTGCTTTTTAATTATGTCAGCAGTTGCAACTGCATTTCAATTTCGCATTGCAATTACGCAAATTGCCTCCCTCCATCCCCCCCCCCTTTCCGTTTCATCCTATGCAATACTCACAGTTCACTTTCAGCTGAATGACCTTTCCAATGCCCGTGCCAATGCCATTGTTCGCCTGGCACAGGTAGAAGCCTTCACGATCCTCCTTGACGTGCTGCAGCAGCATGGAACCGTTGCCGAGCAGCTTGGTGAAAGGCCGTTCGCGCACCTCCTCGTATTCGCCTGATTTGCTGCCTGCAGTGGGGAAATATTTTATTAAAGTTATACAAAATATCTAGCAATATTTCTACTTACCCGTCGCCTTCTTCCACACAATGCTGGGCGTGGGTACGCCCTGCGCCTGACAGTGCAGCATTATGTGGCGATTGCGTTCGACATTTGCATCCACGGGCTCAACAATCCAACGTGGCGGCACTGCGGGGCGTATATGTGATATTACAAAAGTTTAGTAAGCTGCTAATCGAGGCAAGACTTGCTATTCTATTCAACAAATGATTCAAATGATAAACCTCTAAGACATACAGAAAAGTTATGATGTAGAATAGAGTGAGAGCGAGAGAGAGATAGACAGAGAGAGAGAGTAATAGAGAGCGAGGAAAAGTAAAGATTTCTGGCAAAGTAAAAACGGCAAAATATTTCTTTGGTGTCTACTCAAAACTTTTGGAGCATAATAGTAGAAAGGTTTGTTGCATTTAGAGTTAGAGAGAGAGAGAAAGAGAAACTTTCAACTAATATACAATAGGGTTAAGGTTTATTGTTTGCTTTATTAGTTATTTTATTTTGTTTTTTTTTTTGGTTGTGGTTTTTCTTTATTTGCAAAAAACTAACGCAAAATTTCTTATGCAACTTAGTCAAAATTGAAATAAATAAAAAAGTTCGATGCTTTAAAATTTCCATAGTTCTTTTTCGGGTTCTTTTTCACGTATTTTGCCGAATCGGGTGTAATTCATTATTTTGTTGTGGTGGGTTGGTTGTTGTTGTTGTTGTTGTTGTGCAAGGATTTTTATAGTCATATTTAAATTAGTTGTTATTATTGATGTTTTTTTGTTCATCTTCGTCGTCGTTGTTATTGTTGTTGTTTGCCCCCACACACACACGCTCGCTGCGCCTCGTTGTTCAGCCGATTTTTTCTTGTTGTTATTGTTGTACAACAACATTTGCGTAAATAACAAATGAAATATATGTAGAACAAAAATGCAGCTCGGTTTGGCGCATAAATTAAAGAACAAAGCATGCCAGAAGCGTATTCGAAAAATATTTGCATGGAAATTATTATTATAAAATGCGCAACACAAAAAAAAAGTACATACATTTTTCATATGTATCGAGTATATATGGTATATATGTGTGTGTGTAGTAGCGGGCGAGAGCACAAAAAGCAAAAGTGGGCCTGCTCAGTAATTAGTTTACGATTGGACACGCCCACGCCAGCGCCTGTGCCACATGCTGCGGCAGCAAGGAAGGCGTTGCAGCGTTGCAAATTACATTTCCATAATTTATGGGGCCCCAATAATTGTTTGCATTTAATTTTGCAGCCCTTTTGTTTGTCACACAGGCAAGAACCGAAAAAAGTATAACAAGAATGAAAGAAATGAACACAGCTGGCCTAGGGAACAGCATTAATTAAAAAGCATTTGCGGTTATAAATGGTTGTAGTGTGTCGAGTATTTATTGTAAGTATGGCAAAGCGGATATCTGGTTGCGGGTTGCGACAGCGCGTTCGGTTAATATCGACTAGTTTGGAAAAAAAATCTTTGCACACAACAGCAGCAGCAGCCTGCTTAAATTGGCAGTAAACAAACAGAACTCAAAATCAAGAAATCAAACAAGAAGAATCGCGCGTGTGTTCCGAACTGAGTAAGCAACCCAATTTCGCACAAATTCAACAGTCTGTAACGTTATTATCAAAATGATCGATCATTATTATATCATATAATTATTTCATTGGCGAAATTGCGATGAAATCGGTTGCCTAAATTAGGCTGCCAGAGAGTTCAAGAACAGAGAGAGAGAGCAAGCAAATCATAAATAAACGAAATTAAAATCCATTTTGCAAGCACACTACGCCGCATGCAGATGGCAGCTTGGACAGCAGCAGCTGCTGGACACACAAAAAAAGGTTGCAATTTATTTACAGCGTCGCATGCACAGCCAAAAAAAAGCCAAACAAAAAGCAAGCAAAAGCCAATGGAACAAAAATGTAGCATACTTTTCGGCTGCCACAACATGCCATGCCACACTGAGAGAAAAACGGGTGGGGTGGGAGAGTGTAATCAACATGCTCAAACTACATTAGCAAATACTGCGAAGCTTTAAATTTATATATTGTTTTTCTTGTAAATTGATTTTTATTTCTCTTGTTTTGGCACTGCAAAAAATATGTTTTTATTTTGTTGCACAAAAAACAATCACACACTCACACAGGACGGGGCGGGGGAAAGGGGCAGTAGGAACGCATACATACGCACAAAGGAGAGAGAGAAGCGAGAGAGAGATAGAGTCGGGTTAGTGAGTGAGTGAGTAAGCAATTGGAGCCCAAAACCAAATTGAAGCATAAGCAGCGCGTCGTCTTCTGGTTTATAGTTTATAGCTCTTTCATTAGTTTTCTTTTTTTTTTTGGGGTTTTTGTTAATTAAGCACAGCACATTTATAGCAAAGACTTGGCCATTCAGTCTTTTGTTTTTTTTCTTTTTTTTGTATTTTTTTTGACAGCTGCGGGGGCGGGCAAACAGCAGCCGTTGTGCGCTAAGTTTTTGAAGCTGCAAGTCAAAAAATTTGCAAAACAAAATAGGGGGAAAAATATATTGTATATAATATAGTATATAGTATATATTATATATGTAAGTATGCATTGGCATTATTTTTGCTATGGCACAACGACAGAGACAGCAACAAAAGTAGAAAAGCGAGTAAGCAAATTAATCTTAAGTCAGCTTAGCATATTTTCTTGATTATGAATGGGGAGTATTTTGTATAAATGAAAAAGAAAACAACTTTGCAGCGCATTTCTAAGGGAAATTAAAGATCTCTTCAAGCAAAGAAAGCCTGTTTTTTACTATTAATAAAAAATTATAAGTTTGACAATTTTCCCTTCGAAATGCGTTATAAATTCATGTTGTAAAGCAAAGACCGAGGCTTAAACTAAGATCAGCAACACATAATTAATCAGTTTATTCATATATAATATTATAATACTTAAGTTTAGAATTTGGTGGAGTTTGTTACGAAGCGTTTAAGAAGCAGTGCAGTTGATAAGGTTACCTGGTGAAACTGTTGTCAAAAAAACCCACAGCGTGCCAAAGCGACTTAAGGGTTAAAGGTTACATGTATTGTATGTATGTAATTTGTATAATTAATTTCATTTTCAATGTTTAAAGCAGGGCAACGTTATGGTTTTTCTCTTGGTCGGTTTTCTTTTGTTTAGTTTCGGTTATGGTTTGGTTTTTAATATCTTTTAATGGTTTGGTTTGGTTTTGGTTTTGGGTTTGATATTTTATTCGTGAGATAGAGTCAAAATCAAAGCACCATTTGTGAAGCGAGAGAGTTGGGAGAGCAACGTTCAGTTACGCTGGAGTGCGTCGTGTAAAAAACATTTACAGAGGCTGGACTCCAAAAAATAGTTTTACTTATGAAGTTATTGAGTAAAGTAAAGTATAAACGAGGAAGAAATAAAAACTCAAAAACGATTAAGAAGCGCTTTTCTTAAGTACAGCAAAAGTAGTATGTAGATTATATTACTGAAGGGGCAATTGTGAAAGTTCAGTTAGTTGAAGCTCATATAAGGTGTGTAAATGTGACTGAGTGTGTGTAGGTGTCTGTGTGTGTGTATGAGAGAGTGTGCGTGTGTGTGCCTGTGTTGATCTGAGTGTGTGTGTATTGCAACCAAGTACGCTACCTTTGACCTGCAACAGAGCGGTATACTTGATTTCAGCTGCCGGATTCTTGGCCACGCACGTATATTCCCCAGAATGCGTGGCCGACAACGAGGGTATGCTCAGCAGCGAACTATACTGATCTAACATGGTAACATTGGCGCCCAACAGTTCGGGCAGTGGCTCGCCGTCCTTGAGCCAGATCAGCTTGAGTGGCGCATCGCCACGCGAGACACCGCAGACAGTGCGGGTGCGCATACCCTCAGCAAGGCCATCCTGAAATGCGAACGGTTCTATGATCGGCGGTACTGCAAGTAGGAAAGAGCAAGCACATTGGTTAAGAGCAGTACGGCAAATACACAACGGTCCTTGAGCACGCCGGAGATGACGAAGAAGACGCCGACTGTGTTGCGGTTCCCACGTTGAGCTGCTGTTTGCGACGGGGGCTAATTTTGGTTAGTTCTCATATCGTATATATAATCGTGTTTCGCATTTTGTATTTACAACTAAACCTTCGCAGTTTTGTTAAAGAGGACATACTTATTATCGATTAACTACGAAAGAGTACTGAATGGAGTACAAACATTCCAAAAGTTAAAGTGGTGTGTGTGTGTGTCTGTGTGTGAGTGTGAAAGGTAACTAAATGCCGTTTTCGATAACATAATTTACAGGTAATACATATTGCATTGCAGATGAGAATATTTCACAAGTCGATATCTGTTCTGTTTTGTTTATCCGTTTACATTGAACAAAGTGCATACAAAGAAACGCAACTACTTTCAACTAAATATGATTATAATATATAGTATTATATATATGGTATATATGCATATGGGGCGATTGTCCGTCACATTTTCTTTACCATTAACCAAGAGAGCCTGCGAGTTCTCCACCTCTGCCGCCGAGTTCCGCACCACACATGAATAGTTGCCGGTGTGATCGCTGCCAAGGTTATCAATGACCAGAATGCTATTATACTGATCGACCTGCTTCACGGACATGTGCTGTGTGGGATCGATGGGACGGCTGTCCTTGCGCCAATTGATCGTTAGCGGCAGATCGCCCTTGACCACGGAGCAGGTGAGTGAGGCACGATCGCCCATATTCAGTTGGAGTATGGATGTTTGAAAGGGACTCAGACGCGGTGGCACTGTAAGTGGGTTTGTTGTCAAGCAATTTGGGAGTGAGTAAGCAAGCAAGGGTGAAGTATGTGTGGCAGATTAGCCAGCAGTAGCTAGCACCTTCTCCCCTCCCGCAGGGCGTGGTACATACAACAAAAAGTGTGGGCCGAAAAAAAGGGTCACAAATTATGAAAATTTAATCAACGTCGCGCTTCATTAGCGAATTCATTAAATGAAATGCGTGAAATATCAAATAAAAAATAACAACGGATAAAAAAGGGTTGCCACGTGGTCCCTTTTTTATTTTAATTTGCAAAACTTTGAAGCTTAGTCGAAATTAAAAGCAGAAACCCGTGAAACAGAAAAACAAATACGAGGGAGAGAACTTAAAGCGCCACACGATACGTTGTACTTAGTTTCGCCTGTTAATAATTAAAATGCAATTTTCACTTGGCTTCATTTCGTTGCCTTTCGTTCCGTTCTTGGTTGTCCCTTCGTGGCTTGGTGCCTCAAATGCTGTGAAGGAAAACACTCTCGACCAAAAAAGGGCCGACGAGCGACAGTTGTGGGCTGGCCACGACGGACGGATGATACTAACCTATGACCGTCACCTCGCCACTGCGCCGCGCACTGTGACCCTGTTTGTTGCGCGCCCAACACGTGTAGACACCCGAATCCGTGTGCTTCTGCACGGGGCTAATGGTCAGCGAGCCATCCGGCTGCACACGCTGGCGTATATCATCGGGCAGCTCGCGTCCGCCGCGCTCCCAGTGTATCTCCTCGATGGGATACCCGGCCACGGGGCATTTCAGATTCAATGTCTCGCCCGAGACAGCGGTCACCTTCGGTATGAGGCGAATGTAGGGCAGGCCTAGCAAGGGAAGAGGGAGAGAGAGAGTGAGAAGGAGAAAGAGTAAGCAAATAAAGCATGAGCATGTAAAACGGATGGCCAATGTACTACACTGCTCAACAGATTTGCGCACAAGTTGCTCATTTAATAATGCAGCTAAAATACAAGGCAAACACACACAGCACACAGCACAAACACACACAGCACAAACACAGAAAGGACAAACAAAATGGTTGGCAAGCCAGAAGGCAGCGCACAATGTAATATGCATACATATCCTGGGCAGTGCGCCCCTGGAAAATACGGAAGGAAATAATGCAGCAAATGCCGCCTGGCAACACACACAACTCCCTTTCTACCCACCCCCATTCCTTTCCACTCCTTATCTCTATCTCTACATTTCGCTGTCTCTCTTTGGGTTGTGCCTCTGCATTTCTGCGGAATATGCATAATTTCAAGCATGTCATACGTGAGCGCGCTTTGCTCTGCCTCCGTTGGCATCTCTCGTGGGAGTGCCGGAGATTTTTGTAATCACCGCCATTACCAAGTCGCGTAATCAGCGACAAAAGCAAAAAGAGCTTTAAGAAGGGAAAGAAGAACGCTACAGTGTTGCTACCACAATTTGGTTAAGCTTAAACAGCATTTATTTCTGGGGCTATGAAATCGTAATTGAATACGTGCTGACTGTATAATCCGCTTGAAAAAGGCACCAAAAGTCAAATAATTATTTCTTTGGGATCTTAGATAAGAAGACCTTATGCAAAAGTATTTGTAAAGTATGCAGAAAATTACAGAAAATGCTGAAATTAATTGTACTCAAACTAGGTTGGAAACCCTTTTCAAAGTGTAGCTGCAAACTCGTTTTGAATACTCTAAAATAGTCCAAGAATTCATGAATTACTTTATCATCAAAATACCATCAAAATGTTCAACCATTTCCCTCAATCAAATCATAATCTGACCCTTTGATTCCCTTACATAATCTGCTTTAATTTAAGCTGCTTTCTATAGAGTATTTCCAGTTCCTGCACTTTCTCTAGCTGCTCTTCCTCGTCGTCAACTCAATGCACAAACACGGCGTAGTTTTTACGTTCTTCCTACACTTTTGTTTTTTGCTATGCTGCCAATGCTGTCGTGCTGTTTGTGTTTCCTTGAGCCTGGCAACGCCATTTTGTTTGCGCGGCGACACAAAAATATTTGATTTCTTGCAAAAACAAGGTGCAAGAGGCGCACAAAGCCCCGCAGCGGGCGCTCTTCTTGAGTGTATCTGTGTGTGTGTGCCTTGAACAACACTTTAGAGCAGCAAAGCAAACTGCAGACAAAGACAAGGCAAGGGAAGGTGAGGAGCGGGCATAGAGGTACTGAACATGGCAAACGCGATGTAAAACAAAATCAAGCAAAAGTAGACAACATAAAATTGCCGAAAAAAAAAAAAAAAGATGCACGAAAGAGAGTGCAAGAGATAAAAAACGAAAACAAAAACTCAAAGCTGTGCAAAAACGTTTAAGTGCATGTGTAAAGTAGCCTACACACTACACACACACACATAGAGACACTTAAACATACATTCACACAGCCTCTCATCCGCTGTAGCTCTTTGTCTATGTGTGTGTGTGTGTGTGTGTGATTTCTGAATGTGGCACATACCATAAATATTCAAGCGGGCCGCATGCTCCACACGACCCGCACGATTCTCCCCAATGCAGGAATATTCGCCGCCATCCTCGACCATGACATGGCTTATGTTAACATGACTAATTACATCTCCATGCACCGTGATGTATTGTCCGATCATAAATCTGTGGAGAAGAAGAAACCAAAAAGAAGAAAAAGCAGAAAAAGATGAAAACAGATGAAGAGCTGGCATTAATATGGCACACGCGTCGTATGCGCAATGCGTTATGCATTTTTAGAATTGTTTTTTGCATATTTAAACCGGACCGGGCCAGGGACATTAACGAGCAACTGCACTGCATATGCAGATGTATCTGTGCATCTGTGTACGTGTACACACACACACACACACTCGACAAGGCGCATTGCATATGCAGGCTGACCCAAATCCTTTGGCTGTGAGCTTCACTTGTTTTCGACAGACACACACAACACACAACACGGCGTATACGTTACATTATTCAGCCGTAATGAAGGCTGTCAGTCCATGTCGGACCGCTGTCAGTGCTTAGCATAGTTTCTTCCCCCCCCCTCCATCCAATCCCTCTCACTGTGCTTTCAATGTCATGTGCCACGCCCACGCAACAGCAGCGAAAGTAACTGTAGCTCTCATCGAGCCCTCTATCAAGCGCAACTTAATGCGGCCCGTTACATTCCTTAGGCAAATAATGAAGAAAGGATTTTATGAGCGCTCACGTTGGTATTAAGTCTGATTGTTTGCCCACCGTCTGCCGTCAGCTGCGTCTGCCAGCTCCATTTCAGCTTCTTATTGGCATAGACATTAATTACAGCAAACAATGTTACGCATACGCCCCCCTACACACACACGCAGGCACACTCTCAAGCAGCAGCTTTGTGGCATCTTATTGTTAAGCAGCGATAAGGAGGAAGAGAGGGGGCTGCACAACCGGCTCATTAGTTTGCGGGCAATGGCACTCCACACTCGGCACTGGCAACTTTTCAATTGGCATTAGCAGCACAGGCTGCAGGAGCCGGCAAAGTAATTACAATTTTAATTAAGTTCTGCCTGGCCTGGCTTATGAATGCATTAGTTCTCTCTCTCTGCCATTCTCTCTGTGTGCTCATAAGTGCACTTGCCTGGACTTTGATTTCCCCAGAAAGTGGCTGCAAAGTCAGCCAAAAAACTTGGCAACGACGCTGGCGGTGGTTGCCGCTTTATGAAGTGCCCAAAAGCCGCGCGACGCTTGTTAAAACAACAACTGTAGTTAAATGAAAATGAAGCTACTCGACAGATAGAGCCGGATAGTAAGAAAGAGCGAGAGAGGGGGGCAGAGTAAGATACTCCGCCATGGACATGGCAGCTAACTGCTACACTTGAGCGCATTGAAACAATGCCAGGACAAAATTGCAACAAAGTTGCGCACATCCGCACATGGCAGACGAGCACGAGCTGGAGCACTTCACTGAGCTGCTGCTGCATCCTCTCTCCTCTCTCGCCTGCCCGGCTTAAGCGGGTAAAGTTTAAATGTGTGTGTGTGCGGGGCAGTCCATGACGGGGCAGGAAGGAGTGCAGCATAAAACGCTTTCGTTGCAACAATATAAACCTAATAGTTTGGCGCGGCTTTTGTGTGCTGTTTTAGATGATTGTTGTGCAAGACTCTGCCTGTTTGTGTGTGTGCGAGTGTGTGTGGGTGTATGACTTCTACTAGCTTAATTTGAAAAAAGACAAGTACAAACACCCACACACACACACCCTTTCTCCTGCCCCCACACAGACACTGCACAGCAGGGAAAAAGTTCAGCGACAAACTTACAAAATTATGAATTTCAATTTGCCTGAATTCAGTTTTTCCCCAGAAAGTGTTTAAGCTGACACGGATAACAATGGGGCGATAATTAAATTTTGTGGCCAAAAAAAGTTCCAAGCGGTTTTTAAGCGCATTATTGAAAGCTTGGCAAAGTGAACGGAAAACTAGTCATTTTACACGTAAAAACTTTAAAGTAAATTGAAATTGTTGAAATTTTAATTTAGTTTTAAATAAGCCAACTTAAATTTTGACTAATTAAATATTTAAATATTAAAATATTGAAAATTGAGTAGATAGATTATTATTTTAAATGCAGTTTAGAATTTTAGGGGGTTTAATTATATTATAATATAATATATAAAATTATTATGAACAGGAACATTCAAAAGTGCAAACATAACTATAAAGTAATTTTGGCTTACAATTTGAATAGTAAATGTAGAATATAATTTCATAAGTTAGCCTTAGGTTTTACTGTTTTATCTTCAGCTCTGAACAAATCTGCAAGCTTATTAAAATTGGCGCTGTAGTTTTAGTGCTAAACTTTCCTTATCCCCAGCCAAGTTGTCTTGGGTTGCACTTAACGCTGAATCTACAACGTTTTATTATTTAAACCAAAATTATACACACTTTCGCGTGCCAGCGAGGAGCGCCTGCAGTTGTAGACAAACACACACGCTCTCTCACACACACACACACGCACGCACACATGCCTGCAACGCCGGGGCACACACAGTGGGAGGAGGCAGTGCCTGCGTTGCCGCAGACAAACTTTTGAAAATGGCGTAAAATGAGCGTTTGAGTGTTGCGTTACCTCGTGCGCGCAATCATTTAATTTCCGCCCCAAGGCGTCGCTGCTCCATCTCGAGCTCCTTGTCGAGCCTCAGAGTTGGCCTGATTGTCTGACTGTCTGTCTCTCCGTCTGTCTGTCTCTCTGTCAGCATGTCAGCCTGTGTTCGCAGTCTTGTCTGCCTGTGCTGTTTGCCTTGCCATGCCTTGCCTTGCCTGCGCTGTCTGTCAGCCAGACGCCCCTGTCTGCGTGTGTATTAAATAAATACACTTACCAAGTTGATATACCTTTAAACCGAATAATGTAAACCACTTAAAACTCGGCAATAACAACAAGCAACGCCAACAACGGCGCCGACGACGACGATGGTGAAATTTATGCAACACGCTGCTGCTGCTGCTGCTGCTGCTACGGCTGCCACTGTAGCCTGGCAGGCAAATTAGGTTGCACGAAACCCTGACACTCTTGGCACCCGCATCCGCAGCCTGGCTGGTATAATGCCTATCGGCATTATGTGTCAAAATTGTGTTGCTCAAATAACTTTTAAATTAAAGCCAACGGCAGCAAGTGCAAATATGTATCTTCAAGTTGTGCCCGACTGGCAAATTTCAACACTGGCCACAGCACAAAATACTTGTAATCAATTTGTGCCTTGTGGTCAGCTGAAAGCACATCCCCTCCCCCCTCCCCCTCCACACTTCACCAATAAACAGAGGGCAAGAGGGGGGCGCGTCGACCACTTGAATAAAACAAATTCATGAGCAACTTTTAAGTTGACAGTGTCGTTTTTGCCCTGCTGCACAGTAAGCAGAAGTGTTGGAAAACGCTTGAGGGAGGTTACCCACAAAATATGCGGGGTATGCGAATCACAAGTGGGACTCTTATGAAAGGAAAAAGCAGCCGCAAAGGTTGGCTCATCTTTTATAAAAGATATATAGATAGTGTTTTATGATATAGGTATCTAGCTGATATAGGAATCTATTCCTGTCATGAGTTAACCCACACATAATCAACGTAACTCGTGAAATACTCATGATATGTGGAAGTAGTTTGCCATTGCCAGCTCTTTAGTTTTACAGAGTATTCCCCCGCCTAAGCTAGCCCAGTTATTTGTTCATCAATTTGCCCTTTGGCCAGCAGCAATGCAGCATAAGTTTTAATTAAAATACAGCTCAACCGACACAGCTGCAACACTTGCAAGGGGCGACCCAAACAGAGACGATGGCTAAAAAGTTACCATGATTTTTTATTGGTCTGCGCAAACAGCAGCAGCAGCAGCAGCAACAGACAGAAAACTAATGGACAGCCAAAGTCAATGTTAATAAAAGCAACTAGAGCTATTTTTTAATCAACAACAGAAGTAAACAGTCAACAAGGGGCAACTTTGACTTGCAAATCATTACAGACGTAACTCAAACAATTAGTGCCAGCTGCCTTCACAACTGCAAGGGGGGGAAGAGGGAGGCAAAAAGAGAAGAAGGAGGAGCGAGAGAGAAAGGCAGTGATGTGGTGTAAAGCATGATAAATCAGAGAAAGAGAGTGAAAAGCAATGAAAAATCAAATGAAATGCCAACGACAATGTCAGCGTGCATTGAGTAGACAAGTTGGCGTTGCAACTGACTGCGCTGTCGCTGCCGCAGTCGCTGCTGCTGCTGCTGTCGGCATTGCACCGCTTGGCAATCAATCGATGTGCTGTTGCATTTTGTTTGTTTGCGACAAACAAAGTCAGGCAACTCTCCTCCTCGCATGCAAATGTCAATGTCATTGAAATCCTCTGTAAGAATAAAAGAATTTAATAAGGCAGTTGGCAACGCTGGCAATTGGCCAGCATAAATACGTAATTAAATGCGTACGAACTTTGCTTGGTCTTAATTAACAACAACGAAAATAGAAAGCCAAGCGAAACCTTGGCCAGACACAGTCAGGCAACCAGGCAGGGAGGCTGCGCCTATTGCAAGCAGGCGTGGCATTGCGCCGCCCCCTAAGGAGAGTGAATGAACGCTGAAGCAGCGCCGACAGCGCCGCCGGATCCGCCCACTCGGTAGGCGGCAGTCGGCAGGCACTTTCTATACGTGCAGGGAGCAATGCTGCTTTCAAAGCCAAAACACAGAGGGAGGAGGAGAGGTGCAGAAAGAGAGGGGGAGAGGGAAAGAGAAGCAGAGAGAGAGCGAGAAACAAATGTAGAAAAATACACAACGAGCGCAATAAATGCAGCCGCAGTCGCATTTTTTTCTCGTTTGCTTTATTTTTTTTCTCAGCCCTCCCCCGCTGCGTTGCCCTTGCCCAATCCCCCCACACCACCACCACAGCCGCCACTGAGCTGAGCCCCTTTTCAACAAGTTCAATTACCTTCCGTTTGATGGCAGCGGAAATCCGTCCAATGTCCATGAAATTTGCGGCGTCGGATTGCCGGCTGCGGAGCATTTCAAGCTCACAGCTGGTCCAGGCTGCAGCGTTTGCTCAATGAAGCTATAGAGCAGCACGGGCGGCGCATCTGTGGGGACATACATATACAGCGCATGGTATATATACATATAAATATTTTAGCTGCAATTACTTTGCCGCGGAGATCTCTCTCTCCCTCTCGCTCTGCGGCGCCCACTTACCTCCCAACTGCAACTCGGCAGTGGCCTGAAAAGTATCGCCCTCGGGCCGTCGCACCACACACTGATACATGCCGCGATTCTCACGACTAACACGCGGCACCACCAGCGTATCCTCGATACGGCCGGATGAGGGCAACTGGCGTCCGTCCTTGTACCACAGGATATTCTGCATGCCCACGGGGCTGCCGTTGCTTGTGACCAGACAGCGAAATTCAGCCGTGCCTCCCATATGCACACTCAGTACATTCGGTGCGATTTCCACTTGTATGGGCGTGGCCACAGTTAAGCGCAACTCGGCACTGGCCTCGCCGCCCACATTGCTGGCTGTGCACTTGTAGACACCCGAATCCTCGCCGGTCACGGCCTCAATTGCCAATATCGGGCCGAGTAGTCGCACTCGTGGCCCGCTCAGCACGGGCAGGGGACCGGCGCCGTTCTGCGTGTACCAGCTGCAAAGAGAGAAAGAAATAAATAATAATGATAGTCCTGCTTTGCTTAACATACCATATAAGTAGCTACATCTGTGCCCAACTGGGGGCATTTCTATTATATTTACTATATTTATATGCTATCTTTAATCTCTCTGTGGCTCTCACATAAGTTCTGACTATAATTAGCTAAGTTTTAGCAGCATAGCCCCAATAAAAATAAGTTCAAGGCTATGCGCAGCTTAATTTAAACACACACACACAAGGGGCTACATATATGAGCATTATCTATAGCAGGCTCGTCGGCATGTCTGCTTTATCTGCGCTGCTTTTGTTTAATGTTGCATTAATCCCTGCGGTTGCCTCATTTGCCAATGTCTCCGTTTACTGTCTGACGAGCTCACACTCAAAGCGCTCTCTCCTCTCTCTATCTCCCTCTGCCGCACTCTCCCTCACTCCCTCTCCCTCTGCTGTATTAATTATGAAATGGCTACAGCTTTTTTTCTGCAATCTATCCAGCTATCTATCTATCTGTCTGTCTAGCGGAACTCTCTCATAGATTCCTTTGTTTCGCGTTTACAGTCTGACGTGGCAAGCACTCACATCATGCCACGCCCGCCCTTGCCACCACGTACTTCCTGCCCTGCATCAAGTTTTTTTATTACTTGTCTGCTTATCAAAGCGTAATTATGTCTGCATGTGTAGCGAGGCTGCCTGCCTGTGTCGGCTTAACGACGACACACATCATTACCTATGCTTTTGTCTTTAATTCCTGTTCACACATGCAACGACAAAGTTCATAGCAGTAGAAACTTTAATTCTGGCAGGCTGCAACGCGTCGAGTTCATATTTCAATTAGCGTTCCATAGTTTCATAGTTGTTCGCCAACTCTCTCGACACATTTTACACAATTAATGGCCGAGTCACAGCGGTCGCCTGCCTATTTATATGCCTGACAACTCTAAACGCTTGCTGCGTGTGTGTGTGTTTAGGTGTGCGTTCCAATTAACTCACACACGCAGGAAGCAGCTTCCCATGTATGTACAACTGCCCCCCTTCCGCACAGTCAACGTCAAAAGTTTCGCCTCGTAATGTGTCTATGCGGCTGACAGTGTCATCGATTTTACGCTGCACGTCGCAGCGGCGGCACAACGACTCAACACTCACCTGTATTCGGGCGAAGGACAACCCTGTGCCACGCACAGCAGCACCGCACCCTCGTCCTGCGACACCTGCACATGCGACGTGTGCTCCACAACACTCGGCGAAATGATGCCGCGATGCGCTGTGTGCGAGAGTAGAGATTGACATTGCTTAGTATCGCGTTAGATGTGTGTATAACGTGCGTACGTGTGTGTAGGTGTGAGTGTGCTGTGATTGGTGATTGGGTTACTCACAATTAATACGCAATCTTGTGGGCGAACTGACAACAACCTGACGGGTCAGGCGATGCATGCTACGACAGCGAAAGGATTGCGATTCATCGCTCTCCTGCAGATTGTGAATGAGCAGCTCGCCGGTGGGCAGTAAATGGAATTTGCCATCTGTAAGAGACAAGACAATTAATTGCACGGCCAGTTATAATAGTTCCTCATGCCCCTGTCTCCTTTCCTAACAAGAGAAAACTCATTAAATGTAGCGAATAGCAGCAAGAGTTATTTGATATGAAATTGAAACTGAAAATAAATGAGCGAAGTAAAGAACGAGGAAAAAGTGCTAACTTCGGCGTGCCGAAAGTTGTATACCCTTGCAGGCTCTTATCTCCTTCGATCGTTCCAATACAAGTATGGTAAAGAATTTATTGTTATTGTGTATATTCAATATTATGTTCCTACTTTGATTGGCACTGATAAGATAATTTATTTTATTTATTTATTTAATTTATTAATAGTCAAATTATGGTCAGTCGACTGTTTAAAAGTAAAAAACAATTAATAATTATAATTGAAGTTTTAAATTGAAATATTAAACTAAGAATAATTTTAAGTTAAAAAGTAAGATGTTAACTGTAAAAAAAAGAAATTAATTAAATTGAATTGAAAGTTGTTTCTAAAATCAAAACTGATCTTCATACAAAAAACTCATTTCGGGCGATTGTTCAGCAGCAATATGTCCTATTTTTAATACAATTTTTTTTTTTTTTTATTTATATTTAGTATTTATAAAGAAACAGTCTGATGTAGTAAATTTGGTTACAATATCTTGACAAATAACAAAAATCCGATAATTTGTATGGCAGCTATGCGTTACATAGGTCCGATCTGGCTGGTTCCGACTTATATGCAGCATGCAGCTATAAAAAGCATGTGTGCTAAGTTTCATCAAGATAGCTTTATAGCTAAGAGACTAGCTAGCATTACAACAGACTTACAAACGGACATGGGTAGATCGACTTGTCTGCTGATGCTGATTCGGAATATATATATTTTAAAGTGCATTGCAAACTTCTAGACAAAATGAATACACCCTCTGCAAGGGTATAACAACGCAGACATAGAAATTAAAAGCCCAAATAAATTATAACTTTTGCGTTAACAACTTAAAAATATGTTTAATGCCTGCAGTGAACTTTAAAGAGCAAACATGGGAAATTTTAGTTTCTATTAATAATTTCTTAAAGTTTAAGCTGGGATTTTGAAGGAGGTGAAGCACTAAATGCTTGCCATGGGCTTTACTACTTATAGTAAGCTTAGGGTTGCCACCTTCGCTGGTGGCAGTGCAGGGTTAAGGCAAGTTAAAAGTGCTTCTCAAATTGCCAAAGGACAATGTTAATTATGCATCAAAGCACAGGGCATGCATACACACAAGCTCACGCACACAGACTTGCATACTTGCAACACTCCCCCACATCTCACACGCTTGCTCACACACACTCTCCGCCCACTGCCAAAAGCGATGGCAGTTAAGCAGGCAAACATGTGAGGCAAATACTGCAAACAAACAATGCACTTTGTTGGCTTGGTAAGCCGCTGCACAGGGACAAGGATGCAGACGAGGCTGCGAGACCAGCTTGAGCTCCTGGCGGTGCCACGTCAGCAGCAGGCAGCAACAGCAGACAGCCAGACAGATACGACAAAGTATGTGTACACCCTCCTTCCCCCTTCCTGGTGTGTGTGTGTGTGGAGTGCCTTCTTCACTACTTACCGCCTTGCAGGGAGGGATAGATGTAGATAGCGGGTTCATGAACCCATGAGACCACTCGTACCAATTCCTTGACAAACGTGGGCACCACACAACGCAAAATGGCGGTGCAGCCGCGCGACGCGGATAATACCTCCACATCCACTTTGTAGGCCTGCGCCACAACTGCCACAAAAATGCAACGAAAAGAGAGAATATTTTTATAAAGAACATACAAATATATATAAATATATATACGATATATTGTGGCGCTGACTTACCCGCCCGCACTTGCACATCGCGCGACACAATGCGACCCACCGAGTTGCTGGCAATGCAACGATAGATCGTATTATGGATATCCTGATGATAGGCAGCCGCCGCGAAGGGCATCAGCACCAGCGTCCCATTGCGCAGCACACGCCTCACGCCATGGATTTCCGTGACCGCAGTGCCATCCGCATGCACCCAATCGATCGTCGGCTGTGGGCTGCCGGAGGCCGAACAATCCAGCCAGCCTCCCGATGAGTTGGAGAACTCAACGCGACCCGGCGGCTCCATGACGAAGCCGGGGCCACGTAAATGTGTTTCGAAGGGTTCGCTATACGTGGCATCTGCAGGATGAGAGAGAGAGACAGCGGGAGTTAACATACATAAATACATAATCAACATACATTAAATGCAAAGGCTTTCCCAATTAGGAAACATCAAGATATGCCTAAAACATCATCTACTTTAAGAGCACTTCAAATTGAAAGCGCTCACTCGAAAATGCAACTTCATATTTTATATTTCGTAGCCCCCATTAGACAAATGTGGCATATTAAGATGTCGTCCGCCCCCTTCCAACCCACCACGCCTTTAGTAGGCACTTAAATTTTTTATATCTCATCAGAAAGAGATCCCATTTAAATCCATTTCAATGTGCTTCTTCTTCTTGTTCTTCTTCTCAGCTTTCCTCTCCCGTTTCTGCAAACAGATTTTTGCCTTATCTTAAATTAGAATAACATTTTTGTCTTGGCGCTTGAGTTGCTTTTTTTGCTATCCTTATATACAGATATATATATGTATGTCTATGCGCTTATCTCTGTGCGGGTTTGTGTATATATTTCTCAAATTGACATTTCGCTTCAAATTCCACATGAATGCGCCTCTGCCGGGCTGTCTGTGCCACCCAGAGCAGGCTCTGTCCCTGCGGCGTTGTGCAAATCCTTGCAACTCGTTCAGGCCCGCCCTGCTCTGCCCTCTTCCGTGCCTGGAACCCTGGCACTAGGAGCCTCTTACTCCGTCCCGGTTTACCTCCTTCCGTCCGTCCGTCAGTCCGTCCGCCCCTCTAGCTGTCCCTTGCCTCCGTCAAGTCATTGTGTCTGCAATTAGAGTTGTTTTTGTTCTTTTTGTTTTTGTATATTTTTTTGCCGTTGTTGTTGTTGCTGTTGTTGTAGCTATGCCTGGCCAGGCGCTTTTTGTTTTATGCTTGGCATCATGGATTTTTATGTAACTTCTTTCTGGTTTCGTTTTTCTCTACGTCTCCGGTCGCCGTCTGCCGCCGCCTGCTTTCGTTTCATTTCGCTTTTCCCCGCTGATTTTATGGCTCCCGCTGTCAAGATGCAGGGGTGGGGAGGGAGAAACGGATGACGGCGAGGGCGAGAGCGAGGCCTCTGCCAGCCATAAAATTATTGCAAGTATGTCTTGAGTACGCTTGGCACTCGGTTCATTTTTTCGGGCAGAAAGGGTATGTTTTACGAGCATGTGCCTCAAAGCGCACTCACATGTGTCTCTGTGTGTGCCGGTGTGCCCCGTGTTTGTGTGTGTGTACACATCCACTTGTAGGTTTTTTATTCTTTCCTGTGAAAACAAAAAGTCTACGCTGTGAGCGCTACTGTGCGTGTGTTTCGTTCCTGTTCCTGCTGTTGTTGTTGTTGTTCTCATGTTGTTGTTGTGTGTGTTTTTTGTCCCTTTGGCATATCTTATGCTTCTTTTTCTCAAACCTCATCATCATCATCCTTTGAGCACCTCAACTTGGGCTTATTCCTGCGGCTCAAATGACGAATTCAACATTCACGCGTAGATTCTCATCTGGTTGCGCTACATTTGTCGGGCTCTAACGAATTTAGGGCTAAGCTGAGCAGATCCTCGGCATTGCAGAATTAATATTACACTTAATTTGTTTGACATTTGTGTATACTACTCGTATCAGTTGCAGCATGCAAATCCCAACTGAATCTGAAAGCAACTTGACCCAATTTAGGGCAAATGTTTGTACTACACACAGCCAGAGAGACAGACAGACGGCCCGAAAATCAGATCCATTTCAGTGGGAGAGAGCTTTAAAACTGCCACCATTTAACAACTTGTCAAACTGCCTGCCAGTTCGTTGCACTCCACACAGCAAATGCAGTCGCGGTGGCCGCCGTCGCCTCCTGTTCCACTCCGGCTCGCACTTCCGCTCGTTGCTGTCGCTTTGGCTTTCAAATGTGTAAAGCCTGAGTGGGTGTGTGAGTGTGTGTATAGGTGTGAGCATGATTGTGTGTGTGCTCTTCTCATCCACTTGTTCTGGGACTTGAGGGGGTTGCTGTTGCTTTGCGAGGCGTCGCCGTCTCAGACATTTTTTGGATTATGCCCTTTTGGCACTTTTTAAAATTATTTCTCTGCCTGTTGGGCACAGTCTGTGTGTGTGGGTGTGTGTGTGTGTATGCTTTGTCTGACTTGCTGGTACGTGTCTGCGTGGCGTAGTTGTGTATTTATGATGCTGCAGACATAATATCCATAATGGCCTGGCCATAAAAGAGCGGCTAAAACAGACAGAGGGACAGAGAACTAACACACTTTTAGTTTTCTAACACGCGTTAAAGCTCAAGCTGAGTCGAGTCGCCAACTTAAAGAGGCAACGGAAATGCTGCGATAAAGTGCTGGCCACTTGGGCAACGCCCCGCTCCGGCTCAGCTCACCGGAAATGGTGGGCAGTGCTTCATGCGCAATCAACCCAAAATACAGGAAATTCAATTTTTATGCGAAGAAAAAGGCAAGGAAACAAGCCTGACACACACACACAGACACACACTCTGACAAATAGGATGGCCTGCCAAGTTCGCATTGTCTTGGCCAAGATCTGAGAGAACTTAAAGCGTTCACAGACCAACGCGCCACAAACAGCAGCAGCAGCAGCAGCAGCAACAGCAACAACAACAGCCACAACAACAAACGAAGTTATAATAATTGTAAATAACTTGATTTTTTTTATGATTTCCATCAGTGCAAAGACGTTTTCCAGCTGGCCCTAAGCCCATTTAAAGCCAAAGTGCACACACAGAGACCCAAACTGTGAGTAGCGTCCCGGAACGGAACCTAAAATAAAAAGGCAGAGCAGGCCCACAAAAAAAGGCAACGGGATGTGAAAATGTTTGCGCAAATTGTTTTTCAAAAAAACACAGAAAAAGTAGAAGGTAAGTCAAAATAAAAGTAATAATGTAGCCAGGACTTAAGTCAATACGAATTTAATATGCTCTAGCTTAAAGGTAAACAGAAGGATAGAGAAATGTTCAGGATGAAGATGAGAATAATGAAGTCAAAGTCAAATTGAATATGTTAAGGCAACTTAAGGTAAGTAAGCAAATGATTGTTAAGCAATATATGATGGATATAGTATATATTATTTCAATATATTCCCTTGACAATATATAAAGTATATTTAGTCCACTTGATACCTCACGCAAGCCACAGCCAATATAATCACAATTTATTTCATTCTTTATAAATTCCTGCACAGCTGATGCCTCAACTGCTGTTGTTCCCCTTCCTTTTGTGGGTTGCTCAGTTCATTAATCCCCTAACAAATTAATGCGTTTGTCACAAAAGATTTAAAACACAATCAATCAAAGAGCGCAACAGCCTCAGAAATCTTTCATAATTCTGTTTGCCACAACTCTCAGTGGGGACTGCGAACTTTCCTTTAGGGTTTATCTAATTTATGTTGTTGTTGTTGGTTTTTCGCTGCTGATTTCATGGATCGCATTATATTTTAAGGTTATTCTCATCCGCATGCAAATGAAATAACAATGTACAAAAGTGTGTGTGTGAGTGTTCGAAATTGAGTAACAATTTCATTTGCATATTTTTCATTTGCCTCAACCTCGAATTGGGTGTGAAAAGAGACATATATACCACACACACATACACGCACACACACATATATAAATACCTATTGTACATGTACGTATGTCTGCATGGAATATGAAATATCTGTGTGGCATTTTAGTAATTTTCTGTTGGCCAAAAAAAGAATGAATGAAAGGAAAGGAATTTGCGTCAGTTGTTATTGGCGTTGCCATCATAAAATGCAAACAGGCAGGCAGGCAGGCAGACATGCTGCCTACCCCCCACCCAAAAGCAATGAAAATTGGAAAATATCAAATTTCCAGAAGGCTCTCGTCCGTGTGTGTGCCAGTTTCGTGTGAAGAGGTCGAGAATGGACACCACTTCGATCGACTATTCTGACGCTGTTTCTGACACATTTCATTAGTCTGCCAGGCACACACATGCACACAAGTACACACACTACCACACACACACGCACACACTCAATCCAACCTATACCGAGGGCCGGCAACATTTTGTGGCATAAATTGACGGCGGCGTTTTTATCATAAGGCAATTTCATATTATGTAGACGCGTTTTACGCGTTTCCTGGTTTAGTTTCTCCTTGTTGTTGTCAGAGTATTATGGCCCCGGAGCTTTATCATGAGGCGGCCAAGGCATTTGCACTTAGACCAGACCGACGGCTCAGTCATAAATTATGTTAACACCTCTCGGAAAGCGTTTATATTCATATGTGAGCCGAGGCTGCTTGATGGCCAAACAATTTATAACCAAAATGCCCCAAGAAATGATTTGTTTTTATAATCATGAACTATATCGGAGGTTAGATACATAACATAGAACAGAAATTGGCTTTATACTGGGCAAATTTAATATACGCAATACGCACATGAAGAACTCCAAAGTTTTTCCTCTTTTCTGAAAGGAAAAACCTGTTAAATCCCCAAAAATCCTTATGAGCTTTAGCGCCTTTTTGGCATAATAAGTTTTTCGGGCGCAGAGCGTATAAAAGGAAATATGCCGACAGCTGTTGATGGGCATACCAAAACACAAGACGACACACACACTCACACACACCCACGCATAAAAACCTAAGCATACTTTGCGGCGCGTGCCAAGCGATTGGGCCACGGCTAAGACAAGGCCGGTAGCAAGGCTTAAGAGGAGAAGGAGGCTAAGAGAAAGATAGTGGGGAGTGATGGAGAAAGGGAGAGTGAGTTGAGTGAGTTGCACCTACCGAACCTGAGCAGCAAACAAATCACAAAAAAGCGGCTACTAATCCACATGCTTTCCGGTTTTCTGTTTTGGTTTTGATTTACTTGGATTTTCTCTTTTGTTTGTTTTCTTTTCCGCTTGTTAACGTCGTCGAGTGGAAGTTTGTTATCTTTTAGATTTTAGATTTATTGAGCAATTTTGATTTCGATTTAACGCAAGCACTTTCAATTTACAATTCTGGCATTATAATTTTCATATTTGGCACAATAATTCCGGCGCTGATAGCTCTGGCAAATTGATAACGCGAATGTGTTTCAGCATGTTTTGGGCCAAGAGGAGATTTATTCCTTTATAGCCGGCATCGACTCTGGTCTGCCACACACACGCACGCACACACACTCAGGCACACTCGCGCGCGCGTTCTCTCAACACTTCCGACCAGGCAACTGCACGCTGAGAAGGATTCGACCAGACTGCGAAGCTGCCACTTCCTGTTCCTGCCAACAGCTCTGCTTGCTGCTGCTGCTGCTGCTGCTGCTCTGCTCTTCTGTGCTCTCTCTTAAACGTGCTCTTTGCCGGCGCCTATTCACCACACTTCAAAGCCACTCGGAGGCCACTTGAACGCGCACTCGAACCACTCGCACTCACAGCACAGCACAGTTCTCTCTCTCTCTCTCTCTCTCTCTTTCTCTGGCGCTTAGTGCACACTCAGTTGCCGCATTTTATCTACCGCCAGAGCCGTGCGTATCCTACGAGCCTCGAAAAGCAACTGACTCGACTCTGCCGCCGACTGCTGCTGGCTGTGGTGCTTCCTGTGAGTTTGGCGGTGCAGTTGGCAGCACTGCACACGACACGCGCACGACGCATGCGTCAAACATTTTGTTGTCTGTGGTCGGGCACAGCCGGGAAGGGTTGCCACCAGAGAGGGAGAGAGGAAGGGAGGCTCAAACAGCTGTGCTCTGTGTTTACACTGGGCGGTCAGCCTGGCGAGCAGTTAGAATTGAAATCGGTACCCGGTAGTGGGTGGGATAAAGGAGGACAAGGAACAGGGGCAGCAGGGGCAGCCTGCCTGCGCCATGGGTGAGCGCCTCGTTTAATGTTTCAATTATTTGGGAAGCTTTTTATGTGGCTATTCGATGACACACATATATTTCTTGTGGGGGGGGGGCGAGACCTCAATCGAATGCGTGCGTGACAAATAGTTATCCCAAGATTAAAGAGTTTCTCAAGCAATCTACTTAAGCCGGTTGCGATCTATTTAAATCAATTTGTTATTTTCAAATTTGCCCATTTCCCCCACCCTCACACCCACAAAAAAAAAAAATATGTACTATGCAAATAATCTGAAATTGAATTTAGTAAATCTTTTCTCGTTACTTTGCATACTTTGGGCAATCTGTGTGTGTTGTGTAAGTAAATTGATCAAATTATTTACCAAGTCTAACACGAAAATATTCGCAAATTTATGCATTGAATAATTTGTTGAAGCGTCAAACATGATGCCAGAGAACCGAACTGAAGCTGCCTGTGCTAACTCATAATGTATTTGCATAATTTACTTGGCATTACGCAAACAATTTCACACTTAAAGCCATGCGACGACGACCTTCGCACAAATGTTCTGTCTGCTTTACTCCGGAAGGGATGCCGGGGGTGTGGGGTGTGGCTAATGAGCAACTGGGGGAAACCCAATTTTGACTTGAAACGAGAAAAAGCCATAGCGAACGGTTGCCAAGTGCTGATGCTGCCGCTGATGTTGCCGCTGTTGATGTTGCTGCTGGTTGCCAACAAATGATAATTACTTAGCCTAAAAGCATGCAGCGTATAATTTGTTTCTCTTTTTTACACATTTTTCTGGCCAATTTGGGCGCGTGAATGCGTAAAAAGCATCAAGGAATCAGAGTCCGCATCAGAATCTGAATGAGGCAAACAAAAAAGGAAAACCACAAAAACAGCAACAGCAACAGCAGCAGCGCCGTCGCTTGTCGTTGACATACATTAGGTACGCCAAGGACAACAACAAAACAATAGCACAAGCAGCACAGCAACAGCAACAACCACAACCAGCAACAACAATAAAACATAAGCCAAAACGTGTTTGTTTGCCAAATTTATTGCTGGACCAACTCACATTTCCCACAGCGACCAACGCCAACAAAAGCAACACCAAACAGCAGCAGCAGCAGCCAACAAATGGCCATGAGTGTGTGCGTGCGGTGTGTGTACACACATGCACGTGTACCCCTAGGTGTGCGTCCTGTGTGCCTGTCTACCTGTGTGTATGTGTGTGAGTGAGTGCGTGTCGGTGTTGTTACTAATGACAACGTAGCCGCGACGCGCATCAACGAACGACACCAAAAAGTCATTGACTCATTGAGTTTTCCCTGTGTGGAACAACAACAACAACAAAAACAAATGTTAGAGCAAACGCCTCCCAATGCCGCGACGCAACCTTCTCCTCCTCGCGCATCCCTCACTTTCCCCATCTTGCACCCCTCGCACTGTATCCAACCCACTTGGCCGCAGCAGCAGCAACACTCGTTGGCTCAAGCAGCGTGAGCTTGTTTGTTTGCTGGCTGGTTGGTTGGTTCGTTGGTTGCTTGTCTGGTTGGTTGACTGGCTGCGTGTCTGCACGTAGCCCACATCAACAGCAAAAGCAACAAAAACAACAGCAACAGCAGCCCCAGCAGCAGCAGCAGCGGGCACAACTCCTGCCTTGACGTTATGGCTGTGATTATGTAGTTGCTGCTGCACTTACTCCATCATCATTAGACATTGTCAGGTGGCACTACTACATTGCCTTGCCACTTTGGGTTGCCAGTTTGCAACGTGCCAAAAACCCAGAGAGCCCCATTGAGCTGACAATCTAAAACAACAAAGGCAACCCCTCAAAAAGGCGGCCATGGACAAACTGCGTGCCGTGTGACCGACAGAATGACCATCAATACAGTGGGCAAAATAACTTTCAACCAAGCAACTTGTTTAGCTGTTGTTTATCTACCCTGCAAGGATTGTTTCACTCTTTTTAGACTTTAGCGAACAAACATGGCGTGGCAAAATACCTTTGGTAAATATGCTCTTTAATTAGGAGCAGCTGTATTGTGAAAATTGAAGATTTACTTACTCAATGATTACCTTTATATAACAAGATATATAAAGATTTTCTTTGCGCTGCTTACAAAATCACAAACGATCTCCATATTGCCAATCAGCTTTGCCATTCCCCACGCACGTAAACAAATGGCATTATTTTATCGATGCTTGTGCTGAAATGCTGAAATGTCGATACTTTATCGATGCTTCCCCAATTAATAAACAGAATTCGTGTGATGTTAATTTTTAAAAATGCTCGTGCAACAAAAAATGCAGTTATTTGTTTTTAATATCAAATTTTTAAATTACATAGCAATTCCGTGGCAGTAATTTATTTATTTAATCACTGTAACAATATATAAAATGTGGCAGTCACAGTTGCCAACTTGCCATTTCAAAACTCCCACCCCTGTAAATGATCCGCCGCTTATTTAACAACAACAATTATATAAATAAACAGAGCAACAATTAAAATCTAATGAATCTGCATGTGGCATGTTTCTAATTAACCAAACTAAAATGTACAAAGTATCTAACAAATAGATCCGCACAGTTAAAAGAGAATCAGCCGTCAAAGCTTCATAATGTGCGCATATTTCATTTACTTGCTGTGCTCTTTGCTGTTACTTTTCAAAGTGGATGGTAAAGATGTGGTAGGTCAAGAATTATTAAAAAGTGTACAATAAATTGTAATACTGTCTGCATTTATTTTATAGATCTCTTCGCGCGGTAAACCGCGGGTTATAGCGGAATCAGTGGAAACCGACTGCGATCACGATTTTGTGGAATACTTTCGCAAAGTTCCTGGTCAGAATGTACTCCACACTTTCCGTGTAGTCAAGGTGGCGCCTACCTTTACACTGAGTATCATCATGAGTGCCATAAAATCGCAGCGTATAATGTATAAGATCAATAACCTGGACGGCTGTCAGTTTGTCAATAATCCATTGATAAACAAAGTGCTGGCTGGCACCTACAACACTATGATTGTGAACAATAGCTTCTTCAAGTGTCCCATTGAACCGAAGGTATACTATCTGAAGAACATGGCCAATGCTTTTATGAAGCCCGCTTTTCATCCCCCCGGACACTATCAGCTATGCGTACGCATTAAAATGTCCCAGAGTCCTGCGCCCTTTGTCATGCAGGTTCTATGGAAGTATAGAGTTGTACGGTCTTAAAGTATTGCAAGCGTGGGGGAAAAATAAAATATTATATTTCATTAAAGAAAGGGGTGGCTTAAAAGTTAGAAACATTTTATAATATAACAATTTATAAAGTTATATTAAACGATTTTCCTGGCCAATGATTTTGTTTATGTTAGAAAGCAATCACTGTTCGATGCTAATCGAACCTGTAGAATATTCTATGACAAACACAAGCTCTCTTCACTTTTTAATTCCCACTCTATTTTGAGCAGATTTCTAAAATCAAATGAACACCATCGTTAATGTGCCATGTCCATCGACATCAATAATGAAGATATACGGCGGCCAATTTGTTGTTTGGAATTTCATTTTCAAATATGCTAATTACCTGTCCAGCTGTCCGAAATATTCGATGATTTCATTTCATTTCACATCGCTTAGTTTGGTATTGCCTCTTCGTGGTTCATAATGAGTGCTCGGTTGGTTTGCCTGCTGTTCACGCTGTATATGCCCTTTATTGAGACCCACAATTGGGTGAGTATAGCAAGAATTACAATTGTTCATCGTATTACACTTCTATGTTTTTTTTCGATAGACAGTTGTGCGAGGCAATGTGAAGATCGTAACGGTATCGGTGCAGACAAACTGTGATCACAATTACGTGGAATATTTTGAAAAAGTTCCTGGTGAAGAACTGCTACATAGTTTCCGGGTTGTAAAACTGGCTCCCTTATTCTCGATAAACATTGTTATGCGCGCGTTGAGGTCGCAGCGCGTATTGTACAAGATGGAAGGTCTGGACGGATGTCAGTTCCTTAATAATCCACTGCTAAGCAAACCTTTCAGTCAAGCTTATCATCTCATGATCGCCAACAAGAGCTTCTTTAAGTGCCCCATAGAGCCTAAAGTATATTTTCTAAAAAATATAGGTACCCCAAAGACAATACCAAACATTCATCCAGCCGGTAGATTTCAAGTGAATGTGCGCATCAAAATGTCGGAGAGTAAAGCGCCCTTTGTAATGGAAGTCATCTGGAAATATAATGTGATGAAGCTATAGTGAAATTTTGTCTGTCCTGTTTCACAGGGTAAACTTTGAAATGGTTTATCTACTTCATTCTTGATCTGCTCTTGTTTACGAGATACAACTGAAAATAAATTCAATATAGAAAGATTTGTAAGCCCTCTTAAGGAACCTGAATTTAGCAGGGTATATGCCCCATCATATTCCTATCTTGAAATATAAATTATATAGTTCCGCATATTATTCTTAAGCTTTAACAGTTGGACATATCCATTTAATGACTCCACAGTGCACTGTGGCTCGTTTTTATGACTGTGCCACATCCGTCGGCAGCCTGGCAACCCAATTCTATAAATCTACATAACAATTATGATGCTGGTTAGTATTAAAAACAATAACAGCATCATGGACAAGCTATGGCCGAGCTATGACTATGTCCGTCATGTTTCTAACAATGCGTTGCCAACTGGACAAAAAGCGGACTTATCTGCACTGCGCCTCCCACTCTCCCCTATCTGTCTCTGGCTATTTGTTGCTTTTATTGTTTTTGCTGCAGCTGCCTCCGTCGCTGCTGCTGTTGCTGTTTGGCGTGGCGTTTATGCGCCTGTTTGCTCAGCGTTTTGTATGTAGGTCAACATTTGCACGCTGTGTGACTGACGTCAACATGGATGGGCCTGCACAGCCCGTTTCCGTTTCCCGTGTCGCTGCTGCTGCTGCTGTTACTGCTGCACCTCGCCTACCGTTGTTGTTGTTGTTGCTGTATGCTTGTCGTTCTGATTATTGCTGCTGTTATGACAAATGCCCCAGCAGCAGAGGCAGCGACAGCGGCAGCGCCGCAACTGACCAGTCCACCCATGTGGCAGGCGGGGCTATATACAGCAGCAGCAGCAGCAACGTTATATACTATGCATGTGTGTGTGTGGGTGTTGAAGCGAGTGTGGAGTGTGTGTGTGTGAGTGTGCGAGAGTGTGTCGCTTACGCAGCACTATTGATTTTCATTTTTGCGCGTTTTACACGCGCTTTGTTGCATTTATTTGCGCTGTCATTGACAGCAGTTGCCACACATATTTTTTTTGCAGTGCACTTTTTTGGGCGTTGTCCGTTGCATTTAATTGGTATACATGCTTTTTCGCGCGTCAACGCAGTGCAGCAGTGTGCGAGAGTGTGTATGTGTGTGTACTCTTTAAAATTGCTCCCAACCCACACCCCCTCCCCAGGCACCCTGCGCCAGCCACACACCCACACAGCGACCCTTTATGCGGTTGTGCACTTGAAAAATGCCACCGTCAACGCATTTTCATTTGCCGCACTCGCGTTGCCAACTCCTTTGACGACGACACACTTGTAATTGCAGCCTTGAGGCCTGTTTTTTTATTTCATTTTTAATACATTTCTGCTGTTGATTGTTTATTGATTTTTTCTAGCATATTTTTAATGACTCTTTTTTTACTCGTTGCCAGGTTGTTACTTCATTAAAACGAATGTTGCATATTTTTCCGACGAATTTCGCTCGAGTGGAGTGCCAAGTTGTCGTTGCCGGGCGGCCTAAAGAGATTTCAATAAACTGATAGGCAGGCAGTCAGGGGAGTAAGTAGAGCAGGGAGAGCGACTGCTTTTGTATAGCACACGGGGGGCATAAAAGAAATCACATACATCATTACAATATTTATTTGTGCGCACTCTTAACCTCCCCCCCAACATGACGACAGATTACAAGCAGCAAAGACAAAAGAAGGCAACAACAGCAGAAGAAGTGACTACAACAACAGCTACAACATCGTCTTGTGTGTACTGTGTGTGTACTGGGCAGGCAGGCAGGCAGGAAGCGCATTTGCATGTAACACGTGAGCGCACAAAGGACAAGCGACATTGTTTGGGGGCCCGTGGGTCGCCGCCTGGCACACAAATTAAAGTGAGAGTGTAAGTGCATGCAAGCTGTCGGGGTTGCATATAGACAGCTATGCACACCTACATACACACACAAACACACTCCCTCGCCCTTTGCAACCTGCTTGACTCCGCTTAGCTCTGTGGGGGGCGGCACACATGGATGACAGCATGCAAATAGCCTGGATGAGGCGACTCGGTTGACTCTGTCGACTGCACGGCCCAGCGCACAAAACAAATTATGCGAAATGCATTTGCAGCTAGCTGCAATTGGAGTTGTTGCACATTAAATGATTAAAAATTTTGCTCAACAGATCCCGTCGCGTAATAGTTCAATGCATAAATATCAGTTAAGTGTGAAACTAACAACTTTGAGTCGAAAAACTTTGCAGATACACTTTACTGATTCTTATTTGATTCTTATTAGTGCTCTAAAGCACCTCGCAACAATATCGATTAAGAGATCCTTACGATGTATCGATATGTTTAAGCCGATGTTTGGTATTTTTAAACAAATGCATCGCTGAAGATCTGCAGGCAACTTCGATATATTGATTTTCGCAAAACGATACTTTACCAATTGTTTATTTATTTGTTCGACTGCAGAAATATCTGCTGCATGTATTATTTAAGCAAACGCGAGCATAAAACAACATATCCAATACGAAAAATATATAAAATTTATTGCGACTACTCTGCGCTGCTAACTCACTTTCGTTTTACAGCCCTAATACGCTCTAGTTTGGCAATTTTTCAGCACTGGGTATAAAAAACAGATTGCACTGCAATCGTTTTATAGACATCGAATGGAAATGGCATTGGTAAACAATTTGCCAAGTAGTTGTTGAGCATATAAACTTAAGAGCCGAAAAGTTCAAAAGCAAAGTTTTCCGTTTCGTGCGTTGGGCAACGGCAGTGCGACGGAAATTGTGACGAAAATTGCGCACATAAATACATACACACCCACACAGGCACACACATGCATACATATGTACGTAAGCGAATATAGACAAATAAACATTACTTAGTTTCCGCTTAAGCCAAGGACTGAAGCCAATCTCTTCGGGGCCAAGCACAATGGAGAAAGTTTCTAAGGCCAAGTTTATAAGATGTCGAAGTTGTGAGTAACTTTTGCAGAAAAGTATTTATTCGAATGATCATATAAATTGAATTCGCTTTCAGTGTTTAAAATGTGTCGGGCCCTCCTACTCACTCTATCTCTCTCTCCTTCTGTCTTTCTCCCTCTGACTTTGTAGCTTTTACATTATGCAACAGCTTTAAAAATTCAACTGGAGCAGATGATTTTAAAAATCATCTCCGAGATTTTTAATGTTATTACAAATAATCTATGGCTGTCCATCTTTTGTGGAGCCAGACATTTTGATCAGCACAAAAGCCGCTTAACACGCACTTTTCTTTCACACACACACACACACTCGCAACGAAATACCGTTAATAATAAACGAGTATAATAAACAACATGAATGGGAACGCAGCATTTTCGCCCTATCACGCTGCGCACAGGCTCGCAGAATATAATAATCACGCGTTAAGCACCGTTTTCAATTACTGTCCTGCTGCCAATGCTCTGCCAGGATGCTGCCTCTGCTGTCAATGCGGGCACTGCTGTTCCTGCTGCTGCTGGTGTGGCAGCCACTCGACGCGTTGCCACATAAAAAACTAATCAACTTATTTATGAACATTTGTGGCGCACAAAGGGAACGTGCGGAATTGCGTATGCCACAGTGCGGCCGAGAGTCCAACAAAAAATGCTCCAAGGCGGACAATAAACCCCAAGACAGTAGTGCGAGTACAAGTAAGTACACATGTGTGTGTGTGTGTAAGGAGTATCTCGCTGCCAGTGAAAAGTGGCAAGTAGCAAAGTGTCCTGCAGCAGTTTATAATTTTGGTAACTGAAATTACATTTTACTCATGACGTGAGCTGCCATAAAATGTGCCTGTAGAGACTGAGAGAGCGAGAGAAGGGATTATGAGAGAGAGAGAGAGAGAGGGGGAATGATAAAGACCAACAGCGACAAAGTTTGGGGTGCACACGTAATGTGCCATTGTTTTGCTGCCTCTTGACCACAATTTGCGCCACTTACACAACAGTTCGATGCGTTGCCACCATAAATGGATAGCGCCAGTTATACCCACGAGATGAGTACGAATAGGGTAGTATATTGCATCAAGTTTACCCTTTAAATTGTGTTTACTAGGCTGCTCTACATGAACTTCAATAGCCATTTCGACTGTGTTAACTACTTATGAATTTGTCCGTATTCTTGACATAGATTTTTAAGTATTTTCCTTTAACATTGAAGTTAGTCCAAAGTTTGTACAATATTACTCTTGGCTATTACTATGAAAAACCTCATTGAAATATCATTATGATGAACTGAGATAAACAAGGTAATAATAACAACAATCTGAAACAACGCAAACAAATCTAATAAGTTCTCAATTATTTGCCTGTTTTTACAGGGCATCTCACATTCCACCTAAGAGGCTATTCCTCAATTTCGGCACCAGTGCCAGTTGATCAGCTTCGCTGCGCGTGTGGGGCATCTCCAAATGACATTGGGATTGGCGATGGCGACGACGTTTTTACGGCTGTAGCAGAAGCCTTTTATGTTGGCTGCGAAGAAAATTTGATGATTTTATTAGGGCAACTCGCAGACGCGCCATATCGATAGGCAACAAAAGAGAAAAAAGAGAGCAAAAAAGAATTGAGAAGAATGGTAAAGGGAGCTGCTTCCATTTGGAATGTTCATTTGGCGCGTTAATTAGTCATAATTACCCACACAGCTTTTGGGCTTTGTCAGCTCCGACGCTTTTGTGCGTCGTCACGCCCCTGATTTATGACCGGCAGCATGCTTCCCCCGTGCAAGCTTTAACTTTAACAAAATGGCGGTCGACCTCAACATACACACACACACTGCCGCACACTGACAGCTCTCATGCGTGTGCTAAATGATTTGGAATTGATTAGAAGTAGCCCGCAACAAAAGCGAGTGCGAATAAAGGGCAAGAAAAAGGTAAAGAAGTGTGGCAGGAAAGGGGACAAGCGAGAGAAGGCGAGCAAAATACACTGAGCCTCAAAGCAAATACAAATAAATAAAATATCAAAGCAAGTTCACATGAAATTTTTATGCCAAGACGACGGCAAACTTTATTGAAACTTCTTCTTGGCAGCCGCGACTGCTTATGGAAAAGGGATCGGATCTGAACGGAGCTGACTGAGCCTGACTGACTGCCCTGCCCTGCCCCGCCCCTACGCTCACCGCCTGCTTGGCTCGAGATAATAAGCTTGAACAACAACAGATAAACAACAGCCGACGCGTTCGCTGATGGCGTTGAGTGCTGCCAGCATTCTCTTTCTCTCTCTTTCCCTCCATTTCTCTGTCACTTTCTATCTCTCTCCCTTGGCGAATTCCACGTCAGCTCCTCATGCCATTTCCGATTTCCCAGCCACAGCCGTAGCCGCATCCTCATTGAGCTGCCAAATAAACTTCCAAAACGTTGGCGCATCGTCGCCTCATTTCAATTGCGTTGAGTTGACGACAGACAAGACAGATAAACATATACATATACAGAGAGATATATCTATGGAATGTATAGATAGCGAGTAGTTAGCGCTGTGACAGTTGGGCAAATAGAAACCGAATCGACTGAGGCTCTTGTTGTAAATTAGTATTAGCAGCGAAGGCGATAGGTTCAAGTTGTTACAGCAAATTGCGAGGGCAGTAAGAATATATTAAAGGACTTAAAATATTTATTGTATGTATAAAGTTTGTTTAAGGTGATGAAATTTAAAAGAAATTAACGCGAAGTAAAGGTTTTTATTTGGTTGTGATACACTTTAGAATATATAACTGATCTTTCTAAGTTTATTTAACTTATTATTTACTCTTAATATTGTATTTTAAATATATTTAAGTGTCTACCCTACTTATCCAAGATTCTTAAAATTTTTAACGAGTTACGAAAATATAATTTTAAAACGGTTTAAAGGTTTATTAATGTTATGCAATTCCAATACATGTTTTAGCGTTATTGTGGCAGAGTTCGAGAGATAGTTCTTCAATGGCTTACCCAATTAAACAAATATTCCTTAAATTAAAGTCAATTTATTAAATATTATTTGAGCAATCAGTATACAAAACTTGAAAAACATATTCTTTTAGTTCCTCTGCGAATCACTGTACTATATCACATGCATAATAATCATTATACCAAATGATTGCAACAATTCAAGATTTATATGCGCAATTTATTAAACTACCCTCGTTTATGCGTGCTCCTTGCGCCAATTTCCTTCAAATCTTTTTGTTTACAACACATATCACTTGTCGCTCTATTGCGGTTAGTCTCCTTCCCTTCCCCACCCTTCCTGCCAGTCTGCTATTAATTTTATTGCAAACCATTTTCTGGCGGCTTTTCTTGGCCATTTTGTTAACATGATGTTTTCATTGGTCGCTCCGCTGCTGCTGCTGCCGGCGTTGTTGATGCGTTTGTTTGCTGTTATTGCTGATGAAAATATATTCAATTTATTATATGCTATAGAGTGGGTGGGAGGCAGAGGAGGAAGAAGTGCAGAGGGGAGAGTGATGCTTATTTTTTGTTGACACAACGCGCCGCGTTGGGACATGCCTCGCATGGCGTTGTCAAGTGGCAACTTCCAAGCAGCATTCCCACATGTGTAAGGATGTGTGTGTGAGTATTGGGGTAGCTGCGCGCAACATAACTGTGTGTGTAATGAATCTATTATTAAATTGTGTTGCTTATGACAACAACTACAACAGCAGCACCAACAACAACGATAACAATAACAAGGATAACAACAACAACGATAACAATAACAAGGATAACAACAACAACAATACCAACAACAACGATAACATTGCCAACAAAACAAACACCAACAGCTTCGTCGCCGTCGTCAACTTCAACGTTTGGGCGTCGCTGCCTGCGTCGCTGTCCCTGTGAAGTATCAATCAAAAGCAGACGCTGCTGCTGCTGCTGTTGCCGTTGCTGCTGTTCACTCAGAAATTTATGAAGGTTCTTAATGCCAAAGGCCATGAATGTTGTCGCCTGGTGCGGGCAAAATATCAACAACACCAGCAGCAGCAGCAGCAACATGAGAAACAGGAACAACAGCACTGTAAATATTTTTGGTATTTTATCGATGTTGCCTTTGGCTTCATTTCCAACATCATTTCGACCACTTTGGCAAATTGAGGAACTGCAGACGAAAGCATTTTCTGGAACTGTCTGCGCAAACTTGAAGCTTAACCAAGCTCAGCCCCGATAATCACTGGTCGCCTTTCTGAGCTCTCATTAGCAAAACGTTGCAAAACTCTTTGGCCAACTTTTGAGTTCATTATGTCGCGTTTCCTTCGTTGTCAGCCGCCCTCTCTTGCCCCTTGCTCTACTGCGCTGCTCTTGCATTTTGTCGCCGCAAAATTGTGCAACGTTTCCGTTACTGCTTTTGGCGCACATCCTGTGCCGCCGCCATGGGCTTGTGGGCACTGAGCTCCTTGTCCCTCTCCTACTGTGCACTCCTCCATCTCCGTCATCGTCCTCTCTGCACTCTGTGGTTATTCGCCATTTCATTTTATTCTGCAGATTTTATTATGGCAGCCGCTTGCCTCATACATTTTTTATTATTATGTCTGCTTATCAGCATGTGGCAAATATACTCCATGGCCACCGTTGGTGCCGCAGTGCCTCCCAGTCTCAGCACCTCGCTCCCTGCCGGGCTTGGGCCAAGCGAAGCGTTGAAATGCGCGTTTAGAGCGGCTCGTTGGGCTGCCTCGCTTCACAGTTCGCTGATTGTTTGAATGATGACGACGACGACAACGACGATGCAAAGCCCATAAAGCTGCGCTTTGATGCCAACTGCCATCGAATTGTCACGCCCAGTTTGAATTACAAGCAGCAAAGCCGATGAATGTAACAGGAAAATGTGCTTTAAATTGCTGCACATTGAAATGTGAACATCGAAAATATATAAAGCAGCTGTATATATACAATCTCGGCTGTGTTAATGAATTACGGTTATTTTGATCTAATAAAACATCGATATTGCTATTGAGATAAATACATATATTGGTATTTTATTAATTAATTAAATTATTTTTCGATAATCGACGCACCGCCACATAATTTGCATGCATATCGTTCTGCCAATCGATCGCTTGTTAATTATAAATATCGTGTTCCATTTCGAGTTTATGTACTCTATTGTCCAACACTGCTGCTTTATATTCAACAGCATATGCAACATTCTTTCCTACTCGTAAAATACGCTTTAAAATACTCTTTAAGTCATTGCAAGTTAAATAAAATCAGCAGTAAATAAAAAAGTGTGTTCATATATAAATTCACAAGCACTTTAAGTTCTTGTCCGCGCTCATTTGGTTGAGTAATTGTTCAATATGTATTTGCGCAACTTGCTTTTAATATCCGGCGCGGCCTAAAAGTTGCAATGGCTTTGCAGCCAGCGGGCATTGACTGCGCCGAGCCAAGCCGCGGCCATTGTCATTTGCTGGGGCAATGTCAGCGACGCTGGCCGCAAACAAACTGCCGGCGCCAGCAGAGGAGGCAACAAAAACCGCAAAAACACTCACACACACACAGTGTCGGAGCCGGCGAGTGTGAGCGGCCAAACAGCAAATAACAAAAAGCACACGGCAAAACACTCAAACAGCAGCCGCAACAGCAACAACAGCAGCAGCCGGAACAGAAACAACAACAACTGGAGGAGCAACAGCAACCGTCAGGCAGCAGCAGCAGGCAAAGTAATTTTAATTAAAACTTATGGCAACGTCTGCGAGTGAGTAAAACACGGCGAAACGAGTTGATAAAAGCGAGCGAGCGCGCACAGACACAAATATAAATACGCTAAAGCGTACACACACAAACACACACTCGCACACACACAGTCACACTCATATGCGCATGGTAAGCTCAAGGCCCGCTGCCTTAAACGAGGTAATTAAAAAAGCGTAAGCACCTCCATACCTAGTCAACTACATGGCCGCTCTAGCATTGCCAGCACTCTGCCTGCCCCCCTACCCCTCTCTCTGAAACCCTGCCCCCTGTCTTGCTGTCTTTCTGTGTAATTTCCATTTTATTTTATGCGCGAGTTTTTGTTTGCTGCACTCTCCTCTTTCTCTCTCTCTCTCTGTCGCCTCTTCTCATTTTCGCTATTTACCTTTGTTGTTTTGTTTTCTGTTTTGTTACGTTTCCATTTCTCTTCTTCTTTTTATTTTTTGCCCGCTTTTGTTGTTTGCCTTTGCCTTTAAGCCGGGCGCCGTAATCTGATATTACGTATACGACGTGAGCGCCAGATATTTAATAGAAATTCAACGTTTTTGCCGCTTGCTTGGCAGGCAATAAAAACTGCAACTTATTTTTTAGTTGAGCTCCCTTTATCTTCCTCTCTTCTTCCTCTTTTTTTGCTGTTTGCCTATCTCTCTCGCTCACTGTGTTCGCAGCCACTAAAGCTGTCAGCTGCGCCCGCCTGGCTGGCTTTGGCATCTCTCGCATTTATCAGTTGCAGCAGTCATAAAATAACTCTGGATTTATGCAGGTAATATGCGCGTTGATTAACTGTGGAGTTTGCCATGATTGATGCCCAGAGTTGGCTGTAAAATAGCCAACTTGACTAATGAAATTCAAGCCAAAAGTAAATGTTGTTAGCCAATTAATCAATTGGCCACATTTAGCCAATTTCTAATGAGCTTGGCCGCATCTGTTGCCTGCTGCTGTGCTAATTAGCTGGTTTCAAGCCAGTTTCAGCCAGGGCTGCCATGTCAACCCGTCGGCAATCGGCACACTCGGCCTATTTTGTGCACGGCCTTTTGTGTTATATATGCGTTTTGCACATTATATACTTACTGTGCTGCACTTAAGTGGGGCCAGGAAAGGTGAGAGTTGTATGGGAACAGTGGCAGAGGCAGGAGGGAGTGGGGAGTGCTGCCATTCGCACGAGTGCACTGGCAAAATGAAGCCAAAAGCTGTTCAAGCCCGTTGCTTGATTAACCATTCATTGCAGTTTTATAGTGCCTCGATGAGTGAAACAAGAGCAGGGGAAAGTAAAGAGCAGCAGTAGGAGGGAGGAGGGAAGGTGGTGGGGAGGTAACTAGAGTAGGAGTCGTAACTGAAGCTGGGCAATGCGAACCTTGCCTGACTTGACTTCCATTGCCTTGCCTTGACTCGCCTCACTGCGCCGCTTTGTGCGCTGAGCAATCGGACTGGGGGACTTGGCCACCTACTTCGACTGTAATAACAACAACAAGAACAACAACAGCAACTACAACAGCAACTGCAACAACAACTATAACTCCTATAGCATCTACCCACAGTGGAACTGTGCAATTTGCACTCAAGTAGCAGACTCGGAGTTGAGGCCCTTCGAGGAGTCAGCTTTGCCTTTTTGTGCTGAAATTTATGTTTAACTTTGGTTTCAAAGCACTCATAAAAAAGCAAAGAATGAAGTAATAGGGCAAGGGTAGAGACGGCAGGGGAGGCAGGCAACAGCCGTAACTGATAGCAATTTAATTAACATTTAATTTTAGGTGCTACCGCCTTCGCATATGGTTTAAAGGCCTCGAGGACACGATTCTAACTTTGTTGCACCAGTGAGGACGTGGACAACAATCAGTAGTAAACCCTTGGCAAGTGCTTCACCCCTCTACAGCTTCATATTCTGCCCCCCTGGCAAGCGCTATACGCATTACGAGATTGCGCCAGCTTCGAGTCTCAGTTCTCTATTGCTGCAATCCCTGCTAAGGCAACTGAAACTGGCTCAGTGAATCCTTGCACGTAGCGGAAGCAATGATCTGGCAAATTTTAGTTTTACTTGCAGTAGCTGCAAAAGTTTCGCCTGCTAAATAGCAAGCAGCAACTGCTGATGAGGGTGGGGTGGGGCTTGTTGCGGGTGCAGACTGTACCTGGGGACTGCCACTGTTGTTGACGTGCTTAGGTGTTGGCTTATGATTGCGCTTGCGGCAGTTGCAGCAGCTGCTCCTAGTGCTGGCTCCTCCCACTACTGTGTGTGCAGCCCCTGCGCTTCCTTCCCCTGCCTTGGCTGCTTCATATTCTGCACTTCCTGTTGCCGCAGGATGCAGCGACAAAAACTGCAAGTAAGTTGCTTAAATTGCAGCAAATTTGAGCTGCTACACTGAGCACATTTAGCTGGAGGGGCCCAGTAACTATTTATGTGCTGCATGTGCTGCATATGTGTGTGTGGCTGTCTGTGTACTGTTGCATACTTCAGGGCGTTGCGTGGAGTTAACAAGCTGCGCACAGCTGTCGATCTGATAAGCAAAAGAAGAGAGAGAAAACAGGATGCTCGTCGCGTACTCGATTTGCTTTTTCATTTGGCTGCTTTCTTTCTAGCGGATTCTGCACGTTTCCTATTAAAAAATGGCGTTCTATCATGTTGATAGGGTTTAGGGAATTGCAGTTGTAATTTAAGATAGGAAGATATTCAATATTATGGCATAGGTTTAAGATTACACTCCACTTTTATTTGTTTGAATGAGCATATGCTGCGTAGTTTGGCTATCGAACACGTAGATCAGGTGGTGATTTAGTTGGTATGAGCTACATATTAGTTATGCTAAGTTTATTATAAGGTAGAGTGAGATAAATTAGATAAATATATGTCTGCAATTTACAGACATACAAAGTATTTAACTGCTTTAAGTTCATTAATTATTATATTGTATTTATTATTTAGTTTATTTGCTTTACTCAATGGGAAGGTGTTAAATTTGTTAGTTTACCTCGATATACATTCTTCCTAGAGGACTACTATTAAACTTGTCTGTAAATGAGTTGTGATTGGTTGATGGGAGCTCTCTTTTAATTTGATATTCTATTAGAGCGTATTAAGTATGGAATGTATTTTGCTGTTTTTTGATTGGTTGCGCTAAGCGCTCTGCGCTCAGTAGATCAAATGCAGTGAGAGGGAGTTCAGCTGACAGAAGCTGATTGCTGTAAATCAGCATGTGAGTAAGAAAGAGACAACAGTGTTGCCTATTGCTGTTATGCGTACGAGTTAGACAAATGAGAGGCTTCGCTTAATCACAAGCCGCGATCATTGGTTGCGTCACTGCCACGTGAAATGAAATCACGAAAACATTACGAAATTAAACCTTTATGCGTATACCATGCAATTACACGTTTCTACTCCATCTGCAACTCTTTGAGCATTTAATTTCTTTCAGTGCAGATCCCAATCACACGCAGGCAGACAGAGAAACCGAGAGAGAGAGCGAGACAGACATTCATAACCTATGTCACGACCGCAACTCACAGTTACTTTTCCTATGCATGCGTGTGTGTGTGTAATTTCGCAAGATTTTATATTCATAGCATAATCCTTGAGTATAAAATAGAAAAGTTTTCGTGTACCAGCAAGCAAAACGCAAAGGAGATTACGGGGGCAGGGGAAAAGATAAAGGGCAAGAGTCGTCGTCGTCGTAGCTGGCCACGTCACGATGCCACGTTGCCGGTGCACGCAGGATGCAATTTTCAATTTGTTGGTAATTTTATTTTATATTCCACAATCTAAGTCAAGTCAAGTTTACCGAAAAACGTTTTACCGTGCAAATGATTTTCACTTTGGCCTGCCCAAGAAAACTTCTTCCTCACAGCACAAACCAACAAGTTGTAACTGTGCAGGGAAGCGATGGGGGTAGGGGTAGGTTATATGATGGAGTGAGCGACAGGCAGCCAGCTGCGGCAAAGGACAAAGTTTTCATCTTGCTGGCTGCGGCATTTGCCTCATTGTCATTTCCTCGAGTTGGTCGCACATCCAGGTAAAAGTTGCGCCAGTTGCGAATGCGAATTCATTCATAAAGCACTCACACATTCACCTGGCCAAATGGGTTTTTTGTGCAGAACAAGGAGAGGAAGGAGGTGGAGAAGGGAGGAGGCAAATAACAACACAATTATAGCAGCGACAGCGCTTGGTTTTTTGCTAAATGCTAAAAATGTTGCACGGAAGTCGAGGCAGCCACAGTGCGCCCACAAAACGTGTGTCTCCAGCTACGCCAATTATACACACACGCGCACACACTAATACAGACACTAGCACACACATACGCCCCAACACACACCCACAGCCGGCACATTTGTCGCAATTTACGTGCTTGCCGGCTGCGCTGCCTTTTTGACTTGCCCCGCAGCGATTTACTCACCCGCATCTCTACTCTCTCTCTCTCTCTCTCTCTCTCTCTCTCTCTCTCTCATTCCCACCTCCCTCGCTCTCTCTCTTCTACTCATTCTCTCTGCTGCTCTCTGTCATGCAACGTTGGCTTATTTAATCAGTTGTAAGATTTGAGTTTCATGCGGAAATATTTAATTTGGATTTTAAATGCGTGCCCTGGCGTATACGTAATGCGAGCACAGCCCAGCGACCCCCAAGCAACGCACAAGCTAGCACGACACTCGGTTTCCATTTCGAGTTCATGCCACAGCTTGCTAGGAGAAACTTTTTATGGCTGTGTGCTTGCGGCAGCAGCGTCTTGTTCGGCATCCTGCGGCACTTCAGGTGTGACTGACTGGCACAGCAGAGAGTCAAGCACAAACTTGTGGCACTAGTGTCGCAATTGCTACAGCTCAGATTTCAGCTTGACACTGCCGAAACCCAATACTAATTGATTATAATCAGCAGAGCATCAAACTGATTGACGGCATTAACTACAAAGTGCAGTGGCCCGGAAAGGTAATCTAGATTCTTTGCATACAGATTTGACAGACATCAATCAATGCTAATCTCTTTACAGGGTATGCCTGCTGCCTATGTAAGCAATGGGGAAAGTCCTTGGGCAACTAATTTACTTTACTGGCTTTCTAAACACCTCAGCTTGTGTGGGCCACTCGACACTGTCGTACTTGCAACTTGTACAAAGGCAAAACTTACATTTATGACCCACTTTCATTAGCTTGTTGCATGACACTCTTTTCTTATCTGCAACAGCTTCAAAATTATCACGATACATTCATGAAATTACGAGCATTTTGACTTTGTGGCCGCAAGTGCTTGAAGTGCTTGTGCTGCCAGCAGACCATGCCTAACACACACACACATATGCACACCATTGCAATTGCTTTGTGGAAGACAAAACTTGTCGCGCTATCTCTCTCTCTCTCTCTCTGTCTCACTCCGTCTCGTTTAGCCGTTAGTTAACCCATTTAGTTGGGAAGTTGTGCCACATAACGCGAGAACTGCTGCACACACACACACAGGCAGACATTTAATTTGCTACATAATTACGTAATTAATAAAACACGCGCAGGCATGTCGCTGCACATGTCTGTGCATGTAGATACGTGGTCGGCAAACATGCGCAGGCTACACACACAGCTTGAGCGATGGTGGCGTATGCGCAATATTGACAGCGACAAAGATTTACAGGCAGCCGGGCGAACTTTGACTTGCACACACGCACATCAACAGCAGCAGCAACAGCAGCAGCAGCAACAACAGGCAGCAGTCACTGGAGCTGGCAGGCAATGCTTACGTTTGATTACAATGTCATTGAGTAATTAATGTGTCCTTGTCAATAAAAATGCCAGCAGGCAAACGCATTGCTGTCTGTCAGGCTACAGCAATAGCAAGAGCAACAGCAACAGCAACAACAGCAACAGCGTGTGTTTGTTTTCATGAAACTAAAATCCTTTTGTTTGCCCTGCTTAATTAATCTCATCAGTTAGCTCAGCTGGGAGTCCTTTCATGGCCGGATGTAACGGGCTCTTGTGCTGCCTCCGCCTCTGCCTCTGCTGCTGCTGTGGCTTCTGCTGCTGCTTCAACTAGCTCTGCTGCTGCTGTTGTTCAGCAGGTGTCAGTCGTAGCCCTCGAGCATTGTACACTTCCTGCGCCGTTGTCTACGGGCCATTGCGGAAATTGTATTTCTAATTAATGACCATAAAAAGCAATTTTAGGCCAAAAATTTACTGCGCATACGTTTTGCGTAGTTTTCAACAGTTTTTCCCCAAAATTAACACAAAAGCAGAAGAAGAAGATGTAGCAGCAGCAACCTCCTCCCTCCCCCGCATCCTCAAGGCAATATAATCAAAATAATTGCCATAGTTTTGTGGCAGTCGTAAAACCAATTCAAATTATAATTAAGTCTCGAGCAAGCTCTCTCTCTCTCTCCCTACTCTCCCAAGCTAAAAGCAATTAAAAATCACAACAACAACAACAAGGAGAACAAGAACAATTTCGATAGCATATCGAAAATAGTTTTGCCAATGCGGCGACAGGATATTAGCAAAAGTTCAACCAAATCGACAATGTTGTCTGTCGTGCCCAAAACAATTCCAGACTAGAACAACACCTTTCCTGCACACACATACACACACAGATATCTGTCTGTGTGTGTGTGTGTATTAGTTTAACTTGCCCGAAAAGCATTGAAAATTGTTAGTTAATTTGTTTGCTTAACAAACAGTGAGCGACCGATAATCATGGACAGAGCTAAGAGATTCAAGTCATTTTACACAAACATCTAAGAAATTGTACAACATTTAATTAACTCAACACGCCACGCCCGAGGCTTGTAAATACTTCACAACACTAATTAAGCAGAAATTAATTAAAATTCGATTTGGAACAACAGTGCAAAAGCACTTAATTGTCAAAAACATTCCGTAGTTATCACTACATCAGTTGTGATTGGTTGATTGATTGCCAATTCACTCAGATCTCGTTGTCTCTCGATTTTCTGTTTTCTGCGCAAAGAGTATGCTGTCTTTTGATTTTCTAAGCTCTGCTCTCGGTAGATCAATGTGCAGTGAGAGAGAGTTGTTCTATTGAGAGCTGTTCGCAATATATTTGCGTGTGAGTCAGAAAGGGACAACGCTGTTGTCGATAGGTCTAACGCAGGTCAATGCATGCAAAGTTAAGGCAAGTGAGAGGTTTCGTTTTTGCACAAGCAACGATGGATGACGTCACTGCCTAGTAAAATGCAATGCACATCACACAACGAAACCTCTTATGCGCATACCATGCAATGAAATGATGCATATTTACGCATTTGCCAACACTGAAGAAATAGTTTGTTGAATAGGCGCAAGGTTATTGTAAGAATTACTACACATTTAGTAACTACTACAATATCTTGTATTAATATATATACAAAATGAGATTAAATTAGTTCGCGAATAATTCTACCCTTGCTTTAATGCGCATAAAGAAAAGTTACGACAACTGTCACTGGCTGTGTTCACTGGCGTAATCCCCGTATTCAACCAAACGGAACAAAGGCCAGAAAAAATTGAATAACATCCGTTTTGCGGTTTGTTCGTCTGATGCTTCAAAGCGACTGTCAATTACACGCAATTAAATCGGATTTCTATGTATTCGGATTTTCATTTCCGTTACGTGCGGCCTACGAACAAAATGGCTGCCGTTACATTGTGTAGGGGGCCTTATGTGCGCACACGGGTGTTTCTGTGTGTGAGTGTGTCTGCTTGTGTAGATAAAACGGAAATTAATTCCATTTTTACTTATTGTTATAGAATAACCGATTTGATTTCGAACCACATGCTGCATTTTGCGACTTAATTTAGTCAATTCTGTTCAATGGGGTTCAATGAACTGGGACACTTGATAAGCATATTATCATAATGGGACCACAATAATAAACAGGCGCCCAAAGCTCAAGAGCACACAAAACAACTGAGATAGAGATACCGAACGGAAAGAGTCGAGGCAAAGTTTCTGATATGTTTTGCAAACAAAATGCCATTGGCCAATTGACAGCAGCAGCAGTGGAAGCAGCAGCAGCGACAGCAATAGCAGCAAACGTTGCCTGGACAGGGGCAAGATAAACCAACAGATTGGAGTACAAACAGAGCTGGAAGCTGAGCCTGATGCCGAAACTGACGCTGAAGCCGACGCTGAGCTGAGCTGAGTGAACTGACGGTTCGCATCTGTAGCATGCATCATCAAGTCGAGAAGAGATTCGCACACACACAAAGACACACACACACACACACAACTGGCAACAAGAACTCTGGGGACTCTTGGCCAAAACAAAAACTAATACAATAATATGCAGCACAACTTTCGTAGCCACTCTGAGTTGTCCCTTAGTTCGTTCTGCTGCCCATTCTCTCCCTTCTCTCCGTCCTCTCTTGCTTTTTCTGTGTTGCAACTTTCGCTGTTGAGCATACATTAAGGCGTGTTGAAGCGCATTGAATTGTGTATTGGGATTTGTTTACAATGCTGCAGAAAGTTTTTACGTTCGCTTAGCCAAAGGCAAAGCGACTCTCAACTTTCTTGAGCAATTGTCCGGGAGTGAGCGGAATAGCAACAGCAACTGCGACAGCAACTTTGCACAATAGCAACGGTACTTTCGCAAAGCTTTTGGCATTTATTAGATGCACAACTTTGTGACGCAGCCGCTGTTTCCCCCTCTCTCTCACCCTCTTCTTCACTCTCTTTTTCTCTTTGTTTCGTTGTCTCTCTCTCTGTCCGTTCCCGTCTATCAATTTCTTCCATTCTTTCGCTCTCTTCTGCCTTCTAAGGGCCTTGCGGTTGTCTCTGGTAGTTTCTTCTATACCCTGTAGCTGTGCACATTGCAAAGGTATTGCATGACACGTGCTACGCTCTAATCAAAACCAAATTGTCTGATTGATAGTCTGTCATACTTTTTACTCTCCTAGTTTGAAGTGCAAAGAGGCAGAGAGAATGATCACAACAGGTGTTTGTAGGAAAAAGAGCGAGAGAGTTCTTGACGGCTCGAGCCAGGTTTGATCGTCGTCTCACTCACTCGGCACGCAACTTATGAGAGAGCGCGAATGAGAGCGACAGATGAAACGTACCAGGTTCAATTTAACTACTTATAATAATACTAATAATACTTTTATTAGTACTAACAAAACGAAACTATTATAATAACACACAAGAGTATCTTAACACCAGAATACTTAGATAAAACAAAAGTATCGCAATGAAACAAAAGTGTAATATATACATATATATATATATATAGGTATTTCAACGATTCAAAAGGATCTTTCAGATGTTTTCAACGTTTCAAAAAGGCTCTATCAGATGTTTCCAGTGAGCCTTGATCACCTAGGGCCTGCAGCCTTCTTCTGCAACAGCTCAAAAGAATGCCTTAACAATGCCTCTAGGCTACTTCCTTGATACCTTTTCTAGGGTATTTTCCGGTCGAATACTCTATTTACTTGTCAATTTATTAAATATGTGCTGAGCAAACCAAAGAATTTGACTATAAAACTCGTATTCTAACAGTTCTTGAGCAACAAGTGCACGCTGTCGCCAGAGCTGAAGATAGTTAGCAATTTTATACTTATGATTTATATTATTTTATAACATTACTATAGCTCATCTACTGCTACTGTTAATAAGCACTGTCTCTATATTTATAATAATACTTCCTCTATACAGCTTCAAATATTTATTGGGATAAAATGCTGCTGGCTTAAACAGCTGGTGCTGGTGATCTGTGTGTGTACATTAATTTATATTTTAAGTGAAAATGCAAATTTGTATTTTTTTAGCATTTGCAGCACCTACAATCTATAGCATACTATATATATACAATAAAGACCCGCTCAAGGCATTGTTGACATTGCAGCAAATAAATATTAATTAAATATATTTGGTTTATTCTTTTTTCTGTTCACAATCTATTGCAGTTATTGTGATAAAGCCCCCATATATATAGAGTGTGTGTTTCCTAACCAGACGAATTTATAATATTTTGCCAACTGTTTTATATCCGCCAAAAATCAATTTAAACCATCACCAATGAAAAAAAAAGAAATGTGCAAAATAAAATCGCCGCAAAACGCGCCGCAAAAAATATGCCACAGTAAAAAAGTTGGCTTTCCGTTGTTCGGGGCAACCTCGTATGCAAATAGCATCAGCATACGAACACACACGCACCTTATATTTATATATATACATTTATATAGATATATACTTGCATTTTAAATGAATTGTTGTCACATTTGCTCGCACAAAACGCTGCAAATTAAATAAATAAAATTCATTTGCTAAAAAAGAATCATTAAAACGATATACGGAGCGCTTTATTATACCATATAGCGTAGCGTAACCGTTACCATTTACCATTGCAACATGCAATTTTAGTTGTCATATTTAACTATTTTTTGCAGCCATACAGTGGGTCAATAAAAATGTCAACGCCAGCGGAAAATTCGTGCGTTTTAAATTAAATATTAGCCGACATATGGGGTAGGAAATTCTGAAAATACATTTAAGTTGGCCTCGTCGAGCTGTTGGTTTTAATATTTAACAATTTGCATATATAACTATGAACACGTTTTTCAGATTTTGTATTTTATTCAACATTTTCCTTTTTTGCCAGCTTATCTTTTTGGCATTAACTGCGAATGGGAGTCGTGAAACTAGCGCTTTGTGAAGTTCTTGCGTGGGTTGCCCACACTTGGCGCGGGCTTTTAATTATGCTGGCAACCCTTGGCCGGTTCAGTGTTAGCTACTTTTTTGTGGGGAGAGACTACACTCCTCATCCCCTACTCTACGAACCGCAGCCGAAAATGTAGCTCATGAACTGTGGCTCATTGTTTAAACTTTCAAGTTGGCGACAATAAACGTTGAAACTTTTAGTTTTATTGGCAAAGTTTCGACGAGATTTTTGGGAGACCGACAGGCAGAAAGAGAGTGAGAGGGGAAAGCAAAAAAAACCAGAGAACGTCTATGTATAATAATAACCACAAGGCAGAACTTTCATTGGGAGGAGAGGCTCCTCTGAAACTTGCTTCAACAACACTTTCCCTTTGCCAGCTGCTGGTTTGAGTTTGCCTTTGCTTTTGAGTTACAGTTTGAGTTGGTTTGAGTTCGAGTTGGACTATTCACAAATCGAGTGAGTGACGGACTGACTGAGCAACTGACTGATTGAATGACGGACAGACCGAATGGAACGAACGAACGAACATTGTTTGGCCATAAAACTGCGAAGCAGCCCCACAAAAATGCAAAGCGGCTCTAATCAAGCGCAGCCCCCCAAAGGCAGCTCTAGTCTCGTTCGACTCGTCTGGCTACATTTCAGCAACCTTTAAAGAGTGTCTCGCCCCTCTCTCCCTTTCCCCTGGACAGACAGAGAAGCCACAGTAAAGCGGCTGCTTGCGTTAAACGGCGCCCAAGTCAAGCTGTGCAGGCAAACCTGCACGTACCTGCAGCACTTGATCTATGCGGATATTAAGATATTGAATTACCTTCGGCTTCGACTTGGACTTCGTGCGGCACATTCCGTGGCGTTCTATCTTTAAGATCTGAGAGAATGTTCACGATAAATCCTTGTGGCAATTGAACGTTAATAGTTAAATAATACACTGACTGCGCTCGGCTGCCTGCGCATGCTGAGCCAATTATGCTTAAAATTCTGGGCATAACCGGAAAGTGGGTAAACGCAGTAAGCCTCAGTCGAGACACAGCGCAGAACGTGTCTATGCTGGACGCCACATTAAATATGCAGCATGCGTGCCACTGAGGGAGACTGAGGGACAAAAACACACGGATATGGATAGGGGTAGCACAGAGGGAGAGGCAGCACTGGGCAGGATAGTCTGCTCCTTGACGAGCTTACAAATATGTCTTGCCTTGGATAACTTAATGTAAGCCAGAAAAATGCAGCTATTGTTTTAAGACGTCCAGATTGAGCAGGTTAAGGGATAAGTTGATTATAGAGTGATATAAATAGATAGAATGGAATGGCAACTAAAGAGAGAGAAGTTAACTTTAGAGTGATATAAATAAATATTTAAGGTGGAAATATTCATTTAATGGAATATATGTATTAAAGTGTGAAAGGTTGTGTTAAATTAAGCGAAGGATTATATGTTAGACTCTTAACAGCTTGTATAATTTATTCCATGTAAAAAGCGCTGAAGTTGGATATAGACTCCATATCCAACTTCAGCTCTTTTTACATGTAAGAAATTATCAGAGCTGTTAAGACTCTATTGGTTGTGGACGTTAATTATAGAGTGACAAACACATAAATATATAAGATATTTATGCAAATTACATAGAATCTATTAATGTGTTGGAATATGTACTAAATGTATCGAAGTAATAAAAGGAATCTTTAACTATCTTTAACTCTTTTACGTATTGTTACGATAGAAATATACGACCAGTTAAGACTTTATTATTTTTATAAATATAAATAAATATATATGATAGAAATGGAAATTACATAGAATATAATACAATAATGAGTTACGCCTTAAATATTAGGTTGTCAAAACCCCCCGCTGAAGGGAGATATTTGACAATATATTGTGTAAATGTTAGAAAAATCTTTAGTAAACATTCTTGGTATATACATGTTAGCATCAATAAAAATAATATTATATATATACTATATTATTAATAATATAATATATATATATAAGGTTGTCAAAATCCCCTTCCGCGGAAGGGAGATATTTGACAACCTAATATATATACAAGATATGCAGGCAGTCTATATCAATATTTATCCCACTCTCATTGCCTGCCTCAATCATATTACAGATGCCCAACGGAAGTCCTCAATTAAATGTAAAACAATTAAAGAAAACAGAAATTCCCAATTAGCTTTTGCCTCAAACTTTTCAAATAATTCTTCTTATTCTCCACTCTTTATAAGGAATGGCAATGGCTTATACCTTCAACGTTAATTCGCCCGCATTAACAAGCGATATTTCATGGAATTATGCAAGCAACTCGTGCGGGACAAAGTTAAAGCAGAATCAAATGTCTTGGCATATTTTATTGGGTCGATTCGAGGACCGACAACGACTGTGAACTGTGGCTGGACTGTGTCGCTGTCGCTGTGGCAGCTGCGTTATACTTTATTGGATTCCATAAGACGAGGGCAAGAAATTAATGTCGCAGCGCGTAATCTAATAAAAACTGGCGAAGCAGAGACGCAAAACGGAAACGGAAACGAAAACGCAGCAATACAATGGGCCGCGAATGTTGTTTATGGCTGTAAATATTTCTAATTGGCACAAGTTATGTGCCACCAGCTGGAGTGGTAGGGCGAGGGGTAGATTAAGAGGCGTGGCGGCAGCTTATTGAGTTCATAATGTGAGGGAGAGAATGAGAGAGAAGTGCATCAGCTCAAGTTGTCGTATCTTTTTATGACCAGGCCCAGACTCGAGACTGCAATTGCGTTAAGCAGTTAATTGCAGTGACCTCATAGTCAGCATTGCCTCTCCCTCTACCCAGTTCTTCTTCTGCTTTTACTACTGCCATTCGTTGCAGGCAAGCTTCCCCTCCCCCACTCCGTGGCAATTAAAACACGCCGCGTGCTTAATTTAGTTGTTTCAATTAGCTTAAGCCATGCCGCAGCGCGGTTTAAAGTATAAATTTCAATTTATTTCAACATTTACATAATTTGTCAGCCAAAAAAGCAAAACGAACGAAAGCGTCGCAAAATCCGAAAGCACCAAAAATGCAAATGCAGCAGCAGCGCAAGGCACGAGCAGGAAGCAGCACAGAGGGGGGTGACGTATGTGGGAGGAGCAGGGCAGCCAGCACACGGATTGCTGCACATTTGCTAAGCACTTGTTGCTTAAGTTGGCGCTGCAGACTTCCCACAAGTTGCCCCCCATTTGTGCGTCCTCCCTCTCTCGTCGTACTGCTTGGGCTGCTACCCTTTTCAAAGTTTTCGACATAAAATTCACTTAGTCTGTCGTGGCTGTCGCATGCGTTGCTGTCTGGCTTCTTCTTCTGCTTCTTCTAGCTTGTATCTGGCTTGTATCTTCCGCCAGGCATCTGCATATTTGTAGCAAGGACATTGCAGGCATCTCGTTGCATGCAAATACAATTTGACTGGCTTGTTAGAGCGCTCCGACTGGGTATATTCCTTGCAAAACAATAAGACCTTCAGCTACGACCAAAGGCAGACCCCTCTCTCTCTCTCCCCTTCTCTCTCCCACGAATTGTGCTGTCTTGCTTCTGTCACATTGGACAAGTATGCAGTATGAGCTTAAGCCGCGTTGTGGCTTGCGGCTGCGGCTGTCGCGTGGCAACTCTAATAAATGCCACACCAGTTCAGCTGACAGCCAGGCTACAGTTGCCCCACCCCCTCCCTCAGCCCTTGCCCCTCCCGCATCTATTGCCAGACTAATGTTATTTGCGTGCGGTTCTTTTTACGACTCGCCTGGGTGTCATAAGTGTGTAAAATTCATGTGCTTAATGCACAACATTTGTAACAAATGAATGTGTGCGGGTGAGCGGGTGTGTGTGTGTGTCGGTCAGAGTTCAACATTATCAATTTCTGAAGACTAAAACGCGCATATTCCCAGCAGAGCACAATAGAAAGCAATTTGGTTGCAGTAAAATCGCAGAGAATTATGACAAAAGGAAGAGAGATAAGATAAGAAAAGATATGAGGGAAAGAGATCGTAATGAAAGGAGAGTAATGAAAAGCGGGTATAATATAACACTGCAGTTTGACAATCACAATTACATATAATGTGTGTAGTATTGATTTGTTTGCCTCTGCTTGAAGTTAATGATTTTCTGTGAGAGTTGAGTGAGTTATAAAACTCTAATTACACTTTATATCTAGTGCAGTTCATACTGTACTATATACTAAAAATTCCATGCCATATAGCATCAACATTTTAATGCTAATTGCTTGCCATGATATGATGATAAATACGAGTGCAATAAAAAGCAATTTCAAACAGAAAACTAATCAACATTTTGCAAATCTTCCGCTGTTGAAGAAGCCAGCACTCTAAAAATATGCAATAACTTTGCTCACCCAATTTCAGACACTTGAAAACCGCAATTGTTTTTCACTTAACCCCCCTACCAAAAAAAAGAGGGAATCCAATTGGCAATTCAGTCATCGCAATGCAATTTGAAGAGGCTAAATCAATTATGGCGCTGCCAATAATCAAATGCAAATAAAATGCGAGCCCCTCCGCCCCCCATGCCCCCAAATAGACATATGGTAAACAGCGAGACATGAGAATGGGGATGATGTGAATGGGAATGATGCGCATGAGAATGTGAATGAGCTGAAGGAATGAGCTGAGGGCAGAATGAGCTGGAACGGGAGCTGGAGACGAGCGGAGACTGCCGGCTGCAGCAGCAGCTTTGGCTCAAGTGCCGAGAGGGCTTTGTTAAAAGCTGACCTCGTCAATGAAAATTGGGCGCTAGTCGAGGGGGGGTAGGTGGACGGGGCGGCGAGGGCAAAGGGCAAAAGGGCATGACACACAACGTGTGCAGATTTTGACACACATTTGTAAATTGCTGCGGTCCTACTGAGTGTGGCGCCAGTGTGAGTGAGGTGTGTGTGTGTGTGTGTGAGTGAGTAGTGGTGTGTGAGGGTGTATGTGTGTGTGTGTGTGCGAGCGGGTGCTTGTGCGGTTGCTGAAGTGAGAAATGCCAAAGCAAAAGCCGTAACCACTTTGTAAGTGTCAAAAACAGAGCAGCAACGAAAATTGGATTGCAGCAGCAGCAACAGCAGCAGCAGCAACGCCAGCAACAGCGGCAACCGGAAACGGAAGCGGCTACGCTGCTCGACCCACACACAACGAGACGGGGCCAGCGTTATGAGCAATGCTTTTCGGCCGCTAGCTGCAGTTGCTGCTGCTGTTGTTGCTGCTGCTGTTGCTGTTACTGCTGCTGCTGTTGTTGTTGTTGCTGTTGCTGCGGCCATTATGTTGGCTAATACAATACATACAAATAAGCAGATGCACATGGCCAGCACGAAAGGGGCAGAGAGAGAGAGAGAGAGAGAGAGGGAGGGAGAAAGGGGAGAGACAGCCAGCGAGACTCGACAAACAGGACTCAAAAGCACTCATTCGCAGTGTGGTCTCTGGTCATTCATACGCAGCGTGGACCCCACCCATACACGCACACACACACACACTCACAGTCACAGATACGTACACACACACACACGCACACTCATACACACAATTGCATGCAATCAGCGCCGACAGCGTCGAGGGCGATTGGGCCGATTGGGCGTTGGCTGTGAACTGACCTGCCTTACAAGAGGGCGCAGGGCGCAGGGCGGCAGGGGGAGTGGCAACGATTGCAACGAACTGAGCTCGATTTATATTTGCCATATTGGGCCATCGATTTTGTGGGGCTGTGACTTTAGCGCTCGAGTTGTTGCATATAAATCGCTTTTAATTTGCTGCCACAAATTATTGCATAATTGCGATTGCATTTGTAAACAATTTGCGCACAATGGCGATGCCATGAAAAGTTGATTGAACTGCAGCCCGTGCGCATAATTCAAGCTTAGCCTGGCAGTCACTACATGTGTGTGTGTGTGTGTGTGTGTGTGTATGGCGAGCATTTTTCATGGGTGTATGAGAAATATTTTATGGCCAATATAAATGTTCTGCACGCACTTGGGGGAACAATAACTTTGCCAAGCTGCCGTTGACGTTGGCAAATGCCAGCAGGGACTACAGCTATAGCAAGAGCTTCAACTCCCCCCCCCCTGCAACCTCCCCCTTCCCCTGCATTCCTCATACCACTCAAATACAGCTTCCATTGCTGCAAAACAGAAGCCAAGTGGAGACGCACAGACTGTGTGCGGAAATTACAGGAAAATGCTGGAAATGCCTGTAGAGAAGGGGAGAGAGAGAGAGAGGGAGGGGAGAGAGATAGAGAGAGAGAGAGAAATACAGCTAGAGGAAGTTCAAAGTTCAGCTAGTAAGACAGCTGTAAAAATTGCCACCGAAAAAGAAATTTGTGGGCGTGTTCAAAGTGGACACTCGCATGCAGAGCAATTGTCAAATGTGCCGCAATACGCATTGCTTGCTCAGCTGCGTCGTGCCACAAAGGCTTTTCGCACTTGCGTCCACTCAAAGCACTCTCAGTGTGCTGCTCTTAATATGTGTGTGTGTGTGAGTGTGTGTCTGTGTGTGTGTGTCAACTGGCTATGCCACTGGAGAGGCACTCATCATGCTCAACATCATTATCATTTTGCGGAGAAGCTGCCCACATATTTCCGCTTGACTGAGCAGAGCATAAGTGCACACACACAGACACATACACACACATGCATGTACATGTATGGCAAACTTTCGTATGCATTACAAACCAAACATAAACAGCTTAAAACGAAGCACAACAACAAAAAGTCCTGTGGCTGCAGCAGCAGAAAATGTCTCGTGCTAGTCTCAAGTTGACAGTTGATATATCTGCCATATAGACAAATTGATAAATTGATTTTTAAGCTACATGTTGAGTGCCTTAGACTGCTCAAATATCAATCTATAAATATATATAGAAACTTCTACATTTATTCAATAATTCTTTTCATTTTGTAATATACCATTGATCAACTTTATCGAGTGTTTCTCTTCTCTCTCTCTCTCTCCCAGTTTAATAAATTTTTTCGAGCATTTTCGCCATAATCCACACCGTCAAAGTTTTATTTTTCACTTCCCTTAGCCTATCTGCAGCCCCTACTCCCTCCTCCATCTCCCTCTGTGCCTGTCAGTTTCTAGTACAACCACTTGAAGCTGCATTTTTCAAAGTTTATAACTAAGCAGCAACAGCAACAGCAGCAGCAGCAGCCACCCGGCGATTTTTATATTTTTAATTATTTTCTCCCTACGAAACGAGACAGAAAAGGAAACGAAACATAAAGAAGAAAAATGCCAAACTTTGCGCGAGCGCTTCATTCACAAAAAAAAAGAAAAAAAAAAAAAGTAAAAACATTTTATGAGCTTGCACCGCAAAAACTAATAACACTTTGTCGCCCTTTGCCTTTCCCCTCACTTCCCTTCTCTGAACTTAAGCCACAACTTGAGCTTGCCTCAAGCAGCAATTGCTCAGCTGGCAGCATGGCCAACTGACTGGCTTTCAACCTAAGTTTCGGCACTCTTTGGGCTCACTTTATAATATAAAATATATACGTATAAATTATGTTTCCATATTTTTCTATATAGTTTGACCAAGTTTTGCATCACAAAGCGTCGAAACAAAAGAGCAGCCGCACAAAGACTGCCCCGAAATTGGGCTAATATGCACAAATATACATAATATATATTATATACATATACCGTATATACACATATATAATACTATACAGTGCCAATTAAACGTGCATTAATTAGCATTAAAGCATGGACAGTACTAACATAATAAACTAAAATCTATCACTGGCATTACGGCTGTTCTTTTGTGCATAAATAAATTGAAATAAAATCAACTCTATAAGCTGCTCTTTTTCACTTTTTCAATATAGTCAATTATTTATTTCTTTTTGCCGTTTGAGTTCTTAAAAGTTTTTATCGTAATACGCTTTAGTGAAAAATAACAAGCACGAAAGCTACAGTCGAGTTTGCTCAACTGTGATATACCCGCCACACAACTGATCAAAAGAATTTCTGAAATATATAACTTATTTCTTTTATATATTTGTGTTGCATACTTTCAAGGAGGGCTTCGCATTCAGTACATATTTAAAATTTCTTAAATTACTTCCATCTTATTTATCCGTTCTCAATTAAATTTTCAGAAATCATTTGGTTGTTCATAGTTATTGTGTTTACTAAAAATGAACTGTTCTGTGTAAAAATTACGCTTAGAATTCGCCTTAGATCGTTTTACGGGGACAAAAGTAGGCGTAGTCAAATTGATTTGCTTGCAATATTAACACGTATGGACACCAAATTTGGTAGCTCTAGCTATAATAGTCTCTGAGATCTAGATTTTTATACAGACGGACGGACAACGGACAGACAGACAGACGGACAGATATATGGCCATTTCTATATCGATTCAGAATATACATATATATAGAATATATATAATATAATATAGTTTGTGAGGTCTGTCAAACCTCCTTCTGCCTGTGACACACATTTTGGGTTGGCACAAAGTTATTATACCCTTCTCCTCTAAGGGCAGCGGGTATAAAAATCGCAAAATTACGTTCGGGTTTTAATGCGATCAACGAGAGATTTTCTGCATCGTTTCTCGTTGCGTAGCTGAAATTTAATTCAATTTCTAAATATTTGCCAAAATGTCATGTACTCGCATGTACCCTAGATGCCGCATAGCCTGCCTGGCTGCTTGCCTACATGTATGATAGGTCGTCTGACTGTCTGTCTGTCTGTTTGCCTGTCTGTCCTTGTGTCTGTTTGCCTGTCTATCCTTGCTGCTCTGTCTGTCTCTCAGTCTGTCTCTTACTGCCTCTGTCTGTCTGTTGTTGCATTTCCATTTCCTGTACACGTTGCAATTGCAAAACTGCATTCGCACACATTACTCGTAGCATTTGCATTTGCTATGCATGCCCCACACACGCACCCACCTCCCTTCCTCCCCCTCCCCCTCTCCTCCATCTATGTGGTTGTGTATGTTTGCGTATTTGATTGCTGCTGATTGTGACATTACACTTGACATTTACGGCGGCAACTGCTGGCGAGGCAACAGCAACAGCTCAAAACAGCGCCAGCCAAGCGCAACTCTCTCTCTCTCTCTTATTCTCACTTTCTCTCTCTCGCTCTTCACCTCACTTACTCTTACGTACTCTCTCTCTAACATGCCAGGCCGCCATTTTGACAAGCCACTCTGCAGCGCATGCTCACCACGACAAGAGAGCAGCAGCAGCAGCAACATCCGACGACGCCGTAGCATCAAAACAGCAGCAACAATTTCATTTGCATGCCTGCTCTGCCCCTCCACTCCTCCTGCTCTGCCTGCCCCCTTTACTGCTGCGCCTACGCCTACCGCGCTGCCTACTGCGTTGCTGCTAAGTGGCACATTTTATGAGTCTCAGCGGCTTTTTCGGACCAAGTTGATAATTTTCACTGCTTACGCTGCTGTCGACTGCTATTGTTGTTGTTGCCTGTTGTTGTTGCTGCTCTGTGGTGTTGCCCGTGTTGTTGTTGTTGCTCTCTGTTGCTGCTGCTTCCTCTGTTGCTGTTTCGTTATCATTTTGCATGTGCTGCGCATTTAATCAATTTAATGCAAAAATCTCCCCTGCGATTCACTTTAGCTGTCCCGCTGAAACTTGCTTATTTATCACGTTGGCTTTTATTTAATTATGCAGCGAGTACTGCCAGTACCCACCACCACCCCCCCCCCCCCTCACTCTTCCTCTGCTGCCCCTGTTAATTTGCTGATTTATGCCTTGCTGACTGATTATTGTGCTGCGCCTAATTGTCATTCCCCGGAGCAGAAGGCAGGCGAAAAAACAGCGCAAAGCAAGTACGAAAGAAAGATGATTATTAATAATAAGCAAGCAGAGCAAGCTGAAAAAGGAGAAGAAGTACTAGAAGAAGAAGCGGCAGATGCAGAAGAAGAACAGGAAGAAGGGCAAGAAGTAGTGGAAAAGCAGAAGCTGTCGTCCAAGTGTAGCCAATTTGCTGATTTCGTCAACGGGGCGCATAAAAACCTGCCTGTTGACACACTTATTACACACACACACATATACACACACAGAGAAACACACAGAGCTAACTGTTGTATACAGCATGCTTTATGCCTGTGTTGGAACGTGTTCATTTGCAAATTTATTTGTGTGTCGGTAAGTGGCAGTTTGATGCGCAATGTGCTCTTCAAATGCCGCCCCATGCACACCAAGAGTACTAAGTACGCTCTGCATGTCTGTATATGTGTCTGCGTGTGTAAGGGAGTGCGTGTGTCTGTGTGTGACTGGGTGTATGTGTCGGCCAACTGTCGTTGTTGTTAATATTAAAGCACATCAACGACGCCACCAAGAAGTCATTGACTCGTTGAGTTATGCTTACAACAAGACCGCGCTAGCATTGTAGTTGTGCTGGCCCACACACCAACACACACACACACACACACACATGTGCATATACATATAAGAGCAACAGCAGCAGCAGCAGCAGAAGCAGAGGCAGCAGCGCATTCGTGCCTAAAATTATGCTAACATTTTGTCCGTGCGGCAGTCGACAACGTGCAGCAGAGTCTGTCTGTGTGAGAGTGTGTGTATCTGTGTGTTTGTGTGTGTGTGCTGTCGCATAGCGGAAAGTCGCTTGCTGTAAGTAGCGCTCCGTGAGGAAGTACACAGCAGCAAAGTTAAGCGGGTTAAATGAAATGTAAAACAACTCAAAAGAAATGCCAAGTGAGAGCTGCAAATAGAGAGCGAAACTTGAGATATTTATAGTTAATATAGGGTGTCTAAAAGTGTGCTGAAACTGTTTATATTGTGATAGATATATATATATATATAACATTCTTAATACTTTCAAAATGCCTAAAAGGAATCAACTGCATATAGAGAAAAAAAAGTGAAAGAACTTTTAGGAAAAAGAGCTTTAAATGTAGAAAGATCTGTGCATATTTAATGTTGATATATCTGAGAAACTTAAAGCAGATATTTCTATGATAAAACAAAATAAAGAGCTTACAAATATATATAATACATTAGATATATTGCTGTAGATATATCTATAATGCAAACAAAAGAAATTCCCTTTGAACTTACCTCACTTTCACCTGCTTTCATCAATTTGCCATCAAAAGAAACTCAACTACCTTAGCTCCCTTCAGCTGCACTGCAAATACACCCAAGCACACCTTCTATATGTATATATATATATAGTACAACTGGCAACTTAGCATTAGGTCAGTGCTATAAGCTCTCCGGCAACTAACTAAGTAATCAGGGAATCATGACGGGGCGCATAAAACTCGCAGCATTTAAAGGGAGACTCCGAAACGGAATGCGAAAGGGAGGCAGCATGTGCGGGAGGAGGAGAGAGTATGAATGTGCAAGCGAGACAGCATTAGCGCATGTGACTGCTGGTCGTTTTGGCGACTTTATATACCATGCACGTTGTTGTTGCTGCTGCCTGCGTTGCTGCCGCTTCTGCTGCTGCTGTTGTTGCTTAATGCGGCATTTTGCGACAAGTGTTGCTGGAACGTTGCTGACATCGTCGTCCTCATCAGCAGCACCACGCACTCACACAGCTCACACATACGCAGACACCAACACACACACAGACACCTACACACACATATACAATCTCGCACACGCTCTGGCAATTGTACGTAAATTGCGTTGGTCGACTGTACTGAATGGGCGCGGCAGCAGAGGGGAAGAGGCAAGAGGGGAATGTGGAGGTGCAGAGGAAAGTTGAGGGATCCCTGGTTGGCATTCGCTCATTCACTCAAGTAAAAACCGCACACACTTCACGTCAAAAGGAAGCTGCAGCGACCCGACGCAGAGGCAAAGTGAGAGCGTTAAGTATACGCCATGTTCCAAGTCCCCTCCAGCTCTACCTCGTCACAAAATTAGGCAGTAATCAAAAACGAACACACACAGATACATGCACATGCACAGAGCTCACACAATGCGTGTGTGCTTGGGTCGCTTTGGCCAAGTGTTGCCCAACCTACTTTCAGTGCTAAATTCGAAACAGTTTTCCCTTTTGCCAACTCAGTTGCCGCTCGTTTTATGTCCTTTGGGTGTGCACAGCATCACCAGCATCAACGGCAGCACACTAACCTGTTGACCTTAATATTTTCAAATCTTACTGCGTGTGCCTACACATGGCTTCCCTTGTCTGTCCCCCCGTCTCCCTGTGGATGTGTGTGCATAGAGTAATTTTAGATAAGCTCAAAACGAAACGAAATGAAATGAAATGAAATGAAAGCAAAGGCAAAGGCAACGGCAAAAGGAAAATGGAAAGCAGCTTGGGAATCACAAGAAAAGTTCTCTGGGACCCGGAGGCGAGCCAGTCAGTTGTCATATGAGGGCAACGCGTGTAGCTGATAAGTACTTTGCTCTGATTTAATACCCAGTTGTGGAGAGTCCAAGCGGAGATGTTGCTGGGAGTCCTTAATTAACAGCCGGAGTAAATTCGTTTCGCGCAATTAAAACAATTTAATTATTTGTGCGTGCATAATTGAAATTGCAACGCAGTCGGGCAACCCCAACTCCCCCTTCCCCGCACACACACACACTCGGACCAGCAATCGATAAAGCGGCCAACGCCCAATAAAAAATGACGAAAAAATTGAAGCAGCAATGGGAGCAACATCAATTTGTTGAGCGTTCTATATATGTGTATATTCTTGGTATATATACGACATAAACAAATATACATACAATAAATAAATTGGAGCAGGCGTAAATGCAAATACACACACTCACACACACACACACGGGGCGAGGTGTGCGAGGGTGCGACATGCAGATGCACTGAACAATAAATAAAATGCAGCAGCAAACGCACTGCAAAGATGCAGCAGAAGCAAGGAAGAAACTGTCGTAGCAGGCAGAGGAAGAGAGAAAGAGAGTGAAGAGGGAGGGGTGTGCAACAATCGAGGGCTGGACAATACATGTGCCCTGCAACAAGAAGCAAATTGTTGCAGTTGATAAAGGCAGGAACGAAAGGGAAACTGTTTGCAACATTCGTATGAAATTGCATTCGTTTCTAACTTTATCAAGCTAAATAATTTAGCTATTTTCCCATGTATAAAAAGAGCTAAATATTTTAGCTATTTCTGCATATTTATTTGGCTCTTCAATGCCTTTTAATTTGCATTCATTTGCTTTGCACTTTCTCTCTCTCTTTCTTGTCTACTATTTGCCAATCAATTCATGATTTGCCTCGACTCTTCGAGTGCTCTGGCAACCCTGGTTTGTGGCGTAAATGAATAAATATTTTGCAATTTTTTATTTGCGCGTATTTTTGCGCAATTGTTGCTGTTATGCTGTTGCTGCTGCTGCTGTTGCTGCTGTTGTTGTTGTCTCTCGCATATGAGTAATGCAAACGAACAGACAACGAGGCGTATACGCAACACTCGCACACATACACACCCAGCGAGGGAGACAGCGCTTGTATATAATTGCACATGCAGTGTGACCGGGTGTGTGTGACTGTATGTCTCTCTGTGTGCGTGTGTCAGTGTGTGTAAAGCGGATTTCAGGAGCATAAAAACGTCGAAACGGCAACGAGAACGGGAATGACCCACAATGGCAAACGGACAGCAGCAGCAGCACCCGCAGTTGCAGTCGCCGTCAACGTCAACGTTAACGTCGCAGTCGCAGTCGCAGTCGCAGTCGAGGCAGCAGCCACATTTGCTGCACATGCAAACGCACACAGGGGCAGTGGCAACGCATACATGCATGCACATGGCCCATAAATATGGCACACACACGTGCGGGCAGACAAGCGCAGCTGAGCCTATGTATTGCAATCGTATGTGCACACACACACACATTTATAGGCAAACACTGACACTCGCGCACTTGTCGTAGTTGTAGTAAAACGCGCGGCGCAGGTAAAAGCGGCTGCCGCCGTCGACTTTGCAGCACTTTACAAATTTTCAACTGAATGCTGCGCTTTGAACAATCAAGCGTGCCGCACACACACAGAGACACACACACGTGCAACATTCGCAGAGTAAGCAAGCGAAGACAATGAAAGCAAAAGAGTAAACGCAACGCAGCTGTCGAAAGCGTAAATGAAAATGAAAAATTGTGTAGGCAACAGCAACGGCAGCAGCAGCAGGCAGAAAATTGAAACACAACAACAACAAGGTAAGGCTTGCAGTAGAGAGAACTCGTACTCGAACTCGGCCTGCACGTTGCATATTTTCGGGGCGTGTTGCATTCAGGGCAGGTCCAGTTAAGCGGCTGCAACGTGCGTATTCAGGTCATCATTATTGATTCGCATTTACCGTCGCTGTGCGTACAGAGACATGAATTTTGCGTACGCACGCAGCAGCTCGATACATGCTTACGCACTGCGTGTGTATGTATGTGTATATGTATGTATATACTATATGTACTGCACATTTTTGGGGCATTATGTGTGTTAGTTGCAGTTGCATGTGGCAAGTGGCAACGGCCTCGTTATATATTTTGAGGCCTACTTAGTTGCAGGGCCCTATTAACTCTGGTCACTCTCATTACTAAGGCACACACACACAGATACACACCCACTTGCCTGCCTGTGTGACCGTGCACTAATCAGCAGCCATTATGTAAAGTCAGTGAAGCAGGCGGCCGTATGTGCGATGTACAATGCGGCGTATGCGCAACGTGCCTTGCAGCGTCTCACAGAGGCAGAGCCAATTTAAGGCGCTGCAAATTGCTAGCGCCGCAAATCACCTGACGAGGCAGCACTTGCCTGCCACAGTAATTCAAAACACTCCAACAACAACAACAAGCAGAACAAAAAATTAAAGCGATCTTCATTTTGGCTGAGCAATTTTCGCCTCGCCGTGTCGCATCTATCTCGCATTTTAACGCACTGCGTTGGCAATTTGCTGACACGCAGCAGGAAGAGGCAGCACGAGGCAGACGAGGGCAGGGGAGAAACGGTAGACGGACGACAGCTCAGCTCGCCTCGCCTCGAAAACTCGTTTAGTTTTCATTTTGCCTTGGCAATTTTTGCTATTTTCACAGCTGCCGTGGCATAACCTCATACAATTTCTTTTACATTTATTAGAATTTGTGTGAAGAAGACTTTGGAGGTCGCTGCTGCTGCTGCTACTGCTGCTGCTGCTGCTGGGTCTCGTCTCGGGCTCGTCTTGGCTTCACGGCGCTAAATTGCTCGCAGCCTCCCATATATATGTAAACAAGGCGCTGCCTGTTGCCCTCCCTTTCACTCTCTCTCTCCCTCCATCTCAGTTCACATTCATCCTGCTGCCGTGTCTGTTGTGTGCGTGCGTCTGTGCCGGCGTGTTGTATGCCTCAGTGGTGGCGTGTCATAAAAATGTCGACGCTGCCAACACGCAAAATGACAGCTGCACGATGGGTATAAAAAATGCATTTTTTAACTAGTCAAGACTTTAAAATACGCGTTGAAGCTTTAATGAAAAGTCCCAAATTTTATATTTTGTTTAAATCTTTTGTTTATTTGGTAAATTTAAAGGTTTATAAAGCAAAGTAACTGTTAACTGTAGTTCTTAGTTACATTTACAGTGGTATGGAAACAATGTTCTGTTAATCCTTTCACTATGCTCATTACACTGCTAACCGATCGTTGTTAATACGCCCTCTCTTCTAGTTAAACTAACAGCGCACTGCTAATAGATCACTGTTAATGTGACCTCACTTGCACTTGGCATAACAGCTCACTGGCATAACAGATCCCTCTCATCTTATTTAAATAACAGCTCTCTGTTACTAGATGCTCATCTACTGCACTAGCACTAACAGATCTCTCTCGCTCTCTCCCATCTGATTTAAATTACAGCTCTCTGTTACTAGCTGCCTGTGAACCCTTACACTCATCTACTGCACTTAACAGCGCACAGTAAATAGATTTCCTTTTCTTCACAGCTCACAGCCTTCCTTTACATTTGCCATCTAAATATCTTATTCCTACCACTGTGCACGCTGCTTGGTACCTTTGCTGGTTGCTTGTTTACTTTTGCCCTCTGCCATTTCGTGAATTATTTTGTACACATTTATTTTGTCTCCTTTTTTCTGCGTTTTTTAGCACCTATTTGCTGTCTGCCGTTGTTGTTGCTGTTGTTGCTGTGGTTGGCAAGGCAACTATGCGCAATAGCGCTGATTAGAGGCGTTGATATGGCATATATCTTGGCATCTTCCCATCTCGAGTTGCCCGTTTAAATTATGCAGCAATCTGCCAGTTACGACTCGTTTTGCATTAACGCTGATTATCGCAGTCGGCAACAACAACAATAGTTGAATAGTTGCCCCACAAAACGGCAGCAGCAGCGCCGTCAGTTGCAGTTGCCGTCGTGCAACAATGCCACGACTGCTGCTGCTGCATTATGCACTTGAAATGTTAGTCAAGAGCAGCAGCAGCAACGCCCCAAAGTATGCAGCATGTGTTGAGGGTAATGGTCTTTGTGTTTTTTCTCGTTCTCTTTATTGTTTATTTCTTGTTTCTCTGCGTTGTTTACAAATGCAATTACATATTTCTTTTACTACTGCAACAATTTCAAGTTGAATTAACTTGATTTGTGGTGGAACTACATTATTTTGCTTTAGACAATTAAAGTTGAATTTATTTTGCATGCATGGAAATCAATTGCAAATCAAATCGATGTCCAACCATTTTGTGTGTAAACATATGAAACAGTTGAAAGCCTCAATTTGTAAAAGAAATATTTATGAGAATTTTATTTTCAATTCCATAAGTCAAAGTTCCCATTTCCTCACAAATAAAAACATTTCTTTGAGATATTTATTATATTAATTTATTTGAAATATTTTTGGAACTATAAAGCTACTACTAAACATAAACTGTTAAGCTTGGGTATGCATTTAACATGCACGCAATCTCTCTTAAGCTTACGTATTCATTTAACATGAATGTAAACTCTCTCTCTCTCTCTCGCTGTTAAACTCTCACAGCCAATGACATTTGTCTGTGCGCCAGATTAGTGTGTGAGCGAGAGCGTGATCGACCATGAGAGCGCCCCCTGGAATGACCACGAGAGCGACCGCGTGAGTGAGAACGGTCACGCTTTCTATCGGAGCGACGATAACGTCCTCTCTCTCTCTCTGGCCTGTTCTTGCTCACAACAATCAACTCATTGTCACTGTCTGAGCTATCGAAGTGCTCTAAGCAACGACATCTGTTGCGCCCCCGCCGATCTCTCTCACGGCGAGAGGGAGCGCCGTCTCTCAATCTCTGCTGCTCTTCAAAACTCTCTAAGTTTTTGATTAGCAAACATTGCGCTTTGCTGACTTGCTCGATAAGTTGATTAATTTGCTTAATTGTCTCTTGCATGTTGTGCTTATTAAGACTGTACTGTTGATAAGGAACTTACGCTGTATATATGTGTATGATATAGAACGTACTGTGCTCACACTTGCTCTGCTTGTTGGCGACTGATGAGAAAGCTTCGCGTTGCCAAAGCTTTTATAGCAGCTCGGTAAGCGTTTGGTCAACGTTTGCAAACGTTTGCAAAGCACGGCAAACGTTTACGTATTCGTCGATAAGACCCCAAAACGTTTTCAATCATTCGTGGGGTAAACGGTAAATTCGCCGTGTTACGGGATTTGTTTAACACCCGTCAAAAATCATGGCATATGGCATGACAATCCAGAAACTTAACCCCGTGTTGAAGTTCCTCGCCGCTCCACCCTCTGCTCTTGGCTCTGTCTGTGTCAGAGGGAGCGGAAAATAGAAAATCAAATATGCGATGGCAAGCATAAGAAACCAAAGAATTCACACTTGAGATAGAAATTGGATAGAGAAAGCAGGCTGCTGGACTAGCTAATGCCCTGTAAGTAACGCGATGCTTGCCAAGTAACGAGATTTCTTTGCTCTATGGAAACAGGGAAATACAATTTGCCATGATAAACCTTTGCACGATTTCAGGTTGAAATGTGTTTTACACTACCGCAGTGAGAGGTTTACTGCATTTGCAGGATATGTGAAGGAATCGCGACTATCGCACACAGCCAGCATAAGAATGACGCCCACCCATGGCGCCAGAGAATACGCTTCAAGTTAGTTTCACCCTAGCAGAGCCACAGGAAACAACAATTGACTGGATGGCAGTGGATGGCCCGAAGTGGGCCAACTGCACAAGTACCCTACGTACTATGGGTTTCGTGCAGTGTAGTAGTAGTGGTAGTAGAAGGAAGCAGAATACGTAGACCACGTTCGTCCTATGCCTGGATGACTGCTCAAGTAGCTTCAAGTTCGGAATTCATTGTTAGTTATGCGATTTCATTGCTTGTTTTCTTTGCGAATTTCTTGCGACGACAACGAAGGCAATGGCGATGAAGAAGAGAACGAACGTTGTGAAGGAGGCCAAGGAAACTAAACGTCTTTCATTGGATTTTGGCATGCCAGGCATCAGGAATGGAATCACGACTTCAGACAGCCACCAGCAGCAGCAACAACAACAGAAATAACAACAATGGGGGAAATAGAAAAATAAGAGGAAACAAGAAGCCGAAAGGCAGCCTGGCACCCTCAACACAATCGCATCGCAACGCGCTGCACGGCATCGAGTCAAAGTCAAAGTGTTCGACATTATTTGAAATTCATGAGTGGCATTCCCTTCCCCTACACCCGACTACACTACACCCTTCCCTCCTGGGTAACCACCATTCTAGGTGGTATTCTCTTGGTTGTCTGGCAAATAAATTCCTGTAACAGCAGCTGATAATAGCGTATTACACCAGCCCCCTCTTTCCCTCTTCCCATTTTCCGCTCTCTCCCTCTCTGAATTGTAATTGAACACGCACGCTAATTAAGACACCAATAGTTTCAGTTTTAGTTTAAGTTCTCGATTGTGTGTGTTACTCCCCCCCTCTCTCTTTCTCTCTTCCTCTTTCTTTGCCGCAATCCAATCCAATTTGGCTTTTGTATCTGACGCCTTCCTCTTCTTCTTTTGCACATTCAACGCAATTATTACGCTAATTAACTGTTTAAGTTTATGCTAAGTATTTCTGCCTGCAATTAAAGAAGAGAAGCTTAAGAAATTTATCACGCATACGCAGCGTAAACAAGCCAGCAAGAAGATTCCACAGCAGCAATCTGTATACATTGAAATTCATATCAAATGGAGACCATTAGCAAGCTTGGCATGAGTTGGCATAATTAAATACATTTAATTAGATATAACAGGCAATAAAATAGGTTAATTGACGGCATTTAAATAATACTAGAAATGTGAAAGGTTGCCTGACTGTCTGCAAGTGTAAGATGTGCTATATAGTAAGGGTAAATCTGCAGAAAGAGTTAACTGCAACTGCTATACCTTGCATATACTATATTTACTACACTGTATATATACTTTATAGTATATATACTTGACTGTTTCTATCTCATACTTTCTTTATTAGCTAATGGCGCAAACTTAAAGCTCCCCTTGGTTAAGTTTGTTTCATATACATTTTTACATTTTCTCCATTACTTTTCCTCCACTTTACTCAACCCAAATCAAGCATAAGCAAGAGTAAAACTACAGCCACACGATATCAACGTCATGTCATTAACTTTCCCCTTCCCTTCCACTTGCCACACGTCGCTGCTGGGCAACTTCTGGCGCTAATGCACATGCACTTACTATCTCAGCGTTCTTCCTCTTTCTTTCTCTACACCCCTCCCTTGTGCTGCCAATAAGACCCTCTTGCTGTGACACGGGTGTCCATGGCAAGTAATGCTTCATTCCTGGCAATCGCACGTCAACGTCAGCGTTGGTCGGTGGCGGCAAGCGGAAACAGTAAGCAGCCATCATGGCTGCCCTTTTATCCACTTCCTGTTTATATGTGCGCTTGCATTTCTTCAAGGCATACGCTGCAGCATGTGTGTATGTGTTTGTGTGTGTGTATGTGCTTAAGTGTGTGACATTATTGTAGGTCCAACGTCATCGTGGCCGTCGCCGTCGCCTTCGTTGTGTTTGTGTCGACAACGCCGCCAACTTGTTTGCATACAAATTAAACTCGTCATTTATGTGCACCCCACCCCAACTGCCCTCGCTCTTACTACCCCCAGCCCTCTGCCTTTCACACTCTTTTCCCCTCATACCCTCTGCCTCTTTCTGCTGCTGCTGCACTCCCTCGACGCGCCCACTCAATAGTGCGCTTCGTTGCACACTGTAGATTAATTTATCATCTCGCTTTACAAGCATTCTCCGAGTGTAATGAACTTTTAACAAGCAACTGCCACGCCCACAATATAACGCCAACTGCCCCCGCACCACACCGCATTGTGTTGCGCCTCAACGACGCCAGCAACGCGTTAGTTTTTGCGCATCCAATTAGTTTTTGCAATTTTTTGCGCAATGCTTTTATTAGCGCAATGCAAATATTTTGCCATTGCCTGGTCCACTACACATCCATCAAGCGGCGCACAACTTGTACATAATCTCTACCATATATAGGTATATATAAATGTACATCTGTATGTCTGTGTGTGGATTTCCTATATGCAAAGCAAACATTGTGTCAGCGCGTTGAGCGCTCATTAAAGTTGAAAAACATAATTAAAGTTTTGCCTGCCGAAGAACCCCTGGGGAAAATAGGCGAAAGTAGCTAGAGAGAGGCAGAGAGAAAGAGAGGGAGAGAGAGAGAAGGAGGGAGAAAAGAGTGTGTGGGAGAGGGAGAGGGAGCGAGTTGGCAGGACTAACAAGGACTAAAGGTTGACTAATGCGCGCAGCTTTCACGCGCCGAAAGGTAATTAAAATGCTAATAAACACTCGTTAAGTACATAATAACCCACGGCCAGGGGCAGCGGGCCAGCCAGAGGGGAACGGGGGAAGGGACATCAACAGTGTTAGTCCAGGCAGCTGGAGCAGCGCCAGCAACAATGTCGAAATAGAGGTCCCAACTAATGCGACTTATCTGCAAATTTACACCAGGCACAAGGCGCGAGGCAGGACGAGGCAGTGCGGCACGTAGCACACTTTGGTCTCGTCCAAATTTGCTGAATTTATGTCTCAAATATACGTCGCACACACACACAGACACACGCGCGCACTAACTACTCGACTGGCTTACATACCCTGTAGGTGCCTTGGCTCGCCTCGTATTGCTTATTATGCCTGCGATGTCGCCTCGAAAATATGAATTACACGTGAGATTTAAATAAATTAACTAACGCACAGGCACATATACGCAGGCATGCAAACACACACACATACACACACACAAACGCACACTTATGCAGTTAAGATTGGATGGCAACTCCCTGCCGTTGCTTGTCGCACAGCATTGGCAACTAGAGACGCCTCCAGCGTTGCCCTCTGTCGGAGGCCTCGCATTAGTTTCACTAAAATTACATAAACATAAAACCAGAAAGCTTCTGTGTATGTGTGGCAGTATGTGCGTAAGTAGTTAACTAGTATGTGTATACGGCTAGTAAGTTACATAATAACGGGTGCTTTGTATGAACTTGAGAAACGTTTCATTACTAAATTGCATAGAATTCTAGGTTTTTAGAATATTAGTTATAAGAAATGATTAGTGAAATACTGCAAATTAAAAATATACAAATAAATGTTCATCTTAAGTCTTCTCATTTTTAATAATGTTGCCGTAGCTATTAAATTTTATTAGGAATTCTACTCAAATCAATCAAGCAGTAGGAAAAAACTTATTTTGCACATATTAAGAAGAAATAGGTCAAAGACAACCTAGCGGCATATATTTAATAATTAGTCCACTTATTTAATTTTTATAGACCAAAAAGGTCAAAAAGGTAACAACTTGGCAAATGTATGTAACAGGCATAAGGAGGCGTGGGAGACCCCATAAAGTATATATATTCTTGCTCAGGATCAAAGCCGAGTCGATTGAGCCATGTCGTCGTCTGTCCGTCGTCCGTCGTCTGTGTAACGCACAGACTCAGCTATTATAAAGCAGAGTTACCAAACTTGGCAGAAAGACTCCTGTGTACTATAAGCAGATGAAGTTATTTCAAATGTTAGGTGCCACGCCCACCGCCCCCACAAATCAATAATTTAATTTTGAACTTAATTTGTAAGCGCTGTAAAAAGAACAACTTTCGACTTTAACATATACAAGCAAAGAAATATCTACGTAGTCCCCAAATTACAATCCAACAACAAAAACACAGAAGTTATTTAAAAAGAGACAAAAACCAAGTGCTTCGCAGCTAACAAGGACGGAGCCCATCTGTCGGGATTAATTTCAAACATGTGCATATGCATATGTGTATGAATTTAATAAATTAAACTACACTGGAACATAGGTCGAAGGGACCCACTGTCGCGTTTTGCGCGACTGTTGCTCTCGTTTTAATTAATGTTATTTATTGAATTTGATTAAATTGATTTAATATAATTTTATTAAATAATTAAATTTATGTAATTAATTTTAATCTTTTATTTTATTTAATTTATGTAATTAATTTATTATTATAATTGCATTTAATTTACGTTATTTGTTTATGTATATTTATTTATTTTTATTCCGTTTATATAATTTATGTAGTTTATTTAATTTATCTTCATTCACTTTATTTAATTTATTAAATTTATGTAATTCATTGAATTTACTTAATTAGTTTATTTAATTATTTTAGTTTATTAATTTATTTAATTTACTGAATTTATTTAATTTATTTGATTGTTAAATTACTCAAAATTTTCAAAGCTTTACCAGCACAAATTTGAAGTGATTTCATTTGTTAATTTCACTTATCTGATATCAAACTCTCCTGTTAATTTATGCACTCACAGCAGCACCCTATACCAATACCCACCCTTTAATTCAGCACCCTTTAATTCAGCTTTGGCCCAAACTCTAAACTCGAACATTTTTAATTAAGTTTTTCAAGTGTGTTTTGTGCTTAGAGCAGCTTCTCTTGCTCTCAACTCTCTGCTCCATGACTCGCTCCATAAATTGCCAACAATTTCTCAGGATACAGTTCGGTTTGTTGTGGCTGTTGTTGTTCTGGCTGTGGGATACTCGGTCACTGACGATCCAGGAGGGCGTTGCTATTTAATATGTCAAATATGTTGGCCTTGCCCAGTTATTAAGGCACCCGGGCCCAGGCACATTATAAATTATGACGTAAAAACGTAATAAACTGCCAGAGTCCTTGCACAGTGTCAAATATTGCTAGATTCGCAGTGCGAAGAAGGTGTGAGTGAGTGTGTGTGTCCCTGTCCGGAATGGTTAGTCAAAGTTGAGTTGGGACTGAGGCGAATCTTTACATTATTCACAACTATTAAATATGTAAGCGAACTGAGCAGAATGTCAAGTCAAAGTTTTGCAACTTTCCTTCTGCTGCTGTTGTTGTAGTTGTTGTGGAAAACGGGCAAGAAAAAGCGCGTGTTTCGAAAATTTGCATAAAGCTGATGCAGTGAAAGACTCAAGGCGCGTCGCAAGTGTTGTGTGTGTGTGTGGCACATAAACAAGCTGACGATGAGCGAAGCGTTACAAATGCCAACAGGTTAGCAGCACTAGACACGCCAGCAGACGAGACCGCTGTCTTCAGCTCCCCACTCCCCCTGCAACTGCTACAAGTGTCGCCATCCCCCACCTTTCCCCCTCTGTAAAGGCATTATGACAATATAACAAAACTAAAGTCGCTGCCGGCAAAGCGCGCGCTGCTGCCTTCAGCGTGGCAACAAAAAGGAATTTGCATAAATAACAAAAACATATTTAAGTCAGCTACCAGAGAAGCCTTAACATCCCCTCCTCTCCACACCTTCCACCCACTCCCCCTTCCACCCTGACCTGACGCTGGCAAGGAGCAGCAGCAGCAGGTTCAGAGTTCGGGCTAGGCCAGGTCATGGCACAAGCTTGGCAAATTTCCTTGGCAGCCAACGCGCTGTTACCTACAGCATTTCCTTCTTTCCTTTTTCCGTTTCCCCTTCTCCCATTCCTTCCCTTCCCCCTCTTCCTGCATTGCGCACTGTGCATAATTTAGAGACACGCAATGAGCCGAGGAAGCTGCGTTGTCTCCTTGCGGACATCTTGTCTGCCTTCGGATAGTTGATTTCTCTTGCCCCATAAAAATCAGAAGAAAAACCTCTTTCGTTTTTTCACTATTTTCCCTTTGCTGAGTTTTCCTGCTGCTGCTGCTGCTGTCTCTGGCAAATATGCATGCTAAAATTATTTGTAAAATGTGGCGCCAAATATTTGAAATGAATGCAAAGCGGCAAATAAACGACAGGCAGAACAGCTGGACAGCAAGGAATGGAATGGGTAATGGAGAATAGGGAATAGGGAAAGGAGAACGGGAAGGGAAAGCTTGCAGAATATGCAAAAATGCGTGAAGAAATTTCTTGACTTGCAGTTTTTATAGCGCAGATAAGTGAAATAAAAACTGAAGTTAATTTGATCAGGAAAATAGTCGGATGTGGAGAACAAAGCATAGTCGAATATATAGTGCGAATTTATCAAATAAAGCGAGAATACTCTATAGCTAAGTGAGTATAATTTATGAGATAAGTGAGGGTATTACTTATGTAGGGTAAATTTTTAAAAACATGTTGTTGTATCGACTTCAATTAAAAACTAATGATTATTTATATATAGATTTTTTTAGTTTTGAGAGATTTATTATATTATATTAATTATTTCGTTTTCATCTATCCAGGTGACAAAATGAAAGCGACTTATTACCTGGAAATTATTTCAGAAACAGCTCTAGAGCATCGTTTCAAAAAGCTTGTGTGAACCAATAATGGTTAAAATACCATGTTCCACACTTCATTTCGTCAACACAATGGCTTTCGAATTCACCAGATGCAAATCCGATAGACTATTCTATCATGACCATTTTGAAGAGCAAGGTGAGGACTAAATACTTCTCTTCTTCCTAGTGGGTGGTGGGTATAAAAATATGCTACTTAGTTTGGTTGCGCTGAAGAATGCTATTGTACATGAAATGGCCTCAATTTACATACACTTTATTGTAACTTCCATCAAAAAAATATAATTTGTCCTTAAGAAAATATGGTCGTTTAAAAAGTTACGAAAATCTAGATCTCAGAGACTATAACATCTAGGAATCTTAAAAAAATGTCAAAATGTTGCACGCAGATTAAGTTATTTTTGATTTTGGGCACGCCCCTTCCGCCCGCGTAAATCGATAAAATCAGCGTAATTTCTCAGCGTAATTTCAATGCACAGTTAAGTCCAGAATTCATAATAACTGAAAATCATCATCTTTAGTCGATGGTAGTGGTTTTATACTCATAATTTTTTCAAGATCAACAGTGTGACGATCAATGCCAAGAATAAATGCCACCCCCTTCATTGTGGGTCGATCACATTCATAATGTTGCCAGCACTGTTGCATTATTAACTTTATATGTTCGATATTTGTATAGGGTTTCACATCATTCAGGTTCGGGCGTTCGCCTATTAGACAAAATATTGTTTAATAATGTTGTAGATGGAGAAGAATCTGTCTAACCGTTAAGAATTTTCATTTGCTTGGCTAGACCTTTTAGACCCGCCTGGAACGGCTCCTTATCGGACATTACCTCCCACAGCACAATGCCAAAGCTGAAGACATCACACTTCTCTGTGTATTCGCTTCTAACAGCAACCTAACAAAACAATTGATATAAGCAAGGGTATATGTAATTTAAGAGAGTACAATCTTCTGGTGCCATATATGTGTAGGTACCCTGGAGAGCCGTATTGAGTGTCGCTATTTTTTTAACCAGACCGAAATCGCATATCTTTAAGGTCTTATAATTGTTGGTTAGGACCAAATTGTCCGGCTTTAAGTCACGATGGCATATTTTTTGCTCGTGCAAATACGCCAGAGCCTAAAAATTAAAGAAAATTCGGTGAAATAATAGTAGTAACTGACTAGATAAGTTAAAACTTACATTGGCTACTTGATGCATCCAGTTGAGTTTAGCCACATCTGAGGCCTTTCGTTTATTATCATCCAGGAATTTCCTAAGGGATCCGCACTCTGCATATTCCATGAGTATAACTTGACTTTCCCCAAGCTTAGTTGCGCCAAAAAAGTGCACAATATTTGGATGTTTAATACGTTTTAAATTTGTAATTTCGTTTTCAATTGATTTCATATTGGCATCTGTTACATTAATTTTTTTCGCTGCGCATATTTTTTCCTCAGTTTCATTTTTTAGGCGACATTTCGCTTCGTAAACTTGACCATAGGTGCCTCCTCCAATCTAACATTATAAATTGTATTATAAACAATTAATAAAATGATAATTTGTGTGACTCAGATCAAGATATGATCTGGCCCCTATACTGATACCCCAATAGAATTATGCGAATACATTATTTATAAATGTAGTATGTGAACAGTGGTGGTCCAAGTTATTGACACACCTACAATTTTACAGCAAATGCACTTTTCTATATGGTACCGGCAAAACGTATCTATCATGCAATTGTAATTTTGAAGAAAACTGATAAGTGAAATTTCTTACGTCATAGTTTGGTTAAAAAATTGGTTCATTCGTTTGTTGCAGTATAAAGACTAGAAGTCCATTTTTTTAGATATATGTTATATAACTATCATACCCTTTTCCCTAACTTCAGAGATTCCACATCCACATCCATTATATTAAGTTTTGAGCTTCTTCAAAAATATATGTACGACGGAATAAATACTAAATAATACAAACACCGCAATGGGCAAAGTCACAAAGCTTACTGAAGTTTAGGGGAACTCGCGGCCGTCGTTTTACAGTCGTTTTGATAAGACAATTTGCGATTAAGTAAAATATGACAATTTCCAAACATATATATGTTTTGTTGCCTTATCAATTGTACTAGACGATTTTTGGTATTTTTTAACATTGTTTACGCCGAAACTCGCCGCCGAAAAGTAGGCAGCATATCGGCGTAAACACTGCGAGAGTCACCAAGGGCTCTCGCGCTCTTCTATCCAACATATGTATGTTAAGTTAGGCTTTAAGCTATATTTACATTGTACAGAAAATAGTTTGAAAAATATAAGTGAAGTGAACGCCACGCGCCCCGCATTGTTTTCTTTTTCCCGAATTGTTTTTCGCGTCGGTATCATTTTCACAGCAGTTTCGCCTCCACCTACGATCCCAGAAGGAAGGAAGATCCTACCAGCGCCACTACAAACAAACATATAGCATCAGCATTCATTGATGTGTACATTCGTCATCATATTTACTACTAAAACAACAATAAAATTTATACTATATTGATATTAATGCTAGATAGATGTCGCTTTGGCGTCGGGTATTGGTTTAGCTCTTTCGACTGAAGTTTTGTTTTTGTTGGCAATTATCGTGATCGATATCATATTTATTGTGTAAACAGTGAATGGAATAATAGTATTGTAACAAGTTATCTACAGTTTTTTAAATAATAGGGTGTTTGGTATTATAAGCATGATGTGGTTAAATTGAGAAAGCGACGCCACAAGAAAAGATGTGCACAAACTGTGAAATGGAAATAATTGACTAATCGAAAACTTTACAATTGCTAATTATTTAAAATGTTTATTTAAATTTTTTATTTTTCTTTTATATTCAAGATATTTATTTTTAGGCAATCTTTGCCGTTAAGTAATCTAATTTCGTTTTCTTTACGCTTTAGACCCTTTGAACATTGACGAGAGCAACAGTCGCGCAAAGTCGCGACAGGGGGATACCCTTCGACCTATGTTCCCGTGTAGTTTAATTTGTTAAATTCATACACATATGCATATGCACATGCTTTGAAATTAATCCCGACAGATGGCGCTCGCGGTTCGCGCTCGCCCGCCTCCCTTGTTAGCTAACAGAAGCACTTGGTTTTATGCTCATACTTTCTTAAATAACTTCTGTGTTTATTGTTCGATCGGATTGTGATGTGGACAGTACGTAGATATTTCATTCAGCTTAGTACATGTTAAAGTCAGAAATCTTTTATGCAGTGCTTACAAATTAAGTTCAAAAATTAAATTATTGATTTGTGGGGGGCGGTAGGCGTGGCACCTAACATTTAAAATAAACTTGATCTGCTTATAGTACACAGGAGTCTTCCTGCCAAATTTGGTAACTCTAGCTTTTATAATAGCTGAGATCTGTGCATTCACACAGACAGACGGACTGAGCAAGATTATATATACTTTATGGGGTCTCCCACGTCTCCTTTTGCCTGTTACATACATTTGCAAGTTAGTATACCCTTTTTTGACCATTTTCAATGGTCGAAGGGAAAAAAAATTGTCAAAAATTGTATACTAACTTTGTGCTAATGTATGCAGTATGCAGAAGGAGGCGTAGGATACCCTATAAAGTATATATTCTTGTTAATAGTGGGCACAGTAATACTATTAATAATAATCAATAAGCTTTGCGAGGATTACTCGATTTAAGAGAAGAAAAAAACATGCTGGGATGTAGATAAAAACTTTAAGTAATTATAAGGTTAACCCTTATGGAGTTTCGACTATTTATTCAATTATTATTATAATGTCAAACCCTAGATTATGATTTTGTTTAATATAATTATTTGATGATGTACTGATGTACTTCCTTTAAGATCTATTGTATTCTCGGCTGAGCATAGAGCATCCTATCCACTCCAGTTAAGCTTATCTTCCCACTGCCTGCTGCTGCCTATGCAGGGTATCAAGATATTCTAAAATTCATAAGATTCCAAAATTGTCGCACTCCTGCTGCTGCTGTTGAATCAACTCTAGGGATCTGTCATGATGCGCACCAATTTTGGCAATCTCCTGCAGGAGCAGCTTGCCATTTACAACTCGCCTGGCAGCCTTAAGCGGCTGTGGCTACCAATCAATATGCCCCACAGACCGCAGTGCACAGCTCCAAACAAGTCGCAGCCAAACCCAGCGATAATGTTGCTGCGGTGCGCAGAAATAACAACAGCAGCAGCAACATAGACTGACAACAGCTATAAAAACCGCAATAGCAGCAGAGACAGCAAGCCAGGGAGAGGCAGAAAGATAGAGAAGAGAGAGACAGAGACAGCAAGAACGCAAGGCAAAAAAGAGAGGGGTGAAGAGAAGAGAGCGAGGGGACAGCGCAGTGCAAAAAGTGATAGAGGAAGCAATAATTTAATTCTGCATTGCAAATGTAAACAAATTTTGTTGAGCCGCAGAGAAAAACTTAAACCGCGCGACAAAAAACGCGGAGAAAGACAAACCCAAAACGCATAGCCGGAGGTGCTCAAACAGGAGCAGCAGAAGAAGGAGCAGGGGCAGGGTGAAGGAGCAGGAGAGGGAGAAGGAGCAGGAGCAGGAGCAGTAGCTGGAGCTGGCGCAACTATGGCAAAGCTAAGCGAGTGTTTATTTTATAGCCGACATAGAGTTGCGTTCACCCGGCTACACGATGTGCCTCACCCCTTCTGCTCTCCACACTCCTACCCGGGCAAACACTTTGCTTTTGCTTCCTCCATCTTTCTGTTGTTATTGAAGAATTATTACGCCAAGCAGCAACAGAAGTTGCCAATGCGGGCGACGTCGCCGACTAATAGTGCGCACAGTCCCCGTTCAGCCCCCTTGTCCCCTAGTTCCTGCCCCTTGTTCCTTGTTCTGTCCTTGCTGCTACGCTGTATTCCTGTTTTTTAGATTTATATATTTGTGCATAAAAAGCGAGTGCAAAAGTTTTGCATATTCATGGCGCTTTAAATGTCGTCGCCAGCGACGGCAACAGCAGCAGCGTCGAAGCTGGCGACGTCTGAAGTGCAGCAGCTGCAGCAACGGCGGCGGCGGCAACCACAAAGGCAACTAGCAATGAATGCAACAACAACGGCCATAGAAAACTTCTAAGATACACTATCTATGGTAAGAGTAGGTTGATTTTGTTATTCTTCTTGATTAAAGCAAAAAAAGACAAGAAAAATTTGAATTAAAATAATAATTAATAGCAGCAGTATTTTAATTTAATTTTATGTGGTAAATGATAATAACGGATAAGTAGATTAAAATTATTAGTAAATCAATAAAAGTATTTATTATGATATTTATGACATATGTTATATTTGCATTAGTAGTTTAATAATACCTATTACTACTATTAATAATAAATAACATTACTATTTATTCATGAAAATTGGCAATAATTATTATTTATGATACTCTTCCTTATTTTACAAATATAACTTACAGCATCATCATTGTAATTGAAGAAAACTATATATACTTTTAAGTTAAATGTACTCTATATGCTCAACACACTTCACCTTATATAAGCTATTTATTTATTTATTATTTGTTTATTCTAACAACAAACAGCATCATCGTCAATCCGTAATAAACTTATTCTTTAGTTTACCAACATTTTCTGAAGCGTAATCGATCTTGCATAACCTAAAATAATGAAAATTCCCTAAAGCTTTTTGTGCAATTGCACGCAGCAGCTGCCAAGGCGCGAGCGAGATGGCGCGCTTGACGGTAGGGAAAGAGACAGCAACAACAGCGAAAAAATACCGTAATAACATCAAGCATAAAAGTAGCAACATCAGTTGGCAGCTGCAAGCAAACCAAGCGACAGACCAAGAGACAACCAAACAGACAGAGAGACGGACGGAGAGCCAGAGAGAAAAAGGGGAAATGGGAGAAGCAGAGGGAGAGAGAGGGAAAGAGGCAGAGAGAGGAACAGACAGAGGGACAGACTAAGATACAGAGAGAGGAAGTGAGAGGAGAAGACAGACAGACAGACACACAGACAGAGAAAAAGACAGAAACACAGACACACACACAGGCAGACAGACAGAGAGACACACAGACAGACAGACCGAGAGACATATAGTAGACGAGCATCACAGACATATTGTGTCTGCAAAACTTTGTTGACAACGCCAGCAACAACAACAACGAGCAAAAGTTAAAGATGCAACAACAAGGAGAAAGTGTTGACGGGAAATTCTCGCGGCACAGGAGCACGACGCGACGCGATGTAGCGGATGTGAAAACAATGATTATTGGTTAAATTTATGTGCACACTGCAAGAAGTCTAACTAAAGTTACCCACTGTAGACATTCCCCTTCTGGCCCCTCCGCTGTCATGCTGCCTCCTTCCCTGCCACGCTCAATTTGCTCTATAATTGTCGACATGTCGGCACATTAAACGGCCATAAAACGTCGGCTAACTGGCAAATCAAAGGCAACTTGTCGCCGCCTGCCTGCCTGCCTGCCTGCCCGACTGCCTTATCCAGCTCCTGGCCCACCTCCTCCTCCTCCTCTGTCCACAAGTTGGCGCAAAAGTTTTCTAATTTATGGCCACATGGAATGCAACAGTTAAGCGCCTGCGGCCCCTTGTGAACTCTTTCACTCGACCCCGACCCCTTGACCTCCCACTCACATTTACATGCTGCAGTCGTGGCCAAGACAAGCTGCAGCACCTGCCACGCCCACCTGCAGCGCCCACCTGCTGCTGCTGCTGCTGGTGCTGCAAAGTTGCTGCAAAATTTATCATGACACTAATGAGCATGAAATGGGACAAAGTTTATTAAATTTCCTTTTTAAAATGCGCACATGGCAAGTTGGGAGGCGGCAGTTGGGGCAGGCAGGCAGCGGCAACAAGTTTTTCTGCGGCAATGGCGCCACGGCCATGTCGCCACTGCGCCACATTAACACCATATTGCCAGGCTACCTTTTTTCGGTAAGGGGCGCCGCCTAACTGGCATCCTTCTTTTGCTTCTTCTCCTCCTTCTTCTGCCTAGACAGACGTCCGAGCAGCTGCTGCTGCTGCTGCTATTGCTGGGCGAACAGCGAAATGAAAAATGTCCGCAAGTGCGAAAATGAATCTGCCCCATGTTGCAATTTATTATGCCAACATAATAAATATTATATACAGTTGGTCTGTCAGAGCAAGCTCTACAGACAGATACGATTCTCAGCGATTGCCGCCAGGGAGGTATCTTCACTTTGAGACGATTGGCTACGATTTGCAAGAGAAAGGGGGGGTAAGAGTTTTTTGGGCAAACGTCGTTCTGTGACAGTTTGAGAAATGTTCATAGCGGTCTCCGTTCCCCCTGCTTTCTTTACATAATTGTGGCTTAGGCAACTAAAGTTTATTCCCCCAGGCAAATCTAGAGAATAGTTGACAAAATGTGGAACCCCATGGAAAATGGTATAGGGGAAAAACATCAAAGCAATAAGGCAAAATTTAACCAAAGTGTGGGAGCAAGCTTAGTTGAAAGGATGCTATAAAAACTAAATGAATGGTGGAACAAACTGCAGCAGTTTGAAATGATATTTTGTTGATTTATTTCTAGAATTTAATCGGTATTTTGTATATGAAATTTTACAATATATAAATACAATAATCAATGTGAAACTTCCAGTGTACTCCAAGCTCCATTGGGAATCCTTCTAGCTATACTTTTATATATAGTACTTCATCGTTATTATAATCTACTAACTTATGCTCTCATAAATTCCCAACTCGTGCCTCATGCTAAACTGTATTCAAATTTAATCAGTTTGCACATTTTTCAATTGTCACCCGCCTGTTCCACTAGCTTCAGTCTAGTTCTCTTTGGCGCTAAATAAATGTAATATATGTGTGTGTGTGTGTCGAAGTGCTCTACTGTGTTTTGTTTATTCTCTATGCAGTCGTCTGCACTCTTCCACGCTTTACCCCCCGCGCATCTCCCTGGGGCATATGAAAATTTTCGGTACGCACCCATAAATAAATCATTCAAATTGTCAACACGAATTTATTTGCGTTGTGTTTTCGTTTCGTTTGGTGTAAGTTTCTTGCGGTTCCCCAAGCGGAAATGAACCACAGGGATGTGTGTTAGGGACAGAGAGAGATTGAGAGAGTGAGATAGCAGAAAGGTGCAAGGAGCGGAACGGGGAAGAAGGAGCCCAGTTGTATTGGGCGCTGTAAAGGGGCCTCAGAGCGCTGTGCTTTTGTCAGGCATGTCAAGCTTGCAATGTAACTGCTGTATGCGTGTGTGTGTGTGCGTGTGTGTGCGAGTGTGTGTTCCTTTGTGTATGCTCGTGTGTGTTCTTGTGAGTGTGTTACACTTGTCTGTGTAATGTAACAGTTTGCGTGTATCATCGCCTTAGTTGCCTCTGCGGCAGGCAGCTTAGTTACTTGCGGAAATACTCTAACTGAGGGGTATAGTTAAAATTAACTGGAGTATATTTGCAGTTACATATCATTAACTAATAGAGGAAGAGTTATTGAAATTTCTAGAAAGAGAGAAAGGCGGAAAAAACGATATAAAGATAGATGGATAGACTGAGTCTATGAAAGTTTAAGAGAGAGATAGACGAGTAATGTATGATGTCATAGATAGGTAATCAAATAGATTGATACATATATGGATATTTGATTGATATATACATAGAAAGATAGACAGATAAATGTAATGTAAGTTAGATAGTAAGTTAGATGTATAATTAAAAAATACACATATTGACACAAAGATGAACGAATAAATATATATATAGATAAATAGATAGATAGATGTCTAATAGATGGATGCATAAAAAGATAGATAGGTAGGTAGATATATGTACACATATGCGATTCAGTTTTACTTTCCTGGAGCTTCATCTTTCCTCAAAAGTTTTCTTTCTGTCTGTTTATCTCTCTAACAGATTCTATAGAGCATTCACAAGTCGATACACTCCACGCCTTGTTTTCCCTTCCTGTTGTTATTTAAGCAAATTTATTTGTATGCTGCTGGCGCTGCTGCTGCTGCTTCTGCTGGTTGCTGTTTGCTTTTCATTTCCGGCCATGTCGACAAATCACAAACAACCAAAAAGGATATTATCTGCAGCAAAACTGTTTCCTTGGCCACACTATCGCCATCTCTGCTCCTTCCGTTGATGCTCCTTCTGCTCTCTCATGTTTATTTGGATTAATAATTTGGAAAACATTTTTCGTTTTTCATTGTGTACGTTCTTAATGGTCTTTTAAGTGGTCTACATTTCGCTTGAATAGTCTAATCTCGGCCAGTGGATCAAAGAGGGTTCGTGCCGAGCAAACCCAAAAGCCCAACACCCAAACTCCAAGAAAAGTCGTCCAATGTTCTTGGCCGTCAACGTCGTCATCACCTCATGTCGATTTCAGCCTCACGTGCGCAAATAGAAAACCGAAAACCCCGTAAGACCCCAAGAAAGAACTTAAACTGATTTTTTGGGTCTGCGACAATCAGAATGCTAATTGGATGGCCAAATGTTTGTGCCGCTGTCGAAGTTTCCACTTGTCATCGTTGATGGCTCATTTAGAATGCTAGAACCGAGTGCGGTCGGCCTGAGTTACATGCGGTCGCTGCGCAATACTCCCACAGCAGTTGAGAGTCATGTGTGAAGCGAGAAGGAGTCTGATCTTTGGCTACGTTGTGCTGGCAGCCCTTCTTGCCTGCGCCACAGCATCATCAACGCATCACAATCTTACCGAGTTTCTGCTACATCGACAAAGGCGTGGCCTCGTCTATCTGAACAGCGGAACCATTAAGTTCAGCATTGGACCATCGATGCCAATTCCTTTGGGTGACCATGTGACCTTTCGCTCGGCCGTGCTCTCCTACACACTGCAGGGTGGCACCTACAGTCTGCCCACCACTCCCGTGTGGCCTTGGGATAAATGGGAAAGCACATTTGCCAGATCTCTGCAGCAAATGAGACGCAACATCGAGAGGCATACGGCCAATGGAGGCGTTAGATATGCAGACGATGCACGTCTGTTGGTCTACACGGCACTGGAACAGTATATGGGACGCAGGAACGATGATATCTCTGTGGGCAGGCAGTGTCTGCTGCGCTCCATCTGCCAGAATGCTCAGGTGCATCATCATGTGGGCATTTTCTCCGAAATACTAAACATTGTGTTGAGGTGAGCAAACAATTTAGCCATGTTCCGGCCATGTACCATTCATTCAGCTTTCCTTTCTCACTCTGTCTGTCTCTCTCTTTCTCTCTATATCTATCACTGTTTCTGTCTGTCTTTTTTGCTTGACTCTTTCTCGTCTTCTTTTGACTCTTTGTAGTCCGGGCAAAGCCGATTTAGATAACAGCTATCACGATGCCTTTGCGGCTGGGCAAGCGGGTGCTAATTGCCTGGCCCTTTTCCAGGCATGTCCACGTGGCCACAACTTTCTGGATGAACTGTTGATTGTGGAGCCCAACTGAAATTTGATTGATTGCATTGTCTCGCTATGAATTGATGCGTTCGACAACAATAAAGTTCGCCTTGCCCCCAAAATCAAAGTGCTGCTTTTTGTTGTTGTTGGGGCTTCTTGCATAATTTGCGGTACTGTCAAAGGAGCGCGTTGTGAGCGTAGGCGGCAGTTGGCGGCTTACGCCGAGGGGGAAGCTTCAAAGCAAACCTTGCGGCAGGCAAGGTACAAGTGCAGCAAACATTGCAGTTTATGCGGCGGCGAATGGCATGAAATATGTTTCATTTATTATAATGGAATATTCGTGAATTTCATAGACAAACTAAATAACATTTACGATGTTAATCGAAATTCACAATTGATTTATGTTAGAATTCTAGGCAGCTCTGTTAACGAACTGTTTACTGCTCATCTAAAGTAAACTTCGAGTAATTTCCAACACTTGTTCGTCAACTAATTGCCCGCGCATAAACGTCGCTGCCGCAACCATGTTACCTATTCGTATGCTGCATCACAAGTTCAAATACCGCAAAGTTGCGCAACTGCCGCACTTGCCCCGCCTGCTGCTGCTCCTGCCTCCTGCTCTTCGCTAGCATCTCGCATGGCTGCTCCTGTTTTACCCACCTTCCCCGCAGCCCGCTCTGTTCGTTCACTGACAGCGTTGTTCGCGTTGTCATAATCGCATTTGAATTAGCTGTGCATACAAAACGAGCCGATTGCAGTACAGGGTGCCACGGGAACATTTAGTGTCATTTCGTATTTAGGCTGTGCCTAGCATGGAACACCCTGTGTAGCAGGTGTTGTGACGGTGTAGCCACCTGACAAGCCTAATGTACCACTTAAGACGCATTTATTGTCTTTCAGTTGTCGCGTCTCCTGCTCTTCCCACCATTGTTGTTCTTGTTGTTGTTCGTGCTGTCGTGCTGATGGTGCAGCTGCATTTCCATTTAATTGACGCCATTGTTGACAAAATGGCGGTCGCACGCTCGTTGCACTGCAGCTGCCGGAGGCGAAAGCCACAAGCCATTAATGTTACTGGTTTTTGGGGGCAAAGGAGGAAGGCGACATTTAAAGGCGGCAGGAGGTAGGAGGCGTGGCACATGCACATGCAAGTACGGAAATCAGTTTGCATTAACGTCAAAACTTTGACAGCCCCCAAATTGCGCTTGGGGTAAAATTTTCGTCACACGAAATCAGTTTCAACAACGTTTGCAGAAATCGTCGTCGAGTCAACTTTAAAATTGCAAAGTTTATTATGAAAATGTAAAGTTAACAAGAGGTTTTCCTTCACAGTTGTCGAACTTAAGAGTGCACATCAACGGCCAGCGCATCCAGCACACTCTCACCCCGCGGACAGTCATGGAACAGCTGCAGGCAATCCACACCAGCCAAGCCAGCAGCGTGGGCATCTTTGTAAGCATCATCCAGTCGAGTTTTGCCCGGCCTGTAATGTATGTATGTTTGCCATCAGGTGTGAAAGCTTTACGATCGTTCTCACTTACGTTAGCATCACATTTAAGAGCTCCGCCATAATGCCGACATGATGATGAACTTGCGCGTTCTCACAAATTGCGCGCAACATGCACTGGCGACCACGTCCCGCAATGCCGGTGACATTGTCCATATACTGTTCCACCGCTGTGTAGGCAAAGAGACGTGTGTCATCCTCATGGGATTCGTCCAGCTGGCGTATTTTCTCACTCAAAGATCTGGCAAATATAGACTCCCACTTGTCCCAGGGGTAGAGCGGTGCAGAGGGTAGCGTGTACGCGCCAAAGTGTAGTATATAGTAGTTAACCATACTGCGCCAGACCACAGGATCCGCAAGCTGTACAGCCATTACGGGGCCAACCACCAGACGTACGGTGGCTCCATTCTGGTAGACCAGCTGATGGCGTTTCTGACGTGTATGGAAATAAGCCGTTAAATTCTGTATTGGCGCAATGACATTGTACGAGGCATCCAGCAGTGGCACAAGGCAAAATAGCGACAGCAGCAGCAGATAGCTTATAATATGCATCACATCCGGGAGCTGCAGAGACAATTCGTAGAATGAGCGTCAACAACGTTCGAGATGATCAGGCGCCCGAAATGGTACATATTCTTCAAATATTTACTTGTCCACTTAGCAGGTAAATTGGGTTATAAAGTCATCAAGTGGACTATGGGCTTGCCGCAGCTTGAATATATTAAGTATTCTTGGCAAGAGTAGCGCATTATTGTACCTTTATTTTGATTGATTACTTAAACAATTTGTTGCTGCCTTTGTTCCAATTTCCCATTCAAGAGTGATTCAAATAGCGCGCCTATCAAACAGTGCTGCCAATCTGTCGCGCAGTCACGCGCTTACCAACACACAATATGTGCCAGTATTGGTAAAATTAAACAAACTGAGATGCGGCAGTACTGAATACTCTATCAGTATGACCATATGTCACCAACTGTGCACTATTTAATATACCATAAAAGGGCAGTGTGAGTAAACTGCATTTGGCCACACCGTATTAAGCTAGCATTCGACTTCTGTAGACATCTGTTTAAAAATTAACTCGAAAAATGAGCAACGAAGCGCTGAAAGCCCAAATTTCCCAAGAGAAGATTGTCGCCCAATTCCAACAGCTGCGGAATGAACAAAGAAATCTGGCCAACAGCCTTAATACGCTGGAAATGGATCTGCGTGAACACAAGTGAGTCAGAGAGGGCCGCTAAACCTAACCTATAAAAAATAAACAATAATTGTCTTTCATTCTACACTAGAACTGTGATAGAAACCCTCAATGCTGTGGATCCGGAACGCAAGTGCTTCCGTCAAATCGGTGGTGTGCTCTGTGAACGCACCGTCAAGGATGTCCTGCCGCAGCTAATTGACAATAAGGATTTCATTGCGAAAACCATTACAAAGGTCACCGAGGATTTGAGCAAAAAGGGTGTGGAGCTCAATAAATTCAAGGAGGAGCATAATATCAAAATACGTGGCGAACAGATCGGTACAGATGGCGCCAAGTCGGAGACGGAAAGTGACAGTCAGTCGGAGAATCGTAATGTGCTTGTGTCCAACTAACCGGCGAACATACGAAATGCCAAATAACAAACGAACGAAGCGTATTTATTGTGTCCACTGAGGTTCATTGTGCATTGCATTGATTATGATTCTAATGTTATTTGTAATTTTAGCTATAAGGCGCAGTTTGACACAATCGCCACCCATTCATCTCCCTTTTGAACTCACCCAGTCACTAAAAACCCCTCTCCACACACAAACACATAACACGCCTAGTCCGGCTCAGAATTAAAAATCAAAATTGATCCAATTTGAAATGGCAATGGATGCAGTCACAGACTGCGTGATTTTATTTACGCTGGTAATCGCGCTTGCCGCCCGACTTGCTCAGCAGGCGCACATCGGTGATGCAGATGTCATGGGAGACGGCTTTGCACATGTCGTAGACGGTGAGTGCGGCCACGGAGACGGCCGTCAAGGCTTCCATTTCGACGCCAGTCTGACCGTTGCAGCGCACTGTGGCCACCAGGCGAACGCACTGCTGCGACTCTAGCAGTGTAGCGTGCACACGTACCGAGGATAGTGCAATGTTGTGGCACAGTGGGATCAGCAGTGATGTCTGCTTGGCGCCCATGATGCCAGCCAATTGGGCCACATTCAGCACATCGCCCTTGGCCAGCTCGTTGGCCGCTATGAGCGCCGTGAGACGTTCACCGACCTGCACAGTGGCCTCTGCGCTGGCCACTCGTGTGGTGTGGGCCTTCTCGGTAACATCAACCATTTCTGCCTTGCCCTGAGCGTTGACGTGCGTCAGGCTGCTGCAGTTGCGCATCTGTAATCGTTGCAAATGTTCATGAGGATGAAGCAAGATCCTGTCGCTGCCGGTACCTGCAAGCAAACAGTTGATGGTGGTGGTCTTGGGGAATAGTTGGGCAAACACTGCACTTAGCCGCCTATGAGTATCATTGGGCGATTTTCCATTTGCGACAGATTCAGCATGCCTACAGCGTGGATAAATGCGCCCATTAATACCGAACAACTCTACGGGAAACAAGGAAAGGCGTTGCCAACTCACCTGCATGTTGTCGCTTCTTGCGCTGCACGGCCATGCCTATCAGCGCGACCAGTTGTTCCTCTGTGCAGCCTTCGCTGCGCATGGCATCGCGCAGTGAGAATTCCTTGTTGCCAAAGAGGCACACCTTGATGTTGCCATCGGCAGTCAGTCGCAGGCGATTACAGGTGCCGCAGAAGTGTTCCGTCATTGAGGTAATGAAGCCCAGTTGGCCGGCAAATCCAGGCACGGCATATGCCTTGGAAGTATCGTTCGGACCATTGGGCAGTGCCGCGAACTCTGGCCAACGCTGTCGTATGATCTGCACCGTTTCGCTGTACGAGATCAGTCGCTCTGTCTGCCACTTGTTGCCCGAGAAGGGCATGTACTCGATAAATCGCACATCGACAGGACGTTCGCGCGTGAACTCCACGAAATCACAGATCTCATCTTCATTGAAGTTGCGCATCAGCACGCAGTTGACCTATTTGAATGCACAAAACAATCAACTTAGAATACTTCTTTGGCTTATCATGAGAAGATTACGCGCCTACCTTGGGTCGATAGCCCAGCTGTATGGCAAGATCTATGCCAGCAATGACACGCTCCCAGCCCTTGCGTCGTGTTATCTTCTCGAATCTCTCCTTGCGCAACGTATCCAAGCTGATGTTGAGCGAATCGAGACCTGCACGTTGCAGCGGCAGCAACATGCGAGTCAGCACGAGGCCGTTGGTGGTGATGCCAACCTGCTCGAGTTGGGGCAACGCTTTCAGCTGTGCCACAATATCCACAATGTCACGCCGCACAGTTGGTTCACCGCCAGTTAGTCGAATTTTGCGCACACCCTGCTCCACGAAGATGCGTGCCAGATGGAGTATCTCCTCGGTGCTCAGCAGTTGCGACTTTGGCTGTAGCGGCACCCCCTCCGCGGGCATACAATATTCACCTGGAATAGAAGTTCGACCCCCCCTTAGTAATTTCACCATAGAACATTCGGCGCTTATCGATTGGACACTTGTTTAGCCAAGGTTTGAATGGCATAGATAACGTGGTAATTGAAATAGTTGTGGTAGGAATAAAACTTACAGCGTAGGTTGCAGCGTTCGGTAAGTGATATACGCAGATATGTGTGATGGCGCCCAAATGAGTCCGTTAATGGCGATGTCGCCGGGGCCCGTTTGAGTACTTGGTTCTACAAATGACGAGGTATTATTAATCTAATTCACATGAATTATATTAATCATTTTATGTTTACCTGAGTGGGGACGGACGGTTTGTTGTCATTATCAATATCCAGTTGGGAACCTGCTTCGTTTGCCACAGTTTTTGTTGCCAATTTGTGGGCTGGAGAACCGGTTGACATGCCCGCACTGGCCCGAACCGGGCCTGGCCACTGAACCAGCCAGCGTGTGGCGCATTTCACCAGCAATCGCATTTGATGAATTTGTTTTTCTGTCTCGTTTCGTGTTTGATTCAACTTATTAAGTTGTTATTAAAACGCTCGACTGGCTGGCTGGGGCAGTTACCTAACCTTTAATTCGCTGGGGGGCTATGCGGTTTAAGTTTCTGCTGTCCCATCAGAATGAAAACACATCGTCAGTTTAGACAGCTCTTGCCCCCCTCTTGATAAGCAATTATTTCGACTTACCTCATGCACTGTCAGTAATTTCAACTTGTTGCTGCGATATCTGCGACCCACAACCGGCAAGCGTTGTTTATAAACTGAACGTTAAGATCATATGGCATTCATGATTCGGAGCTTTGGCGCAAAAGCTCTCCGACACACATATACACACAGAAGACGCAATGTGTAATGAATGGGCAATAGATATAGTGGCTTTTGTTCATGTTTCGCAGAATACCCTGTAATGATTTGTTAAACTTTTTAGCGCTGCAAGAATTTGTAAGATTATTTATTAATAAGTATTTTTATTACGATTAGAAACTGATTCCTTTATTCTTCTTAATGTTTAACTTACTGGTAGAAGTATGTATAAAACAATAACCAAACAATAATGTGAAGTATCACAGATGATACGAGTAGTATGGCCATTTATACTTTTTATATCAAATAGAAACTGTTCAGTTTATATGATACCGAAGGCGGTTCCCAAATATATAAAAATACAACTCAAAATTCAGTCCGAACTGAGCAGAAATATGATTCACAAGGGACTTGCAAAGGTTATTAACACCACTCGAAACTGATAGGGCGGGTTTAGAAAGGTCTCTCAGAAAGTAAGCAAATTTATAACCATATGTATTAGATTAAGGACTTTCAAATACCATTAAGTGATCGAAAATTACAAAAATACGTTGCTATTAAAACTAATACTATAAATAAATTAAAATCAAATAGTCCTTTCTCTTATTTTTTAATCCCGCAAAATTCGCTCAAAATTGTTTACTCATTGCAAGTAAATGAGCACGATCACGACCGAGAGAGAACTTCGGATACTCACGAGACCACCTCGCCAGATACACATACACGAGGGCCCCTTGAACTACGCCCATGTGCCAGCCTCCGATCTTTGCCGATGCTTAGACTCGGCTTTTCTCTTCATGATTCCAAAAATTCTTCGTTGCTCTCAGTCTTCTGCTTGTCTTGCTGCTGTCTGTATCGTCGTGCTGCTGCTGGAAAATTGTTTACTGGACTCGAATCCCAAAACTGTGCTAGTTGTTGTTGTCTGTTTAGTATTTATTTGAAATTCGAATAAGTTTGTGGTACATACACACGCGCACATTGCAGCACTTGAACCATGCGGAACATGGGACGTTGGAATATCAAGCGGGTCTCGCTGATCTTTACCGCACTCCTTTTGCTGTATGTCTTTGTTTTCTCCAGCGGCTATCAAAAATATCAAATAGACGGCGTTATCGGCAATACGAAACCGGAAAGGGTATGGGAATATGTGGCAGACTTTAGCAAAATGCGCCTACTGAATCCCACAATGTAAGTAGGTTCCTGCACTATGCGATAATAAAAAGTGACGAGAGATTTTCAATTTGCCAGCATACATTTCAAGATTCTGTCGGATGAGGGGCACGGCCACGACTGGCGCTATACGGTGGAGTACACGGAGCGACTGTCCCATTGGCCATATTGGCTGAATCAGGCAACGGCGAAATATGCCGTGACCAAGTCAATGCCTGGAGTTGTGCCACCCGCCTGGGCAATCGAATCGAAGCACGAAACATGCTTTTTTGGAGGTCTTTATTGCCGTAAGTTCCCGGAATAAGCATAAAAGAATTTTTCTTAAATCTAACTCTCCCTCTCTTTCTTATTCTCTTTTCTTAGTGAATTCATTCAGCGAGTTCCGTTTTAGTGCCGTCGGCAGCGATACCTACGCCAACGAGAAGATCGAATATCAGTGTCCGCCGCTCCTGGGCAGCGCCTGTCGCCGCGAACTCGAGTTCCAGCGTCGCGCTGTCATGCATAATCTGACACACATTTTCAAGAGAACCTAAGAGAAACGAACACGATTGTATTCCATATACATATAGTATGTATTTATGTATGTGTATTTCCAAATTTAATTGTTATTTAAAATTTCCATATTGTGGGATCATAAAAAATGGGGATTAATAACTACAAATTAACTAGAAATTGTCGGTATGATAAACTTTGTAACAAAATGATTAAAATACGTACATAATATCATAAGTACGTGTGTTAGTTAACAGTGTGGAAAATCATGCTCACAGTTTCCACTTTACAAATTCAAATTATTTTAGTTTTGATAATAACTTCTACTTAACTTAACTATTGTTAACTGATTCAATGAGGAGTCCTCATTCCGTGAGGACTTTCGTTATTACCCATGTACAAATTATACAATTATGACTTTGAATATTTATCTAAAGCTGAATAATAAATTGAATTCATTTGATTAATACAATTTTGAAATCTTTAAGAATATTATAACAATCCATAGTCAGAGCACGACTCACTGCATAGTCTTGAGTCTCTCTCGAGTCTTTTTTAATAGATCACCCTGTCGATATCAACTTTACTTGAAGAGCTTGATTCGCTTTGGTTTCGAATCGCCACTACGACTGCCTCTCGCGCTGGCTTTCTTGTCAGCTGGCACCACAGGCGTACTGGGCGGAACCAGAGATTCAGCTGGACCACCTGATGATGCTACGGTGCCAAACCAACGCGTCAGCTTCGTTGATTGTGTGCATTTGATACTTTTTGGTGATTTGCGTGGGGCTTGACTGGTTGGTGTGCGTGCTGTCCCAGCATCCTCAGGTGTGTTGCCCGAGCCAATGAGATAGTTGGTGATCTTGTTCAGTTGTTGCTGATGCACAGGAGACACATTTCCAGAGGAGTTCAGCCGTAGTCGACTACCAAATTCACCATTGTTTGTGATCTCAAAGATATCGTCGTCCAGCAAAGTAAAGGAACGTGGTGGCAACTGTTGCTTAAGATTGGGCAGCTCAGGCAACACATTTGTTCCAGTTTTACCTTTTTGGTGATCGAACATATTCTCCAAGAGGTCCAAACACGAGCGATTGCGATTCTTTTTGGACACCGTGTTGTGCTGCTTTTTGACGTGCTGCTGCTGTATCTGCTTCACTTCTGAGCCGAATATTTTGAAGCCCTCAAATGGAGAAGCCGGTGGAGCTGGCTGTGCTTGCGTTATCTGCGACATGTCCGAACAGTTGCTGAATATGTCTGGCGATTTGTTGGTTCCGCCTCGTTGCTGTGCCAGCAGCAGCCCAAAGTTGGAGGTCGTGCGCTGTGATGGTGGCTCATTCGGAGGATTCGAACGGTTTTTTTTTAGAACTCGCGTGCGTCGACTTTGACTTTCAGATTGCTGTGAGTTCTCGTCATGCGAGCTATTAATCACAAAAATATCCGGATTTTGATTAGAGTTTGGAACAACGACCACCTCTGAGTCGCTAAAGATGTTTAGAGTGGAAGGCAGCATCAGTGGAGTTGGCTGCGGTGCGTGTGGTACACGGAATTCTGGTAACTCAAAGGATTCCATTTCGGTAAGATTTTCAGGCAACTTTTGAGCACACTGCATATATGAAAAGTCGGACATAAGGGAGTCAGAACTGAGTAGCTCTTGAGTGGGAACTGCCGCAATCCGTGGCTCATTCTTTCTTATGTTGCTGGTTGTGTCTGTTGCTCCGCTGGACAAGTTTTCTATCGGCAGTTTTTTTCTTGGCCTTCCTCTCTTGTTCTTTGGCGCTGCTTCAGTTGGCTTTGTCTCTGCACTTTTCGACGTGCTTGCGTCCTGCTCTTTTACGAGTGGTTCCTTTTTGGTTTTGCTCGTTTTGGGCGTTTGGTTCGAATCGGAATTGCGTTTCTTTTTTTGCGTGTTTTTCTTATCAAAGTCCAGAGCCAAAAGTGGTCGACGGCAGTCTGCAGAACGTGTCAGTCGTTGCATTCCTCGTGTCTTTCTTGGCGAATCGTTTGAGCTATATTTACGACGCTTCGATTGGTTCTCAGTCTTTGGGGACACTGTCGACGGTCTGCTCTGTTTGGGCGTTTTCGGAGATGTCTTTGATTGATTCTTCTGCGCTGGTGGCGTTGTCTGATCAGTTGTCTTTTTAGGTCTGCCCACAGCCGAGCTCTTCTGCTTTGATTCAGTTTTACTCTTCGTTGATGTTGTTTCATCCGACTTCTCTTGTGGCAGTGTAATCCGATTGAGCCGCACATTCAATTTCATTGTTTGTATTGAAGGTCTCGCCTGCTCGTTCTCCGATTCAGTTAGTTCTGACGACTGAAGTCTTTGTAAACGTTTTTTATATTTTCTCTTGCTTTTCGTGGCTGGAGAAGTTGTAGGAACTTGTTGTAGTTGCGGCGGTGTTGTCGGCGGCGTTACAATCTCACAGTCATCGCTGGAGACCAGCAACACATCAGTAACTGATGTCGAATTTTTGCCTGCTGTTACTGTCCTTCCCACTATCACATCGGACTCCGAATCGGACATTTCAAATACTAATGGCTCCATGGGTACCACTTCTTCGTGATCCGAAATTGATATTTTCTCTGGATCCTCCTGTTGTGCCGAATCACGTTCCCGCTTAATACTCATAAGACATTCAAAAATTTCATCTGTACCGCCTGTGGATCGTGCCTCTGATGAAGATTCTAAAGTTGTTTGACTTATTGTGCTGTTGCTGTTATTTTCTCCAAGCCAAAGATTTAAATTTGTTTTGTATTGTTCCGTGCTGACCAGAGGTAAATATGAATCAAACTGATGACGATAGCGACGCAGGCGAAAATCCCTAAAAGCAAACAAAGAACAGAAAATAAATTAATTTACCATTATGATGAAATTGATAACAAGAAATATACTGAGTACAGACAAAGAAATTGAACGGGTTATAATGAAGAACTGAGCTGAATTCCAAAGAAGTCGTGCAGTTCTTCTGATTTCCATGACTACAAACAATATTATTTAATGAATTGAATTACTGTCTAGGTAGACCAACTTGATGTATTCGCCAAGAACGCCACGCTGCTTATAGTACTCCTCGAGATCGACACGTTTGCTGAGCACCTCCTTGACGTCGGGTAGATGATACTTCCTTTCGAAGCTCCTGAAAGTCTTGTGGTGATTCTCTAGGCATCCACCTAGGCGCAGCACATTGTACAATAGCTTAACGTCGGACTAGAAGGGATTGCGATAAGTGTGAGCTTCAATGGGACTTTAGACATTACGTACCGTTATGTCCACACTTGAGATCACAATGTTTACTTTGCGCTCGTATTGCTTGAGCAGCATGGACGTGCAAAAACTGTTGTTCAATGTATACCCTCGATGATCCACGATTATGTAGTCAAACTTCAATTTGCTGAGATCACCAATGCTGCGTAGCACACTCCACTTGCTCAGATAAACGCTTTGCGCTGACTCTGTGCTGTCTGAAATGGGAATTTATTAAGAGTTTTTAAAAGTATAAAAATAATGATAGTGATGCTACTCACCCTTGACATCCTTTATGACACATACGGGCAAGTCACTCAGAACGCCCAAGTGAAACTGCCAGCCCGCCACCAACTGATCGTCGTTCTGCAGAACGATTAAGGTCTTCTTTTCCGGTCCTAGTCCACTCAGCAGTGCCACAACAGAGGCAGTCTTGCCCAGACCGCTCTCATCGTTGAGTATGCAGAACTCTTGTTTGGACAGCCGTTCGTAGAGAAAACGCACTGCTTCCAGCTGGAAGCACTTTAGGTACTGCGTCGTGTGGCTAGAAACGAGCACATTATCGGAGAGACGCAGTTCCTCTGTTTGCTCTGAGACAAAATGATACATTTGCCTGACTTTGGCCTTGTTCTGTTTTCGTTATTATTCTTTCTAGTGGACGTGGTGCAGCGCCAAGTAAATTGCCACGAGTATGTACAACAGTTTTAGGTAGGAAAATATCACAAACATCGAGAAAGAACCAATTATCATTTTCTTCGACGTCAAGGGTCCATCGATGTAATCAGGATTGAAAATATCCGCCAAGTTGTTGTTATTGTTGTTGTTGTAAGTGATATGCATGTGTAGAGGAAATGCAGCAGGTAGACGACGACGTAAGGGAAAAAACGCGCGTAATTGTACGAATGGGTAAACAGTATGTTTCGATGGATACTTCTTGTTTTGCTGTATGAGATATTCGTATAGACTTTACATTTATTTACGCCATTATTTCAATTACTATTTTATAATAAAATTGATACATAACAAATTGAAAATCCGAGCGAAGAAAGTTCCTACTATTGTTCTTTTATACCGTCTTCTCTGCGTTTTATAACACTAGAACTGTTTGTGATTAGCGGTTTTGGAGATGGACAGTAATCGATAGTTGCACTGCAGATATTATATTGAAGAATAACAGCAATTATAAAATAAACAAAAACTATTTTTTTTGTAATATTTATAATGATGATTATTGAATACATATTTATTCATATAAATTATTAAAGCTACTAAATCAATGTTTCATACCGATATATCGCAATATACATTTTACTCCTCTCTAGTCAATGTGAATGGTTATTTTACTAGTACACCTGGTGACAGCTGCTGGTTTACAGGGGTTTGAATCGTGGTATAAATTGTATTAACAAAAGCAATGTCAAAATTAATCACTGAAAAGCATAACAAAAAAAGGAAATATCCGGAGAATATGTCGACCCCATCGACAACGCCGCCACCAGCGAAACAGCGCATGGTGGTGACCCCATGGCGTGACACGTGCGTTTGAGATTTGTTTACATTGGCATTTCTTACAATTTTACCATTCAATTTACAGCACAGAGTTCAATACCGTCTACGACTGGTTGTTTTCGAAACAGACCTCGCCTGCAGATCGTAGGAGAGCACTAAGTTACATGCGCATATGGAATCTTCGTCGTGGAAGTCTTTGCCCAGCCTCCGTGCTTGCCACGGCTGTGCTTGTCAAGTCGCAACTGGAGGATAGGCAGGGTAACACCAACATACAGACTACATATGCTAGCGCCTTTACGCGTTTCTTCAACTTCATGTCGTCGATCATGCAGAGCTACAACATGACGAGCATGTATGCAACAGCAAGGCAACTCGGTCTGCAGTCATTCATCGTGGACTTGAGGCACTTGTGTGCTCACGGACAGGATTTGCCGCCAGCAGAGGTACTGCGAACCACAGCCGAACACTGCTTGGAATGGTTACGTACCTTCTATTGGCTTCCGCAACGCGACACAATGAGTAATCTGGACGCACCAAAGTTACAACGTAAGGATAAGGCGAAGTTTGAAAATGAGTTGAAAGTTCTCTTCGAAATGTACGATTTGGCCTTAGAGTGTCATCTAAACGGAGCACATAAGCTGAAGGCGATTAAAAAGTTGAAGTCTACCGCCGACTTCAATAAGATCCGAGTTTATTGCTCCTCGAAAAAGATAAAATCGCCAAAAGAAATTATCGATACTGTTGTTAAAGAGCTTGGCGTGGCGATCAAGCAACAAAACTCATCTATGAAAGACCTCCTCGATATTTATATGGCGGGAGTGCTCAAGATGAAGTACTTTCTCAGTGCAGGACTGAAGTATACTGAGGAGGAGGAGGTCGTTGTTGAGGCCACACAAGGGCTCTTCCGTCTGCTAGCCATTCAAGGATATATTGAGAATCTATTTGTGGCCTTTGTGCAGTCGGCAGAGAATGAAAATTCAGATGACGAGAGTCGGCGCGGTGCAAGCTATTGGGCCATAAAGATGCTACAGACCTTTGGCATGCTCACCCGAATGAAGCGCATGTACAAAGAGGAATTGGATCTAGTAAGTACGTACAATTTGCAAAAGAAGAGTTTATTTCATTGCTGTTGTCTCTTGTAGAATCCCAAAGTGAAGACAGTGGATTTCTCTACTCTGAATAAGCCCGAGATATCGAAAACACTGCGCAGTCTGCTCATTCACTCGGGCGTCGATTTGACAATCACTTTAGTGTTCGGCGAGAGTCCGAAAAAACCACGCTCTTGGGTATTTGAGAGAGAGTTTCTTCTTAACCGACTGGGTTCTTTGAACCAATATACTGCTCCAATTCTTAAAGGGTATGCTGAAGCAGCATCTATATTAAAATTGCCTACTAAAATAATCTATTATTTACTCAGTTTACTGCCGCTTGTGGAACCGCCATTTACGACAGAGCAGGCTGAGGACTTGGTGAATCTGTGTAATATAAAAATGCAGGGAGACAAAGCTGAAAAGTCTGAAAGTGAACAGATGAAATATAGCGAATTGGAGACTACTGACTTCGGGATATGGAGCTTGGTCAAAGGTAACTTTTAAACAGTTCATATCCTCAATATTTTTAAAAAATTCTATTCATATTTTAGATTATAGCTGGTCAACTTGTGCCCTTGGAGTATTGCCCGTTAATAAGAGTTAATTGATAAATGTATTGTAACTGTAAATAAATAAATATCATTCAAAATTTTCGCGCCTTCTCATTATGATTTGCCATTCCCTTCACATTTTATTTGAATATTTTACAACACTACCTTTTTTTAATTCATCGTGTCTGCAATTGTTAACAAGTTTATAAGTAATCATGGAATTTCAAAGAAGCGATGCTATGCTAATGGAAATACTGCAGGAACGCAAGACCATAACTGGGTTCCTGGACGCCGTGTTTGGTTTCCTGAGGCGCAAGTAATAGTTAATTCAATATTGTCAACTTTAATAAAGTTTAATCAAAACAATATTTCAGCACGGATTTCTATCACACCAAGAAAGATGCTACGGAAAAGATTGGATTTCCTAATGGTATGAGGGATCAAATCCTTTACGGTGCTATGCAGCGTTACGATCCCGATTGCTGGTTGCAAACAATGAGCGCGGGGAGTGGAATCGAAGAGATGGGCGAGAATGCTCCACCTGCGATTGAAGAAATCACTGTCCAAAGTGAAGAGCAGAAATTCGAACCTAAGTCAGCAACTACAGCTTCTGGATCCAGCAATATTAAAAGGGGTTTTGCTCCAAGTGACTATAAAAACGGTGCAGCATTTAAGTATCATTGCTGGTCGCAAACCCTGAAGGATTTGGACGTACATATTAGACTGCCAAATACACTACAAACTGCTAAACAACTAAGCATCGCTTTTAAGGCGCAAGAAATCAAGGTGCAAAGTAAAAATCCGCCAGTGCAAGTGATTCTAGAAGGAGTTCTCAGTCAGCGCATTCGACACAACGAGGTCGTGTGGTCCATAGAAGATGGGAATCTCTTGATCAGCTGTGGTAAGTGCTATAAAACAAACTTCTTGGGTATTTCATCTGAAATCCTTTTATCTACAGATAAGGCAAAGGAGCGCTGGTGGGATCGCTTGTTTGAAAATGACAATGAAATTGATATTAAAAAACTCGACTGTGAACGCTACATAGATGAACTGCCCGAAGACTCACAGTTGGCCATAGAGAAGCTGAGGGTACAACAAATGGCAGCAGATAAGCAAAAGGACAGTGCTCTACAGCCAGAGGATCCTGAGCAAGCTAAAACATTAGAACGTTTGCGTAATGCGTGGGATGCTGAAGGATCCCCATTCAAAGGACAACCATTTGATCCATCTGTGGTTCGGATGAGTTAGTGATTTATTAATTACGTACAAACAGTGAGATGAGATGGATAATATATAAGATGGAATATATAAATTAAAATTACAATTATTAGCAAACTAAGATCTAAATTCTTGATTTGAGGTTCTTGATAGTCGTCCTAGAAGCCGATCCATTTCAATTTCTTACGCTGCAACTGCTTCTTTTGGTACTCGACATCATGCTTGTCAGTAGACCACGCAACATACATATAAGTAGTGAGCAACACGGCAAGAACTAGTCGATCGATGCTCATAACATTGGTAGCAAACAGAATTATGGTGAATCCAAGGAAGGACGGATGACGCACATGTGCGTAGAGATTGCGTAGTTGCACAGCCTTGTAGGTAATGGGATCCGGGCAGTCATTCAGACTATTGTAGGCTTGCTTGACACCCAGCAATTCTGGCAGATCCATTATAATGCTGCCTCCATAAATGATTGTCCAACTGAGTACATGGGTTGTCACGAATGTCCACCATAGCGCAGAGCTCTCCTCCACATCAATTTGCCATAGCACAATCGATTGAGCGGGCAACCAGTTTCGTAGTAGATACTAAATATATATTGTGAGTAAACATAAACACACATCATCTCAAGGCTATTAAACGTCAGATACATACATGTAAACAAAGCGATGACGTCAGGACGTAAATAGTTCGCTCCGCAGTAGCTAGGCCCAAGGTGCGCAGCAAACTCTTCACGAAAGCTGACTTAACAACGCTATGCTGATAAATGAAGCCAATCACATAAAGAACATCCCATACAATGGGTCCATACGCGGTTTCCAAACGCGATTTATTATCCAGTAAATTAAAAATCCAAGTATGTGCTTTTGAAATAGACCGCGGTGCTGAGAGAAACAGCGTCAGTCTTCCGACTACGTAAATTGTGTACGTTGCAGTAAGTATAGAGAGTAGCAGGTTAACAACTTTCACAAACGACATGTTGGCAGTTATTAAATTTATTTCTTCTAGTAAACAATAGCACAGAAACGTAAATATCTTATGCCATCTGAAGTGAAAAATATATGTACTCTAGTGTTGAACAATACAGCATATTAAAACATGGATGCAACCCTAATTTTGGAAACAGCTGTGTGTCGGTTTACTGCAGTGAATGGCAAATGCGGCTTTGAAACTGACGTCAACAATTATTCGCTTCTTTTATTTTTGTTGAAATATCAGATATTTTCATAAAATATGTTTACTCTATGGACTTTGATTGAGGCGTCACTGCTCTGCTTGAATGCAGTTTGCATATTGCACGAGGAACGTTTCTTGGCCAAATGTAAGTTCCTCTCATTGCGATTGTGTGCAACAAGCAAGCTAATGCATTAAATTTCCAGTCGGCTGGGGCAGACAGGCTGGCCAGCAAAACTTTGGAGCACCAACAGCTAAAGATCAGGTGTTGAATCTCATTCGCTCCATTCGAACAGTTGCCAAGAGTGAGTAGAGAAAAATGTCAAGCTTTGAACATAATAAGACTGACACGTGTCCTCTTTTTAAATTTCACAGTTCCACTTATATTCCTGAATATAATAGCGATTATATTTAAACTGTTACTTGGGTAAAACTTAAAATCTATTATAATAAATGAACTAGTTATTCTTTTCCACAATCGTCAATTATTATCCTACGTTTTGACCCGACTTGCGCTGCAGTACACACTTGACACGGTTCTCCAGCGCTATACTGTATGCATCTAATTTATAGGCAGCTGCCTCCAGTTTGTCAACAGTGTCTGATATTTCATCAATTTGCTGCATTAGCGGAGCTAGCTGCTGGAATTTGCCACAGAGCTCATTTGTAGAGACGTTGAGGTTTTCAGCTATTTGCCGCATATCCTTATATTTCCCAATAGTCGCCTTATTCATCTCCTCCAGTAACTTGTAATCCTCCAAGGGGGCATTAAGCTCATGCGTAATGTACTCCTCCGTTTTCTGGAACATCTTTGTGGCTAATTTACTCAGATTCGGATCATGACCGTGTGCCAATGCTTCGAAGCTGGAGGTTGAAGTCGATAGTGTAGGACCTCGCATCGGTGAGTCTAGTAGAGGATTATGTTCCTGATCCTTTGCCTGTGCAGCTTTGCTGCTTGTTGTTGGCTGTTCATATTCCATGTTTACAATACAAGAAATTTTCCGATATAATTATCGCAACAGCTGATACCTTAGTATCAAAGTGAATGCCAACGTTACCAAACACTGTGAGTGTCAAATGTACTCGCTTTATTTGAATGGTTATAATTGTGGCGCTCGTAAAGTTTGCGGTTTGGCTAATCGTTATGGAATTAGTCTGGAATCATCTTTAATATAGATAACACTGGTCACTTTGGTAAAATGTCTCAGCAAAACAAAGAACTAAAGCTCAAGCATCTGTTCGATGGAGGGGAATGGAACGTGTATGCACCAAACATTTTGAATCTCGGTGTGGGTGCTCCTGGCATAGACTTATTAGAACCCTGCTGTGATATTTTCAAGCAAGCCACCGAACATTGTCTGGTGAGTACTTATCAGCAGTGCACTCAATAAAAGATTAAAAATTGAATAACGACCTTGTGTCATTTACAGAAACGTGAGAAGGAGCAGAATCAGTCGGTGCTTTTTCAATATGGACCAACAAGTGGTACCTACGAGGTGCGCAATGAAATTGCCAAGTTTTTCAGTGCACAGTACGAAAGTCCTGTTAATAGGTAACTCATATGATAAATTAAATATATAGTAATCGAACCAATCTCTTCTTTATAAGCGAGGACTTGATTATCACTACAGGCGCATCACAAGGCTTGCATTTCGTACTCTCCATACTGATTGATTTCGGTGGTTATATCTTTGTGGATGAGTTCACATACATGATTGCCTTGGACAGTATGAAACATTTTACGAGCCTGCGAATTGTGCCAGTTAAACTTAATGCAGATGGTGTCGATCTAAAGGATCTCGAAGAGAAGGTGAAGGAGCGGTGCTTCAAGTCACAAAATAAAGAATTTTGGGGCATTTACTATACCATTCCTACGTACCATAACCCAACTGGCATATTGTTCTCTCCCGGTAAGTACTTCTACATAACATCAATAAGATCTCTTAACTCCTTCTGTACGCAGATGTTTGTCGTGGCATTGTAAGAATTGCACGAAAGTACGATTTCTTGGTTCTTTGCGATGATGTCTATAACATACTCCACTTTGGAGAGAAACCCTTACATTCTCGTCTGATGGCCTACGATTTACGAACCGATGCTGATTATGCGGGCAATGTGATTTCGAATGGAACTTTTTCCAAGATTATTGGACCGGGTGTACGATTGGGTTGGTTGGAGGTGCCTGCACGGTTAAAGACGCTGCTAGATACGAGTGGTATTATTCGAAGCGGAGGTTGCTTCAATAACTACACAGCTGGCATTGTTGCCAGTTTGTTTGAGCTGCAATTGGCACAATCGCACATTGGCAGGCTCTACCAAGCATATAAGGAACGCATGTTGGCTACCACCGAAGTACTTAAAACTGAACTGCCTGAAGGTTGCAACTTTACGGCAACCAGCGGTGGTTACTTTATTTGGATTTCTTTGCCAAATCACTTGGATGCTTCGCAATTTTTAAAGTATAGCCTGGAACATGTGAAGATTTCTTTCATTGCGGGACCACGGTTTGCTGTCGAAGATGGAAAAGGTAAACATCTCTTCCGCATATCCATTGCATTTCATGGCAAAGAGAAATTGGAGGATGGTGTCAGACGTTTATGTCTGGCATTGAAAGAATTCATTAAGATCAGCCCATCTACAAACTGAAGACTATCTTTTGACTTGATAATATGGCAAAATGTTTTATTGCTTATTGTTGTTTGTTATTGTATTTTAAATAATCCTTAAAAAGATACGACTTAGAGTAGAATTATCTATACAAATTGTTATAAATTACGACCATATAGTAAAACATATATGTATCTTACAAATTTTTGGGCACAATGCTTAAAAATATCACAAAATTTGATAAATTTTATACAAATATTCAAGTTGAACTTCACAAAAAAGTAGCTTACAAAGTAAGAGACCCTCGACTCAACATTATCTCTCTATTTGACCTTTTAGTCATGAGTGCAACGACTACTTATAACATTTTCGTCATGCATATTTTGTGCATAATACTTAGCTTGTACATCAAATTGGAATGCGTGGCAAAATTCGATGGAAGTAAAGAGAAACGAAATATAACAAATAACAAGTTACTCCCTAAAGGTGAGGACAATCTCCTTAAGCGAGGTGTATGTGCCAATGACCAGGCCAAGAATGCCAACGATAATCAGTACAAAGTTGCCTGCAAAGTAAGGATGAATAGAGTTAGCAAGTCTATATAACATAAGGATTGTAGTTACTTACTCAAGAGCAGCCAGGCCTTGCTTATGCCGCTGGTCTGGTACCAATGAGTGCAGATCTGTATAAGAGCTGGGAAAGCCAATCCCAGAGCTGATAAGCAGAGTGCACCGAAGAGTGAAATGAAGAGCTCCAGGTTGGGAATCGCCACAGCCAGCAGAACTGCCAGAACAAACAGATGTTTAGTAAATGCTTTTAGTTGTTATGCTTTCTCCCACTACTTACAGGTAACCAGCACTAGGCCGGTGCGTACTGCATACTCGCAGAATAGCTTGTTGCGCTGCGGGCCCAGTTTCTTTCCTACATATTCGTTCCAGGTGATGTCAATGGCCACATAGCAGGCCAAGCCATGAGTAATAAAGATGGCAAAAGCCAACATGCCCTTAACAAGATGTGCAGGACTGCAGAGAAGATAAATCTCGTGTCAACTTCATACAAGAGAATCATTAAAAGTCAACTTACATTTCATTCTCTGGCAGATTTAAGGTAATGGATCCCAGCACACTGGCGCCATAGTTAAGATATCCGAAGAGTCCCATGCCCACGTAGAGAAACACGATCCACACCATGGAGACATTCAGCACACCACACGAGCCGCCAAACTTCTGTGGAGTCTTCATCTCGTTCTCGAGAGGCAAAATCACGCCAATTGCTTCCAGGGCAAAAAGAACGGTGCCAAAGAAGAGTGGAAAGTTCTCAATCGCACCAAAGGCATCCTTTCCTTCAACGTTGATGGGTTCACGGAATAAATAATAACAGATGATGGCGAAGGAGACCATTGTAATGAAGTTGGCCAGTGTGGAGAACGGCGCCAGGTACTTGAGCTCACGCACCCAATTGATGAGTATCAGCGGTATCAAGATGATGATCATGCACAGACGCACATCCACGTTTGTCTCATAGACGGCATCCACAATGGACTTGATGTTGGACGCAACAAAGACCACATAGACACAACAGGTGCCCAGTTGATAGATCAGCAGAAAGACATTCACCACGGTACCAATGTAGGGGGCGCATGCTCTAAAGAAGCCCGGCCCCTCGCTCAGTGCATTCTCCGCCACATCCGTGTAAGTCATGCTGGGCACCTGTAACACAGATTTAGTTAGTCAAGGCAGTCTAAGCATATCATCATTGAACTCACCTTCTTGCGCCGACAGAGCTCGTACTCTGCTTTGACCAGCTGATGTATGCAGTAGGTGCAGATGAGGCCGATCACAATGGTGCCAATGGCGCCCGTCACATAGCCCGAGTTGCGAAAGGCATTGGGCATGGCCAGAATGCCTGTGCCCAGGGAACCTTTCAGCAGATGGAAAAGGGTCTCCCAGTTGCTACAGTAGAAGTCAAAATATTAGTCCCACTTTGTTTTATTTCGTTACTTTACTTACGTTGTCGGATGCGGCACATCGCGATGCTCGTAGGGATTGTAGTCGGGATCTTTGGCTGCCTTGTTGTTGTTGCTGCCACCCTTCTCGGCCAACTCTAGTGAGTATTTGTTGCCACTCTGCTGCTTAATGTTGTCCACATGATCGCTGACGAACGCTGGATTGTTGTGTCCATTTTTACTCATTGCTGCCGGCAAGAAAGAGAAAGGAAGGGAGAAAAGAGTTAGAGAAATAGCGAATGTGAGATGATTTCAGTGAAATTTCACTCGTAATAGGCCGTAAATCAAAGGCGACACAGGTCCGTCGACCACACAACGTACATTTAATTGCTCACTGACACCATCTTATGAAGATGGTGATCTATCTATGTGCGCTATAAGTGCAGCGGCTGAAAATAGTTTGACATATTTCTAAATTAAAAGCAGACCCCGGCGCAATGTCAAGTTCAATGTAAAGCAAAGCGTTGCCCCCGCCACATGATCCCACATCAGGGCAGGCAAACACATGAATAGCCACACACACACACACTGACACACTCTCAAGTCCACATGCCGTGTCTGAAACGTGCTAACATTTTGTAATTGCAGCCAATTTTACTGTCACTTTGCGCGCTTTGCTTTGGGACGGGACTGGACATTGTTGTGATTTTCATTTAGTCTGGTCGCTCTCGCTGTTACCGCTGCCCCTTTTGTCTAAGACAACAACAATTGCTGTTAATCTTCACATCTGGAGACAAACAACGGCAAACTGCCTATACTCGTATATACTACATTAATTTTAGCCCGACATGCGCAAAGCGACATTTTATTGCCCGCCATTTGGCAGTGTTTTTTTTTTTATTTTTATTTAGATCTCTCACAGCGCGATAAGCCTCGCTCGACTTAGAATCCCCGAAATGGAAACTTTGGCAAATCAAAGCGCAGTCACGGCATACTCGTTATCGCGATGTGTTTGTCGCAAATTTTCCGGTTTTCACGCGCTCAATATGTACAATTAGTGGATTTAATTGCCTGAGTTGACTTATTGACTCGGTAAAACTATAGAATCGAGTAAATATATGCACAATGCGGGTTCTAACTGCATATGAAATTGCTGTTAAGTTAGCGACAAGGTCATCAGCCACTGATTCATAGTTTGCCCATTTTTCACACACCCACAACCAACACACAAGTTGGCGAGGAACTCAAGATGAGCTATGCATAATCTCAAGTACAGCCGGTTTTAAAGCTTGAGTTGCGACTTGAACTGAGCTTATGCTGAGATCTTTGCTATGCGGAAGTTTGAGAGAAACAAGCATAATGGTTTAATAGTTTGTGGCACTTGTCTGGAGTGCAATGCTCCATAGAGATTTTAAATATATATATATTTTTTTTTTTTTTTTTTTTTTTTTTTTTATCCATATCGTTTAGGTCTTTAACATTGACTCTATAAATATATATAGGAATTCTTTTTAATTCTATAAAAACCCCGTCAAACTCTTGTGTACCATTAACTTATAAGTTATCTTTTATAGATCAGCAAATTTAAAGCTTACTCACTAGATCCGCCTTGCAAACCAGAAAGAATTTTCGAATCAATGTATTCCCGTTAATGTTTGCATATTCCAAAATTGTTGATGATATTTATATTACGGTAGCGTCATCAAACTCACTTTTTTTTGCGCGTAAAACAAAATTCGCAGAAATACTTTGGTTAATTTATTCTACGATAATTTATGCGCATCGTTTGGTCGAAAAAGAAGCAAAAGAAAAACTACAGAGTTTGTTTTATTAATGAAGTGCAACCGGTTAAAACTGGATGCGTTATAGCCTTAAGAAAACTCGTCTCAAAATGCCTCCCAAAGATATTGAAATCACTTCGAATAAATCTCAGACGGCCGCACACAAATCAAATTGAATTGTTCAGCTATATGCGCACTATTTAATGCAAATTTGCGGTCACAGAAATAGAAATAAATTCGATCATTAACAGCATTTGTCAATTTCAATAACGACTCAAAACATAATGCAATCAATCAATATTCAATGAATTCCCATGTGAATATTCACAAAAATGGACAATGCAAGTTGAACACGTTTAGCACGCGACATTTGTATTTTGTTTTTCGTCTCCTTCTTTTTTTTTGACTCCCCCTGAGTTCAATGCGCCAGCTTTACTTTAGCGACCTTAGCGGCTCTTCAGGTGTTTGTGATTGAAATTTTAAATACATTTCTCGACGTGACGTTCAATTTCAATTCAATTGGTCGCCTCGATGACGTCGCACTACAAACTTCAGCTCCGTCAGCTTCTGTAGCTGAAAAATAAGTTGTTGGCCTTGCTCCGCATTTGGTTGAATGTTTGTACAATTCGATACGACTCAACTCGATAACTGGCTAAGCTAACAGACTTACAGACTTCTTTGTTCTAGCTCTGATACAACTGAGAGTTAATGGCTCATAAACAGCATATTAGAAGCAGTTTTTTAAATTATTTTTCAGTTAAAACGGAATGTTGAATGGTCTAAACAATTACTGTAAATGGGTTTAGTTGCACGAGAGTGAATTTTTAAACTGACTGCACGTTGATCATGATAGTGGAATATTTTCAAGTTTCTTAAGTAGTGTGGAAAATTTTGTGGGGACTTTTAGAGCTACGCCTTAAAGAAATAATTTCCCATCTGTGCTACCAAAGAAAACATCTTGTGGTATATCATAACATTATATAATAAAATAGTATAACATCTGAAGATAATTTTTTTACAGCACACAGTAAATAAAACTTCAGCGTGTTAAATATATGATCTTTGCTCTTGTCTGACATAGTTCAAGTATTATCTTTCATCTCATTTCATATCATATCTTATCTGCAGCTAATCTCATGTCATTTTTTTGGGCAATTGTCTTCGCCTATGTTTAGTCTGTGCTATTTTTGTACACTTGATCAATAAAAATTTGCGTCAACATTTGTGCTAATTTTAATTATACAATTAATTCGGATTTACAAAAATCTCGCTCATCTCTCGCCTGAGAATGTGCACTCAAGCTCGACTCTCGAGTTTTTTTGAGTGTTTCGCTCGGTTAGTAATTCGCAATTTACTGTCGCACTTCCGTTTTTAATTAGCCGAAACTGTTCCTTTTTTTGTTTTTTTCTTTTGTGCTCTAAAAAAGATTTACAGGAAAATTCAAAACTTACCGATGGGCCAAAGAATTCAGTAAAGTTTTCAAATGCCGCTTTGTTTTCTTATCGCAAATTTCTGTGTTCGAATTGTATAATAACAAAGGAAACTAAAACAGTCGGTAAAGCGCAAGAATGTTTCACGGTTGCCAATCGATTGGTCAATTGAATTGTTGTAGGTGTCGAGGAACCTTACAAAATTACAATTTATCGTGATTAAGAGAGAAGGGATTAGATAGACAGAGAGAGAGAGAGAGAGTACGATGTGATCGTGTTGACCGCGCGCTAACGACTAAATCATTCGCAACGTGGGTCACCGGTTTTATGCAGTGCTGCTGCCAGACAGCCCAGTCGATCGTAATGGCAGACATGAATACTCATGAATACTCGTTCTCTCAGCAGCAACAACAACCACATGCATAATCACAGTCAGACACGAACAAAAAATATACCCGAAACAGAATCCGGCGTAATAAATATGCGTGTGCGAGTCAGAGAAGATTCTGCAGACGACGCAGAAGAATCGCCGTAAATGACATGATATGTTATAGCAAGTTTCGTTGAGCACGATCTCTGTAATTACTCTGTAGATGGCTTAAGTAAGACGCTGAGAGCAAAGCTTTGGCGCGTAAGAGAGGCCCCTCTTCAATTGACATGTTTATTCTCGTTTACTGTTAACGATCGAAGATCTTATCGCACTTAAGCTATTAACTAATTGTTACTATGAAATTAACTAAGAGATTGTGATTGTGATTTACTTAGTGACTTGTTTTGCACTAGTTTCCTGGCTGAGCTGCTTTCTTTCGCGTGTGTTCCTTGCGAAGATTAGTTCCTGCTCTGTGGCAATTGATATCAGTATAAATGATCAATTTTACTTAATTCTTGTTAGCTTTCTTAGGCTCTCTGTTGCCTTTTCTAGACTCTACTTAGTTTACTTTGATTCAAGTGCGATGTGCATTCTCCGACAGTTGTCGATGGCTTGGCAAACAGACGACAATGATAAAAGTAAATACCTGCTGCGTGTTGCCTTAAGTTGAGCATCGTTTAACTTATTTCTTCCTCTACCTCTCGCTCTCTTTTCCTTCCTCTTGCTCTGCATCTCTCCTTGCGCACCTCTCTCGCTTTCGCGGCACTAAAGTCGTTGCCAAATATTCCGCAAGTTGACGCGTAACTATGGCAAGACAGCCCAAAGAACCAGTACAAGTTGTAAGGTGTAAGGTGTAGTTAACTGCCACTTTGGACAATCGACAGACAACAGCAACAACAACAACAACAACCACAACAACATCGACAACAACAACTGTTGCCAAAATGTGCAATTTACATTTTTGTTGTCGCTGCTGCACTTTCTCAGACAACGAACCGGTTTGCGAGCAAAGAGAATTCGCAGGCTTGCGCGAAATTTCATTTACCACAACGGCCTTCCATGCATGTTTTGCATGCATTGCGCATACGCCGTGTGTTACAGTTACAGTTGCAACGAGCGAGCTGGCAGCACAATGCGAGCACAATCCCACTCATATATGTATATATAATCAATAAGCCGGCTAAAAGATTCCCCTTTGCCTGCAGCTGTCTGGCTGGCCATCTGTACGCGTGTTGATCGGAAACCGGTCAAGCGTTACCTCGACTCTGACGTAGTCTTGTCTAACATGCCGATTTATCGTGTCTTTGTCTTCATCTGTGTCTGCGTTTGCGTCTGTGTTGGTCTGTGACGTCAACTTTCAGCTAGTTATGAATCACTTTGCAGATCAATCGATCACAACTGCTGACCAACTGCCCAAGTTGACCGACTTCAATTTACGCAAATCTCACATTTCATTGAGGTGTCCACTCTTAATCGGTTTATAGCCCTAATGTATTCGCAAGGTGCTAAGAGCTAACTTTAATAAATTTGTTGATCAATTGATGCTAATTTCTCAGTAATTTGGTAGCACTCTAAACCGGCTATAAAAGCCTTTAAATTACTGAACAATATTTCAGTTATTTGTTGCATAATTAAAACCCGATTTTGGGCTCGATTAAAATAACTTTATACAATAATTTCAGAGCTGCGAGGGGGAAGTGGAAGTAGCGAAAAAAAGCTTTTAGAGCAATCACTGGGTCAAACGAAACACGCTAATTAAATGTGAAACAATTTCGCGGACAATATCCGCACTGACATGCAAAAAAAAGCGAATTGCATCTATTAATTACACGCGAAAATTACACAGACAATGATGGAATCAAAAAAAAAAAAAAAAAAAAAAAAAAAACAATCGCAGCTCTAGGCAAATTACTATTGATGCTAATGCTGTACGTAAATAGAGATAGAATAGAAAGGTGAACAAAATAAATAAATGAAAATAGAAATAAAAATAGTTCCATTACAACATAATTGAAAATGGGTTTTGCCTTGAACTTGGATTGAACTCGACACAACTTGGACTTAGCGGGAGAAGTTGCCCTTTGGCCTTACGCAGATTACACTGATAACTGGCATAGAGAAAGAGTGCAGAGAATGCACACACACACGTGCGTCACAGGTTCATTTTCTATTGTTGTTGTTGTTTTGATATTGAAATCGGCTGTTGGCCACCCGTTGAGCATAGCACGTCTAATCTAAGCACCTACAGCAAGTGGACTTGTGTGTGTGCGGCCTAATTGAATGATTACCTTGTTATTGTCAATTTGTGTCGCATCACAACTATTTTACATATATACTATATACATAAATATTAGTGCATATATTTAATGGAACTGAACAAAAAAAGAAACAAACTAAATACGAAATTGCGCATAGCTTAACTGGCTGGAGAAGTGGGTGATGCTGATTTATTTGCTCCGAAATCACAATTAAAGGAAGTGAGAATTGAGAGCACGTTTACAGGGCATAAAGAGTTGAATATAAATATAATATAAATGCATTAATCTGACTAAATTAGTTGCTTATTTTAAGCACGTTTCAGGCTGCAGGCAACAAGTATGTCAAGTGCGATGCGTCGACAGCTTTACTTTCTCTTCCTTGCCAGTTGCCTTTGCTTTGGTTCGCTTTTCTTTGAAATCACTTAAAGGTATTCACAATAAATCGTTGAAATTATATGCCATAAATTGTGAGTTCCTCAACCGATCATGCTGCCCACAGTTGGTCTAATCTAAGCAGCCGCATTCCAACTCAACTCGTTGGCAAAACAAATGCTCCAAGTAATCTGAGTGAGTTGGTTTCGGTTTGCTTTTTATGGTTCTCCCTTAACACCGGCGATAAGACAGCTTAATCGCTACTGTAGCTGCTGCTGCTGCGTATTGTCTCCAGTTTATCAGTTGAGCTACTGTAACATTATTTCGTGAGTCTTTTCGCACGTTTCGCTGTCTGCGCCTCGCGTATGCGCTGCAGAAACTATTGCAATAAAAGCTGGCCCACTCCACGGGCAGCATATTGGCAATCTGTCGCTCGATCGCTCTGTTCGGGCTGTTTCAATGTTAATGTTAAGCCAGAGTCATTGCCAGGCGTTCGTTAAGTGTATTCGAAAATGATCGCAGGCTAACACAAATCGAATATTTTATGTGGGTCTGGCCTGAAAATCACTCGAATTTTGAGCGAGCAAGTTTTGAGTGTGTTTTACTGTGCTTAATTGTCGAGTGTTGAGTACTATACTCCAAGAGAATTTATTGTAAGACTTGTCGCTTTTATTCGTTGCACGCCAATCGCTCCATAAACAATAGTGAAACAGTACGCGAACAGTTTAGCGCACAACCAGTCGTATACTTGATTTAGCTACAAAGTAAAGCAGAGTGCAAACAACAGCAGCAGCAACATGACGTTGGCTGCGCGTAATGGAGCCACAGCAAGTGGCGAGCAGGCAAATGGATCTGTAAGTTCTTCACATATCTTTATAGGTGACCCTCGAAAGTTGCCACTTAGTGACTCTTTATCAGCGACACATTTATGGGTCGCTAATCGCGGATATATTAAATAAGATTGTGCTCGTTTCTGTGTTAATCGAATTGTGCCTTGTCGTGTGCCCGAGTGATATATCAATCAATGGAGCTGATATTCAGAAATGACATCTGCCTGGAGGAGGGTAGATAAAGCAGGCAAGGCAGTGCAGGCAGTGCAGGCGACTCCCTCTCAGCTCTACCCGGACTCCTCTAAAATAACACTGTCAATATCACTGCTCTTATCACTTGGCCTGCTATTTGGTTTGCTTAATGACAGCTTATGAGATGCTCATGGCCCACAGTTGCGTACCAGTTCTCGGGTTACCTAATACCTACGCTAGTTACACTGACTACTGCGATTAGAGATATGAGTCAAGTAAATGTGAAACAAAATGTAATTGGTAATCCGTTAATAACTACAAAAGCCATTAGCGCTTATTGGCTCGCAAGCGTGGCGATAAAGTGTTCTTTCCTAATTGAAAATACTTCAGATTGTGTGTGTGTAAAAAGATAAAGTCGAGACACTGATTGGGTATTACCCATAAACTTGACCTGCTGATTTACTTTACTGCCCTAATTGTTACTTCAATCTGATAGCTACGATAAGAATTCGTAACTATTTTATGACTATTATCGACTGACTATAATAATAAAACTTGATACATTTTACCTAGACTCAGCGAAACTCTGAATAATTAGTGAGTCAGTTTATTAATAGTTAAACTAATTTTAAAATAACGACCCGATAAGCGCGCTAAAATTGGTTTTAAATAAGCCAAACATTTGCGGCAACTGGTGTGAATCAGTCGTCTCTGATCTGCATTAATAACCACATTATTGTTCATAAAAACAACTGCAAGTAAGAAATTTTCAATAAAGTTGAAGTGACTAATTAAAGTAACTTGGCTAGCGTAAGGAAAAGAGAGAGGAAGATCGAATATTTAAAAATTATATTAACAAATACCAAAAATGTCAAACGACAACGAGGTGAGGTTTAAAAAATGCAGTGAAGGATATAAAGTGTGATTGCATGCCGTGAACTGTGCTCTAATGAGACATACAGGGATACAATGAACTGTAAATCGGTCATTCAATGTAAACGCAATACGGGTTAAGCCCACTAATTGCGCTATATTCGGGGGAATTTCGCTAGCGTCACCAGTTTATGGAAATGTGTTTCAATTATTGTGTGACGAGTGATCAATCTGATTCAAGTTGAAGCTCCTCACGTGTGTGCTTTGCATTCACAAGTTGCTACATATCCGGATATATGTATCTGCGAATATTCGTGTGATTTTTTTTTAATTGTGGCCTCAGCTCAACGTGTATTTAATCTCCTCCCGATCGTTTGTCAGCTCTCGTGAGCTGAGCCTGTTACTGTTTATTTAATTTCTTTTTGTAAATCATTGTTTGCGCTGTGAGTGCAACCGGTTGTCGTTCTAAATATAAAACATGCATTTGTAACTGTCTGTTGGGTATGCAAATTATCTCTTAAATTTCAGCTCATATTACAAGTGATTTGCAGGTCGACAGCAATTTCAGTTTTTTGCTGAGATTGTCATAAATTAGCATTCAAGTACGACTTGCTGTAGATTTGTTTGACTAGTGCAGTTTATTTCTTTCTAAATATTTTTCTATTTTACTTAAGTAGCTAAATTTGTTGGAATCAGTGCAAAGGTCACAAAAATTAAGACAATTTTTTCGCACACATATCAAAAATAGTTTGTTTATGACAACAAGCAAGCAATGCGTCGGCGTCGGGGGCGTATGCGCAATGTCCAGACAGCTAGACGCAGTGTTTGTTTTTCGTTAAGCGACTCAGCTTCGTTGAGTTTGCAATTCACTTCGTTTGCGCAGCATTCAAAATTTTGTCGATAGATGGCGCTAACAGAGTCGCAGCACAAAAGTATGCAACACTTTTTTGTGAGTTGCTTTGCCCGAACACAACGGAAATTCAAAACCAGCTGGAAAAAAGCTAGATTTTTATCCGCTGCCCATTGAAAATGCTGGATTTTAACGGTCATAGGCTGAATTGGCCACACTAAACACAACGGAAATTCAAAGTGAGGACTTCAAATTGCTTTTTATTAATATTGAAAAATATATTTAATATTTAGTTATATCATTTTCTTTATTTTATAGTTTTCTTTTATTTCTATCGTTTTAAATACACTTGAATTTAATTCGCCCAAGCTCAATCAAACCACAATCAATCTCTTCTTGAACTAATCCTCTATCAATGATTAGTTTTCATTTAAGCTGTAAACTCGGTCAAGTTTGGGATACAATTTCGCTTCAGCGCAATTGATTGAACTTTGCGAAAAAAGTAAATAACAAATAAATCGAAAAACTTTTCCATATGTCTACGTGGCAAAACCGCTTTGCACTGGCTGCTCGGTCAGACGAGATCGGTATCAATTCGATATTTGCAGCGTTGTCGACGCAGCTGGCACGTTTCGAGTTTCACATGAATAAATGCGCCGCAAAGAACAAACATAAATTGATTTAAATTTGCAGTTGTTTTATACACACACACACACACACACACACAACCACATACACACGCAGCCATACATACCTCAGTTTAATTCTATATATGAAACTCTGACTGTGCGAGTAGCCCTTGACGCGTTCGCATATTTTTGGCAATCAATTGTCAATAATTGGTTAGCGGTAAACGTCACACACTTTTCAATTGCCAGTTAATTGAGCAGGCGACACGAGACAAGTTCAACTTAAGTGGCAGCATGAGTAGGGGAGCAGGAGGGGCCCTAACTCTGTGACGTTCTGCGCAGTTGGAAATTGTTGGCAGCAGACACATCAGGCACCCTTCGACGCCTGTCGCGTGTGTGGGTGCGACGCAGTTTCATTTTCATTTTTCAGCTTTTGCTTTGGCCTTTTCGTTTGAGCGTTATCTAACGGCATCGCTAATTAATTAGCGCATTATTTGACATACACCATGCAGGGAGTTTCGTGGTATACCCCTTAGCAATTGGTCGTTTAAGGGATGCACGACAGACATATTGCCTCAGCGACAGCTGCGTTGACAGTTCAGACTATTTTGTTAGTTTTCTTTAAGTTATCTGTCTTGAAAATAGTCATAAATATGTTTATTAATAGCAGTAGTTTAACAATTATTTGCATGAAATATTACTCGTTTCAGAATGATGCGAGGTATTTTTGTTGCAGGCTACGTGAATCATGTCAAATTATTTGAACTATCGCTTAGGTGCGGCGCTGCTCCCTCTCGCTCTGCCTCACTTGGCTGTTTGTGACGCATATGTTATACACAAGTTGTTGCTGCTTATAAGGAATATAATAACGGAACAGATTTGCTATAGCCCCGCTGGAGGCCGAGCAAGTTTCCTTTTTGCTAGAACTTCAACAGTTTTCATTATCAAAAGCGGAACCAGCCGTCTGAAGTGCAACTCTACTCACACACACACAAGCACACACACAGACAGTCACTCAAACAGAGCGTACTCTCTCTCACTGGCTCGTTCGCTCCCTAACGTTCACTCTTTCCCTCTCCCATTTGCTCAGCGGCTCTTTCACTTTGTTGCTCTCTCTTTCTCTGCCTCTCCCTCTGTCACTCACTCTCTCTCTCTCTCTCTGTGGCTCGTTGTTTATGTTGCCCGTGAAATCGTCCAAATCGGGGGGTTTTTACTCGCTCGTTTTTGTGCGAAGGTTGGCATTCTTGTTCTGTTTGTCAAACCGTGCGGTTGTCAGAACTTTCAAACTAATACAAATCTCTCAATCTTAAACCTCGTCTTGGCAACGTTTTTTTTTTCAAATATTTCCCTCAACTCAGAGCAGGAAGAAGAAGAAATTATATAGAAAACGTTGCCTGGCCAAGACGCGCCTAGTCGACGCCGCCGGTCGCAAGTCGAAGAAGAATAATTTTGCATTAGTAATATTGCATTTTATCTTTATCAAACCAAAAATTACATAAGTCTCAAATTTTGCACTAAATTTCCCTCATTAAATTCTATTTATTATCGTAACAAGTGTGCGGAAATTGCTGGAAAGCGCGTGAAAAGCGCTACAACAACAACAACAACAACAAGAGCGCGTTTAACATTCAAAACGTTCGAAAACGCAAAGCACTCATTGCCATTGGCGACAGGATAACGCTGAAAGGATAACCCCGTGACCCCGCGTGAAAATGAGTTTTCACAAAAGCGACTCACGCACGCCGCTGGCACCGGCCGAGTATACCGTAAGTACCCAAGTGCCCAAGCCACCTAAGCACCCAAAGGTCCCTGTAGGTCCCTGTCGGTCCCTCTTCGTCACTCTACGTATGCTAAATCGCCCTCGTATCGATTTCTCTTTGTGTGAAGTGCCCGCATAATTGTTATAATGAGTGATCTAATTAGATATCCGCATGCGATAGCTGTGGGCTTATCAGCGGGAATAGATATATGGTACATACATATCTATCTATATATATTTATCGCATTAACAGTTTTGCGAATTCTCATGATTCAGTCGGCATACCCTTGATGACTGTCTATATATAGAGGAGTTCTATCATGTGATTCGAGCACTCCCACTCATCAATCCAGGAACTTAAACCGATTTACACAGTTTATTGATCGATCGAAATTGCTCTATGCAAATCAATTTGTTGTTTGTTTTGATATGATAACAAACCCGAAGGTGGCCCGAAAAACTGAAGCCTAATTTCGGGGATGTTTCTGCCATCGTTTTCGGCTTCTCTTTTCTTTTCGGCATGTGTTGTTGTTATGAGCAACAAACAAAGTCACACATAGAGGCATTTCCACCCTCGCTCCTAGAACTAGCTAATATGATTGTTCCTCTTTCTCTTCCTCTTCCTCTTCCTATTCCTTATGTTGTTGCTGCCTGTGCACAGTGGAATTTTCCACTCGCAGAGCGAGCAGCGCCTTGCACTTTTATGTTTGCCACGCCGGGATTCGTGTTCGCTGCGATTCGAATACGATGCCGCTGCCGTCGCCGCCGCAGGGGACGATGTAGGGCATTCAATTGCCGACGTCGGCGTCGTTGTTCTCTACCTACTTCGTCAGCATATTTCAGGGTTTCAGTTTTTCTCTTTCTTCTGCGCGCATGAAAAATGTGCTAGCTTGTCTTATGGCTTGGATATTTCGTCAGTCAGTCCGTCAGTCATTACTGCTGCTGCTGCGCAAGCGCCGTCGCTGAATTTGCTGCGTTGCTTTTCTCGAGTGGCCAAAAAAATGGCACAACGCAGAATTCGAATTCGACTTCGAATTCGATCGCATTTGGTAATTTTCCATGCGCTCAAGTCGCGCTTGCCAAGTGAGTCCAGAGAGATTCTCAACACTTGTTAAAGTAATTATTGGCAGTTGTCTCGCTCTCTCTGTCTCTCTTGCTCCCTCTCGTTCTGACACAGCAGGTAGAGCAACGAGCTCGCTGCTTATTCCAGAGCACAACTCCGATTACTCAGCTGAGCCTAGCTGAATGCAGTTCTTATTAGTTATCGGAATCGGTTTCAGTGTCTCCAATTGGCGATATCTGACATAACGGGAAATAGTAGAGCGACCCTTCCTGCCACCCCCCCTGGCCTGCGGCCCCTCGTTGCGGTGATTTGATACATTGAATTCAATGTAGGTGCAATTGAAAATTTATCTATGCACAGGCAGGCGCCAGCCACCCTCCACCCCCAGCTCTAAAGTGCTGTACTGTGTTCTCAAGTGTAGTTTGTCAATTTCATACGCACTGTATGACACAAGGGGGATGACGCGGCAGGAGAGCTGCTTCACTGGAAACGAAACTGAGCCACGTGATGCACAATTCGTCTGCGTTGTTTTCATTTGTTTTAAGCATTTTGTTTATTGTTGTTGTTGCTATTGTTGTTGCTGCTAGCATTTTAGCCAGTTTTGTAAAAATTTTCCACTACAAATCGTTTGTGCTGCCGTTGTCGTTTGCAGTTTTCGTTTACGTTTTCGACTGCATTTCAGTTTCTGTTTCTGTTCTGTTCCAGTTGCAGTTGCTTATGTAAGTTCAATGGCATGCAGTGCCACTACTGTTTAGTGCCATATAGACACTTCTAATTGGGGACGTACATGAATGCAGTTTCTTGTCGTCGCACGCCTGCAAATGTTAGTCATGGTATGCAGCGGGGAGGGTGGCAGAAATTGCAAAGGGGGAAAGGGTAATTTCCTTTCGTCATACTTCGTAACTTAAGGGCTGACCACACACGCACATACACACACACACACTAATACCCACTCGCTATGCAGCACTTAATTACTCATTATTTGCACACGATTTCCAGATTGCAGTTGAGAGTTTCTCGTGTTATTTCATTAGGTTGTAAATATTTTTGACGCTCTTATCTCTGGAAGGTTCGCCAGGTTTACCTATCAGGGAATACCTTTTCCGAGGCTATAAACTATTAGCGTTTGATACGTTTTGATTGATGCGCGCGTTTTCAATGAATTATCAGTATTATCAGTATTGTTTGCTTACGAAACAGAACTCCACATATGCATATCATTCATGTGGTTATATATAAATATATACCCATAAACGCAAGATCGATAACTTGCTTTATGCATATGGAGCATGATGCGTGCTATTACAGGGTATTGCGCAATGCTAGGCAGGCTTATTTCACAATTTGCCTGCTTCAGTTTTCGATCTTTGCTTGTGCAATGCCAAACAGTTATGGCCAATATGTCCATATTGCAACGATAGTTCTGACGCATACACATACAGGTATACATGTGCATTTGTGTGTGTGCATATGCAAATGTATGCGTATTTGCATATTCCCATCTGCAGCAGCAGCAGCACCAGCAACAGCACCAGCAGCTGCTGCTGCCCGCTTATCGTCACCGCTGTCGACCCCTTATCGAGTTTTCTCTCTCTGTCTCTCTCTCTTCCTCTCTGTCCCGCTCTCAATTCGCTACAGTTTCGCCCGAGTGCTAACGGCACTTCGACGCCATCTTGCATATTGAACTTGAACCGCGCCAATGCGACACGTGGAAGCCGCTTTCAAGTTGCATTTCTTGCTGCTGCTTTTTGCGCTTGTTCTGTTTGCATTTCAATTCGTGTGCAAATTCCAACACAGCCCCTTTCCTTCCCCCTTTCCCCTCGCTCTGCAGCCCTTTGCTGAAACGCGACTAGAGCGCAGCGCAATAAAAAAGCAACGCAGTTAAGAGGGGGCGAAATTTTGTAATTTCGTTTGTAGATGAAGTTTTTTTCAATACGAAATTTGTTGCACGCGACATAACACAGTCAAGAGTGGGGAGGCGGACGGCTGAGCGGGCCGACGGGCGGACAGACAGTGGGACGTGCATATGGCAAATTGGTTTAACTTGTTTCACAATCACATTGTGACGCGACTGGCAACGCAGCTGTCCAATTATAATTGAGAATAGTTTTATTTTTAGTGCGAATTGCCGTTATTCTGCTATTTTTAGTTGTAACTAGTATACCCTGTAAATATGAGCATACGGAGTAGGGTATACTCGACTGAATAAAGTTTAATGTATGTATACCTTTATTTTTTCTAGTTTTCTTGGCAGTTTAATTGGTATACCCTGTAAATTGGCATATGTAATGGAGAGTATGCTCGACTAGAGAAATCTAGATATAAATATAGTCATTGTTCAGTTATCATTTTAAATGTTATTTCATGCTCCCACTAACTATTAAATGTGTATACCCTGTATGAATGCATTTGTAGAATGTAGGGTATACCCGACTGTCGATAACTTAAGTGTGTATTGTCGTTATTCTGCGTACATCAGCACTTTTTTTCTTTTTTCAGTGATTTTCGCTCATTTCGATCTATAGCTAAAATCAACTGAAGCGAAACTATTGTCAGAGTTGCTCTTCCAGTTTTATTGCTCAGCCCAAAGTGATCGCCAATTGGGCGTGAACACAAACTGATCTTAAACTGTTGTTTTTATTTATGGCAATTTATTATATTCTATAATAGAAACGTGCAATCTTACGACTAATTAGCGTGGTAATAAATCAACTTGAATGCAGCTCAACAATCATCATTCTCTAGATATCATCGGCAACATCAGCGTCTGTCAACAGTGCAGCCAACTATTTAGTTAATGAAAAGAAAAAATGCCAGAAATAGCCAGCAAATTTTGTTGGTAGATAAAACAATGATAGAGTAGCGAAGGCATTTAAATTGGAGAAAACACTACAAAGTATTTAAGTACATATATAAATAAATAAAGTTAGCAGATGTCTTAGAAGAGCTAAAATTAAGAAAATTTTGCTAAAAAAAACAGCTATAAATCCCGCTAGCATCTAGTTTACAATTTACTTCACATCTTGATAGATCTAGTGGGAAAATAGCTAAATGGCAAATATTTGCGCGGTCTGTGCGAATTCGCCACGTTCGCTCATTGCGTCCGCATTTTCATATTCGCTTGCTTCGCCGCGCAGCTGTTTATCCTTTACTGCCGCTGCTGTTCGACGGCGCTGCGTGTGCACAGCTTGTACTGCCTGCCCACAGATGGCGCCACTGCCTGTCAAAACAAGCATACGCACTGTTGACGCGCGCCCTGCTCGCTTGAAGTGATGGATTACAATGAAATTGAGCGTGATTTTGTTGTTTTCGAAATAATTGCAGTAGATTTTCGTAAATTTGCGCTGCAATCTTTCAATTTACTATTTAGATTTGTTTATTCAATTTAAACTGCCAAAATAAGTTGGGGTTTTTTAGTTTTGGCTGTTGTTGTAGCGCTCGTACATATTTTTCGCACATTTTTTGCGCAAATTTACAGCTTCCTCATTAGTTTTATTTACGTCGCAATGGCCGTAGTCGCTGGCTAGCTCTGTCGTATCATGTCGCTCACGGCGTCGCACTGATTTTGATCAATTTATATGTGGGAGCACTCGTCCGGATTGTGCTTTTTAATAGTCGCCCGAGCAGCTTTCTCCCTCTCTCCCTGGCTCTCTCTCTCACCTTCACGCTTGTGGCGCACGTGTGAACACATAGGAAACAATGCGAGATGACGACATCGACGACGGCTGCTGCTACTGATGCTGCACCCGCAGCTTGATGATCGAATCCCGTCACAGAATCTGTGCTCAGTGCTCGACAGGCAGTGCCTGCTTGTTGCAACGCTTTCTTGCTGCTCTTAGTCTCTGTCTGTGCTGCCGTCTACGTGTCTCAGTGTGTGTGTGTGTCCACTGGCTATTTGTGGCCACTCGCTCTCAGTGCGCGACTGCAGTTCGATGCTGTCGCTTTTCATTTTGGCCACAAATGTGCATTGAGGCGGACGACATTGGCCGTGAACGCGAATAGATTTCTCGTACTGTGTTGCACTGGAATTGCACGTGTTGACGTTGTCGCGCATGTCGCTGCCAGCCTCCAATCGGACATTCAATTCATACTTGAGCCGCAGAACTGCAGCGCAACGCCGTCAAGCTGAACGCCACCGCCGCAAAGCCGCCGTTGCCGCCGCGTCACACGCAGCCGCAGCCGCAGTCGCAGCAGCCCTCAGCACAGTCAAACGAGCAGCAGGAGCTAAGCAGCTTTGCGCCTAGAACGCAACGGGAAACGCGTCTATCGAACGCGGCGCTCAGTCGCCAAAGGCTAAAGATGTCCCTGAAACGGGGTGGGCCACCGCCGGCGGCATCAAGTGGTGCCGCACAGATGATGACAACATCGCTGAGTGCGACCAGTTTGGATCAGCAGGTGCGACTTAAGCAGCATAGCATCATCTGTGTGTGCGTGTGTGTGTGTGTGTGTGTGTGTGTGGGGAGACTGTCGCGCGCAATGTACGCCGCGTTCTTCTTCCGCATAACAGTTTGATTATTGAACTTGAATATTGCGCATACGACGTGTGTTGCCAAGAAATTTCGCTATACGCTGCATTGTCAGGCGTTTTGTTTACTCGCTCAAATTCTGCGCTCGAACTACTCGAGTTTAGCGTGCCACACATACATAGGCACACACCTACACACAGCAGTGGCATACACAAATTGGCAAATTTGACATTGTCAAAGGTCATCTGATGCTGGCAAATCCAGCAAACATCGAGCCACTCTGGCCATAAACTGCATTTATCTTGCCTCAATACGCAAATCATTCTTGGCATAGGTGTAGGTAGACCCCTGTGTGTGTGTGTGTGTGTGTGTGTGTGCTCTCATTGGGCGATTTACATAAGCAGCCGCTCTTCGCCCCCCGCCCCGCCCACTTACTCTTTGCCCACTCTTCCCACTCTCTGCTCACTGCATTTATCGGCTTCTCTTTACAATTGCAGAAAATTCCGACGGTCGTGACGGTCTACGATAGCGAAAAGAAAAACGGCAGCAGGAACAATGCGAGCAGCATAGGCCAGCCCAAGTGAGTGTTGTGTTCGATCATTTCAGTGTTCGATGCCGTCGGCAACGCTTCGAACCGTATAGAGTTCGTTTTATTTTTTGCATTGTCCATTGTGTATTGTTGCGTTTGTTTGCGCGTATGTGCGCCCATTCAGAATGTACAAGAATATCGATAACGAGTCGTCGACTACAATGTTTGAAATGTATTCATCCTCGGACAGATTCATACGCTCCGATCTGGCCGACGTCCCTGTGCAGCAGGCAGCAGGCTCGACGCTTCCTCTGGTGCTGACGCGCAAAAAGGGCGGTGACGATGGCGAGGATGGCACCTACAATCCCTTCGAGCATCGCAAAGTGGAACATCCCACATCGTAAGTATTGAAAGGGAGGGATAAACAGAAAGGAAATCTCTAAAAAACATGGACTCTATCATGCTGCAGTAAAACTCCAGAGAACTTTATAGTATTTGTGAGGGAAACTCAAGTAAAACTCTTTAGGTAAAAAGTAACTTCATAAATATAACTCGGGTACAACTCTTAAGCTGAAAAGAAATACTCAATTATTAAGTTATCAAGTTATCTTGCAAACCCAAGCAAAATCTGTTGAGATCAATTAAAATGCATGTTATTCATAATATTTTCCATTGTGCAGCTCTCGAACCTACGTCAACGCAAAGTGATTCCACCTAGATATCGATCATACGCTTACATAAACAGCTGATCTTGTACTTGCACGCCAGATAAATCAATGACCAACTAATTAATTAACGTCATTGAACTTTTCGTTCGCCTTTTTTGCGCTTAATTTCAACGAAAAGGAAAGAAATAAAAATCAAATCGGAAATGCAATTCGCAAATTTTATTGACATTGTCCTTGGACTTTAGATGCAAAAGCTTCGTAACTAAAAATAAAGTAAATTTTCAAATAGAAACGAAATAGCAAAATAGAAATAGATAGCAAGAGAGTGAGCGAGAGAGGGAGAGCAAGAAAAATAAAATGAAAACAAATTGTAAATGTCGAAATTTCGTTGCAATGAGAATCGGGGAGAGAGGCAGCTGGCGCCGCTAGCTGCACAGTGCAAACAGAAAGTTAGGTTAGGCAGGGAGAAGTCTGGGGTTTTTCCACGCTGCCATTAAGCTTTAATTACATATATTGAGACGGTCTCAGATTCTGATTCACTTTGCAGCTCAAAGCTGGTTTCGAATTATATAAGCATGTACATGATATGATATGGAATGATATGCTGTGATATAATTTAGATGTAGCTGTATAAGTGTATATACTATGCTCTCCTCTCTTTCTCTCTCTCTCTCTCTCTCTCTTGTTCTTTCCCTCACGCTCAATATTTTGATGCACTTTATTTTGGCAGTCGGATGGGATTGCATATTATATAGACAATAATCTGGCACGATAAGTACATCTGCACATCATATAGACCATCTTTAGAAGCATCCAACTAATTACGATATATGCATTATGCTTTTCTAGTGACCTGGAGACCTTTGTGCACCTGCTGAAGGGTTCCCTGGGTTCGGGTATTCTAGCGATGCCGATGGCGTTTGCCAATGCTGGACTTTGGTTTGGTCTGGTGGCCACCTTCGCTGTGGGCACCCTCTGCACCTACTGCGTCCACATTCTGGTGAAATGTTCTCACATTCTGTGCCGACGTCGCAAGATACCAATGATGGGATTCGCTGATGTGGCTGAGCAGGCATTCTTGGATGGACCGCCAGCATTGAATCGTTGGTCACGCTTTATACGCTTCATGGTGAACACTTTTCTGGTTATCGATCTACTTGGCTGTTGTTGCATCTATCTGGTGTTTGTGGCCACCAATGTGCAGCAGGTGGTCAACGTGTACATGGACAATGAGCTCTCTGTGCGCATGTGGATCATGATCGTGTCGGCGCCTTTGGTCTTCATGTGCCTTGTTCGCAATCTGAAGTTCTTGACACCCTTCTCGATGATCGCCAACATTCTGATGTTTGTCGGCATTGTCATCACGTTTGTGTATATGTTCACGGATCTGCCGGCGCCTGCCGAGCGTGTGGGCGTGGTTTCGCCCACTCAATGGCCACTGTTCTTCGGCACTGTCATCTTTGCGCTGGAAGGCATCGGTGTAGTTATGTCCCTGGAGAACGACATGAAGACCCCCAACCACTTTATCGGCTGCCCCTCGGTGCTGAATCTGGGCATGGGTTTGGTCATTGGACTCTACACGCTGGTCGGCTTCTTTGGCTACCTCAAGTACGGAACTGAAACACAGGCCAGCATCACGCTGAACCTGCCACTGGAAGATAAGTGAGTGGCAGCATCTGTTCTCTCCTTGAGGAGTTAATAAATTCCTTCTTCTCTATTGCAGACTGGCACAATCTGTGAAGCTAATGATCGCCATTGCCATTTTCTTCACCTTCACACTGCAGTTCTACGTGCCCGTCAGCATCTTGTGGAAGGGAATTGAGAGCAAGATCTCCGCTTCGCGCCAGAACATCAGCGAATACGGACTGCGTGTGGGCTTGGTGGTAAATACCTGGAATTGATTACAGTATGCACCGTACTAAGCTCATCTTTCTCTAGGTTCTCTGCTGTGGCATCGCTGTGGCACTGCCCAATCTTGGTCCATTCATCTCGCTCATCGGCGCCGTCTGCCTCAGCACACTGGGCATGATTGTGCCCTCGGTGATCGAGTTGGCCGTGTATTACGAGGATCCTGGCTTCGGGCGCTTCAAGTGGCGATTGTGGAAGAACTCTGGCCTGATATTGTTCGGCATTGTTGGCTTCATAACGGGCACATATGTGAGCATAACCGAGTTTCGGAATGAGTTCCAGGGCGGCCATGGTGAGAAGCAGTGAGCCGCAGCGTGGATTGCCGACGATCGTCGCCGCCACAAGTTATGCTAATTTAATTTAAATTAGTCTTAAACAAAACTCTTCTAAGCACAGGGATATCTAAGTTAAGTTTTTAACTAATTTTAGGGCTAACCAAAGTTTTATAAGATTCTCCCTCTGCTTTGTATGCATATGCCTCCATCTCTCTCCAGCTCTCCCACTCTCCCACTCATCCCTAATCGATCGCTATCCGAAACAAACATCAATCAAATAGTTTAATTAATTTAGGCAGCTTTCTTGCTAGCTTCAGTTCCGCCTACACCTATACCTTTTATATTAACCTCTAATTATACCTCTATATATATTTTGACCAAGTATTCGCGTTAGTCGATGCCGCCATCGATTGTGGCATCGAGTTGATTTTAGAGAATTCTTCTAGAAGTGATTTCGTAACCGTAGTGATCTTTTGACAACAACAAATCGTAGTTATACTAGTTGTAATTAGTTCCTAGTCGAACTAACAGACAAAACAGACAGACAGACCAAACACACTCACTCAATCACTCACTCACTCAGACACACACACACACAGACAAACACACGCAGAAGAAAGTGTACAAAATATGCACGTGAATCATTTAATTTGTTATGTATTTTCGTTAATTAAATATTGATTTGATTGATTCTTCCTAATTTGTTTATGCCCTACACACATTAATATCATGACATACATACTTTGAAAAGATATACCTACATATATACCATACACATATAAATATATATATATACACACCTATATTAAACGAGACAAATTGCAATTGAAAATGGCAAATAAACTTGAATAAAAAACGCATATAAAATACATAAAATGTAAAATTGTGGATTGATCTTGTTGGTGTGGGAAAATGATATTTTTAAACAAAACAAAGGAAAGTGTTTTGAGTTTTACAGTATATTTTGATTAACTTATAAATGTCAGAGTGCAAGAGTATTTAAATTTAAACTGTTCTGTGTTGACAAGTCAGCTTTTTCCCAGTCGAATTTAGCTTTTTTCAAAGATTCACAACGGGTATTAAAGCATTTTGAAACTTTTTTAGGCGCCAAAAAGACGTTTAATCGAAAAGCAAGCAGTACAAGCAGTGTACTGCTTACTTAACTGAACACTGTAAAAAAGTATGCAACAGCAACTTTAAATGCATTTCACTGTGCAGTGCCCTCAGAAGTATGCATGCAGTTTTCTATGATTTAACAGATAACTGTTAAAAATAATTTTACCCCGCCCACCGCCCCCTGGCATGCGAAGGGCGTTTGAAACACTTTTTCAAATTCTCAGAAAGTTGAGATAAACTGAAAAAACTAGCTAAAATTTGGAGCCTTTTCCAGGGCGAGCTATGCACTTTACGAACTTGAAAACTTGTGTACTGTTTAAGGAAAAAAGGCAGAACAATATGAAAAAATCCGCATCCATCCATCTATCCCATCTGGTTTTACCGCAATTTCCAATTGAAAATGAGGAAAAACTGCCGTTATTCCAAATGAATTACTGCTTGTTTTATGCTAACAGCGGTCTGTTGAGCAAGCAGTGCACTGCACGCACTGCTTGCATTCCAGTGCAATCCCATGACACCATCCTCGGTACACTTCACGAAAGGACAGGCGAGTTTTGTTTGTTAAATAAATATATATATAATATATATAAATATTACAAAAGTAGTAATTCTTTTAATAATTCTTTTGTACTTGTATTCACTTTACGAAAGATTTGTTTAATTTTCTGGATTTCCTTACATTTTGTGCAAAATAATAATAATTAATTCTTTCGTACTATGGCAAAATCAACATACGCTATTGATTTGTTTACGTTGTTCAACAATAGTAGTTTATGAATTATTAAATTGAAATGGAAGCAGTAACCCGGGTATCAACAATAAAGTGGTTCTTTTGTAAAATTGTTAATATTTATTACAATAGCACAATTTTTCCTTTTGATGGTTTAATTGTAATAAATACATTTTTTAATTGAATAGGTCTAATTTCAATCAATTTGAACCCAACAAAAAATTCCTACTGATCCGCACTGTTTGCAATAAATAACTTTGCCAATTTCCTGGACCTTGAGTGGGCCCACTAATAGTTCCATGTATCGCCTCCGCTTTATTGACATTTCCCATAGTCACAGTGGCAAAAAGATTTGCCGAGACAGACGCAAACAATGCGAGCACTTGATAGCGAGTGATAACAAGCAAACTGCCAAACCGCAGCACGCCCAACAACAACAACTACACCTACAGTAATCGCTTGAAATTGCCAACAATTTGCAGCGCACGTTCCCACGCTTCTTTGCGGCGCTGAGAGAGAGAACTGTGAAATCAAATTAATATTACGATATAAAAGCGCTGAAAAACGAAACGCTGATAAGATATTTATTCAGGTGCTGTGTGTGCGATGTTTCTTCTGTTTCTGCCGGTAATCACCCACAAAAGTGTTGGCGAAAAGGCAAGCGCGGGCAATAAAAAACCAAAAAACCAGAGAAGCGAGAGGGGGGCGAAGAGAGAGGGAGATAGGGAGAAAAAAAAGGGAAATGTGCAAACGCAATTTAAGTCGGAGCAACTGAAAAGTGAACCGTGAGAAAATTACACCCACAGATAACAACAGAAGAACGCTGAAGTGCACGAGCACGAGCACTAGCATATCCAGCAGATACTCAGATACACAGATACTTGGATACTCGCGAGCGATAAGCGTTTTGCATTGTGACGCAATATGTCGAGCGGGTGTGTGTGTACAATTGAAGAAATTATTATTTACCAACGGTCAAGGCGAAGTGAGCGAGAGTTTAAAGTTCGTGCACAGTCCCAAATTGTATCTGACGAATACACGAGCACACACATGAGCTGCCGTTGTTGTTGCTGGCTGCCGCGATAAGCAGCGCACAGCGTGTGAATTTTTGGAAAACCAATCAGACAACTGATTGAACAAACGCGAGTATTTTGTAGATACGCACGCCCGTTTTGGCGCCTGTTAAGCCATCATCATCAGCTCAGCTCAAGCTCGCTGCATAAATCACGTTGCTGCTCAACCTCTGACCGAGCAGATTAAACTGCCGGCTGCAGCTGCACAAATTGGCAACCGGCAATTGGCCACAAATTCATTTGGCTTTTAACTACTGTTAATTTGCAATTGATGCGAGACTGTTGGCCAAATCGATTCGCTGCGCTACACTTGCCAAGTGGCAGGCCACGGCAGTGGCAGCCGAGGCAGCGGCAGCTGATCGATGCAGAGATAAATGCATCTTATTGGCTACACGAGCGAGCTGAGTCTCTCTTTCTCTTACTCTGCCTCTTCCTCTTCTTCTCTCTCTCTCTCCGCGGACTGGCAGCTTACTGTCGGCCGCACAATGTTTGGGCCATGTTTATTGGGATTAGTTGCTTAAAATTATGACCAATTTGTCGGGTTCAATGAGATGCAGCAGCAGCAGCAGCTCCAAGTGCCACTGACAGTGGCAGCTCCAACTGCGACAGAGACTGCAACTGCAACTCAGACTGGCTGCAAGACGCCTTTCAAGTCAATTGCATGCAAATGCAGCCCCCGGCAGCGATTTGCAGACCGTAGAAGGCGTTGTGTCTGCTCGCACTTATTTTGCGTACATTTTTGGTAAACAAAATTAAAGCCTTAAACAGATAATGCGCTATCAGCCAGGCAGACAGACAGACAGAGAGAAACAGAGAGATACAGAGAGAGAGAGAGAGAGGGGAATAGAGACAGGGAGTCAGCAGTGGAGCTGTTGCTGGCACTGGCAGCGCATTCAATGCAAATCTCAGTGACGTCTGGCGAGTTAATAGAAAATTTATAATGCCAGGCGTGCCATAAATTGCAACATACACCCACATGTGTTGCGTCAACGTGGCAACGTTGTGGCAACGTTGCGATAGGCCCGACTCAGCAACGTGTGGGAAAAAGTTGTAATTTGCAGTTGACAAATACGCAAAGCTTCGGGCCTCGCACTGAGCTCGCAAAAATTAACTCATATTGCAGGCAGGCAGACCGAGCGGGCAGCAGCAGCAGCAGCAGCAGCAGCTCCAGCTTGCAGTCGGAGTCAAGTCAATGATTTATGTGCACAGCGCGGCCTACGAAAATGTGTAGCAGCAACAGCAGCGAGGAGCAACTACTGCGAGTAACAATGGCAATGGGGCAGTGGGAGCTGCTCGAGAGCCAATCTCTTGCTGCAGTCTCCTACCTGCTGCTGCTGCTGCTGCTGCTGCCGTGTTGGCGTTGCTGCTGTTCCTATTTCCGATACTCTGCCTGTTGCCTGCGCCGCAGGCTGCAATTGTCTGCTTAAAAGCGTTCATTCTGTCCACAATGAAGCCACATAACTTGGCCGCAGTTTGCCAGCCGCACCAGGTAGTCAACCAACCAGGCAGGCTGCCCCCCTCCCCCACGAAGTGCTCCCACTCTGCCTTCGATGTGATGATTTATTGTGGCTGCGCCTGCGGCGACCTCCATCCACTGTCCACAGCGTCCACTACGTCCACTGTCCCCCCTGTCCAGTTGCACAGTACGGTAGCACGTTGCTCGCTTCACTGCGTTGCTGCTGCCGCTGTGGCTGCTGCAGCGTTGAATTGAAACTTTATTTAATAAGTTGATGTTATTTGTTAACTGAGCCAACGGCGCGCTGCTGAATTATTTCGCTCCCGACTCCTGTGGCAGGCAATTCTAATGTACTCCTCCTAGACCCGACCAGCAACAACAACAACAGCAACAAAGATCGTAAATCATCTGTTCTAATACTGCCGGGGTGAGCATTGATTGAGATTGAGTAGGCTGAGAGCAAATTCAATTGAGTTCCACAAACTGAAGAATGCTCTCTTAATTAATGGGAGGCGATAAAAGTATTTTGCCTTGGCCTGATTAAGGGATAAAAAACTCTGCCCCCGTTTAACTTATGCATGTTGTTCTTCTTATTCTTCCTTCTTTTTCTTCTTTTAAAGAGATCAAAGTTCTGTGCTCCCCTTTGCTTTTAATACATGCTGTTGTTGTTGTCTATTCATTATCGTTAATGTGTTTTATACTGTGCGTACAAGAGGGATAGCTCTGCACAAGAGCTGCCACTACAAGTATACTTCTTATTTACTTTTATTAGTTGCAGCTGAGTACAACTTCAACACACCACGCAGTTATCATATGACATAAAGTCCCTGCGTAGTAAGATAAGCGGTATGCTCCAGGAACAATATGTCAAGGGGGCAGTCCGTCTCTTTAACTGCCAGCACCTGATGCAACGGTTTGAGTACCAGCAGAGCTTTCTTAGCTGCAGTAGGACAGGTGCGAGTTGTCCCTCTCATAAGAACAAATGCAGACATTCGTTGGAGTCTGTACAATTTGACAATGTTTAAATATGATAATAATTTAATATGATAAGCATATAAAGGCAAATTGATAGTGTAGCAACAATGAAAATGATCATTTCACACCTGCAGTTATTTCATGTTGTCATTATAATCAGATGTCGTTATAATCAGACAGAAGTCATTGTAATTACATCGTTGCATATTGATTGATATGATTATTCTTTTCGTGGAAAGAGTTGAACATTACCTTTGTTTACATACTCCCTCTCTCAACTATACGCGTCGAACATGAACTGCCAAAGTCGCTTTTGTTAGTGCGAATGTTTGTGAATTCTTCCGATTCTATTCTTCCTCCTAATCTTCTTATTTATTGTTGGTCTTGTTGTTGTCTATGCCTGGTGCAATCAGTGTAAGCAACTTACGGCACACATAAATGTAAAATATTTATGCATTTATTGAACATAATAGTTGATGAATTGTTTTATGCTGCGGCACCTACAGCTGCATTGCCAGCTGACCTACTGACTGGCAATTAGTACGGCGCAATATTCGAAGTCCGTCTGTTAATGCACTGTGTCAATGCATTTTATTAGAAAGTACAAAGTAGTAGTGGGGACACGGTGCTGTGCCGAGTCTGTCACTTTAATCTGAGCCGCAGCATCTGGCTTAAACACTTGCTGACAAATTGCTGATAAATAAACCTCAAATGCGAGAGATTTGCAATAATGCCTTTCTAATTTCATGCGTTGCCACAGCAGCAGCGATCCTTGTGCCGGGCATGCAAAGCGCATAAAAACAACAACAACGACAAGGAGTAGAGTAGTAGAGAAACAAAGAGCAGCAGAAAAAGCGCATTAAATGGTCGCCTCCTCCTGGCATGGCGCCTCTGCAGTCTGCACAAGTTTTCAGCATTTCCAACACGTAATGCGAATGTTTGAATCATTTGTCCACTGTGCACAGTGCGGCAACTGTGCGATTTTCATTTAAAATTCTTGTCACAGACATGTAATTGCAACGCGCCATTCGACTGGCTCGCAGTTCGCAGCTCGCGGCTCGCGACTCCCGACTCCTGACTAGCGACTCTCCCGGCTCACCCTACTCCCAACTCCCAACTCCCGACTCCCGACTCTGGATCTATATTGCCATAGGTCGCCTGGCCTATTGACAATGCGTTTGTCAGCCGCACTTGGTCGACGATTGCAGCGACTGGGACTGCCTCTGCCTCCGCTGCTGCTGCCTCTGGCGCTGTGTTGACACAGATAAGTGCGTGGCGGCGGCGTCGGCAGCGATAAGTAGCGTTTATGCATTAATTTTTGCCACAAAGTGGCATTATTTATAACGCATTAATGCGCTGAATTAACGTTTATTTAATTAATATTAATGCTGGCGCAGCAGCTGCCGAGGCTGCTGCTCCTGCTACTGTTGCTGCTGTTGTTGCTGTTGCTGCTGCAACAAAGTTGTCAGTTGCAGTTATTGACGCTGCCCGCTGACATTTTGTCTATGCATTTTGGGCAGCCAGTAGGCAATTAAAGGTACCGCTAACAGGCATTGCCTGTCCCGCCAGTCAGTCAGTCAGTCAGTCAGTCAGGCAATTGTCAGTTGGTAGACAACATGTTGCTGACATAGCTTGCGATCATGTTGCTGCCGCTGCCGCTGCTGCTGCTGGGCCAAAAATTTGGTGCAGTTGCAATGGGCAACATTGTCGGCATCTTTTGTGTCTCGTCTCCTACAACGATTGTCAAGCTGTCGTCTGTGCTGCTTACCCCTTTTCATGTCAGACATTCTTCTGCCTGTTGCTGCTGTTGTTGCCTGGGGTCAAGGCCTTGTTGGCAGCGGGGGCGGAGGAGGTGACTTGACTTTATCCTACAGTCAACACTGCCGTCAACTGACGCTGACCGTTAAGTTGTGCAAATATTTGTACAGAAATCGAAAGTAAAGTCGCCAGGCAAATATCCAAACCAAAAACGAATTTCAACTCCCTCAAGAAGTATTTCGATAAACAAATATTTGTGTTGGGCCGAGCGGTAGATAACGTCGGCCACGACATTTGTAATCCATCAGTGTCGGGGGCGGACCACAGCGGATCGTGCAACGTGTGGCTCTTGGGCATGTTGCACGTTGCGTTGGGCGCAATAAACTTTATAATTTATAGACCAATCAGACGCGGATCGCACGCACTAAAACAAGTGAAAAATCATAGTCCAAACACATAATGCATCAGTGGAGATCAGAAAGACAGAGCGAGAGAGCGAGAGAGAGAGAGAGAGGGAGAAAGGAAGGGAGGGAGAGGCAGGCAATTTATAGGATGGCCATGCCAATAGACACCGCACAGCGGGTTGTCAAATCGAAGCCGCAACGCAACGCAACTCGCAGCTTTGTTGGAGCTGGGAGTGGATGAGACTGCAGGATGAGATGGGACTGTGTGGCACAGCGCGGCATCCCCTTGCCAATTGATTTATACAAACGGCAAAGCAACGGAACACAAATTGGTTGGCTTTTTGGATGGTTGAATCGCTTGGTTTGCCTGCTGAATGGTTCTGTCTCTCCTCGAGATGATTTGTTGCACTTTGGCGCAATCGTCGCGTACGCAGAACTGCACTGTTTAACCCCTTGAACTTGCCACATGGGTGGAGTGGTCTTGCACGTGTGGCAACATTTCAGTGGAAATCATTAGCCAAAGATCAGCAACGCATTGCTATCGACAGTCATTGAATACTGAGTTGTTGTTGTTGCTGTTGCTCTGTGCTGCTGCTGTTGCTTTGCATGCCACTTGCGTAGCTAATTAGAGCCATATTTGTGGCACACACAACTCAATCCCCCAATGAAAGACTGCTCTGAACTTGTTGCAAAGCCCCGCGGATTTGACGGAAAGTGATATGCAGGCGTTGGCAAAAAATGTCTGCCTTGACAGCGACAACAGCAACAACAACAACAACAACAGGTAGAGACAACAAACAGATGTCGCCTGTCTTGGCCGTTTGCCCATTTTGGTTATGTCGGAATCCAACACCAGTTTATCAAGCGACGGCCCAAACAATAAATTACGCAATCCAAACGCTCAACTGCAGTCCATCAATGGCATAATGAGGCAAGCGGCGGCGGGCCGCCCCAGCAGCAGCAGCCCCAACAGCTCAAGCTGCAGCACCAAACGGCCAAGCTGCCCCAGCGCAGATGCATTACCATATCGGCATAAATTCCGGAGCATCGTTAAGTGGGCCCGAAGACGACTGCCAGACAAACAGGCTGCTGGAGCCAAGCAGGTTGCCTGCCACATGCCGCATGCCACTTGCCAGAGTCCACCGTCAGGTTACCCAGACTGCCACCTAATGAGGGAATTACCGCCAATGCCAATGTCGACATCGCCATCGATAATGCTCTCTTCCTCCCCCCTCCGAGGCGACTGCCTCCACTTGCCCCACGGACTGACTGTAGGTGGAGCTGGCATGCCAAGGCGTCTCCAACTGGGGTTGACCTTTTGACTGGCGCTTAATTTATGATGCCAGCATAAGAACGATGGTGCCTAATCCCTTTGTGATTGCTGCTTGCATGTAATTTATTACTTACCTTGAAAAAGAGTAAAAGTACAAATTATAAATTTAAAATAACTAAACAAATTATAAATTTAAAATAACTAAACAAGGCCAGAGGAAAGCCTAAAATTGCAGTTCCGATTACAACTTTTAACACGGAAAAAAAAGGTTTCAAAAAAACTGAAACAAACATGCACACATAGTACGATAGGATGTGCAAGAATAGCTTATAGATAGATTGATTTACTTTTACTTAAGGGGTTTTGTTACAACTCGATTTGCATATGGATCGTAATTAATAGAATGCGTTAAACTCTTGACAGCTTCAGTAAGCGCATTTCAAAATTACCCTGACATATTTTAAAAAATATATAAAAGAGGATGTCAAACATGTATTATTTGTCTGTCTCTTGAGTTCCAAAATAAAATAATACTAGTCCTAGTCAGTTCTAGTTATATCCGCTAAGGTAGGATATTTTTTTGTCAGTTCTAGTTATATCCGCTACCCATAAGGTAGGATATTTTTTGAAAACTTCTTGACTATAATGTTCGACTATGAGACTGCGAAAGGGAAAGGTTGGTTAGGCATGGCCCATAAATTCGAATATCAAATAAATCATTATCACCGCCAATAGAGAATCGATGACTTTCTCGTAGTATGTTTAGTTTGTGATTTCTGGTTTTTTAGACTAAATCAACCGTACCCTTCGCTCAGTTGCCAAATTGATTTCGTAATCTGTACCCGCAGCTGTCTTAATTAGCTATATGCTTTTATTATTTCGTCAATGGCACTATAACTTCCGTAAAAGAAGACCATCATTCCGAATAAGATCAAAAGAATATCCTTCCAAAGTATCCACTTTAATCGACCGTACGAATCGTTGAACAACAGACACAGCTCAATGAAGCAAGGAAAAACTATGTTCAGCAAGGAGATCGAAAAAGTGCCAACCAAGGCCAGAAGTGGACCAAGATTGGGAGAAGCTATAGCATTAATGGTTGTTACGATCAAATAGATAGTCCGAAAAATATATTCCGCTCTGTGAGGATGCTCCAACTCCATCTTCATAATATAATGATTAAAAATAATATCAATGACGACGTAGCCGGTCAAGGGATACGATAGAAAGACAGCAATCGTAATCATAATTTTGATTATCTGAGAAAGACTAAGCAAAGAGTTTATCATTATAAGGAAATACAGACTGTGTAATTCTTTAGTGACTTCTCACACTGAATTCTCAGGAATATTAAGTGTTACGGTAGCTGCAACATCGTGTCCGTAGCGCCAGTAGCCAAGAAATCCAAATGATACACTAAAAATTATAAAAAAGATGGCACCCTGATTAAGGACTCCGAACCATCCAAGGTAATCTCCTGGCTTTTCCATTTTTGATTCAACAGCAAGCATCTGTAGGGAATAGCAAATATTTTGATTAACGAGTAACTTTATATCAATAGCAATTGGGTACCTACCCCGCCCACTGAAGAAATGGCATAAAGAGTGATGCCCAACATGAGAGGGATATCTTGAGCTCTAGGTGGAAATAAATCCCGATCTGCAAGAGGTCCTAGTCCATCAATGAAAAACCACGCAATGAAAAAAATTCCAATAAAATACAGAAATGTTGCAACTGCATTAGAGGGGACTAGGTACTTTAGTTCACGCAGCATAAAAAAAGGCCAGAGACATAGTCCTGTCACCGCGATGATAAGTCGTACATCCTTTTGTAGTCCATAATAATCTAAAGACTGCTTCATATTCACTGCGACAAAGACAAGATACACGACACAGACTCCATAGTGTGACAGACCAAGAACTATATCAACGAAATAGCCGGATGCTCTGGATAGACTACGCAGCAAATGGGGACCCTCTCCAAAAGCGTAGATCATCGTTTCAGGAAACGTCATGTATCCAACCTGGTTGCGTGATGATGATAAAACCATAAATTTGATCTGGAATCGATTTAGACTATATTATGGAAGTATACATTGCATATGCGAAATACCAGTAGTTGCATTCCATATATTATCAGGGCAATGCCAAGTATAATTATCAACGTTCCGCCAATTAGGCCAGTATAATGGTAGGCCAGAGGCATGGACAGCAGACCAGTTCCTAATACATATTTTATCAGGGAAACGAGAGCATCCATGTTTCTAACAATAAACAAAAGTGACAGTCAAGCACGGCATAGTCAGTTTTCATACCCTTTTCTGATCATTTTCAATCGTAAAAGTGTATTAAATAAAAGATATCCTTGCCTCGATGCAATCTGCAAGTATATCTATCAAAAAGGTTGACTTACGTAAGGGGCTTGGTCACAGCCCGATTTGCATATGGATCATAGCTAATGGCAAATATTAGAATTCTGAGTTCTTGAGAAATCGCATTTCAAAACTTACTCTGTCATAATATATCTAAGAAGTTAGGCGAATCTACAAAAATTTGTAATAATTACTGCTAAAAAAATTTGAAATATTTTAATGAAAGATCGAAAACAAATATGAAATAAAATGTACAAATAGTAGTAGAAATTTAGATGCGACTACTCAGTCATTTCTCGCCAGGTGGTTAGAGATGACATGCTGCCGGTAATACCGCCAATCAGCCCGATTAAAATGATTACCAGCGAACGCCAGAGTAAAATTTTGCATGGACCATATCCCTCAGAGTAGCAGACGCATATATTAATAATGCCAGGATAGATTAAAGCCAGGTGAGATAGAAAAAGCGAACCAACAAATGCGAGTAACAGTTCAAAATCGGGAAAAGCGATAGCGCAGAGCACACTGGCAATAACCATGGCCATTCGGATTAGAAACTCCATTGAGATCCAGTGATCATCAGAGAAATTCGGCTCCAAATACTCATGCCAGATGATGTCGATAGAGACATAGCCCGATAGGGGATAGCTCAACACTATCGCAATCGAAAACATGACTATAGCCAACTGCCCCACACTGTAGAATGCAGGATAGGGGTTATAGCTAGGGTTGACTACACTAGCTATGTAACAAACCTTTCATCATTGGGTATATTGCTGAGTATTGAGCCCATCGTATCATCTCCATATTTCCAATAGCCCATTAATCCGAAAAACATATAAAATATCAATACCGCCCCAAACGCTCGATTGAGTATGCCATTTAACCCCAAATAGTGTTCGGGATTAATCATACTGGCATGCACCGTTAGGATCTGAATGTAGCCATTGTTAGTTTGTGTAAATTGGATACTGGATTGCATTTACCATGCCCAAGGCTTCAATGGAAAACATAAGCGTGCCGAAAAATATCGGAATTTGCTTCCAATCCTTAAAGGCTTCACGTTCCTCCATCAAGTTGGGCAGCGCACAGTTCATATAATGCAATGCAAGGATAAAACCTATGTATCAAACATATATCTTGAGCTTAAAGAACCTATCTTAAAATCTCAACTCACCAAATAACATAAGACAATTCGCGGCAATGGCAAATGGTACAAGATACTTGAGACTGCGTATAAGAAATATCATCAACAATGGAAGAGTGAGAAACGCCATATAGATACGCGTATCCATCGGTTTTATATACATATCACCCAGAGTCTTGAGATTCTTTGCCACAAAGCTAATATAAACGCAATTCACACCGAAATGAGAAAAGCAAAGGAATAAATCCACTTGGTAGCTTTTGCATTGTGAGGGAGGGGAAGAGTCAAGGTATTAATAAAAGGTATTCCATATATATATATAAACAAGTAAGAAAACTATAGTCGAAAGTACTCGACAGTTTTATTCCTGCTACCCATCTATGTAACCTAACTTTAGTAAATTTTGTATTGCATATTTGCAGGGGATAACTTGGAAATCACTACGCCCTTAAAAATTCTATTTTAAATATTCATTCGCATTTTATCAATATTTACGGGTGATTAAACTTGACCTACTTGCAATAATAAGACATATCTCATAGCTCTAGGTTAGACGGGCGGACGGACAGATGGTCAGAGGGAGAGAGGCACAAATTTATAATACCTTTCTACGAGGTGTGTTCAAAAAGTATCGTGAATTGTCCCAATGGAAGAGCCCATGTGACCCAAGACCGAAAAAAGCATAAATCGGCGAGCACGCAAAACACTTATAACCTTTACGCCTCTCTCAACCAAATAAAAAATGCTATACACTTGAAACTTGGTACAGATGTTCGGGAAGAGTGTACCGACACAACAAAACAAAAAAAATCGAAATTCGATTATACGTAAACCGCGAAAATTAAAAATTCGCGAAACTTTTTGAACACACCTTGTAGTCAATGGGTTGCTGGTATTAAAACTATCCTACTCTAACCAGAAAATGTCTTGCTTACCTCATCAACGTGCTCAGCGGTCGAAATATAATGGGTCCATTCCTTATGGCCAAATCAACAATATCGCTATAGCTAAGCATGGAGACATGATATTGTTTGGTGAGCTTAACCTTGTCTCTAAGCTGGTTAGATTAATGCGAGTAAATTAAAGAGAGTTACGCAAATGATTAATTAACAAGGAATGCCTACCAGCATTTGGACGGCATGAGCCAAAATGCAACCAAAGATCAAGGTGCTGAGCAGACCGCAAGCCCAGCCCACATTGCTGAAACCCTTTGGCATGGCTAGACAACCGGTGCCAAAGATGCACTTTAGCAGCTCAACGAAAGCTTCCTGATCGCTAGAAGATAGATTAAATTCTGTTATTGTTCAATTGTATTTTTGTGAAGTCATCAAATATCATACGTGATTGGTACAATTGGAGCCTTTGAACGGAAGATTGAGATTCCCCTAAAAGGACAAAGGCTTATGGATTATTATGTTATCAGTTATTAAAGTGAACTTACACCAGACGTTTCAATAGCAGAAAAGCAGTTGAATAAAAGGGTTTGCCAAGGCTCTGTTCGTACATCATGGTTTATCAGATGAATCGACTACTTTAGAAGGCTCCTTAGACTACTTTATTAATATATATATATTGCTTGCTTTATCCAATCACTTAATTCTCAGTGCTAACTCAGTTGCCAATTATGCAAATTGGGGAGAAAGAAAGAAAAGGCAAGGCTGCTTAAAGGATTCTGTTAAAGACTTGCAGGCGAACTTCTCATCAAGTTGGATTATTGACGATTTTTGTATGAGAAAAGATCTTGTAGGAAGGTATAAATATTGTAGGTATACAGTTTTCTTTTCCCGCGCATGAAGTTGTTCCACTTTGTTGCTTTCAATATTAGCATAGCCCAAAGCATTGATTCATTCCAGGAAATTATGCCGAATCCGCTGTGTGGGCGTTTAAGGCCCCAGCCAAAGTGATCTGACTATCCTAAAAAGGGGAACATCGTCGCTGCTGCTGCTACCTAAATTATGCAGCAGCCCGCTGGCAATGCGAGGCAACGACTCTCCAAGCTCGGCAGCCCCGTCTGCTCCTGACCACACAGTTCCTTCCTAGGCAGACTGGCCATAAGACAAACTAATTAGTGTGGCCAGCGCTGTCGCTTTGCACGCATTTTTCACATGCCTCGCACTGCTGGCACTGACCATAAATTGAGCCTTGCCTGTTCCCGTGCCGCGCTGCCGCACTGCCGCACTGCCGCACTGCCACATCGATGCGATTGGCACAAAGTACAGTTTCTAGTTAAATCTGAGGCCGCATTGTGTGCGGCCCATCGAATGCCGCCCGCTGTGCCGTGCTTGAGAACGAGTGTGAGCACGAGTCCAAGTGTGAGTGCGATTCCAAGTGCGAGTGCCAGTGCGAGTACTTGTAATATATACAATTGTGGACCGCCTGCCCACCAACCCCCCACCCTCTGTCAGCTTACCTCACTAACAGAAACCTCCCCTCGATTTTGTGTTGGCGGAAATGTTGTTTTTGCTATGCAAATTCAGTTGGTGCCCCCTTTTGCATTTGGCAAGTGTCTTTTGCTGCGTTGTTTATTTGTTTCTGCCGGGGCCAAGTCAGGGGTCAACTACGCATTTGATTGCTGCCCGTTGCCGTTGCCGTTGCTGTTGCTGTTGCGTAGTTGTAGTGCGGCTTTCCCCCTCCTCCTTGCGGCCTCCAAGGTGAGTTGCGCAACTTATGCGGGAGGTCAGCAAATTGAAAATTTGTTTCTAGACAACAATAATAACACTAGAAACTAGAGCTTTAGTTGGGGGCAGTCCAAGTTTATTTTGAATTGAGAACTTAAGTGGTAACTTCAAGTCATCTGCATTAAAAGCGTAAATTAAAAGAGAAAATCAAAGTCAACTAGAGTTGGAAAAGTTTCTCTGGAAGTGTATGAAATAATTTCAATTTAATAACCATCTGCTGTATGTAGCTCCCTCAGCTCCTACTCGGCAACTGATATGCTTTGCCCACTATTTTGTAGGGTATTTTAGCGCGCTACGGCACTGGCAACTGGCATTTAAATATGCGCATTGGCAATTGCATTGCAGGCGTGTACCACGCTGCGTATGAATTTTCAGTGAAATTAACATACTAATGACAGTTTGGGCCGCCCTGTCCAAGGGTGCCTGCCCGCCCATAGATGAGGATAGGCCTCGCACTGTGTCCACCCGACACGGACATCAGCTGTGCCAGCCGAAGTGGGTCAGCGACAGCCAGTCGAACTTCGCATGTGGTTCAATAATTCCAACAGTAAATGCTAAACTATGCGCATAGATTGTCAACGCGCCAAGATGCTTAGCTGATTGCCAGCGACGAGCAGGCGAGGATTGGATTGGAGCTGCTGCTCTGTTGAGGCTGCTGCTGTTGCTGCGTCATTAAAGTGCAGACAAATGGCAACGGCATGTGCGGCACATGTCAAACTGCAGGCAGCCAGCAAATGGCAACAGGTGAAAATGCTGGAATTCTGATTATCTGCTACTGCTGCTGCCTGGCTGCCTGTTGCTGCTGGTTTGGCCCGCTGCCTATCTGCTGCCAATCACCGCGGCAACTGTTGCAACTGGCAACTTAAACTGTAACTTTCGACGATTTGTCGTTGGACTCGAGAGTCGAGTCGCGACTCAGGCTGTGTTGACTGTTTGCCATTTGCTTTTTTTGCCAGGCTACTTTGATGTTTGGCTACAAAACTATCAACTTAAATACACAACAACAGCAGCGCACAGCAACATGCGCATAATTATGCTGAGGCTGCTACCTGCCAGCAACATGGGTGCAACATTCCATTTGCCGTTTGCCATTTGTGGGCAACACACACACGTGACACGCCCACATTCAATTTACAGCCGGAAGTGTGGGTGTGCACGCTTTTTGATATACCAACTTTGACTACTCTGATTTCAAACTCTTGTCCCCCCGCACTCCCTGCCAAACTGGAACTCATTTGGCCGCACATAAATCAAAAATCGCAGCAGCAGCAGCAGCAACAGCAACAGCAATTTCTGTGCAGGCAACTTGGCAATCGCAGCAGCAACTCCCGCATAAAAAGTATGAAAAACGCATATAATGATTGGCTTCACAACAGCAGCAGCAGCAGCAACAACAACATCAGAAACATAATAGCCCCATTGCCCTGGCCACGTAGCAGCAACATCAGCAACAGCAACAGCAACAGCAGCAGCAGCAGCAAAAAGTGGGAGGATGCAGTGAATTTTCTCCCTCGGCAAAACTTATTTTTTAGCTTCGGCTGCCGTTTGCTTTGTTGCATGTTGCTGTATAACAGCTCAGTCCTCTGCTGCTGCTGCCGCGTCTGTCGGCCCGTTTGCCTTTTTGGGGCCGTCAGGCATTCGCCTAAGCGGCAGGTTCCTGTCTGCGCTGTCTGGACCCCGGCATCGGCGACGTTGACTGCATTTTTAAGCGCGCTGCGCATAAAATAAAAGCAGATTGCAGCAGCAGCCACAGCAGCAGCATCAGCAGCAGCTACAACAGTCTCGGCAGCAACTTTGCCTCGGGCATTGGGCGCGCGTCGTTTCTTCAATGAAACGAGTAAAAGTGCAGGATGCTTTGTTGTCCTGCCCCATCGGAACAGCTTCTGCATCAGCAGCAGCAGCAACAGCAGCAACAGCAGCTAATTTCCAAGATCGCAGCAAAAAAAAACGTAGCCTGAACCCGCAGCCGAACCCCAAGCGAACCCTTTTGCCTGCAATTGCCGCAGATCTTGTGCGATAATGATGCAAGTTAATCATTAGCTTGGAACGTGTATTATGCGATTATTAGTTTGCCTTGCCAAGGATTACTACTCTCTCTCTCTCTCGCTCTCTGTCTCTCTCTCTCAGTCTCTGTGGGCGTTCAGCTTGGCAATTTTTAAGTAATTTTCAATTTCCGTTTGCCATATTCCCTGCCAGTTCGTCCCCCCGTTCCCCCTACTTCCAGTGCGTAATGCGATGCTCTTTGGACTTTTGCAGAGCACATGTAGCAATTTGTCAACGTAGTTGGCAACGCGACTGGCAGCAACTACGTAGGCAAATCTCTGCGGCAACATGTTGCTGCAACATGTAAGTTGTCAACGTTTTTTAAGAATCAATTGCCGCCCAACAGCAACAACAGCAGCAGCAAGAGCGGCAGCAATTCGATATTGTCGTTGTGGCTGCGGCTTTGGCGTTGGTGTTGCTGCCGCTGCTGCCCGCCTTCTGGCTGCCGTCTGTCAGCAACATGTTGCCGCCGCCTCTCCCCTAGCTAAGTTATGGCCACACACGTTGTGCGCGGCGGCCTTGAAAACCAATACGAAGAGTACTTTGAAAAAATCATTGCAGAATTTAAATAAGCAGACGAAAAAAAGGCAGCAACAACAAAGGTAGAAGGCATATTTTGCGAGCTGCACAATTGACGTGCAACATGATTTTGTAGGCGTGCAACATGCGCATGCGCAACAGCCGCAACTTTATCAGATTGCCGCTGACTAAAGTCTGCACTTTTTTTGTTGCTTTCGGCACTCGTTGTCGACTGTCAATTGTCTTGTGGGCGTAGCAGCAGCAGCAGCAGCAACTGCAGGCAGCAGCAACAGCTAAGGCTGCCCTCGCACAGCTCTGAACTATATCAATGTCAACAGCATTATCACACTGTGCTGTCAATATACGCAAATATACACAGAGTTACTGCAGCAACAACAACAAGAAGAATGGCAGCAACTGCAATCAAGCGACAAGCACTTGCAGCAGTAGCAACAACAACTGCAACAATGCCACAGCTAAGACAAATAAATGCGTGTTCCTGTCTCGATTTCTGTGCGTGTGTGCGTGTGTGTGTGTGTGCGTGTGTATGCGTATGTGACACTCGTTAACACGAAGTGGAACTTGCGCGAAATGCGATATTTCACACGATTTATGCACGAACAACGACAAAAGTTGCAACTGCCAAAGGCAACGCCAGCAGCAACAGCAGCAAGAGCAATAGTTGCAGATAGCAAAGCCAACAGCAGCGGCAGCAGCAGGCCACACACGTTGCTGCAACTGTCCTGTGCTGTTCTTGCAACAGTCCCCTCACTCTCTATCTCTGTTTTCTGCGGCAACTCGACAAATGTTGCAGACAAGCAGCAATGTTGCAGCTAGGCGTAATTGTTTCGTTAAGCGCTTTGGCAGCTGCAGAAGTTCTTGAGAAAACTAAGCAGCCTCTGTGAAAATGGTAGAATCTCTAGGGAAACTAGGAAACTATATATAAGAATTATTTGTATAATCTGAGGGAATATTTTCCCATTTGAACCAGTTGCGTTGGGCTTGAGATGAGGCTCAACAACAACAAACAAAAGTCAAATAAGAGAGCGGCACATCCAGTTGGAATTATCTCACTTGCCAGTGTTGTCAAGCGACTGCAGCTGACATGCTGTTGCAGCAACATGTTGCCGGGGTGTGCAGCAGCTGCTGCAGCTGTTGACTGACTCTCTGGCTAATTTGACAGTTGAAATGATGCAGCAGCAACTGATAATGTTGCTGCTGCTCTCGAGATTTATGCGTTGCCAATTGGTTGTGCCAACACACATAATTGATATGTAATAAATTCTGTTGAGCTTTTCGTGCTGCAATTAGCAACAATTGTTGACCATTTTCATATTGTTATTAAATAAAATAATTTCATACTTGGCCAAGTTGCTGAGGCAGTTGGCAGTTGCCATTGCCGGCTTTACAAGCTGTAAAGTGCGAAATCAACACGCTTCATGCCAACTGCAGCTGCAAGAGCAACAGCAGCAACAGCAACAGCATCAGCACCATCAACAACAGTCTTTGGTGTTGGTTGTTCGCGTTGTTTGGTTGTTCACTGCGCTAGTTGTCAACACAAATGGCAATCGGCGTTGATAAATTGTCGCTGCCTTGGGCCAATTATAACCGTCTTTGGCAATGCTGCTGCTGTTGCTGCTGCCAGGCAGTTGCTGAATGTAGCCCATGTTGCTGGTGAAATTGCCCGACTTTATGCAGATCGCATGACAACGACAGTTCCTGTCTCCCTGTGCAAGTGAAGCCCCAGCGCTGCAGCCGCTGAGCTGAGCCAAGCTGAGCTTCCTGCATCCGCAGCACGTGGGTGTTGGATGACCGAGAACAGCAGCAGCAACAACAACAAAGCTGCGCAAACGATATTGCAACAGAAATATCTCGTATCTCCGGCCTGTAATCAGATACGGAAGACAGCATTAACCCCTTCTGGCTCACACTCTCTCATATGGTTAGATAATTGAGGCACCCGCAATCACGTCCCGATCGTCGCCGTCTTTTATGGCCTGCTGCCCAAAAAAGGCGCCAACTTTGCCCCGGTCACAATGGCCAAATAGGCCACGTGCTACAAATTGTTGCGAGGAGAACAGAAACTGCTGCTGCTGCTGCTGCTGCTCTCTCTGCTGCATGACAAAAAAGTGCACACCCTCGCACACCTGAGGCACAAACTGAAATCCCCGTCGAGGTAAGACGATCTTTCAGGGTTCCTTTTTCTCTCCCTCTCTTGTCGCGCTGCTGCCTCAGCTGTTCCTCGTCTCTGGCTCCTTTCCTCTCCTCGTTTGGCGCGCGTGTTCCTTGTGCTCTTGTGCATTATCATTATTATTATTATTATCTACGGCCCGGTGTGTTTCCCTTCCGCTTATACAATAACATCTAATTTCTGCTACCTACTTCTGCAGCAGCATCTTTGAGATTTGCTTTGATTAGCTGCTGCCGCTACTTCTGCTGCTGTTGCTGCAAGGAGCAAAACACCCGCATGACGTTTGCCGCATTCAATGTTGCCTTGTTGTTGCGTATTTGTGTTGCACGCTAATGACATTTGCTGTCAAGGATGGCAGGGGACCGCAAGGGAAGGGGGCGGTGTAGCGGCAGTCGAAAGATTGCAGCTGAAGGCAGCCAGATTTGATGAGAAATTGCAGCGATAGGCAAATTGCAGTAGAACTTGATTATTTAAAAAGATAATGCTAGGAATTTGCATGGTTAGTGGGGGGAGAATGGGAAAGGAAAACGAAGAAAGACAGAGAGAAGGAAAGAGATAAAGGGAGGGATGAAGGAAGTGAGAAACAGAGAGATAGAGCACATATTGCTGAAAATAACGCGAAATCTTCAAACTTAAGAAGGCAATAATTATTATCAATAACATTTCTTAACCATTGTAAAGTTTCAAATTGTAATAGGAAGAGATAGGGAGATAGACAATGTCTTATTGCCATATTTGAGAATCTAAGCTTAATAGTTGCTAAATTATTACTAACGGAACTAAGGGTTCAACTTTATACACAACTTTTATGAAAAAACTGCAAATTCTTAATAAATTACTAAAATTCTTTTGGCAGACTACTTAAAAACTGAAGACTTCATAGTTTTTTAAAGACATTTGTTAACTATTGTGTTGGTTGAAAATATAATATAAATGGATAAACGTAATAGTAGATATAGATAAAGGCGACGACTTATTGGTAGAGCTTAGAACTGAAATTTGCAAAGAAATTAATCATCTTTAGACGTTATTTAGAATACTTTCAAAACATTTAAGTCGTGAGTTGTGCATAGAAATTTGTCCACTATTGTATTGTATTGCAATCTATACTAAATCAAATAAAATACATGAATTACATCAAATATTTGATTGCCAATTTCCAGTTTTACGAAAATCATTAAAGCAAATTTAATTAAGAAATTTATTGAATCTGCACAGTTACGCAGTCCTGCACTTCATCTCTGCTTGCTTTGTTTGGGTGTGTGTAGGCATTCAGTGCGTTGCTCAAAGACAGATGACAAGGAGCAGCAGCAACAGCAATACTCGAGGGTATTTTCGCAAACACAGCCACCCCGGCCGAAGAGATTATTGACCTCTAAGCAAACAAAACAAGCAGATTGCAAGGGCGGCCTTTTTTAGCAGCAGCAGCCGAGAAGGTATTGCAGCAGCAGCAGTAGCAACAGCAGCAGCATTGCCAGCTGTTGCCGGGCTCAGTCTTGGCGCGTTCCTTGACAGAGAGAGGGAGATGGGGAGAGGAAGAGTCACGCACTATTGTAATTACCGAGAGAAGAAATCTGAGGGAACAGCTGAGAAGGTGTGAGCACTTAGAGGAAGCGGAATTAAAGCCAGATCCTTTTGCGGTTGCACGCACACATTGAGGTGTCAGAAATATAGCAGCAGCATCTGTGGCAGCAATTACAGCTGCAATTAGCCATTGATCAGGCTGCAGGGATGGGGGGAGGGGAACTATTACACAATTGAACGGACTGACGGAACAAGTGCTGGCGCACCCAAAGATCGCCTGCGTCGCCTGCAATGACATATGGACGACGCCAACGCGCAGACGCAACGCATTGCGTGCTCCATGTCCAGACGCTGAAAAAGCGACAGCCAGTGCCACAGCTAGCGATTAGAACCGTTAACTGGGCTGGGCGGCAGCTACCGTTAGTTTTGCCAGAACTGACCAAGAAAACTTTTATCATTTCAGCCACAAAACAAGCTAAGCAAAAAGCAAAGCGCAGCAAAAAACATTTAGAGAAATTCAAACGAATTGGCACATTCTGCTTTTGTTTTTCTTGTTGTTGTTGCTTCTGCTGCTGCTGCTGTCCCAATGCCCCCGGGCACGCCCACTTAAATTGCGTGCCACATGCTGAAAGCATTCATTTTGGAACTGAGCCGAGCTTGATGCGGACTGTGTGGACTGTGAATGTGGATGCCACTGCGACTACAATTAAATTTGCATTTGTTGGCGGAGGCTGAAGTTGCTGCCGTGGCTGAGGCAAGTTGAGGCTGTGGCTGCCGCGGGTGAAATACCACGGCATAGGAAACATTTATCACTGCGTGGCAACGCCGCCGCAGACAACGCACAATAAAACTAAAGCGCTTATAATTTCATATGAAATTCTTATGGAGTCGCAGTCGGACATGCAATTGGCCAGGCCAGAGTCGGGGGCAGCAGCAGCTTAATCACAGGGTTGCCAGCTGAGTGGCCTAAACGAAAATGCTTAAATTTAATGACATAAATATACACGAGCTGCCCACATCCCCACATCCCCCTGCCCCGAAGCCGAAGCCGAAGAACCTCGAGCCGAACTCAAGTTTATGTCTTGCCTTGGCCTATGGCGGGTGGTTCTACTGCTGCTGCCGGGAGTAATTTATGTGGCCGGGCAATTTCCTTGTGCAATACTTGAAAATTCCTTCATATTTATCAATGTGTCACGGCGAGCAGAAGGAGCAGCTGCCTCTGTCCATTTAGGGAAAACGAGTTCCGTCTCTTAAGAGACACCACCAGGTAGGGAGGTACCACACTCTATACAGATATGGTGGTGGCAACCCACCACCCCTTTTCTCATTCCGGATTCGTTTGCGCATTTGCCGTGAAGTCCCTTAGCCAGTTGCCAGTCGGAAGTAGCTGCCTGCTGCCACCGCCACCGCCACCCCGTGAACTGCTTGGCTGCTCCTTTGACGGGCCTCCTGTGCCTCCTCCTCCTCCTCCTGTTGCCGCGTCGCAGATAACGCAGCTGCGCATAGAAATTAAAAATTAGGCAGCTTCTGCGCAGTTGCCACGGCCTGAGATGGCAAAAGCTTCGAGCTGAGCAGCTGCCCTGCCCCGGCTTGGCCTGTGAGAAGCTTTGTCTAGCCAGGCAAGTAATTTACCTTCCCTTAGATATGCTGTAGATCATGTCTATTGTAGTAGGAGAAAGAGGAGGCAGGGGGAGGTAAAGTAGCAGAAAGATATCCCACGGCGGGAAAAAAGGGAGTGCAGCAAAAGAGACATGTGTGCCTGTCTGTGTGTATGTTTCAACATGATTAAAGAACAATAACTGGAGGAAATATTTGAAACATATTTGTGAGAATGAAAAAGAAAAGATGAAAGAAACAGTTTCACAGGCAAGCCCAGTTAAAAAGCTGAGCAGATATTGTTTATTTAACATTTACCATAGAGGGTATTACAGTCTTATAATATTCATAAAATATTCAAAAAACTTTAACAAATTCCCCTCAACAAGCTAAAGAACAGATTACAGATTCATCAGCCACGCACAGCTTGAGCAGCTCAAGCGGAAGTAGAGCAGAGTAGCAAAGTCTCTCTCTCTCTCTCTCTCTGTGTTTTTCTCTAGAAACAGAACATAAAACACTGCCCCCAACTTGTTAACCTATTTGTACGTCAACTAACCCTCCCTTCCCTCTCCTCCCCTCCCCACTCACGTCTCTCGTCTGCTGCTGCCACCCGCCGCACGTTGGCAATTAATTCTGTTTTTGTCGTGGCTAAGTTTAGATCATATCGCAGCACTTTGCACTTCCTCTACAGCAACACACACATAGAGACACACACAGCGTACACTACCGTCTAGCATGAGCTACACTTAAATCACGCGCACGCCTCAATCTCGCCAAGATCTCCAGGGAAGACAAATTTCAAATGATTTACCTACAGCGTTGATGGCCAACGCGCATGAATGGGATTAGTAAGGGCAGGAGGGAGAAGCAGAGGTTAGCGGGGGCCAAAGGGCAGCGGGAGGCTAACTTCGACTTTATTTCATTCACTAAAACTTTTGTCTTAATGAAAGATCTGCCAAAAGAAGCAGAAGCAAAAGTGAGTGAAGGCCACCAGCAAAGCGACGAAGATCGAGGAAAAAACTCTTTAATGACGCTGTTGTTGTTATTGTCCAGTTTGAGTTGTTGTTGGTTAAGCCACCGGTGTTTGTAGAATTAATTGAATTCGTTGTTAGCTGTTTAGTTTAAGCCATTAAGCGCAATGTGTTTTAGCCAGTAGCAACATGTGTAGGCAGCCCAGGCAGCTTTGATTGGCTTCAAGTGTTTAATAAATAATTTCCGCCTGCACGCTTTCAGCTTCATCTTCATCAGCTGAGTTCCCCTGAGTTCCCCTCTTTCCCCCTTTTTCTCTCTCATCTCTGACTTGTCTTTGCCATTTTCTAATCTAAGTTACAACATCCGCCCCAATTGAATCGAGTGCTGAGCATTTTCTCACGTCGCTTAAATGGCTTAATAACCGAATGCATTTGCGGCTTAGACGAGGTAATCGTCAGCCTCCTCCTTTCCCTCCCCCTGTGTCAGCTCCACCTGCACCTCCCTCTGCTGCCAGTTACCCACGCAACAACCGCTTCCGGTGTGCTGCGGTCTACGCCTGCTTCGACCCGCTGCTGCTGCTGCATTAGAAATGCCGTAAAACTGCAATAAGCACGGCATAAAATTGATTTGATTGCTTTGCTGGGGCAAAGAGATACACAGAGAGAGAGAGAGAACTTACACCCGCCCTGGGAAGCAGAAGAAGAAGAAGCAGAAGAGTTCGACGGTATTAACCGAAATACGCTGCATGACTGGGGCCAACTGATTTGTTGTTTCCTAGCAGGTTGCTCGTAAAAGCTCCCCCGATATAGGCCGAGCTGAATGAGATTTCTCGTTGTGAAGTTGTGGATGGAGTTGCTCCGTCTCCCTCTCCCTCTCTCTCTCTCTCTCTCTCTCTCTCTCTGCGCCCGGCACATTTAGAGATTAACTGGTTTTATTGCTCGATTGGCTATAATATCTTTTATTTACGAGTCTTGAGCTAATTTGAATTTTCAACGTTTTCTTTTGGCGCGTTTCGGCTTAGACGCGCTGGGATCCACTTTGATTTCTATTGATTTCTGCCTGGGCTAAGCTTTTGCCGCGACCATCTCCAGCATCTGCAGCCACAACTCTCAACTCTCTGCCTTATGCTTTCCCACACTTTTACAGGTGAATGGGCAGGCCAAGTGAGAGACTGTGTGCGTGTGTGTGTGTGTGTCTGTGTGATTGAGAAAGAGTTTTTATCGCATGATTGTTATATTTTATTATACGGCTTATACATATATATTGAAATGCTTCAGTTTTTCGAGCGATTGGGCCGTCGTGTGTGTTTTGTATGTTAATCGTTTATGATCTTAAGCTCAGCTCATTTTTTCCCTCTCTCCCCCTTTCCCTCTTAGCAGCAGCATCATCATCTTATGCTGCCTCTATGGGACGACAGGCTGTCTGACAACGGGCGACGGGCCCAATAGTTTAATTTTTATTTGAATGAACAGTTAATTTTATGCCAAACTGGCAAAAGGCATCAACGGCAACAGCAGCAGCACCAGCAGCTCAAACGGCAGCAGCAGCAACGTCACCAGCTGAGGGAACGTCCCAGGGAGAGTCGCTGCGCATCGCATCGCATCATCTGCCGCTTTGTGGGAGTTGTCTGAGTCGCGTCTAAGTCTTTAATGCGTTGTGTACAACAGCATTAAGCTGTCTTTAATGTTGAAAGATCCAAGCACTGAGCATAAATTATGCCTTGGCGTTGGTGTTGTAGCCAAACAAACGACTTAGGCAACGAACTTGCTGGGGGACTAAAATCTTCTCAAGCTTCTTTAATGAGCAAACCCCGCATGAATATATTGTAGAATTTTTATAGGGTTTTAAGTATATTCGCATTCGTTTGTTTCTTGGTCTTTCAGCGCTCATAACTTTATCGGAAAACATGCGTTTTGTTTTTGAAATGTCTGTTTTGTTATTCTTTTTTAACCTATGAACCTTTGACCTTAGAATGAACAACATTCCGAATATTCTACATTTTGAAATTTGAAAATCAGATATTCTTATTGAAATCAAAAAGAACAAATTAGTGTGACTATCGAAGGAGTTTCTATACAAAAGGAGTATGCGAAAGAACACTTCATTGCTTTAGGTTGATAATAACTCATAGATTTTTGACTGGAATATCCGACTGTTTATCGTTTCAATTCATAAACGATATTTTATGATACTATCACAGTGTAACTTTTTCTAGTTATAGAAAAATTGACAAACTTTCGACTTTCTCAATTGTTTGTACCTCCCGTCATATCTAAAATTATATTTTTAATTTTATATTGATTTGAAACTTAAAGTATTTCAGTCCTAAATTGTTTAAATTGTTGATACCTTTTCCAATGTTACCTTATAAACTTTGAACAATCACAACTTTGTAATTTATCACTCATTATATTGATTAAACGCTAACTCAAGTTGTTGAAATAAGCCAAAGTATACCATACAATATACCAATACCATGGCACAAATTTACAGTTTATGTTTATCACTTTAAACATAAAATGTCAAAGTTCTTCAAGGTTTAATGTCATGATAGCAAAGCTTTAATTTTGCTAAAGTTCCTTTCAATCTGACTAAAATCTACAGTGGCAGTTAAAAGATTTCGTGTGCTGCGCATGTGCACAGTTGCTGCTAACTGTTTTAATTTAGTTGCAATTACCGCAAGCGCGATGAGTCTGGGGGGCAGCTGCATATGATAAATCATAAGACAGACGTGTTGCCCGTAAATGTTGCTGATGTCGCTGATGTTGCTGTCGTCGCCGGTTATCCGTGAGAATCGCAGACGCGCAGAGCGAATGCAAATTAGATTTTTTTAATTGGCGCATAAAAGGCGGTGACACAGAGACGAAGTCGGAGTCGGAGACGGTGCCAGGGCGGAATTGCAGTTGACCTCCCAGCACAGGCTGCGTGTAAAGCGGCAATGGCAACGACAACTCTGGCTCAGTTCGCCTCGTGGAGGTGCCACAATGCCATTTGCTTTTATGGTTATTGCAGCAGTTGTTGTTGCCGCTTGGAGTTGCTGCTGCAACTGTTGCATCAATGCAAATCAATGCGCCCAATTGCAGCTAACATTGGCGCAATGTTGGCGTTTTTAATTGAGAATCGAGAGTTGAGAACTGAGAACTGAGAAGTCTCGTCTCGAGCGCGACGCAGTTTCCGTTGCCCTCCCGCCGTGCAGGAGGATGAAGGGAAGACGCGTCGCAAAGAGAAGAATGAGCATCATTATAATTAAGCAAAAAGGAGCAGCATGAGGCAGCAACAGCAGTAACGGCACCAGGTAAAGCTGCTCAGGGGTGGCTGCGCTGCGAGTTCCTTGTCGGGCGGGCCGCGGGCGGCGGCTTTGCCTTTTGTGCTGTCCACAAAAAAAGTTGTGCCAAGACGTTCGGCTGGCTGAGATTGCCGGATTGCCGTTTCCCGCCAAAAGTTAGGGGGTTGCAGGCACAGCGACCCGATCTGGCTGTGGCGGTGGTGGGTTGTGCTCGGGTGGTAGCGGGCCGGGCGACAAAACAATAATAATAATGCACAGCATCGGGAGAGGGTGATGACTTGCCCGAACCGTGGGAAGATTCCCAGCACAATAAGAAGGCAGCAATCTCTTTGTAAAGGCATTTCTAGTGCGATTCCACGTAAAATTTCTTTGCAGCTGCAGCAGAAAGTTCCTGCCCCGAGGGGTGTTAATAGGTGTGCTATTTGTGCTGCATTTGTTCTTGGCGTGGGCAACAACGACATCGATAACGATAACGATAGCGATGACATTAAAACGTACTTAAAACAGTCGATGGATTTGCATAAAACAAGATAAAGTTGGCGACGCGACGCGACAACTTCATAAACAGTAAGACAGTAAGATACCCTTCACATAGTTGTTGAAAATTTATTCTAATAATTTCCAACCTATTGTTTTCTCACTCTAGCACACATTCGGAGGCATGCGCACTCTAGATATTATTATCTAGATATTATTAAGGTTAAGTAACCTTCTTATAACTTCTTTATTTATTGTCCAATCGCAGTGAAATTGACAGTACAGGTAGATATGTTAGTCAGCTCAGTATATGTTAAGTTCAGAAAGTTTTCTCTGTTATACATTGCTTTAAAATCAAATTGAAAAATTAAACTATTGTTTTATGGTGCCGGTGGGCGTGGCATATAATTTATGAAATAGAGTATATCTGCGTAAGGTACTCGTATATAGAAATTTTCTTGCCAAATTTGATGTTTCTAGTTTTTATAATAGCTGAGATCTGTGTGTTCAAACAGACAGTCTCACGGACAGACCGACAGACATGGCTCAATCGAACTAGATTAGTAATCCTGAGTCAGAATATATACCCTGCCACGCCTCCTTCTGCCTGTTGCAGACATTTGCACAAAGTTAGTATACCCATTTGCAAAGGTCGTAGGGTATAAGAAGCCAATGTCGGCGACAACTTCATCAACAACAAATCAGCGCAGCTCGCCAACGCGCCAAAGCGTGTGTTGGTTGATTGGTTGCTCAGCCAGACAGACAAACGGAGGCGGCGGCACAGTGCGAATTGGCAGCGCCAGTTGCGGCCACCTTCGCCAACAACAGCAACAGCAACACCAACACAGCGAGCGGGGCCAAGTCGCGTTGCCAACACCATTTTGGTTTCATTTGTTAGCGGCCTCGTCAATATTGTCGCGCTGTCTTGTTGTCTTGTCTCATTTCAATAAGTTATTGTTGTTGTAGTTGTTTCACACCAATCAAGCAGCGTTACACACACACTCACACAGAGACGCCTGTCTATCTGCATAGCTACACCTACAAGCGGGCTGCTGTTGCTGCTGCTGCTGTTGTTGTTGTAATTTTTGTACGAATCGCGTAAACGCGTTTTTGCGTTTCGTTTATTTTCCCTGCCCACAATTCACGCACACACAAGCGCGCGCTTCGCTCGTATTGGTGTGAGAGACTGCGCCTGTGTTGGTGTTCTACTATTCGTTCATTCACAAAACGTGCCCAGTTGCCAGTGTGTGTGAATGTGTCTGTGTGTGTGAGTGCTTGGCATGCTTTTGGCTCGTCTCTTTCTCATTTTGGTCTTTGTTTTGTAAACACAGCACATACATACACACACACACACAGCTGCGCACAGCGCTGTCGTCGGCAGCTGCGTCGTCAGCTCACCCATACATGCGCAGCTTGCGTCGCTGCTGCTGAGAGAGAGCACGCGCTCAGCTCGGCTCTCTCAGGCTGCGCTCTCTCCCTCTCTCTCTGCCTGCATCGGCATTTCAAGTTCAGGCGCTGAAGTTGTTTGCCGGCATTTGGTGAGAGACAGAGAGAGAGAGTGGAGTAGGTGTGCATGTGCATGTAGTAGAGTGTGTGTGCGAGGCAGCGCGAGAGAGCAGAGAGAGCACAATTTCGACTTTTTATCCGTTCGTATTTTATCCGGCTGCGATTTGTTGAGTGAATTATTGCGGATTGTTTGGCTTAATTCTTGCTTATAAAACAATTTGAGGCAAGCAAAGTTGAATAAAGCGGTAAATGAGGGAAGAGATTAAGTATGAAATAAATATACTTATAGTGTATATAGACTAGATAAAATTAAGAATAATATAAAAAAAGTTTGAAATATTATTAGGAGTGAAAATGTATATTATTGAATTAAATATCAGTGTAAAATGGCTAAAACTAAGTTTTTCCCACATAATATAATATACATAATATAAACTATATAAATTGCCACTTTATTACTATAAAGTAAAATAATAAACTACACATTTAAGGATACAATAAGAAACTGAGATTTCTTTATATACATTTGCCAACAAATAAATAATTAAAGGTCTATTATGTTACAATATGTTTAAGTGTTGTACTAATATGCCTTAAAGGTAATAAATGTAAGGTATAAAAATGGACATACAGCAAAAATCATTGGAATACTAAGAAGACGTGCTGTAGACGTACTGTTAAATAGCCAATAAATGTATAGATAACTTAACATGTCCCATAAAATACAAGTACATATATTTCTTTCATTTAACTTCTCGTAATATAACAAACTAAAAGGAGAAAATAAGGTTTATAGGGCGTATAATATATAAAGTAAAGCATAATGTAGGTTTCTATGTTGCTCTCTCATCTTCTCTTTCTATTTGCCATTACATAATCTCAGTAAAGCCTGCCTGTCATAGGCCTCCTCCTGCTCGTGCCTCTGCATTGCCATCTCCACCCACCCACACAGTGCCACATGTGCCCCATGCCAGCCAATCCAACTCCAACGCCGAGCGAGCAGCGACAATGGAAAAGTGGGAGGCGCCTATTCGGAGCTCGCTTTCGCAAAAGCGAAAATGCAACGAAGTCCCCTCATTGGTATAAAGTTTGAGCAATTAGAAACCCACGCAGCCATAAACAACAACTACAACCACAACGACGGCGTGGGGGCAAAGCCAGCGACGTTGGCAGCTGCAGCGCGCCAGCAACAACAACAACATCAGCTGACACACGCGAAGCACAGAGATAAAAATGCAAAAACAACAACTGCGACAACAGCTTTTATGTTGTTTTGCACGTGCTGCTGCTGCTGCTGCTGCTCTCTCTCCCACTGGCTCTCTCACTCTCTCGCTCTCCCACTCCCTCTCACACTCTCGCTCAGTCGGCTCAGTCGGCTTTATCCGGCGAATGAGACGCCAACACACGCACACACACATGCACAGCAACGTTCGCATTGCGTTGGTGTTGCTCTCGTCTGTGTGCGTTGTGTGTGTGTGTTGGCGTCGGCAGCGGCAGCTGCGTCGTCGTCGTCGTCGTCGTGAGCCTATTCTACATAGAAAGGCCGCTGGCTGCGCCAGTGTCTTGCTGGGCAGTGTCGGTTCAGGTTCAACACGTCAGAGCCCGCACGCGTTCGCTGTCGCTGTCTCCGAGAGAAGTTTTAAGCCCGCAACGCATCGTTCTCATTTTCGGGCGCCCCAAAAAATATATTTATTGTGCGTGTGCAATTGTTCCTTGCTGCCTCACACACACACACAGCACTCTCTCTGCTGCTCTCTCTCAGCGTCTTCTGTTGGCGGTGGTTGTTGGTGTATGTGTGCGTGTTGGTGGTGGTGGTGCTGCAGCCGAAGCCAGCAACGACAACGACGACGACGACGACGATGCCGATGCCAACGTCGGGAAAATCTCTTTGCGTTGCAGTGAAAATTTGTTCGTAGGTTTTCGTTATTTGTTATTTGCACGTTGACGCGGCGACAACAAGAAACGGTACACACGACGGTCACGACCAAAGTCGCTGAGAAACGCGCGTGCAACGGCAACAACAACAACAGCAACTACAACAAACAGCAACTACAACAACTGTAACAGCAACAACAACCGTTAAATGTTAACACGAAACGAAAGAAGAAGAAGAAAAGAAAACAAATTCGCAAATCGCAAATTTATAACGATATTTTATTCAAAACGCTTCACGCACGTCGCAATCTACGATAACGATCGATCGATCCCAAATTTTTAACTCAACTCAACTCAAATCTAAACTTAATCGTACCTAGCAACAACTACACAACAAAAACAACAACAATTTCAAAGCTAACCACTTTTTGCTCTTCTCACTCTCAACTAAACTTGCCAAATTTTTATACTAAATAAAACACAAAGAATATAAAATAAATACGAAAATATTTTACACAACAAGTTTATTAAATATTTTAATAATAATAATACTAAGTGAATTGAAGTGTCTTAAAAGAGAGAGATATATATATGGAGATATAGTGAAGATATAATATTGTGCAGTTCCCAAACAACAATTGAAATATTAAACACAACAACAACAACAAGCAAAAGTTTGTGATATTTTTATGATATTAGCAATTAAAGTATACAACAAAAAGAAGAAGTAGAAGAAATTAAGTGAATATAATAATAATACAAATAATATTTAATGTGTGCTGTGCTCAACCATTAACAACAACAACGACAACAACGAGTACGAGATCATCAAGGCAGCTGCCATTATAATCGGATAATGCTTGGATAATGCTCGCCGCAGCGCCCTAAACAACTGAGGTGAGTTCCCATTTTCAATTACATTTTTCGACAATTTTTATACTCATTGCAAGTAGTCAAAAATGGGTATACTACTTGGGGCTAATGTATGTAACAACAAAATATATACATTCATGATCAGGATCACAAGACAAGTCGATTGAGCAGTGCCTGACGCTGTATCTGTCTGTTTGAACGTCGAGATCTCAGCTATTACAAAAGCTAGGGATACAAAATTTGACATGAAGATTCCTTTCTTTCTGGAGATGATAAAGTTTATTTAAAATGTGGTGTGCCACGCCCATCGCGTTCGCCCTTCAATAATTTACTTTTGCAAGCCGATTCTTAAAAAACGTATAAAACTTACAACTTTCTGACTTTGACATACACTAAGCTGATTAAAATTTCTACCTTTCCTCAAAATTTCAATTCGATCGGACAATAAAAACACCAATTATTCAAGTAACCTTATTGCCCGACTGTAGCGCTTGTGGTCTGGTTTTGAATAGGTTTTTTTGGAGTTAAATTTTTTCTGGGGGCCGTGTTTCTTTTTTGCCGACGGCAACGTCTTTTAGGCCCAGGCGCCAGTACCGCTCGACGTTTGGCTCAGCAAAAGTTGCTGCTTCTGCTTCTTCTTCTTTTTTACTGTTTCTTTTTTCGATATGTGTCAAAAAGTTATAGATCTAATTACAAATTGCGTTGCCAGTTGCAATTGCAGTTGTTCTTGTTGTTGTAGAGTCAGTTTACAGCAGAAGTGCAACAAAAGTGCTGATAATCAGCGCAATATCAGATAACACCAAAGGCGGGTGATATATGGATAGACAGTTAAGGTGGCTACAAGAGAGGGGCAAGTAGGCTGAAGAGAGAGAGAGAGTAGTATTAAAGAGATTACAGTTCAATAAGAATCTATATCTACTTTTGGTTATACTTTGAATATATTTTAGAGTGAATTTCAAGAGATTTGAGGCGATTTAAAAACAGAAACAGTTTAATATAAAGTGAGATAGATAGATTCCAAAGTATCAGGGAAGAATTTACAAATATCTTTAATAATTGCTGAAGTTCTATAAGGAATTCATAAATACCTTCAAAAGTTACTGGAATTCCATAAAGATATTAATATAACTGTTCTATAAATATTCCATTGAAATTACAAAACAAGCACAACTATTGCATCCTAAATGCAGTTGCTGCTGCTGCTGTTGTTGTTTGTTTTCCCCATTGCAATAACAATCGATTGCAACACACCTACAACAATTCGTTGGCCTCGCCTGACTCACTGATAACTCCTGCCAGCTGCTATCAATACCACCAGCCCCCCAAAGATGAGGTGAATGATGCTGGTGCTGCTCCCGTTGTTGTTGTTGTTGCCGCTTGTCAGCTTCGCTTTGACGTCAATGGGCAACAGCAACAAGAACAACAACAACAACTTGGGGATCGACAACAACATTGTGTGGGCCAAGCAAATTGACGCACAATGAGACGAATAAGTACATAGAGAGTAGCAAATACAGCAGCAACACACACACACACACAAATGCTGGCAGAGCGTAAAACCCTTGAATGCTGCACGCAATTAATGCGAAAGACTTTTAATTGCCCACAAATGCCATAATAAAGCACAGCGAATGTGAACTATTCCAATTGCATACACCTTGGGCATAAAAATGGGCAACAGCAGCAGCAGCAACAACACTCGCAGTAGCAACATTACTCGCAGCAGCAACAACATTCACAGTACAAAACTGACAAATTTGTATGCACGCGCTTCAAAAGTGCAATATTAATTAATTCCAGCAACAACTGCAACTGCAACAGCAACAGTTGCTGCTCTGCTGCCGCTGAAGCTGCTGTTGCTGCTGCTCTGTATGCGGCAGAAGTTGCTGCTGCTTAGAGCAGGCAATTAAATTGTATGTCATTCATTGGTAATTTATACCATTTAAAGGCAGCAACAGCAGCAGCAAACGAACAACAACAGCAGCAACAGCAGCAACTACAGCAGCAGTGGCAGCAGCAGCAGCATATGTAGCAGCAGTAACCACAGCAACTGTAGCTGCTGCTGCTGCTTCTACAACAATTGCTGTTGCTGTTGGTGTTGCTCCCGTTCTCTTTGCATTTTCGGCAACACGCCTCATCGCACCTGGCAATTAGCATGCGCGTGCGTGTCGCAAAAAGTTCTAATGCCGCCAGCAGCAGTTGCTGCTGCTGCTACTGCCGCTACTGTTGCTGCTGCTTGCTAAGTTGATCGATCGATCGATCGGCGGCGACGGCAGCTGATCGCCGATCGATAAATGCAACTTGCCATGAAAAGTGGCTACCCTAAATGGTCATTGAGCTATTGCACATTTCTCAATATGTCGCGAGAGAGACGAGCGCGCGCGAGACTTGGCCAAGTGCTGCTGCTGCTGCTGCTGTTGCTGGCGACGGCGATGTTGCTGATGCTGGCTGGCGTTGTCTGGCTTTATACGCACCGCGCCTTATGTGGCCACGACGGCGACGTCAGACTGACCGCGCGACTGTTTGGCATATAAAGCAGCCTGCCAAGGGGCAGGGGCGGGGCAGGCAGGCAGGGGGAGTAGGACGTCACCCGCACCACAAGCGTCGCCATTTTAAAGTGGCTCAAAGTCGCAGTCGGCGCAGCAAGCAGCGCAGCAGGCAGCGCACCACCCTCAGCGCATTGCATTGACATTTGCATTGGCAGGGGGGCAACCACGACTGGCAGATACCCTGTGTATAGACACTCTTTATATAGATTGACTGCTAGTCTACCTCACTGCCCCCATTTACAGGGTATACGTGAGGTATTTAACACAGTTCAGTGCTTAATTTATTTGTGAAATTAACAATTTTAATGTGCTCCCCCAGCAACAAAAAGAAAAGGCAGAACCGCAAGAAGAAGAGGAAGAGGAAGAGGAGAGTATAACAAAAGGCGCGCATTGAAATTGAGACGTTGCACACACAATGAAAATACTTAAATATATAAAATAAATTTACGAAACGAAACAAAAGCGTGTAACAAACAACAACAACAACAACAACAAGAAAACGAATCGTAACGAAGCAAACAGCAACAGCAAAGACTAAGCTAAAGAACTAAAGAAAAGGAGAAGAAGAAGAAGAAAACAAAGAATTGTGGCGCGTTAATTAACTTTAAACGATTGAAAACGAATCGATTTCAAGAGCCCATTTGATTTGGATTAGTTTTGCTTGCTTTGCCAGACGACACAAGCGGACTCGATGCGGTTCAAGAGTCGAGTTCGAGTTCGAGTTCGAACCCGCGCACTGTGTATAAAGACTGAAATTAAAATTTAATCATCACGTGTGCGTTAAAAAGCGGCCCGTCTGCGACTCCGACTCCGTTTCTGATCTATAACTAAAGCTGTTAATTAGAATGCGTTAAACAATAAAACAAAGAAAAGAGAAATGCCAATGGAGACGAGCCGCGACGAGACAGTTGCGAAGAGTTTAACACCTTCGACATTTGATAGGTCTACAAATCTAATTTCGAACTTTTCGGCATCTTTTCGGATTCAATTCAATTCCGAATAACGTTCGCTAGTAGTCTGGGGGGTTTCGCGCGTTTGGACATGCGTTGTTATCATGCATTTGATAAACGTTTTGTTTTTCATTAGCCGACGGCGACGCGGCTTCAAGGCGGCCTGCCTGCCTGCCTCGATACTGATTCGGATCACACCCCTTCAATTAGCGTTGGGGGGCGAATTTTTTTCGAAACCCCAAAAAAATGTAAGCACGTTTTCTTTACATTTCATGGCGGCCATTTTAAAAGTTCTGAATAATTATTCATTATCAATTTTCGTGCGGTTAAATGAAGACCACAAGAAATTAGTATTAGTGCAAATGTTCTCGTTTCTCAGCGTGTTGTTGTTGTTGTCAGTGTGTTGCTGTTGTTGTCAGCTGTTGCTGTAGTTGTCGCTGCTGCTGCTGCTTCTTCTGCTGCTGTTGATAAGCAAAGTGTGCGCGCCTTACGCCTTACTACGTCAAAAGCTTTGCGCTCTTATCAGCAAATTGTCACACAGAGTTTCGAGTATATGCTTAGTATGGTCAGATTATTTAATATGCATGGGCTGTTTTGGTTTTTACTTAATGGGAAACCACACACACACGCACACACGAACAGAATTGAAATATTAAAAATACAACCTCGCTGATAACTGCAAACCAAAAACAAAAAAAAACTGAAACCAAAAATAGGAAAGAAATTCACATGAGCCGCGAAGTGCCCGCGACTTTTTAGTGAGCACTTCGGCAATGTTTCTTTCTTTTTGCCTTTATTTATTTTATACGATTTTTCGATTTTACTTTAATCTCAAGTAGTTTCAATTAACGTCATTGGACTACATAGATTGCTGATTATGCGACGCATTTCGTGCGCGCCGCGAATTAACATTAAAAACAAAAATGAAGAAAAAAAAGGCGAAGTGAGCGAGCGAAAATTATATTAAAAGATTAGTCGCGATTGCGACCACCCACCAAAGAGGCAACAACAACAATAAGAGCAGAAACAACAACAACAACAACAACAAGGGGAAAAACAAGAAGAGGAACAGCAACAACAGTTGAATGAATGCAGCAGAGCCAAAGGGGGCAATAGAGAAGGCGACTTGGTCAGTGCTTTATCAGCTTTATAGACGACTCTCGATTTACGTCACAGAAGGCGCTGAGGCAATTCATGAATTTAACAATTTATAGTTAATAAATAACTCTTGTTGCTGTTGTTGTTGTTGTTGTTGTTGCTGTGGTGTGTAGGTGTTGTGCGATAAGCGCGAGCGCGTCTATCGATAAGTGGCGACCCTCGACGAGGCGCCGAGAGTTGTGGGTGGTGTGCAAGAGTGGCTACTCGAGGCGAACGAGTTGCATAAACCCCCCGGGTAACTGAGTCATGAGCTGAGTGTGAGGCAAGCTAAGGTGGCAAGGTGGCACATTGCCTGGCAGCTAGCGGCGCTTCATTAGGCCAAACATTTAAACCTGTTGCATGCACGCAACGCGCCACAATCTTCATCCAGTTAGTCCCCCCTTCTGCCTGTTCCCCTCTACCTGCCCCTGTCTGTTTGTCTGTCTAACTGTCTGTCCACTTGGCGCTTAGCACATGCAACTGTCTGCACTTAGCTCTCGCTGTCGCCAATTTGAATGCCCAACTAAGTCGCCTCCTCCCCTGCTCTCCCTCCACTTTGGCAGGTTTGTCCAGCCCCGTTGCTTATCTTAGCCTCTCTCTCTCTGTCTCGCTCTCGCTCTGTGTTGCTTGCTCTCTCATATTTTAGTGCACTTTATAAGCACAAATGCCTGTCGCATAAAAATTAATTGTAATGTTTGTTTATGCGCTCGCCAAATGTTGAACAAGTTTCATGTGCCACGCGGCGTATGAGCAATGGCAAGTTATAGCACAACTATTATTGAATGCTGTGCAGTATTAAGATATGAACTGAGTGAAGCCATAAGCTGCAAAATGTGCTTTAAAGCGCATTGAAGCTCACTGATCAATTGCCCGCTAAGCCGATTGGCAGTGTGTGTCTCTCTCTCTCTCTCACTTCAACTAAATCATTTGATTTGAGATACAAATAAGCTTGCAAGCGCATTAGAGCTCTCTTATGACACTTAAATAGACTCCAAAATTCCATACTTTTCTGTCTGTATTCTTCTGTCTCATTCTTAAGCTGCAATAGAGCTTACAAAAGCTCAGTAAAGCTCTCTTAAAACTCTTCAATGGACTCTTTAATGGCAATTCACTCTCTCACCTTCTTTCTGTTTTATACTAAAGCTGTTTAAGCTGCAATGAAGCTTGTCAAAGCTCTTGAAAGCTCCTCTCAACTGTGAGCTTTGTTATCTTACTTTTTCTCTCCCTCCTCATTGCACTTTAACACCTTAAATATTGTACTTCACTGAGTTGGATGACTCAATTGGTTTGTGCACTGACAAAACAAATTCGCCCTCAATCTCTCTCTCTCTCTTTCTCCCGCCCTTCTTCGTGCTAATTAAGCACATAAATCCTCGCGATTTCAACAGTTTTGGATTATAATTGTTTTGTTGTTGTTGTTGCTTTTGTTTGCAGCTGCTTAATTTATGTAATTCTCATTGTTGTTGACATTTTGGACTTTCCTTTGCCACCTGCCTCCCCCTCCCTGCACCTTCCCCACCCGGCCTTGCTTTGCGCTGTTTTAGCTCGAGGCAAATGCTTGACAAAAATAAAAATAACAACAGCAACAACAATGGAAAAATATCTTCATGCCAACAAATCCATTACACTCAAGTGCGCTGCAACAACAACAACAAGAGAGAGAGAGAGATAGAGAGTGAGAGGCAAGATGCCAGGCAAATAAATAAAAGCAAATGTGTGTGCGTGTGTGTGTGTGTTAACTTAAAAAAATTAACCGAAATTTTATTAGTATTTGCGCAAGCGCAGGCAATGCCGGGGTAAATATTTGACAGACAGCGCGACTGACCATAAGATCTTTGCCGTGCAGCAGGGCGGGCAGTGTGAGGGGAGAGGGAAGAGCAGAGAGCAGGGGAGCGAAGCGGGTCCAGGCCTCGAGTGGTCCATGACCAAATCTCTGTTTGCCTTGCGAGGCGGGCAAACCAAGCAAAAGGCAATTAGAGTTGACACTTTTGGTTTTGGCGGCAGCAACGAAAAGGGTTGCCCCGCCGCGACGCAGATGCAGACGCAGACGCAGCAGACTCAGCAGACTCCTCTCTAAAGAAGTCGTCGTCGTCGTCGTCATTGTCGCTGCTGACGACGTGCCCAGGGACAGTTTAATTTTCACCAGGCACTTAAAAAGCATTTTCACTTGAGACGTGACCGCTGCTGACGTTGTCGTTGTTGTCTTTCTAATGCAGCATTGTTTTTGTTGTTGTTGTTGTTGTCCGGCCTGTTATTTATTATCAATATTGACGCAGCAGCAACAGAACAACACCAGCAACACCAGCAACAACAACAACAACAAGAGATCTGTAAAATACCACGCAACATTGTAAACAAAGTGTAAGCCGCTTTATTGTTGTTGCTGTTGTTGTTGTTGTTGGCAGCTAGACGCGCCTAAACCTGAGAAACTGTCACTAAGCTATTTTCGATAGGTTTCTTCTTTTGATTTGCTGCCTGCAACAATGATATGAGGCCTGCTGCCCAGTGTACGAAGACAATGGGCCCGAAGCCCAACTGGAACCCAAGCGGCGACTAATCATAAATTTGTCGCGCGATTATTTTTACAGTTTGCCAGTCGCTTTTCAATATATATACTACCAAACTGATGCCTGATGATATTTCAATATGCTTTACAAATGATCTGAACACATCTGAGAAGAGAAGAGAAGAGAGGAGAAGAAGAGAGAAGAACAGAAGAGAACCAAAGGCAAAGCGAAGTCTGGTCTGGACTGAACTGAGTTATGAGCTCAAGAAATGATTGGAAACGAGCGCCAAATGAATATGCAAATTATAGTTATTATTATGTTTATGTTTATGCATAATGCTTTGAGCTCAAGTTGCCCCTTTGGCCCCACCTGCCCCGCCCCCTGCTGCCTTTCGCTGGCGCTGCCTTTGTGCGCTAATTGTCGAAAGAAAGAGGCAAATTTTTGGCTCACAAAAGCGACTTTTAAATGCTGGCACGTGTGCCTAAACTTGGCCATAAATAAGCCAGAGAGAGAGGCAGATATAAAGAGAGGCAGAGCGAGAGCGAGATAGAGATAGGGAGAGCGAGAGGCAGCTCGCTATTAAACAAACGGAGCAGTCAAGAAGCTAAACATCATTTTTGAGGTATTTACTTGGGGAGACGCTCAGCTCGCAGCGCTGCGGACAAGTCACCCCAGTAACAGAAACCCAAACCAAGACAGGGACAGAGAAAGGGAGAGAAAGAGTGAGCGAGTGGGAGAGAGAGAGAGATAGAGAACAAGAAAGGCAGAGAGCTGGCCACAGGAAAAGGGAAGCCTGTTGAGTGGCAAACTGATTTCCGTTGACAATTTATACAAAAAGCAATGCGAACAGCAACAACCAGAGCAGCAACAACAGCAACAGCAACAACTTGAACAACAGCAACAACAAGAGCAGCAGCAACAGCTCGAGCAACAGCAACAACTCGAGCAACAGCAACCAGTGTAGCCGAGTGAAGTTTTAAATTCCGAAGCATACGCGTTGTTTGTTTTTGTCGATTTGCTTGTAGAATTTGTAGCAACAACAAAAATGCATTGCAAAACGTGTACGAAGGGCGGCAGAGGAGAGTAGTGAAGAGGGGAGTGGGCAGGCAGGGGTGGAGAGCGGGGGAGGGGTCGACACATTGACAGGCAAACACGAGAGCAGCCACACGAATTGAGAGCAGAGCGGGGCAGATTCGCCAGTTTCGCTTCTCACGCTCGCCACAAAGGACTCGCTGTGTGCGAGATGCGAGACCACAACACACACACACACACAGATACATAACACATGCATGCACCCACACACATACACACAGACGGACACACACCCACACACAAGAGAGAGGTTGCTGCTATCATGACAGCTTATGGCAACGATTGCTGTCAGCAACACAACGCAGCGGGGCACAAACGAGACGCACACGAGTATACCCTGTGTGTTAGCTGTACAGGGTATGCGCTGTCGCCTGTCGCTTCACTTGTCGCCTGATTTTGGCTACATTGATCGGCTTTTTGGCTTTGACTTTGCCTTTGGCTGGCGACCAATAAAGTCTTATTTTATACTCATCAATTCAGCAGCAGATAAAAGTCAAAAACTTGAGATACGCTTGCTGTCGTCGTCGTCGTCGTCGTTGCTGTTGCTGTTGGCTGTCTCTGTTGGCTGTCGCTCTGTCCGGCTCTGTTCGGCCTGTCCGGCAGGCAGATAAATTATAATTAAAGCAGCCGCAGCAGACCAAAGTCGAGAAGATGCTTGGAACGGCGTCGATGCTGCTCTCTGATGTCAGAGCGTATTTAAAATACGAGTAGAACAAGCTGCATTCAAACGCCGACGCCACACGACCAGCCCGATAAACAAAACAAATAAACAGAAGACAGGGACACAGAGACACAGAGAGAAGAGTGCGGACAGAAGGGAGAAGGGAGTAGAGAGAGCGGCATCGGGAATCAGAAACAGAAACAGAATCAGAGCGAGGGAGTGCGGGGAGGGGAAGACGTCGCATAGAATTGAGCTTCAGTCAGCGCAAGAAACACCTGTCAAACCGGGTCCACACACAGCACACACAGCTCGCACACACTGACACACCGCAGGCCGAAAATATAAGGCAGGGTTGCCGCACTGTGTTTGGATAATGACTTGAGCAAAGGAAGCAAAACTCGCACAGTGATTTGGCTGGAACGAAACGGATATGCAGCAGAGAACCTTTCTCCCTCTTTCTCTCTCTCTCTCTCTCTCTCTCCTGCTAGCCCTGATTAGCTAGGGTACCCGTTTAATTGAATTTACTGCCATAAAAACGGAAGTTCTTACGCATCTCTTGCGATTAGATGATGTTGCAGAATCATGTGGCAAGCCAATTATGCCACACGATGACGTAGCCATTGTTGCACACTGACCGCTGCCACCCGCCACGCTGTTAAGCAGGAAGTGCAGCAGCTGATTATATAGGGTATCTCCACCACGACTCTAAGCCGGAAAAGTCAAAAGCGCCTCCCGAAATAAGTTTGGTGTGATTTGAGGCTGAAATTTGACTTGTTTCAATTAGCAAAACACGCCAGCAAAGTTTGCCCTTCGCTGCTAACAACTTACTTGGGGCATGTGCAACGTATCTCACAGATACACAAAAGTAGCTACAAGCTACAACTCAAGGCAGGCACCGAAGTAGCTACAAGCCAAGGCAGAGTCGCGTCGCAATCAAATTACAAACTAATCGCATGCAAGCGAGCAGAAAATCAGCAGCAACAGCAACAGCAACAGCAACAGCAGCAACACTAACTACGGCAACAACTGTGACTACAACAACAGCAACAACAACTGTGACTACAACAAGTTCATGTCTCTTGGTGTGGATTACCAGGCCAAGTTGGCTGCGTGTTGCTGCCGCAGTTGCTGCTGCTGCTGCTGCCGTTGGGGGTGTTGAATGTGGCAAGGAAAGAAAAAAGTGAAATGCAGCCACTTTTGCCGCAAGTTGCCGCAGGCTGAAATGCAAAACAACTGCAATGCGATGTGCGTGTGTGCGGGCAAAACTTTGTGCCGCCTTCGCCTGCAGGAAATGACGCAGAAAGGAGAAACGGGGCAGGGGGGAGGAGGAGTAGCTGAGGAACGAGGACATGTCTTGGCATGTCTTGACAGTCGACAGGAAGTGCGCAAAATGCCACAACTTGCGAATGCAAAGTGCCCTCGCACCACACCACAGACGGGGAGGAGGGGCGTGGGAGGGGGCAGCATTGCTGAGGCATTGTGTTAAAGTCTCTTTAAAGTTGCATGTTGCATGCTTGTAAACAAGCTTGTCGCGTCGGCCTATAAAAATATTATTAAATTAAAAGTTGAGTTCGAGTCGAGTCGAGTCGAGCTGAAGCTGTTGCAGCGCTTCACTGCCACTGCCACTGCACCTGTCCCTACCGCTGCCTACTCCCTGTAAGTACTGCTTGCTCTTCTCTATATACTCCCTTGCCTGCTGCCCTGTTGCCTGCTTACCTCCCTTGATTACTTTCCCTTCTTCTACCTCGGCTGCCTTCACTGACTTCTTCTCTACCTTCTCCCCTGCCTGCTCTGTCTCTCTCTCTGTCTGTCCGCCATAGCGAGGCGTGACTCCACCCACCAACAACAGCAACAGCAACAGCAGCAACAGCTCGCACTGCGCAGCCTGCGCATAATTATGGCGAGAGGCGATTGCAATGGCGTTGCAGGCGACTCCGATGCAGGCTGCCTTGGTCATTAACTGCTGATGAGCCGTGGCCAGTTGCAGTTGCAGTGGCAGCGAAACGGTAGCCAGGCTGCTGCTGCTCGGGCAGCATAAATAATTATTGGCAATTGTCTGCAGGTGCAACAGCAACATCAACTGGACGCATAACTTTGCCTACTTCGAATTGCACAAAACAAAAGACTTAAGCAACGAACTTTGGCAGCAGCTGATAAATACAAGAGAGAGAGAAAGAGAGAGAGAAGTGAATTTAACCTCAACACACTGACCACCCAGCTGCACACACGCACTACCCCCTACCCCCACCCTTTCCCCCTCACTGCGTTGTAAACGTCAAACTGAAAAAACCACTCAAAGTTTTCGAGTTGAAAAAAAATTATTAACTGACATTTTAATGATGATAATGATGATGCCGTTGACGTCGGTGGCTGTTGCTGCTGCTGTTGCTGGCGTTGCAACTGCGTCGGTGGCTAGACATAAAAATGGACAGAGAATGAACCCTTTTTGGGCTCCAGCAGGTAGAGAGGAAACCATTATTGCTGCTGCTGCTGTTGCTGCTGCTGCTGCTGCCGTTGATGTTGTTGATGTTGCTTTGGTTGTTTGTTGATGTAAGCGGCGTGATTTTTATCAGTTGAAGCCGCAGTGTTTGTCCAAACTGGCGCCAGTTTTTATGTATTTAAGTTGCCCAAAAAAAAACCAGAAGGAGGAGAAGAAGGAAGTGGAGGCGGAGTAGCAGGAGTGGGAGGAGTAGCAGCAGTGGGAGGAGAGCGAACAGAGGCAGGCAAACAAAACGCCAAAAGGAAATCAAAGTTGTTCAGCTGTAAAATGCGTTTTCAATTGCGAAAATTTCTCAAGTGTGCGCAAATCAATTGGCTATGAATTTTAATTGATTTTAGCCCGACAGGCACAACAGCAACAGCTCACAGCAGCAGCAACAGTTGTTGCTGTTGCTGTTGCTGTTGCAGTTGAAAGTTGTATTTCATTTTGTGTTTCGTTGCGCTTGTAAAAGCCTTGCGCGCAAATAAAGCATGAAAATAAGTTTTGCCCAGGCACAGGCACAGCCAGAGAAAGGAAGAGAGAGAAAGAGAGGGGGGGGGGGAGAGGTAGACACACAGGCAGTCAGGCAGTCAGGCAGTCAGACAGTGCAACTGCAACTGCAGGCGAATTGTGGCTAATTTCAGTAATCTGCAAAGAATGCTGCAAAAGGCACCCACAATTCGCTGCAGCGGCAGAATCTGAGCGGGAGACTGACACAGCGAGACAGCACGGAGAAGGGGGGGGGGGGGGGACAGATACAGAAAGACAGACAGCGGGGGCTGCTGTCCAGACATGTGTGCGTCTGTTTGCAACCTGCTTAATGTCATGCAGCGGCAACAGCAACAACAACAACAACTACAACGCACTGTCACTGTCATGCATCATCATCATTGCAGAAGGAGTTGCAAAAGGAGTTGGAGAAGGAGGAGAAAGAGGAGAAGGAGCAGAAGGAGGAGAAGGAGCAGCAGTAGGAGCTGCAGACGCTGCTCAAGCCGGTTGCTGCTGTTGCTGCGGTTGCTGCTGCCTTTGCTGTCTCTGCTGCTGCCTTTGCTGTCTCTGCTGCTGCTGCCTTTACCGCTGTCTTTGCTGACTGTGTTGCCTTTGCTGCTGCTGCCTCTACTGCCTCTGCCTCTGCTGCTGTTGCTGTGTTTGAAAATTATTGCATGTCCAGTCGGCAGTCCGCCGTCCACAGTCTCCTGTCCACTGTGCACCGTCTGCAGTGGAGTCTGCAGCGTCTGGTTGGAGTTGCCTTCACCTCCTCGCAGTCGCAGTCGCAGTCGCAGCATGCAAAGCCGCGAAACTGAGAAGGCGAAACACTTGCGGCGCATTGGCATGGCCAGTGAGTGATGCGATTATCTGCAAGATTCGCTTATCTACGGTGATCCATCAGCTGAGGCTGCAGCCCGGACTGTGGCACTGCGCACCACTCGCAAATGTCAGTTGCCTCTGCCTGTGCCCCGCTGCAACTGTTGCTGCGTGCAAAAATGCGTAGCCTGCGCGGGCGTTCGCCATATAAATTAGAATGCCTTTGCTTCTTCTTCTTCTGCTTGCCATATACTGATAAATATATATATATATATATATATGTATATACGATTTACAGGCTGCGCTCCCACGGTCCAGCACCCGCTAGCAGCGCCTGCGGTTGCTGCTGCTGCTGCCAGGAAGTTGCTGGCGTTGCTGCTGGTACAGTAAACCACAGTGGGGCCTTTTTTTGTTGACTTTGATTGAAAGTTGACACAGCCAAGCGTTGAAAACCACATCCGTGGTGGGCAGCAGCAACTGACAGCGACACGGCAGCAACTGCTGCTGCTGCTGCCGCTGTGTATGCAAATGCAATTAGTTTTTGATTAAGTTGTAGCCCCCCAAAAAAAGAGAAGCCAGTGCAGTCTCAGCTCACTCTTTGCTAGACTCTTTCACCAAAGGGGGCACCAAAAGGGGGCACCAAAGTACACTTAAGCGCAAAAGCGCAAAGCGACAGACCGTTAAATTGTTGCAATTACCAAAGCTAGCGATGAATGTTGCCGCCATATTTGCGCATGTTGCTGCCGTGCTGCAGCTGTAAAACAATATGCACAGCTATGTGTGTGTGTGGGTGTGTGTCAGTCTATGTTGCTGCTGCTGCTGCTGTTGCTGTTGCCGGCTGGGCCAATTGTTTAGCACGCGCTGCTAATTTTCTGCTGCTGCTGCTGCTGCTGCGAGGCAGTCAGCAATTTTTAAGTTGCATGCACGCCTCGTTGATTGTAGTAGGTGGCCCGGGCTGAGACTGGCCCGGCCTGGCCTGGCCTGGCTCGGCTTGGCTTGGCTTGGCTTGGCTTGGCCTGGCTGTGGCCATAATGGTCTTGGCCAAGTTGCAGTTCGCAGGGTGACCAGAGCTGCGCAATCATGTTAATAACAGCCTGTGTTGCCGTCGCTGCTGCTACTGCCACTGCTGGTCAGTTGCAAGTTCTTGCCGAGTGCATGTGTGTGTGTGTTTGTGTGTGTGTAATTTATGCCTGCAGCTAATTGCATTTGAAAGTTTAACTGAAAAAGTCAAACGGTTTTCAGATATGCATAAAAACACAATAAACCTAAACGAGTGAAATGCCATTTTCTCACACACACACACACACGCACATACACAGAGAGACACTCGCACAGTGGAGCAGAATCTTCATGCGCTCTCAGCTCATTTGAAATTCCAATTTCAATAACGCTCAATGATGTTTATCGGCCTCTTCTTCTTGCATCTATTTTTGACTTTTGAGTAGGCGTTGTCCGCAGCAGCAACAGCAACAGCAACAACAACAGCTTTGCCTTGTACCAATTTACGCACATATCGATGCGCTGGGCCAAGGTTCAGGGCAGGGCAAGGCAGGGCAGGGCAGAGCAGCGCTGAGCAGGGCTGGGCAGTTAGATAACGCCATGGGAGACGCTTCACGAGGCTGCGCATTGCGTGAGATCGCCCGTTGCTGCTGACGCGACTGCTGATGCTGCTGCTGTTGTTGTGGGTGCGCGATAAGCGTGTCAGAGTTTATCAGCAGCGGCAGCAGCTTGTGGCACACGCAGCTGCGTCTGACTCAAAACGAGACTACAAATCTCAAATCGAACACTGAGAATTGTTGCTGTTGTTGCTGTTGTTGTTGCCGTTGCTGCTGTTGTTGCGCTAATAAATTCATGTCGCTGGCGGACTGCAATCGCTTGGCTGCAACATAGCCGAGTTATATGTTTAGAAACAAGTTTGTCGGGGCGGCATATTTGTTAAGGTCGCACAGCTGCAACGCCAGCAACTGTTGCTGCTGCTGTTGCACATAAATAGCTGCTGTGCATGTGGCACACAGTTTTTGTCTAGTGTTGTTGCTGTGCTGTTGTTTTTTTTTGGCTATTTGCACACCCGCATTGCCGTAGCAACAACAACAACAACACCAACAACAGCAACAACAGCAACTAGCAACCGCAACAACATGCCATGTTGCATGCCTAATTGCAACAGGTGGCAAATGCCAGCGGCGACGGCGACGGCCACAGACACAGTTACTGTTCTGCGGTTGCAAGGGTTGCTGTCACTGCCACAGCAGCAACATGTCACATTGCTGCCAGGCAACAAGCCAATTAGCAACAGCAACAGCAGCAGCAACAATAAACGTTTGCGACGGCATATGCAAATATATTGTTGACAATTTAGCTAAATGATTAGCAAATAATAGCGCACATTAAAACAATTGTTAATTCGCTGACCAAAAAAGGCAGCAACGGCAACAGCAGCAGCAACCGATCAGCAACGGCAGCAACAGCAACATGCTGTTCATGTTGTCACTTGATTGGCCTTTGATTTGTTGCTACTGCAGTGCAAACATTATTTAAATATTATAATTTATTTCCAGCCCAGCCACGATCATTAATCTCAGCCCTGTAAAGCGAAGCGAGTCGAGACTCGAGACCGAGAGAGTTTCCGCTTGGCATTGATTTCGCTTCGTTGCGGCGTCGGGAGCTTGCTGCCACGCCCCCCTAATTGGTTGCCGGCCCCGTCTAGTGGTTTTTGGTTTTTGGTGGGTGGCAACGCTTTGGTTTTTGCTGCTAATTTTGCATTTATTGCCAAACTGCTCAATCAATCAATGTCGAGCAACAAATGTTGCAATCTTGGCTTAGCAACATGTTGCGCAACAATTTCACTCTATGCAAAAAGATATTGAACTGATCGGGAGAGAATGCGAGCCACGCAGTCTGCGCTTGAGTTGAGAGAGGGAGCAGAGGGAGAGAGTGAGAGGCAGCTAGAGAGGAAGAGGGAGATAGCAACAGAGCTATTTTAATGGCAACTCATAAAAATGTTGGCAAATATTGCGTACAACATAAATATTTATAAATATTTTCAGTAGAACTAGTTGAACGAGCAGGCAGGGAGCGAGCAGGAGGGAACGGGGAGGGGGAGTTGGTAGACGACCATGATTAATGATGTTTGATCGGATTGATCGACTGACTGACTGAGTCGCTTTAATTACTGCGGCAATTAGCAGCTAAATGCAAAAGGCAAAGAGAGTTTTGTCAATCACACACACACACGCACACACAGCTGTTGTGTGGTAATCATGTGTGTGTGTTGTGTGTGTTTGTACATTTATTATATGTAAATAGAGCTGCCTCATAAAGTGTCCATAAAATGGCAAAGGCAACTGAATTTTTGTTGTTGCTCTTGCGAAAGTTTCTAGAAAGTTTCGCTGCCCCTTCTTCCCCCTGTCCCCTCCCCTACTCCCTCCTCCTCTTGTGCTGTGTTTTATGGCAAACACTTTTATAGTTCAGCTTGAATGACGCTTGTAAATGATACGTTAATAAAGTTGAACATTATTTTGCTGCACGTTGAACCTTCTCCTTCTGCCCCCTTCTGCCTCCTGCTACCCTGCATAGAATCTGTCGACATCCTACAAGCGGAGACTATTAAAACAAACTTTACAGCTGCGCTTGAATTGTCATTTTTGGCTGACAATGGCAACCCTGGCCTGGCCATGCACAGCAGCAACAAAGCTGGCAACCTTCAAGCAACAACTGAAACGCATTTTCAAGTGAGCAGGGCAGGGGCAGGTGGAGTGGAGGTGGGGGCACATGCGTATCGATCATACGCGGCTGTCCGACTGTGCAACATTCAAGTGTCGTCTTGCCGCGTCTGGCAGCCGTCTGCGGCAAGTTGCGGGCGGGCGACCTTCTAAGTGCGCCGCTTAAGGCAGCTTGCAACTGAGCTGAGCATTTAAGACAGATTGCCAAGTTGTTGCTAGAATTGCTGCCGCATGTTGAAGATTAATTGCTTGCGACAGTTTGCAGCAGCAGCCGCAGCAGCAGCAGCAGCAGCGAATGATGACGTCAGTTAGAAACTTTGACAACGACCTTTGGCTGCTTGAGGCGATTAAGGCCGCAATGGCAACTACGGGTTAATCTGATTCGCTCGCATTGTTTTTGCCCCTCCAGCTAATTTTTAATTTATTTGTTGAAATTTCTTTTGACACGCCCCAACAAAAGCGCGACGCGCTTTCGGTGTCATCACATTCGCAGTCTTCTTCTTCTTGTCGTCATGTTCTCCTCATGTTTTGTTGCTTGTTGTTTTTTGTTGGCTGCGCTCGCGTTTATTCATAAAATTGTATCTCGACGAAATGAAATACAGCTTAATTAACAAAAAATCTTAAGAAAACCTGCAGCTGCTGTCGTCCGCAGCGCAGTTCCATTCATACATTCACACCATTCACTCTGTGTGTGCCCATTGACTGATTCGAGATTCGAATTTAACAAGTGAATATTCAGTGCATTCTTCAGCTTCATCTTCATCGAGCTGATTTATGGCACAGCAATTTGTCAGACACATCACAGTCGCATTGTCATAATCGCAGTGAGTGGAGTAAAAGTCGCGTCGGGCTAACAGTAAACGCCAGACGACAATAACAGGTGACTGAAATCAATTAACACCTGGCAAATGTTGATACAATCGCCGCGTGCGTGTGCGTGTGTGTGTGTGGAAGGAGCTTCGCCACGAGCTGCATAAATTAAATAGCTTTGGCTTTATGTTCTTTTCATGGGCAATCAGTAAACAAACTCTTTTTCGGGCTTGGGGGGAATTAACATATCAAATACAACATAATTGCGCGATAATAAGCAACAGCAAACATGGAAAACATGACTAAATTGAAACCTGTTATATGGCGATGCGATTTACAAATGATTTCGTTAAGATCCTTATTGAAACCAACTAATAGTTTACTATTTATAACATAACTATTGTTTTCTGAGTCTAACTTCCATAGAAAACTGTCTGCCAGCTGCCTGGGAACAGTCTTGAAAACTTCTCCAAAGAAAACCTGTACTAAAAATTAAAGTGAATTATGGCAATGTTATATACAAAAGACAAGCAGATAATTCTATAAAATCCTTATAGAAACTAACAGAAATTATATTAGATTCATAATCAATAATATTTTCTGTGTCTAACTTCCATAGAAGACTTTCTGCCAGCTGCCTGGGAACAGCCTTAAAAACGCTGCTATTGCGTACGTCTTTTGCTGGCGACTTGCGCGCGTTTCGTGCGCGTTTTGCGTGCGTCTTTTGACGCCCTGCGCATTGCACGCTGCTTTGCTGTTGTTGTAATGCAAAGTGACAGCGACAGCGGCTTGTGGGCAATCAAAATGCGGCGTAAAACATGTGCCAGCCTGCAGTCGTTAGGAATATGCAGCGAGTTGCTGCTGCCAGTTGGTGTTGTTGCTGTTGCCAGTTGCTGTTTTTGTTGTTGCTGTTGCAGTTCTCCAGCTGGCAAGGCAAATTGAAAGAACTTGTTGGCTGTTTGCTGTTGGCTTCGTCGACAAGCAAATTGAAAGCTTTAGCTTTGCACTTGCTTTGCGGTTAAAAGCAGCAACAACAGCAGCTACAGCAACAACAGCAACATTGCTTGTATTGCACTTGGTGCTGCCTGTTGGTGGTTACAACTATTGATTACAACTTGCCAATCGCTGGGTCTCACATTACCCAATACAGCAACAGCAACAGGCAGCAGCAACGTGCAACTGCAGCGGCGACCTCGATGCGGGTGTTGCAGACAGGCGCAGACAGGCTCCAAGGCAACAGCAACAGCAGCAGCCACAGCAGCCGCAGCAACCACGGCGAGTGGAGCCAGCTGTAATTAATGCGGGAGCCTGTGCTGACATTTTGAGAAATTTATTGCTCCAAGTGGATTTATAGTCTGCGACATTTTATAGTCTTGGCCCGATCGAATGTTGCCAGCAACATGTTGCTCCCCTGCACTGGCTGTTGCTGTTTGCTGTTGCCGGTGGGAAACTGGGAACCCTTTAATGCGCATCATGTGCGCGCGCGCATATATAATTTGGCTACCCGATAATGATCGGCCTTTGGCATAATAAATTTACAGCAATGCCGCAAAACGTTGCAGGCAACAACTTTCCGTCGCGTTGGCGGCAACTCATCCTTACACGCAATGCAGCCGGGGCAGGGGCAGGGGCAGTGGCAGGAGCAGGGACAGGGCAATATCTGTGGCCAGTCGCTGAGTATCTGTAGCTTGCAATCTATATTCATTTTTATATAGTCTCTTCGCCAGTCACGCTGCACTTTCATAAATGCCAAAAATTTCACCTGCTTTCACAAAGATGATTAAAAATAAATATGCAGCGACGTCGACTGCCCCCAAAACGAGTGCAGCAGCAGCACAAGCAGAGGCAGCAACGTTCTGCAGTGACTGCATGATATACGATAATTTCGTTCTGATAATGTGACGGACAGCAGCGGACTGGGCCTCAATACGGCTACGGGGCGGGACTGAGACCGGGGCTGACCCAGATGGCAATGCGTGAGTGTTGAGCCAAAAATCGTTTAAGGCTAATTGCAAAGATCGCTTTCGGTTGATAAACGAGCAGCCGATCGCAGCGGGAGCAGCAGAGGGAGGTGGCAAGGGGAGTGGGAGGGGCAGTGTGCATGCCCAGTAGGGTTGGGTAGGGTGAAACGGTTCAGCGAGGGATCCAAATTGCCTCTCGGCGCTGACCCAAAACCTTTACGAGCTGAACTCGCACAGAGACAGAGGCAACAGGCACACACACAATACACACAGCAAACACACACACCTACAGCAAACACACACACGTACAGCACACACAGAGACATTTACCTCGCTTGACTAAACAAATACGCAGCGCGTAGTTAATGATGATTGCTGGCCCCCAAAGGTTAAAATTAAATAATTTCCAACTCTCGTCTCGTCTCCTCTCACAAAATGGCGGGCGTTCTCCAGCTCCATCTCCATCTGGCTGCTGTGTCTGTATCCATTCATTCTTCATTCATTCATTTCGTTTGCCTAGCCATATAATTAGCATGAAATGAGTAGAATTTTTAAAAAGATTTTTTAGTTAAATATTTTGTAGAGTTTTCGCTTCTGGCAATGTTAATTTTTTGGCGCTTCGGCAATTAAGCAGAAAATCGTGTAGCTAATTATGATAAACGAAGTTGCAGAGCAGCGGCAGCAGGAGGAGAAGGAGGGGCAGGGGAGGAGTAGTAGAAGAATGGCAACAGGAAGTGGAAGGTCAATGAAGCAATGCGATGATCATGTGAAATACCTTAGAGTTAACCGTCTTTATAACTAGAGAACTTTGCTAAGGCAAACTGAGCCGAGTCGATTAAATTGTCTGAATCATCCCTGCCTCATTTGGCAATGCAACAGCTCGCTAGGGCCTCGAACCGGTTAGGCTCCTTTGGCCCATTTTATGCTGCAGCAGGCGCCGCAGGTTGCAGGCAGCTTGGGTCGGTTGTCGATAAGGCGGCAATGGTTTAATTTAGCTGAAGAGCCCAACAAAGGCAGCAGCAGCAGATGACGACAGGATCGTTGGGCCCAGCCCACGTGCAACTGCAACTGCAGCAGCAGCAGCAACAGCAGCAACGGCAGCAACAAAAACAAATGTGCCTGTATATCGTAACTAAATTGACTTTGATCACGCGATCGCCCGGCCTTTGTGGCAAACGGAAGTATGCTAAGCAACTTGTTGCTGCCACGCCGGCAACATGCGGCAGCAACGGCGGCAGCTGAAGGTGTATATTGCAAAAATAATTACATTTGATTGTAAAAGGCCAGAGCGTCTAGGCCGGCGACTTGGTCTTGGTCGTGGTCTTGCAACTGCTGCAGGAGAGCAAAGAAAAATGTGCAACATGATTGCAGTTTACAGCAGCAGCAGCTGAGGTAGAGGCAGAAAACCAACAGATAAAATGCATTTACAATTGAATTTGAATGTAATTTTATTTAAGCTGCGGTCAGCCAGGGGCACATGTGTGTGTGAGTGTGTGTCTGCTGCTGCTGCTGCTGCTGGGTGTTGCACGGCAGCAACAATTGGCCAAGTGGCAGGAAATTGCCATTATCTGGCATTATCCACTTGTGCAACGGTAGCCGGCTCGGCTGCTGCAGTAGCAGGCGGCGTAGGTTGCACGTCAATCTCTGGCCAAGATCAGAGGTTGCCAATGATCCTCTTAATTAATGACACCGAGCAGTCGAGCAATCGAGCCGAAGCAACAATTAACATATCGTTAACTCGCATATTGACGTCAAATTTTAGTCCGACATTTAATGAGCAGCAAAAGTGAATTACGGTGATCATTTTAATTGCACTGCGCCAACTGTAGCAACAACAACAACTCGAACCGAAAGCCGTCTTGCTTTCAATTACAAATTAACGAGAGAGCAAGAGAGAGAGAGAGAGAGAGAGAGTGGGAGAGCAAGAGCGACACCCTGGTTGTCTCGCACTGTCTGCATTTGAAATCAATTAAAAGAGCTTTCTCGGCCTGAGTTCGGCTTTGGCTCCGGCAGGGGGCGTGCTTAGTGAGAGCGCCTTCTTGTGCTTGCATTGTTGTTGTTGCTGTTGTAATTGCTCTCAAGCTTGTCTTGTGGCTTGCATTGTTGTTGCTACTCTTCAAGTGGACTCTCTCGACTCTTTCTCTGCTATTGGTTCGTGCTTAGGCGTAGGCGTAGGCGCATGTGAATTGTTATTGCTTTTGTTTTTGCCTTTGCTTTTGCTGCTCCGTTTTGACTTGATGCGCACTTCATTTGTTCACTGTTATTGCTGTTGTTGTTGTGTTTTGCGCTAAGCAAATGGCGTTTTATTTTATTGGCCATATTTGTGCGCTGTCATGCTTTGTTTGCTTTCGACTGAACAACTCCATAAAGCCGACTTCAGTCTGCATACAGTTTTTGTTGTTGTCGTCTTTACACTAAGCCGTCCATTATCAATGCGTATCACGTCGCTCTCTGCTGCTGCTGCTGTTGTTGTTGTTGAAGTCATTGAAGTGTGCTTAAATGGCGTCAACCAGACATTTTCCAGTGTTTAATGGGTTAGGCTCCACGCGGCAGTACAGCTACCAAAATGTAAGCCAACATTTTGAGCAAATAACAAACACAGAGGGCCTAATAAAGGAGTCCACTTCACTGCGGTCGACGCGGCGCGGTCCCTTCGTGTGTGGGCGCCGCATCGGGCGTGTCTGCGCCGCCGTGCACACAATTTGTTTACATTTTAATTTCTGCAATTTTGTTTAGTTAACTTTGTGTGCGTCGCCGTCGCCGTCGCCACACAGGGGCAGCTTATCGCACGGGTGACAACAGCAGCAGCAACAACAACACATTGCAGGAGAGCGGCGTGTTGATGGAACTTGCTGGAGGGGAGCGCTAGTGTAAAACCTCATCAAGTTGCAGCCAATACAAATAAAAATACATACACAGAAAAAGTCTGAGAGAGAGAAAGAGAGAGTAAGAGTGATGGCAGGAGAATGGAGAGTTAATAGAGCTGGCCGAAGGGGGCGCCAGTGTACACATACTCACAAATAGATGAAGCCTGAGAGAGAGTGAGGCAGGCGCCCATTGCAAGCGCCATTGCAGCAACTCCCCCTCACAGGCAGCGGGTGGAAGTGAGATGGCTAGAGTGATACGCAAGCAACGTTGCAGTTTATACAACAATGCAAACTGTCATTGTTGTTGTTGCTTTTGTCTTGTTTGCTGTTGCTTTTTGTAGTTCACGCTTTTGTTATTTGCATTGGTTTATTTGGTGTTAAAACTGTTGTCATAATTATGCAGCTAAAAGGGGCGAGGGCAGGGCTGGGCAGGGGGAAGGGAACAAAAAGTGACAATGAATCATATTTCCACTGGCATTGCACATTTTCGTTTATGCAGTTTTTCTTATTTGCATATTTTTAATTTCTGCAGCTCACAATGAACAGCGAAAATAAAAGAAATATTAAACAAAATGAGCGCCACATTTAATGCTGCTTCCTCGTTTCGTTTATTGTTTAATGTAATTAAGCATTGTTGTTTAATTCGCTATCTCTTTCCCTCTCGCTTTGCACTTGACTTGTACTTTTCCCCGCTCGATTGTTACTTCACTTTGTATCTGCATTTGTTGCTGTATCGGTGTATCTGCGTATCTGTATCTGTATCTGTTCTAGTTTAGGCCAAAGACAGTTGCTTACAATCATGTTTCGTTGTTCTTCTGACGCCAAGCGAAGCGCCATCATGTTTATATGTTATAAGGTTTTTCTCTATGAGATCTGCTTGAGCCATCGGTTTCTTTTCCCTCTGCTTCATTAATGGAAGCCAGAGTTGTCGTTGTTGTTGCTGCTGAGTTTGCAAATGAGCAGCTCATAAAATATTTAGTTTTTTGTGTGTGTTTTCTGTTTGTTTTTTGCTTTGCTGAGCAACCATAAAATGTTTATTTTTTTTGGTTTTTTTTTTTTGGTAATTGCACAAGACACAAATGAGCAGCTAATTCGCCAGGGTTGCCACATGTTTTGCTGATGCGCTTGTCAATGATTAGCTTGTTTTTTTCCTTTTATTTATTTCGATTAATGTTTTGTCGAAATTGGCACCCGCAAACTAAACTCATAAAGTAATTAAAGCATTAACAAGAAGCAATTAAATCTGACTGGCTATGCAGGCCAGCATAAAAACCTTTTACAGTTACTCCAGCTTAACCCTACAAAGGCGACTCTTGCAGCATTAACACTTCATTTAGCATAATTTCACACCATTTCCATCGTCGCTTGGTATCATGAATCAAAAATCTCCACTTTGTGGCCATTTTTCGCATTCACTCGCTTCCTTTGCGACTCATTTGGCGCTGCTAACAAGGCACAGAGCTGCGGCACAATCAGAAGAACCTTGGAACTGTACACCCTGTCCATGTCAACGGCGTGAAAATTTATGCTTTTTTATGGCACAGAATATGTGCAAAAAGAAAAAAAACTGCGGCTCAATGTCTTTGCGCCGTATAAACATTTGTGGCAGTAGCAACTGTTGTTGGTGTTGCTGCTGCTGTTGTTGCTGCTCCTCGTTGTTGTTGTTGGTAGTAAAGAGCAAAAGTTTTTCGCATAGTTGTCAGCGCTGCTTTGTTTAATTACGCTAATTAAGAATATTAATTGCCATTGCCCGCTTGGGGTGCCATAACAGAACAACCCTCAACCCCCCGACACTCCTCCCCTCTGGAGTTGACTCCCTTTTATTGCGCAATATGAAAATAGAACTCTGGCTAAGCGGAGTTATGATGATTTGCGACATAACGAGCAAAGTTTCCCTCGCATTTCCATTTAACTTGCAAAATCGAAAAAGTTAATAAAAACTTTAAAAAGGGACGCGCAGCACACGCACTTCATTAAACGAGTGCGCGCCACAGACATGTGCGACAACAGCAGCAGTGGCAGTGGCAGCAATAACAAGCCACTAACTCTGCTGCAACGAGAGAGGGTGCGTGGCAGGAGGAGGGGGCACAGGTGTCCGTGTCGCCGGCACTTCAACACCCAAAGAGCTGCTTGCCTCGTTCGTACATTCGTTTGGACTCTTTTCATTTTCTCAACACGTAAAGCAAACACGTGACCGTTAAGGACACGGACATGGACACGGATATACGGACACAGACACGGACAGGGCTCCTGCTCCGCCTTCAACTCCTGCTGCTGCTGCTGCCGTTGTAGGCGCAAATTGCAAACAGAAGGACAACGACGAAGTCGACCTGCCCCACCATAAACTGCCAGCTTATGTCAGACACAAAGCCAACTCCGCATCCCCCTGCCCCCCCTCCTGCACTTGCCAAGTGAAGCGTGCGGCGTACAAGCACTCCTTGTGCTCCTGCCTTCACCTCCCCCGGCCACCTCCGCCTGCGCGCTGCGTGCGTGTGTGAACAATATTCATATATCACAAGGATAAGCGCAATGCAGCAAACGTCCTTCCAGACGTGCCGTCGCTATGCCACACAGACACACACACAGATTGTCTCCTGTGCTGTGCCTGTGCCAGCCAGTTGGCACTGACCACGAGTGAGAGAGAGATAGGGAGAGGGAGGGAGGCGAGTCAGCCCAAGCTAAACTTGCGCTTCGTGTGTGCAACTTTTAATTATTTGCGAATGTTGGCGCCAGCTTAGGATGCCCCGGGACAACGACGACTGTCCCATTGATTTCAGCTGACCAAACGAACGAGTGAACGAGTGAGTGTGTGAGCGAGCGACGAGTGAACTGCGACGAGTGCGAGAGACGGTCAAGGCAACGTCATAAACTTGAGCACCATAAAATCCGCTGGCAGCGCAATAAAAAATGCCACAGCAGGAGATGGAGTCGCGTCGCGGCTGCCGTTGCCGTTGCTGTTGCTGTTGCTGTCGTCGCCAGTTGTTGTGCCAGGTCCAAGTCCAAGTCCAGGGCGTGACCAGGGAGCAGCAGCAGCAGCAGATTTAGTGACAAACACCAAACACATAAAACTAACGCAGCGTAAACGACGACGCCGACGGCGACGCAAACAGAGACAGCGCCGCCGTCTCTCTGTCTGTTTTGGCAGCGACAGGAAAAATTTATCTTATTTATTTGTTGAGCGAAAGCCAAGAGCAAGTGCAGCATTTTGATGCTTGACTGATTGGGCGCAGTTTACGAGGCGCCACACACGGCAACGCCAATTGCAGCCGGCGTTGCCAGCCAAAGTGAGTTGCAGCTGGCGTTGCCGGCCAGTTAAGCGCATTGAGCTTAATTAAATGGTCACTGCAAATACGAACAAATCATATAAGAAAGAAATTAGCTTTAATTCCTGCTATACTATAAAAATACTGCACTTGTCGTTGTTGTTGCTATAAAAATACTGCACTTGTCGTTTTCGTTGCTCAGGCGCATTCAATTCGCAGCTGGCAACACTGCGAAGTGAGAAAGAGAGTGTGAGTGAAAGAGCCTGACAACCTGACAGCTACAACTACGCACTGTGTGCGTGTGTGGGCGCAGTTGCAAGAGCAGGACGGCACTAGTGTTGGCAAAGCTAACCACGCAAGTTTTGCGCAGTTTTGAATTTGCTGAGAGAGAATCGTTTGCTGCCAATAAAATATTAATTTATTAATTATTATTATTTGGCATTTACGCAGTGATTCTTTTCGATTGAGTTGTTCAATTGATTTATTAATTGAAACGTGAATTTGTCTATTGATCTGACATAAAATGCCGGTAGGCTGAAAATTTATGTGCAACATTATGTTGCATTTTAACATTTTTATATTTTATTAGCAGTTTTACAATTTAAACTAAAATTCGCTTTAAATTCTTTTCTCTTTGCAGCCCAATCGCTCGCGTCAGACGGCCCGCAAGAATCCGTGGCCGCGCAAGCTTAAGAGGCAGCAGCAGAAGCAGCATTGCCCCAAGAAGTGGAAGACAGTTGCCAGCAGCAGTAGCACAAAGCAGACGACGCCACAAAAGCAAAAAAAAGTTGACCTAATGACGATGGCAGAAGGCACCGACCCCATGGGGCATCATCATCACGCCGCCGGCTCGCACAATCCCCACCACTACCATCATCATCCACACGCGCATCCGCACCAGCACCATCATCCGGCGCAGTATCATCATCCCAACCAGCACTATGCGCCCGCCGCTCAGCAGCCACCACAGGCAGGTGCTGCAGCAGCAGCAGCCGCCGCAGCCTCCCACTATGCACCCTATGCGCAACTGCAGTATCCGCATCCCTTGCCCCACCAGCACTTGCCGCTCGCACTGAGTCTGCATCAGCAGGCGGCAGCGGCAGCTGCATCGGCAGCGGTGGCAGCGGCTGTGGCCAGTGCCGAGCACAACAACAACAACAACAATCAGCCCTATGTGGCCAACAACAACAACATTGGGCCTTGGAAACAACGCAAGCGCAAGCGTCTCTCGGCTGTGCTCGACAAGCTGCACCACAACAACAACAACAACAATAGCAGCAGCAACAACAACAATAACAACAACGAGGACAGCAGCAACAATAACAACAACAACAATGATAATGGTGTCACTTGCAAGACGGAGCCCATGGACATGGACGAGCGGGAGCTGGACGAGATGGAGGAGGAGGAAGATGCCGAGGAAGAGGAAGGCGCAGAGGAGGCTGCAGAGAATTTGAAGCAGCTCGAGCAGGAGGAGGCTAAGTACATTAAGAGCGAACAGCGCGAGGAGGCATCGATGGCAGCCAGCGACGATGAACAGATCGAGACAGAGGAGCACTCGCACTCGGATCAGGACGAGCAGCACAGTCCGCGCATTAGCATGAGTCCGCTGCAGGTGGCAGCAACGCCAGCATCGAAGCCAACGCCTGACACTGCTGCGGCTGCAGCTGCTGCCGCGGCAGCCAAGGAGAATCCACTGCACGTGGACATCAAGACTGAGCACATGCCTAGCCCGTATGATCGCTACTTCCCCATACCGTCGCCCCTGTTCGGTTACTATCTGCACACGAAGTACTTGAACGAGATGTTCCGCCGGCGCCACGATCTCTATCCCTCGCCGCTGCAGCACACCCCCTCGTCGATTGCCTCCGAAACGGAGACGTCGCCGGTCAGCCAAGGCAAGACGCCGAACGGCAACGGCAGTCGCCGAGAGCTGCAAGGAGAGCAACAACAACAACAGCAAATGATGCCTGCCATGATGAATGCATCGCCGCCTCCCTCGCTGCCCTCACCGCCGCGCAGTGACTCGTCGGTGACCACAGCGCAAGCGACACGTGTCAGTCCCAAGCCGGGCAAGAAACAGAAGAAGAACTCTGCGTCATCTGGCGATAAACCCATGCCACCGCCGCAGGAACGTCCGCTGGATCTGTGCATGCGCAGCGACGGCCTCGGCGAGCCCAAGAAGTACAAATCGGCGTCGCCGACAATGCATTCCGCCTCGGCTGCTTCAATGATGCCACCACCGGGCGCATCCATGAGCGCCGCCAGCAGTTTGGAGAGCATGAACGCCCTCTCGCCCGCCTCGAGCACACATTCGAGCACCTCGCTCACTGGCAGCACGCCCACATCGAGCATGGCTCCTCCACCTGCCGCCATGTCACCCTATGCCATGACAGCGGCAGCGGCGCATGCAGCTGCGGCAGCAGCAGCAGCGGCCATGATCAAAATGGAGATGCCAATGCATCCGCTGCACTCGCATGTGCCCACCACCACGGTGGGTGTGCCGGTGATCAAGGGCGATGTGGCCTCACCGACCACCAAGGAGACTGTGGCCTGGCGCTACAATCTGGACGTGTCGCCGGTGGTGGAGGAGATGCCACCGGGCTCGGATGTGGCCTATGTGTGCCCCACATGCGGACAGATGTTCTCGCTGCACGATCGCCTGGCCAAGCACATGGCCTCGCGCCACAAGTCGCGCAATCCCGCCAACGACATTACCAAAGCCTACTCCTGCGACGTCTGCCATCGCTCGTTCGCCCGCTCCGACATGCTCACCCGCCACATGCGGCTGCACACCGGCGTCAAGCCATACACCTGCAAGGTGTGCGGTCAGGTCTTCTCGCGCTCCGATCATCTGTCGACGCATCAGCGCACCCACACGGGTGAGAAGCCCTACAAGTGCCCGCAGTGTCCCTATGCCGCCTGCCGTCGCGACATGATCACCCGCCATATGCGCACGCACACGCGCTACGAGTCGCGTGGTGGAGGAGGAGGTGGTGGCGGCGGCGGAGGTGGTGGGCGTGGCGAGGAACCAAAGTCACCGTTACCATTGTTGGATATGAAGATGAACATGAATCTGCCGCTGTTGCTGCAGCAGGAGGAGTTGCTGCAGAAGTCGCCATTGGGATTGGGAGGACCTATGCCAATTGTGGTGAAAACGGAGAGCGCCTAACGGTATCTCTATGCGGCTGCGGCCAGGCAGTTCATGACCTTCTAGAGGTGGAAGAAGGAGGAGGAAGGGGGTGAGCTGGAGCTGGAGCCCAGCTTAGTGCTAGTTGAGCCCATAGATCAGTTGTAATCTGGAAATCTCTCTGCGAAGACTGAGAACCTATATGCTACCTACAGTTAGACAGGCCTAGGTTTACACTAGACATACGACACTATACTATAAATAGTTTAACATTTAGATAACTATTTTATACACACGCACACTGAGACACAGACACAGACCACCAGGCAACGTATTAGAGTTTAGAGCGGATGGAGTAGGAGGAGGAGGAGGAGGGTGCTACGAGCCGAACCACCCGATTAGTTCGTACTCGTATCTTTAATTATAATCATAGTAGTATTGTATTTTTGAATAATGTTGTCGACAACGTTCAGATACAGCTAGCAATTCCATGTTCCACAACTTAGTTAACTCTTAATTCGTACGCTGCTCGCATGTAGTTAGCTTTGAGGTTAGGTCACTAGTTAGGAGACAGAGGCCGCGCGAGACCTCTGGGCATTTTTTGAACAACATTGAAATTACTAAGCTAAGCAACGCACACACACACACACAACTAGGCTACGTTTTTTACAATTATTATTATTATAATTATTGCTACTATTATTATTATTCGTATTTAGTTAATTTTTAAAGCAAAGCGGACAAACCACAAATGAACACTAGGCTTACGTTTGATCTAAAGCTAACCTTAATTTACGCTAATTTATTTTAGTTTTTATCAACTGCAGCTTCGCGCATTTAGCTCGTAACGTTTTAGCGCATAAAAGACAACGATTTGTATTAATTTAATTATAGTCTTACAATTCTACAAACAAACACACAAGAAAGACAAAGAATTCTCCCTAGGGCACAAAAACTAAACGTAAACAATAACTCTTTCGTACGCGAGAACATTTCGATACAAAAACCCACTGATTATTCCTTTATTTTTTTGTTTAACAAAAATCTTTATTTCCTAAAAAAAACAAATGTATCATTTTGCTTGATCAATGTTTACTTCTATTATATTCTTCTTTTTCTTTCATTAAATGAAATAAAAACTTGCTGTTTTTAGTTGAAATTCTTCGGTGAACTTACTATAAATTTATGGCAAGTTTCTGTTCTGCCAATGTTCGATAATAAATTCGATAATTGTTTCAAGTTGAAGTTTTTGTTATTTATTGACCATTTTTCGAAGCGTATGAACTATTGATTATTAATCTTAATTAAACGTTTAAATAAATTATTAATTTATGTTATTGTAGTTGGTTATGATTAGTTATTAGTTCAAAATGTTTTGACAACAAATAAAACAAACATGCAAACACAAAAAAATAAAAAACATGAAAAAAGAGCAATGAAAAATGAACACGAAAAACAATGCACATAAATCTTATTATTTCTTCTATTTCTTTACGCTATGGTTTGCTATAATTTGCTTTTTTTGCGCACAGTGATTTATGGCACAAAATACACTACATAAATTATGGGATCAGCATCAGATCGAGCGGGTGTCGAATAACTAATTATGGAAACTATGCGATGATCCAGAAACCGATTTTTGTTTAGCTTCAGTTTCCGCCTTGTATGAGTTAGTGGTGTTGTTGTTGTTGTTCTTGTTGTTATCGGAGCTTTGTTGTGGACAAGTTCCCAAAATCCTTTTTGGCCGGAAACTGGCTTACAAGCTTTTAGGCAATTGAAAGCGCTTACATGGCCGCGGCTCGGCATCGCAGCTGGTCACGAAATTGCAGTCTGGCACGCAGTCACCCACAGCCCCAAGTTGCCACCCACACAAGTCTTTTGTGGCAAGTTTTTCCCACGCTTTGCCTGCCACTTGCGGGGGTGGTGCCCCGGCCTACCCCGACTGTGATGGGGATACGTCTCTCTCCTTCGACTGGCGCAAACATGGAAATTTCTTTGCGCCTTAATGGCCAGACGACACGAAGGCCCAGTCCCCGTCCCCGTGTCAGTGCAGGCGTGGGCGGGCTGGGACTGGCGGGGGAATGTGCTGTGGTGCCACTTGCGACTGCTGCAATGCAGTTTGCGGCTAATGTTTGACCTTGTTTTGCAATGACTAAATTAATTCCTTAATAAGTGCAGGGGCGCGCGGACGCGGACGCAGAGCAAACACGACGAACTGCAGACATGGCACAGTTTGCGCGTTTGCGGGTTAATTGTGGCAACCTCCCCCCCTACTCCATCTCTCTCCCTAGGGCAATTAAGCGCTGCGCTGCAAAAGTTTTTCGGTGGCAGCTTTAAGGCGGCGCTAATTGACAGACATGGCGGGTTCCGCGGGAATACCGCAACTGCAGCGGCCAATAAATCACAGCCCAATGACTAAGTAGCCTAGGCCTAGTCATGTTGCAGCAGGCAGCAGAGCGCAGCAGGGGCGGAAGGGGGTTACAATTGTGACTTATGGTTAGCCAGCGGTTCTGGCCAGTCCCAAACCCAGTCCCGACCGGGCAGTGGATGCTGCCGCATTGCATAATCCATTGCACTCTCCTCTGCTGCTGGTGCTGCTGCCGCGTCGTGCATCATTTTGGATGCCGTCGCCGTTGACATTATTTGCAACGCGGTCCCGGATTTTTCGAACGCATAAATCTCTAAACAAGCGCGCGTGTCGTGCGTTTATTATCACTTCCGTCTGGCCAGGCAGGCAACCAGGCAAGCAGCCAGAGTGGGACAACCAAACGTGGATGGGGGGCATCCAAGCAGAGATCCGAGTCCTTTGTCTTCTGCGTGCAGCGTGAAATTTATCGCCATCATTTGTAATTGTAGCGCGAAAATTGAGTTTGAAGTTGGTTCGGTCGGGTTCGGCATACGCATATCTAGTATATACTGCTAGTCTATACTGTGTGCTCCGCACAAACTTTATTGTTTTCATCAACATAATTCTTTGGCGCGCTTTGGAGCCAGTCCAAATGATTGTTAGCCAAAAAGATTTACGGCTCGACAAAAAGGTGGCACTAAGCCGGGTGTTTCCAGCTCCTAACACAGTTTCGCAAATGCCAGGCCATAAATACAGTGCACACATATAAAATGTTGCAGACAGATACCGATAAATGTATATTTAGTATATTTCCGTCACACGGAAGTGCCTTAAAAACCCAACATTTTTGATACGATACGCATTAAGCTCGCAACGAATGAGTTATCGATAGATTTACAGATAGTCAGAGATGGAGAACGAGCCAGAGATAATGTATAAAAATATATAGTGTATATCAAGCGGAAATTTATCTTATTGCATTGTAAATTATGCGATTTTTGCAGCCGATCAACTTTTTGACTAATACTAATCGAATAAATAACTATTTACCAGGCAATACGTACGATATTTTAACAGAATATTATAAATATACCATATACCTAGTACGTAAGTCAGACCTTTTTCAACTTAATGCTTCTGAGAAGTTACAAGATAAAAGCATTAAATGCTGCTTTATAGAAATCAAAACAAAGAAAGGAAAACCCAAATAAAAGTCAAGTATTTTTTATCAAGCTCAAATTTACTAAAAACGATATTAAACGAAATGAAATACTGTAAAAAATTCAAGTACTTTTTACTCAAATCGCTTTGAAAATATTTTTATAACGCTTTTCGACTTTTACCTAATCACGAATAAAACACTTAATGTAAATTAAAGCAATAATTAACGGATAATTAACTGATAATTAACTAAATCAAGAGACTTTTTCAACTTTTAGCTTACATTTGCCTTCTAGACTTAAGATGCGACTCCAAAATGAGAATAATAATAGAGAATACACTATAGTAAATATAGTAATCGATACATGTATCGATAGCTATCGAATAAGATTCAGTTTGCAAGAACACTTGAGAAATAATCAATGAAGCAACATTGTGATATTAGTTGAGAACAAAATCAAATTACTTCCACGCTATTTCAATATCATTTGAAGGCGCTATTCGCAGTCGACACCATGTACTATATCTTCCCAGTCGAACCAGCTCGAATAGCTCTTCCTTCCAGTTCGGCCCGAGCCGAGCTGCCTCTATTGTTAGTTTATCTTTTAAGGTGCTGTACTTTCCCCCGACTTTGTTTTGTGGTGCTATGTAAAAACCGTTGCTTAGTTAAGATTAAGTTTATTCTAAGACCCAGAGACAGATCTGGGTCTCTAACGACAATCCTTAGCAGCCGAATAGGAAAATCACATTAGCGTTAATCGATAAAAACGATACTTAATACTTTTAGATCAAATACGAAACACACACACACACACACTCTCAAACTAGATCCATCATTTTCCATTTCCATTTCTATGCATGCCATTTCGGAAAACTTCCAGTAAATTATGACTAACCATTGTATTGTATTATATGCAAATTAGTTTACTTAAAACCAGAGAAATTTAGGAAACAGCCCGAAACTACTTAAAAATAATAATGAAAAAGAAAAACAAAGAACTTAAATAAAAATAAATAAATTAAAATGATGCAGCTTGAGTTTTTGGAATGCGAAAATAATGCAAATGTCTTTGGCCGCCGGTGTTTACTTGAATGCAATCAGTGGAGATTACGTGGGGAAGAATGGATGGAAAGAGGGAGGGGCTGTGACAGTGGTGGAGGGGGAGGGGGGTAGGCACAAGGGCTGCTGTAGAAATAATGCGCGTAATAACAAACTGCAGGCGTAACTGAAATGCCAGGCTACTGCGCATTTGTCCAGGCGACGGCAACGACGACGACGACGGAGACGATGGCGAAGGCGAAGGCGTTGGCCAAGACGGACGACGGGAGGCGCAACTGCGGTAATTACAATTGCCGCCGGACATGGACAGCAGCAGCAGCAGCAGTAGTGGCAGTAGCTGTGGCTGTGGCAGCAGCAGCTGTGTGGTTGTGGCATCAACGCAACAGATCTTGCAGCATCCTCGCTCTCGCCCAAGACAATTATATGCTGCCAAAGACGCATGCGCAGCAGCAACTGCAGCAGCAGCGGCAGCGGCAGTGGCAGTGGCAGCTTCCTGGCTGCATTTTGTTTTTACGTTTTTATTTGAGCAAATTGCCGGCAACTTTGCGCACTGTGACTGACTGAATGATAGACTCACTGACTGCTTGACTTTCAGAATTTCAGCTTGACTGAATGACTGACTGCCTGACAGTTGCCTCTGCTGCTGCTGCCCCTTGCAACTCCAATTGCAATTTGTTGCTGCCGCTGCTGTTGCTGCCTGCAAATAAAGACAAAAAAAAATATGCCAAAACGGCTACGTGCGGGCGTTTTGGCCAAGAGAATCTCGGACCGGACAACGATAATGATGATTACGGCTAAATTATGATGCCCAGGTGAGTGCAGAGCGAGGCTGGGGCAGAGAAAGTGTAGCACACGGTTCAACAGAAGCTGGCAGCAACATCATCAGGCGACGACGCTCTCGTCGAAGGGACGCGCCAGCTTTATTTAGCATAACTCGCATCGCCCTTGGGGCCGGCAACAACAACAGCAGCAACAGCAGCAGCAGCAGCAACAACAGCAACGGGAGGCAGTAAAACGTAATAATTGCAAAGCAGTTTGCCGCAGGTGCGCCACCCGCCTTTGTGGAGAGGACCTGCACACCAACAACAGCAAGAGCAGCAGCAGCAGCAGCAGCAGCTCAACCGGCTGCCGCCTTACAGCGAGATGAGCACGACTGATAAAGCAGCAACAGCAACAGCAACAACATCGGAACAGCAGCAACAACAAAGACGCAGCACTCATTTTGTTGGAGCAACATCCGATGCGGACAACGACTTGTATTTAATGCATTTGATCCTTGATGCTGTTGAAAATGAACTGAGCTCGAACATGCAATCAACTGGCTGCCCCCGCCCGCCTGCGCCTCCTCCTCCTCGACTCCTGTGTTTCCTGGCGCAATCTGGCCAATTTCATGAATGAAAACTTGGCACAGACCGAGCGAGCGTCTTGCACTTTTGCATGTTGGCAGGCAACAACAACACCAACATCAGCAGCAACAACAACAACATCTACAGTACACACGCACACCCACACACAGCTGCAAGGAGCAACTGGCAACTGGCAACCTCTCCGGCAGCAACATTGTGAGTAGTCTTGGCGACGCTTGTTGCAGCTGCAGCGCATTAACCTCGTTCGCCATCGCCATCGCCGCCGTCGCTGCTTCTACCTCTGCTGCCTGGCAAGCAAAATATTTACCAAAGTGATTAAGATGCCTGAGTAATTTTTAACACAATTACGCTGCCAAGCAGACGACGACGTCGGCAGAGGCAGCAGCAGTGCTCGGGTCTGCAATTGCCAGTTACTGTTGCTGCTGCTCCGGCTGCCTGCCCCATTGAGTGGCTACTGTAGTTACACCGCCTCGGCGTCAGTTGCAGCTGCAATGCTGCTAATGACCAGGCCAAGCCACTCTGCAATATAAACTGTGGCATTGTCTGTGACTCCGACTCCGACTCCGACTCCAAGTCCAACCTCAACTTCAACTTCAGCTTCAGCTTCAGCTCCAGCTCCGTCAGCCTCTGTCAGCTCGAAGCAAGTGCCATCACGCGGACACCCAAACTTCTGTGTGCCTTCCCCATTAGCGTTTCCACACCGCGCTGACTGGCGGCAATCGTAGCGAAACGACGACAACGACGGCGGTGGCGGCGGCGGCAGCAGGTTGCGGGTGTTTTACGCATCAGCGTTTTTTGACAGCTTCTTTTCGAGCAGCAAAAAACGTAACAGAAATCAAGTAGCCTCCCTCCCTCCCTTCCGCTCTATTCCCCTCTCAGTTCAAATGTATTTTATGCGCAATTTTCGGCAGGTGTCGATCAACAACTACTGGCCGCAAAGTCATTGCAACGTGCGGCACATTTGACGCTCATTGCCCCAGCCCCGCAGTCCCCTCAGCACAACGCACGACCAATAACAGAAAAAACAAAGCTAAAAACGGAGTATAAAAAGCTAAAAATCGTGATGCGTTTGGTTCAGATTTGTGCGGCACGATCTTGCTGTGGCGTTAGCAGCATTAACAATGTTGCCACAAACAAAAAGAAGCAGACGAAGATGTCTGTTGTCCATGCGAAGTGTCCACACAAAGAGCAGAGTTCGCGACTCGAGAATTTGTTGGCCGTTTAGTCAGGTAATATTGGCAGACAATCGCAACGGGTGCTTAAGCTCAGCGATGAGGTTTGTACTGTAAATGGAGACGGTAAGGGAACGTGATGTTAGATATGTTTGAGAATGTAAAGGAATATGATGTTAGATGTGTTTGAGAAGGCATTAACATTGCTGAAGGAAAGGTAGAAGTCGATGAAGAAGGGACTTTAGGTAAACTTTGATATTAATCTGTTCCACAATAAGACTTCTTTCTTCATGAAGAAACATGATGGTGTAAAGGGAACTCCAGTTTAAATTGGCAATCAGTCCAATCCGATGTTTGATATGTTTGGCATTAACATTGCAGAATGAAAGGTAGAATTCGATGAAGAAGGAACTAAACTTGGAAATTACTTTATCAGTTACACAATGGCAGATCTTTCTCGAGCATGGCGAAGCGCGATGATATAAGGGGAACTGCAGCTAAGCTTGGTAGTCTGTTCAATCTGATTTGAGATATGTTTCAGAACGCATTAACATTGCAGAAAGAAAGGAAGAAATCAATAACTAAACTCCGAAATTAGTTTATTAGAAACTTCCAGCTAAACTTGACAATCAGTCCATAAGTTCTACAGTTAAGTTCTTCAGGCCTGCTCCTATATATTCCCTACATAGAGCAGCACCCTAGTGACTAGCTCTCTTACTTTCCTCACATTTGTTTTGACAAAATCGCCTAATTTCCCTTCCCTTCCGCCAATGAAAATGAAATGGAAAATGAGCGCGGCACGCGCTGCGCCGCCGCACGACTGGAAAATTGCAGTGGCAGCGCAGCGCTTGGCTGCACACGGCATGGGGAAAAGGTGCATACGGGAGAGGGGTGTGAAGAGAGTTGTGTGATGTGCCAGAGAGAAGCGAGCTAGATGCAGCCACGTGTTGCGCATGCGCTCTTTGCCCCATGCCCAGTCGGACACGACGCCCTAAGCAGCTACAGCCGCAGCTCAGTTTCGTTTGCGTTTGTCAGGGTCGACTGCATCGCGCTTGGCCACTTCGTGCTTGCCACTTGGCAATTGTTCAGTTTTCGCTGCTGCTGCCGTTGCCGTTGCCGTTGCAAGTGGCACGTTGCACGAAGCAACTGCAACTGCTGCGGCAAAGGCAACGGCAGCAGCAGCAGCGACTGCAACACCTTCACTCTCTGCGGTTGAGGCGATAGTGCGATGATGTATGGCCTGAAACCCGCAACGTTGCAACGTTGCTGCTACCCCTTGCACTGCTCCTGCCCCATTTGCTCGCCCCGGCTATTGTAGGCGTCAACTCACGTTTATGCTTTGTAGACATTATCGCGCCTGTTTATCTTTAAATTGCAAGTAAATTACTTTGGCTCGCGCAGCTTGATGTATTGTGCTGCCCGTTGAGTGGCCACTGAGTGATTTGATGAGCTGCACTGCCGAGGGAGAGAAGGGAGAGTAGGAGTAGGGAGAACAGGGGAGAGAGAACTGCCAGAGAATTCGCAGATATTTTGAAAAAACAACCCGTTTATTCGAGCACTACAAACTAAACGTTGCGCGTAATAAATTAGCTATGAAAGCGTCGTCAAGCAGATGGATGTGTGTGTGTCAGTGTGTGTATGTGGATATGTCGGGGGTGGGGGAAATCTCTCAGTAATGGGTCTCAGTGATGCGCACCTTGCCGTATTTGCCGTGCAAATGGTGCTTGGCAAAGGACAGCAGGTTGGCATGGCTGTGCACGTCCAGGTGGGCTGGGTAGACGGCCTTGGTCACCAGGGCTGCGTGCGAGTGATGGTGGTGCACAAGGGGGGCGGCATGATGATGGTGCACCAGCGGAGCCGAGTGGTGGGCATAGTGGTGCAAGTCGCCGTGGTGCAGGTCAGTGTGGTGCAGGTCAGCGTGGTGGTGCAGGTCATGGGCGTGCTCATCGACATGTGCGTTGTTGTGGATGATGTGATGATCGACCACGGGGTTCCTGTAGTGCAGGAAGTGGTGGGGTTCATCGTGCACAACCTTGTGCACATGATGCACTGGCTCCACCTCGTGAATGGGCTCGTGGCTGACAATCTTGGCCGGGGCATGCACATGAGCGTGATGATGCACATCGGCATGAGCGTGATGCACATCAGCGTGATCCAGGTGAGCCGCGTAGCCGTCGTGATGATAGACTGGATGTGCGTCCACATGATGTTCGCCACCATCGATCACAATGGCCGAGCTGTGGCCCAGGTGAATGCCGTCCGAGTGATGCACGTCGGCATCCACGAAGTGCGACAGATGATCGTCGTGATGATGGTCATGATGGTCCACATGGGGCAGCAAACCGGCCTGAGCCACGCCCAACAAGGCCAAGGTGCAGATAAAGAACTGCAGGAGATTGCAAGTTGGTGATAAGTAGAAGCAGCTTGCTCATCCTCGAGAGGGAACTCACCTTCATTATGGAGATTTCTTGCTTGGGTTGAGTTAATCCAAAAGTTAAAGTTGACGGTGCGCTTGAGACACTTGCTTGCTTCTGCTGTTGTCGCTGAACTGTGCCCTAATCCGCCACAGCACTGGCATTTTATAGAGGAAGACACTTGCAATTGTTGGCCAATATCACGTGCAAGTCCCAAGGGGGAGGCAGCTAGGGACAGCTGAGTTCGGACACTCGCCCAAACATTCAAACAACGATATCAAAATCGCAAAGCAAAGCAACGAAAGTGATGTGTGCCGGGCCAGCCAAGTGGACAGCGTGCGATGCATTCCCAATGAGTTTGTCGTCACATTTGAAAGGTGCCACAACCCGAAGAAGAAGCTGCTCATTATGTAAAGAGCGCAGTGCAGTCGATAAACCTTTTAAAGAGTCGAATTCCCCGTCCGGTCATGTCATAATTTTACGACCACTCGCATGCCCAACAAGCAAATGAGTCTCCCCCATGGCCCCGTTATGGTCAATGGCTGACAAGGCCATCGCCTCCACTTCCCCTTGCACTTTCAACTGCATTGCAAACGTATCTTGCCAGCAAGATTTGGCAACCTTTGGGGACAGTGAAAGCGTATGCTGCTTGACCAACAAACACGACTGCGATGCGTACTTACAGCATTTTTATAATGTCCAAAAAATCAATTCGGACACTATTTGCATGGGCCATACGAAAATCCAATAAAAAATAGCAAGACTACGTGCGAAACTTGGCAAAAGTGTTCACGCAAAAGTGTTAAAAATACTGACAACACACAAGTTGCGGGTGCGATTCCTGCTCCGTCGAAAGTGTTGAGAATCTCACGCGACTGACAATAGCGAAGGTGTTGCCTAAAATATAATAGAAAGAATATTAACTTGACATTTAATTGCTAATTGAACATGCTCACTTTATTTCAAGCCGTGAAAACGATTAACACACAAGAGAACAGAATATGCTAATTATATCGATATTTGCACATCGTGAATCGATATATTCTGCAGTTTGTTTACATTTTGCGCAATCAATTGCGTTCTCAGAGAGAAAGCCTCTCGTAATTTCGTGAGAGCAAATCAATGAAGACTGACCATTCACACCCCTGCATTGTTGTTGTTTTGCTAAACTGCACTCTGCACTGTTGTTGTTGAGCCAAACTGAACTGTACTGTTGTTGTTGTGCTAAGTTGATGCTTGACTAGCTAAGATCAAAACCATGGTACAGCGTGGGAGTGCAAAAGAGACAACTAGCTGCGTTGGAGAAGATTTGTGACTAGTGAATGAAAGGAGAGGAGTTACGAAAATGTAGGGTTAGATTTTAGTATTTATTAATCATTTTATTTGCTGCATGCTAATTTGAATTTGAATGTCAATTAATTCATATTGGTTAACCCAATAAATCTATTCGAGCACAAATCATATTTTATTGGCATTCATCAATTGCAATTGCACTTCCTGCCCATGCGACGTGCTATCGAACACGTTGCATAAATTATGAACGCAGCAGGCAGCGTTGCCTGGAGTCGGGCCAAGATAAGCTGCCGCCGCCTATAAAGTGGGTCAGCCCACAACTAATTACATAATAATTTGGTCAATTTAATCGCGGCGCTAATGAGCTGTGTTGTATTCAAGTCAGTGCCAGTGCCACCAGTTTATCAGATTTAAAGAGGGGGTGAGGTAACTATCGCAACTATCGGTTTGGGCGGCGGCGTCAACACCCCGAAAACTAGACGTGAACGTGCACGACATGTGCAATGGGCTTCTTAAAAAGCGTCGAACGACTTAAAATGCCCGCCAGGTGCCCACGCCAGGTGACACGTCTCGTCGTCGGCCTGTCCAAAGATTTTCTGCGTGCGAATTTGTTATGATTTCCACTGTACACTGGCAGTCTCAGTCGTGCTCTTGGTTTCGATAGAAGCGCAAACGCAATTTGTACGCCTGACAAATATTTGAACATTTCCAATGAATTTTGCGTACCACTTTTGACAATTCTCCGCTTTTTTTTTGGTCTTTTGGAACTGCCAGTTCCTGTCGGTTAGTCTGTTTGTCTGCGTGTCTTACACCTGCCCCAACAGCCAATTAGCTGCAAAAGTATCTCGTGGCATGCAGTTTGCAATCACATCTCAAGGGGGCGGCCCGGCCTGTGTAGCGTTTGTAATTAGACGGCGCAACAACAACAGCAACAGCAACAGAAACTGCGACGTCGACAGCGACTTATTTCAATATGCAAATTGTTGCTAGACGAGCGCAGAAAAAATTTACATAAAGCGGCTGCCAGCTGCAGCAGAAGGAGACAGACAAAAAGCCGAAACAAAAAAGATGAAAAACAAAATATAAAATAGGAAAATACGAAAAAAAAGAAGGAAAAATCTATAATTTATTTGCACAAAAATGACGGCAATGTTGTGCGCTGCGGCGGCGGCGTCGGCGTCTCTGCATGTTTGTAATTGAGTGCATCGTTAGCGGGGTAGAGAGCGCGAGAGGGGGGTGCGCTGTATTAGCGACGCTGCCAACAACTAATTTAATGCCAGCGGCAACAGCAACTGCAGCAGCAACAGCGCCGGCAACAACAGCAACAACGGCGACGGCAACATGTCAACAGCAACGCCTGCCGCCAACATGAGGCACCAACAGCAGCAGCAGCAACAAGGATGATCCCAGGCAATGGAGGAGGGGCACTTGTGCTGGGGTCAGTGTGTGCATATTTTATGCCTTGCGGCTGCTGCCACTGCTGCCATTGTGGGCAGTGAGTGAAATAATTTGCATCACATTTTTGCCGGCCACAAATCAACGGCATGAGAAATTAGATGGTAATTAATATTGTAAGCGCTATAACTTAGTCTGCACTCTTGATCAAATGGATGTGTTGGACTTAATGGATCATGACTCTATATGCAAATGGGGCAAGGAAAAAATACAGCTAAATGACATGGAAAATAATTAAGTGGTTTTTTGGAATTTTAAACGGATCTCATTTTTATACGGATGGATTTAAATGTAGAGCAGGTTAAAGTGTTTGGTTTGTTAACTGAAAGATAGTGCAATTTATATAAATACAATATATAGAACACTTTGAAATATAACACATACAAGTGTGTGTGATTATTATACATGAACAGTACGAGTTCATGCCATTGTCGACCTTTTCTACTTAGAAAAATGATTCACATAGAAAATAATGGGAATTAAACATTGATAATAATAATGGGAATATGGGAAAACCCTGTGTATAAAAATCCCAAATTGTGGAATTTATTCTTCTACATTTCCCTCTCTTCCCCTCCCCCCTCTGTCGATCAGCTCAGCGCATTCCCTTAAACATTTTTTGATCGTTGCAAATCCATTAAAATATTAATTTCACAATCATCATTATTGCCCCTTCAACAACATTCAGCAGCCAGCTTGATTGGGTAGCAGCCATGGGAACGGTAGCCCCATGCGCAGGTGTTTTTGGCCACTGTTCCAATTTGCAGTTCATATTGTTTTCGATTTCTCAGCACACGATTTTTAATCATTATCGAGCCGAGGAATCACATGTGCCGACGAGCTCTGCGTGGCTCTTCCCCCAACAAAAACAAATTGCCTGGCAACGGGTCGAACAACAAGGAGAAGGAGGACGGAAAGGGGAAGGAGTGGAGGAGGAAGGGGGCAGGGGTTGCACAGGTATTATTGCATTTTCGCCAGGTAATGAAGTTCAGAAAAAAGTTAATCGGAAAAGCGCAAGGCCCCGCAACTAAATAGACAAATGATACGGAACGGAAGCTGCCAGCCAGTTGGCCAATTGTGCGGTGGGTTTTGCCTGCACATTAGCGGCTATAAATTGTCTTAATGCACAAACACAGACACACACACGAACACACACAGGCACACAGCGGCAGCACGAGCACACACTTGCGAACGGGGCCAGGAAGACACCTTGAACGGCGGTAAAGATCAGACCCAGAGCCAGAGGCTGTGACTGCGACTCAGTAGTAACAAGAGGGAGAGAGAGAGAGAAGACTGAGACGGAGAGGGAGACGGAGATGGAGAATGGGGCCCGACTTGCCTCGCTGTCGTGTGATTTCTGCGCAGCCCGAGTCCAGGTTCGGCATGCTGATCTTCATACATGATCATGCATGCAGCAAAGGCGCGTGTGGTGTGCCTGTGTGTGCGAGTGTATCTGCATCTGTAGCTGTGGGCCTGCAGTTGCATAAGTTGCTGTTGCTGTTGCTGCTGTTGCTGTTGCTGCTGCATGTCCAATCGCTGTAAGATTGTGAAAATTGTAACGCTCGATTGAGAGCTCAAAGCTGCAGTTGCTGCTGCTGCTGTTGCTGATGCAGTTGCTCTTGTTGTTGTTGCTGCTGCTGTTAATAATATTGCACAAAGGCAACTTTTGCGAAAGTTCGTCAGAAGCAACAGCAGCAGCAGCAGCAGCAGAACAATGGCTCAGACTCAATTGAAGTGCTGCTGATGTTGCTGCTGCTGCTGTTGTTGTTGTTGTTACACTGTCCGCCTGCTGCTGCTGTTGTTGTTGTTGTTCTCGTGGCCATTGTCAGTTGATTTCATCTGAAATAGAAAGCATGCAATTTTCATGCCATGCCACGGCGTCGATAGCGGCAGCAATTGATCTGCCGATCTGCGGATCGATTGAAGGAGCAACTGTAGCAGCAGCAGGGGGAGTGGGAAGGGGTTAGGGGGGGCAAGTGCTGAACTGGTCATCATCGACCATTGGAGTCTGTGGCAGCTATTGCTCTATTAGTGTTTGGGCCATGCAACCAACGATGTGGCATAATGATTTTGCGGAATTTCAAATGGACCGTAGGACAGGTGCTAATTTCATAGAACGGCCAATTGAAATGCCTGGCCAGGAAAGAGAAAGAGAGAGAGAGAGAGGGGTAGGAAGAGAAGGAGAGAGAGAGAGAGAGGAGGGAGGAAAGGAAAGAGAGAGCATCAGAGGCTGCCGACAAAGTCATCGACAAGTGCGTGGCTAAAACTAACTATAAATTACACTGCGCAACAGGTAAATCAATTTAGTTACTCTCATATGAATTCTAGTTTTGATTCGCTTGTGCAACCCTGTTGCGCAGTGTTGGCTAACAACTCCAATTGGCAAATCGAACCACCAATTGGCCAATTGGCCGCACAACTTCGGCCACGGATAGCGGCTCGTTTCGGCATCCGCATTGACAAAGCGGCGTTTAATTGCCGCAATGACAGACAGAGAAGGAGAGAGAGGAAGAAGGAGAGAGATAGCGCAGCTGTGCCTCATTGCTTATCGGCATTCCCACGCAGCGCGAACAGGTAGCAGGGCTCATAAAACGTGTGTGTGTCCTAAGCAAAAGGATGCTTAATGCATGTGATAAGGATGTGCGTGTGCACAGAGGCTGCCCCGATGACCGCACATCCCACATAACCCAAGCCAATGTGCGGCATTCGGTGTGCGTTTTCTGTCGGCACATAAATTAGTCACTGACGTTGGCCGTCGAGTGGCAGGTCGTGAATGAAATCGATTGAAATTGATTGAGTTTAACTGTAAATGCATTTTTAAGCGTATGTTTTGCTGTGTTTTGTTCGAGAGATACGAGAGGCGACGCCGCCGCCGCCGTCGTCGTCGTCGTTGTTGCTTATCAAAGCCAAAATATCTAAGTGGCTTTGTAGTCCGTTTGTATGGACTGCATGGAGAGAGGGGAGCAGGAAGGGGTAGGCAAGGGTACGGGGCAGCTCTTTTATGGTATCCGACCGGGCCGACTGCATTTATGCATATCGATTCCGAGACTTGTAAATCTGTGCGTATGCCATTAATTTTTTCCCTCTTTGGCTCTTTCGCTTTTACAGACTCCGTCAACAACAACAGCAACAACACTAGGAACAACAACAACAACAACATCTTGTAAAACTGTAATTTTAAATTAATAGCCGCGTATTACTAGCAGTTTATATGCGCAGGCGTAGGAGGCGGAGGCACCTCCCTCGCCCGTAGCCGGGTCAAGTTTGGGCCTCGTCTTTATCGACGAGCTGGAACCCAAGCGGGGCCCCATGAAGGTGTTGAAATCAACAGCTAGTCCAAACTCTATAAGAATTTATAGCGGAATTATGTGACAGCTGCTGCTGTCCCTCCTCCGACTTTGGTCTCGGACTTGTCATTGTTATAGTTGTTCCCATTGTTGTTGCTGGTGTTGTTGTTGCTGTCGGCTAGCGGGCGTTCAATATTAAGAATAACAATGCGATAGCCGATAGTCGATAGATAGTTGAGAGTTGAGAGAGGGTCTCCATTTCTTGGTCCCCATCTCCATCTCCATCTCGGATTTCGACTGCGTCTCTTGCCACATTTGATTTTAACGCATTTCATTTCATTCGATTTGATTTCTTTTCTTCAGCTTCAGCCTTTGGGGGCCGTTGATGAGTAGAAGAAGCTGCTGCTCTTTAATTTTCACCTTTTGCCCGCTCTGGCCCCGCCGAAGGCTTTGGCTAATTTATGCAAATGTATTTTTAATCGTCGTTGACAGTTAAGGCGGGCGCTGAAGAACACAAAAGACGCAGCAGCGGCAGCCCAAGTTGAAGCAATCGCATTAGCAACATCATCAGCAACAGCAGCAACATGCTAGCAGTAACATCGGCAACATTGTTGTAGCTGTTGTTGCTGTCGTAGATCGTGAGCTCTTTTGTGCGATGATAGATGTTTATGAGGCGGCAACACCCACTGTAGATGCGACTCGAAGATGGCGATGATGAGGACGGTGCAAATTTGTTGACGGCGCATGTTGTGCATGTCAAGCGGAAGCCTGTTGCATGAAGATGCCTTCCGTGGAACGCAGCGCAATGCACTTGTCGACTGCTAAAGCAGTTAAAGAAGCAGCTACGTAATGCAGGTGATCCATATGCAAGTTTATATTTCCTTGGTGAAATTCAATGTTTAATCTTTTATTTTCCTTTAACTACAATGAATATAAAATCGATTGGTTAACATAATACCCAGCCATAGGTCGATATACAATTTAGAATAATAAAAGGTGAAAAGGTACGATTAATTCAACAGGAATAAGTTTAATTGCAAAAGCTAAATCAATTGGTTAAGGAAGTTAAATTAAGTATAAAAAGTCTACTAGAATAAGAAGAGTCTTTAATTTACAACCTAGTTAAGACCTTGCAAGGCAAAAACTAGAAAGTTTTTTTATAGATTCAATGCGGTTCTTGTGAATCGAATATGTATGAGCCGTTCTCCAGTAACGGATGATCAAGTGAGGTATAGAAGATCTACATATATATGTTAACTAAGAATCGTCAAACGCCTATGACCGTCTCGTATAAACTCGTGCACATCCAAAGCTTTATGAATAATCATTGTGGAAATATATTTGTATGGTCCAAGCGGACAGCAACTCAGTTAGCTTAAGAATATTGGTATTTATTGTTATTTAATTGGTGACCTACGATATCAATTTCTCCGCTGCAAAGCCTAGAGCTGTCTTATCAGTCCTCTTTCCCTTATGTAATCTAAGACTTTTCCTGCACAATGTGACCTCATCTCGTCAATTTCGAAAAGGTGTTTGCCTAGTAATGTAAATCCCTTACGCACAAGTTCTGTAAGTATGTGTCTCTTTAGTACATCAGTCATTTATAGAGTTTTGCTAACCTTTCTATGTTAAACATAGTTTCGAAAGGCATCTCTGATCTACAATTTATGCCCATGTGTAGATAATGAAGTGGCACTTCGGACAAAGGATTTGCCATTGTTTAGGTGCCAGTTTGATAGCCAATTGGATAAACTAGTTAACTGGGCGTTTTAGTTGGCAGTTAATGAAGCTGTAAATTCTTTATCTAATTGCTGCCAAATTACATCTAAACACAGCACATAAATCTCTGCTTGGTCGCGGCTGCTGCTGGTCAACAAACGTACCGCGTCCCTTAGGGCGCCTGCGAATTGATTAGAAGCAAAATATGCCCCGGCACATGCGCATTACGTTGGGGAAATTACTACCTGAATTCCGCAGTGGGCATAAAACAAAGCCAAGCTCCAAAATGTTGTTGTTCCTATGGTCTGCGGCAGCAGCAGCAGCAGCATGTTTATAAAGCAAATCATAGACAAAAGGCCAGAGAGCTTAACGGGCGCCATAAAAGAGATGCTAAGATCGGACTTGGCCTGCGACTGCAACTTCAGCTGCGCTTGAATGGCCTCAAGTGTCGTGGCAAGGATGCAGCACGCGCTGCAGTCAGGAGGGGCAGGGGGGAAAAGAGAAGGGAAAGAGGGGAAAGGGACCGCGCCACTCGCTAAATATCAATAACATTTTTATTTATTTTGTTTGCGGGCATTTTGGCATTTTCGAGTGCATTTATTTTAACATCCTAAAACGAACGTTTTGTAAAACGTTTTGTCTGCGCCCCGCGTGGTTGTTGTTGTTGCTGTGCTGCTGCTGTTGCTGTTGCTGTTGCTGTTCCCCTTGTTGCAGTTACGTTCGAGTGCACGCCGAGATTTGCAGTAGCCCGTTGGCCCGTTGGCATGGCGCGTGCAACTGCAGCTGCACTTGTCTTCAGCTGCATACCAAACCAAACCCGACCAAACTCAGTCGAATCGATCCTCTCTGCTTCTGCCTCTCCTCCTTCTCCTGCTGCTGCTCCGCCTCTCCTCTCAATAAGCTGGCAACAATAAATAATAAACCTTTTGTGGATTTTGGTTTTGATGACGCTGGCGTTGCTTGCGAGCTACCGATCGGTGCAAGATCAAAGCCCAATTGCCGCCATTGTTTGTAGGCCTCAGAGCTCAGGGCGTAGCATAGTGCGAGAGGATCGAGCGGACACTTGGACGGCCGGTCAAATAAAAATCTCTTTAAAGGAGTCCGAGATGGGCCGAGAAACACTTGGAAAGTTGCTGGATTATTGCTAGACAAGTGCTAAGTGTAAGTTTAATTAAAAAGGGAAAATCGAGCGGAAGCCAGCCTACAGCAGCAACTGTTGCTGCTGCAACAATAACAACAACAAGCAGAGCGTTGGCAACGTGTAGGCATAAAAGTGAAGATGGACAAGAAAAACCGGTGGCAATAATTTTAATGCCGCTAAAAAGCAAAGTACGCAGCAGTGGACAGACGGAAGGATGGACAGACAAACAGTCGGCGGCATCGTAAAATTCTTAAAACATATTTTACGAGTAGCAACAACAAACAGCAGCAGCAGAGCCAGCAACAGCAACAGAAAATACGAAAAACGCAGCTCGTTGACAAATTTGAGGTCGGTCAGTCGGTCGGTTGCTCTGTCCGTCTGTCAGTCCGTCGGGTAGGTTGTTTGGGTCGTACGGTAGGCGCCCAAAAGGAAAAGCAGCCTCATAAACGATGGCGATTTAATTTAACGATTGTCATACTCAACTCTCATGCCTAAAGCGAAAGGGTAAGAAAAAGAGAAGCAGTTGAATGTTGTCGGCCGAGTTTCGGATGAGTTAACTGGAACTGCTGCCCAGAGACCTGACATGCCAGTGCACAGAGAGGAAGCCACCCACATAAAACAACAAACGTTGCGCCATTGTCTCAGGCGCTGAAATTCACTTGAAAAAATCCCATAAAACCCCAAAAAATAAACCAGAACAATACGTTAAGGCGGCGGCTCTAAGCGACTGTGCAATGCTCTCTGTGTGGTGCGGAAGATGCTATAAAGCTGATAAGGTAACTCTTTCTTAAATTGAAGAAAGTGTGGTTATGTGTAGGACAGTGGAGATAATATTAGGGCCAGGTAGGAGTTAACTACGGACCCCCAACAGGTGTTGCAGGTCTGATTACGATGAGTATATGATACACTAGAGAAATCATGTTGCAGTTCTAACCACGCGCACGGGTTAGGTTATGTGTTCATAAAGAGTATAACTTGCCATATAGAGCATTACCCATAGAGAGTATAAACCTAGTCACCTCACTAATATGCCCACAGTGCAGGGTATTAACAGAAAAGCTTCTGTGAAATACATAAAATTGTATTGAAAAGCCCTAAAACGAAAGCGATCTGCGACTTCGACTGTTTGCACCCAAAAGACACAACGACAAGCAGCGGAGAGAGGCAGAGGCAGGAACAGGGGAAGCCGAGGCAAGGCGAAGGCGAACGGAGGAGCCACAACAGATCAACAACGTTGATCACGCGCATGCGACGACATTCAATGTGATTTCGTTTGAAGCGCCGCGCGCATGCGCGGGAGCAAAACAATCGCTTGACAGAGTCGCCGTTGCCGGCTCAAATTGGGTCGTCAGGCCTCATGGCCGGGGATGTTTCCCTTGGCGGCCACGCCACTGTCATCGATTGCTGTTGCTGTAGCTGCTCCTACTAGCTGATCGCGCTGCTGCTGTTGCTGCTGCTGCTAATGTTACCTGGCCGCTCAAAAAGTCAAAAGTGAGCCAGTGCAATCTGATAATAATCTGACAAACTGTCGCTGGCGTTTGACGGCGCTGAAAGCCAAAGCCAAAGCTAGTCGAGCACAAAAGCGGCCAGCGAGCAGGAAGAAATCAAATTTACTCCAGCGGTAACAGGAGTGGGGGCAGGTAGATGGGGAGGAGGAGGGTGAGCAAACACAGGGTTAGAGAGCGGTAGCGATTGCCTTTTCCTAATGATGACAATTTGAAGCTGCAGACGTGGACGACGCTGGAGCCGCTGAACAACGCCGCTCCAACGGCAGTCGCTGGCCTGTATTGAATTTTGAATGATTAGTTTGATTCGCAAGCGATCGGCAGATTGAGCCTGACTTTTAAATGTCGCAGTGTCGTCGAACGTCGGCGACGTTGCGGCTGCTTATTAGCCGCGCTAAATTGCACTAGGGACCCAATTTTGCACAGGCCACGACAACGTCAGAGTCAGAGTCAGAGTGACTCCGACTGCGACTCCGACTCCGAGTCGATGCTGCAGTCTGAGACAGAGTCGAACAAAATGTAACGTGTGTCAGTTTTAAGGCAAGCGTCAACTCTAATGAACTCTTGTGTGAATTTAGCTGAAGTCAATAAGCCAAGCGCTGTATATCAATTAAACTGGCAGACATTTGTTGCGGCAGCTACTGCTACCTGATCGTGCAACGTGCAGCCTCAGCAGCGTGCAGCGTACAGCTTAGGCTATGCCTCGCTTTGTGACGCCCACTTGTGGGCAACACAACACGATGATCAATGAGCTGAGGCTGGTCACATTGAGGCACGTAGAAACATGCGAGTGGCTTGTCCATGTCAAGTGCAACAATTACCACAATTGAACGATCGTGTGTCCGGCTGCTGCTGCTGGTAGAGTGGAGTTGCGAAGTCAGAGAGTATAATATACCCTATACCATCTGACCAATCCCATTGCAAATTGAATAAGAACATTATCACTGCACAGGCAGCACAACAAGCCACAAGGCTACACGACAGCAATAATCAAGATCAATTGCAATTACAAGCACAATGAATGCATTGCCTCCAACTTGACTCAATGACTATGACTATAACTGCGACTACGACTTGGACTTGCACTTCGACTACGACTTTGACTCGGACTATGACTGACTATCGATCTGGCTGCCAGGCAGGCAGGCAGGCAGACGAGACGGTGCTGCCCACCTTAGCAATGTTTTGCAGGAAGTCAGCGAGCAGGAACAAACAGCATGGACACGGGGCCAGACATGGGGCAGACAGGTGGACAGCCTTTGATATGATTTGCTGCTACATTTGCCGGCCAAACAGGCAGCCAGGCCAGGAGACTTCTTTGCTGCGCGTCGTCATCATCGTTTTCATCTTGTGCTCGCTGTGGTGTGCTCCATGACGCGACTAATGCGCTAAATTCACACAATCCATCATCATGCTACAGCCTTGGACACTAACAAGCCCAAATCATTTTTACAGCTACTACAGTGCCCGCAAACCGATTGTATGACGATCAAAAAAATACCTGATTTACTGCACTTGAAAATTATGATTGTTTACTCACAGCTTAAGTTATCGATATGTAATTATGCTTTTGAATAGCTTATCGACTTTCGATATGTGACGCAATCAAATGCTGAATGCTACGAAACTATCAAATATGTAAACAAAACTGCATTTAAAGTGTGAGAAACGTAGTTTAAATGTTTTATCGACTTTCGATAAGTTACGCAGTCAAATGCTGAATGATACGAAACCATCAAATATGTAAACAAAACTCCAAGTGTAAGAAACGTAATTTAAATGTTTTACAAGTCTCAATCATGTTCTGTATTTCTCAGCGATGTCAGCCCACTGTATCTGATCAGACAGTGGCGTATCTACTTAAGTCTGGAAGCGCTATAATTGCTTAACGAGCGTTCAAAACGCTGCGTCTGCAGCTGAAACTGAAACTGAGGCGCCTTAATATGGCAAATGCGCCAAGTGATTGACAAGCAATCAGAATCGGTATCTGATAATCTATGCAAGTGCAAGGAACATACATACTATATACAAAGATGCCCCGCCTGGCAGAGTATACTACACACAGTCTGTAACCCTTTATGTGGTGCTCGCACTTGAGAACATAGTTCTCAGCTCGGATACGATACTTCTTTTTTTATACGAAAATTTGTAGCATTTTGTGATTTCCGCGGAATAGATACATCTGCTCAGCGCGTCTATAAAGAGTTACGCCCGCCCGCCAGCCAAGAAGCCAACCAAGCCGGCCTGTTCTCTGAGAGAGTCGATGGTAGTGAGTCGGGGCTATGCCGCCGACGCTGCCGCTCTTGATGTGATTTCGTAGAAGTGACCGCTGATGGACTATTGCGTATTGCCATTGCGCGGTAGGTACAACACACATACACATAGCAACAACAACAACAGCAGCAGCAGCAACACCGGCGACACCATTGGCCAACACGCTACGGTGGCGGGCCAAACGACCTCCAGTAAGTTGTAGTTGGAGTCCGAGCTGGAGCTGGAGCTGGGGCTGTAGAGCTCGAGCCAGGGCAAGCCGGGTCCGCAGCGAGCCCGTCATCATTTCATTGTTGCCATAAACTTGCATTTATGATGACTTACGGGTCAGTTTTCCTTTTGTTTTTCAGTCGTCGTCAAAGCGAAGCACTTAATGTCGCACATGAGTTACAAATGCGATGGCGATGGCTCCTCCACACACTTGAGGCGACTCTCTCGGCCACGCTGAGCTGGTGCTGTTGTCGTTGCTTATGTTGTTGCTGTTGCTGTGCTGGTGGTGGTGGCGGTGGAGGAGTTTCAGTGTTGAGCCTACGCCTGGGCCTGGTCGTCTGCTGAGCTGAGCTGAGCTGCAGAGTGAGGCCCTGTTGGCTTTTCGGTAGTTGTAGCCAGGGCAGGCGAAATCACTCGTTGCTGTTGTTGTTGTTGCTTGTGTGCTGTGTTGTTGTCAGTTGTTGTTTCGTTGTTTGTTCTTTTATGTTAACCTTTTGTTTTTACCTGATTTCGACGACGTCGACGCGACGGCACACAAAGTTACCAAACGCATTCGCCCTCAATGTCACAACAACAACAACTGGCAACACACAACTGCTGTTGCTGCTGCTGCTGTTGTTGTTGTTGTAACATTCGTAGAAATCACAAGTGCCAAGCGCGCTTCATTGTGGGAACTGTTTTTGAAGTTGCTTCGCTGTCGGTCCAACTCAATGTGCCCCTCGAGTCCTCCCTCACATGCACTCCCGCTCACACTTGTACTCCGTATTTCTGTCTTTCTATCTCTCTCTCTCTACGTCTCTCCCCTCCCTTTCGTGTAACTGTGTGTGGTGTTTGGTGTGCTCTTTGGGCCACTTCACATGTTGTCTCTAATATCCTTTTGAGATTGCTTTGATTAACCTTTTGATGATCGATGATAATGAATATTTATTAACTGCTGCTGCTGCTGCTGTTGTGGTTGCTGCTGCTGTTGTAGCTGGGCGCCACAATTTCCCACACTCTGGCTGTCCAAACATGTCATAAAATTACGATAAACATTAATTTTGAAACACAAATATAACGATAGTTATGCATATGCAGCAGTATTCCTAAGCAGCTTGGGTTGCTGAGTTACCATTTGATAACTGCCATTAAAAACGAAACTAGAAAACTTAAGAGATTTTTATTATAAATAAACTATAGCTAATTGGGTGTTGGTTGTCTGTTTTTGGTACCTATTGGAAATAGAATACGAGAATACGAATACGCTTAATTAGGCGTCTTAGTTTCCGTTTTTATGGCTCAATTTGGTAGTACGAAAGTTGGCCAACAACAACAAAGTATAACAAAATAACAAAAATGACAATTTATGAAAGAAACAAAAATACAAACGCGCAATAAAAAATGTTGGTCTTGTTCGGAACCCGAAATCCGTTGGTCGGTGGGTTGGTCCAGTGGGTTTCCTAACCAGGCAAGTGGGGCTCTCCATTTGCATAGATTCGTTAATTAAACGATCGCAGCCCTGATTTTTATCAGGCATAATTAAGTTGCATATGCCAAAGGAGCAGCACCATCATCACCATCAGCACTGCCCATGTTGACAGTGATAAAATTTTTATTAATGAGATTTTATGAACCGCATCTAAATACAGCACAAGGCAGCTGCGAATTGCTACACGAGAGACCCCTCTGAGCACCGGGGGAAAACATATGTTAAAGCCACATTTGATAGATTCGCAGCAGCGCAACGGAAACATCAAAGCCTGGCAACGGTTGTAAACTGTCTATCGAGTATGGTAATCGCGCGATAACGATAACAGCAAATGCTGTGGAGCAAGCAGATTTCAGTAAATCGTATTTATGGAAATAATGGAAACAAGGTTGACTTTTTTAAGCTAAATTAAAACTGAAGTATGAGTAGACTATGCTGTCACTGTAAATAGCGATAACCTATTAGATATAAAATATATAAACTATTCATATACAAACTATTTATATATAACCTAAATACATGCAGACGTAGGTAGATATGTATTAATATTTGAAAATATCCACGAGGTTAAAAAACCGGGACTTAAAACAGTGTAATGCAAATAATATATTAAATAAAAAATATTTCCAGAAGTACTTCACTTGTTCACCCAAGGCCTTCAGATTGCTCATCAGTGGATCAACAAACCTGCTAGAAATCCCTTACCATACTTTCAAATCCCTTGCCAGTTAACCCAAAACTGTCCATTACTCGACCTGTCCACCTGTTTATCTGTTCACCTGCTCATTTATCCATTAGACTTTACTAATTTCACACAGACAGCAGGTCATGTGGTGTGGCATTACCCAAAACTCACCGGATGTATAATTTAAACACTTTATAGACCACCTCCTGGCGATGGAACGAGGCATGCACCGCAGGTAACCGAAAATCATATTGCTAAACGCAGGCGAGATTTGAATATCTCTCATATCGAAATGGAGAGCGGATGGGTGGCTGTGGATGCTTGTCGTGGTTGCTGTGGTTTTGGTTACGATGGTCTCGGATTTTGGGGCGATGCATTTGCATAAATATGAAATTTATCAACGCAGCGCGCTCAAATGGATGCTGATTGGACTCATTTGGCTATTCAGAGATTTAGCGTGCGTTCTTTATGGCATATGCTGATGCCACATCATAATAAACACACACACACACACACATACACCTGCTGGGCGCTGGCTTAAACAAAGGCAGTTTTAATAAATCGACATATGAAACACGACGACTAACACCATTAGCTCCACTTTAAATTGTTAAATTATTCAAACACTAATATGCTGCAAATATAACATGGCAAACAACAACAGCAACAGCAACAACAACAATAAGAACAGCAACAATGGCAGCAACAACAGCGACCAACGATAAAATGCCAATTTGTCTGTCATTTTTGGTCAATTTCATACAATATTTTAGTGATCAGTTGGCCAGTCACTTTTGTGCGTGTGTGTGTGCTCTACATGATGTGTGTCTGTGTGCGTGTGTGTGTGTCTGCAATATGGTCGACTCATTTGTGCGGACATCAAACAAATTACTTTATCAACAGCAACAGCAACGAGCCAAAAGCTGTTGTTGATGTGCTGTTTATGTTGCCCCGGTCCCTCCCCCGCCCTCACCTGACTGGCTGGCTGGCCCTCTCTGTTACACTTGCTCGCTCTCCCTCACAATTAGCATATTGCGGGGTGTGGTTGCCCAAATGACAACCAGCTAAACAAGCGAGCAGCCAACCAGCCGACCAACCAGCAACTGGCAGCCAGCCATAAAGTGGACCACCAACAGCAGCAGCAGCAACAAAAGCAGCAGCAGCAGACTGAGCAGAGACCGTCGCACCACACAGACAAATTAACTTTCAGTTGTTGTCGTTGTCTTCTTGGTTGTCTTTCCGTATCGATATTTGTGAGAATTCAAATATATATTTTTATTAACAAGCCAAGGGAAATTAGTGGGAGAGGGAGGGGGGAAATCATAATTTCATAGCTATTTCTGCTTTTATTGTTTACCTTTGTATCGATTGCTTTGTTTCATGTTTACAACTGACTTGGGGTAATATGATATCGATGAGCACTCAAGAAACTATGTATACAGACCGAATATAGAAGGGGTTATAATATGATTGTTCAACATAAATCTCCATTTAGTGTTTCATTGGGTCGTAAAATGTGTACCCCCATCGATGTCGCTTGCGAGAGCTCTAAAAATTTGACATTTATTTCAAAATTAGTTTTAGAAAGCTCGCAAGCAAGACAAAAAGATATCATATTTTATGCCGATCCATACAGATGTATCCTATATACGCAATGCGACCATTCAGCTGCTAATTAGATAGATAAGCCTGGCTTCAAATGAAAACATAGCGACTTAAATATCATACACAGCATATGTTTATATATATTTTATCTGAGACACACGCTCAGCACTCGGGCCCGCGTCGACAAGCTATCTTATGTTATGTTGTTTATAATAATAAAGACATAGTCATATATTTATGCCTTAAATTGGTTTCACGTTATGCATATAGACAGCGTGTGTGTGTGTGTGTGTGTGTGGGGGGTAGGCAGGGAAAAATCACAAAACACATGAGACACAGCCAACTTAAGCTGTAGCTAAACACGTAGAGTGTAGAGTGCTAGAGTACCGAAACCGTATACAACCAGTTCTTTTTCCATTGAATTTCTGTCCGGGGCTGTCGAAAACTTGTTGTAAAAGCCAAACTATAATTTTGTCATTTTTGAAATTTATTTTATGAGCGGCAATTTTTTTTTTGTTTAAATAATGCCCAAGTAGTCACATAATTCATGCAAAACTCTCTGCCACAATTATGTTAATTTTAATTGAAAGATATTTTTTGTTGCCGCCGACGATTTCTTCTTGGTTCAGTTCGTTTTAGTTCTCTCAATCTTTGGTACAAAGAAATTTTCAGCATTTTAGCTTCAGTTTTTGTTAATGTTGCCGAGCCGTGTCCGTTGTTTGGCTTATTTATAATATATTATTTTGTTGGTATGTTGTCAGAGGCAGCTTTCGTTGTTCTGTTAAAAAATCAACGCTCGGCCTATAATTAAAGTATCATATAGCACTCGCGGGCTGTGCATGAAACTGTCAAAATATTTCCCTACACCGGGCACCTTCACATTCACCTTTACCTTTACCTTTGGCTTCGCCGCAGCCGTCGTTATCTAGTTTAGCTTAGCCAGTCGGGCTTAGAGAGGCACTGGCATAATGATTAGCCGGTCATTAGTTAGGCCTTCAGTCTGGGACCGCGCATCCCGAGTCGAGGGATTCATTTGAAAAGCCTTTAAGCCAAAAACTTATTCCGTTTTGTTGGGTCTCTTCTTTTGTGCTTATCTGTGAGTGTGTTTGTGTGTGTGCGAGTGTGTGTGTGTGTGCTTTCGCCGGGGGTGCAGCCTAATGATTCTACAAATTTTATGCACACATGCCCATAATTATGTTTGGACTGTGGACCGACAACGGGTCCAGCAGCACGCAAATGCACCCACAATCCGCTGGTAGGGGAATCAGAGAATCAAGATCTCTCACTGGTTCCCCACTCAAACAATGGAGGAGTAGGGCGCGTAGTACGCTGCTTTGTTTTGGCGTTGGCTCTGATCGTATCTGCAGCTCGCATCTATTTATGTAAAACAAGCAGAAAAACGCTTGTCACTTTGCCTTTATTCTCTTCTTCTCCGCTTTGTCTCACATCTTTCATAGATTTATAGCGCAGAATCATTTGAAAATCAATTAGGCGGCAAGGAACCGAAGACTGACACAGCTGATAAGCAAGTGACAAAATTTAGGAAAATATCTAACTTCATTTCGAGAAATGTTGCCAGCTGCTTTGGCTGTCAATAAATAAATTTCACTGGTTAGCAGAGCAGGGGCGATGATGGGGGATTTATGGGAAGTTTATTATAAAGAAGTAATATTTATGTTTATTTTATTAATTTTGTACTAATTTTAGCAGAAGTTTCTTCTGTGCTAGAACTGTTTCAGACTCTTACTTTATTATATATCCGATACATCTCACTGCAGAGTCGAATATAGGGAGGTATTAAGAGGGGCTTATTATGAAAGAGTAATATTTATATATTTCATATGCATTTTGTTTTAATTCTAGAAGAAGTTTCTACTGTTCAAGCTATGCTAGATCTATTTCTCACTAATACTTTATTACATATCTGTAACATCTCACTTCCATATGACTTCAACCACTTTCTTTTCTCCGAACCCCTTCTTTCTCTGTCTCTCTCTCTGTGCCGCCCCTGCACCGATTTATATAGTGTATTTATGCTCGCTTTTTTGTTATTGAGGGGCCTATCTGGTTGTGCATATCAAATTTCATTCATTTCGATCCGCTAGCTGAGTATGTATAACGCTCGAGAAATGCGCCTGGGAAGTCGCAACTAAATCGAAATTAATTAATGATCCGAACGTTGCTGACACTCCTCCCGCATAATGAGGCACAAATATGGCTACATCTCAGATAGGCATACTCTATGGAGTGTTGGAAGTGCCTGGGGGAGGTGGAGGGGAGCGAGGGGTAACGGCACGGCAGCTGTAAGCCGCAAGTTTATGGCGCTGTTCCCAGGCTTGTTTCGGCATTTTCAGGGGGTGGGGGGGAAGCTTTTGTTACTAATATTAAATTAAATTAAAATATGTTGTTGGTGTTGTTTACGGCGCGTTTGTTGCTCGTTCGCTTTTTTAAGATCTTCGCTAGATCGGGCAGCCTTGTGCTGGTGGTGGTGGTGGTGACTACCGTTAGAGCTAAATGAATTTTCAGACACATCATCATCGAGCTAACAAAGCGACTCGACTGGCCAAAAACCAATCAAAGCATGATCAACAATTTATATGCTTTTATGCAAATCCGTACACGTATTTTAGGCTAGCTGCGTCTCTCTGTTGTCCCTCTGTCCCTCCGTCTCTCTGTTTCTGTTTCTCTTTCGCTTTGTTTTTGTCTTCGGCCTTTTGAAATTGTAATTTATTTAATAAAATAAATGTTTATGAGCTTTTAATAAAACGCGCCACAATAAAATACTTAAGGTTTATATAAGCTGTCCGCCCTGAAAGATCTGCCAGACATTTTGGCAACGCGCAGGGGAATCACCAGCAGCGAACTATTTTTAGCACAGCTCTCTCGCCGTAAGTTGGCCGAAACGAAGATTAAAAACAAGCCGAAAACAAGCCGAAAGCGGCGGAAATCCACTGTCAGTCTATCAGACAAGCAGCGCCTGCCGTTGCTGCTGCTGCTGTCGCTGCTGCTGCACTTGCCACGCAATGCTCGATCAGGATCTGCATCGGCATCGGGCTTGAAGCGTTGTCAGGTGTCAACAACAATGCGACGACGACGTCGCATGCAAATGCCCAAATGGGTGTGCTGAAAGATCTCTCAATCGTCGCATCGTTGGATCGTCGTCAGCAATCAGCGATGCGATCTGGCCTCGATAGCGTCGCCTAATTAAAATAATATGCCTACTCAGATTACGTATCGATTCGCGCGAATTCTGCGGGTTGTATTGGGCAACTGGTTGGCAGACAGGACAGACAGACAGACAAGAGAGAGAGAGAGAGAGAGAGAGAGAGGGAGTCTGGTAGACTTTCCCGACAATACATCATGTTGCAAGTACTTCTATACGATATGCCCGTACACGATTTGTGGGCATGTGTTGTTGGTGGAAGGTGCAACAACTTTCGCAGGCAATTTCACACAGTTTATTGGACGGGCCGGGCACGGCATCGAGCTGCCACATTAATTATGAAAAATTATGTACGAAAGGTGGTCGGGGTTGACTGCCCCGTGTGGCAGGCAAGTTAATTACAAGTTGCGCCCACAACAAACACCCAAAACGCAGCGAGAGATGCCCGAGAGAGAGAGAGCCAGAGAGGCAGCCGAGTGAGAGGCACAGATCGACGAGCCCAATCAACGCGCAACGCACAATCGAACTTTTCGTTTGGTCAACGACAATAAAAATAAGTGTAGGTATATTTTATTGTGTGGTATGCGCGACTAGCAGCTACCCTAGCTAAGCTGATAGCTACTCCAAGTGAAGAGAAAGGTTTCACTTTAAAGTTCTTTACACTTTGCTGAGCTTTAGTAATTGTTATAGCGGGGTATGTCTGACACGCAGATGACTTACAATTCCCCAACTATCCGAAAGCCAAAGAAATCTCTCTCCTTGAGGTTCTTCTCACGCTTTCTTTCTAGTTGTGCATACCCCACATCAGCTCTTTCCTTTCGCAGAGCATTTGCCTCTCTTTTTGTTTGTCTGACTCAAGCAGCGTCTCCGATTAACTTACAAATTGAGATTAGCGGGACACCGTGCTAGCAGCGGCAACAGCAGCAGACACGACGCAGACGCAGACGCAGACGTCGACGCCGTCTGGAACGGTGGGATCCGAGCCAAGGGGACCCCTTGGCGAGTGAGTGGAACCTGCGGCTCGCAGCATTAGCACAATTAAAAGCGCGTTCTACGCATTCATTTTTCATAATTTAACACGCTGCCCCCGCAACGATTTGGCAACAAAGGGTTAAAGTGGAGATCGTAGATCGTGGAGTAGACTCATTAGATTTTCCATATCTAATTATGTTCGAAATATTTGATTAATTATCGGCGGCTTGATTGATTGAGCGCGCCGGACAAAACACCTTGCAGCAGGCAGAGGCACAGGCAGAGAGACCGTGACGAAGGAGGTGGAGGCGAAGGTGGAGGCTCTGGCAGGGGAATCGCCCGCTTGGCAATGAAAAATGCAACAGCAGCAACAACAACAACAACAATACTAGCAACAACAACAGCAACGGCAGCAACAGCGCATTGTGTTGTTGTCAGTTGTAGACGCCACAGCTTGTGGTGGTGGTGGTGGCAGCAACTGTTGCTGCTGCCGCCTGGAAGTTGCTGCATGTCAGTGTTTTGTTGCCGTTGCTGTTGTTGCTGCGCAGCTGTTTGATTGATTGCCAATTGAATATTTGTGCCTTGCGTGTCTCGACTGGAGCCGAGACTGTCTAACAGAGCAGAGCTTCGCATGTTGCCATGAGACATGGTCAAGTCCATTGATAAAGCAGAAGAGAAGAAGCAGAAGAGAGAGAGGGAGAGAGAGAGAGAAGAAGAGAACAAGCTGGACCATCTGTTTTGGGGCTAATCAATGCTGGACAGATTTGCCCCGCTAAATGCAACAATTTCCTGTTGGCGGCGGCGGCAGCAAATTCGTTTGACAGTTTTGCATTGCACACACACACAAACAGAGACAGAGACATAGGCACACATAAATAAATAAATAAGTGCGCCGAATGGGAGAATGTGTAGCGTGTGACAGGCGGGGCACAAAATTTATGGCGGCACAAGGACAAAAACCGTCGACGTCGACGTCGCAGCGCAGCGCAGCGGAAGCGCGCAACGCCGTCGAGCTTTGCTGACATGTTAAACGACTGCGCGGACAGACGGAAATGGAGTCGATAACGATGTGTAGTAAGGGAGGAAGGTGGAGGAGGGGGATTGTAAGGGGGAGTCTGCTGGCAAATCGAGCCATTCGATTTGGCAAAAGATACAAATTAATTAAGCCGCATGCGGCAAATAACGCTAACTCAATCGCTGTGCGCGATAAATCAAATTGCCTGCGATGCTGCGCTGGTGTTGCTGGTGTGCTGCTGTTGCTGCTGTTGCTGTTGGCCAATTGCAGTTGGGCAAGCGTCTCAAAGGGTGCCGGCAACAATGTCAACTGTCAGCAATTTGCACCGTTGCACGTTGCTGTTGCAGCTCGTTTGGAAATCGCTTAGGAAATCGATTAATTTTTGAGGCAGTTGCAACAGCAGCAGCAGGAGAAGGAGCAGCAGCAGCAGCCTCGCCTTGCCACGCATTAGCATACATAACACACATACGCATTATCCAGAGCAACCCACGATGCGCAGCAGTCCGCCATCATCATTATCAGCATCATCATTATTAGAACGACGCGACGTCAGCTGCTGCTGGCAACATGTTGCACTGTTGTGCTGTTGCTGTTGCTGGCGCAGCTTTTGGTGTCTGGCAGCAACACTTAACGTTTGTTTATCGCGCCAGCACGAAATGTTGTTGCCAGGCGCTGCTGCTGACGCAGTAGTTGGTGCTGTAGTTGCTGTTGCTGTTGCTGTTGCTGTTGCTGGCCACGACCGCCGCCGCCCACTTTGTCAGAGCGAGAACCGTTAGTTTTGCCACCGCCACCGCCGCTGCCGCTGCCGCTGCCACGCATGTTGGCCACTTCACGCGTTATTTACAGTTGGTCGGGTGTGCGAGGGAGTTGCTGCCGTTAGATGTGTCTGCTGCCGTTGCTGCTGCTGCAGTTGCATGTTGTCGCTGTGCTCCATCACATGAATCACGACGCACTCGCCTGGCAGCCAACAACATTGAAATTGAGGCAATTTGTTTGCTGTTGTCGCGCATCCTGCGGGTAATTAAAAAAGGCGCAAGAACAGCAACAGCAGCAGCGGCAGCAGAGGCAGCAACATCCACGCAGCAAGATGCACGACGCATAGACATGACTATGGCCAATGGCTGTGGCAAAAACTGGTCACTGCAGTGGCAATTTGTGGCAATTACATGCGGAGCCATTTACATTTAGATTGAAGGGTATTTATCTCGGCCTCGGCCTCGGCCTCAGTCGCAGTCTCACTTGCCGCGTTGCACGTTGCAGCAGCAACAACAACAACAACACTGCGTACTCTGCCCAGCATTATCAAAATCTGCTGCGTCTGCGTCTGCGTTGGCGCCCGCTAATGAAGTGCGGCGCACAGTTCTCGAAATGTTACAAAATGCTAACAAGTTGTTATTATAAATCGACATGGAAATTAGTTTGCACTTGAAGCCGCTGCCGCTTGCCGCTGTTGCCGTTTGCCGTTTGATTTATTGCCGCCTGTCACCCGACTGCCAGCTGTCTACTACCAACCGAGCCACAAGAGCCAAACAGCAACAGCAACAGCACCAAACCAAACCAACGCCGACTCTGACTGTGACTTCGTCGCCAGCGCCATCAGCGTCTCCTGCTCCATCGCCGTTTGCCGTTTGCCGACACTCGATACCCGACACCAGTCAACGGCGCGTGGATCCCAGTCTCGGGCCACGGTATGGTTCACTTCGGTTTCGGTTCTATTTCACTTCGTCCGTCTGTCTGTCTGTCCGCGGCGCCCCCCATAGGTCGCGTTGCCTGTCCGCCCAATGCGGCCGCAAGAAATAATTCATTGCAGTGCAGCGCAGACACCCAACGAAATAAATTAAAACCTAATAACAACTAAGTCGCCGAGTGGCCTGAGCCAGTTAGCTGCGCGGCTGCGCTGCCTTGCTGCTTGTGCCTGGCTTAAATTTCTCAAGTTGCAGCGCCTACGCATAGGCAACACTCTTGAGGAAGGCCAGACAAAGGTGATGAATGACTGGAATGGAATGACTGAATTGTATTTCAATTTGATATGAAATATAAAAAAATATTGTGAAGGCGTCAGTATCTAAAGGATATTACCAGTATCATCTTAAGGTTATATTTATTTATTTATTTATAGTCGAACTATGGTCAGTCGACTGGTTAAAAGTAAAAAAAACAATTAATAATTATAATTTAAGTTCTAAATTGAAATATTAAACTAAGAATAATTTTAAGTTGAAAGTAAAATCTTAACTGTGAAAAAAAGAAATTAATTGGGATAAAAAAAAGAAAGAGCCTATCCAACATTTATTGCAAGAGGATTGGGGAAAACCCTATAAGATCAAGATTGTAGCATTGCAATTTTGGAATTTGATTGAACTTGTATCAATATATGGCAGGGCAAGGGCGTATGAAACACATTGTCACCAACTTTAGTAATCCTAGTTCTTATAGTGTCTGAGATCTTAACGGTTAGACTGACTTGGCTATACCGACTCGTCTGTTAAGGCTAGTCAGGAACATCATCGCCTCCTTCTGCCTGTCATATACCTTATATAATACACTTCCACCCAATGGATAGTGGGTATCAGGGTAAATAGTAGTTGAATCATACAAAGTGTCTTGTATAGGCAAAATTATCTAAAGGATATAAAAATCATTCTGCAGCAGCATCTCAGCAACATCTCTCTCCCTTTGCCCATAAAAATCAATCTCTTAAAGAACTTAAAGTCAGCGCTGCCCTTTCTCTGCTCTCTCTTTTTTCTTATCTGACTACCACTCTCCCCCCTCCTCTCCCCTACTTCTTCCATTGCCATATCTGCCTTGTTAAACATTGCTGGCCATGTGGAATAATTTACCTGCTGCTGCTGATGTTGCTACTACTGCTGCTGCAATCCGTTGCCATTTGCACTTTTAACAGCCTTTTTCCGGCCGCACTTTCAAGCTGTCAATTTTGGGGCACTCTGCGTCTGTTAATTGCCTACTTAACTGCCACGCCCATTGCCTCCAACTGTCCGTAGTAAATAAGCGCTTAATTACATGTCATTACACAGAACAATGCAACAGCAACAGCAACAGCAACACGAGCAGCAGCAGCAACACGAGTAACAACAACAGACTCATAAGTAATAAAGCACGTCATGTAACAGCAGCAACGACTCGGAGCAGCAGCTGGTGACGCTGCTGAGCTCTGCCTCCAATTGTTGCCCCGCGGGTCATGTCACAGTTAGCGCATAAACTATGAATCAATTCACGGGCATGCAACGGGCGTTTATCAAACATAATGAGGAAACAACATTTTGACTTATCAACTGGCGATGGCGATGGAGTTGCTGCCTGCCGCCAACTGCTTGCTGCCGCTGTTGCTGCCTACCTGACAGCAACGCCTGCCTGCCGGCGAGCCAAAAGTGTTGGTTAAAGTGTCAGAAAATTTTCATTATCGCACACTCTCTTACACACACACTCGCACACACACTCGCGCACACATAATAACGGCGTGAAAAATGTCGTGCGGCATGCAATGCAAAGGCTGCAGCAGGATAAGGCGAGGAGCAGGAGGTTAATACGCCCGATGTCTGCAGCATTTATGCCAAAATGGCAATGAGATATGCGAGCAAAGGAAAATGATATACAAATGAAACAACAAAAACAAAGCTGAGAGTGAGATACCTCATCAGGTGGGCCGGCCTGCTATGCCTGCCTGCCTGCCCGGCTGCCTACCCAACTGCAGGCGGCAACTGGCCCCAGCTCGCCCCGGCACTGATATTATTAAAAAACTGTCAAAAACGCCTGCGCGACAGCGACGCAATCTGAAAAGGGAGCGAGGGAGACAGAGGCAGAGAGAGAGAGAGGGAGAAAGAGAAGGGGGGGAGAAGAATGTGCGTGCTGTAGCTGCGGCACATTTATCATTTTCATTTCAATTTTTGGCGCATTATTCTTGTAGCTAAATATCGCGCCCGACTGCATAATGCGTCGGCGGACAACTGTCTGATTGGCGCGCGACCACATGGCGTATGAGCAACGCGTGCGCGACTCATTCACTCACACTCGCCTCGCCTCGTCTCGCACTCATTATAGGCATGTTTCGCGCCTCAACTCACTTACACTGCTGCAGCAGCAACTGTTGTTGTTGCTGTTGCTGCTGTTACTCTTGTTGTTGTTGGCGTGTCATAAAACAGTTTGAGAGCCCATAAAACTGTCAAAGTCGCTTTTGCTCGTGCTTAGAATTTCTATGCAGGAAGTGACAGCGCGCCCAGCAAGCAACTTGTTGTTGTTGCTGCTGTTGCTCTTGCTGGCCAATTGAGAAAGATGAGCGGAAATGTAGCGAGCAAAGCGAAGATTTGTGTGTCGAGAACGTTTATGGTGGCCATAAAGCATTGGCCAAAGCGGCCTCAATTGGCGTTGACTAACCAATTTAAATGATACAAAGAGAGAGCAGAGATTAAGTTGAGTGCAAGCCAAGCAATAAGAAGATTAAAGCACAGACTGAAGTGAATATGAATACGATATTCAAATCATATGCATGGAAATTCTTGAAATATTTTCCTTTCTTTTTGCATTTTCATTTCGCATTTTCTTGTCCTGCCGTTTTTCACTTAAAGTTCATGCGAGCGGAAGTCAAGCCCGGCAGGAGACTGCCAAACGGGCAATGAACGGCACCTACAGTCAGACTGGGGATGCTGCCACGCCCCCTGTGGTGTGGACTGCCAAGAAAATGCAGTGCCAGCACAAGCAGCAGCAGCAGCAGCGGCGTCGGCAAGAAAAGTCAGTCAAAATTATGCAATTTATGCGATATACGTGGCAAGAGGAGCAACGCTTCTTGGCAGGCACAAGGACACAAGGGTTAACCAGAACACACACAGACATGCAGAGAGGCAGCAACACACTTGGCGCCAGTTGCTTTGCGTGCTGCGTGGCAGTACCTCTCCCCTCTTCCCTCTCCCCTCTCCTGCTGCCCAACTCATTTTTGGCAACATAAATTTGCTAACCACGTACACGACTTGCTGCGCTGCAATGCGGCGCTTTTGTTGCTTCTGTCATGTGTTCTTTGCTGGTTTCTCTCGCTCCCTCTCTCTCTTTGTTTGCTCGCAATCGGACAGCTCCAGCTGCAGCAGTTGCTGCTGTGTACTCGTATGTTGCAAGCATTGCACCCAAAATTGGCTCAACTGCTGCTGCTGCTGCTGTTGCTAACAAAATGTATTAGATTTCGCACAGATAGCGCAGTCCGCTGAAGCGTAAAATGTGCGCCTATCAAGCAAATTGTATCAGCAACACGTTCAAGTTGCTGCTGTTCCCAACAGCAGCAACACCAACTGACCCACGCGACGGCAACATCATCTAATGCCGGGTGAAAACACTTTGTCTGAAATTCAATGCCAGCGGGCGCTTTGCCACTTCGCACCTCTTTGACTTGACTGCAACCCGTGAGCAGGCGAGCAGCACCTGTTGTTGTTGCAGTGTTGCTGCTGCTGTTGCTGTGTTGGTGTGGCAGCTGCTATCAGCCCAAGGCGCGCGCGTGCCCCCCACAAAAGTGGCGATTTACGATGGCTGAAATAATCAGCGCAAGCGAATCGCAGACAGGTCCACGCGAGGCAATAAAAAGCTTCCGGTGCTGCAGCAACTGCAGCAACAGCACAACAGCAACAGCAGCAACAGCTACAGCAGCAACATCAGCTTGTTGCTGACATTGAGGTGATGCATGAAGATTATCTGGTGATATGTTCTAGAGCGAGTTTGCAGCCTCAATATTTTGGCTGTCAGCAGGCAGGTTGCTGCTTGCCGCTTGTTGCAGCTTGTAGTTGCACCTTGGCAAGTGGCAGCAACTTTCGTTGTTGTCGTTTATCAACCGCCGCTGATCGGGTTCGCGCTGCATTTGATGACGACTCTGGAAATGAGCTTACAAGCAGCACATTATCTTAATGTGACTGCTAACGAATGTGCGCTGCTTGCAGTTGGAGCAGCAACACAGGCACACTCAAGCACGCATACAGAGGTACACACAGGCACATACAGGGGCACACACATAGGCACAAACAGACACGAACTAAGGCACATGGACACGTGCACAACGCCACACGCAGAACGTATACGCCGCGTGCGCGCGCAATGCAAATTAGTGTGGAGGGCGGACATAATCTGCCGTTTGGCAGCTGGCAATTTGCTTAGCACCCGCTACGAAGATAAAGCGTTTATTGTCTTGTAAGATTTAATCATCGATTAGGCACCTTCTTCTCCCTTCCCCTGCTCTATCTCTCTTACTGCCCACTAATTTGTTTCGAAAACAAATTGTGCACTTGTTGCACAAGTGACTCATCAATTTTTGGCAAGCAAAGCGAGCAGAGGCATAAAGTTGTTATTTAAAAGTCACCCACAATAGAGGGAGAGAGAGAGAGAGAGAGAGAGAGAGGGGGGGAAAGAGTGCGAGGCAAACGCAGATCAGATAAAAGCGTCGGCAATCAGCAGCGTCATAATTTTTCCAGCGATAAATGAGTTCCGATAAGCAGCGCGAACGAGACGAAAGGGGGCAGAAAAAGGAGGAGGGGAGGGGAGGGAGGTTGGCTCGTTGAGCCAGCGTGATGGGGAGTTGAAGTGTGGAGCTGCAGTTTGGAGTCGAGTTCGGTGTCGCAGTCTGCGCAGCCTGCGCGCGCTGTAATTAAATGTCGTCAATTAATCAAATGTCACAATAAAAATAACAGAGTATAAAATCCTGAAATTAATATGCGTTAAAATGAAATGGCCTCAACAACAACATCAGCAACAGCAGCAACATGGCCAACAGCAGCAGCAGCAGCGACAGCGACAGCAGCAATTGCTGACCACAGGAGCAGCAGCAGTGCCTGCCTGCATTCTTGGAATACAAAATCGTGGGAGCAATTATAATTATTTTTAATGCACACACACGCAGGCAAACACACACACGCACTTTCACACACACACATATGCCACACACACGGCATATGACCTGCTGCTGCTGCTGACTCGAGCTGATTCTCCGGGTGCGTGCGTCGTATTTCATGGCCTGTCCTCCGACTACGTCGACGACGACGACGACGACGATTGTGTGGCATCTGCGATTTTTATCGCTGCAGCGCATATAATAACAATAATTCTTAAAGTGGGGGAAGGTCAGCGCACAATGACAACATGCAAAGAACACAAGAACGGCAGCTGAGTCTCCAGGGAGGCACAGAGTGGGACTCGGCCACTGGCTGAGTTGCAGGCATTGCCAGAGACGCACCAGAAGGAGGTGGTGGAGAAGGAGGCGGGGCGCAGACGACGACACTGCTGCAGAAGAGAATCGAGCGCTTAAACTCAACAGCAACATTAATTTGCAGCCTCGCCAGCAACAGCAGCAACAGCATTTGCATAAGGGCTCAGCGATGGCAGCGTGAGTCACGCAGACACACTGACTGAGATATAGCAAGACAGCAGACAGAAGTAAAGCTACAAGTTGAAGCTTTATTGATATAAGATTATGATTACTTGGCAATAAAAGTTTAACATTGAATTAGAGCAAGATTAATATTACTTTTATATTAGAGGTTAACATCATATCAGATCACAGGTCTTATTTAATTTATTTATTTATAGTCGAACTATGGTCAGTCGACTGTTGAAAAGTAAAAAACAATTAATAATTATAATTTAAATTTTAAATTGAAATATTAAACTAAGAATAATTTAAAGTTAAAAGTAAATTCTTAACTGTGATAAAAATGAAAATAATTGAATTGAATTGAAAAATTAAATTTAAATTTAATTATAATTTGATCTTTTCGGGTTGAATTTGTTTGCAATTTATGCTTGTATTTATATTGTATATGTAATTCATATCAATATATAAAACAATTCTTATTTTAATTCCTTTATCACTCTCTTCCCTAATTAATTGTTCATCTCAACCCACTCACGACTCACGCGCACAACTCTAGGAGGGCTCAGGTTGGGTCGCTTGCGCGGCTTTTGGCTCTGCACAAGTTGTAAAATGATATCATAATATGCGCCATCAACGGTTGCAAAATTTATAACTTATTTCGTGAAGCAGCGTGAGAAAGAGGCAAGGAAGAGAGAGAAAGGGAGAGGGAGAGTAGGAGTGCGGGCGATGAATGTGAGAAGGAGGCGAGGGAGCGATAAGCTCAAGTGGCGGCGCCACTTTGGGACCATTCCTTGGGCATGGAAATTGTGACTGTGCCACAGACCCATCGACAGATCCACATGCAGATGCACATTGTGAGGCACACACACACATAACCAGATCGACCCCCTACAGTAGTGCCAATGAGCTGTTAATGTGTGCGGCAAGGATTTCATTTCATTTGTGCGAATCTCGCATCGGAATGGAGCAACTGCTGCAAATGATGCGCTTTAAATTTGCTTTAATGTTGTGGGTGATTGCATTTTGATTGTGTCTGCTGCTGCCTCCGCCTCCGCCTGCGCCTTTGCTGTTGCTGTTGCTGCTGTGCCAAAAGATGTGGGCAGCAGGATGCACATGTTGTTGGCCCGTTCTTGGCCAGTTGGCAGCCCTAGGCGCTTGGCCAGCACGCCGCTTGTGTCAACAGCACGTCAGACGGAGACAGCAACTGGACAGTAGGCGACTTGGCCTACGCTCCATGTGGCTGCGGCTGTTGCTGCTGTCGTTGTTGCTGTTGCAGCAGCAGCAGCAACTTCTCCGTTTTTATTCAGATTTTGCGAGCTCTTTGCCAGCTTATCAAGCTGCATTATTGGCTGTCCCGCCGACTGCACTTGAACTTGATTTGACTTGCTGTGGGCAGTTGTTGTTACGCTTGTCTGGGCTGTCTGGGGCGTAGCCGATAGTCAGCAGCAGCAACAGCAGCAGCAACTTGGCTAGACATACGCCTAGTTGTTGTTGCTGTGCTTGTACTTATGTTACTTGTGCTTGCTGTTGCTGTTATTGGTGGCCATTAATTTATGAGGCTGCCATTTATCACATTTGCCAGATTAATCAATTAATTGAGAAGTATTTTTGATTGTTCCCACCAAAATACAGGGTATTAAAAAGCGTTCAAATTTCGTTAGCACAAATTAATCATAAGTTCGCGAACGTGCGCTGCATATATGAAATTAAATTAAGATATTTGCCATGAGTTCTACCTGCATTATTGACTCGCCATATAAGCCACGGCAAACGGGCCTGATAACAGCACTTTGGCCATCAATCTATGTGGCTTTTAATTCCTGTCTTTAATGTTAATGTTAATGTCCATGCGACAATGTTACAACTGACATTTTACCGTGATTTAGTGCGTATTTTATGGCAAATTTATTTGTGCAGAGGTAGTGAGGGAGATAGAGTGAGGGAGAGACAGGGAAGAGAGTTATTTTAATTGATTTTTCAGTTAAAGTGTGGGAAGACAGCAAGTTCCCCTCTGCCTTCCCCTGCCAGCAAGTGCGTTACAAGGAAGAAAGTACCACGAGCCAGATGATATATCGTTTTATATGCTGTTATTAAATGCTTTTGCGCAAGAGGACAACGCCAACCAGAAGTAGAAGCCACATCAATTTCTGCTTGGCCTCGCATTGACTCAGGATCGGGTCTTGGATCGGGTCGCAACGCATAATTAATGCGAAAACCAACGCACTTGAGCGGAGCAGCACCAGCAGCAGCAGCAACTGGAAACAGCTCCCCACGCAACTGGATTGCCTCGATCTACCTCTCTCACTCCCCTCTCTCCCCCTCTTTCTCTCTCGCACACATGCGAATTCCGGAATTTTTAATAATTGCACTTGTTGCGCCGAAAAAAAAGAAGAAGAAGTCCAAGCAGACATCGCCCAAACGAACAGTGGGAGCCGGCTGCGGTCTATGCAGAGTTCCCAATCCAATGTGCCAGAGAGGCCGAGTCCAGTGCGAGGCGACGATGAAGACGACAACGACAACGACAACGTCGACGCAGTGAAGATGACGCGGCAAGGCTGCAGGTGCAACGAACGAACGAACGAGCGAACCGACTGTGGCAGCAACCGCAACGCAACGCAAGGCAAAGCTGTGATGGGCAGCCGTTGCGTCTGCGTGGTCATGCCACACTCCCCCTTGCCTGCCTCGCTCCCCTTGCTGCTGCCTGTCGCTTCGATTCTGTTGCCACTGCCACCGCCGCCTCCTCCTGCTCGTTGGCGAGATAAATTATGTCGCTAATGCAAAGTGCTCCGCTTTATGCAGGCAGGGGGCAGACTGGCAGCAGGAGAGGGTGCAGAGAGAGAGAGGGAGAGAGAGACGTTGCAAGACGATACAGACGCACTGCGTTTGGCTTTTATCTCGCTTATTGGTTGGCATTTGCCGTGTCGTCGTCGTCGTCGTCGTCGTTGCTTCGTCTTGGATTGCGACTGGTCTCTGGGTACGTCTGCGACTCCAACTCGGACTCCGACTCCGACACCGACTCCCAGTCGGGAGTAGGCGTAGGCCATATTAGCGGTACAACTTGCAGAAAAAACAAACCCGCTGATAAAGTGACATCGTTAGGTTGGCGCTGTCTGCATTCGCTAATTACTGCACCCAGCGAGTGAAAGAGAAAGAGAGAGCGAGAGAGAGGCAGAGAGGAAGGGAGAGATAGGTAGAGAGAACTCTTTGTGGCGTGGGAAAATGGGGAAAATGTAGATTCAAATGACCACAAGAAAAGAGGAAGTGAGTGAGTGAGGCGCATGGAAATATTGCACATTGATGGGCTAATCTTGGGGACACTCTGATGACATGTTGAAAGGGAAATTCCTGCATGGTAATAATTCCTTTTAGCTGCACAAATTCCCTGCCTGCACGGCAAATTTCAGTATTCTAATGGAAAGATTGTCTGCTCTCTCTGGATTTAAAGAGTGCTGTCATTAAATGAAAGTCACGTTTTCCACTGACTTTGGGCAAATTTTAATTAAAAATATTTATTCAGAAAGAAAAAAAAAAACTCTGCTGAACATGTGACTGTGCTGTGTCTTGTCTCTTGTTGTCTGTGTTGTCTGTTGTCTGTTGCTCGTTGTCTTTCTCTCTCTCTTGTGTTCCTTGTTTACTTTCGCTGGCCGGCAAACTGCTCGAATTAGCAGCAACAACAGCAACAGCAACAGCGGCTAATAAAAAGTCTGAAATGGGAAAAGGCAAACAAAACATGGCAGCAACAACAGACGAAAATGACAAGGAATAAAAATGAGAGCACGCTTTTTGGCTCTTTGGCTTTCTGGCCGCGTGTTGCAGCTGTTGCGAAATCTTTGCCGCTGGTGGCAGCCATTTTGTATTGCCATTTAGGTGAGATGTTGTTGTCGGAGCTGCCGCTGCTGCCACTGCCGCTGCTGCTGCTGCTGCTGCTGCTGTTGTTGCTGCTGCTGTCACCATGTTGCCCCACATGAGCAACAAAAGACGACAAGAAATTAATTTCATGCACATAACAAAAACGAAAGCGGCCAAAAAGAAGAAATGACAACAACAACTACAAAAAAGAATCACAATTCAACGTGACATGGAAAATATTTGCGAGCATATTTAAATAATTTCGACTTGTCGTTTTTAGCCTTTTTTTTGTGTGTGTTGGAGGTGGGGGTTCACATTGGGTTGGGGTTGCAACGTGTTTCGGCGACTTTTCCACAAATTAGTTTACTTTTTGCGCCGCCAACTGACGCTAATTAGCACGCGCCACCGTCGCCACCATCGCCAGCATCACCGGCAGCAGCAGCAGCATCAGCAGAGGCAGCATCAACAGTGGCAGTGGCAGCACCACCCGTCGGATTCCGCTGCACTTATTATATCATTTTTGTGGCCTATGTTTTTGGCAAGCCGCATACAGACGGCATTTTGCGATTTTGTCACAGTAATTGGACATATTAATCTCTGTTCACGTACAACTCTCGCGCAGTTGCCGCCGCCGACTGCCAAGAATTGGGCGGCACAGGCGGCGGCGGTGGCGCTGGTGGCGTGGTCCGCTGTGTCTCGTGTCGGGGCGTATTTGGGATGCCCAGACTGACAATTTTTTATCGCCTTGTGCGATGCAAAAACTGCGAAAGCAACGCGAAAGCGTTTACAACACTTTCGAATCGTTTGAATGTTGGCGGTTTTCAGATTCACAATGTAATTATAAAGAAAATTGCGCTTGTTTCTGCATAAATATTTGCAAATATAAACGTAAGATGAGGCGAGAATATATATAAAGCAAAGTAAACATAAAAGTTGGACAGATATTTATGAAAAATAGCCAAATTCACAGGCAAATGCAATTGAATTGTTTATTTTCACTTTCGTTTGCCAAAAAGTGACATCTCTGTTAAGTTTTTGTTCTCTAGGATGACAGATCAAGCAATCCCTTTTAATTGTCATGTGTGCGAAAGAGACACAAGTAACATTTTCCACACTATTAACATAACATTGTGAGTAAATGTTAAGGATCACAGACCAAAGCAACACCTTTTGGTTTGCATGTGTGTAAAAGAGACACAGATAATTTTCGGTTGACTGTTAAAATAACAGCATGAGCATTTGTTCAACTGTTAACACAACAGCGTCAGCAGATGTTAAGCAAAACAATAATTCGATAACATCGATAGTTTCTGCTTCGATTGGCTTCAATGCAAAAGAATGAGAGAGAGAAACTTATTAGTCTGCCAATTAGCATAAATTCTCTCATCATTTTGGCAGTCGTGAGAGAACAATGGAAATAAAACATGGCAGACCTTTGCTTTGTTTGTGATTGGCCTATTAAAATAAACATATTCAAATCATTTATTAACAGAAGACAAACAAGTTTTTCATAAAATATCATAAAGCGTATTTGCTATATGTGAAATGTTAAATCTCTTGCAACATTTTGTTGCATTGCTCAACGCCACATCGCAATAATTTGCAGTCGGGTTTTCTCGGCTCACATGCTCACATAAATTATCAGAAAATTTTCAAAACGATTGACTCCACGCAGAGCACAGTGCAGTGCAGTGCAGCGCAGCTCTGGCAATGTCCATGAATCGCGATGAATTGTAGACTTGATGCAATTTTCAAAACGAATTGCTAATGAAAATGTCATTTGAAATTGCGGCACGTACGCGGCAAGCAAAATGGGCAATTTGTTGCTCGTGCCGCGAGTGCAACAGCAACAGCAGCAGCAGCAGCGGCAGCAGCAGCCGGCGCAGTAACAAGAAAGTCGCATCCGGCGAGGCCGCCGACAACGGCGGAGATCTAAGATTTCTGGCGGTACGGGCAAGTGACAAAGGCCGAGGCGCTCAATGCCCTAAAAGGAGTCTTATCACTGGCACCAGCAGTGGCAGCGACTTCTTCTCGCCCCTCCCCTTCCCTTGCTACTCTCTGATGTCTACCCACAATGCTGCATCCACATGCTGCTGCCACGTTGCATCGTTCGCGTCTCGTTAGCTGCCAAACGCTTGGCGATTATCGCATTTGCATTCTCCGAGATGGCAAACAAAGTGTAAAATTATTTAATGCATGTCCAAGGCTAAGGAGCAGCAGGGAGGCAAGGAATGGGCAAGGGGCAGAGGCGAGGCGAGGCGAGGCGAGGGTTAGAGTAGGTGGACTGCTTGCTGCCTGGCTGGCCTTGCAATTGATGCGCACGCAGCGATATCATTTGGCATTTTTGTAGGTGTTGCTGATTGCTGCACGTAGCTGTTGCCACCGCGCCGCAGCGTCGCGCCGCAGATGCTCTGGCCAGACTCTTCTCAAATTCAATTTAGCCAGTGTTGTTGTTGCGTTGTTGTTGTTGTTGCTTGTAATATTGTTGCTGCAACAGATGCAATCAGCAGTTGAGGCAAAGGCAAAGCTATCGATATCAGTTGATGTTGCTGTTGCTGTTGCAAGCCGAGAGAGCAACGCTGCGGCCACAGCGAGTCAAAGGCAATCGTGCAACACGGCATGTTGCAGCTTGTTATTGCTTGATTGCCGCTAAAATTAAGTTGGCTATTGGCCGCAGTTGCCGCTGCGTCGCTGCGATGTCGACGACGTTGCTACGGCACCAGCTAAAGCAACAGCAACAGCAACTCCATCTCCAACTGCAGCTTCAACTCCAGCTTCAAATGATAAATCACTTAATTGCACAGCGAGCGCATAAAATGGAAATTGAGCGTGGTCAAGACATGACAAGGGGTTGCTCTTGTTGCAGTTGTTACTGCAATCGTTGTTGTTGCCGTTGTTGTTGTTGTTGTTGCCGAGTGATTGGACTGTGGGGTGACCGCCCGCATAATAAACTCCGTTGATGATTGCTGCCCACACATTGCCCAATGCGAATCACACGTATCGGCGTCGATATCGAAATCAATGCCTGACAAATTGACACAATTGCCGTATGAGTCAATTGAAAGAGTTTCACACCACGCAGTTGCTGCCGCTGTTGCTGCTGCTGATGATGACGTTGCTGCTGCCACTTTATTTTATTGTTTCCCCAAAGGCAATGCAGCAGCAACAGCAGCAGCAGCAACATTAGCAGCGTGCTGGCAGCTCGAAAGTGAAATAAATCGCCAACTGGCAGCCGCAATTCTAACAGCATTTGGCGTCACGCAAGCGCCCTCACTTCAACAACGACAACAGCAACATCAATTAAGCGACAACAACAACAACTACAGCGATGACAACAATGTGGCCCCGCCTTGTATGCGGGTGTAAGTTGTCGTTGTCGTTTTTGGTTTTTGTTTTGTCATTGATTTCATTTCGATTTGATTGCAAATTGAAATCAATTGTTACTGTTGCTACCCTTTTGCCTTAATTGATGCATTGATTGTGCATAATTTGTGACAATCGTTTGCCTGATTTCATTCTTGAATAACACAGAGAGAAAAACAAAACCAAAGCCAAACTCAAACGAAACCAAAAACTGAGACTGAAATTGTTTTGGATTGTGGGAACATTTTCTTGTATTTGTTGAACTTTCACACGGCGCTTGGGCCATGAATTGACCCACTGATTGTGGCCAGCTATGGTAAATCAGAAACTAATTGACTGCCGTTGCACCTGCTTAGCCAGACGACTAATAAGCGTTATTAATAAGCATAAAACATCGCACAATCAGACGACAGTCGCACAATCGCAACGACCCACGCAAATGGACCACGAAAACAAAGCGAAGACGAAGCAAAAAACAAGATGAAGCAGACGAGATGGGAAGAAACAAGACAAAGACATTGGCGGCGACTCAATTCAGCCAAGCGAATGACTGATTAAAGCCGCAGAGAGAAAGACAATAGAGAGCAGGAGGCGAACAACGAATTTGAAATGCTCTTACGGCAAGTGAGTTATAGATACGACTTTACAGATATATTTCCAATGAAATTCGATATGATATTTGTATATCTTAAGTTAGTTTGTTTCTTTAAGTCACAGCAAACTACTCAGCTGATTGGAATACCCTTGAATGTCGCTTAAAGACCTCAAGGAGACCGGCACCAACCAAAGAGCAACGCACACAAATTAGCATTTCCCTTGTAGCAGCAGCAGCAGCAACAGTCGCCGCCTCCTGCGATACAGCAACAGCGAAAACAACAACAGCAGCAGCAGCAACAACAACAACTGCAAGTCCAATTCCAGAGTCGTCCGACTCATCATTAAAATGTGTCCGCTCGCCCAAAAACTTGATAGCAACTTGGCCTGTCGTCGTCCGTTGTGGATGTTGTCGTTGTCGTCAATGTCGCCACAAAGGAGCCGACTGTTGCCGTCGCCGTTGGCAAGCAGCAAAAATGCGAACGGCCTGCATACTCCCACCGTAGGCAGAAGAAGAAGAAGAAGCCGAAGCAGCTGAAGAAGAAGAGTCTGTCTGCCTGTCTGCAGTCTGAGTTCACTCGAGGCTGCCTGGAGAAGACTGCGAGACAGCCGCGACTGAGGAGGAGAGTCTCTTCAGAATCTGCACCTGTCCTTTGCGTTTGTGTACTGGGCACGTCATTTAAATTACATTAAATTGTTGCGCTGACCATGAAAGCGCTGCAAATAAATTCGTTAAAATAACTGAGCCAAAAACGCAGCAGCAACAGCAACAGCCAGCAGCAACAGCAGCAACAGTCGCAGATTTGCTGCTGCCAAAGTGGAACATTGTGAACGGGGGCAACAATTCCCGCCAGCAGCAACGACGGCAGCAGCAGCAGCAGCAGCAATTTATGCGGCAACTGTTGCTGCTGCATGCTGCTGTTGCTGCCGGGCATTTGATTTGCAACACAAACAATGACAACGGCAACAAATTTCATGAATGAAAGATTGTGCTGGACAGGAAGTGAACTGCATAACGGACGCGGAGGTGGAAAGGATGTGATTGCAGTTGCAGCATCACCAGCAGCAGCCACAGCAGCAGCAGCAGTTGCTGCCGTTGCTGTCGTTGCTGATTGTCTGTCGATAGGCGCGTTGTTTTCTCAGTGGGTTGTGCAAAAATGTTGCTCAATCAGCATGCATAATGCAGCTGATACTTTGCTGGCAGCAGCAGCGGCGGCAACAACGAGGGTGGCTCCTGCAGTTCTTGACAGCAAATGGCCGCAAATTGCTGGGGCCATCGCCAATTACGCGCAACACAGCAACTTGCAACTTGCAACTTGCAACTTGACATTGAGCGCGCCCCATAAAAGGCAGCGCGCTGTGCGCATTTATATTGTAATTATGCTGCAGTTGGCGTTAATTTCATTGGCAGCAAAGGCACCTGCAAACAGTAGCTGCCAAAAGTTGCTCGACCGGCAACGTTGCAGCAGGACCCCTGCCACATGCTGCAGCCCTTGCCCCTTGCCCCTTTCCGCTCATTTTAATTCAATTTACAAGTCGACCACAATGTTTGGCCAGGCTTCAATTGCTTTGAGGGTGCCAACTGCCATGGAATTTGTGAATGTGTTGCTGCTGCTGTGTGGTGTTGTTGTTGTTGTTGCTGCTGCTGCTGCTGGTGTTTTTGCTGATGTGGCTGGCTTTTATTTTGGCACTGCTAAATTAAGATTCCATTAGCTGCCGACTCAGGCATCTAAGAAATGCATCGCCGAGCCGAGGCGATAAATCTCGCAAGTGTCAAACGATGCTGCTGCTGTCGGTGTGTTGTTGCTGTTGCCGCCATCGCCGCCAGCAACATGCTCGTTCGCAGCTCGCTGCTAAGTGCTCTTCTCTCTCAATGCTCTCTAACAGGCGACGAGCAATTGAAACGTGTCGTAGACAATAAATTCCAAACTACAATAAATTATTGCTATAAATATTTTGCCAAAGGTTTCTGCGCTGCTTCTTCTTCTTCTTCTTCGTCTTCTTCTTGCTGGGCAAAGTTTGAAGGCGTTTGCAGACAGACAACAGATTCTATTTTCTTTCGATTTCTTTTGTTTTTTTGTTTTGGGGACAAGTGACAGGCCAAAGTGACAGAGACAGCTTCGAAATTGAATTAGCAATTGAGAGGGAAATGGGCAGAGCAATGCACAGAGAGAGAGAGAGAGAGAGAGGGGAGGAGAACTGTTGCAGTTTCGGAGACAATAAATCGCTCAGACTTATGACAAGCAGGCAGGCGAGAGAGAGGGAGAGAGCCAGGATTGGGCACTGGACAAACGGAAAGTGCAGGTCCAAGTCCTTTTACGGTCAGGCAAATAAATCATTGCACAGCCGCACAATGATGAAATTATTATTTATGCAGAGCCTCGCACGGGACGCGACTTGCGTGTGCTCCAGTTAAAGTTAAATTCACTTTTTCGCCAGCAAATACCCTACACTTGTGAGCACCTGCAGGGAGTATTGACTGCGAGATAACTAGAGATATATACGAGTATCTCCTTGCAGTTGCTCCCCCTTCCTGCGCAGGGTATGAAACCTTTCGATTGCAATTGCTGGCGACCTGTGGCCACTTGTTGCCGTTGCCATTGCAACAGTTGCTGCCGTGGCTGCTGCTGCTGCCGCTGCCTTTGTCGCCATGAAATTATTGCATGCAACATTAACCGTATTAATAAATTATGAGTATTTATGTGCTGTCAGAAGTCGTGACGGCAGAGCGACACACAAAGTGATAAAATTAGCACAAAATCTGTGCGTTTCTCGCTGTATTCGGCGCAGACTCGTAAATAATGTATGTGCGTGTCCCTCTCCCTCTCTCTCTCTCTCTCTCTCTATCTCTGTGTGTGTGTGTGTGTGAGCTTATTGAATGTCTTCATAAGCGGGCGGGCAACAATTGGAAATTTATGCTTCAGACTTATATGGGCAACAGGTTGCTCAAGACGGTCTGTAGATAGAGGAGAGGGAGAGGTAAGGGGGTGGGGCAGGTGCCGCATTGCTTTATAACTGTAACGCCAACTGTAACTGGCGCAGGCGACAGGCAACAGGTGCAGGCAGGCAGACAGGCAAGCAGGCAGCTTGGGCAGTCACTCAGCGAGTGTAATATGTCCTGCAACTACAACACGCCGACACCGACAACAGCAACAGTAACAACAAAAATAACAGCAACAACAACTTGTCTTTTGACACTTGGCGCATTTGACACTCAACGCGCGCATTCACTTTAAATCTAAATTTACTGATATCTGCGTACAAAATAGTATCAACAGCGGCGACAGCAACAACAACACGAGTAACAACAGCAACAGCAACAACAACTACAACGAGTGGCACAACAGCAAGTCGGCCTGCATCGAGTAACGAACGACCTTAGAGGTAATAAACATAAATAACGCCATTGAAAGCGACGCAGGCGCAGCTGAGATCAGTCCAAGACGGAGCCAAGCACAGGAAGATGCAGAAGGGGAGAGGAGGCTGGCTGGTGAGGCGGAGTACCTGGCCAGGCAGTCAGCTTAGCTCGTTGCTTGTTACTTTGTTGGCCAAGCCAAGACTTTGCCGTCCGTGCTGTCCGTGCCAGTTGTGGCCTAGCATAGACGCTTGTCTATGGGCGGGCGTCACAAGAGCCGTCGAAGGTCAACAGATTGTCGGCCCGGTGTCTATCGGTGTCTCTCCACTGCTGCTGCAGCCGGTGCTAGCAACAATCGTGCAACTGAGCGGGCGGGCAGGCGGTCGGGCGGTCGTTGTCTGAGCAGGCGTAGCCGTGATAATTGTTTCTTGTCCATTTGGCCAGTTTGATTGCAACTAATGAACTCTAATGAATAAGCAGCAGCCAGTTTTGATGGCCACTTGGTTTTATTATCGGCCTGGAAATGGCAAAGATATGTTGGAGATCTGTAGAGATTCGCAGTGATGCGATAAGGGGCCCACAACATTAAGATATGCAGGTGAAAGGTGAGAGAGTCGTGAGTCTGCTGAGCTGAGGTCAATTCCAGGCAAGAGAGGGGAGTCAACATGGGTCACTCCCAGCCTCATCCTGCTTGAGTTCTGCAGAGATAATTATCGAAAGAGTGACATGAGTATTATGGCTAAGTAGGAAAAACAAACTTAGTTCCTCTTGACACATATCAATCAACTCAAAGTGATTGCGGATTAGTGCTAAGAGTGGAGGAGCTCACGCGTTTTCTCCTTGGTCAACAGGTAAACTAGTAGGTGGGCAATCTGCTGGATGAGCAGCAGCTGCAATTTGGTAACGAACTAAGCTGCCAAGCCTACTCTGTGCTCTGTGCTGGCTGACAAACAAGCCAAGTCTTCTTTGGCCTGACGAAATGTCAACAATGGCAACAAGTCTATCGTCGTCGTGGTCGTCGTCACTGTCTGCGTCGTCGTCGTCGGATGACTGTCTCGCTGGCATGTCTGGATGACTGGCTGACACCCACATGGCCAGGCAATAAGCACACAATTTGCATAAGCTGCTCGAGCAGGAGGAAGGAGGAGGAGCAGGAGGAGTGTGAGCGGAGCATGCAACAAGTAAATAGCGTTGAGCTGAGAGAGGCAACTAGCCCAGTGCCAGAGGCAGGCAGCAGCAGCAGGCAGTCAGCATCTTCAGTCTGGTGGGAGGGAACTAGGAGAGAGTGATGGAAGTGCAGCAGGTTGACTACTGCATACCCTGCAATCTGTGCTTGCAACTTGCGCAGCTGTCTCTCTTCTTTCTTCTCTCATCATTCGCCTACCCTGCACTTGACTCTCGAAAACGAGGTGATATATAAAGGGAATTACCTCTGCTCTGGGAGCCCGCTCTGCGCACAAGACATAATAAAAATCTCTTTTATGGCACTTAAGTGTTTTGTGTGCGGATTGTGGGTAGCATTTTACCTTGGCCCCAGCTTGGAGCTGCTGCCTGCCCTGCTCTGATGATGCTGTTGCACTGTTGTTGGGCTAACCCGTCTCCGTCTCCGTCTCCGTTGCCGGGCCACGATTTATGCGCTCTTTGGCCCAAGTAAATTGCGCATAAAAAGAGCCAACTTTGCGCTGTGCATTTGATGATGAAGTGCTCGAAATAATGCGAGGAGCAACGAAAATTTACTAAGTGCAAGCGCTGAATTTATTAGACAAAACTTTGCTGTTTACGAGCTGTTGCCAGGACGCTTATCAAGCGGCATCAGCCGGCTAACTTATGGCCCCACATGGATAACAGGTGCAGCCTCTGGACAGATCTCGGATTGGGTTAGCTGTCTCGGTAGCCACAGCAGCAGCAGCAACAGCCTGCGGTCACAGCGAAGCTTTCCAAGTTCAAACAGAGTTGAAGGAAAGGTGCGCTCCCACGATGCCGGTGCAAATTACACACAACTCTACATGTGTGTGTGTGTGTTGGTGTGTGCTGTGGCAAACTGTACTCATGTGAGAGGCGGCGGCAACTCTCAACTGGCAACTGGCAACTGGCAACTGGCAACATTCAAATCCCATCAGCCACGCATGCAATCATCATGATCATTATGAGCGGAAATGCAGGAAAAGTAGGAGGTTTTTAACAGCCACCGAACGACCACCGAGCGACAGAGCGACCAATCGACCGACAGAGTAACTTCAACTCCTCCCCCCCCCCCTTGACATTCCCTCCTCCTTCTTTGCTGGCTTGGTTTTTTGTCTCTGGCAAACTTGGCATCCTGTTCGAATCGCATTCGCACTGTTCATTCTCTTGGCGGCGGCATCTCACTGTGCTGGGCATAAAAAGGCGCACAAAACTTTGTGGCATGCAAAAAGTGGCGACGCCGCCGCCGACGCCGCAGCCGAGGTCAGGGGCAAAGAGAAGCTGTGCGAGGTAGGCGGGTGGAGGCAGTGGGGAGTGGCATTTTATGTCGCCAGCAACAACAGCAAATGACTTTAATTGCATTTCTCAGCGCACTTTTTGCTGCCTCAGTCGCCGTCGCTGTCGCCGTCGCCGTCGCAGTTGACTAGAACAGACAAAGCGGCGGCGTCGGCTGCGTTGCAACATTAACTGAAACTTGCCAGGCTGCGTTGCGCTTTGTTGCCGCACCCGTTGCACAATCTTGATATAAATAATAATTAAATGGATTAGCGGCCAATCGGCGATGCATTAGACGCCTCTCTTGCTGCCACAGTAGCTGCAGTGGCAGTGCCAACGCCTCGAGAGATTCACACTGCAGATTGGGCCAAAAGCAAACAAAAGCCTGACGCAGGCTCGCGCATAGATCCGCATCGGGATGCGGCCAGTTGGGAGAGGTGAGAGAGGACAGGGGGAGAGAGAGAGAGGGGCTGTGAGGGGGGCGTGCGAGTGTCCGTTGAGTGTGCGCTCAATTAATTAATGGCAACCATGAAAGAGCCCGCAATGGCTTTACCTATGCCGCTGACTGCGACGTCAGCAGCGACTGCGACGCTGGCAGCGACAGCGACTAAGAGATTGTTATCGAAAGTACATTTTACATGCGTGTAGTTAACATACAAAGCGACCGTTCACACGGCCAGCCAAGCAAGCAGGCAGGCAGGCAGGCAAGTGAGCGAGACAGAGGGAGAGAGTGAGAGGGAGATAGAGCAACCAACCAGTCGAATGGTCCAACAATCCCCGAGTCCAATTCCAATCGAATCGAATCTTAATCTCGCCTGCGCATGCGCAACTTTTTGGCAATTGCTTTGCCTTTCCTTTTTTTGTATACACTCAAGCGAGAGGGGTACATGAAGTTTGTAGATGTCTGGGGGCAGTGTATACTAAGGTAATATGATAGGTTATCGTATAATAAAAAAGTCTAGGCACAGCTAAGAACAATATACTGACTATTTTACTGCGTAACTTTCTTTCATTGAATCATTTTCTCTTTTTTTGTCTCTCTTTCTCTTTTCTCCTCTTCATCAAAATACTTCATCATTATAGCAAATTCCTCTCCAAGTTCTTCATCTGCATCTGCTTTGTCAGCTCAAGTAGCTCATCTTTCTCTCGCGCAATCCAATCAAATATTTTCATCTTATCAATGTCGCAACCTCGCATGGAAAGCGCATTAAAGCTTCCACTGTACGATCAACGAATTTCTCGCCTTTTGCTTTGAACACCTTTCGCCAAGTTCGGGGCTTCTACTCTACCTGTTGTTGTTGTCGCTGTACGTTCGCAGGTTTCGTTGTGTGAGAATTCGCTTAATGAATTTCCTTTTGGTTTTATCGTTTAATTTGTGTGCCTAATGAAGTTGCCCATTGGAGGCTTTCGCAGTGGACAGCCACAGATTAAACATACGTCGTGTGGCCGCCGCACAAATTGGCCGCCGCATTTCCAGCTAGCTCGGCCACGGCGTGCCACAATATTTACGCTAATCCCCCTGGAAATCCTCTCGTGCCATCGGCATGTCAGAAACAAACAAGTGCCAGACAGGCCATATAAATAAAATAGAATGCCATGCGACGCTCTTAAATATATTTTGGCAATTCTTTCTTTCTTTTTTTCTGCTGTCTACTCTACTCTACATAATTACTGTGTGGAGAGTTTTGGCGAAAGAGTCGCGTCATCGCGTGTACAGCAATGAATAAAGAAAAAAACGGGCGGAAAATTAAATTTTTATTTATGTGCTGCCACATTTTTTATGCTCTTGTCGTTCCTTCTGCCCAACTAGACTCATTTCATTTTTTGCTCTGTTTTCTTTATCTTTTTTTGTTTTGTTTTTTTTTTTTTGGGCTGCTCTCTTTACATTGTTAATATATGTTCGACGCTAGTCGCAGGGGGCGGCAATTTGCGCTAAGTGGATAATGTGCATAATGCTAGTTAAATATGTCATAAAACACTTCATTTCTGCCGCCGCTTTTCCGACAGTTCGGAAAACCGTTGACTGTTTGCTAAACCCAACGCTGTCAGCCGCACTCGGCAATTTGCAGTTCGGCTGAGTGACAGTGCCTGCAAAAATGTTATGGTAATTATGCCCTGGCAAACAGTGCGACGGATTGCAGCGAATAAGCCAGACATTCCTGGCGAAAAGTCATGCAATGCCTGCAGAAGGGTTGACTTGAATAACTATTAGAAAAAGTTGCGCAGGGTTTAGTTTCAGGTCCCCAAGCTGCTGACTTCCAGTACTCATAACTTTGCCAAAAGTCTACTGAGTTATGTTTATTATTAATATTGGTTTTAGTTCGGTTCGTAATTTTGTAGCTAGATTTATTTGGTATTTATTTCAAAATAAACCATGCTACCTCTTATCATACTTAAGAAGAGTGTGCAAATATATTTTAAATGATTTTTGGCTTAAAAAAGTCGAACATAATTAATTGTCTATTTTTAGGTGTTGTATCTAGTAGCGTTGTTATAACATCGATAGTAACCGCTATCAATTTTTATTGTACGGCTCAATTCTCAGCCCAATGCTTAATTATAGACTTTAACTAATTTTTCTCAACTATTTTATAAATTATTCGATTTTCATCTGTTGAGACATTTTGTTTATGATTACATTGAAATATTCCTTGTATTAAATTTATTAAATTACAATATATGTATAAATTAAAGTATGTTTCAAAAAAAGTTTTAGCGTAAAATTGCAGCAGGCTCTAAAGCAGCCAAGTGCTCTGAACAGTACCTAACCTCACTTGTAAGAAATAAACCCAATCAAATTTTAAGCAAGCGCTTAGGTTTATTGTATTTGCCCATTAATTTTCTCATTTATTTCCCATTCCGCAGTCACAAGTTGCAACTTGAATATCTATCGCTCAAAGTTGTCACTTTAATGTGCATATCATATTCGTATATCGCATATAGAGCCCTGTCGACTGGTCGACTGTCTGACTGGGTTGACTGGCTGGCGTCTGCTGCCCTGGGCCGCCTGGCCGTTGTGCGCTGTGCCAATAAAGTCAATAAAACAAATCTGCAATTGATTATTTTTGCATAAAAATTGTCCAACATTGCATATTGTAGATCGCCAACAATGACACGACCTTGAGGCATAATAAAAATATGTAATGCAATGCAATTACAATCAAATCCGCACGACCCACACAAAGGCGAACACAGACTCGGCCTGGTGCACAGTCTGCACCGTTGTGGGGCCACCATCGTGGCGACTCGATCTGGCTTGGCTCTCTCCTCCTCCCTCTCTTTTTCCTTCTCTCTCTCGCTGTCTCTCCTTCTCTATCCCTCTCTCTTTCTATGTCTCTCTCTCTGTACGCACCGTCACCGCGTGAGCTCCGTCGATAAATCGAAATTGTTTGCACTGCCAAAAAGCGAATAATTGCACGAGGTGGGCAGCATGGAGCGTGGAGCAGATAAACCGCTGCCTCAGCCGCCGTCACTGCCGCTGCTGCTGCCCGCTGGCTGGCCGCGATCTGGCAGCGAGTTATGGAATTATGTGTCAAACAAGCCGAGTTAATGGCCAACTCGGCGGCCCTAATGGAAATTGCAGCTAGCCAACTCGGTCTGGGCCTGTGATTTTGCGCACATTGAATGTGTTTTTAATTACCGGACTTCTCTCTCTCCCCCCCTCTCTCTACTCCTACTCTGCGCGCAGATGCCAATGCGAAGGCTTTGGCCAGAGATGCCAGCGCACACGCCGCACTCGTAGATAACAATTTAGCGGCGATTTAGGCACGTCCACCATGACCATGCACCACAAACCACTGACCAGTGGCAAGCACTGCCAGCTCCCACTCTTCTCCTGCTCCTCCTCCTTGTGCTGCAGCTGCTGCTGCTGCTCTGTGTGACCGGCACCCGCGTTGCTACTGTGCTAAAAGTTGAGCATGCGGAAAATTAACATGCGGCCTGCCTGGCCTGGCCTGGACTGATGCGGCTGCCGCTGCCACTCAGCAAGCGGGGATCGCTGTCGCTGTTGCTGTCTCTGTCTCTGTCTCAGTGTCTGTCTCTCTGTCTGTCTGTCTGTGTGTTTCCTGGTTGCCAGATTTCCCTGGTGAGAAAAGCCACGGGCAGCGAGCGATGTCGTCGTGGTCGTCGCCGTGGCAGATTGAGCGTGTGACCAAAGTCAAGTGCAGTGAAAAGTAATTAACTTGAATTGGTGGGGCCGACTGCGGCTGCGACTGCGGCTGCTGTGTGCGCACAGTGGGTGCCAGCAGCAGCATAGGCAGCACTATGTTTAGGCCCTGCTGCCCCACAGTGGCACAGTGATAAGCCACGCAGCTTGGCCAAATCGGACCTTTCATTAAGAGACCCGAAAGCAACTTTCGAATTATTGAAATTAAATGATTTTTATTACTATTATAATTTGTCTGCCTCTCTCTATATCTCTCTGTATGTGTGTGTGTGTGTGTCTGGGAAACCAAATCAATTCGATTGGCAGCACATTAAAATATTCGATTTGCTCTGGCAACGCGACCACCGGGCGAGCTGCCTCTGCCTCCCTCTGCTTGCTACCTGTGCCCGCAACGTGCAACAAATTCTGTCAATTTGTCTGATTGAAACATAAAATTTGTTACAGTTTATGCTTGGTTAGTGCCAGCAGAGACAACTCCGACTGGGCTATGCTGGGCTATTTATACCACGCACGTTTTCCTTGGAAAATGCAACCAATCTGGCTGCAACATGCAACAAGGAAATCGCTGCCAACTCCCCCACAACGACGACGACGAGGGCGACAAATGAAGCGACAACAACAACAGAAACATGGGGTACTCCTTTTTGTTGCGACATGTGTTTAGTCTGATTTGGGAAAGTGCATATCGAGCTCTCATTGCGCAGGCAGGCATACATTGCCAATTGCAGCGGCAGACAGAGCGCAAAGCAAAGCAGAGCGAATAGTTTTCACCCGCTGAAGTTCAACAGACTCAACAGATCACTGATCCGATCTGCAGTGGCGTTGCAAGCGAGAGTGGCTTGAAAAGTTAGTGGGCAAAGAGTGAGAATATACGAGCAAGAGCTATTCAATTTGATGACAATGTCTTCTTTACAGTTGCTAAACTGATATAAAATTAAAATTAAAAGTAACTTTAAAAATTAAAAATTTAATTTAAAAAACTAGAGTCGAATAATATACACAGAAGTTATGAAAGTATAGCTTTACTATAAAAGTTTTTTCAGGATTCCAACGCTTCTATCGAATGATCAATCGAACTTTGTTTGAAATAACATAAAACTTAAAAAACAATTATTAAAAAACAAAACCTATTGAGATCTAAATTTGTACATGCATTGTTATTTATTATGCATCATTTATTTATTTATATGAATGCTAACTGTAAAAGGTTCACTTTTTCTCAGATCAGTCTGTCAATTATGATTTCGCCTTACTATACAATTGTTTAGATCAAATATATAAATAGAGGCCACGTTCCACCAATATAATATCATAATATATACTTAATATCTAAACTCGATTGCTAGTTTTGACTTTTATTATTTCATTTTTTTTATCCCAGTGTCAATTCAATTAATTATTTTTTTTTCTTTTCTCACAGATAAGATTTTACTTTTAATTTAAAATTATTAATTATAACTATTAATTGTTTTTTTAAAAGTCTAGTCCGACTATAAATTAATTAAATAAATAAATAAAAAATAAATAATCATACTCTACAGAAATTATTAGATTTATTTGCCTGCTCTTCCTCTCTCTCTCTCTCTGTCTTTCTTCTAGTTGCTTAGCTTGTAAGTCCTTTTCTTTTTTTCTACTCAATATTAAGTGATTCATTTGTTCTGTTAAAGTTACATTTCTTTATATACATATATTACTCTCTCTCATTCAACTCTTGCCAACTTCTCGTACTACCCTCGTCAACGGCGCACGCACTTAGCGCTTGCTGACTGCGTTTTTTTTTGGCCTCACTGTTTGTTGTGGTAGGCGCGGGTGCAGCGCTGTCGCATCGGGGCGCACATATAGAAAATCTGCAGACAATCTGTGGAACAATGTGATAAATCTTGTGCCGAGGCTGAGGCTGACTGCAGCAACTGCAGCATGCCCCCTCTGGGTGGGAGTGTTTGCTGCAAGTGCAACAGACGCAGGCAGGCCGACAGGCCGACAGACAGACTGACTGACTGAGGGGCAAACAGAAGGGGAGACAGATGGGGAGACAGACTTGAGGCACGGCCAGGCAGGCAGGCAGGCGTTGGTCTGGGCTGGTCTGGTCTGGTCTGCTTGCCACACCAACGCATCAACAACGGCAACAGCAACAGCAACAGCAACAGCAACGGCAACTTGTACATCATTTTCAATGCTAAGCAACATGGCAGAGCATGGCAATGGCCTGCAACAACAGCGACAACAACAACATCAACAACAACAACAACTGCAGCAGAAAGAGGCATAGCTCATATGGCTTGCAGATTTATTTCGCAGGCGTCGACTGCGCCGTCAACGTCAACGGCAACGGCGGCGCAAAATAGTCGAGCGCCGCGCAAATTACAAATTCAAATTTAATTAAGTAAAAAATTAAACAACAACAAAACTGCAGACGAGTCTGCGTTGTTGTTTGTCAGTCAGCAGCGAGGAGGGAGAGTTAAAGAGAGAGAGGGAGGGAGGGGGAGAGTAGGAACACAGCACTGCTCAGGCAGGACGGGAGGGAGGCAGGAGGAGTCACTGCGTCTGTCAATGTGACAAGCGACAAGCGACGCAACATGGAGACAAAGTCGCTGATCGCAAATCGCAGAACGCAATCACAATCTCAAACGGAATCGATGTGGAAGTTGGAAACGAACTCGTTGCCGGGTCGTCGCGAATCTCCACGAGGCAGGCAGGCAAATCGATGGCAACGATGGCATCGGCAGCGGGCACTTCAATCGCTTGTCGCCTTGCAGCAGCTAAAAATGTTTCAATTAAATTTAAATAAAATAATCGCTGCACATTGCAGTGTGCGAGTGTGCGTGTGTGTGACTGTGTGTGTGTGTGTGTGTGTCTTCTCGCCTTACAGCGCGCCTTTTACGGCCACTCACAGCAATTGGCATCATGCGGCGGCTGTGGCAGTTGCAGCGGCACTTGCAGTCGCCGTCGCCAACGCTGTGGCAAGTGAAGGTGTTCCGCTGGATAATTGCATGCAGCATGAAGTTGCTGTACACCACATGCGCCACATGAGGCAGCATGACCACCAGTAGCAGCAGCAGCAGCGCTGCCATGAATTATGAACACCAATTTCTCTGCCGGCTTGCCAACCCCTGCCCCAATTGCAATGCCTGTCCCTCCCTCTCTCCCTCTCTGCTTGTGCTTCTACTCCCACTGTTTCTGCTGCTACTTCTACTGCTCCTCCTCCTACCTTATAGTGCCTGCTCCACTTGATTCCTGACCACCTTCTCTCACTTCTTCTTCATTGCCACCTCCTGCTACCTCTTCCTGCTGCACCTCCTTCTGCACCTCCTCTTCGCACTTCTCCTCTCACTTCATTGCCTCCTTCTGCTGGCTGCTTATACTTTTGCCTACTCCAGTTGCCTTTTTGCTGCCTTCTTCTCTCACTTCTCCTTCTGTCGCCTCCTTCTGCTGCCTTCACCATTGCGTGTCCATTTGTTTCGGGTATCAATTTGCCGCGTTGGCAGCGGGGCTGGCCGCGCATTTAATTTCATAATCACTGTGATCAGGACTTGATGTCCTGATATACGGAGCAGCAGGCCATGCCTATGTGGCCAGTGCAGGGCCATTGCAAGGCAAGCGAAGCGACGCGATTTCGAGCTAAGTGCGAGCATCGATTGCAGGCTTTATAAAATCAAAGGGCTTAATGTTGCTTGAAAGGGAAGGAAAGAGAGAGAGAGAGAGGGGCTGGGGAGAGAGAGGAGATTGAGGTGAAAGAAAGTAAGAGGAAGGAGTGCTGAGAATGAGAGGTCAATGGAGAAAACAATAAGAATTTTGAAGCAGTACTCAAATAGCGAAAGTAAACTTTAACATTCTAGAAATCCTTCCTATACAATTAACATTGCAACAATCATTTCTATAATGTAGACTATTCATGACTGCAAACTGATCTGTAAAATATTCAATTATACAATATCTATATATACATTCTGTTATATATATATTTCATTCTATTATATTTCTTTCCCTTTAGATAGATTTAATTCTACTACAGGTTCTTAACTTATACAGGTTTGCTGCGGGGAATAGTCAATGGGAATCTAATGGGAAATCTACCGGAACTTCTAATTCTCTAAAGCTATTCTTCACTATTAATTTCCTGATTTGGTAAAAGAACTACTAATTATATTTTAAATTAGTCGAAGGCCTCTGTAGCTAGCACTAATTAAGCTTATATTAATTTTAGAAATGAGTTTTAAATTTAGTCGACTGACCTTAGTCGACTATAAATTAATTAAATTTTAAAATAAAAAAATAAATAAAAATAAAATTTAATTTGTTAAAATAGAACAAATAAAATATATTGTCAATTGCGAGCATAATTCTATATTTTAAATTGAATTTCGTTCTGTTTTTTATTTCTTAATTTTTCTTTTCCTCTATTTCCTTGAACATTCAAAATCTACGCTTTTCTTTTCAATTGCCAACCATCTCAATAATGAATTATTATTTGAGTGGTTTGGCAAATGGCTCTAACGGTGCCTGGGACTCCCCGCAGCCAGCATCGAGCGTGGCAGCTGCAGCGCATCTCCATGCGTCATCCATCAGATGCCACAGCCCGCACTGCATTTGCATTCCGAATAAACTCGACAAGTTTGCTGCCTTTGCCTGCAGGGCGTACTGACTGTGGCAGTTGCAGTTGGCGTCGCTGTTGCCGTCTCTGTTGCAGTTGCAGTCGCATTGTCAACGGGACTTTGTGGTCGTAAAACGTTTAGCCAATCGTCGCGTCGTCTGTCTGGCCGGCCACGTCTGATGGGCTGCGATGTGTCAACGCAGCAACTTGCAACCTGCAACCTGTTGTCGCCACAACGCGGTGCAGTCAACTAATTATGAATCAAACGAATGAACGAACGAGTTGGTGCTGCTGCGGCATTAATAATGCAATGTTTAAGCGTTGGGTTTATTGGCGGCACCTACATGAAATCATCATTAAATGTTGCAGACGCACACAACCCGTTTGCGGCAATTTGTGGCATTAGCAGATGCTCCATGCCGTAGTCAGCGATGCTCCTACACACAGTCGCAGTCACTGTCAGAGTCAGAGTCAGAGTCACATTCCCCTCTAGTCAGTCGACCCATATCAGGCGGGCCAATTGATGTGACTTCCGCTCTGTGTCTAAGCCGCAGCCGCAGTCGCTGTCCCAGCCCAGCCCAGGAAGTGGCCAAGTGAACCGAAGGCGAAGGCTTCTTCAATATAAATCAATTGCGATATATGCCACGGCGCATACGAAAGCAGCAGCAGTAGCGGCAGCAGAGGGAGGGGCAGCGGAACTGGGGGGCAGAGCATACGTCAATATGGCAAAGGACATGCGAATTGGCAAAGGAAAATCTCAAGACATTTCGAATTTAAAATGCGATTTCGCCACAGAAAACACACACAAGTGACGGCAGTGTGTGTGTGTGTGATATCTGTGTGTGTGTGTCTCTCTCTCTATCTCCCTCTTCCTCTCTCTGTGTTTCTTACACACATATGCCAAGTCAAATTGAAAGGATAATTCGCCCGCAAACACCCTCTTGGGTATGCAGCTCAAGCCCTGCCACTTTGCCCCTTGACCCCACTTCCCCTTTGCCACCCCCTGCCCCGCCCTGCCCTTGCCACATGCCTTTGCACTGCTGATGGCATGCTAACACGCCTTTGAATTTGCCAATTGCTGTTGGCGCACGTACAAAACACTTAAATTTGCACAGCAGCAGCCAAGACGGAGTCCCCCTGGCAGCACACACACACTCACAGACAGACAGGCAGACACACACAAACACATGCATATATAGACTATGGTTACATATGTCGAGCCGTGCAGGAGCCGCGGCACAAGGATGCTGCCACTGCGAGCACGTCCAAGAAATAGAATTCCTAAGCAAGTGCGTTCGAGATGGAGTTGGAGATGGAGATGGAGCTAGAGCTGAAGCTGGAGCTGAAGCTGGAGTTCACTGCGCATAGAGCACTAGCTGAGCTGGAGTTGAGTTCATTTGTTATGCCTGCAGCAGCGCATCTGGCAGTCGGCTATGCCCGCGGCCACTTGAGCGTTTCAACTAATGAATTGCGCCCGGTTCAATATGATTTCTTGCACGATTTGTTTGTTAAAAGGCAATTAGTCGATAAGGCAGCAGGCTGCCCGCCACACACACACACACACGGCAGCAGCACAGCAGCAACATAGCAGCAACAGCAACAGCAGCAACAACAGCGCAGCGTTGGCGTTGTCTGCTGCCTCTGCCGCTGCATAATAAATTCGCTAACCACGTAATGCTGCAGCTGCAGTGCAGGGATTTGGTATACATTTTTTATGCGCCCCCCCTTCCCTCCGGCTGTCCGCCTGCAAGTGCCGGCAAGAGAGACAACTGGGCAAAAGTTTAAGAAAAGTCAACAGTTAACAATGCGGCTTCAACGTGTCGCCCGACTGCGGATGCGGATGCGAATGCAGCAGAGGAGCAACCACAGCAGAGCAGCCGCAGCAGGGCGAAAAGTTTGCAACGTTCGCCCTAATGGCTTCTTGCGGCCAAGTGCTACGGCAAGCCGACGACGACGATGATGCTCCGGGGATGTCGTTGAGCTTCATCTTCAAGTGTTGCTCGAGAGTTTTGGCTTTAAAATGTTGGCCGAAAAGTTGCTGCTAATTGGATTTGTGCACTCAATAAAAGCCGAATTAGAAGCGCAGCTTGCTCCCATGCTGTGATTAAGTCGAGAGTTCCTTGACCACCAAACAGAGAAACAGTCAGCAAAGTTGGCACAGACTGTGAAAGGTTCCGTCGCTCGTTGCTTGCATATTAAACTGGCATAAAAAACAATGTGCACAATTTCCGCTGCCAATTGCATAAAAATGTCCAAGCAGAAGGAATAAGTTGCTGGCAGACAAGCAGACAAACAGTTTGATTGGAACGAGGGGGGCAACGTTGCGTATGCGCAATTTTGGCAGTCGCTACAAACACAGAGAGAGAGGGAGAGGAAGAGAGTGAAAAAGATAAAATGTCATTAAGCTAAAGTGCAGCACGCACAAATGGACTTGCAACAGCAGCAGGCAGCAGCAGCAGCAACTTCGCCATTCAGCTGCCCACACAGTGGTCACTCGCCGTTGCGTGACTGCGGCTTGGGATTCCGATTCGGATTCGGATTCGGATTCGACGATGACGCCTTCGCATGCCGCAACAGCAGGATGCGAAGTGGAGCCTCCTCCTGTTGGCCAGATTACGCGCACGATATGCTAATTTACATGCAGGCCAGGCACACAGAGGAGGCTCTCGAGGAGTCTCTCTCTCTCTCTTTCACTCTCTGCTGTGTGTGTTGAGTGTTGTGGGCGCGCGACGGGGCAGCCTGATCGATATCTGGCAACTGGCAACTGGCAACAGGCAAGAGGCAACAAAAATATGTGGTAAGTACAAGTAATCGAGTTGTAATAAATTTCGAGTGTGGGGCACCCACAAAAAACAAGAGGAGCACAACGGCAAGGCGAACTTGTTGCACGCATCTTGACGCACGCACAGCAGAGCAGCAGGCAGAGTGCAGGGGAGGCAGTGCAGCGGGGGCACGTTAGAAAGGCCAAGCCAAGTTGTTGTTGATTTGCGGCAAACATTTCACCTGTTTGCCTCTGCCTCTACTTGCCACAGGCTGTTGAAAGTTGCGCCCGAGGGGCCATTTGGCGAAGCGTTTTCACGTTGCGGTTACGACCACTTAAAAATCGACTGCCTCAAGTTGTTGGCAGTTGCTGTTGCTGCAGTTGTTGTTGTTGTTGTTGCTGTTGTTGCAGCAGTTGCTGCATGTAACAAGCGTCAATCACCCGCACAAAGCCAAACCGTTCGCTTCATTGCTATGGAAAATTGTTGATTTGCCGCTTGATTGCGTGCTTCGAGTACAGTTGCCCACAGCCAGCGTTGTGCGGGGGTGTGCAAAGGGGGTGGGGGAGGAGAGAGGGGACAGACTGTGTGCAGCCGTTGACCATTTGGCACCCAACAACAACAGCTCAGGTGATTATGTTGATGCAATGCCCAAAAGGCCGACAAACAACGGGAAATGGCCAAGAAAGTGATGCCCAAATCGCACATGGCACCAGCTGAAGAGACTCTTCACAGCTGCCGAACTGAAATTATACAAAATAATCACAACACGCCATCTGTCGGACGGCAACTGAAGCATTATGAGTTATCTATGGGGAGTTGCAAGTGTTTTGTGGGTTCTTTTTGGGGGCTCTTTGTATGTGGCACAGAAGTTAAGTAAAAAGTCTAATACAGTGTCTAAACAAGTGAATTTATATACATATATATATATATATATAAATGTATATATATATAAACTGATAGGTATTGCAGTGTAGATCATATATTTTTACCAATATATGAGGACTCTCGGTTCATGAGCAATTTCAATTTGATTTTTATTTCTGATTTTTATAATAAAAATCAATTTATAACTGTTACTTTTTGATTTTTATTTTAAAAATCAAATATAAAAGTTATAAATTGATTTTTATTTTCAAAAAATCAAATATAATAATTAAAAATGATTTTTAAATTAAAAAAATTAGTTTATAACTCTTATTTTGCAATTTTTTTTAATAAAAAATTTAACCGTTACGGTCCCTGATCAAAACGATAACTTATTCATCAATTGTTATATTTTTATCGATTATTATATACTCTTATAGAATAATCTATATAGATCTTTCTATTGACCTTTTAAGGTCATGTCAATCTACCTTAAAATTAGCAAGGGGCAATTTTATTCATTTGTAGCTCAGGCACAGCAGTTAAGTAATTATGAAACCAATAACTAATTAATCGATTGTTATATTTTTATCGATTGTTATTCTTCTAGAATAATCTATATAGATCTTTCTATTGACCTTTTTGGGTTATAGCAATCTCCCTTAAAATTAGCAAGGGGCAACTTTATTCAGCTTGCAGCTCAGGCAAGTGTGGGCAGTGTAGGCAAGGTGGACGCACACTTTTATGACTCACATTTTTATGCCGGAAGTAAGCCCCGTGGCGTGGTGCAAGCTTCATGGCAGGCAACTGTCCGGCAAGGCAGCCTGGGAACGGAAGCTGCCTTTTGCTCTGATCTGGCACTGGTGGCACAACACGCTGCCGGCGATCATTAACACTGCCGGCCTGGCAATTAAGCGCGAGACCAGTTGGCCACTTTGCAGCACTTGGTAGCACCAGCTTGGCCAGTCGGCAGTCAGCGTCAGCGTCCTTTGATGGTCAGCTTAGTCATTGCACTGGGTGTTAATAGGAAAGCAGAGGCCAAGTTAATATACGACTACGTGTAGGACCAAGGGCAATGGATTGGCTATGGTTATTAAAATAAAAGAAACTTAGCGATTGCAGTGCAAATTGCGATTGAAATGAGGCAACTTTAAATTCGAAGTTGTTTGCTGCTATTAAATTGCAGTTCGCTGATAAAATATCGTATATTTAATGGCGACTAAATCACAAATGTGCGCTTACTTATGGAATGGACTGAGCTGAACGAGAAAGAAGCAACCTCCTTTTGTTTTTTCTACTTTCCGTCAGGTGTAGTGCAGATTAACCCCTTCTTCTGGCTACCTCCCTCCCGCCTGCCACTCCCTCCACTCTTAGCAGCTCATTAGCGCTAAGCTGCAAATGGCAAAACGTTTCCCACATCCGCATCCACAGCAGGCACCCACAAGCCGCAGCGGGGGGCGCACCACCACCGCCGACTGGAGATGCACCTCGAGCTAAGCTTGATGGCGCTGCCAGAGTTGACCTTAATCACAAATTTGCATGCGCACGTTGCCTCAAGCCGCAGTTGCAGCTGCAACAGGTGCACAGCTTGCCTTCGCTGTTGTTGTTGTTGCAGTCAGACGGGGCAAGTCTTAGAGTCGCTACACCCACACACGACCTTAGCGGCTCATTGATTTGCACAGTTGCCTGCCCGCAACTCGATTGCATTCTCAGCCATAAATAAATTGCCAGACCAACTGCATTTTTGCTAAGGTCGCTTGGTTGCCTGGGAACGGAACGGAACCGTACGGGGCAGCACCCGCAATCGCATTTTGGAGGGCGGCAACTCAGCTGCAACTTGATTTATGCGACAAGCGGCGCGCTGAAGGCCGAACAGCTCAAATGGCAAAAATTGTCAACACATGCGGCCCATAAAAGCCGAGCGCCAAGATACGCCACGATACGAGCCAAGCACGGCAACAGGCACAGCACAGTGGACAGTGGACACTGTGGACACTGCACAGTGGACACTAATCAACAGGTATTGATCATATGCAAGGCAACAGGCTGCAGTCGGCAGTCCACTGAGCAACTGTCTATTAATTAAGCGGCGGCCAACAGTGGCGGCAAAAAGTGAGCTGCCGTTTTGGTTTACTTGCTCGCTTGGTTGCCTGCTTGGCTTGGCTGCTGCACGTTCACCCGGCTACAAATTGCTGTTGCCACTTTGGAATCGACTAATATGCTTATCGTGGTAGCCTAATCGACAATTGCGAGCACTGCCTGAAGTACAATGAAAATGGCCAGAGATGACATTCCAGTTGAGGCCCAGTCCGCATAGGGCTGCCTCTGCCGATGATGGCTCATAACTTATACGCAGCGCGTACTCCTCATAAATGTGACAGTTTTACCTAGAAGAGCCACATTCGATATGGTCACTGTAGATCATGTGGCGCAGCAGCATAAGGGATTAGGTTCGTGTGCAGGATGCTTAATTGAGAGCTTGACAAATTGCAGGCAATGAGGCACTTGCAGCACCAGCATACAAAGGATAATCGTGGCATCTGCTCTGATCGATAATTACCATAAAGAACTGCTGTTAGGCAAATATAGTCAAAGTATTTAGACGAAAGCAAAAACTCTTATGGAATTCCATAAACTGTGAAGTAATTAATGACAAGTGCCGAGAGTGGAAGACTCCTCCTCCATTTAAGGAAACCAGCAACTGTGAACTCGTTATTGGTGAACGATCTTCTATGGCAGGATCTTCAAACTGTCAACTTGTCATAGAGATCTGTTTGGAAGATCACTTTTTTAGCACATTTTTAGCATGCGCAAGTTCTGAACTAATTAATAAGATCTGGATGCGAGATCCTCAATTTTATATTATTAGCTATCTTTGAACTGATCTATAAACTGATATTTAAGATCTTTGATGTTTGTCAGTAGTGAGATCCGCTTCTCTACTCGTATACCATGTCTGATTAATAAGATCTGTTCAGGGCAACAACCAAGTGTAAATAAAGCAGAAGATCGTCAAACAGTCTACTTGTAAAGAGATCTGAGAAGAGAATCACTTTTGAGGTTCATTTTATTAACATATTAAAATTTTTAAATAATTAATATGATATTTAAAGATAATCGATTTATCTTAGAAATGATCTAAATGCTTAGTACCCTTTATGGTAAGATCTATGATCTTTGGCATCTAAGCGATCCG